>JAZHRO010000014.1:5000000-6250000 GCA_037157565.1 Thalassia testudinum
ATTTGAGCCATCTTAGCAAGTTTGGCTCTACAATGCCCAGCTCAAATTCTTTCCTGGGAAATTGAAGTCCAAATGGACTGATCCTTTTCTGGTCTCGAGACCATTTCCCAATGGGGCTGTTGAGATTGAAGATCCCAAATCTAGGCATGGGCAGCGTTTGAAACCCTATCTTACTCATGAACCTGCCCCCATTGGAGAAACTGTTGCCCTGCTAGAGGGTAACTAATTTTGTGCCTCATTCTGAGTCCAACTGGGGACGTTAAATTCAGCGCTCGTTGGGAGGCACCCCAACAACACTTCGCCCCTGTCACGCTCACTTCACTTTTCACTTCACCACCCTACCACCCTGCTATATACCCTGCACCTCAGCTCTCATTACCCGATCTTTCGTCCTTCCTCTACCCTACCCTGCATGCATATGAGGACATAGCATCATTTGGCATGGGGGGGTGGATAGGCATCCTTAGGATTTGGGTATTTTAGGATATCATGTAGTTTCCACCTATCTATAAATATGTAAAAAAAAAAAATGGTGTTTAGTAATGATTTGAAGGCTGAAACAAAAATACAATAAGTGTTTATGGATATTCAACCACTGTTTTAAAGACTTTCTAGCCACAGAAGCTTGATTCGCTTAGTCTCGGCTTAAATCACTTGAGCATTGACAAGATAGATCGGAATCTCTCCTAACTAAGGACGTATTCTTGTACCTGAGACACTAGTACAGGATCTGTTGGTTTGCTTTTACTCGAGAGCCTAAGTAATCTTGGTTCAACACTACACATATCAAGAAAGACCAGGTGAACATAAGATCCAACCCTAGTGTTCATTAGGGAAGGTGGAGTCCTTACCTGTGCACGCAGGTAGACTTTTTATCCCAGGCTTTAGTCTTGTGTTTAGGAGAGACTCTTTCCACCAAAAAGGAACTCTCCCACTAAAAGAAAAGTATGCTCCTCTAAATAAAGTTTTAAGAGATATACTGACACGTGTTTCAAAAAAAAAGAAGATGCAAATAAGTCAGTATATCTCGCAAATGTCTGTAAAGTCTTCACCCTAAAAAAGTTCTTCAGGGAAAGTTACAAATACCCTGTTTTCTTTGAGCCACAAATGTCATAGAATGGGAGTCGAGTTTTCCGTCATCTTTTTAAGGGTTAATCCGAAGACATGGGCTGAAACTTGGACCAACCTACACTTAAAAATTCGTGAAACCCTGGGCTTGAGTCTTAATGTTCATCTGGTCAGTCTTGATCCTTCACTAAGCACAAGCCATAATCTCTTGTGCTCTCGAGTACGGCAAAAGCCTCCTGGGTCTTGGAAATCGTACTTAAGGTTTAAATATCAAGAGTCCAGGTTAGTTGAGAGATGGTCTATGTCATGTGAGACTTAAAGTACTGGCAGTCTTCTCTACAATTAGTTCTCACAATATCCAACAAATAAACACACCTATGTCGCCTTAGAAGAAAATCTTCAGCTTAAAGATAATTTTTAAATACAATACACAAATGTCTTGTTAGGGACTAGCAAAAGATAGGCATGGGGGTATGATTGCACAGCAAAAATACACCAACAATTATGCCATCTTGTGCTATTTCCAAGCATTGCCAGTGTATATTAGGTAGCCATAGTCGCATTTGTAAAAATAAATGCATGCATGCATTTATTTGAGAGGGGAGGAGAGTGAATAAAATGGCCTTGAAATTAACGTATTCCTCAAGTACTGCCTCGCAAATTCACCATCTTTATTTTATTTTTATTTGGCTTTAAATTTCTCTATGTGGCTACAGGGCATGGCAGCTTCCTCCTCGCGCCATTCTCTGCAACAGCTTGCCCTGCCAACCGCATGCACAGCCATGCATGCAGCCCAGGGCATGGCTGTGCATGCCTCTTTCCTCTTTAGAAAGGGCACAGCCATCTTCCTTGCGGGGAGCCTAGTCCAACAAATAGCAGCTTTCCCTCTCCAAGTCGTCTCCTCCCCTCTCCCCTCCATACGCAGCCTCTCTTCCTCCTGAAGAGCTACGCTGCGGGCAGGAACAGCTCACAGTGGTACACAACCACCACTGTGAGTCCCACCACCGCCCAGCTCATCAAAGAGCCGGTGGGCGTGGTGGTTCTCCTTTCTGATTTCGTCGCTCCAGCCATTTCCGCCATTGCCGCAAGACTCGAGCTTTGAAGCTCAAGCACAGCAGCAGCACAGCACCAGCCTCTCCTTCCGCGTGCGCCAGCAACCGCACGCCCCTGCAGCAGCCCGTGCAGCTCTTTTCGCATGCGCAGGTGCGCTCCGCAACGCCCGCACACGCAGAATAGGCTACAGCCGGTCGCGCGAGCCGAGCGTGCACTGTAGCCACTGTTCATGCTAGAGAGTGCGACACTGTGGCTACAGTGCGGTGACCGGAAAGTTTCTCACTTATTCGGTCACCGCGTGCTCTCTCTCTACGCCGCTACTATCGCCAGCCCATCCGCGCACGCCCGCGCCCGCGTCTCTCCCCGCGCCCGCTTTCGCGTCTGCACCCACCCGCTTCAGCGCCCGCTTCTTCTCCTGCATTCACCTTAGTGCGCAGCGCGCTTCGCTGCAGTCCCTCCCACACGCCTGCTCCCTCCAGCGTGCGTGCGCATCTTCGCACCCTACGCGCCTGCGCTTGCGCGTGGACCACCAGACGTCGGCTGAAGCGTCCGGACGACTTAACGCGCCGTGCCTTCTTC
The DNA here is from genome assembly GCA_037157565.1 of Thalassia testudinum. NCBI lineage: Eukaryota > Viridiplantae > Streptophyta > Magnoliopsida > Alismatales > Hydrocharitaceae > Thalassia > Thalassia testudinum. Next base: position 5,002,701 of record JAZHRO010000014.1, read on the forward strand.
CTCCAGCAGACACTCTCTGTCTCTCTCTCTCCTTCACAACACTCTCTCACTCCCTCCTGCAGACACATACACACACACACTCTCGTACACACACCCACTCACTTGTACAATACTATATACTTATATATATATATATGCATATATATATTTATATATATATATATATATTTATATACATATATATATACATATATCTATACATATATTAGTACCTATATAACTAAGTATAAGTATATATACATATATATATATATATATACACATATATACACATATCTATAACTATAAATACACACACACACACACACACATATATATATATATGTATATCTATCTACATATATCTATATACATAGAAACTTATACTAATATATCTATATACATGTATACATATATGTAACTATATACATATATTACTATATATATATATATATCTATATCTATATCTATATAGTTATATATATCTACATACATATATATCTAATTATAAATATATCAATATATATATATACATACATCTATCTATACATATATTTACATATCTATACATATATATATATACATATAGATATATATTTACACATATATATATATCTTTTCATATCACCTACCACACGTTATATCGCGGGAATATCTGCACCAGTTGCTAATATTCCCCGATACACGCATATAGAAAGCATCTCCGCACACACCTTCCACCCATCCATCCAACACTTCACGCATCACTTCGTCCTGTTGGTTGCATCTTCCTAGACGACAATCAACTCGACACCGTGCTACACGCCATTTCCACCTCCACCCCTACCCCTATATACATATATAATATATATATATACTATATTTATCTTATTTCTATTTCTCTTTCTTGCCATTAATAAGATAAAAAATATACAAAAGAGAAAAGATAATCCTTGACTTGCAGGCACTTAGTCTTGTGAATAGCAAGACCAGTTTTGGAACCCTAATTTGGCTCAAAGCCAAGAACTTGATTTTGAGGGTGAACCTCAAGGATAAAAATTATCAGAAAAAAAAATCTTAAATAGAAAAACACCAAAAATATAATAAGTAAATGGAAGAGATTCGTTGTAGGACAGGCATAGAAACTTATTCACCTCTAATCCCGCTTCCCTGAGTTCGACCCTGGGCCTAAATGTGACCAAGATAAAATCAAGTAGGACAGGTTAAAAATTTTGTAAAAAGACGGTTAGGCTCGATTTAGGTTAACCACTACACTCATTTCAACGATTAAATCACCATATTAACACCACCTATCCGGGTCTACACCAGCTAGCTCCCTCCCTACACTAGTAGCTCGCCTCGGTACCGTGTACGGGAGGGCCAACAAAAGTCGGTGTAGAGTGGCCAATCCTAACCCTGGGTCCCAACCCAAGCGTGACTAGCTCCGCTCTACACTAAAAAGGGGACAGTCGCTCTCCTTGGTACCGCGTACTCAAGGGCCAGCATACTTTCCGTCCCTATTCCAAGCTTTTCCATCTAATCACAGGAGCTCTACTCCTAACTCCCCGTAGGGTTCATGCTCATGTTCACCATATTCTTCTAATCCAAGTTTCATCATTCATGATTTGGTTCTCCTTTATACACATGCAGCTCGAATTTCCACAATTTAACACATGCAATAAGTGATATCACAGGTAACTGTTTAATTATCTCAGGAAGCCCATGTTTTACCAGGCAAATCGTATTCATTAACAGAGAGTTGCTAACAATTTAGCTCATTCATTCATAAATACAATTTCAATCACGCAAGCAAGCGGTTCAACCATTTCTCATCATAGGGTTCATGCAACATCCTAGGTTTCCAGTTATCTAATTTTCATAGATGCATTCATATTTTATAAGTAGGACAAGGGGAAACCACTCTACCAGACAATCCGGGAGTACTGGGGGCTCGAACTGCAGGCCCACGTGTCTCTGCAAGCCCTAGACATGCAATAGGTCAAAGTCCTATACCAAGGAACACACCACAATGGAAGACTCAAAACAATGTATAAAGGTTTCTAATATGTAGAGAAATTCACAAGGAAACCATGGATACTTTGTTTGCATAAAACGGATCCTGATCGGACCCTAAACGAGTCAAAAACATGTCTGCAGACCCAAATCAGACGTCTGAAAATAAGTCCAGACGTCTTAAAAGTCATCAGAGACTCACCTCAAGCTCCTGCGATGATCTCAGAGGTCCAAGACTCCTCCGCGACCGTCTGGACTCAGTTCCAGACGTCCGACTAGTCCTCCAGTCGTCTGGGAACGTCTTTGGTCATCTTGTAAACTGTCCAGACATCCGAAATGGGAGGGCGTGTTGTGCGCCTTCCCAAAGCTGCTCCTACACACGACAGAGTAGCACACCACTTTTAGCCAAGTAGATTGCCTTTGCGAGGCGGCCTGCATGGCTGTAACCGTGAGGAAGACGTACCTTCGCAATACACCCGCTTTCAGACGTCTGGTGTCGTCGCCAGGCATCCAACCCGTCGTCCGGAAGGCACCTCGGGCGTCTGATACTGGAAAAACTCCAGTACCAGACTGTGCTCCTACGCTTCTCATCGCGCTCCGCCACAGCTCCTTCCGCTCCACTGCAGCTCCAACTGCTGCAGAAGGTGGAGGACGATTCCCCAACGTCCTCCTCCTCCCACCCGTGCCGCGGTGGCTGTGCGGACCTCCGGTAAGCTTCCAGGAGGCTCTCGACCTCGGCTTTCTCCCTCTCTTCACTCCTGCTCCTCCTCCTTGCTCTCGCTCTCTCTCGCTCGCACGCGCCTGCTCACTACAGTGGAGTGGGGAGGTGTGGTGGAGTAGAGAGGAGAGGGAAGGGGGGTCTCTCTTATAGGATGCGGGGTTAAGGTTCGGCGGGGGAAAAAGGAGAAGAAAGGAGAGAGAGGGAAGGTCTGCTTGCTGCCTGTGCGTAGAACCAAAAGCGCGTACAGATTTTTCAATTTCCAGATGTCTGGGAAGGGGTCCAGATGTCTAGCCAGACGTCTTGAAAGGCTCAAAATAGAATGGGTCTTTACATCTAGCCATTGTTAGGGCCAATATAAACTGTGAGGAGGGCTAAATAGAATTGAAATTCGGGAACCAAACACTGAAGATTGACATCTTTAAGGTCCAACAAGGGATTAGTTGCGGTGTTATAGAACAAATATGTGATATCAAAGTCGTGGTTGATGAACTGTATATCGAGGACAACCTGATTATTCCTGATCAACCACCAGAAGATCAAAACACGCAAACAAAGGAGTCTGACCCTGATCTAGATGCACACATAACTCCTTCCCTTGCTCATGACACACACCCTGAATCGCCCACTGCTGCTGATAACCCCATTTTGGAACTCAAGCCTCTTCCCGACCATCTAAAATATGTCTTTTTGGGTTCTAATATGACGTTTCCTGTGATTATCAACTCCAGACTCACACCTTACCAGGAATCCTATCTAATTATTGCTCTCCAGCAACATCGTAGAGACATTGGATGGACTCTCGATGATTTGACTGGCATTAGTCCCTCTTATTGCACACACCGAATCTACACCGAAGAGGGCACACGACCTTCGCGAGAAATGCAGAGACGTTTGAATCCTAATCTGTAGGAAGTCGTGAAAAAGGAGAACATTAAGTGGCTAGATACAGGGATCATCTACCTGATCTCCGGCAGTCGGTGAATGAGTCCAATCCAGGTTGTGCCTATGAAGGTAGGACTCACCATCATTACGACTGAAACTGGAGAAGTCATACCAACCAGTGTGGCTAACTCGTGGAGAGTCTGCATTGATTACAGAAGACTCAATTCCTCCACGAAAAAGGATCATGTCCCATTACCGTTTATTGATCAGATCCTTGAGTAACTGGTGGGAAATAGGTTCTTCTGCTTTCTGGATGGATACTTTGGTTATAACCAAATGGAAATCCATCCTGAGGACCAAGAAAAGACCACTTTCACCTACCCATTCGGGGTGTACGCGTTCCGAAGGATGCCATTCGATCTCTGCAATGCACCCGCAACTTTTCAACGATGCATGCCTTCCATATTCTCAAATATGGTAGGTGATTATCTGGAAGTCTTCATGGATGACTTCTCAATATTCGGAGCATCATTTGATGATTGCCTCCTGCACTTGGTCCAAATCCTCAGGCGGTGCAATGACGTGAATCTGGTTCTTTCCTGGGAAAAGAGCCATTTCATGGTGCCTGAAGGAATTGTCTTAGGACATCTGATTTCTGAGAAAGGCATCCAAGTCGATCGAGCCAAGGTGAACTTGATTTCCAAACTCCCTATGCCTAGCTCTATCAAGGACATCCGATCTTTTCTGAGGCACGTCGATTTTTACCGTCGATTTATCCCTGATTTTTCGAAAATCACGTGCCCCCTGACCACTCTTCTCTCTAAGGATGTACCTGTAATTTCCTACTTGGAGGGGGTGAGATCAGCGTGACGTAAAAAATGCGGAATTGAAAAAATATCAATCTCACAAAATAAACAAACACACAATGTACACAATAATTTTTAGGTGGAAACCCAAACCAGGTGAAAACCACCACCTAACCCTCTCAAGTTAGGATTTTCCGATCAACCAAGTTGATCAAATCCACTAAACGAATCACTTTGAACGAGGGTGATTCAACCTCAATTACAACCATGCTACAAGTGCGAGGGTAGCGTTCCTCAACCCCTTCTCTTCATGAGAAGGATTTTGTCCCACGAAGGAGACGGGAATTCGCAAAGCAAATACCCAACCAAATAACAAAGATAACAAATAATCCTATAGAGCCAACAAAGTAATTTTAAACCTAGCTTCTATAGGAATTAGGAAACTCCCCTTTGCAAGGAGTGCGTCGGATCGATGACGAGGGTGCGTGAGCCACGCGACGGCGCAACGTTGCTCTCGTGAACTATGGCGGGAGAGCGGGTGCGCAAAAGCTTGATGCTCTCTAGATGAAGAACTTGAGCTTGGAGAGCAAGGGCTTCTTTTTGGACACAAAAGAGTGGAAAGTATGTTTCTTAGGTGTGTGTTGGTGTGCAAAGGCTCCCCTCTATTTATAGAGGCCTTAGGAAGGCTTTGGAAGGCTTAGGAAAGCTTCCATAGCCGTTGGGTGCAAAGCCCGAGAGAATCAGGCCAAAATCAGGGACAATGATTGCATTGATAGGGTTATCAGACGTCTGATCATGGCATCAGACATCTAGAAGACCACTTTAAGACGTCTGAAAATAAGGTCAGACGTCTGATTTTATGTGGGTTTCTTCCTGACTTGAATCAGATCTAAACAGGGTTCTTGTGCAAGTCCATCAGACAACATATAGGACGTCTGGAAACCTACTTTTTCATGGGAATGGATTTGCAACGGTTAGAAAAGCTCTGAGAAGAGATTTTTAGGTCAGTCGAGGCAAAACGGTCAATTGTCAAACGTCTGGAAGGGCTTAAGGACGTCTGATAAGGCTCTAACAGTCAGATCTTCAGTGTTTGCTAAGCCAGCCTAACGGTCCACTAATTGGACGTCTGGCAAAGTCATCAGACGTCCCCTAAGACGTCTGGTCTAAGGTCTGGACGTCTGATTTCATCAGATAGAACTAACTATGTCCGACCTAAATGTTATCAGACGTCTGAATCAACAGTCAGACATCTTAAAACACATTATCAGACGTCTGATTTGGGAATTAGACGTCTGAAAATTCTGTTTGAACCCTATATTGGTTTTCTAGGTTCTCTATAGAAAACCTAAGTATCCTAGGGTTGTGCTGGTGTTCCTAGGACTACTGTTAGGGTACTTTGAGGCTCTTTAACATAATGTTCTAAGGAAATAAAGCAAGAAAATAAAAACAAAAGTACATGAAAGGAATAAATAGAATTCTATCCTATTCTTCTTGTCCTTCCATCTTCAATCTATCGCTCCTCGCGAATCTCCTCTGTTCTCCATCAAGCTCCTCCAATCCGTCCTAGATGCGAGCTCGAATTCCATCTAATCACATCTACATTTGCAATTGACCTGAAATCTAAGACTCCAAGTGCAAATGTTAAATAACATGTGTTTTGTTATCATCAAAACAAATGATTGTGGTGCTCTAGCACCAACAATCTCCCCCTTTTTGATGATGACAAAACCATAAATAATAATGCAAAAAATCCTCCCCCTTTTTGACATTATCAAAAAGGTTTGATTGATTTTAAATTTTCTATAACTCCCCCTTAAAACATGCTCTTCTATAAATTTCTTTTAACAAAGGTAATGTCCTCCCCCTTTTTTATAACAACAAGATAGCTATTATTTTTCTCCTCCTTTCTAAAGGAAATTTAGCTACCTTATATCTCCCCCTTAAGAATTGACAATTAGCTTATAATTTTTTTGCTCCCCCTATCTAAATGCTTATGATAAAAAGATAGGGTAAATGGTTTTTACCTCACCTACCATGGCCAATAAAATGGCCCGAATGGTGGTGGTGGATGCCACATCGGATGGGGCTCCCATCCGTAGCTTGGAGGCCCGAGCATTGGCGCCGGTCTCCAGTCTGGTGGTCGACGTGCAGCGGGTCCATCGTTTGTTCGCCGTCTCGTCGATCTTCTTGTTCTCCTCCTCGGTCTACTCCTTGGTTTTCCCAACTCGAGTTGACCAGCCTTGAGTTTGTAGGTCTAGTCCTTTGTGTTGTAGTTATCCCTGAAACCTACAAAACAAGATTCTAATTCTTTCTTCGGTATCCAAGTGAGCTTGGATCCGGATCTGTTAGATGGTCTCCTTGACGAAGATCCTTTCTCAACCTTAGGGTTATAAAAATTATCCACTTTGTTGATTAATTTGTTGGAGTTTTCCCTAAGACATGCAATTTCTTTTTCTATAATATTCATCTTAGTCTTTAAATCAGAAATTTCTATTTTTAGACTAACATTTTCCTCAATCAATTTATTATTTTCATTGATAAGGTTATGATTTTCTAGTAATAGGTTATCATTTTTAGGACTAGCTTCTAGATCCTTAAGTTTTATTTCTAACCTATCATTTTCAGATTTAAGAAAACTAAGATTCTTTTTCATGCTTTTGTTTTCTATTTTTAGTAATTTACTAAGTTCAAAAAGTTCATTAAAAGCTTCTTATAAGTCGTAACTTACCTCGTTGTCTGAGTCGCTTTTGCTTTCGCTGTCGCTTCCTCTGGCCATGAAACTGAAGCAAGCAGTTTCTTCTTCTATGGACTTTTCTTCTTCTTCTTCTTCCTCTGAGCTGGAATCATCCCAAGTGGCTTGGAACGCCTTCTTCTTAGATCTCTTTTCCTTTTCCTTCTTCTTCTCCTTTTTGAGAAGAGGGCTCTCTAGTCGTAGGTGCCCTTTCTCGTTGCAGTGGTAGCAACATCTCGGACTTTCCTTCTTCTCCTTTTTCTCTTTCTTTAATTCCCTACAAAATTTGGAAAATTTTTTAAGTAAAATTCTAAAGTCTTCGTCGTCGGAACTTACCTCGCTATCCGACGCGGCTCTGAAGGCGAGAATCTTTTTCGGTTTAGGCTCCGGTGTATCCTTCTTCTTCTACTTCAACTTTGTCTCGTAGGCCATTAGATTGCCTAGGAGATCTTCCATGTTGAGCTCCTCCACTTCGTTTGCCTCCTCGATGGTGATGACTTTCTATTCCCACTCCGGTCCGAGGGAACGAAGAAGCTTCCCTTGAAGCTCCCCCTTGATGAAAGTCTTCCCTAATGCTTTTAAGTTATTTATAATGAGAGTGAACCTAGTGTTCATCTCACTTAAGGATTCGTTAGATTTCATGGAAAAACCCTCAAACTCTTGTGAAAGTAAATTTAGTTTAGAAGTTTTTACCTTAGAGGTACCTTCATGAGTTACCTCGAGTGTGTGCCAGATATCGTATGCGGTGGCGCATTGCGAGATTCTATTGAACTCCTCCGAGCTAAGCGCGCAGTAGAGGGCGTTCATGGTCTTCGCGTTCAAAGAGAGTTCACGAATTTGTTGTTGCGTGTAGCCTCCCGCGGGTTTTTCTGGGATCTCAAATGGCATCTCGCACCTGGCCCAAATCGTGAAGTCATTGGCTTGAAGCCAAGTCTTCATCCGCAGCTTCCAGTAGGGGTAGTTGCTCCCGTCGAAGAATGGCGGACGAGATGTGGACTGCCCCTCGGAGATTCGGATTGCGGATGTGCTCCCCTCCATGATCTTCTTGCTGGGTGTTACTCCGAATAGCAAGAACCTGCTCTGATACTGATGGGTCGGCCCAAATAGGTTGTTAATATGATATTTTTATCGTTGAAATGTGTATAGTGGTTAACCTAATTCAGACCTAACCATCTCTTTACAAAATTTTTAACCTGGCCTAATTGATTTTATCTTGTCACTTTTAGGCCCAGGGTCGAACTCAGGGAAGTGGGGTTCAAGTCGAGTTTCTACGTTTTCCTTAAAACGCGTCTCTTTCGTTCATTTATTGTGTTTTTGGTATTTTTCTTATTTAAGTTTTTTTTCTGGTAATCCTTGTTCTTGAGACACACCCTCAAAATTGTGTCCTTGGCTTTTAGCCAAAACAGAGTTTCAAAACACGTCTTGCTACTTACAAGACAGGGTACCTGCAAATCAAAGATTATCTTTTCTCTTTTATATTTTTTTTTTATCTTTTTACTAAAAAGAAAGCAAACAAAAAGAAAGTAAATATAGCATCTATAGATATATATATATATATATGTATTATATCTATAAAGGGGTGGGGGTGGAGGTGACGATGGAGTGTAGCACTATGTCGAGTCAGTCGACGTCTAGAGAGACGCAACTAACACGACTAGGTGCCGCATGGAGTGTGGATGGATGATGAATGTGTCCATGCTTTCTGTACACGTGTATCGGGGAATATCAGCAACTGGTGCAGATATTCCCACGATACAACGTATAGTAAATAACGTGAAAATATATGTACATATGTATGTATATAAGTAAATATATTTATATATATAAATATATAGGTATATATGTATAGATATATATAGATATATATGTATATATATATAGGTGTATATGTATATATATATATATATGTATGTATATATGTATATAGCTATGTATATATGTATATAAGTATATATATATAATACTATATAGATGTATATATATATATGTATATAAGTATATATGTATCTAGATATATATATATATGTGTATATGTATAAGTATATAGATATGTATATATATATATGTATATAAGTATGTGTATATATATATATATATTATATATGTATATGTATATATATATTATATTATATGTATGTATACATAACTATATAGATATACTATGTATATAAGTATATATATATAGATATATGTATGTATATATATATATATGTATATATGTTACTATAAGTGTGTGTGTGTGTGTCGGTGAATGTGTGTGTGCGTCGGTGAATGTGTGTGTGTGTGTTGCTGTGAGTTAAATAAAAGAGAGAGAGCACCAGACAGAGAGAGAGCGGGCGGGAGAGATCGAGGGGACGCGCGCGGGAGAGATCGGCAGAGAGAGAGAGAGATCGCGGACGTGCGAGCTAAGATGTCTGCAAGAGGCGGCGGACGTCTGACGCCGCGTCGTCTGAAGGCGAAGGCGGACGTCTGACCGTCGCGGTGCACCGCGCCTTCGCACAGAGGACGTGAGGCGTCTCCTGCAGACCGGGTGCGAGGACAGAGAGCGGGCGATGGCGCGCTCGGAGAAGGCGGCGGGGAGTCTGCAGTCGGTCGCGGAGGGTTGCGGAGGAGGGCAGGGGTCGGCGCGAGGCCGTAACCGGCCGCTGCAGTGCGCGCGGCAGCCGGCTCCGGGTGCAATGCGGGGTGGACAGAACGGAGACGGAGGCGGGGAACGGGCCTGCAGGCGCGCGCGGAGGGTTGCGCGCCTGCGGGGAAGGTCACAGAGGAGCGAGGGGAGCTGCTGCTGCTGCCGCCGCCGCGGTTTGGCTGCTGCTGCTGCTGCTTCAAGCTTCGGAGCTTGAAGCGGCAGCAATGGCGCGGAGATGAAAACGAAAAGAAAAGAAGACACCACGCCCACCGGCTCGTTGAAGAGCTGGGCGGTGGTGCTCCCACTGTGGTGGTGTGCACCACAGTGGGTTCTCCTGCTCGCTGGGTGCCTCCTCGACGGAGGGCCGACGTATGGGAGGGGAGAACGGTGGAGAGGAAGGTGGTGGCTGTGGGGTCGTTGCAGCAGCTCCCCCCTTCTTCGTCGCGAGGAAGAGCTGCGGCTTTATAGAGGAGGAGAGCATGGCGGGGAGGCATGGCAGCAGCAGGGAGAGGTGTTGGAGAGTGGCAACCGCAGGGAGAGGTGTTGGCAGGGTATGGCATCGCATGCAGCATGGCGTGGAAGAAATGAACCGTGGGAAGAAGAGAAAAGAAGAAATCAAGAGGAAAATAAAAAGAGGTGGATTTTGCAAGGAGGCACTTGAAAAAATGTTAATATGCAAGCCATTATTTCACTCCTCTTCCTCTTCTCAATAAAATGCATGAATGCAAGTGTCTTTATAAATGCGACTATAGGATCATAATATACATAGTTAATGCTAGAAAATAGCACAAGAAGGCATTATTATAGGCGTGTTTTGAGGTGCAAACATATACCCCCATGCTTATCTTTTGCTAGTCCCTAGCAAAATCGTATTTAGAAATGATCTTAAGCTGAAGATTTTCTTCTGAGATGATATCGGTGTGTTTATTATCGGATATTGTGAGAACCAATTGTAGAGAAGATTACCAGTACTTTAAGTTTTACATGACAAAGATTATCTCTCAACTAACCAGGACTCTTAATATTTAAACCTTAAGTACGATTTCCAGGACCCAGGAGGTTTTGCCGTACTCGAGAGCTCAAGAGGTTATGGTTTGTGCATAGTGAAGGATCAAGACTGACCAGATGAACCTTAAGACTCACTCCCAGGGTTTCACGAATTTTTAAGTACAGGTTGGTCCCAGTTTCAGCTCGTGTTTTCGGATTGACCCTTAAGATGATTACGGAAAACTCAACTCCCATTTTCTGATTTTTTTTTTTTTTGTGGCTCACCGAAAAACAAAGTATACAGACATTTATGAGATATACCGACTCTTTTGGAACATCTTTTTTTTTTTTTTTTTGACAACTCTTTTTTCTTTTTTTTTTTTTTTTTGAAACACCTGTCAGTATATCTCTTACAACACATTTTGAAGGAGAACACTTATTTTTCTTTTTGATGGGAGAGTTTCTTTTTGGTGGAAAGAGTCACTCCTAAACACAAGACTAAAGCCTGGGATAAAAAGTCTACCTGCACGCACAGGTAAAGACTCCACCTTTCCTAATGAACACTAGGGTTGGATCTTATGTTCACCTGGTCTTTCCTGATATGTGTAGTGTGAACCAAGATTACTTAAGCTCTCAAGAAAAAGCAAACCAACGAATCCTGTACTGGTGTCTCAGGTACAAGAAACGTTCTTAGTTAGGAGAGATTTTGATCTATTTCGTCAATGCTTTAAGTGAATTAAGCCGAGCCTGAGCGAATCAAGCTTCTGTGGCCTGGAAATTCTTCAAAACAGAGGTTGAATATCCATAAACACTTATTGTATTTTTTGTTTCAGCTTTTAGATCATTACTAAACACCATTTATTACTAATATATATATATATATTTTTTTCTTTTCTTTTTTCTTTTTCTTGCATATTTATAAATAGGTGGTAATTGTCTGATACCATAAAATACCCGGATCCTATGGATGCCTATCCACCCCCCCATGCCAAACAATGCTATGTCCTCATATGCATGCAGGGAAAGGCAGAGAACGGACGACAGATCGGGTAACAGGAGCTGAGGTTCAGGGTATAAATCAGGGTGGAAGGGTGGGTGGATGGTGGGTGGTGAAGAGAAAAACGAAGTAATCGCGATAGAGGCGTGAAAAGTAATGGTGGATGGTGAGAGATTTGGCATTTTCTGGGACGAGAGTGTCCCAGGCGGATCAGAAAACAGATCAGGAAGAGGAAGTTGGCCCTTAGATTGGCCAAGAAGGGGGGCTTTTTGGATAGATGGATCCAAAAGGGAATAGCCCCGGTGAGTAAGATGTGGGCTCAAGGTCCCAGTGTGGATTTGCAAATCCGCCTGATTTAGCGGGAAAGAAAGGGCAATCCGGTCTTCCATAGTGTGGACCGGCGGTGAGCAACCCGGCGATGACTCAGACCACAAGGTATGGGAAGCGGAAAAAAACTCGTCAGAAGTCTGGTCAGGAGAAGGTACAGGAATAGGGAGGGATTGGGGAACGTCACAGTTTGTGTTGGTCAGGCAGTCGTCAGGTAATTCGCAGCAGTCAGAATCGGCTCCAATTAGTTCGATACACGTACTGACAGTCACGTCCTCGTCAGACGTGTCATCCATGATGTGATCACTATCAGCATAAGAGTGCGGTGTTGCAGCGGGATTAACCTGAAATCCCGGAGGAATACTCGGAGCTTGCAGAATTTGATGAACCTGTTCCTGAGAAGGTTGTACCTGTGGTTGCGGACCACAGGGTACAAAGTTTTGCGGGTTTGGAACAGGTTGGGCGGGAAAAGTGCCCTGAGATCGAGTCGCCATGCTTAGTTGACTGATCTCAGCATTCTGCTGCGCCAAATGCTGAAGAGAGGTCATGTTTTCTTTATGGCGCTTTGACATTTCCGTCATCATTCGCATCAATTTATCAAGAGGTTTTGATGCGTGTTTGGTTTTCTGTACACAAGGGCCTGATGGCAGATTTGCCATAGGATTAGACTGGGCCCTTGGGATGATGGGTGCGGACGATCGCATTGGTCCACCAGCGGGGTTTCGACGCTGCGGGTTGTTGGACCATGCAAAATTGGGATGATTGTGCCACCTTGGGTTATACGTGGCAGAAAATGGGTTATTCCCCAGGGTGCAACCATCTTCTATGCCAGAAGACGTGTCCGCATATGTGTCCGAGTACATGGAGGCTTGGTCCTCCGTGTTGAAATACTGGGTCGCAGAAGCCAGTTCCACATGACTTACCGAGTTGCATGGCGCGACACTCGATAAGGAAGGTCTTGCAGGGTTTCTTGGGATAAGCCTGGTGTTGAAAGAATTGAAATTGTGACGAAGTGGTGAGGCGGGGGTGTGTGCCATGTTTGTGGAGGAGGAGGATGATTCGGCTCATTTTCTAGATTTATCAGTCAATACAAGCAATTCAGGGTTTTGTGACCTCCTCCCAAACATGCACTACCAAAGGAAGAGTTGAGGAGATGAGTAGGGAAAAGAGATGAGAGAAATGACGCCGCAAAGGTACACTTAATTACAAATCAATACAATCAAGTTCCTAACCTCGACAGTGTTCCCTTAGACTTAAAGATCTAAGTTACCTACTATCACGAACTACGGAACCGAATGCGAGCACCGCGGAACCACCGGGCCAGATTGAAAGGCCGTTTGCCCCAGTCTTAGACACCGGATAGCACGCGGGAACTCTCACTAGCACGTAGCCGCTACACGTAGGTAGTTAGACCTCCAATCCTTAAAAAAGGTCAAGTTACTACCAATTTTAATTAGAGGCTTAGGGTCAAGTGCTTTTGGAATGTGAAGGGCATTGTTTACGGGTAATGCCCAAGTGATTGATTTTAAGAGTGTGTAAGAACAAGCATGCAACAGGGAAATCTCTCCGAATTAAAGTTTTAATTGGTGAATGGCTTTTAGAGTTCAACCTTAAGTAGTATGAATTTTAGGATTTTGCTGAATTACCAATTCAACCAATCTCCGGTTTTTGCAAGAATACAGGTTTTCCTTCTAAAACCCAAGAAACCCTTCTTCAATTATCAATTAGTTAATGCATGCTAAAATGCAATGGGCTACCCTAAATGGAGATTTCTAAGTGTGGATGCACGAATCAGTTTTATATCAATGTGACAGGGAGCTAAAGCACTTCAATTCAAGTACTCCCAATCACCAGAAATGATTTCCACACACGAGGCTTCAACCAAAAGATAAAGAAAATAAAATTGTTGGGGTTGAAGTATTCAGGATCGAATCACAGGCAAGTTTGAAAAGTCATGGTGGGGTTGGAATCAACTCAATTCCAAGTCTCCCCACCAAAAATGTGATCCTGAATTAAAGATAAGTGAGGCAAAAGAGGGATACAAGCAATCTTTTTCTTTGCCTCAAAGAATACTTCCCACGGCGAAAAATCTAAGAATCAAGATTCTCGGATTTTCGCTATGCGAAGTAAGGCGGGAAATCCAGGGGCAGTGGGAGTGAAGACAACCAATCAATCAAGTGAATTTTAATCCACTTGCCCTCAAGAAATCCCAAGAAGTTTTTCTAGTTTTTAGTTTAAAATTTTTTTTTTTATTGTGGTGGCAAGTTAACCCTAATTTGATGAGAAAAGAAAACCTACTTGTTCGGCAACGTGTGCGAAGCTCCAATGCGATGTCGGCGTCTTCACGCTCTCGTTCCCGCCTTGGATCTGCTCACGTCCTCGACTTCGTCAGCCTTCTTCTCCTTCCACCAGGTTCACCTGCACACCAAAAACAACAATACCCGTGAAGAGAGAAGAGACAAATTTAAAGGAATTGGATAGAAACTTACTCGAAAGCGCACCTCCCCGGCAACGGCGCCAGAAAAGTATGATGGGTCGGCCCAAATAGGTTGTTAATATGATATTTTTATCGTTGAAATGTGTATAGTGGTTAACCTAATTCAGACCTAACCATCTCTTTACAAAATTTTTAACCTGGCCTAATTGATTTTATCTTGTCACTTTTAGGCCCAGGGTCGAACTCAGGGAAGTGGGGTTCAAGTCGAGTTTCTACATTTTCCTTAAAACGCGTCTCTTTCGTTCATTTATTGTGTTTTTGGTATTTTTCTTATTTAAGTTTTTTTTCTGGTAATCCTTGTTCTTGAGGCACACCCTCAAATTTGTGTCCTTGGCTTTTAGCCAAAACAGAGTTTCAAAACACGTCTTGCTACTTACAAGACGGGGTACCTGCAAATCAAAGATTATCTTTTCTCTTTTATATTTTTTTTTTATCTTTTTACTAAAAAGAAAGCAAACAAAAAGAAAGTAAATATAGCATCTATAGATATATATATATATATGTATTATATCTATAAAGGGGTGGGGGTGGAGGTGACGATGGAGTGTAGCACTATGTCGAGTCAGTCGACGTCTAGAGAGACGCAACGAACACGACTAGGTGCCGCATGGAGTGTGGATGGATGATGAATGTGTCCATGCTTTCTGTACACGTGTATCGGGGAATATCAGCAACTGGTGCAGATATTCCCATGATACAACGTATAGTAAATAACGTGAAAATATATGTACATATGTATGTATATAAGTAAATATATTTATATATATAAATATATAGGTATATATGTATAGATATATATAGATATATATGTATATATATATAGGTGTATATGTATATATATATATATATATGTATGTATATATGTATATAGCTATGTATATATGTATATAAGTATATATATATAATACTATATAGATGTATATATATATATGTATATAAGTATATATGTATCTAGATATATATATATATATATGTGTATATGTATAAGTATATAGATATGTATATATATATATATATATGTATATAAGTATGTGTATATATATATATATATATATATTATATATGTATATGTATACATAACTATATAGATATACTATGTATATAAGTATATATATATAGATATATGTATGTATATATATATATATATGTATATATGTTACTATAAGTGTGTGTGTGTGTGTGTCGTTGAATGTGTGTGTGCGTCGGTGAATGTGTGTGTGTGTGTTGCTGTGAGTTAAATAAAAGAGAGAGAGAGCACCAGACAAAGAGAGAGCGGGCGGGAGAGATCGAGCAGACGCGCGCGGGAGAGATCGGCAGAGAGAGAGAGATCGCGGACGCGCGAGCTAAGACGTCTGCAAGAGGCGGCGGACGTCTGACGCCGCGTCGTCTGAAGGCGAAGGCGGACGTCTGACCGTCGCAGTGCACCGCGCCTTCGCGCAGAGGACGTGAGGCGTCTCCTGCAGACCGGGTGCGAGGACAGAGAGCGGGCGATGGCGCACTCGGAGAAGGCGGCGGGGAGTCTGCAGTCAGTCGCGGAGGGTTGCGGAGGAGGGCAGGGGTCGGCGCGAGGCCGTAACCGGCCGCTGCTGTGCGTGCGGCGGCCGGCTGCGGGTGCAATGCGGGGTGGACAGAACGGAGATGGAGGCGGGGAACGGGCCTGCAGGCGCGCGCGGAGGGTTGCGCGCCTGCGGGGAAGGTCGCGGAGGAGCGAGGGGAGCTGCTGCTGCTGCCGCCGCCGCGGTTTGGCTGCTGCTGCTGCTGCTTCAAGCTTCGGAGCTTGAAGCGGCAGCAATGGCGCGGAGATGAAAACGAAAAGAAAAGAAGACACCACGCCCACCGGCTCGTTGAAGAGCTAGGCGGTGGTGCTCCCACTGTGGTGGTGTGCACCACAGTGGGTTCTCCTGCTCGCTGGGTGCCTCCTCGACGGAGGGTCGGCGTATGGGAGGGGAGAACGGTGGAGAGGAAGGTGGTGGCTGTGGGGTCGTTGCAGCAGCTCCCCCCTTCTTCGTCGCGAGGAAGAGCTGCGGCTTTATAGAGGAGGAGAGCATGGCGGGGAGGCATGGCAGCAGTAGGGAGAGGTGTTGGAGAGTGGCAACCGCAGGGAGAGGTGTTGGCAGGGTATGGCATCGCATGCAGCATGGCGTAGAAGAAATGAACCGTGGGAAGAAGAGAAAAGAAGAAATCAAGAGGAAAAATAAAAAGAGGTGGATTTTGCAAGGAGGCACTTGAAAAAATGTTAATATGCAAGCCATTATTTCACTCCTCTTCCTCTTCTCAATAAAATGCATGAATGCAAGTGTCTTTATAAATGCGACTATAGGATCATAATATACATAGTTAATGCTAGAAAATAGCACAAGAAGGCGTTATTATAGGTGTGTTTTGAGGTGCAAACAGATACCAATTGTAATTCCCTACTCGGAGGGAGCGAGATCAGCGTGACGTAAAAAATGCGGAATTGAAAAAATACCAATCTCACAAAATAAACAAACACACAATGTACACAATAATTTTTAGGTGGAAACCCAAATCGAGTGAAAACCACCACCTAACCCTCTCGAGTTAGGATTTTCCGATCAACCAAGTTGATCAAATCCACTAAACAAATCACTTTGAACGAGGGTGATTCAACCTCAATTACAACCACGCTACAAGTGCGAGGGTAGCGTTACTCAACCCCTTCTCTTCACGAGAAAGATTTTGTCCCACGAAGGAGATGGGAATTCGCAAAGCGAATACCCAACCAAATAACAAAGATAACAAATAATCCTATAGAGCCAACAAAGTAATTTTAAACCTAGCTTCTATAAGAATTAGGAAACTCCCCTTTGCAAGGAGTGCGTCGGATCGATGACGCGGGTGTGTGAGTCACGCGACGGCGCAACGTTGCTCTCGTGAACTATGGCGGGAGAGCGGGTGCGCAAAAGCTTGATGCTCTCTAGATGAAGAACTTGAGCTTGGAGAGCAAGGGCTTCTTTTTGGATACAAAAGAGTGGAAAGTATGTTGCTTAGGTGTGTGTTGGTGTGCAAAGGCTCCCCTCTATTTATAGAGGCCTTAGGAAGAATTTGGAAGGCTTAGGAAAGCTTCCATAGCCGTTGGGTGCAAAGCCCAAGAGAATCAGGCCAAAATCAGGGATAATGATTGCATTGACAGGGTTATCAGACGTCTAATTATGGCATCAGATGTCTAGAAGACCACTTTAAGACGTCTGAAAACAAGGTCAGACGTCTGATTTTATGCGGGTTTCTTCTTGACTTGAATCAGATCTAAACAGGGTTCTTGTGCAAGTCCATCAGACAACATATAGGACGTCTGGCACTATGTCTGGATGTCTGGAAACCTACTTTTTCGTGGGAATGGATTTGCAATGGCTAGAAAATCTCTGAGAAGAGATTTTCGGGTCAGTCGAGGCAAAACGGTCAATTATCAGACGTCTGGAAGGGCTTAAGGACGTCTGATAAGGCTCTAACGGTCAGATCTTCAGTGTTTGCTAAGCCAGCCTAACGGTCCACTAATTGGACGTCTGGCAAAGTCATCAGACGTCTCCTAAGACGTCTGGTCTAAGGTCTGGATATCTGATTTCATCAGATAGAACTAACTATGTCCAGCCTAAATGTTATCAGACGTCTGAATCAACAGTCAGACGTCTTAAAACACATTATCAGACGTCTGATTTGGGAATTAGACGTCTGAAAATTCTGTTTGAACCCTATATTGGTTTTCTAAGTTCTCTACAGAAAACTTAAGTATCCTAGGGTTGTGCCGGTGTTCCTAAGACTACTGTTAGGGTACTTTGAGGCTCTTTAACATAATGTTCTAAGGAAATAAAGCAAGAAAATAAAAACAAAAGTACATGAAAGGAATAAATAGAATTCTATCCTATTCTTCTTGTCCTTCCATCTTCAATCTATCGTTCCTCGCGAATCTCCTATGTTCTCCATCAAGCTCCTCCAATCCGTCCTGGATGCGAGCTCGAATTCCGTCTAATCACGTTTACATTTGCAATTGACCTGAAATCTAAGACTCCAAGTGCAAATGTTAAATAACACGTGTTTTGTTATCATCAAAACAAATGATCGTGGTGCTCTAGCACCAACAGTACCTTTCGAAATCTCCAAGGAATGCACTCAAGCATTTGAAATCCTCCGTGACCGAGTTACCCAAGCCCCAATTTTACAGTCCCTGATTGGTCTCAACCCTTTGAGATCATGTGCGATGCATCTGATTTCGCTGTAGGAGCGGTATTGGGGCAGAAAATCAACGGGAAACCCGTGGTCATTTTACTATGCTAGCAAAACACTTGACGAGGCTCAACGTAACTATACAGTTACTGAGAAAGAGTTGCTAGCCGTAGTATTTGCCCTAGAAAAATTCAGATCTTATCCCCTAGGTTCTCGTGTTATCATCTCCTCGGATCACACAGCTATGAGGCATCTCCTTGCAAAGAAGGACGCGAAACCTCGATTAATTCGCTGGATTTTGCTGTTGCAAGAATTTAACCTCGAGATTCGTGACAAAGCAGGAAAATAGAATGTGGTAGCTGATCATTTGTCTCACCTTCCTTCTGAGATCATTAACCCTTCCGAACCCATCATAGAACATTTCCTGATGAGCACCTTCTGACTATCAATATAGGGCTTCCATGGTTTGCTGATATAGTAAACTACTTGGCATCACATCAGATCCCATCTGATTGGTCGAAGGCTAAGAAGGACAAATTGCTTTCTGATGCCAAGTATTACTTTTGGGAGGACTCATATCTTTTCCGCATTGGTGCTAATCAAATAATTCAACGATGTGTTGCGGAAGCGGAAATCCAAGGCATACTCTCTTTCTGTCATGACCAAGCATGCGGTGGACATTTTTCAGGACATAAAATCATAGTGAAAGTCCTCCAATGCGGCTTCTACTAGCCCACAATTTTCAAGGATGCGTATAATCACAATAAGGCATGTACCCGTTGCCAGACCTTGGGCAACATGAGCCATCGAGATATGATGCCTTTATAGCTGATTCTAGTATGCGAAATTTTTGACATTTGGGGGATTGATTTTATGGAACCCTTCCCTATCTTGGACGGCTTAAATACATTTTATTCGCTGTTGACTATGTGTCCAAATGGATCGAAGCCATTCCGACCTGAACCAATGACCATAAAGTTGTTATCAAATTCATTCACCAAAACATCTTCTCATGGTTCGAGATTCCACGTGCTATAATTTTTGATGGAGGGACCCATTTCACAAATGCTTAATTCAGGTCACTGATGACCAAATACGGGGTGTCACACCGAATCTCTACTCCTTACCACCCCCAAACTAATGGTCTAGCTGAGCTATCAAACTGGGAGATCAAGAAAATCCTCCAGGTTACTGTTCGACTTGATAGGAAGGATTGGTCATCCCAGCTTTCGGAAGCTTTGTGGGCTTATAAGACAGCCCACAAAATCTAATTAGGCATGTCTCCCTTCAGATTGGTGTACGGGAAGGCATGTCTCCTCCCCGTCGAATTGAAGTATAAAGCCTATTGGGCAGTACGGAACTGCAACCTAGATCTTTCTAAGGCTGGAACCCATAGAAAGCTTCAAATGAGTGAGATCGATGAATTATGCTACGACGTGTATGAGAACTCACAAATTTACAAAGAGAGGATTAAAGCCTTTCACGAAAAGCACATATCTAGAAAGATCTTTCATCCTGGTCAAAAGGTCCTACTCTTCAATGCCAGACTCAAACCATTCCCAGGAAAACTGCAATCAAAATGGATCAGACCCTACTTAGTCTGACGAATCTTTGGAAATGGAGCCATTGAAATCAGTCCACTCAGCCACGATTCCGAACCCTTCGTCGTGAACGGTCAGAGGCTCAAACCGTTCATTGACGTGACCGATACAAATTTGGCTGAGATATCCTTTACCCTCCATTCTCCCTGAGCTCATTGCGCCTAGCCGATGGCGTAAAACTCAACGCTTAACAGGAGGCAACCGATCATTCTTGAAAAACCTGAAACCTTTCTTGACATTCCTATGCTGAATTCATATTGCACTTTAGGGTTCATCCATTAGAACAGCTGACTCCACCTCAGGTACTCGTACCCGAGTCTAGAAATCATTCGCAACAATCACCTCGACCCGTTCGCCCACCCAAAACCTGTCATAATGAATGAACTAATCTAAATTCAAACCCACCTAATTTACAATAGGGACATTGCAAATCGTAGGCATGAGGGGGTATGAAAGTGCAAAACTTCATGAAAACTCATCTCACAAGAAAAGGTTTCAACAAAAAAAAACACATATCACAAAAAACACCAAAAAATGAAAAAATCTTGAAAAAGAACAAAAAAAATTGAGGGGAGAGAAAATTTTTTGAGGCCACACAAACCATAAGGGGGAAAAGAGCAAAATGACAAAAAAGGAGCACAAAATGAAAAAGAAAAAGAAATAGTCATTAGTAAGAAATTAATGGATTAACCGAAGTTCTAGACCACATCAAGGAAAAGAGAAAAAATATAGGAAAAAGTGCTAATGAGACACAAAAAAGAGATTAGTAGGAACGCTAATCTTAAGCCTTTTAGGCTAGACTCTTAGGCTTAAATATTCAAGTACCTGCTAAGATTTAGATAATCCTCAAGGGATTGGGGAAAATGTGAAGCTTAAGTATTAGGTCTAAGGCTTAGGGAGTATTCGACCTCGTTAACTGACCTTTGATTTGTGGGACTCAGTAACCTAAGCACCCCAATCCACACACTGTCTGTTTCAGTGCGCATAACTATCAAAATCATGCAAAAGTGTTTAAATATTCTGAAAAAAGTTGCCTAGATTAGGAGCGGGCGATCAACACAAGTTGATTTGGATGAGTTCCCAGCGCGAAGAGGCGGGAAATTCCCTTCCAAGATGCGTAACAATATATCGTCTCCTCGGTGCTTGTCTCCTAGGATATTTACATATCCTACTGGGGGCACATAAGCACCCTGCTGGTTCAGATGCCATGGGTGGCATTATCACGAAATGTCGATTGTCAGGGTCTAGATTTAGCTTAGAACGTCATGGGTGGAATTATCTCGAAAGCCAAGGTTCTAGGGATTGCCATGGGCAGTGCTATCACGAAGCATCGATTGCCAGGGACCTTTGAGGATTGATGATGGGGACGAGGAATCCGATACAGACCGTGTTAAGAAGTCAATCCGAAGCTAGAAATAAAAAGAAAAGAGAGAGAAAACTCTCCAAACAAATAAACCTTCTGTCCCTCTCTTACAAAAAAAAAATACACTGCAAACTGAACCGAGGCTAAAATATGTCTCAAGCACGAGTGCTTTAACCGTGGAGTCCAACAAACCTTAGGATAGTTCCTATGGGCCGTAAAAACCTTCGCGGAGGACCGATGCTAGAGTTGGTCAAGTCCAGATCTTGGTTGGTACTTGAGCACCTCTAGGCCTACTATTAACATTCTAACCTAATCAAGAGAAAAAAAAAAGCACTCATCATAAATTGTGAAAGAAACTCATGGTCTAGAACAGAAGTTAAAACCTTAAAATTTTGCTAAGGGACTAGCAAAAGGTAGGCATGGGGGTATGATGGGAACATCATCATGAGCCCTAACTAGCTCATTTTGACCTAGAAAAGAGAACAAAAGCTCCTACACAACCAAATGAAGGGCCTAACTCAAGGAATAATCAGTTTGAAAGAAAAGTAAGAAACAAAGGGTAAAACTACAATTTTACCATTGCAGTGCAACAACGGGATTTCTCAGGGGCTAAACATAGGTTAAATGGTCTTAACACGATAAAAAGTGAGTTGGTTCAATTAGAAAAGGGTTAATGTGAAATCTGGGAATTAAATGACTTCTTCTAACCCTAAAACAAACCCACTTAATTTAACAGGGTTTTAGTCAAGGAAAAATTCAAATAAACCCTCTTAAAATTATGAAAAAATATCCTCTAGGGTTTAGAACCTTCAATTTGGCCTTTAGAACTTATTTTGACCTAAATAGGGGTCCTAATCAAATATTTGCCCTAAATTGGGTTTTTGTGCAAAATGCTCAATCCAATGTTGTCAAACCTAAAATCCAACTTTACTATTGGATTCCTTAGGTCCAAATTAGGTTTATGCCAAAATTTGGACCTAAGGGGAGTTCACCTTGACCTACTTTTCAAAAAAGTCCAACCTAATTACATTTATGCCCCTATCTTTTGAAAACCCTTGCAAACACCCCATAGCTTCCTTGTCGTTCTTTGCAATTAGGTCCCTCCACCATTACATTGGAGGAATCCTATCCCAACGAGGATTCAAAGGGGATATCTCCTTGATTCCTCAGAGAATCCCTCTCAAATTTGAAAGAGAGATTCTCTGAGGAATTCTCGTTCATATGAACCCAATTATGAGCTCTGATTTCCACCCAATAACTCATGCGAATGCATGAGAAATTTGGGTATCTCTCGACCTTCCAAGTTTGACGAGGTTTCCGTGCTTGGAAGCTTGCCTCCTAAGCACAAGGCCCTCTGCCTGCAACTATAAAAGAGGCTTAAAATCCCCCCCGGTCAATTCAAGCTTGTTTTGGCCTGAGATTCCCTCAAATTTCCTCCCTTCCCCTCCGGCCAAAAAGCCCAACAAGCTCCGACGACTCCTCTTTCTCGTCGCTCTGCCACCATACCATTGGCAGAGTTGCCTCCGCCTCCTTCTTCCACATCACATCACACCTGGGCCCACGCCTATCTCCCTCTCGTCGTCGCCATCTCTCTCTCTCTGGGTCTTCATCTCCGACGATGACATATTCGCGCCATCCGACCCTCTGCTCCCCCTTCGTCCAGCTACTCGCAGATAAGTCTCCTTCCCCTACTCTTTCTTTTCCCCTTATCTATTTCTACTTTCACACCCCGACAACCACAAACCACCATCACCTTCTCCACCTCCAGCAGACCACCAGTGAGGTGCATCCACCACTCCATGCACCCACACACCTCGCCAACCACCTCGTAAGCATCGCCTCATCCCACTGATTGTTTTCCTCCTCTCCATTAACCGCCACACCCTCCACTCACTCCCCCTGAACACACCCAACTTCACGGCCACAGAATGACCTAGGCACGTACGCCCAGGTCGTTCCGCACCACACCAACACCTGGGCCACCTTCGCCGTGTCACGAAGAAGCCTTCTAAGTAATTTGACAAGGCCGTGAGGACGTATTCATGTTGACAGGTACTGGACCCCGATTCGCCATTGAAGCGAGCTTGTAGAAGCTTGCCAGCTTCACACAGTGTTACGAACGTGGGCAACAGATGTAGTTTAAGATGTCTGGCAAGTGGTCCAGACGTCTAGAACCCTTCCCAGACGTCTGGTAATAAATTTTTTTCGGCGTACGGGTTCGCGTCTGTGCGCCTGCACGCGCAGATTGAACACGCGCAGATTGAACCTGCCGCCTTCGTCTTCGCTTTCTCTCCCTGCAGGCGTCGCATTTCCCTCTCTCTCTCCTCGCGGCTGCCGTATAAAACACTCCCCTCTCCCTCACCCTCACTCCATCCGCCTTCATCTTCTCCTTCTACCTACGAGCGAGCAAGAGCGTGAGCAAGCGACTGCGGCAGCTGCGGCCGCGGCGAGCGTGCGAGAAGGAGTGCTGCGAGAGGAAGGAAGAAGCTCGACCGCGAGGGTGCGAGCTTGCCGAGGCAGCTAGAGCCGGCCGGCGAGGGAGCTGCGGGCGTGGGGTGTGGCGGAAGGGCTGCTGCAGCTTAGGCAGTAGGCAGACACGGCGCGGCGCGGCCGTGCGTCGCGGGCGGAGAGCGAACCGGGTCTTGATTCTGGGAAAATTTCCCAGAATCAGATGTCTGGACCTATGTCCAGACGACGCCGAAGACGTCTGGAGGATGATCCAGACGCCTGACAGGTACAATAATTTCCTATCTTCTCCTTTTTACGCGTGTACGGCCATGCAGCCGTTCGCCGCGTTCTTTTGCGCCTTTTCGTGATGAGATCGGATGCGTGTGTGCACAGGTGTTATTCAGGAGGGCGCGAGGGCTCGCCATCCCACGCGAATCAGATGTCTGGCCACAGTACCAGACGATGGAGAGGTCACGTCCGGGGTGACAATCGGACGTCTGGAAACTAACTTCAGACGATCTAGCGAGCTTTTAGATGTCTGAAGGACTGCGCAGAAGAAGGTATGGCATGATCGATGTTTTAAGACGTCTGGAAAAAGTTCCAGATGTCTGATTTTGGACAGATTTGTCGTTTTTGGCCCGTTTAGGGTCCGTTCGGAGTCCATTTTCCGCGTTTCAAGTTGCGTTCGTTCCAGATTTATTTCCTCTACCTGTTTATAGCAATTGTATACCGTTCTGAGAAACTCCTTATGGTGATCCTTGTGTTAGGACCCCGTTTCGTTGCGACTCAGGGGGTTGCAGAGGGGTGCGGGATTGCCGACCACGCCCCCAGTACTCCCGATTTCGCAGGTAGAGTGGCCCTTTAAATTATTTAACAAGATTTGTACAATTATGAAACAATTGATAGAGTCTAGGGTATTGCATGAATCCTAGGACTAGAAAACTAGATTGAATGATAGATCCTAGGGTATGGCATGAATCCTAGGACTGGAAAACTAGTTGAATATATACATTGCAGTCTTGGAAAAGTGGAAAGGAAATGATAACTACCTGTAAATTGGTTAACAGCTGCCTGTTATAAATGGATAATTACGGATGAGAACATGAATTGTACGGACATAAACCTGGAACGGTGAAACCTAAGTTGGCTGAGTTAAAAGAGCCTGAACCCTACGGGGAATTAGGAGTAGAACTCTTGGAAAGTGAATGGAATAGATTGGGGAAGTGAGCTGGCCCTTGAGTACGAAGTACCAAGGAGAGCGACTGTCCCCCTATTTAGTGCAGAGCGGAGCTAGCCGCCCCAAGGACCCGGGGTTAGGACTGGCCACTTTGTACCGACTTTTGGCCCTCGTGTACAAAGTGCCGAGGAGAGCTACTAGTGTAGGGAGAGCACTAGCTACCCCACGGGCCCCGGGGTTCTGTTAGCTCTCCTACACCGACTTGTTAGGCCCACTGGGCAAACCAGGGTAGCCAGGCGAGGGTGCGTGGACTGTGGAGGGGCGAGACCCCTATTTGGTTACTGTGGAGGGGCTGGACCCCTGTTACTAAGAGGGCTCTGCCCTATACTAGTTCTGTGCTGTGCTTTGGGCGCACCCGTTAACGGAAACGACTAACCGCGTGCCAGTGCGGGGTAGCTACCCGTGTGTTTATCGCGTGTGCCGTAGTCACCGTTATGTCTGACAGTGACCTTGGGGTGGTTGACTGAGGGTAGGACCACCACAGGGGACTCTCCCGGCCAAGAGAGCACCACGTGTTACTTTTACTTTTTGGGAAAGACTGCAATCAAGATCGTTCCCACGAGGAACATTCAAGATCAAGAGAAGGATCTAAGGAATAAATCAATAGTGAATAAATGGAAAAGTATAAAGGAAGTAAAAATATAACAGCTACTGTCCACTCTACTGCTTCTTCTAGCTTTTACTTGCCACTCTACTCAGCGTTTCGCTGACGTGTCACCCTTGTTACCTTTTCAGGACCAGGTGTTGAGTAGCCAGAGTCAGCGGCTGCGGAGGGCGCTGGGCCTAGTAGAGCCCAGTAGGGTTACCTGTAGTACCTTCTGTACTTTTTGCTGTTGTTGTGAGTAGTTTTGTTTTCCCCCTGTACTCTCTTTATTGTAAGCTTCATGTTTATGTATATGTTTATTTCTCTACTGTTGTGGTGGTGTATACTGTAGTATTTCTTTTCTCTACTGCTGTATTTTGTTACTGCTAGTTATATACATGATGAATGTGATTTATTTTACTGCTCTTTTGGTTACTTTCTCGTTGGACGACTGGGTCTTGGGATTAGTCGAGTCGGTCCGATTCTCGTGTCTCGTAGGAATTCGGGAATAGAGTCGTTACACATAGCCTCCAGGTGCCAGGAGTCCAGGTCTCAGGTGCACGGGCACTCTTCGCGAACCAAGCAAGCCTAGCAATTGGAAGCCAAAGCACCACATCTGCTGCAATCAAGCAAGGCACCTACTGCGGACGCGAACGAGAAGCGAGTGGGACATTTGGTCCCACCTCGGAAGTCTATGAGCAGGAGACGTGGGATAAATTGAAAAAGTGTCAGGGGCTTATCGCCTCCTGACACAGGGTGAGGTCCCACTCGCCCTTCACGCTTCGTCCGCAGCCGCACGATCCGCGAACCTGGTACCCAACCCAAGTACCTGCACACTCCTCGCCCACCACACATGCCAGTGGGCTTGGTCACGAGCGCACTGACCTGACCCGTTTACCCAAGTAGGCTCTACGAGAGCGAGCCTAAGAGAGAAGAAAGAAGGGAGAGTTCGCAGGGAGGGTAGGGGTTAGGTTTTTCTCTCCAAGGAAGAAGAGGGCGAAGACAAGGAAGAAGAGGAAGAAGGAAGCTTCAGCAAGAAAAGCAAAGGAAGAAGAAGGCTCAGCTAAGAGACAGAAGCAGAGAAAGAGAAGCCAAGGCCAGCAATTAGAGGAAAGGAAAAAGAAGAAGAGAGAAAGAAGAAGCCAAAGTTAGAAATCAGAGAAGGAAGAAAGAAGAAGAAGAAGAATAAAGAAAGCTCAAGCCAAAAGCAAAGAAGAGAGATTGAAAAGAAACATTATCTGATTTTTACATCCATCTTCATATTTTTTAGCTTCTATATACATTGAAACCATCTTTATTGCTTCATAATTTTGATTGATCATTACTTTTTATAAAGTTGAAAGTTGTGTTATTAGTTTTTAAATCCCAATTTGGTCCCGGTGTTCGACCTCGGATTCATATTTTTCAAGTAATAAACTTTCATTTATTTTCAAAGCAATTTCAACTATACTGCGATGCAATTATTATAAACCTGATTTCGCTTTCGACAAACAGAGCACACCATTCAGACCCTTGAGGACCTCCTACGCATTTGCGTGGTAGACTAGAGAGGCTCCTAGGAGGAGCATTTTCCCCTAGCAGAGTTCATACAATAACAGTTATCACTCATGCATCAGCATGGCACCGTATGAGGCTCTGTACAGGAGGAGGTGTACTACTCCCTTGAGTTGGGCTGAGGTGGGGACCAAGTGGGAGGTGAAGGTTCCCTACCAGGAGGGGTGACGTAAAAATATTGCGGAAATAAAAATATAAAGCAATCTCACAAAAATCAATCACAAAATGTACACAGGTATTTTTAGGTGGAAACCCAAACCGGGTGAAAACCACCACCTAACCCTCTCGAGTTAGGATTTTCCGATCAACCAAGTTGATCAAAATCCACTAAACGAATCACTTTGAACGAGGGTGATTCAACCTCAGTACAACCACGCTACAAGTACGAGGGTAGCGTTCCTCAACCCCTTCTCTCCACGAGAAGGATTTTGTCCCACGAAGGAGACGGGAATTCGCAAAGCGAATACCCAACCAAAATACAAAGATAAAATAAAACAACAGTCCTATAGAGCCAACAAAATTAAACCTAGCTTCTTAGGAAATAGGAAACTCCCCTTTGCAAGGAGTGCGTCGACGATGACGCGGTGCGTGTGCCACGCGATGGCGCTACGTCGCTCTCGTTATCTACAGCGGGAGAGCGGGTGCGCAACGGTTGAATGCTCTCAAGATGATGGAGCTTGAGCTTGGAGAGCAAGAGAGTCTTTTCTTTGGACACAAAAGGTTTGAAAGTGTATTGCAAGGTGTGTGTCTTAGTGTGTATATGTCTCTCTTATGTTTCTCTTCTTGTGTGTTTGTGTTACAAAGGTTCCCCTCTATTTATAGAGGCCTTAGGAAGGCTTTGGAAGGCTTGGAAAAGCTTCCATAGCCGTTGGGTGCAAAGCCCAAGAGAATCAGGCCGAAATCAGGACAATGATTGCATTTGACAGGGTTACCAGACGTCTAACTCTGGCATCAGACGTCTGGAAGGCCACTTTAAGACGTCTGATTCCAAGGTCAGACGTCTGATTCTATGCGGGTTTCTCCCTGACTTGAATCAGATCTAAACAGGGTTTTTGTGCAAGTCCATCAGACGACATATAGGACGTCTGGCACTATGTCTGGACGTCTGGAAACCTACTTTTACTGTGGGAATTGATTTCCAAATGTTGCAACGGCTAGAAAATCTCTGAGAAGAGATTTTGGGTCAGCCGAGGCAAAACGGTCATTTATCAGATGTCTGGTAAGTCCTATGGACGTCTGATAAGGCTCTAACGGTCATAATCTTGAGTGTTTTCTAAGCCAGCCAACGGTCCACTAACTGGACATCTAGCAAAGTCATCAGACGTCTCCTAAGACGTCTGGTCTAAGGTCTGGACGTCTGATTTCATCAGACAGAACTAACTATGTCTAGCCTAACAGTTATCAGACGTCTGAAACAACAGTCAGACGTCTTAAAATACTTTATCAGACGTCTGATTCGTGAATTAGACGTCTGGAAAGTCTGTTTTAACCCTATATTGGTTTTCTAAGTGTTCTACAGAAAACCTAAGTATCCTAGGGTTGTGCAGGTGTTCCTAGGACTACTGTTAGGGTTCTTTGAGGCTCTTTAACATAATGTCTAAGGAAAATAAAGAGCAAGAAAATAAATACAAGAGATACATGAAAGGATAAAAAAGAATCTATCCTATTCTTCTTGTCTTCCATCTCCAATCTTTCGCTCCACGTGAACCTCCTCTGTTTTCCGTCAAGCTCCTCCAATCCGTCCTGGATGCGAGCTTGAACTCCGTCTAAACACGTCCACATTTGCAATTGACCTGAAATCTAGGACTCAAATTGCAAATGTTAAATAACACGTGTTTTGTTATCATCAAAACAAATGATCGTGGTGCTCTAGCACCAACAGGAGGTTGGTCCCAGGTTCATACACCAGAGTCAGGAGGTGATCGAGCAGATCCACAGATGACTCCATACGGTCAGGAGCAGGCAGAAGAGCTACACTAATCTCAAGCATAGAGAGGTATACTTCGAGGTTGGGGATCATGTCTTCCTTCCTGTTTTGCCCATGAAGGGCTTGCGGCAGTTTGGGGTGAGAGGGAAGCTTGCACCAAGATTCGTGGGCCTTTTAAGGTCCTGGAGTGGGTAGGACCCATTGCTTACCAGCTTACCCTTCCTCCCCAGCTCTCTAGAGTTCATGATGTGTTCCAAGTGTCCAACCTTAGGAAATACATCGCCGATCCCAGCCATGTTCTAAGCCACGAGATCATTGAGGTGGGAGACGACTTGACCTATCCTGAGAAGCCTATACAAAAACTAGACTAAGCCATCTGGAGACTGAGGCGGAAGGAGGTAGCCCTGGTGAAAGTCCTATGGAGAAGCTAGAGGTATGAGGAGGCCACTTAGGAGCCTGAGGCAGCTATGCGAGCACAGTACCCCGAGCTTTTTGAGGGTACGTCGTTCCTGGCCTACTTTGATCCTCTTTAAGTTTGTTATGCACACTTACTTTATTTCCACACCCTAATCAGCTTAAGTTTCAGGGACGAAACTTCCTTTAAGTTTGTTATGTTGAAATGACTCTTTCCTAGGGTCGTGTGGCGTTTCTGAAAATTCATAAAGGTTTTTGTGCAGTTTTTAAACCCGTAGGTTTTTATAGTGGGGTTTGTGAGGGGGAGAGGAAAATTGCAGGGACATCCCTACAATTTTCCCACCACCATTTCCCTACCACCCGCACCATCTCCTCCCCCCTTACCCTCATGCACGACCGACGCCATCCCCTGTCGTGCCTCACCTCACGCCATGCTGCCCCATTCCCTCCCCCACGCCTCCTCTATCCTTATATACCTCCTCCTCCTCCATTCGTTCCCTACACTAGCAGCCGAGAGAGAAGAGAAGGAGAGGGAGAGTGGAGAGGAGAGGAGTGGCCTGAGAGCAGAGGACTCGTGAAGGGTGAGGCGGTGCTGCAGCTTCTACAGCAAGAAAAAGGCTCGCAAACGGTTCTGCGGAATCATTTTTCCGCAGAATCAGACGTTCAAAGTGACCTCCAAACATCGGGTCGAACGTCCGTAGGTAATTCTCAGACGCCTGATAGCACGTATTTTGTTCATTTTCCTGCCAAAAGTCTGACCATGCACGTGCATATGTCAGAGGACTGGGAAGCGCGTTGGTGGGAAGACTGAGGCCGATTCAGACGTCCAGAAGGGTCTCTAGACGTCTGAAGACACCCTCAGATGTCTGCACGGAGTTCCAGATGTCTAGAAAAGGTGGCCCGAGCAAGGTGAATCCCTGAGTTCATTTAAGATGTCTGGGCCTATTCCCCGATGTCTGATTTTGATCAGGGTTGGTGTTTTTGGGCCCGTTCAAGGCCCAAACGAAGTCGATTTTCCGCAAATGAAACGTTGTTGGTTTCCTTTCGAGTTTCCCTACGCATTGATATAATGTCTATATAGTTCTGAGTTCATTTTGACATATGGGTCAATGTGATAGGTCGTTCATTCTTGGTGTGCACGGAACCTGTGGGGATTGCAAGCTCCGTCAACTATGCCCCCACATCTCCCAGTTATCGTGGTAGAATGGTTCTCACACTAATCTTAGAATTAGTAATTAAATTTCATGTGTAGAATTAACTAAACCTAGGTTGTGGGATGAATCCTAGGACTAAAAAGAGGTAAATGCATACTACTATAGAATCAAACCCTAGGATTGTGAAATGAACCCTAGGGTTGAAAGAAATGAATGTACATTAAGTGAATGATTAAATTATTATTTCTTGGAAAGAAATAAACCATGAGCTGCCTGTAATGAACTACGTCATGCCTACTTGTACTAAATAATTGATGGTGGAATTTGAGTTGCTTGTTCTATGTACAATGAACCAGATATGGAAATAAGAAAGTCCATGTATGAATACTATGGAGAATGTAGAAAGAAATCAGGAATACGGTAGTATGGAAAACCTACGGGTTTTGGAACATGTTGCCTACGGGCAGCTGTTTGGACTTGGTTAAGGGAAGTGAGCTGGCCCTCGAGTACGTAGTACCGAGGAGAGCAACTATCTCCTTAGAGTAGAGGGGAGCTTGTCGCCTCTTAGGTTGAGACTTGGGGTGGGTTTGGCCACTCTACGTCGACTTCTGTTTGGCCCTCGTGTACGTGATACCAAGGTGAGCTACTTAATGTAGAGAGGGAGTTAGCCACCCCATGAGGCCTGGGGTTAGGACTAGCCACCCTACACCAACTCTTGTTAGCCCGTTGGGCAAACTGAGATAGTCGGACGAGGGTACGCGGATTGTGAGGGGCGGGACCCCTGTTTTTGAGGGGTGAGACCCCTGTTCTGAGAGGGCAAGGCCCTGTGCTGTACGTTTGGGCATATACATTAGTGGAAATGACTAACCACATGCCAGTTCAGGGTAGCCACCCATGTGCTTATCACGCATGCTATAGTCAGCACTACATCGTTACCGTGACCTCGGGATAGTAGACTAAGTGTAGGACTGCCATGGGGGACTCTTCTAGCCAAAAGAGTACCACATGTACATCCTGCATCGCGGGAAAACTGCAAGTAAGATCGTTCCCTTAGGGAATAAGAAGATTGAGAAATGTTATGGAACCTGATTAGAATACTTGGATCAGAAAGACGTTAATTAGAAAAGGATGATGATAAATAAACTATTAAATGCATGTTTAGTTAGCTGCCTGTTTAAATTACATGTTTCAACCACCACTCTACTCAGCACTAGCTGACGACAAATTTCATAACCTTGTTCAGGTCAGGGATTCAAGCAGCCAGAGCCACCGACTGCTGAGGGCGTTGGGCCCAGTCGAGCCCAGCAGTAGTTTTCTTTTGCTTCTCTTATAAAGAGTTTTTGTTAGTAGTTAGTACCTGTAGCTCATAGTGTTTTCAGTTGTATTTTCTACTAGTTTCAGTTGTGATGGCTATGCTCTATACTTGTACGTTCCACTGTATAATGTGAGATACTAGTGGTTTGCTGTTTTCTTCCTTCATTTTTAGTCATATATTTTTCCTACTTAGTTACATTACTCGTGTGGTTGTGGAATGATTATGGCATTTGGTTCTTTCTCGTTGGATGACTGAGTCTTGGGGGATCGTCGATGCAAGTCATTCTCGGGACTTGTAGGGAACTAGGAGCGGGTTGCGACAGCAAGCTCTATTCACCTTTAGTGAGGCCTAATTGTAAATCATTCAGATCGTATCGTAGGGTTGGCCAGAATTGTCGGGTCACACCACCACTCCCGCTGGGAACATAGCCTTTAGGTGTGCCCTCTCAATCCATTGTTGGACGAGATCTCAACTAGACCCATCACAGTACCCCAGCAACCTCTGCACACGTGGGTGCCGAATGAGCCTTTTGCTTGAGTACCCTCGCATTGAGTCAAATTTAGGTATGTTCAAGTACCTTTAGCTGATGAAGGCCCATGGCTTGCCACCACACCAAGGAACTCTCCAAGTCCCAAGGCAGATCTTTAGGTAGCTCCTAGCTACCGCATTATCTCGGGTCTCCATCCCAAGTAGTGAACCTGAGGTTCACCAAGTCTAGGGTACAACCTTACAAGCCCATCTAGCAAACCTACTAGATTTTTATTTCATTTAGTTCCATGGTCTGAACAACATCCTAAAGACCTAGTGGATTGCATAGGGTCTGACTATAGGCCATAGGATCCAAGCAGTTCTTCATTTAGACTGTATAAGAGCCAACAATTTCAAGTGTTTCATATTCACTTTACACTTAATTCATTTCTTCAGGTTTCATTCATATCCTCCCGGGATTGATTTATCACCTTCTTTAGTGGTGATCTCCTAGGTATTTTGCAGATTTAAACTCTTCTTAATTTGACATCTCATATCAAGGCTTACATGTTTCCACCTTCGTCCTTGAGCTAAAGCAGAATCATGATCACTCAAGCTAGTACCGATACTGATCATTAGTACCAGTACTGAGCCAATTCTATCCCTAGCTAAAGCAAAATCTTGACCATTCGAGCCAGTACCAATTCTGATCTTCAGTATCGGTATTGGGCCAATTCTGTATTATGGTCCCTCAGGCCAATATCAGTACTGATCATTAGCACCGGTACTGGGCCAATTCTGTCCCTCTTTTGAATGCATCATGGGGTCATAAGAAACATCCAGTACCGGTACTGAACATTGGCACTGGTACTGGGCGATTCCAGGCCCTAATTCTCCATGAATTCAACCTTGTATCTCACCCTGAAACTTTTAACTTTACCTTTATGTTGAATCCATTATCTTGACAATGCTAGGTACAGTACAAGCATTTAGTACCAAGTAAAACCTAGCAAGAAACATGACAAAAATTTCCAATTCTCCTAGCATGCTTCCAACCCTCTTACATACATAAACCCTAGGCATGCATATACCATTACACACCTAGCCACCATTGGCTAGAAATTCAAGGAAGCATTCGAAAAAAAGGAGTTAACATCCCTACCTGTTCTTGAGTAGCACACGCCTAAGCCCTTGGAGGAGGGTCCTACCCTAGCTTCCCCTCCTTTTCCTTCTTTACCTCTTCGTCTTTACCATGCCAAGAACAATCAGCAGCACCGCAACAACAATGGGGGAGAAACAACAGCTACAAATCCCTTATGGTCGTCGACCTCGCCTCCGACCACCTCTCCGACGAGCTCAGCAGTGGCAGCAGCAACAACCGCCCCCCCCATGGGGAATCCCAAGGAGGAGGAGTCGATGACCCTCCCTTCGTTCTCCCTCTCCTCCCCTACACCGACCGCACCAGTAGCAAAAGCACCAGCAGTAGCTGGAGTAGTTGCCGTGGAGGGCGATGATGGTGGCTCTCCCCTCGTTCTTCCTCTTCTTCCTTGCCAAATCGTGGAGCCAAAGAGCACCCGTGGCTTCCCAAGGAAGCCAAGGTGCCAAAATATCTAGAGGGTAAATTTCACTAAACCCCCCTTCACTTCTTACTTGAGGGGCAAGTAAGTCCCTCAAACAAACCTTTCTTACAAAGAGCCCCTCACCTACAAATAAATGTTAAATCTTAGTTAAAAATGAATGTTGTGGATTCATGAGTCCTTTAACTCATAAGGTACCCTACATAATTGGATTTGAATTAGCTCGAATTTTTCGGATCACTACATTTGTGATTTGACTAGTAATGTAGAAAGAAATTCAAAGTAAAGAAAGGAGTAGATTTGGCACCCTTGATGAACTCATGCTTTTGGAGTAACTATTTGTAAAAGAGAATGATTAACTAATATGACAAATCTAAAC
The DNA here is from genome assembly GCA_037157565.1 of Thalassia testudinum. Classification (NCBI taxonomy): domain Eukaryota; kingdom Viridiplantae; phylum Streptophyta; class Magnoliopsida; order Alismatales; family Hydrocharitaceae; genus Thalassia; species Thalassia testudinum. The sequence continues at coordinate 5,037,451 of JAZHRO010000014.1, forward strand.
ATATAAATGTATGATTTAATCAGGGAAATGAGGTGGGAAACTTAATTGTTCAAAGAGATTAAGGATGTAAACATGTATTTGATGCAATCGAGAGCCTATAAATATTCATCTTGATAGCCATTGATTTCTTTCCAATGCCTCTTGTACTCATGGAGTGAAAAATCTCTTTAGCAACCATGAAATTGTCAGTAATTTGTCTTCCCTTAAAGAAGGGGCTTTAATGGGGAGATATCGTTTTAAGGGCTTCTTTTACTTTTGCTACTGTTAAGACTCTCTTGGACCTTCTGTACCCTTGCTCTTTAGGACCAAACTAAATGTATGTCATATTTAACTTTGGTTTACTATGGTCCTTTTGAAAATTTTCTTTCTTTCAATTGATTTGAACTGAAAAATGTCATTCGGTAGAAATTCCCAATTCTCTCAATAGAACAATGATTGATATGCATTGGTTGTAGTCCTTTACATGCATCCATTGTAAAGAGTTTTTCCAATTTCTTGTATGTCAAGGATATATACTAGCTACGAGCTCCTTTTTCTTATCAATAGAATATCGGTCTTCAAGAATCTGTAGAGTGCTATCTGCCTCATTAGATTCTTCAAGAAATCCTTAAAAATTGTTGATGATGCATTTGTTTCTCCAGTAGTTTTCTTATGCATGACTCATCTTCCTTCCTGATCTAAGTAATTGCATTCTTCTTTTTCTTATTTTGCTCATATAGATCATAGGCTCTGGGACTTCTATCTCCATATTGTATCCACTTATGCCTCAAACTCTTGAACTATTATATCTATCCATTTTATGGAGGACTTCACATTACCTCTTCATCAATCTTCTCTCCTCAGCTAAGGATTCATTATTTAGTTCTCTACTCTATATTTAACCAATCTTCTTTTCTCTTCTTTATAATCCTATATTTTTTTCTTGTCCCACCGAAATAGTTTGGATTTTAGAAAATTTTGCCTTTGAATTATGTTATATTTCTCATTGTATTATGATTAAAAAGGTTTTGACGTATATTACCATTTGAGCATTTGAAAAGATATATATATATATATATATATATATATATATGTATATATATATATATATATATATATATATATATATGTATATATATATATATATATATATATATATATATATGTGTATATATATATATATATATATATATATCCCTCCCTTTTTCATGTATACGTATTTATAGCCCTGGTATTCACATGTATACCCTCATAATATTTAATTTACTAAGTTGCATAAACTTACGAAAAGATAGCATAAAAATTAAAGATTTTTTTTGTAAAGAAATTCATAACCTTCTCTTTTTTTCTCCCAGACATCCCCTTCACCTCCCTTCATCTCCCATCACACACCTCCTCCACGGGAACACCAACGCACTCCCCGGCGACGACATCGCTCTCCTTTGCGCGTGGAGGCCATCACTCGAGCCCGGTAAGCTTGACCAATTGCTACAGGGAACGAGCAAAACCCCTGCAGAGAGGGGAGCCCGACCCATTGCCCAAGGGGAGGAGTAACTGGAGAGGGAAGAACTAAGTAGGAAAGGGGAAGGGCAAGGAATCCGATGGCCTCCCGATGAGCCTCCTGATTTGCTGATGTAATCTCTCGATGTACTGAAGGGAGGCTCATTTTTGTGGATGTCAAGGATGGAGAGGGGGAGGAATCAGAGGTAAGAAGGGGAGAGGGGGTGAATTCGATCTGCTAGTTGGCCTCCTACATGGGGCCAAGCTCTTTGGGATGCTACTGGGAGAGAGCGAGGAAACCATTGATAGAAAGGGGAGAAGGGAAGGAATTGGAGGGGAACCCGATGGCAAGAAGGGGAGAAGGGAAGGAACTAGAGGGTATAGAGGACGTGGGAGTCAGAAGATGAGCTTGAGGGTGCAGGGTGCAGGGCCTTCATGGTGCCATGGTGATGGGGGCTCTGGCCGGGTTCCGTTCCTACGAACTTGGGCAGAGCCCCTTGCTTACACGTCGGCCGACTTGCCGGCCATGTGCTCCGCCGACGTGCCTTCCATGAAGGCTCTCGGGATCTAATGCCCCTCTTGTCAAGTAGGTGGACCTCGCACGTCTGCTGGTGGTCTTGATAGAGGGATGATTTGAGGGCTTTCCTCCATGAGGAGTCCTCATGGGGTCGCGGCCTCCGTCTCTTCGGGGTCTTGAGACGATCGTCCCTAGCCGGCGAGTTGCAGTCCGCTTCCGTTTGAACAAGGCCACCGACCGCGGCCTCCTTTTCTTCAAGTCTCCTTCGAGACAGCTAGGTGCGGGGGTTGGCCTGGTGTGCGTGCCTCCGGGTTATCGCGGTGAGGGTAGCTTGTCTATGCCGGTCCAAGGCCTCTTATCTTCCTTCGGGCTACTGAGGGGCTATTGGTCCTCTCAGGTGGCCTAGCCCCGTTGCGGAGGCCCCGCTAGCGTGGCTGGGGGTGTCTCAACTTCTGGCCAAGGCGCTCCGCAACTCTTCCTCTTCAAGGCAGGGAAACGACTGGGGGTGATGTCTTTCACTGGCTGGCCGTTTCAAGTGAGTCGTGGCTAACGAGGATCGGTTTTTCGGTGGGTATGTGGCCGCTCGTCCCTAGCAAAGCTAGGAGGTGAGGATGGTCATCCTCGTGGGCTGGCCGAAGTTCCTCCACTCGATCTGATCAACAACACACACACACACACACCCGCTGACGGGGGTGAGGATCTCTGATCGGTCGGGGACGACGACTCTGCGTGTGCTTCGCCATCCGAGGTGTTTGCAACGTCCTCCCGGAGAGCGCCTCCAAGGTAGGTGATGATGGATTTAAGGCCTTTGTCTTCAGGTTGGTCAGTCGTGGCAGACCTCGCCCTCCCAGGGGCCTCGGCCCTGTTGGTATCCCTCTCTTGCGGTAGCGCGGAGCCTCATCTTTCGGCCAAGACGGGCGCGGAGCCTGCCTCTTTGCGTTGCGGGTTCACTGGCAATGGACCATCCCAATTCAGTATGATTTTGGGCCCAGGAGATGGGTCGAGATACACAAAGGCGACAGCGCTGTCCTTGGTATTGTTCGGCTCTTTACCTAGAAGGTGGCTTCTGCCGTGTTTCGCGCGGCTGCGTGTTGAGGGTAGTTGTTCTTTGTAATCAAGTTTTTTTTTTTATGTTCCACACTTTGTTGATCCTACCTTGTAATGTTTGGGCTTCTTATTGCCCTAATGTAGCCTTTATGCCATATCTTGTTATAATGAAAAAAGGACAAGTTGGTTTTGCATCCTCTTTCTTATGCTTCGCACCGCATGCTCATTTTCTTCGTGCGAGTTTTGAATAGATAAAAGGCCAGCAAGGATACCTTCCCTATTTGGCTACTCTTGTCGAGCCCAATTGCTCAGCTAGTTTTGCCCAGAGCGCGACGTGGCTCGTGCGAAGCGTAGGTAGGCTTCTCCAGCTGATTCAGAATGTTGTGACCACTTAGAGTTCTAAGTCTCTTAAGTTCCCTCGTCACACGTTTCTGCAACCCTCCTTTTGGCTAAGGCCGTTAGCTGCAGCCTCTCAGGATGAAGCAGGTTCGTCGGCTACAATGCGCTCTAGGGACAAGGCGCTTTTGTTGGCTGCATCTTCAAAGAAGAGAGAGGGCGGCAATAGCATGCACTTCGAATGGACCGGGCTTGTCAGAAGACCCTCGAGGAGGGGAGAAATTAGCTGCAATGCATCCTTGGGGAGCAGCAGGTTTGTTGGCTATGCCCTCAGTAAAGAGAGGGGGCCGGCTGCAATGTGCACTCAACACGGAGCGAGTGTAGTATCGCCTGAATCGCATGGCGGGCGAGAGGGTCTCACCAGGTGAAGTATCACCGCAACACCTCATGCCCTCTTTGTGACCACGTCGTGACCCTTCTGGACGATTCACAAAGTCGTTCAGTAGGTGGTCTTTGCCCCGCCAGTTGTCACGGTGCAGTTACTAGGGCTAAGGTAGCTCCTACTACTCCCCAGCGGTCGGCCCAGGTGCCCGACACAGCACCCTGAACCGAGGAGCGTTCAGCGCAGATGCTCCCGTGTAAGGTCTCCTCCGTGTCACAGGGGAAGGGCGGCTCGGCGACCCCTTTTTAGCGCCCTTGGGGGTTGAGGGTGTATCTCTTCGCCCGGGCTTTTCCCTTCTTCGGGCATCCACTTTTCCTACGTTCGACTGGCTCGATCATTCGTGCGTATTTTGGCACAGGTTTGCATTGGGCAGGGGTTACAACTTCAGAGTGCCTCCCTGTTTCGTAAGGGAAATGAGTTTTTGGAATAAGTAGGAAAGTAATAAAATAATAAAATAAATAGTGAAATAAGTAAGTTAATTTGCTCTTATATTTGGATAGATTAAAATTATTTTATAAAAAAATACAATAACTTTATCTTATATTAGGTTCACTTAATCCAATATAAGGAGAATGTAAGTTAAGTAACGAGTTAAATACTTAACTCACCAATCAACTGCGACATAAACCTATATCAAAGGGGTCCTAAACTCTTCTCATGGTAGTAAATAACACCACTAACGATAGGTGAATTCTAAGTTTGAAATTGAAAAGCACATTTCCAAGGTGAACCAACACATTTCAATGACTAAATGAGTGTTAGTGCAAAAGTGCTAAGTGATACCTCTTTGTTTGACTTGGTGGTGACTTATTTTGAACATATTTTTATACTTTTAAAATAATTTTTCTAAATCAAATCTCACCTTATTGTAAATTTCGAACTGTGATTCCACCTATGATTGTATGTTCCGAGAAATAGAATCACGAACAATCTCAAACCTAAATCAACACACCACATATCTACCCCTCATTTTGAAGAAGAGGATAAAAACAAAGCATGTGAGGCCCACTATGGTCCCATTTGTTTAGCAAGATTGGGACGCTAATCCCTCATTTGGAAGAGTTTATCCCAGGATAGGATAATATCGGGTTAAAGATCACAATCCCAGTATTCTCTAATTTCAGGAGAGGGGGTGGGATAGTCTAATCTTAGGTACAACCTCGTGTACAATCACGTGGTGGTGGTATCCATCTCTCCTAATTAATTCTTAGCTCTTGACTTAAAAAGGAAATTTTTAGGTGATAGTTTACCTGAAGACATCAGCGATTTCTCTAAAATTTTCAGGTGGTAATTCTGAAATTTATGACACATTTTGAGAGTGTCTTATCCTCCTTAATATTAATTAATGATCGATTTCTCTGCATTTTTCAGGTCTTAACTCTTTGAATCAATGCTTAAGTAGAACACGTACAATTTATAAGTCTCAAAATAAATGAGAGAAGTAACTCTTCTCATGTAGTGTTTAATACTCATAATTATTAACAACTTGAGTTAAACACCAATATATCTATGAGTAGTATGGTTCTCCAATTTTAAAAGCTGAATTGTATATGTATTCCCATGGAAGCGGAGAATCCACCGGGGGAGTCTGCTAATCCACCGGTAGAGTCTGATAATCCACCGGTGGAGTTTGAGAATCCATCGATGGATTCTAAGAATCCACTGGTAGAATCTTCAAAATTTACCAGTGGAGTCTAAGAATCCACCGGTGGATTCAAAGAATCCATGGGTGGATTTGAGAATTCACTGATGAATTTTCAGATTCACTATTTAAGTCTCATTACCTCAACTATGTCAAATGAAGGATTACCCATTTTAATCCTAAGATTATCACTTACCAAAAATAAATACCAAAATCCTATGGTCTCAAAATTAATTAGAACACAATTCTGCTATAAATTTATATTTTGGTGAATTAATCCCGCTAAAAACAAACTCTAAGAGACTATTTGGTTAGCGGAATAGAGGAAGGATTATGATCGAATTCCACATTTGTCAACTTTTATTCCAGCATCAACGAATTTTGAAATTGAGGGGTAGATTTCGAAATAAATGAATTCCACTGAGGAGATGAAATTCGTTTATTCGACTGATTTATTTCACTTCTTTCATCTCTCTCTCTCAATTTCATCCCATAAAATTTATTTATTCTTCCTATTAAACACTTCATACAAAATAAATATTTTAATTTTTTGATGTGATAAAAAATATTTAGATAAAATAAAAATCTTTAATGTTTCTTACGTTTTTTATAATTTTTGTTTATCTCTTTTAACCATTCCTCCAACCAAACATTTCCCGTATTCTGCACAGAGGAGGCGTGAATTTAGATCTGTGACTGTGCATGTCTCATCCAGCGAGATCCACTCCCGTTGGATCTCATGCAGCATTCCCCTTCCACCTACGATAGATTCTCTCCCCGAAAAACGTCGGCAGGAAGGACACGGAATAAATAAATAAAACAAAATAAAGTATCATTCCACGAAACCACCCCGGCGCGCCACCACGCCCACCTCGACAACCCCCTCCCCACAACAACAAACACCCCCCCCACCCCCCCCCCTCACCCCCCGGCACCACGCACACGCGCGCGCCAAGCGCTTCAGACATAAACAAGTAGATAACGCCTCCCACCGACAATCGATTCTATACACCAAACTAAAAGGGCAAAAATAACAGGAAAAAAAAAAAGAGAAAAATATTGATTACGTCATACAATGGAAGGTGTATAGTACGGAACGCACAGAGCACACGGAGCGGATGATTGCAACTGCGTTGCAATTACATTTGCATGCTTAACTAACAACCACCGTTGCAGTCGTCGCCGTGGGCGCCGGCGACGGAAGTGCCATTAGCGACAGAAGAAGGGAGGTGGTCCCAAGGGGTGACGTCCATGGGGTAGCTGCCGAGCACCCTGAGGAAGGACGTGAACTCCTGGATCTCGGCGAGGGCGTTCTGAGCCCTCACCTCCGCCATGGACGCCTCGAAGTCGACGTAGTACATGTACTCGAACCTCTTGGACGTGCCCACGTTGGCCTCGTCGACGAGCCTGATGGACCTTCCCCGGTGTGGCCTGCTCTCTATCTTGGTCAGGTTTATGTCCCTGAAGGCGAACGCCGACAGAACCTTGAACAGCACCGACGTCCCATCGCGGTCCTGCGCGAACACGATGCTCGTCTTGAAGGGCCTGTCCGTCCTCGGTATCACCGGCTCCCTCGCCAGCATCACGAACCTCGTCACGTTCCCCGTCGCGTCGTCCTGGATCCCGTCTGCCACCACCTGCAGCCCGTAAAGCTCCGCCGCCCGGGCCGAGGCTATGGCCGCGGTGTCGCGGAGACCGTTGGCGGCGATCTGCTCCGCCGCCGCGGCCGTGTCGTCGACGGCCTCGCGGGTGACGTGGGAGCAGAGGCGGGAGGCGAGGGTGTGCTCGCACTGGGAGAGGGCCTGCGGGTGGGAGAGAACGCGGCGGAGCTGGGAGAGGCGGACGCCGGGGAGGGCGAGGAGGCAGTGGTGGACGGGGAGCTGGACCTCCCCGACGATGTGGAGGCGGTGGCGAAGGAGAAGGTCGTAGTTGCGGTGGATGGAGCCGCCGAGGGAGTTCTCGACGGGAAGGACGGCGCGGTCGGCGATCCAGAGCTCCACGGCCTGGAAGGCCACCTCGAACTGGTCGCACGGGATGGCCTCGCACCGCGGGTAGGCCTTGTCGGCGGCCGCCTCCGAGTAGGCCCCCGGGACCCCCTGGTAGGCCACCCGCAGCGGCGACCCGTGGGTCGGCCCCGGGGAGAGGTCGCATATCGACAGCGGCCTCGGCAGGCCGTAGTTGCTCGCCGGATTACCGTTAGTATGATCAACAGTGGTGGGACGGGGGAGGAGGTCGAGGCTGCTGGTGGAGTCTTCCTCGATGGAGGAAGGGTGGCCGTTGATGCGGCTGGAGAGGATGGCGCAGGAGCTGAGCCAGTCGGAGCGGGTCGAGCCGGAGGCACCGGGGAAGAGGTCGCAGCTGCTGCCGTGTGGGCGCTGGAGGCTGCTGCTGCTGCTGTTCATCATCATGCGTATTATTGGGCGGTGGATGCATGATGACATGGATGTCCAAGTAGATGGTCTGCTTTTGTTGGATGGGAGGATGGCTTGGATGTTGCTGCTGCTGATCATGCTGCCGTTGCAATGGGCCATCACGTATAGCGTACTACCACTGATATTACTCCCGCCCGCAGGAGAGCTGCTTTATTGTGTGCTTCTTTTCTTAATTAACTACTGGAAGAGGGGGAGAATGGTGGTTGGGGTGCGCATGCAGGTGTATATGTTGGGTATAAAATGTGAGGAAGAGCGCAGGGTAGTTGGGGTAACGGAGAGTTTATAAGGACCAGAGACGGGAGAGAGAGAGGGATTTGTTGGGGCGGAGAAGAGGGGGTGGGTGCATGGGGGAGTCAAGGTGCTACTGCTACCTACCACCGTAGCAGGCGTTTCCCTCCCCAAAAATATTAGTTGCTGCCTGGTACGAACGAAGATGCCTTTGGTCTACTTCATCGTGGTCGTTCAAACTTTGCCATCTTCAACGCAATTTCATCTGATTTTCTGAGATTTTATCAAGAACAGCGGGCAGTACGCTCCTTCCGGTGGGTATAGTATTATTATCGATGAAATATTATGGTATAAAAAATTATGATATATGTGTATAATTTGTCAAAATGTATTATATTTTTTAAGTAAATGTGTACTTCAGATGGAAGAAAAGAGTGTTTTTGCATTATTTTTTATTTTCTATTTAAGCAAGGGAAGAGATTCCTACAAGTAATTAGGTAAGGAAAATTTAATAGGAGAAGGATACTTTTGTTCACCTAAATGCCGATGTAAGAAGAATATATATTTTGTTAATATAATGGGAGAGGTTTATCATATTTTATTTGTTAAATAAGTGAAAATTAATTTAAGTGAGATAGAGAGCAGGAAGGTAGGGGCATGATGTGAGGTTTTTTATTTTTTATTTATTTAATCAAGGGAGATAGGTTAATTTCATTGGGAGAGGATTGGGGGGTGGGGGATACGTGGAGGAAGGAACCATCTTCTCATATTGAATTATAGTAACGAGTGAACTCGTAAAAATTTAAGTTGAATTACTCTCGATCAAAATAATTGTAATTGCTATAATAATTACTAAATTAATATCATAAGAAAATTTTCATTATTAAAACTAATCTTAAAAATGTAAAAAAAATGTGACCACAAATAATGACTCCACTTTATGCGAGAAAAAAATACAATAACTTCAAAAGGTCTTAACTATGAAGTATTATTTAATTTGATCATCTTTCATTATATATAATTTATTTAAATTAGTGCACCATATCTACTAGGTTCTACAACAAATAACCTATTCTATGGCTATTCTTAATTCCTTACATATATATTAAATATTGTTGCTTTGCGAAATACCTAGAAATTTAAAAAATTAATATTCAAAGATGAATTAATAGTGTATATATTATTTAATATATATTATAAATCTCCTTTAAATATAATTTATTTATTAAATATTACTGGCTTACGAAGAATTTAATGATTAGTAACACTAATATCTAATGATATATTAAAATTAGGTATATTATTTAATATATATTAAATATCATGTCTGTGTGGTTGAAATATTTTGATTTAAGAAGAGAGAGGAAGTGATAGGTGATAATGTTCATTATAACATGGATAATGAAATATATGATCAACTTATAAAATTTTTTTCTATTTCTTAATATCAAAAATATTAATTACAAAGATACCATCTATGTGCGGATTGAACTGCGAAAGCTCTCAACTCCGTGAAAGTAGTTTCCTACTTTTTGATACCGTTGACAATTAACCACAGCATTTTATGTGAGATCATGTAGAAGGTAGCTTAACTCGATGGAGGTAGAGATAAGATTGCAGCAATTATTTTTTTAACTTAACGTCTGACAGTTGCAGTGGGGAGGGTGGGAGGGGAATGTGCCAAGTGTCCCACCATAACACTCCTTTAGTATAACTTAATGGCTGACAGGTGGAGAGGGGAGGGAGGGACGGGAATGTGCCAAGTGTCCCACCATAACCCCCTTTTACTATATGTAATAGATGTTGTTTTTCGTTTTCCCTTTTTTTTTTTTTTTTTCTGAGTAATCTACTTGATGGTCCCTCAATTCAGAGCACATCGACGTCGTCCTCTGATCCTTGTAGTCGGTGTCATTTTCCACGCAAAAGAACCTCACTCAACACCTCACCTATCACACATCAGCCTCTAATTAGATGGGAGGAATAAGACAAAGTTGGAGACAAGTGCCACTGTGGAAGTTTGAGCCACAAGTTTTGATAGGCAGCTAGGTGACTTTTCAGGTGATTTTTTTTTTTTTTAAGTTCCTTCGGTGTTTGTATTTACTTAAATTTAAAGTTAACTTAAATAATATACCGCACATTGAAGTTGGAATTAACCAAACTTGCACCAACAAAGTTAACAAATTATAATTACATTATAATGAAGAGCGAAAAAGAAGATTATATTAATGTAAATATAAAAGTTGGAGATGACATTAACATGTTTCAAAATCCAAGAATCACATTGAAATCCAGGTGAATGTTGTGAGACTTTTATGCAAATTACTTTTTCTTAATATGATCTTTGTGTATTATTGACAAGAGACGAAAAGTTTAGCCCATCAAGCTAAAGTCCACAAAACTTTTGGCCTAAGTAACGATAAGCCTAGAGTCTAAAACCATACGAAGGAGCCCTAGTTATACGAGCCAAGTGCAAGTAGCCAACATGATTATCAAACCACTGTCATGCCAGGAGTCCTCATGTGGCCCTGCTTGGATCTACTGAGCTGGAGTCAAAGCCACCCAGCGGCGTCCCTACTCAAGTTGCCCAGCTCACTTAGTCAGGCCCCTGCATGGCCCATGAAGGGACTAAGCAACAAGACCAGAGAAAGCGGAGGAGTATAGCAACAACTGAGGAACCTCAACAACAACATAGGATTCCACTAGACTACGTGTGTTTTTCCTTTTTGCCATTTCTGTGGCTTGGCCCTCAAGCATGTTGTACAACCTGCTCTGCCATCCCTACCGAGGATGTGCCTCAACTTGTGGAGCACGCCTGAAAAAAAAACCAACAGTTGGTGGTAAGTGATCCCCCAATCTTTACACCTAATGCATGCACTCCCTTAGGAAGGCAACCTGATACGGCTCCCCCTTGGGGGGGAGGCGTCCTGCCTTATCCCCTATAAAAGGGAACCTTATATTTGGAAAAAGACACAATCAAGCCACCCTGTACTGTAAGAGCTCATATTGAATGTTCACATAGTGTAAACTTTGAGGGTTAAGGCCCCTCCCTAGACGTACACTCCTCGCAGTGGAACTGGGTAACCAACTCTTGCATAATTGTGTGCTTTACTCTCTCTCTCTCCCATTCTCAAGACAACAATCTTGATCAAGTCCTTCGACCTCAATCAATTGGCACCATCTGTCGGAAACTACTCTATCTATTGAAAGGCTAACGACTACACCAGAGCAAAGATAGCCTCCAAGTTCAAGAAGTCCAATGAATTCATCATCCCCTGATGGACCAAGGTAAGGACATTAAGAAGGATGCTAACTCCTTCGCACCAAGAGAAGTCCCCCCGCCACCGAAGGGAGAGGAGGTCGAAGGGTCTTCTAAGCTCGAGACCCTAAGTCAAAGGGGCCTCAACCCCCTCTACTAGGTGTAGGAGGAGGAGAGTTTCTATTGAGAACACCTCTGGTCTCTTTTAGATTAGGTGTGCAGATTGGTGGAGATGATCAAGGACGCCTAGGCCTAGAAAGACATGACAACCAAATTCAAGAAGAGCCCCACAACCCGGGAGACCCCACTTGAACTGCATGATCACCTTGTCTTCCAAGTTAAGGTGGAGAACACCCACCTCCACCAACAACTAGACAAGCTATGCAAGGCGATCAACTGTTGGGAAGAGAGAGAGAGTCGAAGGAGCTACCCAGGGTGTTAAAGGTAAACTCCCAATCCTCCCTCAACCATCAAACTCTTGCACGGAGGACCAAATGCTAGACTTCATTTAATTGGTCACTCAAGTGATGAGGGGCTTCCATAGGAAGTTGTACATCATATCCTTCCCCTTCATGAAGGAGGTGATGAATGCCCCTCTCCCATTGCACTTCAAGTACCTCTTCTGCCCCAATGCAACATGACCATCAACTTGACAAACTACGTTGAGAACTACTAGTGACACATGTTCATCCATGGTTGCCCTAACGACATTACGTGTCGGGTTTTCCCACCCTCCTTACCGACAGCACCCACGAGTGGTTTAATGACCTATTGATAGAATAGATTGATAGCTTCCAGGAGCTAAGTAAGAAGTTGTGCTAATACTTCTCCAGGTAGTGGCGAATTGGGAAAATCTCGAGAAGCTTGTAGAGGTCTGCCAAAGAAAGGAGGAGACTTTCCAGGCTTACCTTACCTAGTACAAGAACTAGTACTTCCACTGCCAGAGGACTCACAACCAAATAACTATTCAACTATTGAAACAAGGCCTCTTGGACTAGGACTTCTAGAATAGCATGGAGAACCTCTCTCCATGCGACATAGTGGAGGTATGGAACTGTGCACATCACCATGCACATCGCAATGAGTTTTTCTGCTCCCACCTGAAGGAAGTTTGGATGCTCGAAGATTCCCAAACGAGTCAGACGACCGAAGGAAGCGCGGAGCACCAGGATAACATAGAAGCCAATAAGTAGGGCAACCATTGATTGGTCCCCTTCAACAGTGATCAAAAAGGTAGTCAAGAGGATTGGGACAATAGACACTGCCATGAGGATAGACATGACTACCATCTACAACAGCTGAGGACACGCTCTACCAAGAGGACACCCCCCTGAGCTGCAACTAGGTAGAGTTCCTCTTGCCTCCACCACTGTTTCACTGTCCTTCCATGAATGGACTATACTATTCCTACCACAAGGGTAGGGTCATTCTATAGAGAACTGTCAGGACCTCCAGGACCAGATCACGTCCTAGATCTAAGAGGGTAACCTTTCCCAGTATGTTCAGAAGAACGAGGTGGGCAAGGGGAAGAGACCACTCAAAGACACATAGGAGTTTCACCAAGCACACCTTCAGCAATTTTGGAGTGCAAACATGATGCTAATAGAGGATCCTCAAGAGAGTGACAACACACCCTAGCCTTAAAGGAGAAAGGCCCCTCCCTAGAGTTCCCTCTTAAGGAATATCATATTCAAACCATGGACCTCTTCGCCCACCAACGATGAAGGAAGACCTTCCCTACCCTAACCACCCTGCCAACCATACTCTTCCTAATAGTCAAGTAGGAAGGAATGGTAGATGTGATCTTCAGAGGAGGCCGCTAAGCCCATCCACCAGTTGGCCAATCGGGTAACTTAATCTAAGCCATCTTGGCCATCTGGAAGTGAAATATAGGATCTCTCTAGTGTCGATCAGTTTGATTTAATTTTTATTACTTGAAATTAAAATGTTCTGAGATCGAACTCAAGGAGCAAACTTGATTTCAGAAGCATAAAGATCACAATTTACAATAATACACTATTTTACAAAAAAACTAGAGAGAGGAAATAAAATTTTTCTTCTCTTCTCTTTTCTCTTTCTTCTTTGGTCTTTCTCTTCTCTCTATCTTCAGACGTCTGATTCCATGAATCAAACGCCTTAAATAGCAACTTGCTATAGTGCATGTGTTCTTCTTCTTCCTTTCTCTTTAGCTGCTGCTGTTGCTTCTTCTCCTTGGCTTTTTCTTCTCTTCTTTTTCTTCTTTTCTTCTCTTTGGCTGCAATTCCCTCCTCTTTTCTTCCCTGGCTCTTTCTTCCTCTTCAGCTTTTGCACTGTGCTTCTTCCTCTCCTCTTCTTCTTCAGCTTTTGCTCCTTCCTTTTTCTTCCTTTCCTTTCCTCTTCTTCTTCAGCTCCTGCTCCTTGGTGCGGCTAAGTCCTTGACCGCTTCCTCTTCTCTTCTTCTACTTCTTCAACTTCCCTACACAAGCATGGTTAGGCAAAATCCTACCCCTATCCCCCCCGCGTTTCTCTCTTTCTCTATTTCTCTCTTGGGTATGCTCTCCTAGAGTCAGGTAATTGGGTCGGGTGCGTGCCTGGGTCCAGGTGCATCGGCGTGGGTGTGATGCACGAGGAGTGCTAGGTTTAGGTAAATGGGTTGGGTGCTAGATCCGCTAGGGTAGGTTGCAGACGAGGTCTGAGGGCGAGGGACCTCACCCCTGTGTTACTTGAGGTGATTAGAAGAAAACACAAAAATAATTTATATTGCACTTGCAGCTCGAGACTTACCGAGGTGGGACTAAACATCCCACCTTCCTCTCGCGCGCCTGCCAGCAGGTAGCGCGAGCGATTGCAGCAACAGCTAAGGCCTTCGAGGCCAATTAGCTGCTTGGAGCTGTGCGCGGACGTATTCCGCGTCACCTGGGACTGCTGCCCTGGAGCTGAGAGGTTTGGACGAAGCTTGCGAGCTTGCTCCAAGCTCGACGTCAATGGCGGCGACGGTCGCAACCCTGAAATCACGATCACGGCCTTGAGGCCCTGTCAGATACCTTGGGGAGCTTCGCCAAGGTGTGGCGAAGGTGCCTCGGGGGTCAGTGTGGCATGAGAATGCCTGTGGAGGTGTGCCTAGGGTACACTGTGTGTGTGCAGGTGGGTTGGTTTGGGGGGAAGAGACAGTGGGTATAGCGGTCAGTGGATGGTCGCAAGATGACCAGCGGACTGTGGCGGAGGTGGTGAGTTATCTGGCGAGGTGTGTGGAGGCACCTCGCCAGTGGGTGGCTGTAGATGGAGAAGATGGCGGTGGTCAATGGTTGTCGATGGGTCGAAAGAACCAATTAATATGGGGGAAATAAAGAGGAGGGGGAGAGTAACTTAGCTGGTAGGTCAGGAGTGAAAGGAGGAGGCAGAGGTGGCGAGCGGCTGGTACTATCGTCGTTGGAGATGAAGGCACCCAGGGGGAAGAGACGACGATGAGGAAGAGGGGTTGGAGGGTGCCCGCTGGTACGGCGTGACGTGGTGAAAGACAGCAGAGGTAGCTCTGCCACTGGTACTATGGCAGAGCGATGAGAGAGGAAGGGGAGAGTCGCCGGAAGCTCTGGGTGGATGGTCGGAGTTGGGAGGAGGCGAAATTGGAGAGGTAGCTCAGGCCAAATGGAGCTTGAAGGATGCGGCAGAGTATGCCGCTCCTTAAATAGGTGAAGGCTAGTCGGGAGGCACGCGAAAGCAGCGGGAAAAGTCTCGCCAGAGGTATGGCAGACAGAGACCCATACCTCTTGTACGTTCACACTAGAGGTATGGCGGTCTTCAGGGCATGGGGGCCGGCCCATGAGGTAGGGGGCTCCGTAGGGAGCTCCCCTTTCAAATCTGGGGCCGGCTCCCCATGCATGCGTAGCGCCATCCTCCACGCAAAGTCACCGGAGGTATGGCCTGCTGCTGCGGGTGGCAAAAGGATCGGAGTGAAGAAGAAGAAGAGAAAGTTGAGGGGGTAAACGCAAGGGTTTCAAAAAGTTACGGGTTAGAAAGTAATTTTGAGGACCAAATTGCAAAGTGGGTCAAAACGACCTTTCCTTAAGTCCAAATTTTGGTATCAACCTAATTTAGACCTAAGAAATCCAATGGTGAAGTTGGATTTTATTTTTGACCACGTTTGACTGGATATTTTGCACAAAAACCCAGATTAGGTCAAAAATTAGGTATGGACCTCAATCTAGGTCAAAGCAGGTTCAAAAGGCCAAATTGAAGGTTCTAAGCCCTAGGAGATATTTTTCCATGAATTTTAGAGGGTTTAGTTGATTTTTATATTACCTGGAACCTTATGAATTAAAATGGGTTTGTTTTAGGGTTATAAAATGTCATTTAATTCCCAGATTTTATCATAACTCTTTTCTGACCAAACCATCCCACTTTTTCCTTTATTAGGTTCATTTGACCTATGTCTAGACCCTTAGAAATCCCGTTCATGCACTGAAATGGTAAAATTATAGTTTTACCCCTTGTATAATGTTTTATTCTCAGATTAACAATTCCCTGGATTAGGCCTTCCCTTAGGTTATGTAGGAGCTTTTGTTCATTTTATTAGGTAAAAATGTGTTAGTTAGGGTTCATGATGAGGTTCTTATCATACCCCCATGCCTAGCTTTTGCTAGTCCCTTAGCAAAATTTTAAGATTTTAACCTTTGTTCTAGACCATGAATTCCTTTCATCAATTTTGATAAGTGCTTTTTCTTCTCTTGTCTCTTTGATTAGGTCAGAATGCCAACCATGGGCCTAAAGGTACTCTAATACCAACCAAGATCTAGATCTATCTAGCTTTAGCCTCAGCCCTTAGCAAAGGTTTTTAAGGCCTACAGGAACTACCCTAAGGTTTATTGGACTCTGTGGTTAAAGCACCCGTGCTTGAGACATTTTTAGCCTTGGTTCAGTTTGCAGTGCATTTTGTAAGAGAGAGACAGAGGGTTTATTTGTTTGGAGAGTTTTCTCTCTCTTTTCTTTTTAATTCTAGCTTAGGATTGGCTTTACAACACGGTCTGTATCAGATTCCTCGTCCCCATCATCAATCCTTAAAGGTCCCTGGCAATTGATGCTTCAAGATAGCACCGCCCATGGTAACCCCCAGAACCCTGATTTTCGAGATTTCGAGATAATCCCGCCCATAGCGTTCCGTGGTCGAATTCAGATCCTGGCAATTGATATTTCGTGATAATGTCATCCATGGTATCTGAACTAGTAGAGTGCTTACATGCCCCCAGTAGGATATGTAAATATCCTAAGAGACAGGCACCGAGGAGACGATATGTTGTTACGCATCTTTGAGGGGAATTTCCCACCTCTCCGTGTCGGGAACTCGTCCAAATCAACTTGTGTTGATCGGCCGCTCCTAATCTAGGTGACATTTTCAGAACATTAGAAACGCTTCTGTGTGATTTTGATAATTATGCTCATTGAACCAGACTGTGTGTGAATTGGGGTGCTTAGGTTATCGAGTCCCGTAAATCGAAGGTCAGTTAACGAGGCCGAATACTCCCTAAGCCTTAGACCTAATACTTAAGCTTTTCATTTTCCTCAACCTCTTGAGGAATATCTAGATCTTAATGGGTACTAAGAGTCTAGCCAAGAAGGCCTAAGGTTAGCGTTCTTACTAATCTTTCTGTGTTTCTTTAGCATTTTCACTTTACTGTTCTTTAATGTCGTCTAGAACTTTTGTTAATTCCTTAATTTCTTACTAATGACTATCTCTTTTTTTTTCATTTTTAGCATTTTATTTTTTTCTCCTCTTTTTGTAAAGCTCAACAAATTTCTTCCCTCCTCCCATTTTTTTTCTTTTTTTTCAAATTTTTTTTTAATTTTTTGGTGTTGTTTAAAGATTTTTTAATTTTTTTGGTGTTTTTGACATATGTGATTTTTTTGTTGAAACCTTTTCTTGTTATGAGTTTTCATTGCACTTTCATACCCCCCCACACCTAAGGTTTACAATGTCCTCATTGTACATTAGGTGGGTTTTTCTTCAGCATGGTTCATACATTAGGACAAGTGTTGGGTGAGTGGATGGGTCGAGGTGACTGTTGCAGACGATTTCTAATCTTAGGTACGAGTACCTGTTTGCACCCTAAAACACGCCTGTAATAATGCCTTCTTATGCTATTTCCTAGCATTAACATTGCATATTAGGATCCTGTAGTTGCATTTGTAAAAACACTTGCATTCATGCATTTAATTGAGAAGAGAAGAGAATAAAACAATGGTTTGCATTTTTACATTTTTCTTCAAGTGTCTCTTTGCAAAAGTCCCCTCTCCATATTTTATTTCCTCTTTCTTTCTTCTCTTCCCGCGATTCTTCTTCTTCCCGTGGCTGCAATTCCTCCCGCGCCATACTGCAGCATGCCATTCCCTACCATCGCCTCTCCCTGCGGCTACCACTCCCACGCCATCCCCCCTGCTGCAGCCATGCTTGCAGCCACGCTTGCAGCCACGCTCTCCTCCTCTATTTAAAGCCACAGCCTCTTCCTCGCGAATGGACCCACACACATCGCTGCTGCACGAAACAAAAACCCGCAGCCACCTCTTCCACCGTCTTCCCCTCCCATACGTCGACCCTCCGTCGAGGAGGCACCCGGCGAGCAGGAGAACCCATTGTGGTGCACACCACCACAGTGGGAACACCACCGCCCAGCTCTTCAACGAGCCGGTGGGCGTGGGGTTTTCTTTTCTTTTTGTTTTCATCTCCACGCCATTGCTGCCGCTTCAAGGTTCGAAGCTTGAAGCAGTAGCAGCAGCAGCTCCCCCCTGCCTCCTCCGCGACCTTCCCCGCAGGCGCTCAGCCCTCCGAGCGCACCTGCAGGGCACTCTCCACTCAGTTCTCCGCTCTGACGCCTCCGCTGTTGCACCCACAACCGGCCGCTGCGCGCACTGCAGCGGCTGGCCAACCGTCGTCCCGCTCCCCTGCCAACCTCTGCAACCCTCCGCGACCGACTGCAGACTCCCCGCCGCCCTCTCCGAGCATGCCATCGCCCGCTCTCCATCCTCGCACCCGGCCTGCAGACGCCTCACCTTCTCCGTGCGAAGACGCGCCTGCATCCACGACCATCAGACGTCGGCAGCCATCTGCAGACGACTCGACCTCCAGACGTCGGGCGCCTTCTGCAGACGACTTAACCCGCGGGTCTCTCCTGCGTCAGTTCGCTCCCGCCCGCTCTCTCTCTTCTGCGCTCTCTCTCCTGCTCTCTCTCTCTCTCTTTCTCTCTCTCTTTTTCACTCACTCATAGCACACACTACACCAACGCACACACACATCTTCACCGACACTTACACACACCCACACACACATAAACACTAGTATAAGTACATATATATAGTAACATATATATATATATACTTATATATATCTATATACTTATACATATACTTATATATATATACATATATATATAGACATATCTATATACATATATATATACATATATATCTAGATACATATACTTATATACATATATATATACATCTATATAGTATTATATATATATATACATATATTTATATACATATATACATATATAGCTATATACATACATATATACATATATACATATACACCTATATATATATATGCACATATATATATCTATATATATCTATACATATATACCTATACATTTATATATATATATAGATATATTTACTTATATACATACACATATATATATTTTCACGTTATTGGCCATACGCGGTATTGCGGAAATATCTGCACCAGTTGCTGATATTCCCCGATACACGCGTACAAAAAGCGTGGACACATTCATCATCCATCCTCCATCCACACTCCACGCGGCAGCTAGTCGTGTTGGTTGCGTCTCTCTAGACGTCGACTGACTCGACATAGTGCTACACTCCATCGTCACCTCCACCCCCACCCCTTTATATATATACTACATATATATATATATATCTATAGATACTATATTTACTTTCTATCTGTTAGCTTCCTTCTTAGTAAAAAGATAAAAAAAAATATAAAAGAGAAAAGATAATCTTTGATTTGCAGGTACCCCGTCTTACGAGTAGCAAGGCGTGTTTTGGAACTCTGTTTTGGCTAAAAGCTAAGGACACAATTTTGAGGGTATGCCTCAAGAACAAGGATTACCATAAAAAACCTAAATAAAAAAAACACCAAAAACACAATAAATGAATGGAAGAGACGCGTTTTAAGGAAAACGTAGAAATTCGACTTGAACCCCACTTCCCTGAGTTCGACCCTAGGCCTAAAAGTGACAAGATAAAATCAATTAGGCCAGGTTAAAATTTTTTGTAAAGAGATGGTTAGGTCCAAATTAGGTTAACCACTATACATATTTCAACGATAAAAATATCATATTAACAACCTGTCCGGGCCGACCCATCATACTTTTCTGGCGCCGTTGCCGAGGAGGTGCGTCTTCAAGTAAGTTTCTATCCAATTCCTTTCAATTTTTCTCTTCACTATTCACAGGTATTTTTGTTTTTGATGTGCAGGTGAATCTGGTTGCAAGGAGAAGACAGGCAGACGAAGTCGGGAACGAGGGCAGATCCAAGGCGGGAACGAGAGCGTGAAGATGCCGACACCGCATTGGAGCTTCGCACACGTTGCCGAACAAGTAAGTTTTCCTTTTCTTAGGAAACTAGGATTAACTTGCCACCTCAATAAAAAAAAAACTAGAAAAACTTCTTGGGATTTCTTGGGGCAAGTGGATTAAAATTCACTTGTTTGATTGATTGTCTTCACTCCCACTGCCCCGGGATTTCCTGCCCTACTTCGCATAGTGAAAATCCGAGAATCTTGATTCTTAGATTTTTCACCGTGAGAAGTATTGTTTGAGGCAAAGAAAAAGATTGCTTGTATCCCTCTTTTGCCTCACTTATCTTTAATTCGGGATCACATTTTTGGTGGGGAGACTTGGAATTGAGTTGATTCCAACCCCACCACGACTTTTCAAACTTGCCTATGATTCAATCCTGAATACTTCAACCCCAACAATTTTAGTTTCTTTATCTGTTGGTTGAAGACTTGGGTGTGTGGACATCTTTCTGGTGATTGGGAGCACTTGAATTGAAATGTTTTGGCTCCCTTTCACATTGGTATAAAACTGATTCGTGCATCCACACATAGAAATCTCCATTTAGGGTAGCCCATTGCATTTTAGCATGCATTAACTAACTAATATTGAAGAAGGGTTCCTTGGGATTAGAAAGAAAACCTGTATTCTTGCAAAACCCGGAGATTGGTTGAATTGGTAATTCAGCAAAACCATAAAATTCATACTACTTAAGGCTTAACTCTAAAAACCATTCACCAATTAAAAACTTCAATTCGGGGAGATTTCCCCGTTGCATGCTTGTTTTTACACACTCTGAAAATCAATCACTTGGGCATTACCTGTAAACAACGCCCTTCACATTCCAAAAGCACTTGACCCTAAGCCTCTAATTAAAACTGGTAGTAACTTGACCCTTTTTAAGTATTGGAGGTCTAACTACCTGCGTGTAGCGGCTACGTGCTGGTGAGAGTTCCCACGTGCTATCGAGTGTCTAAGACTGGGGCAAACGGCCTTTCAATCTGGCCTGATGGTTCCGCGGTGCTCGCATTCGATTCTGTAGTTCGTGATAGTAGGTAACTTAGATCTTTAGGTCTAAGGGCACACTGTAGAGGTTAGGAACTTAACTGTATTGATTTGTAATCAAGTGTACCTTTGCGGCGTCATTTCTCTCATCTCTTTTCCCCTCTTATCCCTCCAATTCTTCCTGCGTAGTGCATGTTTGGAAGGAGGTCACACAACCCTGAACTGTTTGAATTGACTAATAAATCTAGAAAAAGAGCCGAATCATCCTCCTCTGCAAACATGGCACACACCCCCACCTCACCACTTCGTCACAAACCCAATTCTTCCAACACCAGACTTATCCCAAGAAACCCTGCAAGACCTTCCTTATCGAGTGTCGCACCAAGCGACTCGGTAAGTCATGTGGAACTGGCTTCTGCGAGCCAATATTTCAACACGGAGGACCAAGCCTCCGTGTGCTCAGACACATATGCGGACACGTCTTCTGGCATAGAAGATGCCTGCACCCTGGGGAACAACCCATTTTTTGCCACGTACAATCTAGGGTGGCACAATCATCCGAATTTCGCATGGTCCAACAACCCGCAGCGCCAAAACCCCGTTGGTGGACCAATGCGATCATCCGCACCCGTCATCCCAAGGGCCCAGTCTAATCCTATGGCAAATCCGCCATCAGGCCCTTTCGTACCGCAAACCAAACACGCATCAAAGCCTCTTGATAAATTGATGCAAATGATGACGGAAATGTCAAAGCGCCATAAAGAGAACATGACCTCTCTTCAGCATTTGGCGCAGCAGAATGCTGAGATCAGTCAACTAGGCATGGCGACTCGATCTCAGGGCACTCTTCCCGCCCAACCTGTTCCAAACCCGCAAAACTTCGTACCCTGTGGTCCGCAACCACAGGTACAACCTTCTCAGGAATAGGTTCATCAAATTCTGCAAGCTCCAAGTATTCCTCTGGGATTTCAGGTTAATCTCATTGCAACACCGCACTCTCATGCTGATAGTGATTACATCAAGGATGACACGTCTGATGAGGACATGACTGTCAGTACGTGTATCGAACTAATTAGAGCCGATTCAGACTGCTGCGAATTACCTGACGACTGCCTGACCAACATAAACTGTGACATTCCCCAATCCCTCCCTATTCCCGTACCTTCTCCTGACCAGACTTCTGATGAGGTTTTCTCCGCTTCCCATACCTCGTGGTCTGAGTCATCACCGGGCTGCTCACCGCCGGTCCACACTCTGGAAGACCTGATTGCCCTTTCTTTCCCGCCAAATCAGGCGAATTTGCAACTCCACACTGGGACCTTGAGCCCACATCTTACTCACTGGGGCTATTCCCTATTGGATCAATCTATCCAAAGAGCCCCTCTTCTTGGCCAATCGGAGGGCCAAATTCCTCTTCCTGATCTATTTTCTAATCCGCCTGGGACACTCTCGTCCCAGAAAACGTCAAATCTCTCACCATCCACCATCACTTTTCACACCTCTATCGCAATCACTTCACTTTTCTCTTCACCACCCACCATCCACCCACCCTTCCACCCTGATCTATACCCTGAACCTCAGCTCTTGTTACCCGATCTTCCATCCTTCCTCTGCCTTTCCCTGCATGCATATGAGGACGTAGCATTGTTTGGCATGGGGGGGTGGATAGGCATCCATAGGATCCAGTTATTTTATGGTATCATACAATTTCCTCCCATTTATAAATATGCAAGAAAAAGAAAAAAGAAAAAAAGAAAATATATATTATAATAAATGGTGTTTAGTAATGATCTGGAAGCTGAAACAAAACTACAATAAGTGTTTATGGATATTCAACCTCTGTTTTGAAGAATTTCCAGGCCACAGAAGCTTGATTCGCTCAGGCTCGGCTTAATTCACTTAAAGCATTGACAAAATAGATCAAAATCTCTCCTAACTAAGGACGTATTCTTGTACCTGAGACACCAATACAGGATCCGTTAGTTTGCTTTTTCTTGAGAGCTTAAGTAAACTTGGTTCACACTACACATATCAAGAAAGACCAGGTGAACATAAGATCCAACCCTAGTGTTCATTAGGGAAGGTGGAGTCCTTACCTGTGCGCGCAGGTAGGCTTTTTATCCCAGACTTTAGTCTTGTGTTTAGGAGCGACTCTTTCCATCAAAAAGAAACTCTCCCACCAAAAAGAAAAAAAGTGTGCTCTTTCAAAATGTGTTGTAAGAGATATACTGACACGTGTTTCAAAAAAAAAGAAAAAAAGAGTTGTCAAAAAAAAAAAAGATGTTGCAAAAGAGTCAGTATATCTCATAAATGTCTGTATACTTTGTTTTCCGGTGAGCCACAAAAAAATCAGAAAATGGGAGTTGAGTTTTCCGTAATCATCTTAAGGGTCAATCTGAAAACACGAGCTGAAACTGGGACCAACCTGTACTTAAAAATTTGTGAAACCCTGGGAGTGAGTCTTAAGGTTCATCTGGTCAGTCTTGATCCTTCACTATGTACAAACCATAACCTCTTGAGCTCTCGAGTACGGCAAAACGTCCTGGGTCCTGGAAATCATACTTAAGGTTTAAATATCAAGAGTCCTGGTTAGTTGAGAGATGATCTTTGTCATGTAAGACTTAAAGTACTGGTAATCTTCTCTACAATTGGTTCTCACAATATCCGATAATAAACACACCGATATCACCTCAGAAGAAAATCTTTAGCTTAAGATCATTTCTAAATACAGTTTTGCTAGGGACTAGCAAAAGATAGGCATGGGGGTATATGTTTGCACCTCAAAACATGCCTGTAATAATGCCTTCTTATGCTATTTCCTAACATTAACATTGCATATTAGGATCCTGTAGTTGCATTTGTAAAAACACTTGCATTCATGCATTTAATTGAGAAGAGAAGAGAATAAAACAATGGTTTGCATTTTTACATTTTTCTTCAAGTGTCTCTTTGCAAAAGTCCCCTCTCCATATTTTATTTCCTCTTTCTTTCTTCTCTTCCCGCGATTCTTCTTCTTCCCGTGGCTGCAATTCTTCCCGTGCCATACTGCAGCATGCCATTCCCTGCCATCGCCTCTCCCTGCGGCTGCCACTCCCACGCCATCCCCCCTGCTGCAGCCATGCTTGCAGCCACGTTCTCCTCCTCTATTTAAAGCCACAGCCTCTTCCTCGCGAATGGACCCACACACACCGCTGCTGCACGAAACAAAAACCCGCAGCCACCTCTTCCACCATCTTTCCCTCCCATACGTCGGCCCTCCGTCGAGGAGGCACCCGGTGAGCAGGAGAACCCACTGTGGTGCACACCACCACAGTGGGAACACCACCGCCCAGCTCTTCAACGAGCCGGTGGGCGTGGTGTTTTCTTTTCTTTTCATTTTCATCTCCACGCCATTGCTGCCGCTTCAAGGTCCGAAGCTTGAAGCAGCAGCAACAGCAGCTCCCGCCCGCCTCCTCCGCGACCTTCCCCGCAGGCGCTCAGCCCTCCGCACGCGCCTGCAGGGCACTCTCTGCTCAATTCTCCGCTCTGACGCCTCCGCTGCTGCACCCACAACCGACCGCTGCGCGCACTGCAGCGGCTGGCCAACCATCGTCCCGCTCCCCTGCCAACCTCTGCAACCCTCTGCGACCGACTGCAGACTCCCCGGCGCCCTCTCCGAGCATGCCATCGCCCACTCTCCGTCCTCGCACCCGACCTGCAGACGCCTCACCTTCTCCACGCGAAGATGCGCCTGCATCCACGATCATCAGACGTTGGTAGCCATCTGCAGACGACTCGACCTCCAGACATCGGGCGCCTTTTGCAGACGACTTAACCCGCGGCTCTCTCCTACGTCCGTCCGCTCCCGCCCGCTCTCTCTCTTCTGCGCTCTCTCTCCCGCTCTCTCTCTCTCTCTTTCTCTCTCTCTTTTTCACTCACTCACAGCACACACTGCACCAACGCACACACACATCTTCACCGACACTTACACACACCCACACACACATAAACACTAGTATAAGTACATATATATATATATATATACGTATACATATATATAGTAACATATATATATATCTACTTATATATATCTATATACTTATACATATACTTATATATATATACATATATATATAGACATATCTATATACATATATATATACATATATATCTAGATACATATACTTATATACATATATATATACATCTATATAGTATTATATATATATATATATACATACATATATTTATATACATATATACATATATAGCTATATACATACATATATACATATATACATATACACCTATATATATATATATACACATATATATATCTATATATATCTATACATATATACCTATACATTTATATATATATATGGATATATTTACCTATATACATACACATATATATATTTTCACGTTATTTGCCATACGCGGTATTGCGGGAATATCTGTACCAATTGCTGATATTCCTCGATACACACGTACAAAAAGCGTGGACACATTCATCATCCATCCTCCATCCACACTCCACGCGGCACCTAGTCGTGTTGGTTGCGTCTCTTTAGACGTCGACTGACTCGACATAGTGCTACACTCCATCGTCACCTCCACCCCCACCCCTTTATATATATACTACATATATATATATCTATAGATACTATATTTACTTTTTGTCTGTCAGCTTCCTTCTTAGTAAAAAGATAAAAAAAAATATAAAAGAGAAAAGATAATCTTTGATTTGCAGGTACCCCGTCTTGCGAGTAGCAAGGCGTGTTTTGGAACTCTGTTTTGGCTAAAAGCCAAGGACACAATTTTGAGGGTGTGCCTCAAGAACAAGGATTACCATAAAAAACCTAAATAAGAAAAACACCAAGAACACAATAAATGAACGGAAGAGATGCGTTTTAAGGAAAACGTAGAAATTCGACTTGAACCCCACTTCCCTGAGTTCGACCCTGGGCCTAAAAGTGACAAGATAAAATCAATTAGGCCAGGTTAAAAATTTTTGTAAAGAGATGGTTAGGTCCAAATTAGGTTAACCACTATACATATTTCGACGATAAAAATATCATATTAACATCCTATCCGGGTCGACCCATCAGTACCTAAGGTGGAGTCGGCTGTCCTAAAGGATGAACCTAAAGTGCAAAGAAATGTCAGAAAAGGTTTCGGATTTTGAAAAGAATGACGGGTTGCCTCTCGTTAAGCGCTGAGTTTTACGCCATCGGTTGAGCACAATGAGCTCAGGGAGAATGGAGGATAAATGATGACTCAGCCAAATTTGTATTGGCTACGTCAATGAACGGTTTGAGTCTCTGACCATTCACGACGAAGGGTTCGGAATTATGGCTGAGCAGACTAATCTTGACGGCTACATTTCCAAAAATCTGTCGGATAAAATATGGTCCGATTCACTTGGATCACAGTTTTCCAGGGAACAGTTTTAGTCGGGCATCGAAGAGTAGGACCTTCTGACCAGGGTGAAAGATCTTTCTAGATATGTGCTTGTCATGAAGGGCTTTAACCCGCTCTTTGTAGATTCACGAGTTTTCATACGCATCGAGGCATAATTCATCAATTTCTCTTATCTGAAGATTTCTCTGGGTTCCAGCCTTAGAAAGATCTAGGTTGCAGTTCTGTACTGCCCAATAGGCTTTATGCTCCAGTTCGACGGGAAGGTGACACGCCTTCCCGTACACCAATCTAAAAGGAGACATGCCTAGTTGGGTTTTGTAGGCGATCCTATAAGACCACAAAGCTTCCAGAAGTCGGGATGACCAGTCCTTCCTATCAGGTTGAACAGTAACCTGAAGGATTTTCTTGATCTCCCGATTTGATAGCTCAGCTAGGCCATTAGTCTGGGGGTGGTAAGGAGTAGAGATTCGGTGCGACACCCTGTATTTGGTCATCAGTGACCTGAATTGAGCATTGGTGAAATGGGTCCCTCCATCAGAAATGATTGCTCAAGGAATCCCGAATTGTGAGAAGATATTCTGATGAATGAATTTGATAATGATTTTGTGATCACTGGTTCGGGTCAGAATGACTTCGATCCATTTAGACACGTAGTCAACAGCGAGTAAAATGTACTCGAACCCGTCCGAGATAGGGAAGGGGCCCATAAAATCAATCCCCCGAATATCAAAAATCTCGCATACGAGAATCGGCTGTAAAGGCATCATGTCGCGATGGCTCATATTGCCCAAAGTTTGGCAGTGGCTGCATGCCTTACAGTGACTGTATACATCCTTGAAGATAGTGGGCCAGTAAAAGCCACCTTGGAGGATTTTCGATGCGGTTTTATGCCCAGAAAAATGGCCACCGCATGCCTGTTCATGGCAGAAAGAGAGTATGTCATTGATTTCGACCTCCGGGACACATCGCTGGATAATTTGTTCAACACCTTTGCGGAATAAGTACAGGTCTTCCCAGATGTAATACTTAGCATCGGAGCGTAATTTATCTTTCTTGGCCTTCAGCCAATCAGATGGGATCTGGTGTGATGCCAAGTAGTTTACTATGTCAGCAAACCATGGAAGCCCTATACTAATAGTCAAGAGGTGCTCATCAGGAAAATGCTCTGTGATGGGTCCAGAAGGGTTGATGATCTCAGAAGGGAGGCAGGACAAGTGGTCAGCTACCATGTTCTGTCTTCCCACTTTGTTGTGAATCTTGAGGTCAAATTCTTGCAACAGCAAGATCCATCAGATTAATCGAGGTTTTGCGTCCTTCTTCGCAAGGAGATGCCTCACAGTTGTGTGATCCAAGTAGATATCAACGTGGGAACCCAGGAGATAAGACCTGAATTTTTCAAGGGCAAATACTACAACTAGCAGCTCTTTCTCCATAACCGTGTAGTTACGCTGAGCCTCATCAAGTGTCTTGCTAGCGTAGTAGATGACCACGGGTTTCCCATCATTCTTTTGCCCCAGAATCACTCCTACAGCGAAGTCAGATGCATCGCACATGTTCTCAAAGCGTTGAGACCAATTAGAGGACTGTAGGATTGGGACTTGGGCAACTCGATCAGGAAGGATCTCAAAAGTTTGAGTGCATTCCTTGGAAATCTCAAAGGGTACATCCTTAGAGAGAAGAGTGGTCCGGGGGTGCACGATTTTTGAGAAATCAGGGATGAATCGACAGTAAAAACCAACGTGCCCCAGAAAAGATCGGATGTCCCTGATCGAGCTAGGCATAGGGAGTTTGGAAATCAGGTTAACCTTGGCTCGATCCACTTGGATGCCCCTCTCAGAAATCAAATGTCCTAGGACGATCCCCTCAGGCACCATAAAATGGCTCTTTTCCCAGGAAAGAACTAGATTTATGTCAATGCATCGCCTGAGTATATGAACCAAGTGCTGGAGGCAATCGTCAAATGATGCCCCAAAAACTGAGAAGTCATCCATGAAGACTTCTAGATAGTCACCTGCCATATTAGAGAATATGGCAAGCATGCACCGCTGAAAAGTCGCGGGTGCATTGTAGAGACCGAAAGGCATCCTTCGGAATGCGTATGTCCCGAAGGGGCAGGTGAACGTGATCTTCTCTTGGTCTTCTGGATGAATCACCACTTGGTTGTAACTGGAGTACCCGTCCAGAAAGCAGAAGAATCTATTTCCTGCTAGTTTTTCTAAGATTTGATCAATAAATGGTAGTGGGAAATGATCCTTCTTTGTGGAGGAATTGAGTCTTCGGTAATCAATGCAGACTCTCCACGAATTGGCTATATGGGTAGGTATGACCTCTGCGATCTCAGTCGTGATGGTGGTGAGCCTTGCCTACTTAGGCACCACCTAGATTGGGCTCACTCAGCGACTATCGGAGATCGAGTAGATGATCCCTGCATCTAACCATTTAATGATCTCTTTTTTCACGACCTCCTGCAGATTAGAGTTCAGACATCTCTGCATCTCATGTGAAGGTCGTGTGCCCTATTCGGAATAGATGTGGTGAGTGCAATAAGAGGGACTTATTCCAGTTAAGTCATCGAGAGTCCAACCAATGGCTCTACGATGTTGATGCAGAACGGTAATCAGACAGGATTCCTGATCAGGGGTGAGTTTGGAGTTTATAATCACAGGAAGTGTCTGATTTGAACCCAAAAAGACATATTTCAGATGATCGGGAAGGGGTTTGAGTTCCATAACGGGGTTATCAACAGCAGCAGGTGGGTCAGAGTGGGTGTGAGGAACAAGGGTAGGAGTTATGGGTTTGTCTAGATCAAGTTCTGATTCCTCTAATTGTGGTTTTAGATCTTCCTGTGGTTGATTGGGGATAATCATGTTGTCCTCAATTTGCGGTTCATCAACCACGGCTCTGATGTCACAAATTTGCTCTACCACACCGCAATTAATCCCTTGTTGGGCCTTAAAGATATCAATCTTGAGGGTTTGATTCCCAAATTTCAGCTCTATTTGGCCCTCCTCACAACTTATGTTGGCCCTTACAGTGGCCAGGAAAGGTCTCCCTAGTATAATTGGTGTATCCCTTGGATTCTCAGGTGTGTCAATGTCTAGAACTATAAAATCTACCAGGAAGTAGAAATCCCACACCCTAACAATAACATCCTCGAGAACTCCCTTGGGTGACTTAATGGATCGATCAGCTAACTACAATGTCACCTCAGTCAGTTTCAGCTCGGATTCTTCAAGGTGGTTAAGCAGGGATGTGGGTATTAGGTTTATGGAGGCACCTAGGTCTAACAAAGCTCTATCAAATTGGGTTTCACCAATTTTACAAGAAATCAGGAGAGTGCTTGGGTCTTTTGCCTTGGGTGGGAGTTTACTCAGGATCACAGAGCTGGCTTGCTCTGATAGTATAATCGGACTCCCACTCTTGGTTCGCGGCTTATGCTGGTGTGTACACACGTTTTTCAAGAATCGTACATAAGCTGATACATGGCGGATTACATTCATCAAGGGGATGTTTATTTGGACCTGCTCAAAGAGTTTGATCAGGTCCTCCTCAAGAGCCACGGGTTTAGTTGTCCTCTTTCCCTTGGTCAAGGCCTCGGGAAATAGAACCTTTGCTGGTTCCTCTAGAATAGGTCCAGGTTTTTGATCTGGGATAGGGACATCCTGGATAACTATCCTAGGGTTTGGGTCACTACCAGGCTTGGAGTGGTCTGGATAAGGTGGGTGATTAGCCCATAGTTGTGGGCTATTTAAGTATTTAAGTGCCTACACATTAGGTTAATTCTAACATTTATTTAGTATAAATTAGGATGTAAATAGATTAATTCATAGTTTTAATCTAATTACATAATCCATACATTGCATTCATATCTTAAGTGCATTTAGAATTAGCTTAGAATAGCATTCATCTAATTAGATAACCAATTAGGTACATTGTTTTCATTAACATAGAAGTTGAGGGTCTGTACATAAATAATCCTAATATTTTAACATTATTTTCTTTATTCTTCTTCTTTTAGAACGGCTGGCTGCCGCTCCAACACCCGGCTGCTGCAGTGAAGAAGCCATTCAAGGGGGAGCGGATGTGGTGGATCTGGTCGGGCGGCTGATTTCAAACTTGTGCAGGCCACTACAAAAGGAGGAGGGAGGCAGCCGAGCTCAGAAGGCCTCCGCCACCGACCCACCACTGGCAGAGAGAACCTCTCTCTTCCACTCCACACTGCCGGCCTCTACTGTGGCGACGAGTCTCCATCACCGTGGGCGTGTGGTGTGACAGGCCACACCGCCATCCGGAGCTCGCCGCATCACCGTGAGCAGCTTAGCGTGCATCCCCCTCGCCGTCATCGTCGACCACCATCACCGAGCTACTGATTCAGCCACCCTCTCAGTAACTTAAGACGTCTGGGGAATTTCCTAGACGTCTGAAGTTACTCGCTCACTTCCACCGCACACGCCTGAAGTCGCCTGCAGACCCCTTCTCGCACCTGCAGAACCTTCAGCGCACCCACGTCCGTCAACCTTTAGCTCAAACGCGCCTCAACTCTCCAACAGCCACGCCTCCGCCTGCACCTGCAGACCACCGCAACCATCTTCCACGCGCCTGCAGACCACCACAACGCTTCCACGCTCCTGCAGATCAACGCTTCACCACGCCTGCAGACTAGCGCCCACCGTCTCCAACCGCACCTGCAGCACCCTCCGCCCGCGCTTGCAGAAGCGCCTGCAGCTTGTGCGCCCACGCCAATCGCGCCTGCACACCACCGCCACGCCTCCGGCCGCGCCTGCAGAGCCCATCTCCACGCGCCTGCAGCATCCTCCGCCCGCGCTTGCTGAAGCGCCCGCAGCTTGCGCGCACACGCCAGCCGCCCGCAGCTGCCACCAGCAGCACCTCCGCCGGAGCTCGTCCGGCCACCTCCGGCCACCGCGCGACTCGCCGCCACCACCGATTCGAAGCTCTTGGTCCAAGGGACCTCCTCCGAGCTTCCCGCACCCGGCCATCGGCTCCTCGTCACGCAAGACAAAGGGGAAAAATTCCCCTGTTTTGCTACAGTAAACCGTCAATTAAAATTTACATTTTCTGCCATTGCCACTTTTTAATCATATTTTATTGATTCTGCATTGCGGAAAATATCCTCTAGTTTCTCATAATTTCCATTTCAGCATTGTTTCTTGCTTAAATCTTAATCTAAAGGCAATCTTGGCTTGGTTCTTGTCCAAACTGACTACGAACAAACGTTTTTAAGTGGTGCGTATTTTAATACGTCATTGCCTCCCTGTGGATACGACCCGCTCCTCTGCTAGTGGTTATTTGTTGTTAAATATTGACTAGTTGATTTTTCCACCACATTGAACTACAAACGACTTTAGTGCGAAAGATCGACCAGTCAAATGGCGCCGTTGCTGGGGAGGCAACAGACGCAATAATTTCGCCTAATTTTATTTTGATTATTTGTCAATTGCACAGAGATTTGACCATTCATTATTTTCTTTTCTGTGCGAGAAAATTTGTGCAAGAATTAGCCACTGTGAGAGGTGATCCTTGACGTCCCCAGACGAGAATTGGACGAGCAATTTTTAAACGGAGGAGAAGGACGAGGACGCGACGGACACCATTTAGTCATTAGTTTAATTAGAATAGAATTAAGATTGTAGACTTAATTTTTCATTACAGTTAGTTTGAAACCCTTGTTCTGGGGCATATTTTGAGGGGTTTGTTCCCCGATTTTGTTTTGGACCCGTGTTGGGTAATTTTTGGGAGCCTGTTCCCTTTTCTTTAGATTTAGATTTATTTTTTTTATTATTTCTTTTATTTTCTTGTGCATAAGTGTTCTAAAAAAAATAGAAAAAGAAAAAAAAAATGAGCTGCCTGCCCTAGGACGAACCATTTAGGTCTATATGAGCAGCCTTTAGATTTGCTTTTCTGCATTGCGTGCATTTTTGCATCGAAGATCGCTGGAGGCAAGGTACGTATTCTCTTACTTTGCATCCTATTTTTGATCACGCATTGCATTTAGGATTTAATGCAAAGACCACAAAGTTTGTCTTGAAGCGATCTAACAAGTGGTCACATTTTTTTTAGAAAAAGGACTAATTAAAGGAAGGACATTTTAAAAACCAAGGATTTGATTTTCAAACTTGGCGTGCGATTCAAAGTTCAAAATCTTTGACGGTGTATGCACACTTATTTCACTTGCACCACGGCACGCTTCTAGAGACTCCTTAGGTTTGGAAATACTAGGACAAGAGCCCTCTTTTCGTTGGATTCTGAAGTGTTCGGAACTTGAGATCAAAGGTTTTGTAAATCCAAAGAGGGGGATACCCTGTCACGGATTTTTGGGGGTAGTTGAGGAGCACCGCGAAAGCACAGCTTCAAAGGAAGGCTTAAGCCTACTTGCATCCCTCGATCTTCCGTCTTTGGATTTACTTGACCATTTGAAATTTAGGGAAGAACACCTAAGCTCCAACTAGGTCTTCTTAGGCGAATCGTAGGTTGGCAATAGGCGCGTAAATTGACTGAACAAATTTTATTTTCACCTGCAATCTGACTTAAAATCAAAAGCCTAAATTGGGAAAGACCTAAAAGGTCTTTTTTGAATTGTGTCTTGCTTGGGGAATTCTGATTGAAGTGTGAATTAGAATGGACCACATTGATTTTGATCCTTTCACATCTTGCCCATACCCTCACCCCCACTCTGCATCCTTCGATCCCAGACGCCGAGATGGTCCATTCCTTGATGGACATAATGACAGTCATTGGGATCCGTTTTACTTCTATTATAGGAGTATTGGCCTAGTTAAGCCCCAAATTAGTGAGCAGAACTCAGGAGCGGGATTTGCTTTGCCCAATATCCCACATACCAAAGAAATACCCAACCCACCCTCCCTGAAAACTTATAATGGTTGGACAAACACTCCTGGGTACTATAAGCCTGAGCCTGACTTCTCTTATGATAGAAATGACCTCTCCTCTTTGAAGATGGAAATACAGAAAATGCAAAATGAAATGAGTGAATTGTTAGGAGAATCTTTGAGAGCAGGCCAACAAGAAAGAGATGAAATTAGCCACCCAATCTACCCCATTGACGATGACGTACACCCCTCTACAATAGATGCATCTCCTGTGGGAAAGCTACACTTCAAGTTGGAGGGAAATTCTGGGGAGAATAGCTACTTTTCGAGGATCGATTTTGAAACCTCCCCATTAGATGACACTTCCTTGAGAGATCTACACTTTAGGTGGGAGGAAAATACACATGAAAGTAGCTATGCATTGGATGAAGAAAGGTGGAAACCCTAGGAAGATGATGATAAGGTTGAGTATCCACCTGAATTATATTGGAGTCAAAAAAAGGGAATGATGGTACCATTGGAAGACCTCGACCCAGATGATAGTATTTTCGTCACATTTGGTGAAGTGGGTCAAAGTCAAGTTGTTAATCCTACCCTCCCTTCTGATCACGATATGGAACTCAAACCCACCCTTAGGGAACCTAACCCTAAAGAAATTGACCTATCTGAGGAGTCTGATGTAACCAATGTAAACAATTTACCTCAGATAGAGCACCCTAGGGGATCTGCTGAGATATTAAATGATTCTAGACCTCGGGTACATGATGAATTGTGTGATGAGGAGGAAGACGAATTATATGAGGAACCTACATTCAAGATTTGGAGTGACACTAAGGGTGATTATGTCTTATTTGAAGAGTTAGCCCCTGAGGATGTCACAAATTTGACCAAATTAGGTTTCCTTGGCACACCCATTGATGATATTTCTCCTCATGATAAAATGATGGAAAATTTGGAAGCAATTTCTAAGATTTATGTGGATTCACATATAGACTCCGGGGAAGATTTGAGTAAAGAACAAAAACTCGGGGATGACATTGATAGGATAATCCCTAGATCTGTTGCTTCCAACCTGCCTTCATTCACTTTGAAGTCACCCTCTGATTCGCTTATATCTGAAAGCGAAATTGTGACTCTTGATGAAGAGCAGGAAGATCCACGTGATGGTGCAAGGAATGCTAGGGATGAAATTGAGGATTTAGAAAGAGTGTTTGGGATGGACACCAAGCTGATTAAACCCAACCTAGATCTTATGGCCATCCCACAACCTCGTAACTTGGACACCCTAGACGATCCTTGCCTTAGAGAATTGCTCATTTTTGTTCTGACTAGGGGGCTTAACAGACCAATATTTTCTGTAATGGAGTATCGGGTATGGATTGATGATTTCTTTAGTCAGTCCATTACCCTGGGGGTTTATCTCTGTACCATTCCTTCCCCATTCTTTTTGGAGGATCCTTGTCATCCTCCCCCTACCCCTTTGGAGGTTATTTTACCTGTTTATCCTTTAGAACCTCTTCTGGTGACCTGGGAAGATTTCATTCCCATTTTAGTTGGGCAAGCATTTGCTATCGGGATTCATCATCAGCTCGCCAACATCCTAGGTTACCTATTTTCTAGGCCAACTTTGCTTTGCTCATTTTTAGGGCCTATTTTTGCAATTCTTGAACCTGATTTGCAGGTTCTTCGGCTATTCAGCCCAGCTCTGACCCAGGTAATATCCTTCTATGCAATGAGGACATTGCAGATTTTAGGCATGGGGGGTTGTACTTGGGGATATACATGGCATAATTGCATACATTTGTACACATAAAAAAAAAAAGTTTTGAGCTTAACTGGCTAAGTCCTGCATTCTTAAGTAAATCAGAACTCTAGCGTAGACTAAATTAATTCTAGGGTCAAACTTTAGAAGCTAAATAAGCTACTAGCTTTAGACCTTTAGGGTCCTTTGTGGACTTAAAAACTTAAGTAGGAGTTAAGTTGTGGACCATTCTTCAAGAGGTTGAGGAAGGGAAGCTAGGGTTTGAGTTAAAAGGTGGGGTAGTACCTGGAGTCTTATTCTACCTTTTGGTTTACGGGTCCTTGTAACCCAAGCATCCAAATTTCACACTTGGTCTGGTAATTAACTTAATTTCTGAAAAGAGATTTGGTTCTCTTAGTTTTGACTTAAGAAAGGCTTGAAAACACATTTTGATTGGAAGAGTTCCCGCCGCAAGAGAGGTGGAGTATATGCTCACCTTGAGGATACGATGGTAACATATTACCTCCTCGGCGCTTGTCTCTTAGGATATCCATCCTACTGGGGGCATGTAAGCGCATTGCGCGGTTCAGGTACCATGGGAGGCCCTATCTCGAAGTGCCGATTGCCATAGGCTTGAATTCGCTTAAGAAATCCATGGGCGATACTATCTCGAAGTGTCGATTGCCAGGAGTTCTTAGGGTCGTTATGGGTGGTGCTATCTCGAAGCATCGAAAGCCAGGCACCCTTCGAGGTATGGTAATGGGGACAATGAATTCGACACAGACCGTGTTGATAGCTGATCTGAGGTTAGACTTAGAAGAATCAAAAAAAAAAAAAGAAAAAAAGAAAAAAAAAGGGTATATATATAAAAAAAATTTTTTTCCTTTAACTCAAATAACTCGGACCAATGCACAAGCATGGATGCTTTAATCTCAGGGATCAATAAACTTTAGGGTAGAGTCAGAAATCAGGGAAACTTGTGCCTGCAACTCGTCTTTAGCCGACCTAGTCTGTAACTTAGCAACTACTTAAGAACCTTGGGTCTAGAACCTGAACATAATATGCTTCTGAAGGAAGACTAAGTGAGTTGACTAGTCTACTTGGAGTGCTAGGTTTCGCTTAATTTTGCTAGGGACTAGCAAAAACTAGGCATGGGGGTATTTGATTAGCCCATAGTTGTGGGTGATTTAAGTATTTAAGTGCCTACACATTAGGTTAATTCTAACATTTATTTAGTATAAATTAGGATGTAAATAGATTAATTCATAGTTTTAATCTAATTACATAATCCATACATTGCATTCATATGTTAAGTGCATTTAGAATTAGCTTAGAATAGCATTCATCTAATTAGATAACCAATTAGGTACATTGTTTTCATTAACATAGAAGTTGAGGGTCTGTACATAAATAATCCTAATATTTTAACATTATTTTCTTTATTCTTCTTCTTTTAGAACGGCTGGCTGCCGCTCCAACACCCGACTGCTGCAGTGAAGAAGCCATTCAAGGGGGAGCGGATGTGGTGGATCTGGTCGGGCGGCTGATTTCAAACTTGTGCAGGCCACTACAAAAGGAGGAGGGAGGCAGCCGAGCTCAGAAGGCCTCCGCCACCGACCCACCACTGTGCAGAGAGAACCTCTCTCTTCCACTCCACACTACCGGCCTCTACTGTGGCGACGAGTCTCCATCACCGTGGGCGTGTGGTGTGACAGGCCACACCGCCATCCGGAGCTCGCCACATCACCGTGAGCAGCTTAGCATGCATCCCCCTCGCCGTCATCGCCGACCACCATCACCGAGCTACTGATTCAGCCACCCTCTCAGTAACTTAAGACGTCTGGGGAATTTCCCAGACGTCTGAAGTTACCCGCTCACTTCCACTGCACACGTCTGAAGTCGCCTGCAGACCCCTTCCCGCACCTGCAGAACCTTCAACGCACCCACGTCCGTCAACCTTCAGCTCAAACGCGCCTCAACTCCCCAACAGCCACGCCTCCGCCTGCGCCTGCAGACCACCGTAACCATCTTCCACGTGCCTGCAGACCACCACAACGCTTCCACGCGCCTGCAGACCAACGCTTCACCGCGCCTGCAGACTAGCGCCCACCGTCTCCAACCGCGCCTGCAGCACCCTCCGCCCGTGCTTGCAGAAGCGCCTGCAGCTTGCGTACCCACGCCAACCGCGCCTGCAGACCACCGCCACGCCTCCGCCCGCGCTTGCAGAGCCCATCACCATGCGCCTGCAGCATCCTCCGCCCGCGCTTGCAGAAGCGCCCGCAGCTTGCGCGCACACGCCAGCCGCCCGCAGCCGCCACCAGCAGCACCTCCGTCGGAGCTCGTCCGGCCACCTCCGGCCACTGCGCGACTCGCCGCCACCACCGATTCAAAGCTCTTGGTCCAAGGGACCTCCTCCGAGCTTCCCGCGCCCGGCCATCGGCTCCTCGTCGCGCAAGACAAAGGGGAAAAATTCCCCTGTTTTGCTACAGTAAATCGTCAATTAAAATTTACATTTTCTGCCATTGCCACTTTTTAATCATATTTTATTGATTCTGCATTGCGGAAAATATCCTCTAGTTTCTCATAATTGCCATTTCAGCATTGTTTCTTGCTTAAACCTTAATTTAAAGGCAATCTTGGCTTGGTTCTTGTCCAAACTGACTACGAACAAACATTTTTAAGTGGTGCGAATTTTAATACGTCATTGCCTCCCTATGGATACGACCCGCTCCTCTGCGAGTGGTTATTTGTTGTTAAATATTGACTAGTCGATTTTTCCACCACATTGAACTACAAACGACTTTAAAGCGAAAGATCGACCAGTCAGTGGGTCTTGAGTTGCTTTATCACTATGGGTTGTCACAGAATTTAGTCCTGCCTGGTTCTGGTTGGGGGTTGGTAAGATGGGTTGCTGCTGTTGATAACCCGCATAGGAGGTTGATGCTTCCATCCCTTCCAGTGATGGAATAGAAGGGGCCTGATAGATCAAGTGTGATTGGCCTGTGTTCGGGTTCATAACGCGCCGCTGGGTCGGCACGTTATTAGGGTTAGGTAGAGGTTGTGAAGGAAGTGTGCCCGGTTGGTGAACATTCACCATCTGGGCAAGTTGGTTGCGAACCTTTGTGATCTCATCCTTGTGCTATTTTTGGATAGCTGCATTCATTCATTAAATGTCAGCCAGAGTTTGGAGGATGAGGGACATTTGGTCTTGGTTGCGCCCGGATGGATAAGTGGGGTTGGGCCAAGGTTGAGGCGGTTGATAAGGACGAGGGGCTTGTGGACAGGGCTGATAGGGTGGTCTTTAGGTTTGAGAATTTCTCGCCAATTGGAAATTGGGATGGTTTCGCCATTCAGGGTTGTAGGTGTTGGAAAATGGGTCATTTTGGATGACGTTGAGGTCATCACAGGTCTGAGGAGCCTCAGGAAAGTCGGAGAATGGGGTAGTAGAGTTTCCCTGACAAGAATAGAAAGGATCGGAGGTCCCTCCGGTCCTAGAGTTAGATGGGGGTGGATATGGATCCATCCCAAGAGAAGATTGGTGGAAGATGTTCTGCACAATTTACCTTGCGGGAGGTGGCTCTGCGAAGGAGTTCTATGCAGAGGTGGCTCGCTGCAAGTGCTGAGTCAGCTCATCCACCTTCTTCTCAATAATAGAGACCTTATCCAATTGACTGGCCATTAGTTCCAAGTTGACGGATGCGGACATGCCCTGCGTCTTATGTGCTCCTCGAAGATTCGTCGATGCGCGGGTATTCGTCCGGTCGAATAATCCCATGGAGTCATTGTTGATGGATTTCTCGCACATATTCTCAAGAATCTCCCACACGGTGTCTTCATGTTGACCCATGATATTCCCTCTGCAAGTTGCATTGATGAACAATCAAATATCTTCACGGAGTCCCTGGTAAAAAGACTGGACTTGTTCCCATTTAGGAACTCCGTGATGGGGGCACTTTCTCATGAGATCCAAAAATCGATCCCATGCCTCATGAAGAGGTTCTCCAGTTTGTTGAGTGAAGTGAGTAATCTGATGGCGCAAGATGTTTGTCCGACCAACGGGAAAGAACTTCTTCAAAAACTCAGACTGAAGTTCATCCCAGGTGTTGATCGGGCGAGTCTGTGTCTGATACCAATGAGCCGCCTTGTCCATAAGGTAGAAAGAGAACATCTTCATGAGTAAGATATCTTGATTTTGCGCATCTGACCCGAAGGTCTGGGCCAGATGCTTAAGCTGTTTGATATGCTGGAAGGGATCCTCAGAGTTAAGCCCATAGAATTTAGGTATGGCATGAATCATATTGGGCTTCAATTCAGAATCAGGTCCTCCAGTTGGGATTCTGACTCGAGGCTCAATTGCCATCGCAGCAGGATTATAGTGATCTCGCATCATGGGGTGCTGCGGTGGGTTCATGAAATTCTGGAAGAGGTCATTAAGACGCTGGAGCTGGTGCTTAAGATTATTCTCTTCTTCAACAGGCTGAGCCATGATGGAAGAAGAGGGAGAACTAGGTTCAGAATTGGAAGAAAGGTCTATGTGGAGGGGTTGTTGCACAAACAAGGGAGTCGAGGCTTGACCTCGGGGAGAGTAAATTTCTAGAGGAGGTTTCAAGGACCTCCTACCAAACATGCACTGATAGACTGGATGAGGTTAGAACGTGTTGGATCCAATCAAGACACCCAAAATATGTTGGGTGACTATAGAGGTTTGGGGTGGATGATACCCCTTGATCAGAAGGTCGTCCACCTGAGAATTACCTGGGTAGCCAGAGAGGGTGAGTCCCGCGAAGACCCCTACATGGTAGAGCACCCTCATGGGTTACAGGGTTTCCCCCACC
This sequence comes from Thalassia testudinum, assembly GCA_037157565.1. Lineage (NCBI taxonomy): Eukaryota > Viridiplantae > Streptophyta > Magnoliopsida > Alismatales > Hydrocharitaceae > Thalassia > Thalassia testudinum. Next base: position 5,077,220 of record JAZHRO010000014.1, read on the forward strand.
CGACCTCTCTTGTCACTGAGATTCTAGGTAGATCAGAATGGGGACCTTGACCTCTTAAGTCTACCACTTTTAATTAAGATCAAGGTGCTTAGGGTTTCACTTGAACTTTAAGCCTTTTGTGTGCAAAAGTGACCTAATTTAAAGGTTGGTTGATCCAAAGGATCAACTTCACCTCTTTATTCCTGTGAGGGCTTCTTAGGTCCTTTCTTTTAGTGTTTAAGTAAATTAAGAGCTTGATTGCTTAAGGTTTCTCTTAAATAGGTCTTTTCAAACAATGGTTTAGGCACACCTTCTTTTGGAATTTTCAATTCTTTGTTTAGAAAATGTGTCTCTAAAACCCTAGCTTAGAATCCTAGGTTGGCTTTAGTTGGTCTAATTAGTTGCCTCAGAAATGGGTAACTAGGGCTTAAGCAAGAAGGTTTTAGCCCTAGTTCCCTTAAGTGGATATGCAGTTAAGATATGTTGAAACTCAAAAATAGGCAACTCTGTGAATTACTAAGTACGGAAGATAGGTAGCCCTAGATTGATTTTCTTTTCTTTTTTGTATTTTTTCCTCTTTAGAATGTGAGGGGCTTAAGAGAGAGGATTGAAGGTTACCTGTCCCCTGGTGTGGTTGTTGTGCAGTTGCTTGCCTTTTCATGCCTTCCTTTCCTGCACAACAAGAGAGAGATTAAGTCAGTATAAAATCAAAAATTGTGATTTTCAAGCTTCTAAAATGCTCGTTGCTCCCCGGCAATGGCGCCAAAAACTGGTGTCGATCAGTTTGATTTAATTTTTATTACTCGAAATTAAAATGTTCCGAGGTCGAACTCAGGGAGCAAACTTGATTTCAGAAGCATAAAAATCACAATTTACAATAATACACTGTTTTACAAAAAAAACTAGAGAGAGCAAATAAAATTTTTCTTTTCTTTTCTTTTGTCTTTCTTCTTTGTTCTTCTTTCTCTTCTTCTCCCTATCTTCAGACGTCTGATTCCATGAATTAGACGCCTTAAATATCAAATAAAACGTCAATAGCCAACATTCATTCATGATGCATTAAATGAAATAAAACTAAAGTGATAACAATAAAATTTCACCCTAAAATAGAAAGTAAGGAGAGTCTCCTACAATCACCAAAAAGATAAGAACAATAAAATCTAATAGCAGAAAGAAAACTACTACTATGAGACACTAGCTCAGTACGGATCGTCTCCTCAGGTAGGACCCAGTTCCACAGAAGCCTGACCTACGACAGCCACTGCACCCGATTGCTCAGCAACACCTGAGTACAGAACCCGAAACCATACGTCAGTGAAAACTGAGTATAGTAGACAACCAAACAAGTGGTAACGGTAATAGGAGTATAGAAAAAGGACACTATATTAACAGTTCATCCATTTATAATCTAATTCCGGTCATGTACCTTACCCATGTTCTTATGGTTCACAATCCGCAAATTGATGTCCTAGGACACAAGATGATCTCGCGTAACTTCTTGCAGCGCAAGATTGGTATAAGCCATCCTCTTGGCTGGGAAGACCACTTATACCCATCGAGTCACCACACTTCATAACCCTAGGGTCATTACCGAGAGCGGTGGCAGTCATGTTGTGTAGCATGAACATGTACACGCGTTACGTACGCTGAACCACTGATAGTCAATGATCCACCCTGTTACGACCCGGTTCTAGCTCCTTACAGGATCTGAGATCGGCTCGCCTCAACTAGATCCCAAGACCCAGTCGTCCAACGAGAAATAATCAAAAGCAGAAAATATTCTACAACCACACATGCAATATAACTAAGCAGAAATAACTAAGAGATAGTAAAGGAAACAGAACGAAAAGTTTCACAATATTACATGCCATCACAACTACAACAGCGGAAGGTAGAATAGAAATATAATAGAAAAGTAATACATGCTAGAGTACTCACTACTGCAACAGAAAGCTCGGAAACAAAAAGGTTACAACTTCTATGGCTGGGCTCGATTGGGCCCAGCTCCCTTTGCAGCCGGTGGTGCTGGTTGCTCAACTCCCTGACCTGAACAAGGTTATAAAATCTGTTGTCAGCTAACGTTGAGTGATATGGACACATCTATTTAGGTTAAAATACCTATTCATACATGTTCCTAGGCTTGGATTTGCATTTCATGTTATAAATATTACATAACATGAATCATTGTGCATTTAGAGTAGTTGTGTATATTTTATGCTAATTAGGTCCTTTTTATGGTCAGGAGAGAAGAATACTTATTTCAAGGCCTCGGATGGATGATCGGACCGTACGGATCTGATTATGACGACGATCGGAGAACCGTAGCATCGTACGAAGTTCGAGGAAGATCAACGGCCAAGGGGCAATGCGACTTCCATACGGGTTTCGGATGGAAAATCCGACCATATGGATGGATCCAGAGCGATGATCGCAGTACTACAGCATGGAAATCATCTCTATTTGAGCACCGTGCCACCCTTTACAAAAGAAAGAAGAATGGATGGCCTAGATGGTGCCACGTGGTGCCATCCAGGCCGCCCAATGCCGACCAGCAGCAGCACACGTGCATAGCCGCAGCCGCACGTAGCGCACCACGCACAGCCATAGCCGCAGCAATGCATTGTGCATAGCGCAGCCGCGCACAGCATCAGTGCATCGCTTACAGCATAGCCGCATGTAGCAGTAGTGCAGCGCATGTGCAAGGTGCGGGGAGCATGGGCATATGAAGTGCGCAGCGTACGATGCACACACCAACGGGGCGGGCACAGATCTTCAGCGACGCACGCCTTTAGTGACGCTTGCAGCTATCACTAATGGTCTGCGTGCGCCAGCAAGAGGATTTTAAGGGCGGATCTTCAGTGATGTTTATGGACGTCAGTAATGACCTAGATGAGAATTTGTTCTTCCCCCTCCACTATAAAAGGGCCTACCTGATAATGTTACATTTTATGGTGACAATTCTGCCAATCGGGTTTATCTTAAGGACTAAATGCACAGATAACACATCACAAATGGGAGCAGTACATGCATCGCACATTGAGATTGCTTATAATTCACTATTAATGGCCATTTGTACAAGTTCATGTTAAAACAGGCCTCAAATGAGCAATCAGACCACACGGATGGATTCAAAATGACGAACGGAGTCCAATGGACTCAAAATCGACCAAATACGACATCCGAAGCTCTCACAATTGGCCTAAGAAGATCTGACCATTGATCTGATGATCAATAGCCATAAAATCGCCATGTGGTGCAAGATCAACACCACCTCGCCTCCTCTATCCACCGCAGGATGAATCTCAGCCATTCGATCTTCAATCGAACGGCTAAGAACAACTCTCGCAATGCCTTAATCACCCCCAGCATGCCTCCTTCACCCACAGGACAAATCTCAACTGTCGATCTTCGATCGAATGGTTGAGAACGACTCACATCTGCATCCTCGCAACCTCAGCTTCAGATCCGGACCGTTGGATTTCCATCCAACGGTCGTCTTCGCCTCACGCCCGACTCCACTTTCACGTAAAGAAATGGATGTAGCGCAGCGGTTCACGCTTTCGCACCACACACCCGTTGCGAGTTCGAGCAACAGCCATGTCCAATTCAGATGCAGAGATGCACACGGATGAAATTCGGCCATCGATGCATGAGCGAACGGTCAGGATAGAGGCTATGTGGCGCCTGCAGATGCAGCCACGTAGGCACACGCGATCCGAAGCGCACTCCACACGCGATGTCAACCGTTCGATCTTCGATTGGAAGGCCCACAGCATGCACCCACAGATCGCAGAAGAGTGGAAGAACAACGCACATGCTGGATCGAGGGGCAAAGGCCTTCACCGACTTTTTGGGATGGGTTTTAGCGACATCTCGGATGTTGCTAAGCCCCTACTTCATTTAGAAAGCCCTTTTTCCTATATAAGCCCCCTACAACTACCCATGTGAGGCATTCATTACGCTTGCAAGCCTCCTATCCTACTCCTAGCCGTCCTTAGCACTCTTTTGTAACCACCGGAGCCGACGAGCCACCGACGGAGCCCTCCTCCACCGCCGTGGCCACCTCGCCATCTTCTCTCTCTCTCTCTCTCTCTATCTTAGATTTACTTTACTTGTGCTTAAGCATTTATCTAGTGTTGTATTTGTAAAACTCAAGTGCATGTTAAATGATGTTGTTTCTTATCTAGTTATTCGCTCTCTTTTGGTGTTTAAGTTGCATGTTGTGAACAAAAGGACTCTAACCCTACTCTCTATCTCTCGCTCTTACTCTCTTTTCTCCCGCATTTTTCTTGCAAGCAAAACCCACCATTTCCGTGACAACCAAGTGACAAAAAAACCCGATTTCATGCCTCCCTGTGTTTGACACTCGGACTCATGTCCATTTCTTTATTTAAAATCGACGCAGCGAACGTGAGCTACAATGATCGATTTATACAAATGCGTCGGGAACGTGTCACTACCCACCACCATTCCAAACCATCTCTTCCTTTCTTCCTCTCACCACCTCCAAGGCTCTAGAGAGAGCTTGTCCCAAGCCCGGGATGCTCCTCTAGAGTAGAAAACCAAATAGTTTTCCCTCCCCTCACCCCCATTCGTGGAGCATCCCGTGGCCATCCTCTCACTGCCCTTCGGGAAGAATATCCTCGCTGCTGACGAGTAGACTTTCCGCTATGTGTTTGAGTTTCGCAAATGAAATAATGTGTTGTAATATTTAAGTGGTGGAAAAATCGACTAATCAACAATAAAAATAACCTCACAGAAGAGCGGGTCGTGTCCATAGGGAGGCAATTATGCAATAAACTCTCGATGATTTTATATTCTTTCGGTTAAGTGCGAAATCCCTATTCAAATCCGACATAAAATGTGATGGAAAGAAGATTCATAATAACTCAAAAAGATAAGGGTATATGTGCAGTTTTTCCTCACTGAAATCTTCAATAAATATATAATGATTTAATGTAATTTTTAATTGACATATACTAGAGAAAATTGGTGCACAGGTTAAGCCCAAAACCAATCTTGAAATAGGTGAATATCAATAACGTGCAATTATCAGAAAGCATGTGTGCATTCGCAATTTTGCCACAATAAAATAACAATAAATCAAAAATTAATTTCTGGTGGAAATGGCATTAGATGTAATTTTTAATGGAATGTAAAACGGAGCATTTTCTCTCTCTCCTCCTCACGCGAGAGAGAGAGCACTAGTGGGCCTTTCACACGTAAGGGAGGTTGGCGAAGACGAGGCCGATCTGATGGAGGTTGCGGCGTCGATGGAGATGGCCAGCCGATGGAGGAGAAGAACGTCGGAGGAGGCTGTCTGCTGTGAAGGTGCTGCTTGAGAGGGGCACGCGGAGGTGTGTGCAGCCTGGTAGGGTGAAGGCAGGCAGACGCCTGCAGGCGCTTGCAGGGGTGCGGGTGCTAGAGTGGCATTAGTGCTGGAGTAGGGAATGCGCCTACAGGGTGGCACTGGAAGGGAGGATGCGCCTACAGGCGCGGCTTGGCAGGGGCGGACGCAGTGCCTGTGGGTGCTTGAAGGCGGGTGCAGGCGCGCAGCGCAGGGAGGTGCTGTGCAGGTGCAGCCTGGCTGCGGTGGCCGATGAGCGCGCAAGGTGGAGCGGGCACCTGCAGAGTTGGGCGCAGGTGCAGGCGCTATGCTGGTGCGGTGACTGGAGAGGCGCACTATGCAGGAACGAGTGGCGTGGTGCTAGCGCCTGCAGGAGGGTTGGAACAGGCAGAGGTGATGGCGCGAGCGCCTGCAGCGTGGGAGGGGAGCACTGGTGGTGCTTGGCGTGCGGTGCCTGCTGGAGGGGACGCGCCTACAGGAGCGCTGGAACAGGGTGGAGATGGGCGCGTGGAGAAGGAGCGGGCGCCTGTTGGTGCTAGGGTGGTCTGCACTCACAGTGGGCTGTGCGCTGGAGTGCCTGTGGGTGCGACCTAGCAGGGGCGCTGGCTAGAGCTGCTGCGGTGTGGTGAGGCGGGTCTACAGAGGGGTGTACAGTGCACGTGGTGGAGCAGTTCCCCACAAGGGGAAAGATGCAGATGCCCCTCTCCTTTCTCCGCCTCCTCTTTAACTCCTCTTCTTTGCGCATGCGTGAGTTAAGGGATTTTCAAATCCCTTAGCTATTTCTGGCCGGCGGCTATTGAGGGTGCCTGGAGGATGGGGAAAAGAATAGTCGCCGGTTGTTTGAAAGGGTAATTTACCCTCCCCTCCTTGTTCTTTTGCCAAATATTTTTCCTGCACATAAAAAGAACATAAAATCATTACATATTAAGTTATAGAATAGATGTAAACCTAAATCATGATGCATGCAAACATTCTATAACTTAATGTAGTTATTAACAAACCTAAAATGTTAAAAGAGAATTACTTAGGCGTAACAATAGTCCATTAGAATGGACTCATCAAATACCCCCATGCCTAAGATTTGCTAGTCCTTAGCAAAAATGAAAAATAATAGAAGTAATAAGAAGATTTCTTCTTTTCTCATTTCAAAACTTTAGAGATCCAGACAAATGTGAAGTGATGATAGCCTAAGTAACAGATCTAAGCGAAAAAGCCAATTCGCATTGGGAGTTTGTACTTCACCCTTGGTAAATATTGCTATCGGGATAGGCAACTACTTCCCTTGGGGATAAAGCAAAGGATAATATGTAATTTGACCCCGGCGTTTGGCTTAGGTAGGAGATATCGAGTTGAATGGATTTGTATTTGGTGGCACACATTCATCTGGTGCTACATATAGTCTAGTACTGCAGACTCTAGATCTCTAGACTATTAGACAAGTCAACTCTGAGAGAGGCTATACAACTGTGCTCTCTTGATGTTCCTGGATGCTCACTTTTTTCTTTCTTTTCTTTCTGAGATCACAAACCTTGCCAGATTTAGTAATTACACTCACTGTTTGGTGGCCTCACATGGCATCCACACTTCAATTAAAGTCCTAATAATTCTACAACTAAGTTAGAGTCCTCAACCAGTATTCAAGCGATCAGAAATACTAAAATGTAGGTATGGGTCATATTTGGTGGAATGCGAAAGGTGTTCTGTTGCCTCAGAAACAATGTTACATTATAAACTTTGACCTTTTTTTTTTAATATATATAACTGTTTCTTCTTTTTTTTTTTTTGATGAATATAATACGACACAGACTTTTATTTATGAGGCATTATTAGGGATGATGATGGTCAAGAGGATATTGTGTGGCTTATTTGGTGGAAGTGGCTATTCTCAGCACCGGGAAGGAATGGATAGGACAGACGTATTTCTAACCTTTGACACTATTACCCTCCTTTAGCTGAGGACTCTATGAAGGACGGTCGTAACCATCCACCATAGTCATATCTTTATTAAGACTCCATCTCTGTGTATCTGGCTTATTTGGTGACTCTCAGGAATTCACAAAAAGTACGCACACAGGAACAGAGAGTGAAAACTACGCCTAAATCTGAAGTATCATCATCTAATTATCCAAAACTTAAGAGTCCTTGCACTAGACTTAGCACACCAGTAATCTCTATACTTTCTTCTCACAAATATGAGGTGGATCTACTAGAAGATAGTATGCCTAACTCCCTATGAACTGTCTAAGGGTTTAGTGGACTACAAATGCTTATTGGTTTTCCTCGAGGATCCATTACCCAGTCTACGTGCACGTCAAATAAATGTACTGGATTCTAAACTTAAGAAATAATTGTGGAAGAAAAACCTCCAATAACAAAGGTATTTTGCTAGGGCTAACCCAATCAGCTCAAGAAAAGAGATATTTTCTTTTATATGTTAACCTAAATGCATGAATACTTCCTAAAATGCAACTGCAACCCCCATGCCTAAATCCTACAATGTGCCCATTGTAAAATTAAAACAGGAGGAGAAAGGAAAAGCATCACCTGACGACGGTGTTATTCTGACCGCTGGGTTGCCTCCCAACAAGTGTTGTATTTTCTGTCAGCAGCCAGACTTAGAAGGAACCTATAAGTCTGGTTCCAAACAGAAAAGGTTAGGCCCTAAGAATATGCGTAACAGCGTAGGCCGAGAAAACAGGTAGCCACGGATGTTGGCGAGCTGATGATGCAACGTATACCAAATGCTCGCTAGAAGATATGAAATCGAAGAACCTCATTGGCTACCTTGGGAGGTCTAGGAATAATAAATGGAATATGAAAAGGGACCTCCCGAAACGGAATAAGTGGAGGATAACAAGGATCCTCCAGAGCAAGACGGGTTTTAAAAGATATACACATTATTAGTTCAAACCCTTGAATAGCGAGAGTAAAAATACAAGCATCAATCCACACTCGCCATTCTACCCGAGGATGTACTAGCCTGATATATTCTCCAGAAAGAATGTACATGAGCAGAGATCTGAGCCAAGGATCGGTTAGGAAGTATAAGGGTTGTTTGTAGTGTTGGAAGGTAATGGTTAAGTCCAATGAGGGCATAGTCGGTGTTAGGTCTAATTCCAACAATGATTCAGATTGTGTATACTCCCTAATAGTTGTAGACAATTGCATATTACCCTGCCTAGCATTAATGATTGGAGTCATATTTGAATTAAGGGTAGACTCCAAATTACAACTCTTTGATGGCAGGGTAAAAATGTCAGAATCATTATTACTCAGCTCATCCCCAGATTTGTTTGGTTCAATCAAATTTTCGTCGGGGTGTATATGTGATTCATTAATGAGGATAGGAGTTGGATCAGTATCCTTAATTATGTCTAAAGGAGGATCAGTCTTAATATTTTGGAGCAAGCCTATATCATTGAATTCGTTATTGTTGTCAGGGTATAAATCCTTAATTGATGTGTTTAGTCTCCGAGAGTCTCCTATAGACTTCTCGTTATTTTGTTTGTCCTCCTCTAATATAAACTCCTGCTTTGATGGAGGATGACTCTCAAAAGAAAGGAGGAATCTGGATTTAATCATATTATTTCTATCCTCTGGAGGTAAATCCTCAAATGATAAATAATTCCCCTGCGGTTCACTCCAGATTTTCAGTCCAGGTTCCTCTATTGGGGCATCCCCATCCTCTGAAATAGACTCTTCATATCCTTGAGACCAAAATTGATCTAATTCATCCTCCATTCCGTTAGGGTCACCTTCATTGAGTGCATTTAAATCCTCAGGATATTGAATGATAGATGTTGATTCCCTAAGTGGAGGGTCAGAAGTAGGCTCACTAAGGGTAGAATGAGATTCCACCAAATAATCAATAGGGGAAGTGATAGGAATGATACAACCTTGACCCGGGTTGGTAGGGGTAAGGAGAATATTGTCATTGGGGTCAAGGTCATCAAGAGGTACCATCTTCCCTTGCTTTTAACTCCAATATAGTTCAGGTGGATAATCACTATGATCGTTGTCCTCTAGTGGCCGTGTCTCATTGGGAGAGTCTAAGTGATAGCTACATAAAATTGGATCCCTATTGTCATTAGGTTCCTCAGAATTATTTTCATGATCATGATCGTATGGGTAGGGATCAGGACTATTGGAAAGCGTGTAGCTAAGTTGTATTATTTCTTCATTTAACTGTTGACTATTCCTCAACATCTCTCCCATTGATTCCATCATTTCGTTTTGCTGTTTTTGCATTTCTATCATAAAAGAGGAGAGGCTACTATTATCAGGTTGGGAGGATAGTCAATTTCAGGCTCTAGTTTCCTAGGGTTATCAGTCTAACCTCGATACGGAAAATCATGAAGGGTGGGAGGGTTGGGTGTTTGCATGGAAGTAGGGATTTCAGGGTTGGGGAATCCCACTCCTAGGCTCTGCTCAAAAGTGGGAGTTATCAAGCCAGTACTCCCAGGATAAGAATGATCCCATGAATTGTCAATGTACCCATCAAAGGATGGATACGCTCGGGGCATGGGATCCTGATTAAAAGATGGGAAGTATTGACTCTGATAATCTAACTGATAGGAGTACGGGTAATCCATTTCTTTAAGCAAAATAGTTTTAACTCTCTTAGGATTTAGAAGAAATCAGAATATAAGCAGAAACTTCCTAGAGAGTTCTACTGTCAAAGCAAACGCAAATTCAATGGGATCTATTTTTAGTAGATTGTAGGTCTTAGAGTTATATGTTTAGTTGGTGGCCAAACAAGTTTTGCAAAAAATTATGCTTCCTAGGCCAACCTTCACTGGTGCCTATAACCTACTCGCAAGGGATGGAAGTCTCGAATCGAGCCCACACACGAGGAACTGAAGTAACTTGGTGGATAGGCTTGTTGATTTCCGACTAACTTCTCTTGTGGTGCAAAAGAGGAGAGGTAGAAATTTATCTAGTGACCTTATGTGTGAGGTGCACAGTGTCTCAAGTGTGCAAGTATACGATCGTGTTTTGATTTTTTGAAATTCCACAAACAGGATCCTTTTGCACATAATTTTCAGTCACAGATTTTAAGGTCCAACCTCTTAGCAGCCCCAATTTTTAAAGTGACCATTGAATTAATTTGATTCAAGTACTTTAGTGGTCTTAGATTTAGGTTCAATGCTTATGCATGACAGGTAATTGATGCTCAAGAGAAGACGTACCTTACTCCAGCTTTCTTCGTGCAAAGTATGCAATGCAGTAAAAATAAACTAAATGTTGCTCATTCAGTCCTAGATGGTCGTCTTATAGATATGCAGCTTCTAGCAGGCAGTTCGATTATTATTATTTTATATATATATATTTTAATAATAATAATAACAAACATACCTAATCTAACTAACTAACCGAAATACAGTTCAAACAATCCTAGAATCAAAACAAATGGGAACATGCTCCCAAAAATACGCTCTCGCATACAAGAGCGATAAGAAATAAAGAGGCACTGGGAACACGTTCCCAAAAATACCCTACAAGGGTCCAAAAGACAGTAATTAAATTCTAATGTCTATCTAAACTAAATCTATCTAAATTAGAAACAGGCTTCTCCGTAAGCCTATGTGCATGGGATCAAGGTCCACGTGTTCCTATTTCTGGCCTCCAGGTGGCATCAAGGTCCACCAAAAAGATCGTCTTCGTCGTGCATGTCGTTCAGGGTCAATGTCGTCGTTTTGTTGCGCCTGTCGCCGTGTCAGATTCCTCGCACAATAATAAAAATGATCAGATGATTGCGCAACTCAGAATATTAAAAAATAATAATAACGTGAATCTATTGCGTTTGTTGCCTCCCTGGCAACGGCGCCAATTTGACAAGTCGACTTTCCGCTATGCGTTTGAGTTTCGCAAATGAAATAATGCGTTGTAGTATTTAAGTGGTGGAAAAATCGACTAATCAACAATAAAAATAACCACTCACAAAAGAGCGGGTCGTGTCCATAGGGAGGCAATTATGCAATAAACTCTTGATTATTTTATATTCTTTCGGTTAAGTGTGAAATCCCTATTCAAATCCGACATAAAATGTGATGGAAAGAAGATTCACAATAACTCAAAAAGATAAGGGTATATGTGCAGTTTTTTCACACTGAAATCTTAAATAAATATATAATAATTTAATGTAATTTTCAATTGACATATATTAGAGAAAATTGGTGCACAGGTTAAGCCCAAAACCAATCTTGAAATAGGTGAATATCAATAACGTGCAATTATCATAAAGCATGAGTGTGCATTCGCAATTTTGCCACAATAAAATAATAATAAATCAAAAATTAATTTCTGGTGGAAATGGCATTAGATGTAATTTTTAATGGAATGTAAAGCAGAGCATTTGCTCTCTCCTCCTCACGCGAGAGAGAGAGCACCAGCGGGGCTTTCACATGCAAGGGAAGTTGGCGAAGACGAGGTTGATCCGATGGAGGTTGCGGCGTCAACGGAGATGGCCGAAGGTGGCCGGCCGACGGAGGAGAAGAACACCGGAGGAGGCTGTCTGCTGTGAAGGCACTGCTTGAGAGGGGTGCGCGGAGGTGTGCACAGCCTGGCAGGGTGAAGGCGGGCGGACACCTGCAGGCGCTTGCAGGGGCATGGGTGCTAGAGTGGTGTCAGCGTTGGAGTAGGGCGCGCGCCTGTGGGGAGGCGTTGGAAGGGAGGATGCGCCTGTGGGGGCGGCCTGGCAGGGGCGGACGCAGTGCCTGCGGGTGCTTGAAGGCGGGTGCAGGCACGCGCTGCAGGGAGGCGTTGTGCGGGTGCGGCCTGGCTGCGGTGGCTGGTGAGCGCGCAAGGTGGAGCAGGTGCCTACAGAGGTTGGGCGCAGGTGCAGGCACTATGCTGATGCGGTGATTGGAGAGGCAATGCGGTGATTGGAGAGGCACGCCTTGCGGGAACGGGTGGCGTGGTGCTAGCGCCTGTAGGAGGTCTAGAGCAGGCAGAGGTGATGGCGCGAGCGCCTGCAACGTGGGAGGGGAGCGCTGGTGGTGCTTGGCGTGCGGTGCCTGTGGGAGGGGATGCGCCTGTAGGAGCATTGGAACAGGGTGGAGATGGGCGCGCCGAGAAGGAGAGGGCGCCTGCAGGTGCTAGGGTGGTCTGCACTCGCGGTGGGCGGTGTGCGTTGGAGTGCCTGCGGGTGCGGCCTGGCAGGGGCGCTGGCTAGAGCGGCTGCGGTGCAGCGAGGCGGGTCTGCAGAGGGGTGCACAGTGCACACGGTGGAGCAGTTCCCTGCAAGGGGGAAGATGCAGATGCCCCTCTCCTTTCTCCGCCTCCTCTTTAACTCCTCTCCTTTGCGCGTGCGTGAGTTAAGGGATTTTCAAATCCCTTAGCTATTTCTGGTTGGTGGCTGTTGAGGGTGCCCGGAGGATGGGGAAAAGAACAACTGTCAGTTGTTTGAAAGGGTAATTTACCCTCCCCTCCTTATTCTTTTGCCAATTATTTTTCCTACACATAAAAAGAACGTGAAATCATTACATATTAAGTTAAAGAATAGATGTAAACCTAAATCATGATGCATGCAAACATTCTATAACTTAATGTAGTCATTAACAAACCTAAAATGTTAAAAGAGAATTACTTAGGCGTAACAATAGTCCATTAGAATGGACTCATCAGCTGCGACACCGTCCTGCCCCATCCTCCGTCCTCCGGCTCTGTCCTCCTTTGTCCTGCTCCTCACCACCTTCCTTTGGGCGATGTCAGAGTGAGTCATCCTCCGAGCAATCGTCGAGGGGGATTTCTCTCACCCCATTCTATCTTTTTACGCTTTCGTAGTATAGATTTTTCCTGCTTTCGTAATGTAACAAATAGTTCTTGATGAATAGATGATTGTTTCTTTCTCTTTCTCTCTCCCTCTCCCTCTCTCTTATATTTTTGCAACTAGCTAAAGTTTTCATTGACCTAATCTCTTGCTTGTTAAAAATACCAAAAAAATTAGAAAAGATAAAAATGAAATAAACAAATAAAAAGAGAAATGCGGATTTTTATAAAACCAAACGTTCGCCTCCCCGTATTCGACTCGGGACTCACTTTTCGAGTTTTGATTATAAATTTTATTTGACCACGCATTTTGCAAGTACGGCGACAGGTTACTTGTAATCCTGATTTCAAACTCGCGAAACACGTGTGACCATTTTGGCGCCATTGCCGGGGAGGCAACGCTCTTTGGTTTTTTTTTCCGTGTTTTTTCTGCCTTACCTAACTTTTATCTCACTTTTTCTCTGATCTTACTGTGATTGCAGGTACTCTTCCAAGGTGGGCCATAGCGGTTAGGTCAGAGAAAAATGCGGATGAAGGTTTTGTAAGTTTACCCCCCCCACCCCCACCCACTAGTTCATTTCACCACACTAATAACTCAAACCCAAATCAACTTAGGTGCTTTTTATAAACCCTATGATAGATTTGGTTGTTTGTTTGCCACCTCCACTCATCTCACCCCCGCATATATAAAAAAAAATTAAAAAAAATACTCTTCTCCTGTGGGATTTTCTGAAAGCTACACACTTAACATCCACAACTTCTCACCACTTAACCGGGATCTGACCCATGGACCTGGTACACTTAACTCAGCACACAAATAAGTGAGTAGAAACCTGAATAGGTCAAACATTTCTGTGTGCCTTAACTAAGTGGTGCAATAGGCCAATTGCTTGAACTGTTTGGGCCGCAACACTCAAAATAAAAGTGATTCATCAAGTAGCTTGCCACTTAGGGTTGATTCTTAGGGTTGAACCAGGCACTCCACATTTTTTCTCTAATTTCTAAAGGAATATTTCATCACTAGTGCTTGCAAAACTTAGAGTGTTCTCCTAAACTTGATTGAATATGCCTAAAATTAAACCCTAAAAGCTACTAAACAAGGTTAAACCCTAAAAGTCACATCATCAAATAACCTTGTTTGCAAACCTTGGTTGTGCACTCACACACATTTTAACTCATCATTAAGGGCACAACCATCTAAAGGGTCCATCACATTCTAAGAGCATAATCATCCCAAGCCTAATTAAAACTGAGTAGACGTTGGCCTTAAGGATTGATTCGCTCTTTAGGGCTCAGATTGAGATTTTTTTTGATTAATCTGCTTCTACTGGTCCATCTGATGTCTAGCTAGGGGAGTAGCGTGGCTGGGGAGTTCACTAGGAACCGGAGGCACAAGCCAAAGGAAGAACCTTCTCCCCAATCCCTCCTTTTAACTAGTTGGATTGACCGGATAAAAGTAGACCGAATCGTTTATAATCTCAAGACGGGTTTTGGGAGTCTGTAGGTCTTTAGGATAACCCACCTAAGGATAGGGTTGATTGCTTGTACTGCATGGCACATTTCTCTCTTCTGTTTTCCCTCCTATTCTACCATGTATCCTTCCACATCTTTCACACATTTCCAATCCTACCCTCCTACCAACACGTATCCTCAAGATGATTACTATTCTGACTTGACTTGTAATTACCCATCCACTGGCTGGGATGACTTTGATTGGGGATATGAATATGGACCTTAGTGTCCAGGGCTTAACCCTGGACAACAAGACTATGATTGCTATCCTTCTCAAACCTATAATGATTATGGATCTCCATCCTTTGACGACCAAACTAACCCGATCTACAATCAGGAAGGATATAATAATTATAACACCTACCCTCCCCAGTATTCCACTGAATATAGGTTGCCACCATCCTTTGAACAACCTAGAATGACTTACTTTCAGGGAGGGACCCGAGAACCTCAATATCTTGACTCCCCTAGATTTAACCTAAACCCACCCAACCTTGAATCGAACCAGTCGGTTCAAGTGAACCAGATCCAGGATAGGGTATTGGCTAATTTGAGGAACACTATACAATCTATAGAAGCTCAGCCAACACCATGCACTGAAGCATTGGAGCCTATGAGAAAAATGATTGATGAACTTAATAGTTCTTTATTGGATTTGCTCCAAAATGTTAGGGATAGGGACCTGGGTGAGTTTCTTCTTGGGAAATTATCGAGGATGAGGATGAAATTTGTGGTTGCCCTAGTCAAATCTTGGAATGATTCTCAAGATGAACCCCTTCAAGAGAGCCAATGTCTGAACCCTCTCAGGCTCTTGTCGGGGGGGATACATTTTCTGAGATCGGAGATGACCAGGTTGGGCTAGAGTAACCCATTGAGGATGAACCAATTGATTCACCCAAGATCCCAGAGCTAGGGAGTGAGGAAAAATATGTCTCTTTGAACCAGGAAATGACAATCGATTTTGAGACATATATAAATGAGGATCATGGATTCTTTGATTCTGAGGGTGAAGAATCTCTTAATGAAGTCTCAGTTAAGCGTAAGGAAGATTATTTTATTGAGACAAACGGGATTGAGGAATTTGACGAACCGTTTGCTAGCCCAATTATTGAAGATTTGGATTCGATTGGGGCTAACTTGGAGGATTCGAATCCTCACTTACTAGAAGATTCAATCAATAGCCCCATTCCTCAACTACCCCCCAAAGGGATTGATTTTGATTTGGAAATCATTGTACCCAAGTCAATTCTGAGTCAACCATGATTTCTGGGCTTGGGTAAATTTTATGGGGTGAACGATATGCTAGAGGTCCCGGAACTCGAGCACTTGATGTTAGAGGATAGGAATGTTGAAATGAAAATTTGGGAGGTTAATTTTGAGGGAAAAACAAGTTTGGATCTAAGGGTTCCTATTGACCTACAACCACCAACTTTTTACCAAGACCCTTACGATATCTTCGTGTGCAACTCAAGCTCGAAATAGCTTATTATTTTTCTAAGCTAGATGTTAAGTGGAGAACTGCACCTATTGAACCATCTTTACTTGTTGTTCGACACTTTGGTCTTAGGTTGCACACCACTAGACCACAGGCCCGGCCCTGCAAACACAACAACCTTCGATTCTGGGTGATTTTCATCTAGAACTTAAGAACCACTCGACCCTGGGGCATAAGTCAGCACCATAATCTGGTCCACATCTGTGACATCTTCTGCAAATGGGTTTCAAGATCAACCTTTTAATTTTGATTCTGACCCGTACTTGTGAATTCCCAACTTCTTCTTTGTATGTATATTATGCCTAGATAAAGGCATTAAACTTAGCGCATGTGTATACTCCCTTCTCTCTGTGGATATAAACGGGTTGTCATGAAATTCAAGTGATATTCTATTTACTTTGCCCTTTTCATGTCTTTGTTTTTACAATGAGGACATTGCATCATTTAGGCATGGGTGGGTGGATAATCAATTCCTGAAATCATTATGTTAACTCCATAGAATTTCTTTTAGTTTCTTTAAAAGATAAAAGAAAGAAGAAAGAAATTAGGAAAAGAGAACTTAGGCATTTGGAAGTTATTAACTTTAGGAAATGATACGATAGGACCTAAACTCTTAGACTCTTTAGGTCTTCGAGCTTAATTAGCCTGGGTGTCCACTCGAATGTGAACTTAGTCTCAAGTCCTCGCCAATTCAAATTCATTTTTAATTTGGCTAATAAATTGGGATGATAAGTATGCGACTTATCAACTCACCCTTTGATTTGGGGGGACTTTAAGCCTAAGCATTGATAAACACATATAAATTCATCGTAAAATGCTTATTTGTGATAGTTCCTAGGCTTAGCACTGCATATCATGATATAAATATTGCATAGCATGCATCATTCTGCAGTTAGAGTAGTTGTTTATATTTTAGGTTAATTAGGTCCTTTTTATGGTCAGGAGAAAAGATGATTTATTTCAGGGCCTTGGATGGACGATCAGATCATACGGATCTGATCGGGATGACGATCAGAGACTAACGCCTCTGAAATCGTCCATATCGGAGTCCCATAGCATCACATTAAGCCCGAGGAAGATCAATGGCCAGGGGGCAATGCGACATCCATACAGGTTTAGGATGGAAAATCCGACCATACGGATGGATCTGGAGCGACGATCGTAGTTCGGCATCGTAGGAATCATCCCGATTTGAGCACCGTGGCACCCTCTACAAAAGAAAGAAGAATGGACGGCCCAGGTGCCGCCACATGGTGCCATCCAGGCCGCCCAATTCCAGCCAGCAGCAGCACACGCGCATAGTCGTAGTCTCGCGCAGCGCACGTGCACAGCTACAGCCGCACGCAGTGCACCACGTGCGGCAGCAGCGTAGCACATGCCGCGTGCGCGCGCAAGGTGCAGGGAGTAAGGGCGCGTGAAGCGAGCAGCGCCAGCGGAGCACGCTAGCGGGGCGGGTGCGAGTGGGGTAGGCGTGGATCTTCAACGACGCACCTTTAATGACACTTGTAGCTGTCATTAATGGTCTGCGCATGCCAGCAAGAGGATTTGAAAGGCAGATCTTCAGCGACAGCTGCAGCGACATTTATGGATGTCACTAAAGGCTCGTGCACGCCAACAAGAGCAATTGAAGGGCGGATCTTCAGCGACAGCTGCAGCAACATTTGTGGATGTCAGTAAAGACCCAGATACGATTTTTGCCTCTCCTCCTCCATTATAAAAGGACCTACACCCCTCCCTTCCAAGCCATCTTTACCTACTCTACTCCCACCTACTCCTAAGCTTTAGCAAGCCTACCAATGCTCCATTAGAGCTTATTCTCAAGATCCCAAGGTGCCTATTAGTGTAGCGAACCTCTGCCCCACCAAATACTCCTCCAACTTCCCATCTCCCTTCATAGGTCACCTTGGAGCTGTCCTCTTACCTCCATTCCGGTAGCAGATCAACTCTGTCTTCTCACCTCCATTCCGGAGCTACGCCAAAGCTTTCCTCAACCCGACGTCCTCCAGCATCTCACCTTCGTCGTCCCGCTCCTCACCTCCTTCGTCTGAGCTTCCGCCAGGCGCCGTCGTCTCGCCGAACAGCCGATTCGAGAGATTTCCTCTCACCTCCCTCTCTTTTTATGCTTTTATAGTTCATTGTAATCGACATTGGATTGACATATATATCATATTTGTTCCATTTCTATCTTGTGATTCATTCTACTTGTCTTTTATTTCAAAAATACAAAAAAAGATAATAAAACCCCAAAATACAAAAAGGAAACAGAACGAAGCGTGGTTTTCAAGTAAAGTAAACGTCGCCTCCCTGTGTTCGACTCGGGACTCCCTTGGAGTTTCGGTATAAATTTTATCTGATTGACGTGTTTTGCAACTATGATGATGGGTTACTTGTAACCTTGACTTCTAACACGCGAAACATGGCATGACCATTTTGGCGCCGTTGCCGGGGAGGCAATGGAATTTACTTTATTATTTATTGCACTTCTTTGCATTTACATAGCACTAACCCTACTTGTCTTTGATCTACTATCTTGCAGGTACCCTAGCATGGAGATCTAAGTGTGGTAGATCGGAGTAAAGTACGGGTAGAGTACTTTGTAAGTGTCCCCTACATCCCCCCTACTAGTTCATTTCGCCACACTCATAACCAAGACCTAATCTACTTAGGTGTTTGCATAAACCCTAGGATAGGACTGTTTGTCTTGTTTGCCACCTTTATCCACCTTACCCCCACATTTAAAAACAAAAAAACAAAAAAAAAGAGATACTTGCTGTGGGACGAATCATTATACACACTCTATACACCCACATTTGAGGCACACAATCGGACTTGATTTTCATCTACTCAACCGGGCTTTCGACCTGTGGACCCGGTACATGAATTCAACACATAAAAGAGTAGAAATCATATTAGGTTAACCACCTTTTTGTGTAACTTAATTGGTAGTTCATTTGAGCCAATTGAGTGAATTATTTGGGCCGCACCACCTAATCTAAAAGAGGTTCATTTTCCAGCTGCCCCATAGGATTCAATAATTAGGTCAAGCCAGGCACTCCATATTTTTCTTGATTTCTAAAGGAAAATATTTGAACACGTGCTTTCAACAACAAACTTGGTTTGCCTCACAAAATCGGTTGAAAACACCTAATATTTGAATCCTAAAAGCTATTAAGCAAGATTCGAATCCTAAAACTCACCTCATCATTAATAATCTTGCTTGAAAACCTCTTGGTTGTGCACATTCACATGTTCTCAAACAAATCATTAAGAACACAACCCATTAAGGGCCCATCACATTCCAGAGCACCAATATCCCAAGCCTAACTAAAATTGAGTAGACATTGGCCATAAGGACTGGTTCGCTCTACGGGATCCAGATTGAGATTATTCATGATTAACCTACTTAGACTAGTCAATCTGATGTCTAGCTAGGGGAGTAGCATCAAACGACCGCGGCTGGGGGGTACACTAGGAACCGGAGGTGCAAGCCAAAGGAAGAACCTTCTCCCTTGTCCCTCCTTCTAACTGATTGGATTGCCTGGACATAAGTAGGGTAAATCGTCCATAATCTTAGGACGAATTCTGAGAGTCTGTAGACCTTTAGGCTACCTAACCTAAGGACAGGCTTGTATTTTTTATGCTGTCGGGTCCCTTCTCTTCCTCGTCCTTCCGACTTCCTTCCAGTGTATGCTTGGAAGGAGGTCATTGAACCCTCATTTGGAAGGACCTTTAGACCATTCCCGGAGGCGGAGGTTGAGCTTTAGCCAAGTAGATCCCATGGCTGATCGACAACCACCTCCCCCGCCTCTGAATCAGCAGGAGATGATTCGAAGGCAGTTGGAAGAATTACAGCAAATGCAACAATGGTTCCAACGAATGAATGGTCAGGGCACTTGGCCCTTGAAGGATTTTTATGATCCTTCAAATTATGAGGATCGTCCCAGTGCTGTGATCCCCGCCGGAGATGTTGAGATCAAGTCCCAGGTTTTGAGTCTAATTAAACACTTTCACGGGCTTGGCTCAGATGATCCATTTCAACATTTGGAAGACCTGATCACTCTGGTTCAGACTACCAAATCGTGGAATGTGGATGAAGAACAGATGCTCATGAGGCTTTTCCCCCATTCACTCAGGGATAAGGCCACACATTGGTATCGTACCATTGGAAGACCGATTACTACTTGGACAACTTTGAAATCGACCTTCCTGAAGAAATTCTTCCCGATTAGGAGAACCAATGCATTACGACGGGCAATTACCACTTTTGCCCAGCGGCAGGGGAATCATTTCATGAGGCCTGGGAGAGATTCCAGGATCTATTGCAGAAGTGTCCACACCATGAGGTGCCTAAATGGTAGCTTGTGCAGATTTTTTATCACGGGTTGAATGATCAACTCCATAATCATGTGGACGCTTCTTGTGGAGGCAATTTCCTCAACAAGGACGCAGATAGTGCGTATGATTTGTTTGAAGAAATGAGCGAAAATTCTTTAAACCATGTCTCCATGGAAACCTTCAACCGATCCCAACAAATTAGATCAAATGCCAATGAGGTCCAAGATTCTTATACATTTGATATGGAATTGATCTACAATAGATTAGATAAGATGGATCTGGTTACTAAACGAATGGAAGAGTGGATGTCCGGAAACTAATTTTTCTAGATCTGCTCAATCCCAGGGATCGAGATTCCATTCTTCGCAAACTCCTACAGGACGGGAGTTTGTGAACCAACTAGAGACGGCTCGACCTTCGAGCCAACTTTTCTCAGAACCTTATGGGTTCCAAACTGGGGCCTTTGATCCCAGTCTTTCTGATCCTTCTTCATCCTCACCTTATGAGGATGTTCATGATGTGCAAGAGAATGTTAGGTGCAACCCTTATTCGAATTCCTACAATTCTGGTTGGAAAAATCATCCTAACTTCTCTTGGAAAGATCAAGGACAGTAGACCCAATATCGACCCAACAACTATGTACCGCAAAAACCAATGGGTCAAGGTCATGTATATACTCAGTTGCCCCTGAATCAAGTTAATCAGCCCATGTGGAATACTCAATAACTCGCCGAGTAGGCTGACTTGAACTTGAAAATGGTAGAAATGCAAGGGTCTATGCTCTAGCTCATGCAACAGATGAAAACTTCGCTGGAAACCTTGTAATCCGGACTTAGTACAAACAACCGGTAGCCTGGATCTCTACCATCACATTCTATACCAAACCCAAGGAATGTTCAGAACCGAGGCGCTGGGCCTCAAGGGTTTGTTAATGATGGGGAGTCGCATGCTCAAGCTCATGCTATCTATCAGGCTACCCCAGCCCCTCCCGGAGCTAACCAAGTTCCTACCATAATCAACTGGGAGCCTCCTGTTTTGCCCAACCCTCCCCAAGGCACTAACCAACAGCATTTTGCCACGGCAAAATCCATCACCTTGAGGAGTGGTAGTAAACGCAAGGGACCTACCCAACCCCATGTCAACCCCATTAGGCCCCATAGCAAGAATTCCAAACTCCCAACTAAGAATGTGATCAACAAAACATCAGGGTCTGATTCAGGAGTATGTTGTTGTTGTATGGGCAAACAGAAAAAATCGAAGGAGAAATTGGAGGAAAGGATGTCCTTACTTCAGGCTTTCAAATTAACAATCATTTTACTCCTCGCAGCTATCGAATCAATCCCTGCCTACGCCATAGGTTTACTGAATGCATATAACGAAAGGAGTAGAGCAAAATCTGAAATCAATAGGAGAGTAGTTTTGTCCGATAACGCAAGCACATTGATCATAAACAAGCTACCTCCTAAGAAGCAGGACCCGAGAGCCTCGCTAATTTCCTACACAATAGGAAACGTTACTTCTGACCGGGCCCTCCTCGACTTAGGCGCTTCCATTAATGTGATCCCCATCTCACTGCACATGGAATTGGGTCTAGGCTACCTAAAACACACTGACATAACCTTGTAGTTAGCCGATAGATCCATTAAAAAACCAAGGGGTATTTTGGAGGATGTTTTAGTCAAGGTTAATGATTTACATTACCTTGTTGATTTCATGGTCCTGGACATGGAAGCCCCAAAACAGCTCAACCACACCCCGATTATTTTGGGAAGACCTTTCCTGGCTACTGCCAAGGCAAGGATTGATTGTGAATCGGGAAATATAGAAATGGCCTCAGGGGATAAGACAAATCGATTCAATATTTTCAAGGTCTCAAAGATGAATAAAACTAAGTGTGGTTCGATGGAGGAGCTTGGTAGAATAGAGGAAGTAATGGCTATACATACCTTAGACAACCTTTTAATGGTCAACGCAACCCAAACTCGGGAAGAAGATCACACAGTTGCTGAAATAATTAAGGACAAAGCAAAAATGCAACCAATTGTAGCAACACGGAATGAGGAAGATATACATGAAATCAAAAAGTTGTTGAATGATCCACGTGATCAAGATAAAATCCAACAATATCCTTATCCTGAATGCTTAGAGTTTGAGGTCCAACTTGTGGGTGGGAATTCTGAGGATCAGGATGGTTGGTTTAAGAACCTAGAGTGTGAGGATGAAATTGAACATTAGGGAAGAACTCTTCAAACATTAGGTATTCTAGGGTACCCACAAATCTCCAGCACATCACAAAACCCTCATCGTCCTTTTTCACCCAACCACTGCATAAATTCTATACCCAACTACACATCCTCTGTAATAAATCAACAAAAATCCTATTGGAGACCATTTGGGCACTCCCTGCACCACCAGCTTACCACTTTCATTGTTCATCCCTTTGGTAAGCCCATTTTCACTCTTCGGGACCCATACCTGGGGGCCTGGAAACTGTGTTGTTGTGGCCTCAATGTTTAGTTATTGTTGATTGAGAACCTCGCTTAGCTAAAGGCACTAAACTTAGCACATGTAATGATTGTTCCAAGCTGACCAGTGTCTCACGGAAACCAGGTGTTATTCTTCCACTTCTACTCTCTTGTACGCTTTCATTTTTTTTTCACAATGAGGACATTGCAAAAGCTAAGCATGGGGGGGTGGACATATTTTATAACCTTTTTGTCAGCTATAGTAGTAATTTCCTGTTATTTGATTCTTGTTAAAAAATAATAATAAATTTAGAATTAGGAGATGAGAACTTAGGCATTAGGAGTTGTAAACTTTAGAAATTGATTCTTTGAGACCTGAATACTTAGACTCTTCAGGTCTTCGGGCTTAATTAGCCTGGGTGTCCACTCGAATGTGGATTTAGTCTTGAGTCCTCGCAAATTAAAATTTATATTAATTTGGTAAATAAATTGGGATGATAAGTATGCAACTTATCAACCCGCCCTCTAATTTGGGGGGACTTTAAGCCTAAGCATCTACACACATTATTTTGCACTGACTCACTTTCCGGTGGTTTTACGGAAATTGGGTAGCTAATGGACCGACTTGGGTGGTATGGCTAGCAAGTTGTCGGTGGTAACAGCTCATCGGCCAGTTGTCCAGAGCCCAGGCACAAGACCATTTTCGTTGTACTACCTTTAGGTAAATCTTAGATCAGGGAAGTCACCTACTTTAAAAAAAAAACAAAAGAAAAGAAAAAAAAGGAGAGAAAAAAAAAAATAAAACCACACTTCACCGCACGAGTATGGCTGGCAAGTTGTTGGTGGTTACAGCTCATCGGCCGGTTGTCCAGAACCCATCGCATAAACAAAAAAATGAACAATAATTCCCAAAACACTTAGGGAAGAAGTGGGGAAGTAGAATAAACCAGGGAGATATACACTGGATTAACCCTTATGTTGACCCCATAAATAAAAGTAGTTAGAAAGCTACCGATCGTAAAGATAAACCTTTAGGCAAGGTCACCTAGGGTCGTAGAAACCCGAAGTCCATCTTAATGGCCATTTTGTGAGTCTATCACATTTTCAGAAAGATGCTTAGCACTTAGAGTCCTTTTCGAGTCTTGGGCGAGTCGGGTAGCCGTAAAAAGTTATCCCAAAACTCTCAAACTCCAAAAGTAAAAAAAAAAATTAGAAAAAAAAATTATCTTCTCAAATAAGGTGAGGGCTCAGACGGTCTACATTCTGGCAGGCACCCGGGCACTGTTGAGTTTTTGTAATTAGGTCTTGGGGATGAGACTTTCTAAAGCAATCAATGAATTTTGCCTAAATACTCGAACCCTGATTCTACTGTTATACATAGCATCTAGTTTAATTTTGCTGGGGACTAGAAAAAAAGCATGGGGGTATGATAAACACGTATAAATTCATCATAAAATGCTTATTTGTGATAGTTCCTAGGCTTAGC
The DNA here is from genome assembly GCA_037157565.1 of Thalassia testudinum. NCBI lineage: Eukaryota > Viridiplantae > Streptophyta > Magnoliopsida > Alismatales > Hydrocharitaceae > Thalassia > Thalassia testudinum. Next base: position 5,101,609 of record JAZHRO010000014.1, read on the forward strand.
ACTGTATTTCATGATATAAATATTGCATAGCATGCATCATTCTGCATTTAGAGTAGTTGTTTATATTTTAGGTTAATTAGGTCCTTTTTATGGTCAGGAGAAAAGATGATTTATTTCAGGGCCTCAGATGGATGATTAGACCATACGGATCTGATCGGGACGATGATCGGAGACTAACGCCTCTGAAATCGTCCAGATCGGAGTCCCGTAGCATCACATTAAGCCCGAGGAAGATCAACGCCCAGGGGGCAATGCGACATCCATACGGGTTTCGGATGGAAAATCCGACCATACGGATGGATCCGGAGTGACGATCGCAGTTCAGCATTGTGGGAATCATCCTGATCTGAGCACCGTGGCACCCTCTACAAAAGAAAGAAGAATGGACGACCCAGGTGCCACCACGTGGTGCCATCCAGGCCGCCCAATGCCAGCCAGCAGCAGCAGCACATGTGCATAGTCGCAGCTACATGCAGCGTACGTGCACAGCCTCGACCGCGAGCAGCGCACCACGCGCAAGGCGCGGGGAGCAAGGGCGTGTGAAGCGTGCAGCGCCAGCGGAGTACGCCAGTGGGGCGGGTGCGGATCTTCATCGATGCACCTTTAGTGATGCTTGCAGCTATCACTAATGGTCTGCACACGCCAGCAAGAGGATTTGAAAGGCGGATCTTCAGCGACAGCTGCAGCGACGTTTATGGACATCATTAAAGGCCCATACGCGCAAGCAAGAGTAATTGAAGGGTAGATCTTCAGCGACAGCTACAACGGTGTTTGTGGACGTCGGTAAAGACCCAGATACGATTTTTGCCTCTCCTCCTCCACTATAAAAGGACCTACACCCCCTCCCTTCAAAGCCATCTCTACCTACTCTACTCCCACCAACTCCCAAGATCTAGCAAGCCTACCAATGCTCCATTAGAGCTTGTTCTCAAGCTCCCAAGGTGCCTATTAGTGTAGCGAACCTCTGCCCCACCAAATACTCCTCCAACTTCCCATCTCCCTTCATAGGTCACCTTGGAGTGGTCCTCTCACCTCCATTCCAATAGCAGATCAACTCCGTCTTCTCACCTCCATTCCGGAGCTACGCCAAAGTTTTCCTCAACTCGACATCCTCCAGCATCTCACCTCCGTCGTCCTGCTCCTCACCTCCTTCGTCCAAGCTTCCGCCAGGCGTCGTTGTCTCGCCGAACAGCCGATTCGGGAGATTTCCTCTCACCTCCCTCTCTTTTTATGCTTTTATAGTGCATTGTAATCGACATTGGATTGACATATCTGTCATATTTATTCCATTTCTATCTTGTGATTCATTCTACTTGTCTTTTATTTCAAAAATACAAAAACAGATAACAAAACCCCAAAATACAAAAAAGAAACAAAACGAAGTGTGGTTTTCAAGTAAAGTAAACTTTGCCTCCCTGTGTTCAACCCGGGACTCCCTTGGAGTTTTGGTATAAATTTTATCTGATTGACGTGTTTTGCAACTACAACGATGGGTTACTTGTAACCTCGACTTCTAACACGCGAAACATGGCACGACCAAGCATCTACATTCATTTTTTTGCACTGACTCACTTTTCGGTGGTTTCTTTGGAAATTGGGTAGCTAATGAACTATCTAGGGTGGTATGGCTGGCAAGTTGTCGGTGGTGACAACTCATCGACCAGTTGTCCAGAGCCCAGCCACAAGACCATTTTTGTCGTATTGCCTTTAGGTAAATCTTAGATCAGGAAAGTCACCTACTTAAAAAAAAAGCAAAAGAAAATTTAAAAAAAATAAATAAAGGAGAAAAAAAATAAAATCACACTTCATCGCATGAGTATGGTTAGCAAGTTATTGGTGGTAACAGCTCATCGGCCGGTTGTCTAGAACCCAGCTCACAAAAAAATGCACAATAATTCCCAAAACACTTAGGGAAGAAGTGGGGAAGTAGAATAAATCAGGGAGATATACATTGGGTTCGCCCTTGTGTTGACCCCATAAATAAAAGTAGGGAGAAAGCTATTGATCCAAAAGATAAACCTCTAGGCAAGGTCACCTAGGGTCGTAGAAACCCGAAGTCCGTTTTAACGGCCGTTTAGTGAGTCTTTCACTATTTTCACAAGATGCTTAGCACTTAGAGTCCTTTTCGAGTCTTGGGTGGGTTGAGTAGGCGTAAAAAGTTATCTCGGAACTCTCAAACTCCAAAAGTACAAAAAAAAATTAGAAAAGAAGAAAAATAAAAAAATGTATCTTCCCTTTTCAAATAAGGCGAGATGCCATCCTGCCCCATCCTCTATCCTTTGGCTCTGTCCTCTATCCTCCTTCGTCCTGCTCCTCACCACCTTCCTCCAAGCGACGTCAGAGCGAGTCGTTCTCCGAGCAACTATTGAGGGGGATTTGTCTCACCCCATTCTATCTTTTTATGCTTTCGTAGTGTAGATTTTTCCTACTTTCGTAGTGTAACAAACAGTTCTTGATGAATAGATGATTGTTTCTCTCTCCCCCATGTGCAAGCTCTCCTGCTTGAGCTCCTCCAGTTGCAAACACTCGAGCTCCCCTGAGCCCTCTCTCCTCCCTTCCATGCCCTCGCTCTCCCCTTCTTCACGAACTCCTCTCCTCCACACGTGGCTGTAAGTGGAGGTGGGATGGTTGTTGGTGGTGGTCGCCGGTTGCAAGGGAAGGAGCTGGAGGTGGTGGTGAGGGTGTGAAGGTGGAGAGGGGTGTGGGGGGTTTTAAATAGATGTGGGGTTAGGGTTTTGGGGAGGAAGGAGAGGTGTGTGTGCATGAGTGTGTGCGTGGGTGTGTGAGTGGGAAGAGAGAGAGGAAGGGGAAAATTGTGTGATACACCCTTGAAATTCCCTCTTTCCTCATAAACCCTACACGCCTAAACCCAAGGGGCTTAGAATTTCACTCATGCCCGTAACTTTCTGGAAAACTCCGAACGATCCTTGGAAAGGGTCACTTCACACCCTCTGGCCGAGAAAGAGCTAAACCTTGAGCCCTGCATCTCGCTATCTCAGTTGGCCGCTAAGCCTAACCAAAGAGTCATGGGGAAGCCAGCAACTCCCCGAACTAGCTCCTAAAACTGGTCTAAAAGACCAAAGCTACAGCCAAACTCCAGCCTGTAGCAAGGCTAAAACCAATTATCTTATCCTTTTAATTCCCAACATATCTGTCACATTAATTATATAACCAATTCCAGATAACTGTATCTTTTATTTTCATCAAATCAAGCCATACTTAATAATCTCCCATTATTTAGTCCAAGATTATCAGATATTCACATTAACCTTCAAATGTATCAGTTTACATAGAATTTCCAAATTACGATAGTGGTCCCATACTATTTATCAATCAACAAACCCAATGGAACTTGTTTCACGGAAATTAGAGTTTGTTTTATGCATGCGATAACAAGGGTATATATATAATCATTAATTCTTAATCCTTCTCATAAAAATAAGTTCTTTCTTATTTAAAGTGCCCATACGTCAAGGAAACTACTAGAGTTGTTCTAAACTCAGCAACAAGGATGGGCATATGCTAATCCAAGCACTACATGTGAAAAACCACCTTAGACGGGTCCACAAGTCCTCGGAAATCAATTGGAGTCGAGAAAAGAAAAGACTACTCTATCTAATGTCACTGGAGGGTCATGGTGACTCCAAACTATGCGCATAAGGCCTAGGAACGGTCTCCACACCTGCCTCAGAATCCGCACATGTACAGGGGGTAACACCCGGTTCGCATGGGCCAAAGATAGGGACGAAGATTCCTAGTTACGTTTCTGATTTTTCAATAAAGGAATAGTACTCAAAAGTGAAAATAAACCACACCAACACATAGTACGCATTGATACGATTCCAAAAGTACCTTATATGTCAAAATCTTAGGTCGAGAAGGCCTTGAACCAGATGAAACAGTGCGAGGGCATCTTGAACTGAATTGGTTCACTCAGACTGGTTGCCATCCCTTACGAGCTGTTTGCGTGACACATGTTGCAATGCTATTCGTCCATACACTGCCCACCAAATCATGCCACACGTGCCCAACATGGATAGATCGCGAGACGCATCTGCAATTTGCCGCACCGTGCTTCGCATGGTCATGCGAAAATGCATGTGCAGGTCCTTGCCACACATCACTCCCAGGTGCCATGCCTCAAGGCATTTGTGCAGTCTACAGGAAAATACTTCTTAAGGAACTCATGTTCCAAAGAAGTCAAAGTTTCTATAGGTGTAGTCCGTGCTAATGTTCTAAACCAGAAGGCTGCCTTGTCTTTTAATGAAAAGGAGAACATTTTCATCAAAAGCGTGTGCTAATCATGACCTTGTGGAACCAAAGTTTGAACAAGACTTTTTAGCTCCTCTAGATGTTGAAAAACGTCCTCAAAAGCAAGACCATGGAAGTGAGGAATAAGTGCAATTAGGTTCGTCTTTAGTTCAGCAGCATGACCCCCAGTGGGATAGCGTACCACAGGAATAGGTTGTGCAACTGCAGGGTTATAATAATCCCGTAGTTGAGGTCTACGAGGTTGAGGTGCATGGGGAGCTCTAGGTTGAGGTTGGGGGTTCGCTAAAAGATTAACGGCTTGTGTAAGCTGTTGCACCTATTGGGTTAGGGTATTCATTTGTAGTTGTGTTTCAAACAGGTGTTGTAGACTAGGTATGGGACCTCTCTCCAGTGGTGGTTGGTCAGGAAAGTTAGGGTATGAAGGAGGTTGGAACCTATGACTTGGTGGTGGTGGTGGTGGTGGAGGATGTGTAAAAGGATGTGGAGGAAGTTCTTCAAAATCCTCGAACTGTGTAGACTCAATGTCATCCTCTGGATGAATAGGATGGTGAATGGGAGTTTGAGGCCTAGGAGGTAGAGGATTGGATGTGGAAGGCATTGAAGTAGAAGTAGAAGCTTGGGCATCAGCACCCAAGGGAGGTACTTGCTCAGGGTTTTGGTATCTCTTATCTTCCATTGAGTTAGTTTTTTAAAAATGAATTTTCGAATCAGTCACAACTCAAAAGAAAGGTAAAATGTCAATCAATCACAATAAAATCAGAAATTCCAATGTCAATCTCACAACAATCAAAAGACCAATCAATCGACCAAGCGAGAAAGTTCGAATCTTTCTTAGGGGTTTGCTATGCGGAAATAGTAGAAGTACGCAAACAAATGTTTTAGTACAATTATATGCATCCTACAGAAAACCTAGCGAAGTGCAGACCTCTACAAATCCACCTGAAATCTGGATAAGACTGGCATGCGAATCCAAACCCTGTGGTTGCTCAAGGAGATGAGATAGAAACCCATGTATTTGTGATCTTAAGTGATCATGTAGTGTATACACGATAAGAAATCAACAAATGGCGATGAAAACTCAGACAGGATATCAAACAATTCTAATGTCTCCTTTTGAATTTGATTCGATATTTAAGAAGTGTACTCTTTGCAGCCACTACAAGAATATTCACTATTGCTGACCGTTGAAAACGGTCGACAATGTGAAAGTAAGGATCGAGAAATAGGTTTGAGGAATGTGCTGTCGCTATCGAGTTTTCTTGACCGTTCTAGAATAATACCGTCGAGAAAAAGGTGGACCACCACTCGATGTGTGGTTGTTTCTCTCGTCTATTTTCAATAGTCAACAAAGCATTTTGTCAACCATTATAAATAAACCGTTGACATAAATATCTACATCGACCAGTAATTAGGTATTCGAGTAAGATTGTATTCTCGACTATTTGTTAATAACGGACGAGAATTTTACTATTGTCTTCCATTTTCAGACGGTGGAGAATATTAATATTCTCAACCGTTCTTATCGAACAATCGAAAAAACAAACAGTCTCATCCATTTTCAAATGGTCGAGACTATTAATATTATCGACCATTTTTATCTAACGGTCGACAATAATAATATTCTCGTTCATTTTTAAATAGTCGATAATGCCTTGTAATTTTGGTCGCATACTATTCTCATCTATTGGAAAACGGTTGACAATAGTTGCAACTTTTTTTTAAATTAATGTTTTTAATTATGTGGAAAACCCGTAGAAAACTAAAAATCCTATAAAAATATAATCAATCACAGCTTAAAACATTTGCATCTAATTAAACACTGGAAATGAAAATAAAACTTTCATATATGTAACAATGTATACAATGTTTATTATAAACGGTAATGTATATAAAAATTACAACAATCATGCTGCGGCACCAACGCCTTCAGCACCACTACCACCTTAATCGTTTGACGATGATCTCTAAAATGATGAAAGGATGGGTGATTCATACCTACCTATTGAAGTACCCTCAGGAGCTCCTTTGTAGTCTGAGTCAACTCCCTGAATTGCGTCGCGTTATCCCTGACTTGTGTGGTCAGCTCATTGATCTGTTGGTCCTTCTCCTCATGGAGGCAGTGTACTAGTGCAATCTCCTTCCTCATCTCCTACACCTCAGCTGAAGAGGATGATGCCCCCTTTCTCCTATACCAGGTGGAGATGGTCTTGCTCCTCCCTGTGCTACAGAAGTACCTACCATGCTCAGGTGGTATGACTATCCAGAACACCTCCTCTACTGTCGGTGGCTGCTGAACCATACCAAAGTTGGCGTCCTTAGGAGAATGCATTAAGTTGATCATATTATCCAAAAGGAGATTGAATTACATTAAGTAATTTCACTTAATTCTAATTATGAAATGAAATAAAAGTATTGTGTATTTTAACTTACGTGTCACTGCTGGTATGTGTCATGAAGCCACTCTCTGTTTCCCTCATTACTCATATTGCTATAAGTGGCCTCACATACTCCCACCCGATCAAGCTGGGCACCTTCATGCATGGCAGACTATAATATTTTCAAACAGTTAATTGAAACAAATTAAAAATATTGTAGGGTTTAAAAGAAAATAATAATTAAAAATACTTACGTATAGGGATTTCATCATGCCTATGCTCCTCCTACCCAAGACATGGGTCTTTGGTGGAGCTTTAGCCCTATTTTCCTTATTCTTCTTAACCTGCTCCTGAAATAAAGGTATAATTTATTAACTTAGAAATTAGTTAAATGATAATATATGCAATACTTTTACCTGCATCGCTGGATCATGCCAATGCTCGCACGCTTCCTTCTAAGTGTGCGGCTATATTAGAAGAGGATCATTACGCAATGCCTCATCATGATTTCTATTGTTATAATACTAAAAAATATATTTGTAATGTTAGAAATAATATTAGAATTATGATAAAATAAATAAACAAATATAATTAAAATTTATCTTTTACCTTACTCTTCATCTCCAAACTCCAGTCTTTGTGAATCTTGGCCGCATGGTTGAGGATATATTTAGGGATGTTCGGATCATCGCCTCAATCGAAGATGGTCTGCATTAGTAGGAGAACAAAAATTGTTATGCAATTTAAAGTTATATAAAGCAATGTAAATAAGTTATTAATTTTTACTAATTACCTCTAACTCTCGGATGAGCTGTCTCTTTTGCTCCTTTAGTACCTTCCCCCAATCGAAGTAAGACAGTGGGATGATCGCCTTCGTCAACGTACCCAGTCTCCTGACGAATGGAGGATACTCTATTGCTTCCCCCGCTGGTGTGATCCTAACTGAAATGTGAACCCCTTGCAGAATTCTCTCTAGGTCCCTATTGTTTGTCACGCTTGATCGGGTTTCAAAAAGGTCGCATTGTAGTACAGCCGAAAAAGCATTCAAAACAAATACAATTTATTATTCGAATTTTAAAGTCCGAGGTCGAACACAGGGAACAAATTAGGGTTTAGAAATCAAGATCACAACTTTAGAATTTAAAAGAATATGCAATGAGATCAATGTTATAACGCAAAAAGATAGGAGTAAATGTAAGGCACAAAATACTAAAAGAACCAATGTATGTGAATAAAGCTCAAAATTGGACGTCTGATTGGCAAATCAGACGGCTTAAAATGATTATGCTACAGTGATTGGCTCTTTCTTTTCTTCTTCTTCTTCTGTTCTTTCTCTATCTCTGCCTTTGTCTTCAATCTTCTTCCTTCTTCCCTATTCCCTGGCTTATCTTTCCTGCCTTAGCCTTTCTCTTCCTCTACCTTCTTCTCTCTCTCTCTGTCGGCTACCTTCAGCTTCTTCTTCCTTCAGTTTCTTCCTTCTCTTTTCTTTCTCTACCTTCCTTGCCTTCCTCTCTTTGGCTTTGGCTTCTTCCTTCTGCTGCAACCCTTCTCCTTCTTCTTCCTTAGCTTCTCTTCAGCCTTGTCTTCTCCTTCCTCTTCCTTTAGCTTGGCTTCTCTTCCTCTGCAGTGCAAAACCTACCCCCTACCCACACGAGCTCTCTTCTCTCTTTTCTCTCTTAGGTTCCGCTCTCCCAGAGCCATGATTCTCGGGTAATCAGGTCGGGTATGCGCCCAGGACTAGGCCCACCAGCATGCAGTGGTGGGCAAGGTGTGCTAGTTGGGTCGGGTCACCAGGTCCTGGGGCATGGTCACAGACGAGGCGATCGGGTCAGGTGAGAGAGGGACCTCACCCTATGAGTTGGAGGCGATAAGCCTCTGACAGAAAATCAACTTATGTGGGCGCGATGCTCCAAATCTTTCTGAGGTGGGACTATCTTCCCACCCCCTTTTCTCATGCCTACAGCAGACTGTGCCTTCGAATGTAGCTGCAGCTACGGTCCTCGACACCAATTGGGGGCCTGGAGATGCTTGCAAAGGCTTTCCACGCAACCTGGGACTGTGACCTAGAGCGGGCACGGCCTGGAGCAGCATGCAATTAAGCTTCAAACCCAACGTCAATGGCGGAGAGCTCCTGGACCTGAAATCACTACAACAGCCTCACGGTCACGTTAAAAAGCTCAGGGAGCTTTGCCAAGGGGTGACAAGTGTGTAGGGGCAGTCGACGTGGCGTGGGAATGCCTGTGGGGGCGTGCCTAGGGCACACTATGGCCGTGTGTGTGGGTGTGTTCGGGGGTGCATTTGGGTGAGTGTTGGGGTGATGTGAGTAGGGGGTTATAATCAGTGAGTCGAGGCGGTGCTTATGGATCGGTCAGCGAGGAGGGAGGTGGTCTGTGGAGGTGGAGCAAACTCGCCAGAGTTGGTGGCTGGAGGTGAAGGGGATGATGGTGGTGGAGTGCAGCAGTAGTCATTTAAGGGAAATAAAGAAGGGGGAAAGAGAGTAGAGGGTGAGAGGAACTTATCTTGTGGTGAAGAGATGAAGGGGGAGACGGAGATGGTGTCTAGCTCGTATCGCTGACGTCGGAGACGAAGGTGCTCAATGAAGGTGGTTGGCGAGGACGAAGGGGAGGCAGGGGCATCGGCAGGTGCTCCGCGATGTGGACGAGCGTGAGGAAGAGGAACCTGCCACCGGTATTGTGGCTAGGCGACGAGGGAGAGTAGGAGAGGTGACCAGAGCTTGATGAGCGAGTCGATCGGATGTGGAGAGATGAAATTGAGGGGGTTCTCCACTTGATTTCAAGCTTGAGAGATGCATGGCAAACTGGGGTGTCTTAAATAGGTCTCTGGATGGGGTTTTGTGCTTGGAAGCCAAGCTTCCAAGAAAGGTAAGTTCGCCGGCAATGGTAAATCAAAAGAGACCCAAATCTCTCATGCATTCGCATGAGAGATTGGGTACCAAGTAGGGGCTCAAATTGGGTTCATATTGGAGGAGATTTCGCAGAGAATCTCCCTTCCAATTTTGAAGGGGATTCTCTAAGAGATCAGGGAGAAATCACCTTCTCAAGTTCGTCAGAGTAGGATTCCCTCCTCTATAATGGTGGAGGGACCTAATTGCAAAGAATGATGAAGATGCTAGGGGGTCAAATGTAAGGGCTTTTGAAAGATAGGGGTAGAAATGTAATTGGGTCGAACCTGTTTGCAAAGTGGATCAAGATGAATTCCCCTTAGGTCCAACTTTTGGTAAAAACCTAATTTGGATCTAAGGAATCTAATGGTGAGGTTGGATTTTGGGTTTGACCACATTTGACTGGGCAATTTACGTAAAAACCAAATTTAGGGCAAATATATGTCTGAGACCCCATTCTAGGTCAAAATAGGTTCCAATGGCCAAATTGAAGGTTCTAAACCCTAGAGAATATTTTTATATGATTTTTAGAAGGTTTAGGTGAATTTCATCTTGACCAAAACCTTGTTTAATCAAGTGGGTCTGTTTTATGGTTATAAGAAGTCATTTAATTCCCAGAACTCACACGAACCCTTTTCTGTTTGATTCAACTCACTTATTATCTTGTAAGACCATTTGACCTGTGTCTAGCCCTTGAGGAAACCCGTTGTACTGAAATGGTAAAATTATAGTTTTACCCCTTGTTTCTTGATTTTATCTCAGAATGATTATTCAGTAAATTAGGACCTCCAGTTGGTTATGTAGGAGCTTTTGTTATCTTTTATGGGTCAAAATGAGCTAGTTAGGACTCATGAAGGTGTTCCCATCATACCCCCGTGCCTAGCTTTTGCTAGTCCCTTAGGAAAATTTTAAGGTTTTTAACTTTGATTGTAGACCATGAATTCCTTTACTATTCACAAACTATGATGTGTGCCTTTTTTTTTGTAGATTAGGTTAGAATGTCGATAGTAGGCCTAGAGGTACTCAAGTACCAACCAAGATCTGGACCTGACCAGCTCTAGCCTCAATTTATCGCGAAGGTTTTTAAGGTTCACAGGAACTATCCTAAGGTTTGTTGGACTCTGCGGTTAAAGCACTCGTGCTTGTAACATATTTTAGCCTTGGTTCAGTTTGCAGTGCATTTTTGTAAGAGAGAGTCAAAGTGATTTTCTTTGTTTGGAGAGTTTTCTCTCTCTTTTCTTTTTATTTCTAGCTTCGGATTGGCTTCTCAACACGGTCTGTATCGGATTCCTAGTCCCCATCATCAATCCTCGAAGGGTCCCTGGCAATCGATGCTTCGTGATAACACCACCCATGGCAACCCCCAGAACCCTAGCTTTCGATATTTCGAGATAATCCCGCCCATGGCGCTCTGTAGCTAAATCTAGACCTTGGCAATTGACATTTCGTGATAATGCCTCCCATGGCATCTGAACCAGCGTAGGGTGCTTACATGGCCCTAGTAAGATATGTAAATATCTTAGGAGACAAGCATCGAGGAGACGATATGTTATTGCACATCTTCGAGGGGAATTTCCCACCTCTCCACGCCAGGAACTTGTCCAAATCAACTTGTGTTGATCGGTCGCTCCTAATCTAGGCGACCTTTTTAGACGAATTAAACGCATTTGCATGATTTTGATACTTATGCGCATTGAACCAGATTGTGTGTGGATTGGGATGCTTAGGTTACCGAGTTCCGCAAACCAGAGGTCAGTTAACGAGGCTGAATACTCCCTAAGCCTTAGACCTAATACTTAAGCTTCGCATTTTCCTCAAACTCTTGAGGACTATCCAGATCTTAGTGGATACTTGAATTTTTAAGCCTAGGAGTCTAGCCCAAGAGGCCTAAGATTAGCATCCCTACTAATCTCTTCTGTGTTTCCTTTGCACTTTTTCTTTCATTTTATTTTTCTTGATATGGTCTAGAATTCAGTTAATCCCTTAATTTCTTATTAATGAGTATCTCTTCTTTTTCTTTTCATTTTGTGCTTCTTTTTTGACATCTTTCACTTTTCCCCTTTTTCTCCTCAAGATTTGTATGGCCTCAAAATTTTCTCTCCCTTCAGAATTTTTTTATTCTTTTTCAAGAATTTTTTTTCATTTCTTTGGTATTTTTGGGATATGTGATTTTTTTTATGAAACCTTTTCTTGTGAGATGATTTTCACAGCATTTTTCACTTTCATACCCCCCATGCCTATGATTTGCAATGTCCCAATTGTAAATTAAGTGGGTTCGAGTTCAGCTTAGATCATTCATTAGAATAGGTTCTGAGTGAGCGAATTGGTCGAGGTGATTGATGCGAATGATTTCAAAACTTGGGTATGGGTACCTGAGGTAGGGTCAGTTGTTCTAATGGATGAACCTAAAGTGAAATATGAATTCAACATAGGAATGTCAAGAAAGGTTTTGGATTTTTCAAAAATGACAGGTTGCCTCCCGTTAAGTGCTGAGTTTTACGCCATTGGCTGGGCGCAATGAGCTCAGGGAGAATGGAGGGTAAAGGATATCTCAGCCAAATTTGTATCAGTAGGGTCAATGAACGGTTTGAGTCTCTGACCATTCATGATGAAAGGTTATGAATCATGGCTGAGTGGACTGATCTCGATGGCTCCATTTCTAAATATTCGTCGGACGAGGTAAGGTCCGATCCATTTTGATCGTAGTTTTCCTGGAAATAGTTTGAGTTTGGCATCAAAGGGTAGAACTTTTTGACCAGGTTGGAAGATCTTTCTGGATATGTGCTTTTTGTGAAAGGCCTTAACCCACTCTTTGTAAATTCGTGAGTTCTCATACGTGTCGTGGCGTAATTAATCGATCTCGCACATTTGAAGCTTTGTGTGGGTTCCTGCCTTAGAAAGATCTAGATTGTAGTTCCGTTCTGCCCAATAGGCTTTGTGCTCCAATTCAACGGGGAGGTGACATGCCTTCCCGTACACCAATCTGAAGGGAGACATACCTAATTGGGTTTTGTGGGTGGTCCTATAAGCCCACCAAGCTTCTGGAAGTCGGGATGACCAATCTTTCCTGTCAAGTCGAGCAGTAACCTGGAGGATTTTCTTGATCTCCTGATTTGATAGCTCAGCTAGACCATTAGTTTGGGGGTGGTAAGGAGTAGAGATTCGATGCGACACCCCGTATTTGGTCATTAGTGACTTGAACTGAGCATTAGTGAAATGGGTCCCTCCATTAGAGATTATAGCACGTGGAATCCCGAACCGTGAAAAGATGTTCTGATGAATGAATTTGATAACCACCTTATGATCACGGGTTGGAATGGCTTCGATCCATTTGGACACGTAGTAAACAGTGAGTAGAATGTACTTGAAGCCGTCTGAAAAAGGAAAGGGTCCCATAAAATCAATCCCCCATACATCAAAGATTTTGCATACAAGAATTGACTGTAAGGGCATCATATCATGATGGCTCATGTTGCCTAAGGTCTGGCAACGAGTGCATGCCCTATAGTGATTGTATGCATCTTTGAAAATCATGGGCCAATAGAAGCCACATTGGAGGACTTTCACTGTGGTTTTATGACCTGAGAAGTGTCCACTACATGCCTGGTCATGGCAGAAGGATAATATGTCCTGAATTTCCGCTCCCGCGACACAACGTCGAATGATTTGATCAGCACCGATGCGGAAAAGATACGGGTCTTCCCAAAAGTAATACTTGGCATCGGAAAGCAATTTGTCCTTCTTGGCCTTCGGCCAATTAAACGGGATCTGATGTAATGCCAGGTAGTTTACTATATCAGCAAACCATGGAAGCCCTGAACTGATAGTCAAGAGGTGCTCATCAGGAAAATGTTCCGTGATGGGTCCGGAAGGGTCGATAATCTCAGAAGGAAGGCGGGACAAGTGATCAGCTACCATGTTCTGTTTTCCCGTTTTGTCACGAATCTCAAGGTCAAACTCTTACAACAGCAAGATCCAGTGGATTAATCGAGGTTTCGCGTCCTTCTTTGCAAGGAGATGCCTCACAGCTGTGTGATCTGAGTAAATGATAACATGGGAACCCAGGAGATATGATTTGAATTTTTCCAAGGCAAATACTATGGCAAGCAGCTCTTTCTCAGTAACTATGTAGTTACGCTGAGCCTCGTCAAGTGTCATGCTAGTGTAGTAGATGACCACAGGTTTCCTGTCAATTTTTTGCCCAGGTACCACTCCTACGGTGAAATCAGATGCATCGCACATCATCTCAATGGGTTGAGACCAATCAGGGGACTGTAAGATCGGAGCTTGGGTAACTCGATCATGAAGGATTTCAAATGCTTGAGTGATTCCTTGGAGATTTCGAATGGTACATCCTTAGATAGTAGAGTGGTCGGGGGCGCACGAACTTTGAGAAATCGGGAATGAATCGACGGTAAAAATTGACTTGCCCCAGAAAAGATCAAATGTCCTTGATTGAGCTAGGGATAGGGAGTTTGGAAATTAGGTTCACCTTGGCTCGATTGACCTGGATGCCCTTTTCTGATATGAGATGTCCCAGGACAGTTCCTTTAGGCACCATGAAATGGCTCTTTTCCCAGGAAAGAACCAAATTCACATCAATTCACTACCTGAGGATCTGGACCAAGTGCAGGAGGCAATTGTCAAATGATTCTCCGAATAATGAAAAGTCATCCATGAAGACTTCCAGATAATCACCTACCATATCTGAGAATATGGCAAGCATGCACCGCTGAAAAGTAGCAGGTGCATTGCAGAGACCGAACGACATCCTTTGGAATGCGTACGTTCCGAAGGGGTGGGTGAAAGTGGTCTTTTCTTGGTCCTCAGGATGGATTGCCACTTGGTTATAACCGGAGTACCTGTCCAAAAAGCAAATGAACCTATTTTCCGCTAGTTTCTCGAGGATCTGATCAATAAATGGTAGTGGGAAATGATCCTTCTTTATGGAGATATTTAGTCCTTTGTAACCAATGCAGACTCTCCATGAATTCGCCACACAAGTCGGTATGATTTCTCCAGTTTTAGTCATGATTACGGTGAGTCCTGCCTTCTTAGGCACAACCTGGATTGGACTTACCCACCGACTGTCAGAGATCAGGTAGATGATCCCTGCATCTAACCACTTGATGATCTCCTTTTTCATGACCTCCTGCAAATTAGGATTCAGACATCTCTGCATTTCACGAGAAGGTCGTGTGCCTTCTTCGGTGTAGATATGGTGTATGCAGTAAGAGGGGCTGATACCAGTCAAATCATTGAGAGTCCATCCAATGGCTCTTCAATGTTGCTAGAGAATAGTAACCAGACAGGATTCCTGATCAGTGTGAGTCTAGAGTTGATAATCACAGGAAACATCTGATTGGAACCCAAAAAGACATACTTAAGATGGTCGGGAAGAGGCTTAAGTTCCAGAACAGGGTTATCAGCAACAACGGGCGCTTCAGGGTGTGTATCAGTCGCAAGGGAAGGAGTTATGGGGGTGTCTAAGTCAAGTTCAGACTCCTCTGATTACGGGTTTTGATCCTCTTGTGGTTGATTAGAAGTTGTCAGGTTTTCCTCAATATATGGGTCATCAACCACAGCTTTGATATCACATATCTGTTCTATAACACTGCAATTAATCCCTTGTTAGGCCTTAAGGATGTCAATCTTTAATGTTTGGTTTCCGAATTTTAGTTCAATTTGGCCCTCCTCACAATTTATGTTGGCCCTAGCAGTGGTTAGAAAGGGTCTCCCTAGTATAATTGGTGTATCCCTTGGGTTTTCTGGAGCATCCATATCCAAGACTACAAAGTCCACTGGGAAATAGAAATCCCGCACCCTAACAATGACATCCTCAAGAACTCCTTTAGATGACTTAATAGATAGGTCAGCCAACTGTAATGTCACCTCTATCGGTTTAAGCTCAGATTCCTCAAGGTGGTCAAGTAGGGATGCGGTATTAAGTTTATGGAGGCTCCAAGATCTAACAAAGCTCTGTCAAATTGGGTATCACCAATGGTACAGGAAATCAGGGGAGTACCTGGATCGTTTACCTTAGGTGGGAGTTTGCTCAAAATTACAGAGCTGGCTTGCTCTGACAATACGATTGGACTCCTACTTTTGGTTTGCGGTTTACGCTTAGCTGTACACACGCCTTTCAGAAATCACGCGTAAGCCAGTACATGGCAGATCACATCCATTAAGGGGATGTTTATATGGACCTATTCAAAGAGCTTGACCAGGTCATCCTCAGGTGCCACGAGTTTGGAACCTTGGATGGTTCCTCTAGAATAGGTCCAGGTTCTTGATCTGGGATAGGGGTGTCCTAGATAACTATCCTAAGGCTTGGGTTAGTACTACCAGGCTGAAAGTGGCTTGGGTAAGGTGAGTCTAGTGTTGCTTTGCCACTACGAGTTGTAACATAATTCAGTCCTGCCTAGTTTTGGTTTGGTGTTGGTAAAATTGGTGGCTACTGCTGAAATCCCGCATATGATGTAGAAGCTTCCATCCTGTCAGGTGATGGAACAAAAGGGTCCTGATAAATCATGTGGGCTTGGCCTGGATTTGGGTTCATAACGTGCCTCTGGTTCGGCACGTTATTCGGATTTGGCAAAGGTTGTGAAGGGAGTATGCCAGGTTGGCAGGAATTCACCATCTGGATGAGTTGATTGCGAACCTCTATGATCTCATCCTTGTGCTGTTTCTGCATAGCCGCATTCATTTTTTGAATGTCAGCCAGAGTCTGAAGGATGAGAGTCATTTGATTTGTCTGAGTTGGCTCAGATTGATAGGTGGGGTTGGGCCGAGGCTGAGGCAGCTGATATGGATGAGGAGCTTGTGGACGGGGTTGATATGGTGGTCTTTGATTCTGATTATTTCCCGCCCATAGAAAATTGGGATGATTCCGCCATCCAGGGTTATAGGTGTTAGAGAATGGGTCATTCTGGATGGCGTTGAGGTCCTCGTAGGTCTGAGGAACCTCAGGAAAGTCCGAGTATGAGGGTTCAGAGTTCCCTCAACTAGAGTAGGTAGGATCGGAGTTTCCTCTGATCCTAGAGTCAGACGGGGGTGGATACAGGTCCATCCCCTGAGAGGATTGGTGATAGATGTTATGCACAGCTTCCCTCCCAGAAGGTGGTTGCGTAAATGGGTTTTGCGCAGAGGTGGCTCGCTACAGATGTTGAGTCAGCTCGTCCACCTTCTTCTCAATGATAGAGACCTTGTCCAACCAACTGGCCATCAATTCCAAGTCGATGGATGCAGACAGGCCCTACGTCTCATGTGCTCCCCTTGGATTTGTCAATGCGCGGGCATTCGTCCGGTCGAATAAGCCCATGGAGTCATTATTGATTGAGTTCTCGCACATATTCTTGAGAATCTCCCTCACAGTGTCTACGTATTGACCCATGATATTTCTTCCGTAGGTTGCATTGATGAATAAGCAGATATCTTCACAGAGTCCCTGGTAAAAAGACTGGACTTGTTCCCATTTAGGAACTCTGTGATGGCAGCACTTTCGCATGAGATCTAGGAAACAGTCCCATGCTTCATGAAGTGGTTCTCCAGATTGTTAGGTGAAGTGTGTGATCTAGTGTCGTAGGGCATTCGTCCGACCAACTGGGAAGAACTTTTTCAG
The DNA here is from genome assembly GCA_037157565.1 of Thalassia testudinum. Classification (NCBI taxonomy): domain Eukaryota; kingdom Viridiplantae; phylum Streptophyta; class Magnoliopsida; order Alismatales; family Hydrocharitaceae; genus Thalassia; species Thalassia testudinum. Next base: position 5,118,779 of record JAZHRO010000014.1, read on the forward strand.
AAACTCGGATTGTAGTTCAACCCATGTGTTGATTGGACGAGTTTGAGTCTGATACCAGTCAGCTGCTTTGTCCATGAGAGAGAAGGAGAACATCTTCATGAGAAGGTCTGGGCTAGATGTTTGAGTTGTTTGATGTACTGGAAGGGATCCTCGGAATTAAGCCCATGGAACTTTGGAATAGCATGAATCATGTTGGGCTTGAGTTCAGAATCAGGACCTCCAGTCAGGATCTGGACTCGAGGTTTGATCGCCACCGCAGCGGGATTGTAGTGATCTCGCATCATAGGATGCTGCGGTGGGTTTACAAAGGCTTGAAATAAATCATTAAGGCACTGAAGTTGGTTCTTAAGGTTATTCTCTTCTTCTACTAGTTGTGCCATGATGATGGAAGAAGGAGAATTGGGTTCAGATGAATTAGAGGAGATGTCTATGTGATGGGGTTTCTGCACAAACACGGAAGTTGAGGCCTGGCCTTGATGGGAGTGAGTCACTAAAGGAGGCCTCAAGGATGGTCTTAAGGACCTCCTACCGAACATGCATCGATGGTCAGGATGAGAGTAGAATGTGATGGACCTAATCAAGACACCCAAAAATTTGGATGACTATAGAGGTTCGGGGTGGATGATACCCCTTAGTCAGAAAGCCGTCCACCTGAGAAATACTTGGGTAGCTAGAGAGGGAGAGTCTTGCAAAGACCCCTACACGATAGAGCATCCCCATGAGTTACACGGTTTCCCCCTCCTGACCTCTCTTGTCACTGATGTTCCAGGTAGACCAGAATGGAGACTTTGACCTCTTAAGTCTTCCAGTTTTGTTAAAGAGCAAGGGTGTTTAAGATTTCACTTGAACTTTAGATGTATTGAGTACAAAAAGTGACCTAATTTCAAGGTTGGTTGACCCAACAAAGGGGGTCAACTTCACCTACTTGTCCTTTGAGAAGTTTTAGGTCCTTTCTTTTAAGATTCAAGTGAGATTTAGAGCGTGAATTTTAGGGTTTTCTTGGATAAGTCTCTTCAACCAAATCTTAGGCACACCTCTTTTTGGAGAGTTGATTCTTGCTTATGGAGGTGTGTCTCTAAAACCCTAAATTGAAATTCTTAGTTTGGCTCTAATCTTGGTCCAATTTAGTTTGCCATAATATGGTATCTAGGGCTCAATCAAGAAGGTGGTAGCCCTAGTTACCTTAAATGGGTGCACAAATCAATATTGTTGTTGAAATCAAATCAGGCAGCTTTGGTGAATTAACTAGGAATGTAAAGCAAGTAGCCCTAATTGATTTTATCTTTTACTTCCTTTTCAGAATGAGGGGCTTAAGAGAGAGTGATTAATTAGAAATTACCTGCCTCGGGCATGTTTGATGTGTGGCTGTCTTTCTTTGAATCTTTTCCCCTGAAACAACCACAACAAAATAGACATAACAAGTTAGTACCAAATCAGCAATTGTAATCAAGATTTCTAAATCACCCGTTGCTCCCCGACAACGGTGCCAAAATGTTTCGCACTTGATCGGGTTTTAAAAAGGTTGCATTGTAGTACAGTCGAAAAAGCGTTAAAAACAAATGCAATTTATTACTTGAATTTTAAAGTCCGAGGTCAAACACAGAGCAAATTAGTGTTAAGAAATCATGATCACAACTTTAGAATTTAAAAGAATATGCAATGAGATCAATGTTATAGTGCAAAAAGATAGGAGTAAATGTAAGGCACAAAATACTAAAGGAACCAATGTATGTGAATAAAGCTCAAAATTGGATGTCTGATTTGTGAATCAGACGCCTTAAAACGATTATGCTACAGTGCTTGGCTCCTTCTTTTCTTCTTCTTCTCCTGCTTTTCTTTCTTTGTCTCTGCCTTTGTCCTCAATCTTCTTCCTTCTTCCCTATTCCCTGGCTTAGCTTTCCTGCCTTAGCCTTTCTCTTCCTCTGCCTTCTTCTCTCTCTCTCTGCCGGTTGCCTTCAGCTTCTTCTTCCTTCAGTTTCTTCCTTCTCTTTTCTTTCTCTCCCTTCCTTGCCTTCCTCTCTTTGGCTTTGGCTTCTTCCTTCAGCTGCAGCCCTTCTCCTTCTTCTTCCTTAGCTTCTCTTCGGCCTTGTCTTCTCCTTCCTCTTCCTTTGGCTTGGCTTCGATTCCTCTGCAGAGCAAAACCTACCCCCTACCCTCGCGAGCTCTCTTCTCTCTTTTCTCTCTTAGGTTCCGCTCTCCTAGAGCCACGCTTCTCAGGTAATCGCGTCTGGTACGCTCCCGGGACCAGGCCCACCGACGTGCGGTGGTGGGTAAGGTGTGTTAGTCGGGTCAGGTCACCAGGTCCACGGGGCATGGTCACGGACGAGGCGGTCGGGATGGGTGAGAGAGGGACCTCACCCTGTGAGTTGGAGGCGATAAGCCTTTGACAGAAAATCAAGTTATGCGGGTGCGGTGCTCCAAATCTTTTTGTGGTGGGACTATCTTCCCACCCCCTTTCCGCACACCTGCAGCAGAGTGTGACTTCGATTGCAACTGCAGCTACAGTCCTCGACACCAATTGGGGGCCTAGAGATGTTTGTAAAGGCTTTTCGTGCAACATGGGACTGTGACCTGGAGCGGGCACAGCCTGGAGCAGCTTGCAAGCAAGCTTCAAACCCAGCATCAATGGCGGAGAGCTTCTGGACCTGAAATCACTACAACGGCCTCGCAGCCACATTAAAATGCTCAGGGAGCTTTGCCAAGGTGCGGCAAGTGTGCAGGGGTGGTTGGCGTGGCGTGGGAATGCCTGTGGGAGCGTGCCTAGGGCACACTGTGGCTGTGTGTGTGGGTGTGTTTGGGGGTGTGTTTGGGTGAGTGTCGGAGTGATGTGAGTGAGGGGTTATGATTAGTGGGTCGAGGTGGTGCTTATGGCCCATTCAGCAAGGAGGGAGGTGGTCTGTGGAGGTGGAGCGAACTCGCTGGATTTGGTGGCTGGAGGTGAAGGGGATGATGGTGGTGTAGTGCGGCAGTAGTCGTGTGAGGGAAATAAAGAAGGGGGAAAGAGAGTAGAGGGTGAGAGGAACTTATCTAGCGATGAAGAGACGAAGGGGGAGATGGAGATCGCGTCTGGCTCGTATCACCGACGTCAGAGACGAAGGTTCTAAGTGAGGGCGGTCAGCAAGGACGAAGGGGAGGCAGGGGCGTTGGCAAATGCTGCGTGGCGCGGACGAGCGTGAGGAAGAGGAACCTGCCATCGGTATTGTGGCTAGGCTACGAGGGAGAGTAGGAGAGGTCACCAGAGCTTGATGAGCGTGTTAGTCAGAGGAGGAGAGACGAAATGGAGGGGGTTCTCCGGTTGATTTCAAGCTTGGGAAATGTGGGGCGAATTGGGGTGTCTTAAATAGGTCTCTGGAATGGGTTTTATGCTTGGAAGCCAAGCTTCCAAGCAAGATAAGTTTGCCGGCAATGGTAAATAGAGACCCGAATCTCTCGTGCATTCGCATGAGAGATTAGGTACCAAGTAGGGCCCCAAATTGGGTTCATATTGGAGGGGATTTCTCAGAGAATCTCCCTTCCAATTTTGAAGGGGATTCTCTGAGAGATCAGGGAGAAATCACCTTCTCAAGTTCGCCGGAGTAGGATTCCCTCCGCTATAATGGCAAAGGGACCTAATTGCAATGAACAATGAAGAAGCTAGGGGGTCAAATGTAAGGGTTTTTGAAAGATAGGGGTAGAAATGTGATTGGGTTAGACCTGTTTGCAAAGTGGGTCAAGATGAGTTCCCCTTAGGTCCAAATTTTGGTACAAACCTAATTTGAACCTAAGAAATCTATTGGTGAGGTTGGATTTTGGGTTTGACCACATTTGACTGGGTAATTTATGCAAAAACCCAATTTAGGGCAAATATATGTCTGATACCCCATTCTAGGTCAAAATAGGTTCCAATAGCCAAATTGACGGTTCTAAGCCCTAGAGAATATTTTTATATGATTTTTAGAGGGTTTAGGTGAATTTTATCTTAACCAGAACCTTGTTTAATCAAGTGGGTCTGTTTTAGGATTACAAGAAGTCATTTAATTCCCAGAACTCACACGAACCCTTTTATGTTTGATTCAACCCACTTATTATCTTGTTAAGACCATTTGACCTGTGTATAGCCCTTGAGAAAACCTGTTGTTGTACTGCAATGGTAAAATTACAATTTTACCCCTTGTTTCTTGCTTTTATCTCTGAATGATTATTCAGTAAATTAGGACCTCCAGTTGGTTATGTAGGAGCTTTTGTTCGCTTTTATGGGTCAAAATGAGCTAGTTAGGGCTCATGATGGTGTCCCCATCACCTATTCTGCGTAGGACCTCTTCCCTTATGTGCACCTGTAACACAGATTTATAACATAAAAAAAATAAAGAAATAAATAAATTGTAACATTTACCAAACTTTAATTTCATACTAGTACTGTAAGAGGGTGGTGCAGAACATCCCGGCTAAGAAGGATCTGGGTCAACCAACTGCTCTGGCAGATCATCCAACCCAACCTCCTCATTAATGAAGTACTATCCTCCTCATCCTCATCGGCGAGTGCATCCTCCTCATAGTCAGGATCCTCCACTGGGAAATCCATTGGAGGAGGCATCGAACTCTTCCCCTTCCCCTTACCACCCCCTCCCCTGACTCTGGAGATATTGAGCCACATCTCCAGACCTTAGAAACTGTTGCTGAGGTGCTTGAGGCTCCTTATGGGGGGGCTGAGTCAGGTGCTGCCAGTGGTGAGCCTGAGGCTGAGGCTGCTAGCGTAGGGCCTTAGGTTGCTAGGAGGTGGCATTATCTCTGCCACTCCTATTAGCCTTCTTCTTGAATATAACCTGTGTAAAAATGAAACAAATAATCAGATATTTTTAAAAAAATTCAACAGCATTTCCCTTATATATTTTGATTTTTCAAAAATCCTACATGAAATAAATTTTGAAATAAACGAACATAAAGAAGCATAGAAAAAAATAAATTCACAATCCATTTCTCCTCCCTCTTCTTCACATTCCCTTCCCCTTCGCCCCTCGATTTCAATCTCCCCTTACATCCCCTTCCTACATCCATTCCATTCCCCTCCCTCTTCTTCACATTCCCCTCTTCCCCTTTGCCCCTCCATTTCCCTTTCCCCTCCCTCTTCTTCACATTCCTTTCCCCTTCCCACATCCTTTCCCCTTCTCCTCCCTCTTCTTCACATTCCTTTCCCCTTCGCCCCTCCATTTCCCTTTCCCCTCTCTCTTCTTCACATTCCCTTCCCCTTCACCCCTCCATGCCCCTTTCCCCTTCCACTCCTACTTGTTTTCCTCTTCACATTCACTTCACATTGAACAACATATAAAATATTAAACAACCAATCAAGAAAAGTGGGCACACTCCACATAATAACAAAAAAAATGAATTTAGCAAGAATAAGAAAAAGTGGGCACACCCCCACATAATCATAAATTTACTGGTATTATATAAATTAAATGTAAGGGGGCACACTCACATGTAAAAGGAAAAGAGCTTTGAAAAAATTTAAACAAAGTGGTAAAAGAATCTCACCATAACGAAGAACACATGGAAGAACCTCAAAGAATCCGAGAAACCTATATGACATGGAAATAAAATAAAACACAGTTTGGACTAATAAAAAACATAAGTTGAAAAAAATTGATGAATATAAGCTTTGAACAATTTAATGTAAGCCTTAAAACTCAATTTCTTTAATAATTTCATTTATGGGATATGAATTAATATGAATACCAAATTACCTTATATATCAATGTCCATTGCACCATGGGCAACTTTTTCATTTTGTTGGTTTTCTTGATATGCTTCAGATTCAACATCTAGGTTGAGATCTTTTCTCGCATCGTATTGTTCACGCCGTAGAGCTCTAACGGGTATTATCCATCAATTTCTGCTTTTATCAGGCATGTAAAATACTTGTGCTACCTAACAAGCTAATGTAAATGGTTCTGATGATTGAAGAATGTGACAGTTCTTACATAAACTCAAGAAACCATGTTTCTTATCAACTTTGAATCCAATGCTTTGTTTGAAAACATCAAACTAATCATACTTGAATAGAACCACCGTACGATATGGTCAAACCTGAAACTCATTTCCATAATCTCTTCAATTTGACAGTAATACCCATTACAACCAATTCTTATGTCACAACTAATGACGATTCCCGCCTGTTGCATGGCCTTTGCATCATTAATGGATTGTACTCTAAATCTGAATCCATTAATTATGTAACATGAATGGTAACGTCCGTATGTCAAAGGTGTGTCAGCAATTACAACAAAATCATGTTCCCACCATAGATCCCCATGTTCTTTCAATTTATTTACATGATCCTTGAACCAATCAATGAACTACAAGTCGCATGTAGATGGTGTAGAGGATTCTTTGAATTCATTGTAAAATTCATCAACTTCTGGAATTTGCTTCAGAATGTACAAGTGTGACAATCGTTGGTCCATTTCCGAGATGGGCTTGAATTTCATCTGGATGACCGACCTTCCTTCGATGTCAAATATGGACAGGAAATCTTTATCATTACCATTAAATTCTCCATCATTATTCTATTTTGAGAAGAGAACAAGGAACTAGGGTTAATTCTATAATTTTAACAGCACATCATGAACACAAAATAACCAAGGGGCTTGTTAAGGGTGAAATGAAGATCAAAGAAGCATTAAAGACCAATAAGTGGGTCTATCCAGACAGAAATAGGGTTTCACTTATTTCGAGAACCAATATAGCACCTAAAACCCTAATTTCAGATCAGCTTAAAATACAGAGGTTTTGGTCAGGATAAAATTCATCTAAATCTCCTAAAATTCATATAAAAATATTCCTTGAGGTTTGGTATCCTTGATTTAACCTTTGGAACCTATTTTGACCTTGAATAGAGTCTTAGACGGATTCCTACCCTAATTTGGGCTTCTATACAAATTTTCCTCCAAACTTTGTCAAAACTCAAATCCAACTTCACCACTAGATTTCTTGGGTCCAAATTAGGTTTGTACCAAAATTTGGGCTCAATCAGAGTCCATTTTGACCTAATTTGCAATTTGGTCCCCAAGAACTCTATTCCTCACATCCACAAGAATTCTGTTCCTCACATCTAGGCCCTTAACTTTTGAATTAATTACAAGCAGCCCCCCAACAATTTTTTCTTCTTCAAAAAAGGGTCCCTACCACAATGGCAGGTGTGAACCCAACGACACCGACCTTCAATCAAGGATTTCTCCCTGATTTCTTGATCAATTCCATCCAAAATTGGAAGGAATGATCTTGAGAGAATCCCCAATCATCTGAACCTTGTCTTGGACTCCAATTCTCGTCCAGGAGCTTTTACGAACTCCTCAAGTTCAGGGATCTCTTTCCCTTGGAAATCCGAGCTCTTCGAGGTTGTTTCCAAGCTTAGAGCAAACCTTGAGACCTTTAAAAGGTCCCCCATCGCAAGACCTCTCTCCTTAGTGAGTTTTTGGCCGAAAACAACCCTTCTCCTCTACCTCAGGCCTACTCCAACTCGTCTCCAGCAACCTTCCTCCTCCAGTCTCTTCGCCTACTGCCACGTACTATAGGCAGCAGGTTCTTCTTCCTCTTCGTCATCTGCACCTCGCCACACCTGCGAAGGCCTCCTTCCCCTTCAGGCATTGTCGTTCCTCTCCCCGGAGATTCTTTCATCTCTGGCGCCAGCCAATCATATCCGATGTTGCGTCCGTCCCCTCATCATCTGCAACTGCTCTAGTTTGACTACTCACCTTCCCCTTACCCGAATCACACAGTTAATCTCCACTTTTGCATGCTCACACGACCCAGCCACCTCATCTTCCTCCTCTTCGGTGACACTCTGGCGAAGCCCTCCACTCACTCCACTGCACCAAACCACCCGCGATTGACCCCTACACTTTCGCCATCCCTCACCCACCAAAACCCCTCAATTTACCTCTCAAACACTCCACCTGACACCACCTTCACCGCACCACCTTCTCGAGGTCACCAGACCTCTACACACATGCTCACGTGATGCCACAACCACCATCGCACTCGTCGATGTCCGACGAACCTTCTGAGCTGCTTTGATGTGACGTGAGGTCGAATTCTCTATTTCAGGTGCACATCATCGCTCCACCGCCGCCACCTCCTCCAACCTTCGCTGCAGTTCTCTGGCCATGATCTTCATCATTAACATCCCCAAGTGCTGCGAACGATATCCAAGAGTCATTCCAGGGCTCCAATTGGGACACAAAGCCATCGTAGCTACATCAATTCAGCAAGGAAACGACCTGTAGCTGTTGCGCAAAGAAGTGTGCGAACATAGTCCCACATCGTTAACAAAAGAGCTCCCCACAGCGCATATAAGGAAAAAGTGACGAGGGCTATTTGCCTTCGAGTTACTGGGGTCAAGTCCATACCACACTCCCCCACACACACTGTGCCTCACGCGCTTGTCCATGCCCTCGCCTGCGTACACGCCACGTAGGCTTGGGTGGTGGATCTGGTTACTCGCTTCCCAGGTTTGGTCCAATTCTGAGTTCAGGAAGAGAGAAAGAGGATCTAAGAGAGTGAGGGGGGTGGATTTTGCTCTCGTGCACTCCCTCTGCTCTCGATACTTAGAGAAATTCTAAAGAGGCCCTTGAGCCTTGGTTGCTGCTGCTACTGTGTTCTTGAAGGAGAAGAGCCTTGCTCTCTTGAGAAGGGCCCTTAAGCCTCTTCTGTTAAGGTGTCTGAAGCCTGTGGCCTATCGTCTGAGGCCCTCTGCTGGTTACTATGGGTTATTTGAATAACTTGATTGACGTAAATTAATAGCTGTGATTTACTGTTGAGATATTTAAGTGATTGTGATCTTAAACTTAAAGGGTTAATTTGGTGATTCAAATCACCATTTTAACCCAATCTTTTTTCACTATTATTCTAATTTTATTGAAATATCATTTTGAATATCATTGATTTCAACTGCATATATTTCTTGTGATTGGTGAATTAAATTGCATACTTGCTCCCAGCGAACAATCTCGGACTCTACTTTCTGAGTTTGAGTTTATAAATTTAAATGATTTGAGCAATTTTGTCTTATACTACAACGTATTTCCTAAACAATGACGATTTTACCTGAACATTTTGGCGCCATTGCTAGGGAGCAACGTGTAGTTTGATTTCATTGATTACAATTTCTAATCTAGTACTAACTTGTTCTATCATTTTTGTTATGGTTGTGCGAGGTACACGGAGAAGATTCACCACTCCAAGAGCAGGTAATCTTGTTTCCTTCTTCTTAAGCCCCTATTTCTGGAAAAAATTAAAAAGAGGAATCAATTAGGATCAACTCGCATTCCTTATTAGACTTAATCACTTGAGTTGCCTGATTTGATTTATTTTAGACATCCCCATCCAGATTTCTATACCTACTAAGGATTTAAGGTACCTAGGGCTATTCACCTTCTTGATTGAGCCTTAACTGCCCAACTTGGAAAGACTTGGACCTAGAAATGAACCAAATTAGGGTTTCTATTTCTAGGGTTTGAGGAAAACACACTTGCCTAAATTAAAAGAGATTTGATTTTCCACATTGTGTGCACCCAAGCCTTGTTTTAATTGACCTAATCTATAAAACCCTAAAAGAAGGCTCTAACATTCACATGAATATTTAAAATTTGGGACTTAATAACCTGCTTGCAAACCATTCAGGGTGATTTTGGGTTCATTACCCAACTCATCCTAAACTGTAGGTCAAGTAGGGTGAAGTTAGCCCACTTTTGTGGGTTAACCAACCTTCAAATTAGGTCACAAATCACAATCAATTCTAAAGTTCAAGTGAAATTCAATGCATCATAATTCAGGATTGAAATTGGTAGACTTAAGGGGTCAAGTTGCTCATTCCGATTTGCTTGGGTTCTCAGAGACAAGGAAGGTCGGGTGGGGGAAACCCTGTAACCCGTGGGAACGCTTTACCATTTAGGGGTCATTGCGGGGTTCTCCCTTCCTGGCTGCCCAAGTATTTCTTGGGCGAGTGATTTTCTTATCAAGAGGTATCATCCACCTCGAACCTCCTTAGTACTCCAAAGATGTTTTGGGTGCCTCAATTGGGTCTATTACACCTTCTGTCCCTCATCTAGTTCATTAGTGCAAGTTCGAGAGGAGGTCCTTAAGACCACCCTTGAGACCTCCATTAGCAGTTCACTCTTGTCGAGGCCAAGCCTTGACTCACTTGTTTGTGCTACCTTCCGACCAGATTGATATCTCTTCCAACTCTTTTGCTTGTGAGCCCAGATTTTCTTCATCTACATCCATGGAGAATCAAATAGAAGAACCCAATTTCCAAAATCAGCTATAGTGCCTCAATGTTCTACTCCATGCATGATGTTGAAAATGGTTGTGGTTGTGTTGATGGTTGGTGTAATGTGTGAATGACAATGATAACAATGACACCGATGATCTACAATGTGTATATAACACAATGGTTGTATGATGATGAATGATTATTGTTATGATCATGTCGTTGTAGTATAAGGTGTATAATATAACCTTAAGGATGTCGTATAGTGGTGAGTATGGGTGAGTACCAGTCATTACAACCATTTTTATCATTTGCTTATTTATCTAATTTTTACTGGTTTTGTTCCAGGTCGTTCTCTGGGAAGCAATTTATTGAATTTAATTCGGTCACTCTTTGATTATCTCCAAAATTGTCTTCTTATTCAAAAAGAAACTTTACACTTAAAGAATGAATGAATGTTTAATTTACCTAGTTACTAAGAAGTGCTTGCAAAAATGCTAACTATGAACAAGCATCAAACAATCTATTATTATACTCTAAACTATGTATTTACAAGTTATACTATTAACACTAATATGTTAGTTCATACTACATTAGGATACCATAGTGTAGAAACTTAACTTACTAGTCTTTTATTTATAGTGACATATATATCAGTTTTAGTGACAGATATAAACGTCGCTATATCTCAGAAAACACTATATACAACCTAAAAGGCAAAACTGAGGTCTTTAGCTACGTTTATAGTGTCATTTTATTCTGTTAGTAATTATGTGGGTTTACTTATACGTATGTGTATTACTTATTCTACTGCTGTATGTACAGAGTCTTTTCTGTTCTTGTTATCTCGTGTTCTCTCTTTTTTTTTAAGTCGTCTGTCCTTTCATTTTCTTCTGTGTGGTATTTCAGAGGCTGCGGTGGAGACGGGATTAGGCTAACGTCCTTAGTGTAAAATGTGTCTAATTAGCGGGCGCGCTTTTCGAGGGATACACAGCACCCTACGGGTGGGACCAGACCTCTACTAAGCGCGCCCTAATCTCAGAATAGGTGGCTTAGTTACGTTTTCAATCTCAGCGTCAGGCTTCAGCCCAACGGCCTCAAAGCTCGCACACGCTCGGGCCGCCAGCCCCACACACATATCAAAGTTGAGCACACATCGGGCAATCGGAACGGAAATAATAGGCAGTGTTACCGGCGCCCTGCGCCTTGACGACTGATTAAGGTATAGCATAAATTATATTTATATGGTTGCGTTTGGTTTGCAGCACACGATGTGGCGCTATTCCAGCGCCACATCGTGCGCTGGAAATCAGACACAGCTGCGTCTGTGCGCGTTTTTGGCCCTCGATTTGGGGGCCATAAATTATTAAAAAAAAATTAAATAAAATATGGTAAATAAAATATTTACGTAATACTACATAATTGATTAATTAATTTTTAATTTTAAATATTTTTATTATACAAATAAATTCGCTAAACTAAGCTGATTATACAGGTTGATTTAGGTGATTAAATAGTTAATTACTTATAAAATAATTAGTAAATGGTCTAAATGACCTTAAACAGTTTTAACTTACATACTTAAGTATTTAATACATATTTTTATTGTATTTTTACAAATTTATTTATGTTTTATTTAGGCTAAAATAGCAGTTCTGGGTGTTTAAAATTAAACTAAGTTACAGTAAGTTATACTAGGTATAATTATACTTTGACTAACTTAAATTACTTGATATATATATATATATTCCCAAGTTTATAGATTTATTTACTTGATTATTGCTCTAACTTATTAACTTAGCTACTAAATAAGTAAATATAAATCTGTACATACATATATACATAAATCAGTAAATACATACATACTAGATTAGTATATATACATATTTTTACATAGATTACATATGTATATGAATTTCTGTACAGGTTTTATACATATTTACAGTATAACTATGTATCTAACTTACATAATTAGGCTATATGTTATAGTTATAATACTATGGATAGGTATATTTACAGTTTTAAAATAAGTATGATTAGGTTTTAGTAGGAAGTTAGGAAATGAGGGAAGAAGGGAGTTTAGAGAAGAGGGGAATGTAGATGCTAGATGCAGCATGTTGCTGTATAACTGGGAATAAGATTAAATTCAAAACAAACTAAACATTGAAGAGATGAAATCCAAATCTGAAAGGGGTTTAAATCTCACGAAAATCTCATGTAAATTCAGCTCAAATACTCATTGGGAAAAACCTTATCAGAAGCATCCTTTCAGATCAAAACAACAAATGGCATTGAGTTAGCTCTTCCTAATGCTATAGACAGCATGAAGGAAGACTTAACTCAATCAATTAAAACCAACAACATACAATCCCAGTTTCTTGCAACCTTAAGGAGTATGGAAAACTCCTTAGGTTAGAGAATCACCATACAGAAATGATCATCAACACAAATAGTGTATGGCAGTTCTGAAATAGCAAAAAGAGACTAAGAATGCATTAAGGAAATTTAATGGAAGCTGGCGAATGCATTCAAAACAAAGTATACTCAGAATCATGAAAGGCTCTTCTGATTGGCTCTCTGTCATCAGAGAGCTTCTCAGAATCCTTGCCTACAATGAAAACCAAAAATCCCTTCAATTTGTCAGATCTGTCAAAACATTTCAGAGAGTAAAAATCCTTTAAAATCCAAATCAAAAGTGCTCTGACAAACTGAGGCAATCCATTTAAAACAGAGGGGCTTTTGTGAAACAAATGGAGTGAGTGAGAAGCCCCAAATGGTGCTTGTGACGCCACTTTCAGATCTGAGGCAGTGTGCCATCAGATCTGAAATTGGGTCAGGATGTGTGGGTGATTGATGAAAAATTCGTCGTTAAAAGAAAAAACAAGAATCAGAATTTGGATGATGGAAAAACAAAACATGAAGAGGGAGATAAATTGAACAATGAACAGATGATTCTTCCCCTCTGATCTGGACTGATCAGAGGAGGTGAGGGAGGGGATCTAATACTAATTCTACTCCTAAGACTAATCTAACTACAGCTAACATTAAACACTAACAATTAAAACTAAATCTATTGTAAACTACTGCAAACTAAATCTAACACTACTTGTGCAGAATTAAAAACTAAACTAAAAGGAAGAATGGGACCTATGGGTCCTTAGCCGGCGGCTAAGGAGGAAGAAAGGAGGAGGGTGACTCCAGCGGAGGGAAGAGTCTGCTAGTGAGACTCCAGGGTCGTCCTCAGGTGCTACGAGGTCCTTAGCGACGAGGAGGGTCGAGAGCAGGCGATGATTCCACAGCCGGTGGCTGTGAAATCAGGGGCTAGATGAGGAGGAGAGACTGGAGTGGACGAACTGATCGCTAAGAGATGTAGGAGGGAGCGATCCTTTGCGCACGACACCACTGAGGTGCTTAAATAGCAGCTCAGTGACTGGAATCACCGCAAGGGTGAGGTTAATCAAAATTAGGCCGGCGGTGAGGATGAGATGAGTAGAGCGCGGGGCGAGTCAAGAGGGAAATCTGACCGTCAGATGTGATCTGGGAAGAGAGGTGAACGCACGCACCGAATCGCGCGAAGGTTCCAATAGAATCCAGCCGCAGATCGAGATCAAAAGTGCGATGGACGGTCGAGAATGGCTGTGTTCTTCGCGTGCTACAGTGCGCGTGAAGAACACAGGCTTCTCTCTGAAATGAGGGAAAACTTGCAGGAAGACCCTTGAACGAAGGGGTAGAAGAATAGCGTGCAGGTCCAAAAGTGAAAACAACTATAACTGGAAGGGCCTTGCAGTCATACAGAAGGGTCCCTGCGGCTTGCAGAAAGGTCCAAGAAGGAGTTTTGAAGGGTAGAAATGTAATGCATGAAGGACCTAATTGTAATCTATTTATTTCTAAGCCTAAATGATGTCCAATTGCTTTCAAGTTTTTACATGTGCTTAATTGAACATTTAAGACATTGATTTTACTTCTTATTTATCTTTTCAAACTTGTTTATGTGTTCAATTGATGCATGGATCATCATTTGTTCTTTAGTTTTCAGAATATCTCATTTTTGTGACCTAATTAGGAGGTTTTAACACACATTAAAAGTTTTAGGTCTTTTCTTTAATTCCCACACTTAACCCTTTTTATATGTTAATTTGATATTGTTTTGCTTAGTGTCTAGCTTAATTTCGACCTTTTAGCCATGATGAGTAGCCACTCATCAATGCACACATCAATTGACCACCACGTCCTCAGGTGCAAGATCACTACAATCCCACCGCGGTGGAGATCAAACCTAGAGTACAAATCCCAGCTAGAGGGCCTAATGTTGAACTCAAGCCAAACATGATCCATGCTATTCCTAGATTCCATGGCACAAACTCCGAAGATCCTTTCTAGCACATCAAGCAGCTAAAACATCTGGTCCAGACCTTCGAGCCGACCATACAAAATTGAGGCATCCTTCTCATGAAGATGTTCTCCTTCTCACTCATTGGTAAAGCTACCAATTTATTTCATACTCTGACCCGTTTAATCAATAGATGGGGGGAACTCCAAAATGAACTCGTGTAGAAATTCTTTCCCATTGGTCAGACAAATGCTTTGAGGCACCAGATCACGCACTTCACACAAAATCTAGGATAACCACTTCATGAGGCATGGGATTACTTTCAGGATCTCATGCGGAGATGCCCCCATCACGGAGTTCCAAAGTGGGAACAATTCCAATCTTTTTACCATGGGCTCTATGATGATATCAAGCTCTTTGTCAATGCAACATGTGGTGGAAGCATCATGGGTCAGGATGAAGATACAGTTTGGAAGATTCTTGAGAATATGTGTGAGAACTCCATAAAAAATAAATCTATGGGTATGTTCGACTGGATGGCTACCCGTGCATTAACAAACATGCAGGGGCACACAAGATTCAAGGCATGTTCACATCTGTCAATCTGGAATTGATGGCTAGTCACCTGAACAAGGTCTCGATTATCAAGAAGAAGGTGGACGAATTGGCTCGACATCTACGGAGAGCCACCTCAACACACAAAGCACGTATGCACAACCACCCTCCAGTAGGGAAGCTGTGCAAAACATTTATCACCACTCTCACTAGGGGATGGACTCATATCTACCCCCGTCTAATCTTGGTTTCAGAGCAAACTCCAGAACTACCTGCTCTAGTTGGGGGAACTCTGAACCCTCATATTCTGACTTCTCTGGAGTTCCTCAGATCTGCAAGGATCTCCACGCCATCCAGAATGATCCATTCTCTAACACCTATAACCCTAGATGGCGTAATCATCCCAACTTTTCTTGGTCAGGGAATAATCAAAATCCGAGATCTCAATTCCAACCCTGACCACAAGCTCCATGCCCATATCAGCCTTCTCAGCCTAGGCCCAATCCAAATTATCAATTCAGACTGTCAAGGGAAGATCAAATGACTATGATCCTACAAACCTTGGTTGACATTCAAAAATCCAATGCAGCTTTGCAGAAACAGCACAAAGATGAGATCACAGAGGTCCGAAATCAGCTTGCACAGATGCCGAATTCTCACCAGCCTGGTGCACTTCCGTCTCAACCTTTGCCAAACTCTAATAACATGCTAAACCAGAGGTGCGTTATGAACCCAAATCAAGGCCAAGCTCACTATATTTATTAGGCCTCTTCTGCTCCATCTCCCGATGGAATGGAAGCTTCGACATCATACTCAGGATATCAGCAGCAATCACCACTTCTACCAACTCCCAACCAGAGCCAAGTGGGACTTAATTATGTTACCACTCGTAATGGTAAGACGACACAGGTCCCACCTTATCCAAGCCACTCTCAACCTGGCAGTTCAAAGCCTAACCCCAGGTTGGTTATCCAGGACACCCCTATACTAGATCCAAAACCTGAACGAACCCTATTGGAACCTACAAAGGTTCCATTTCTTGAGGCCTTGACCAAAGGAAAGAGGAAACCCAAACCTGTGGCACTTGAGGAAGATTTGGTCAAGCTCTTTGAGGAAGTCCAGATTAACATCCCCTTGATGGATGTGATCTGCCATGTACCGACTTACATGAGATTTCTGAAGGATTTATGTACACCTAAGCATAAGCTGTAATGCAAAGATGAGAGTCCAATCGTATTGTCTGAGCAAGTCAACTCGATCATTTTTAGCAAACTCCAGCAAAAAGCAAAAGATCCTAGCACTCCTTTGATCTCCTATAAAATCAGTGATCTAGAATTTGATCGAGCATTATTGGATTTAGCAGCCTCCATAAACTTGATACCTACATCCCTACTAGACCATTTCAAGGAAACTGAGCTCAAACCAACTGAGGTGATTTTGCAGTTAGCAGAACGATCAATCAAGTCACCTAGAGGAATTCTCGAGGATGTTCTTGTATAGATCCGTGATTTCTATTTTCTAGTGGACTTCATTGTGTTAGACATGGAGACTCCTGAAAATCTAAGGAACAAACCAATCATCTTAGGGAGACCATTCCTAGCCACAGCTAGGGCAAATATCAATTGCAAAGAGGGCCAGATCGAGTTGAAATTCAGGAACCAAACACTAAAGATTGATATATTTAAGGCCCAGAAAGGAATAAACTGTGGGGTAATTAAGGAAGTATGTGACATTAGTTCTATGGTTGAGGACCCACTTCCAGAGGAAGGCCCGATTATTTCTAATCCTCAACCCCAAGAAAATTCTGACCCACAGATAGAGGAGCCCAGAGCTGATCTAGATTCACCCTTAGCTCCCACTTTGTTTTCTGAAGCCCATCCCGAACCCCCACCTATTGCTGATTACTTGGTTATGGAGTTGAAACCCCTCCCAGATGATCTGAAGCATGTGTTTTTTAGGTTGCAATCAAACATTTCCTCTGATTATCAATTCCCAACTCACATTTGATCAGGAAACAAAGCTAATTTCTATTCTCCAGCAGCATCGGAGAGCCATCGGATGGACTCTCAACAATTTGACTAGTATCAATCCCTCCTATTGCACACATCGTATCTACACTGAAGAGGGATCACAACCATCTCGAGAGATGCAAAGAAGACTCAATCTGAATCTACAGGAGGTAGTGTAGAAAAAAATCATCAAGTGGTTAGATGTCGGTATTATCTACCCGATCTCTGATAGTTGCTAGGTGAGCCCAATCCAGGTGGTGCCTAAGAAGGCAAGGCTCACCGTTATCATGATTGAATCTGGAGAGACCATCTTGACCCACATTGCAAATTCGTGGAGTTTGCATAGACTATCGGAAACTGAATGCCTTAACGAAGAAAGATCATTTCCTGCTTCCATTCACTGACCAGATTCTTGAGAAATTGGTGGGAAATCGATTTTTCTATTTCTTGGACGATTACTATGGATATAATCAGGTGGCAATTCATCCAAAGGATCAGAAAAAGGCCACCTTTACCTACCCTTGCGATACATACACATTCCATAAGATACCATTTGGGCTATGCAATGCACCTACCACCTTTCAGCGGTGCATGATAGCCATATTCTCATATATGGTAGCTAATTACCTTGAGGTCTTCATGGATGACTTCTTGGTATTTGGTGAATCTTTTAATGAATGCCTCCTACATTTGGTCCAAATCCTTAAAAGATGCCTTGAAGTGAACCTGGTTCTCTCCTGGGAAAAGAGCCACTTCGTGGTTCCTGAGGGCATCATTCTTGGACATCTTATCTTTGAGAGAGATATCCAGGTTGACCAGGCTAAGGTGAATTTGATTTCCAAGCTACCTGTCCCTAACTCGATCAAATACATTAGATCATTCCTGAGGCACGTTGGATTTTATTGTTGATTCATACCTAATTTCTCTAAGATCGCACACCCCTTGATGAATCTCCTCTCAAAGGACACACCTTTTGAGGTATCGAGTGAGTGTATTCACGCGTTTGAGATCCTGCGTGATCGAGCCACCCAAGCACCAATCCTTCGAGATCATGTGCGATGCATCTGACTACTCACTAGGAGTGGTGCTGGGTCAGAAAATCAATGGGAAACCAGTGGTCATATATTACGCCAGCAAGACATTGGACGAGGCTGAGCATAATTACACTGTTACAGAGAAAGAGCTCCTGGCTGTAGTATTTGGTTGGAGAAATTCAGGTCATACCTCTTAGGATCCCACATCACCATTTACTCAGATCACACTACAATGAGGCACTTACTCACGAAGAAGGACGCGAAGCCTAGATTAATCCATTAGATCATACTGTTGCAAGAATTCGATCTTGAAATGCGCAAGGCGGGAAAGCAGAATGTGGTAGCTGACCACTTATCTTGTCTTCCTTCTTCACCCATTGACCTTCCGGACCTATCACAGAGCATTTTCCGGATGAACACCTCTTGATAATCGAGATGGAACTTCCGTGACATGCTGATATGGTGAACTATATGACATCGTATCAGATTCCGTCTGATTGGCCAAAAGCCAAGAAAGACATTATTTTCAGATGCCAAATACTTTATTTCGGAAGATCCATATCTATTCCGCATCGGTGCTGATCAAATCATCAGAAGATGTGTTCTGGAATCTGAGATCAATAGAATTATGTCCTTCTACCATGACCAGGCCTACAATGGTCACTTCTCTAGACACAAGACCATAGCAAAAGTCCTCCAATGTGGATTCTATTAGCCTATGGCTTTCAAAGACATGCACGACTATTCTAAGGCATGCACTCGTTGCCAGACCTTAGGCAACATGACATGATGCCTTTACAGCCAATTCTCGTGTGCGAAATCTTCGACATCTGGGGGATTGACTTTATGGGCCCTTTTCCAAAATTCGATGGTTTCGAATACATTCTCCTAGCCGTGGACTACGTGTCTAATGGATTGAAGCCATCCCAACCTGAACCAATGATCATAAAGTTGTGATTAAATTCATTCATCAACACATTTTTTCTCAATTTGATAATCCACAAGCTATCATTTCAGATGGAGGAACCCACTTTGTAAATATGCACTTCTAGCCCCTGATGAAAAAGTATGGGATTATGCATCGTATCTCGACTCCTTATCACCCCCAGACTAATGGATTGGCTGAACTATAAAATAGGGAGATCAAGAAGATCCTTTAAGTCACTGTTCGGCTTAACAGGAAGGATTGGTCTGCCTACCTTCAGGAAGCCTTGTGGGCCTATAGGACCGCCCATAAGACCTAGTTAGGTATGTCTCCCTTCAGACTCATGTACGGGAAGGCATGTCACCTCCCCATAAAAATGGAGCACAAAGCCTACTAGGCTGTATGGAAGTGCAATTTAGCTCTTTTGAAGGCTGGAATCCACCACTGGTTGCAATTGAGCGAGATCGAGGAACTACGTAATGATGCGTATGAGAACTCGTAAATCTGTAAAGAGTGGGTGAAAACCTTCCATGACAGGCACATCTCATGAAAATCCTTCCATCCTAGTCAGAAAGTATTACTTTTCGATACCAAACTCAAGCTCTTCCCAGGAAAACTCAAATCAAAATGGATTGGACCATTCCTTGTCTAACGAGTATTTGGAAATGGAGCAGTCGAAATCAGTGAACTCAACCACGAATCTGAACCTTTTGTCATGAACGGTCAGAGACTCAAACCGTTCTTTCAACTCACGGACTCAAATTTGGCTACAATACCCTTTGATCTCCATTCTCCCTGAGCTTCATTATGCCCAGTTGATAGCATTAAACTTAGCGCTTAACGGGAGGCGACCCGTCATCTTTGAAAAACCCGAAACCTTTTCTGACATATCTCTTTACTGAATTCATATTGCACTTTAGGGTTCGTCCATTAGAACAGTCGACTCCACCTTTAATACTTGTATCAGAGCTAGAAATCGTCTGCAACAGTCATTTTGACCCATTCACAACCCACCTGTTCTTGTGTACGATCTGAATTGAACTCGAACCCACCTAATTTATAATGAAGGCATTGCAAATCTTAGGCATGGGAGGTATTAAAGTGCAAAATGTTGTGAAAATCAATTAAGGGAAGAGTTTCATTCAAAAAAAAAAAGAGAGGAGAAAAGACGAAAGAAGAGGTCACTTTGAATTGAATGAAAAGAGGAAAAGAGGAAAAGAAAAGAAACGAAAAGAAAAGAAAAAAAGAAAAAAGGAGCAAACAAAAAGAGAAAAAATGAGATAGTCCCTTAAAATTGAGTATGGAACTTACCTAACTTCTAGGTTGGATCAGATGATGAATTAAGACCTAAAAGGCTAAAACTTAGGAGGTTATTGACGAGTACTGACCTTAGGCCTCTTGGATCTATTTTAGGGTTTAAGAACTCACATATTTGTTAAGATCCAGATTAATCCTCAAGAGGTTGAGGAAAGTGTGAGGCTGATGTAGTAGGTCTAAGGCTTAGGGATTATTCAACCTCGTTTCCTGCCCTTTGATTTGTGGGACTTGGCAACCTAAGCACCCAAAAATCATACACTTAGTCTGGTTCAATGTGCTTAATAAAGAAAAATTGTGCCAAAAGTGTTTTGTTCTGAAAAGCCATCTCAAAGATCTAGCATAGGAGTGGCTCGACAACACAAGTTGGTTGGACGAGTTCCCAGCATAGAGAGGTCAGAAATTTCCCTCGAAGATGTGTAATACCATATCATTTCCTCATTGCTTGTCTCCTAGGATATCTAAATATCCTACCAGGTGCATGCAAGCACCTTGTGCTAGTTCAGGTGCCATGGGCAGGATTATCCCGAAATGTTGATTTCCAAGGGCTGAATTTAGCTATAGAACACCATGGGCGACACTATCCCAAAGTGTCGAAAGCTAGGGTTTTGGGGGTTGCCATGGACGATGCTATCCCAAAGCATTGAAAGCAGAGACCCTTCAAGGATTGATGATGGGGATAAGGAATCTGATACAGACCATGTTCAGGGCCAATTTGAGGCTAGATTTAGGGAAAAATAAAAGAGAGAAAACTCTCCAAATGAAAAATCCTTCTCTACCTCTCTCTTATCAAAATGCACTAGCAAACTAAACCTAGACATGTTACATCTACGCATGGGTGCTTTGACTGCTGGAGTCAACGAACCTCTAGGTAGTTTTTGCGAGCCTTAGAAACCTTTGCGGCAGTCTCAGGCTGAAGCTGGTCACGTATGGATCTTGGCTAGTACTTGAGTACCTCTAGGCCTATTGTTGGTATTTTGATCTGATTTCTAGAGATGCATCTTAGTAAGGCATCCTGACGGCCACATCTGACCTAGAAACCTAGTTTCATCCATAGGATGTTTTACTAAGGGACTAATAAAAGCTAAGCATGGGGGTATGATGGGAACATCATCATAGGCCCTAACTGGCCACTTTTAGTCAGCATTGAAAGGTAAATGTTCTTACATAACCATCTGAGGGTTACAACTCCACATTATTTTATTTTGAAAAGAGAACAAGTAGGGTTAATTCTATAATTTTAACAGCATATCATGAACACAGAATAATCAAGGGGTTTGTTAAGAGAGGAATATTGATTTGAACTTGCCCGAATAGATCCATGAGTTCTTCTGTGGTGGGCTCAGATTTCTTTTTTCTATTGGTGGTGGGGTGGAGAACTTGTGGAAAAGGGATAGGAGTAGTGTCTTGAGATTTTTGTGTTGCTTTTTCTTCCTGATGGGGAGGTGGAGAGTCAATTTGCACAGGGATAGGGATTTCACCAGGTTTTTGCGAAGGCCCAGGATCAGTGGTAGTTTTCCCACTCCTCAACGTAACTGCATGTGTAGTCGGATTATTATTTGGAGGAGGTGGGGGCCTGTGGTTGTGGAAACCTGGGAGGTTGCTGAGGTGGTGGATTAGTAGGAGGCTAATTTGGGTAGTGTGGATTTCTATCCAGATATTGGTTCCTTTGGTGATTAGGGTTGGGCATGGGTTGGGAGGGAAGATGTCCTGCAGGTCTTTGATTGGGAGTAACCCCAATCTGATTATTTAGATTTGTGATGGTGCGGGTTACTTCCATCATTTTTATCTGCATGTCCTGTAGGGTTCTCATCATCTGGGCATTGATATCTTGTTGGGATGGCCCAGGATGAAAGGTAATATTAGATCCATACCCATTAAATTGATTTGGTTGGGGAGGAACCTGATTATTCTAGGAGTAGTTTGGGTAGTTCTTCCAATTGGAAGAATTTTTAAATGGCTCCTGGATGGCAGAAATATTTTGAGTGGGGTTAAGATTTGGATAGTTGTAATTCCTCAGTGAATCATGGGCAACCTCAGAATACTGGTAATAATCAGCAGGAGTAGTGTGAAGATTGTACAAATTTTCTTTTCGTGGAAAGTTAGGTTGGATTAGATGTGGACTGTGTGGAGCTTGGGTTGATGTGGCAAGTCTTTCCACAATCTTCTTTTGGTTAATGTGCATCTGGTCAAGTTTCTAGGCAATCATTTGAAGATCATCTTGGGTGACAGGGATAGCATGGGTGCCTACTTCATGAACACTGAACTACGGGTTTGGAGTTCTGCAAAATGTGTTCATTGAAGCTTGATTAAATGAGTTTTCACTCATTTCATCAAAAAGGTCATAGTCACTCTCAGCATCCTTATTTAAGAAGTTGCCGCCATACGAGGCGTCGACGAAATGTCGGGTTTGATCTTCTAATCCATGATAGAAGATCTGCACGAGTCGCCATAAAGGAATCTCGTGGTGCAGGCAACTTCTTAAGAGATCTTGAAATCTTTCCCAAGAATCATGGAAAGTCTCACCAAATTTTTGCTGAAAGGTCGTAATAGATCTTTGCAGGGAATTAGTATGACCTATGGGAAAGAATTTCTTGAGGAAGGCGCTCTTGAGCTGAGGCCAAGTTGTGAAGGGTTGGCCAATGATCCTGAACCAATAAGTGGCCTTATCTTTAAGAGATAATGGAAATAGCCACATCAACCATAGGTCTTCTTGCACATTCCAGGAACGGGTTGTTTGTGCAAGAAGAGTCACCTCTTCAAGGTGGCTAAAAGGGTCTTCCCTAGGAAGGCAATGGAAGTGCTTAATCAGGTTCAAGACTACTAGCTTGATCTCGAAGTCCCCCTCTGGTATGACCACCCCTGGTCGTTCCTCATAATAAGACGTATCATAAAAATCTTTTAGAGGAATAACAAGCTACTAATGGGGTGGTGGGTTTGGCCTTTGATTGGCTAGGTTTTGAATGTTCCTAGTCAATGTTTGTTGATTGGCATTTAATTTAGCAATCTGCTCAGCCATCATTGTCAAGAGATCAGGCAGGGGGGCTTGCTGTTGTGATTGAGGCAAATCAATATTAGGGAGCTCTAGGTGTTGGAAGTCAAATGTGGGGGGTTATGGGTGGAAGGGTCAGAATTAGGGTTAGTAGTGGGGTTAGAGATGGGATTAGAGGTGGAAGTGGAAGTGTTAGTGGACCTATTCTGTTGATTTTCCATATTTTTAGAAGAAGAAGAAGACAGAAAAAGTGGTCTTTATGCGCGAGGGGCGAAATCAAATGGTCCTTCCAAGTGCAGATTTTGAGACCGTCGCCCGTGCATAAAATGGAAGAACGGGAGGGGAGGAGAAGAGATGGAGATGAGAAAAGTGTGCACATAAGCAATCAAATTCTAGACCTAACTTAATTGTGACTCCCTAGAAATTAACCTAAGACTTGGTCTACCTAGGAAATAAGTAATCAATAGTGAATACCTATTCTGTCAATAAATCTAGCAAAGTTGCTTAAGGGGAGGTATGGGCCCAAGCGTTTCCCAGGAAAATCCCCAGGTGCTTATACAAACCTACGCCTGGTCATTTGACACGACCCCTCAGCCTGAACACCAGATATAGATGACAGAATTGGTATTAACTGAAGAAAACTTAAGTCCTATATGGCAAGCCTATATTGGTGAAACCTTAGGGGTCAAGTTGCTACAGATTTTGATTAGGTCTAAGATACTAAAGTGCACACAGAATGTGGAGGGCGTTAATTGGGTTATTGCCCTGTTATTTCAAATTTTTTGTGTGTGTGCAGAAATTGGAAAGTGGTTCCAATTTCAAACAAGTTGTCACACAATTTTTGTATTTCTATCTTTTAGGATTCAATTTAATTTAATGTGTTTTAGGGATTCTCTTGTTAAATTTTCAAATAAGTTTGAAACTCCACAATCAAAGGAAAACAAGCTGTATTAGTGATGGTCAATTTCCTTTAAAAGTGGTTTTCTAGAAATACAAAGGAAAACCCTAATGCAATTTGATCCTAAGGCAGAAAATTACTACTAATGAGTTGTTTTTAGGCTTTCTGTATTAAGTAGTGTTCCAAACAATTCAAACAACACCATCACTTTGAAGAGAATCAAACAATGTTTCCAGAAAATATTTTTTAAGATTTTAGGAATTTGTTTGATAATTGTTTAGAATTTTTATTTGTACTAGTGTCAAAGTCTACAAATGATACCTGTGGGTATTTTGGACTTTTTAGTATTACCACCGACCTCAAAAAATTTTGGTGATTTTATATGATGTGTAGAATTTTACAAGGATTCCAGAAAACTAAATATCACAAAAATTGGATGAGTATAACAATTCTAAAAATTCACAGATAGTAGTAAAATAGGAAGATTAGAGGGAGTGACCCCATGGCAGTCCATGAATTTTTAAAAATTAAATACAAATCCAATTAGTCTTAAATTTGGAAAAGATGTTCCCAACTTGATTTGGAATCTCTTTGTACAATTCCAAGATTTTAAAAGGCCTATAGTGATCAGAATTGATTTTTCCAATCCAAATAGAAGTCTAGATCCGAAAAGGCAGAACACCAATACTTGAAATGGAGTGGTCTTAATGGTGCAAACAAGCAATCAATGAGTTTTAAAATGCACCACTCCACTTAATTAAGTTGTTTAGGGTCCTGAAAGACAAGTTTAGTGTATTTTGGTAGTCTTTCAGTTTAGGTGTGACAAGAGAGAAGAAACCAACCTGAAAATCCACAGGAAGAAAAGGAACTTTGAGCTTTTACTTTCAAATTCCCGCTTTCTTCCTGCAATACCTACACACACAAGAGAAAAGAAAGAGAAGGGGATGAGATCCACTTCAAGAAAGAGAAAGAATGATTAAGCAAAGTCGTGCCTCCCCGGCAACGACGCCAAAAAGTGATCGTGTTTTTGCGCGGTTTGTTAATTTAAGATTTTAAGTCGTTGCAACACACAAAAATTGATTCGCTTTTAAATTTTATAACCTAGATAGTGGGGTATCTAGGGTCGTCCAAGGAGGCAATATTCTTGCAAATCAAATCTCTTGCTTGGAAAATAGATCTCAACTTTCTTTTTGGTCTTTTTCAATATATCATTTTTAGGGTTTTGAAATAACGGGAAAACACGAGTTGTTGGTGAGAAAGTAAATAACAACTACGATCACTAAGTTAACACCTAAGTGACAAATAATTCCTCTCCCTAAGCTCACTCAAGGCATGTGGAGGCCTAGAGTAATTAGGGAGAGGGAGTGAAGAGTGCTAGAATCACAGTAATTAAAATGTAATTAAAAAGAAATTTCAAAGAAGGCAACTAGATTAATGAGAAAGTGTTTTACAAAAAAAACCCTAGTAGATAAATGCTTCTACTACTAGATAATTGCAACAAAGAAAATAAAACACAAATCCTCCTAAATTGTTGGTGAAGAGGGGAAGCTCCTTGCTCCAGGCTTAGTGGCTCCTAGGCTTAAAAGGGGCTCCTCCTTCTCCTTCCTTGAAAATGGTGTCCTCCAAGGTGGAAGCTACCACCTCCAATGATCTCCTCTAAGGGTGGGCATGCACCACCCTTGCTCCTCCTTGTCTGGCTGTCCTCCTAGTAGGGGAGTGCTCCTCCTCCTTGGTGTGGCACAAGGGAGAAGAAAAAGGGGAAGAAGGCACCAAGGGGGTGGGTAGGATGCCCCCTTAATCTTCTTTTCTTCTTCTTCTTCCTTAGCCTTGAATTATGGTGGGTATATGGTAGACTAAAACTAATGGAGGATGGGAAAATATGGGTAGTTAGGTAGGTATATATAGAGGGGCTCGTTGGCGTGAATGAAGTGGATGGTTAGGATGGAGTTTAGGAGGTGGTTAGGTGATCTTATGGTGGAGAATAGTTGGCGCCAAGTAGGGGGTGTGAAGGTGGTGGTCATGGTGGTGAAGAGACACCTAAAGGTGGTGCCAACCATGAAGGGATGCCTTGGTTTTGGCACCACCATGAGGGCTTCTAGAAGGGGAGTTAGGTGGATGGTGGAGATGGGTTTAAGGGAAGATATATGGTGGAGATGGAGGTTTTGAGGGAAAAAGTGGTGCCAATTGGTGGGTGGTTATGGGAGGTTTTGTCGCCATTTTGTAGTATCTTTTGGAGGTAGTGGGTAGGTTAGGTTAGCACCAAGGTGAGGTGGAAGTAGGGTTAGCTTATGTGGAGCTTAGGTGGAGCTAGTTGGTAGAGTTGTTAGGTAGGGTTTTTAGGTGGTAAAAGCCAAGGGAGCTAGAGCATAACTAAGCTAAGCTAGCTTAGCTAGTAGTGGAGTAAAGTAGGAGGTATTGGGGCTAGGGTTTGAAGAGAGGAGCTGAGGAGGAGAAGTCTAGAGCTTGAACTGGAGCTGGCAACTGTTGAAGAGGGTGGCATGGAGCTACTCTAGCTGGCTTAGCTTGCTAGTTCTTTGCTAGCTGCTAAGCCAAGCTAAAGTGAGCTGGCCTCTACCATAATGAGCTGAGGTGAGCTGGGTCTGGTGCTCCCAGGGAGGATCAAGCTGGTTGAGGCAGCTAAGGTAGCTTAGCTCAACTGAGTTGAGCTAAGCTGAGTCCCCGGGAGCTGGACTTGAGCTTCCTGAGCTAGAATGAAGTCATCTTTAGCCGGCTGGAGTTGAGTGGAGCTGGATGTAGCTGGACCTGAGCTGGGGTAAACTCCAATAAACTCAGCTGAGCTAGCTAGAGCTCCCTATGGACTAATGGGAGCTAAGATGAGCTAGACTCAGCTAAGTTGAGCTGGATCTGAGCTAACCTGAGCTAGGGTGAGCTAAGATGAGCTCTATTGAGCTGCCATTCAGCTGAGATGGACTAAATGGAGCTAGGATGAGCTAACCCTAATTTAGGTGAGCTGAATTCCAGCTATGGTGAGCTGGATCAAGCTAAGTTCCAGCTGGTGAGAGCTTCACCTTCACCAGTTTCCTTCCTAAGTGCTAGGGTTCTAGGGATCTGGCAATCTGTTTATCCCTAACACTCACAAAAACACATCAAAGACACAATAAAAAATGCAATGCATGCCTAACCTAATTTATGCCTAAATGCAACCCAGAAACCCGTTTGCAGAGCAAAATCCTAAGAGCTATGCTTGTTTTAATGCATAAGAATAATGATAAACTGGCATTTATCAATTCACGCATTTCGAGAACCAATACAACACCCAAAACCCTAATTTCAAACCTACTTAAAATATAGAGGTTCTGGTCATAATAAAATCCATCTAAATCTCCTAAAATTTATATAAAAATATTCCTTGAGGTTTGGTATTCTTGATTTGACCTTTGGAACCTATTTTGACCTTAAATAGAGTCTCAGAAGGATTTCTACCCTAATTTGGGCTTCTATACAATTTTCCCATCAAACTTTGTCAAATCCCAAATCTGACTTCACCACTAGATTTCTTGGGTCTAAATTAGGTTTGTACCAAAATTTGGGCCCAATCAAAGTCCATTTTGACTTAGTTTGCAATTTGCTCTCCAGGAACTCTATTCCTTACATCCAGGCCCTTAACTTTTGAATTAATTACAAGTAACCCTCCAACTTTGTTGTCTTCTTCATAAAAGGGTCACTGTCACCATGGCAGGTGTGAACCCAACAACACTGACCTTCAATCAAGGATTTCACCTTGATTTCTCGATCAATTCCTTCAAAAATTGGAAGGAATGTTCTTGAGAGAGTCCCTAATCATCTGAACCTTATCTTGGACTCCAATTCTTGTCCAGGAGCTCATGTAAACTCCTCAAGTTCAAGGATCTCTTTCCTTGGAAATTTGAGCTCTTTGAGCTTGTTTCCAAGCTTGGAGCAATCCCTGAGACCTTTAAAAGGTCCCCCATCGCAAGACCTCGCTCCTTAGCATGTTTTTAGCTGAAAACAACCCTTCCTCCTCTACCTTAGGCCTGCTCCAACTCGTCTCCAGCAACCTTCCTCCACAAGTCTCTTTGCCAACTACCACATACTATAGGCAGTAGGTTCTTCTTCCTCTCCATCATCCACACCTCGCCACACCTGCGAGGGGCCACCTCCCCCTTCAGACATCGCCATTCCTCTCCCCGGAGCTTCTTTCGTCTTCGGCGCTGACCAATCATAGCCGACGTCGCCTTCACCCCCTCATCGTCTGCAACTACTATAGTTTGACTCCTCACCTTCCCTTTGCTCGACTCACATAGTTAATCTCCACTTTTGCACACTCACACAACCCAGCCACCGTCATCTTCCTCTGCTTCGATGACGCTTCGACGAAGCCCTCTGCTTGCTCCACTGCACCAAATCGCCTGCCACCAACCCCTACACCTTCGTCGTCCCTCTCCCACCAAAACCCCCCAAGAAATTGAGGGGATTGGCCTCTCAAACACTCCACCCGACACCACCTTCTTGAGGTCGCCAGACCTCCACACACACCCTCACGCAACGCCACAACCACCATTGCACTCATCCTTGAGCTACTCTGATGGAGACATCCAGTGATCCTTCTGAGCTACTCTGATGTGGCCGTGAGGTTGTATTCTCTATTTTAGGTGCTCGTCGTCACTCTGCCACCGCCACCTCCTTCTTCAACCTTCGCTATAGTTCTCCGGTCATGATCTTCATTGCTAACATCCCCAGGTGCTGCAGAAGACCTCCAAGAGTCATTCCAAGGATCCAATTGAGGCATAAAACCACTGTAGCTGCATCAATTTGGCAAGGAAACAACCTATAGCTGCTGTGCGAAGAAGTGTGGGAACATAGTCCCACATTGTTCAGGATTTTACGCGGTTTGTAAAATTATGTTTTTATGAGTTGTTGCAACGCGTAAAATCGTTTCACTTTTGAATTTATAAGAACTAGATAGGGAAGTATCTAGGGTTGTCCAATGAGGTAATATGTTACAAAATTGAATCTCTTACTCGGAGATGGAAATCAACTTTCTTTTTGTTGTTTTCAAATATGTAATTTTTATAGTTTGAAATAACTAAAGCTGCACGGATTTGATGGCGGGAAGGTGACTAACACCTAAAATTACTAAAATAAAACCAAAGTGACAAGTAATTCCTTTCTCTAAGCTCTCCCTAGGTTGGTGGAAACCTAGAGTAATTAGAGAGAGGGGGTGATTACACTAAGGTAAAAGTAAAATTGCGAAAAACACAATTAAGAAAAAGGAAACTTTACTAGAGGAGAAAAAATGTTTTACAAAACTGTAGTAGAGGAATGCTTCTACTACTAGAAATCAAAAACATAAAAAGTAAAAACCCTAGTCCTCCTAATAGAGAAAATACACTATTTGTTAATTAGGCAATTTAGTGTCATTGCAACGCGTAAATCAGCTTTCGCTTTTAAATTTATATGACCTAGATAGGGGAGTATCTAGGGTCATCTAAGGAGGCAATATGTTTGCAAAATTCAGGTCTCTTGCTTGGAAATATAAATCACCTTTCTTTTTAGTCTTTTCAACTATATCATTTTTTTAGGGTTTTGAAATAACGAAGGCAATATACGAATTGTTGACAGAAAATGACTAACACCTAACTCACTACACTACTACTAAAGTAACAAGTAGAGCCTCTTGCTAAGCTCACTCAAGGCACGTGGAGGCCTAGAGTAATTAGGTAGAGGGAGTGAAAAGGTGCTAGAACAAAAATAAAACAACTACAACAGAAAATATGAAAAGAAGGCAAATTGATTTGATAGAATTTGTGTTTTACAAAAACATGTAGAGGAATGCTTCTACTTGAAATGGAAAATATAAAAGCAATAAAAACACAAATCCTCTTGCAAAGTCTAGTGAAGAAGGGAAGCTCCTTGCTCCAAGTTTAGTGGCTCCTAGGCTTGAAAAGGGGTTCCTTCTTCTCCTTCCCTAAAAATGGTGTCCTCCAAGGTGGAAGCTACCACCTTCAATGATCTCCTCTAAGGGTGGGTGTGCACCACCCTTGCTTCTCCTTGCCTGGCCATCCTCCTAGTGGTGGAGTGGTCCTCCTCTTTGGCGTGGCACAAGGATGAAGAGAGAAGGGGAAGAAGGCACCAAGGGGGCGGGTAGGATGCCCCCTTAATCTTCTTCTCTTCTTCTTCTTCCTTGGCCTTGAATTATGGTGGGTATATGGTAGACTAAACTAAAATGGAGGATGGGGAAAATGGTGGTGGTTAAAGGTCTTTTTATAGAGTAGGATGGGGGGTACAGGTGGCTCTTGGAATGGATGGCTGAGATGGAGTTTGGAGTGGTGATTATGGGATCTATGGTCATGGATTTTTGGCACCATTCAAAGAGATGTGGAGGGGGGGTAGTTAAGGACATGGAGGCACCCTATGGTGGACGTCCATGGTGGAGAGGGTAACTCCATTTTGGCACAAAAATGGTGTTCTAGAAGGGGGGGAATTTTGAAGGGAAAATGAAAGGTGAAGATGGGCTTTAGGCTTAGGTGTAGGGTGGAGATTATTGCATTTTTGGAGGGAAAAGTTGGCGCCAAAGAGGGGGGTAGTTAGGGTGGTTTTGGCACCAACTTCTTGGTGCCCTTTGGTGGCGGTTGAGGGTTGAAAGGTGGTGATGGTGATGGCGCCAACTTGGAGTGGATGGAGCTAGCTTAGGTGAGCTTAGGTAGGGCCTAGTTGGTGGAGCTAGTTAAGTAGAGTTTTAGGGTGGTAAATGCCAAGGGAGTTGGAACCTAGCTAAGCTAAGCTAAGCTAGCTTAGCTAGTAATGGAGTAGAGGAGTAGGCAATGGGAGCTAGCGTTTGAGGAGAGGAGCTGGATAGAAGAAGTCTGGAGCTGAACTGGAGTTGGCAGCTGCTGAAGAGGATGGCATGGAGCTACTTTAGCTGGCTTAGCTTGCCAGTTCTTTGCTACCTACTAAGCCAAGCTAAAGTAAGCTGGCTTCTACCACAAGGAGCTATGGTGAGCTAGGTCTGGTGCTCCCGGGGAGGATCAAGCTGGTTGAGGTAGCTAAGCTGAGTCCCTGAGAGCTAGACTTGAGCTTCCTGAGCTGAAATGAAGTCATCCTTAGCTGGCTGGAGTTGAGTGGAGCTGGACCAAGCTGGTCATGAGCTGAGGTGAACTCCAGTCAACTAAGCTGAGCTAGCTAGAGCTCCCTATGAACTAATAGGAGCTGAGATTAGCTAGATTCAACTAAGTTGAGCTGGATCTGAGCTGACCTGAGCTAGGGTGAGCTAAGATGAGCTCTCTTGAGCTACCATTTAGCTGAGATGAGCTGAATGGAGCTAGGATGAGCTAACCCTAGTTCAAGTGAGCTGGATTCCAGCTATGGCGAGCTAGATCTAGTTGAGTTCCAGCTGGTTTGGGCTTCTCCTTCACCAATTGCCTTCCTAAGTGGTAGGGTTCTAGGGATTTGGCAATTTGCTTATCCCTAACACTCACAAAAACATATCAAAAGTACAATAAAAAAATAAAATGCATGCCTAACCTAATTGATGCCTAAATGCAACCCAAAAACCCGTTTGCGAAGGAAAATCCTAAGAGCTAGGTTTGTTTTCAAAAGTACAATAAAAAAATAAAATGCATGCCTAACCTAATTGATGCCTAAATGCAACCCAAAAACCCGTTTGCGAAGGAAAATCCTAAGAGCTAGGTTTGTTTTAATTCATAAGAATGATGATAAACTGGTGTTTATCACCTCCTGATGATGATAGTGAAGAGATAGAGGCTTCTTGCTCCAAGCCTAGCAGCTCCCGGGCTTGAAAAGAAGTCCTCCAACTCCTTCCTTGTAAAGCTCCTTCAAGGTGAAGACCTCCAAGACAAGCCCTCAAAGGGGGCGTGCCCTATGCTCCTCCAAGGTGGATGGTTCCACCTTCAATTCTCCTCCAATGCCTGGTCGTCCTCCTCTGTGAAGAGAGTCTCCTCCTTGGCGTCGCACAAGGAAGAAGAGAGAAGGGGGAAGAAGGCACCAAGGGGGCGGGTAGGATGCCCCCTTAATCTTCTTCTCCTTCCTTGGTCGTGAGTTAAGGTGGATGTAGGGTGGAATTACACTAATGGAGGATGATTTTTAGTGGTGGTTAGATAGGGTATTTATAGGGTAGAAAGGTGGTGGTTGGAGTGGCCTTAGGTGGAGGGCTAGGATTAGGTTTAGGATGGTAGTTAGGGATCCTAAGGTGGAGGTTGTTGGTGCCAACCTAAGGGGTTTTTAGGGTGGTAGTTATGGTGGTGTTGGTGGGTCTAGGTGGTGGAGGGACACCACCAAATTGGCGCCAACCTAGGGGCTTCTGGAAGGGGGTTAGGTGGATGGTGGAGATGGGTTGAGGGAGTAGGTGTAGGGTTGAGATGAGGGTATTTTTGGAGGGAAAAGTTGGCACCAAAGAGGGGGTGGTTATGGGTGTTTTTGGTGCCAACTTTTTGTGCCCTTTGGTGGTGTTTGAGGGGTGAAGAGGTGGCTCTGTTGGCGCCAACTTAGGGGTGGACTAGGTAGAGCTTAGGTGGACTTAGGTTAGGTTACTTGGTGGAGCTAGTTAGGTAGGATTTTAGGGTGGTGATAGCCAAGGGAGTTGGAGCATATCTAAGCTAGGCTAGCTAAGGTAGCTAAGCTAGCTTAGCTAGTAATAGAGTAGAGGAGGAGGCAATTAGAGCTAGGGTTTAAGGGGAGAAGAGCTGAGGGTAGCTGGAAGGAGCTGCACTGGAGCTAATGTCTGCTGAAGGGAGCTGAAGTAGAGTTCAGTAGCTAGCTTAGCTAGCTACTTCTTTCCTAGTAGCTAAGCCGAGCTAATCTGATCTAGATTCTTCTGATCAGAGCTAAGGTTAGCTGGGTTTGGTTTTCCCAGAGATTACCTTGCTAGCTGGAGTAGCTAGCTTAGGTCAAGTAGCTTAGCTTAACTAAGTTGAGCTGAGATAGGTCTCCGGGAGCTGGACTTGAGCATAGCCTGAGCTGGTTGATGATAGAGGATCTGAAGATATTTAATATATGGCTATCTACGCGCACAGAAACTTAATCAAAATGTTAGTAATGACAAAAATAATTTGCACAAAATACAATCACAGAAATTGGCACAAGATATATAGTGGTTCCCCTCCCTTGGGTACTCCACTACCTAAGCCTCCCAGCTTAGGGTTTTTAACCCGATTCTCTCAACCCCGAGAGAATCAATTTACTAATTGAGGCAATTAACGGGTTACCTCAACCCAAGTACAATAATGGGTTTGTTACAACCCAACGAGCAAATGCTTAAATACAAAAGAAGTACAGGTGTAAGAAAGACTAATCATACAACTAAGTTCCTAAGCCTCTCAACAATATATAGAATAATATTACTGATTTGAGAGCCTAGAAAGAACGTGATCCGCCTCATAGATGCGTAAAAAAAAAATGCATCGTTGAGCTTGCAAGAATACTATGAGAGTGGATGGCAAGCTTCTTCTTTCTCTCTTGTGAATATGGTGGGAATTTGAAATTCTAGCTCTAGGATTTTCTCTTCTCTTTTCTTGTGTGCAAACAAAGAGTCCTAGGGTCATTTTATAGAGTTTAGGACCTATGATACTCATCTATTAGACGTTGGGAATTAACTCCCAATGTTCACATTGTTGGAATAAATTTTCTAGCCATTCAGAATTAAGCCAACGGCTACCTAGTACCGGTACTCGTTGCTTCCAGATTTGGGTTTCAAACTCTTAACACATATCTGTAACCCACTTGTACCGGTACTGATCATTAGTACCGATACTCGTTCCCTCCAGTACCGGTACTAACCATGAGTGCTGCTACTTGCAAGGTACAGGTTTGTTTCTTGACAAAACCCAAACCTGTAACTCACATGTACCGATACTAAACTTTAGTACCGGTACTTGTGGGTTAACAAGTACCTTTTTTAAGTAATTTAATTCATTATGTACTTTCAAAATATTCACAATATAAATCCTAATTTATCTCTAATTGATTTTACGATCTAAGTTATGATTCTTTGTTAAGAGGCATATACAATCTATAAAATCTAAACTAAAGAAACTAAATTCGAAAATGATCTTCTTCTCCTCAACTCTTCCTTGTCATCTTGCCTCCTTCTTATCATGATCTTCTCCTTTTCATCAAGCCTCCATCATTTCCTATTTGCCTTGCTTCTTTACCTAAATCTGAAAAAGCACTTAATTGCAAACATTAATCCATAAGAATTTTGTTAACACCAAAACAAGATGTGGAACAAGGTTCCAATAGTTGATGACTTCTTCAGCTGACTAGGTCTAGCTAGTAGCTAGTCCTAGTACTAGCTAGACCTAGTCAAGTTGAACTTCCAGTGAACTATTTTGAGCTAGAAGAGCTGGAATGGAGTTGGGATCAACTATCTTTAACTAGTTTGAGCTGCCACCCAGCTGAGGTAAGCTGAATGGAGATAAGGTGAACTAGCTAGAGCTACCATTCAGCTAAGATGAGTTGAATGGAGCTAAAGGTGAGTTTATCCAGCTAAAGGGAGCTAGGATTCAGCTGGGATGAGCTAGATCTAGCTGGAATCCAGCCGATAGGAGCTACTTCTTCATCTTCTACCTTCCTGAGTGCCAAGATGTATGGGATCTGGCATTCTACATACTCATGACACTTAGATAAATGCATTAGAAAGACATTAAAATGCAATTCATGCCTATCCTAGGTAAATGCCTAAATGCAGCCCAAAAACCCATTTGCGGAGTTAAAACCCTAAGAGCTAGGTTAGTTCTGGGGCATAAGAATGATGATAAACTGGCATTTATCACACATCGTTAACAGAAGAGCACCCCACAACGCATATAAGGAAAAAGTGACAAGGATTGTTTACCTTTGAGTCACTGGGGTCAAGTCCCTACCACACGTGCCCGTACACGCTGCACCTTACGCGCTCATCCATGCCCTCACTCCTGCACACACCATGTGGATCTGGGTGGTATATCCCGTTACCCACTTCCCGAGTTTGGTTCGATTCTGAGTTCAGGAAGAGAGAAAGAGAATCTGAGAGAGAGAGGGGGTGGGTTTTACTCTCGTGCACTCCCTCTGCTCTCAATACTTAGAGAAATTCTGAAGAGGCCCTTAAGCCTTGGTTGCTGCTACTATGTTCTTGAAGGAGAAGAGCCTTGTTCTCTTGAGAAGGGCCCTTGAGCCTCTTCTGTTAAGGCATCTGAAGCCTACGGCCTATCGTCTGAGGCCCTTTGCTGGTTACTATGGATTATTTGAATAACTTGGTTGTCGTGGATTAATAGTTGTGATTTACTGTTGGGATATTAAAGTGATTGTAAGCTTAAATGTAAAGGGTTAATTTGGTAATTCAAATCACCATTTTAACCCAATCTTTTTGTACCATTATTTTGATTTTATTGAAATATCATTTTGAATATCACTGATTTTAACTGCATATATTTCTTATGATTGGTGGATTAAATTGCATACTTCCTCCTTGCGAACGATCTCGGACTCTAATTTCTAAATTTGAGTTTATAAATTTAAATTATTTGAACGATTTTGTCCTATACTACGACGCATTTCCTAAACAACAGTGATTTTGCCCGAACACTTAGGTATTGGTATACGGGTAAACAATAACTGGGTAATCGGGTAAGAGCCCAGAGCTGCATGTGTGGGATCATGGGTGAGGGCATGCATGGCACGTGAGGAGAGGAGGGACCTTACCCCGTGCGTTCAGAGGCAACGGGGCTACAATAGCAAAATAATTTATGCGCAAAAAATTTCCAAAAGTCCCTGATGGGGGCTAAATTGAGTTGCTTCCTTCACGTGCAATAGTGATGTTCCTTCGTCAAATTGGCATTGCTGGAGTGGCGTGTTGCTTCGATTGAGGCCTTCGCTGCCTTCCTGATGCAAGGTCATGTCGAGTGAGGGTGGGCGCTGGTTGGATAGTAGCCAGATGGAGGTGAATGTTGTCGAAGAATATGGTGGTGGTGGCGAAGATCTAGCGACACACCTATGATAATAAAACAAGCTAAGAGCCCTAATTAAAGAGTTTAGAAGTATCGCCAATCCACGTGGAGTGTGATGGTGATGAGAGTTTGATGTGAGTGTGTGTATGGTGACCGAACGATGACGAGGAAGGTGGCAGAGCTTTGGGTTGTCTAGTGGAGGTGTTGGGTGGTTGCTTCGCTCAATAGGTTTAGGGTCGTTGATGGTGGAGGCGAGGTGAAGCTTATGGAGGTGTGATAAATAGCTGTTTATCATCATTCTTTTACCCTAAAAAAAATCTAGCTCTAAAGTTTTTAACTCCGTAAATGGGTTTCCGAGTTGCATTTAGGCATAATCTAGGTTAGTCATGCATTGCATTCTTTTTGTGTTTTTGACATATTGACTTGAGTGTTGAGGATAAGCAGATGATCAAACCCTTGAAATCCTAGCACTCAAGAAGGAAGAAAGTGAAGATCATTTCAACTGAACCCTTGCTGGATCCAGCTCATCTCAACTAGTTATCAGCCCGCATGAGTTAATTTTAGCTCCCTCAAGCTACATTCAACTCATCTTAGCTGGATGGTAGCTCAAGGAAGCTCAACTTAGCTCAACTCACCTAAACTCAACTCAGATCCATTCAACTTAGTTGAGTCTAGCTCATCCAAGCTCTAATCAGTTCACTAGGAGCTCTAGCTAGATCAACTAAGTTGACAGGAGTCCACCTCAGCTCATGCCCAGCTAATTTTAGCTCCACTCAACCCAAATTAGCTAAAGATGACTTCAACTAGCTCAAGCTAGCTCAAGTCCAGCTCTCGGAGACTCTACTCAGCTTAACCTAGTTGAGTAAGCTACTTAACCTAAGCTAGCTACTCTAATTAGCTAGGTACTCTCTGAGAAGACCAGGCCTAGCTCACCTCAGCTCATTTCAATAGAAGCCAGCTCATCTAAGCTTGACTTAACAGCTACCAAAGAACTAGCAAGATAAGACAACCAAAGTAGCTCCTGTAGATCTCTTCAGCAACCACTAGCTCCAGTACAGCTCAAGATAGCTACCTCCAGCTCTTCTCCCTTAAAGCCCTAGCTCTCTCTACCTCCTATTCTACTCTCTACTAGCTAAGCAAGCTAAGCTAGCTTAGCTTAGCTAGTCATCTCCTTGGCACCAACAACTAACCTTAGAACCACCTACTTAAGCTCCACCAAATAGATCTAAGCATAGTACATGTAAGCTCCTACTCCCAAACCCTTGTTTTGGCGCCAACATAGGCACCCCTTGGCCCCTCAACCGCCACCAAAAGCCACCTTGTTTTGGTGCCAAAATAAGCTTCTATAACATCCTATCTATCGCTCCAAAACACCCCCACATCCTAGCTTTACACCTACTACTACAACCCATCCTAGCCCTCCACATACCCTACTTTTAGAACCATCCTTAGGTGGCGCCAAAACCATGGCACCCTTCCATGGTTGGCACCAACCTAGGTGTCCCTTAGCCACCCATAACTACCCCCATAACACCCCTTTAGGTGGCGCCAAACACCCATCACCTTAGAATCACCTAACCACCTCCTAAAGCCCATCCTAGCCCTACACCTAATCCCCACACCAACCACCACTCTCCACTTCTATAATTACCCTCCTAACTACCACCATTAAAGATATCCTTTGTTACATTTTTCTCTACCTAGATCCACCATTACCAACATCCAAGGAAGGAAGGAGAGGAGGAAGAAGATCAAGGAGACACTCTATCTCCTTGGTGGCTTCAACTTCTTCTTCTTCCTTATGTCATCACCAAATCAAGCAAGAAGGCTAGGCAAGGAGGACTTCCAGAGGAGGAGAGGGTGGTCCACGCCACCCTAAGGAGGAGATTTGAAGTGGAAATCTTCTACTCTAGGAGGAGCCAGGCATGCCCCACCAAGGGTTTGCCAAAAGGAAGGAGAGCCAGGAGCCAAGAGCAAGCTTCCTTCAATACAGGGGCAACCTGAACTGGAGCAGGAGTTTGCAGCAACATCATCTTCTTCCTAAGCTTTCTTCTGTAGTTTCTTTATATCTTTTTTTGCATGGTAGTGTAGTGTTAGAATTTTGTTGGAGATTACAAGTGGGAATCCCTCTCACTTGTGAGTTCTCCAACCCCGTTGTAAAATAATTTTCAACTCAAGAAGCATTCTTCTCCTTTTTGTTTAGTTAGCTTGTGATTGTTGTTGTGACTTGATTCTCCATTATTCCAAGCCTCCCTTGCTTGGAGTGAGTTGGAGAATCAAAGCACTTTTTGCTTTGATTTCTTGTAGTTCTCATTCCCATTTCTCCGCAATCATTTTGCCCTTATTCAAAACCCTAAAAAAATACATATTTCAAAACCCAAAACGAAAGTTGATTTCCAAATTTCAAGCAAGTGATTTTCAAAAGCATTCCTAACTCCCTTGGGACAACTCGAATACTCATAAGTACTCGGCTTTTTATAAATTTAAAAGCGATCAAAATTGCGTGTTACAACGACTTAATTTTCGACTTTTAGAAATCACACATTTTCATGATAACTTTTTGGCACCATTGCTGGGGAGGCACAGCTTTGCTTTATCTTAATTCTCTTGCTTGATATGCAGATCTCATCTCCTTTTCTTTCCTTCTCTCATGTGTGCAGGCACTACAGGAAGAAGGCAGGATTCTAGAAGCGAAAGCTAAAGGCCCTTTTCTTCCCACGGATTTAAGGTTAGTGCCATCTTTCTTGTCACATAATATCTCTTAAAAGCTATCAAAGAAAACATTAAATCAAGCTTTCAAAATCAAAAACATTAAAATTAGGTAGAGTGGTGACTTTAAAAATTCATTGTTTGCTTGTTTAAATCTTTTAACACCACTCTACCTTAAGTGTTGGTGTTCTAATTTTTGGGTCCAGACTTCTATCTGGATTTCTAAAATCAATTCCTAACACCACAGGCCCCATAAAATCGTCAAAGTTCACCCAAAGATTCCAAATCAAGTCAGAAGCATCTATTCCAAATTTCATAGCATTTGGGTTGTAGAAAATTTTTAAAAATTCACAGACCATAGGAGGGTCATCTCCTCTAATTTCATTATTTTGTTACTTTCCATGAATTTTAGGAATTTTTATACTTATCCAATTTTTGTGAAATTTATCTCTTTAGAATTCTTGTGAAATTCTACACAACATATAAAATTACAAAAATTTTTGGTGGTTGAAGGTGGTACTGAAAAGTCCAAATACCCATGGGTATCATTTCTGGACTTTGACACCAACACAAACAAAAATCTCAAATAAATATCAAACGAATTCTTAAAATCATAAAAAAATATTTTTGGAATCCTTGTTTAATTTTCCTTCCAATAGTGGTGTTATTTACTTTATTTGGATCACTACTTAACAATAAAAGCCTAAAACAATTCACTGATAGTAACATTTCTGCTTAGGAATTCAAATCATTTAGGGTTTTCTTTTCATTTTATAGTCCTACATCATAAAAGAAATCTACATTCATCAATACAACTTGATTTCTCTCTGTTTGTGGAACTCAAACTTGTTTGAAAGCTTAAGAAGAAAACCCTAAAAGACATTAATATAAATTAAATCCTAAAAGCAAAAACACAGCAAAATTTGTGTGACAAGTTGATTTGGCATTGGACTCACTCCGTCCAATTTGCACACACCAAAAATAATTTGAAATAACAAGGCATTACCCTAATCAACACCCTCCACATTCCCGTGCACATTCAGGTACCCATGCCTAATTAAAATAAGTAGTCATTTGCCCACTTAAGCACTTCATCCAATTTAGGCTTGATATACAACGTTTAAGAATCAATAAGCACTCTAAATTCCCTTAGAAAATGTGACGACAGACTTGGAGGGAAGTCAAACAATGGGTAAGGGTTTACACAAGCCCCTAGTGATTTTCCCAAGACATGCTTAGGCCTAAGACACCTCTTTAGTCTAGTCAGGTTCTCTTTGGGAAGTGGGTTCACTTGTTGATCCCTTACTTGCCAGGTTCCCAAGTGTTAGGTTTTTCAGTCAACCCTAAGATAGAATTAGGTTTAATTGTTTGTTTTGCACACTTTCTCTCGTCTATCTCTTCTCCCCCCCCCTTCCCATCTTCCATTTAGTGTATGCATGGACGACGATCCCAAAACCCACACTTGAAGGGACCAACTGATTTTTCGGCTCGCCGCATCGCCCATAGTCGCTTGTTTTCTTCTTCCTCCATAGAAAACCAACAAAAAATGGAAAGCATCCAAAATCCTACAAAAAATACTAACAACCCATCCTCTTCTAACCAACAAAATGGGAACAACATGCATCAATTTCACCAACCAAAAATTGAAGTTCCCGAGCCACAATTTGAAATGCTGCAATTTGAACTGCCACCTTAGTGAAATTCGACCGAAAATTTAAATCTTGAAAATTCCAACCTGTTACTCATGGTAGTAACCCAACTTCTACATCTCCAGGCAAATCAACAACAATTGACTAGGACCGTCACAAACCTAGCCAATAATAGACCACCAAATGCTACACCCACTGTTCCATTGAGGGATTTCTATGATCCCTCCAATTATGAAGAAAGACCAGGGGTGGTCATCCCTGATGGAGAATTTGAAATTAAACCCACAGTCCTTCATATCATTAAGCATTTTCATGGCCTTCTTCGCGAAGACCCGTTTAGCCATTTAGACATGCTTACGGTCCTCACCCAAACCACCAAATCTTGGAATATTTCGCAAGAGTTATGGCTAATGCGGCTCTTCCTGCTATCCCCTAAAGATAAGGCCACTTATTGGTTTAGGACTGTGGGAAAACCCATTACTACCTGGACACAACTAAAGAGCACATTTCTAAAAAAATATTTCTCGCTTGGTTGGACTAATGCTTTACGTCGTGCAATAACTACCTTCCAACAAAAATCCGACGAGCCTATGCTTGAAGCATGGGAAAGATTTCAAGACTTATTAAGGAGTTGCCCCCACCACGAGGTGCCACTTTGGTAACTTGTGAAAATATTCTACCATGGTCTTGATGACCAATTGAGGTAGCTTGTTGACGCCTCATGTGGAGGCAATTTTTTAAATAAAGATGCCAAAGGTGCCTACAAACTTTTCGATGAAATGAGAGAAAATTCTTTCAATCATTCATCCATGGATACCTTTGGCAGAAATGCCAATCCCCGTGTAGGTGTTCATGAAGAAGGCACACAACAACAATCTCTCCCTATCACATAAGACGATTTGCAACATTTTGCACAAAGGCTTGACCAAATGCAAATAAATCAAAAGAAAATGGAAGAAAAATTTAACGTGCAACCGCAAAACTCTGTTCCAACTAACCCTAACTCTCGCCTTTCTAACTACCACACTAACCCGACCCTCCTCTGACGAGAAAATTTGCAACAAATCGATACAAGCGGATTTCAAAACCTTGACCTTGCACATAAATTTGCCAGGACTTCTGACAATTCTTCCATGTATGTCCTGGTCAATGAAAATATTTATGCTCTCCATGATAATTTTAGAAACAATTCCTCCAACTTCTATAATTCCACTTGGAGGAATAACCCTAATTTTTCCTAGAAGAATACCAATCAAATTCCACATTTTCAAAATCGAATGGGGAATTTTGGCCAAAACCAACCTTCGCAGGCTAATATTATTAACCAATTAATGAAACCCTGTAAGGAATGCAGCAACAAATGAACGACGTTACCCATGCTATTTCTAATTTACAAAATCAAATCACGGTAACTCCTGATCAAAGGCCAATGGGAAATCTACCCTCCTAACCCATTCCAAACCCTAGAAATCAGTGGAATCGATTTCAAAATGGAAATAATCAAGATCGAAAAGGTCAACACCAATAAATCCTACACCTCAATTTCCACTCAATTTTTGAAACTCGCAACAAAATCAACATTTTCCACAGCGAAATAACCACACTACCAATGCAGTAACATTACAAAGTAGTAAAACTATGCACAACACGGGAATCCCACCACCGTTCACTCTCTGGAACAAGAAGATAGCATAAGCACAACACCTTTTCACAAGCTTTAAACTGCAAAAAAAAGAAACCCAGAAAAACTGAGCCAGCAGAAGAATAATTACACACATTATTTGGCCAAGTGGAAATCAACATCCCTCTCCTAGATGTGATTAAATACGTTCCTACCTACGTAAAATTTTTAAAAGAAATTTGTACACCAAAAAGTCAACCAAAAAATCTAAGAAAGGTTGTCCTTTCTGAGACAGTTAGCTTTGTTGTTCAGAGCGAGTTGCCTCACAAAAGAAAGGACCCGGGTGCTCCATTAATATCAGTTGTCATTAATGACACTACTTTTGATCACACCCTCTTAGACCTAGGTGCATCAATAAACCTTATCCTTATCATTTTTTTTTATGAATTCTAGTTTAATGAACTTAAATCGGTAAAGGTCACCCTTCAATTTGCTAACAGATCTATTATTCACCCAAAAGGGATTGTAGAGGATGTCATTGTTCAGGTACATAATTGTCTCTTTGCTATGAACTTTTTAGTCCTCGACATTGATGTACTCGAAGCTCTAAAGAATGCACCTATTATTCTTGGAAGACCTTTCCTCGCCACCTCTAAAGCCAATATAAATTGCGATTCCGGTAAAATGGACACACTTGCTATGGCAAGACACTCACCTTAGATATTTTTAGGGCTTCCAAAAGAATCCAAGAGCCAAATTTCTTCGATGACTCAGATTCTGAAACCTCAAATCTTATTGAGGAAATGCTTTCTATGGATATGTGTTTTACAATAAATTCTTCTACTGAGTTTCCAAAATCATCTAACCCACCTCAACCACCACACCTAATTTCACACTAGCCTCTAACCACATTTCGGAACCCAACTTGCAATTATATCTGAAACCTTTGCCAGAATAATTAAAATATGTGTTTTTGGGCCCACATCATACAAAACCCTTTATTATTAATGCACATCTTTCAGGGTTACAAGAGGAAAAACTTCTCCAAGTCTTAAACAAATATCAAAAAGCCATTGGTTGGACATTAAATGATTTGAAAGGCACTAATGCGTCCTATTGCACTCATTGTATTTATCTTGAGGACGACTCTAAACCCACCCGCTAACCTCAACGTCACTTAAACCCTAATATGCAAGAGGTTG
This sequence comes from Thalassia testudinum, assembly GCA_037157565.1. Lineage (NCBI taxonomy): Eukaryota > Viridiplantae > Streptophyta > Magnoliopsida > Alismatales > Hydrocharitaceae > Thalassia > Thalassia testudinum. The sequence goes on from JAZHRO010000014.1 coordinate 5,162,184, forward strand.
TAAAATGGGAAATCATTGAATGGCTCGATGCGGGAATTATTTACCCTATCTCTGATAGCCAGTGGGTCAACCCTACACAAGTTGTACCCAAGGAAGCTGGCCTCACTATTATTACAAATGATAAGGGTGAAGAAATTCTCACTCGGACTGCTTCATCATGGCATGTCTGTATTGATTACAAAAATTAAATACCTCCACAAAGAAGGATCATTTTTCTCTCCCCTTTATCAATCAAATTTTGGAGCAGCTAGCCAGACAAGACTGTTATTGTTTTCTTGATGGATATTCTAGCTACAATCAACTCACAGTCCACCCTGAGGACCAAGAAAAGACCACTTTCACCTACCCCTTTAGAACCTTGGCTTTCTAAAGAATGCCATTTGGATTGTGTAATGCACCTGCGACTTTTCAACAATGCACGTTAGCAATCTTTTCTGACTTGGTAGGTGATTTCCTGGAGGTCTTTATGGATGATTTTTCATTTTTGGAGATTCTTTTGATCACTATCTTTGGAATTTAGAAAGAAATCTCCAGAAATATATTGAGGTTAACCTGGTTCTCAGTTGGGAGAAGAGCCATTTCATGATTCAAGAAGGCATTGTCCTGGGCCATGTTATTTCTGGAAAAGGAATCTTGGTAGACAAAGCTAAAGTCGATACAATCTCCAAACTTCCTCCACCCAGTTTGGTGAAGCAAATAAGATCTTTTCATGGGCATGTGGGATTCTATCGATGATTCCTTAAAGATTTCTCCAGAATTTCCCAACCATTAAGCCACCGTTTGACTAAAGACCAACCTTTTGACTTTGATAAAGATTGCTTGGAGAGTTTTAATATTTTAAAACAAGCAATTATGAGGCACCCATTCTGTAAGCACCCAAATGGGCTCATCCTTTTGAGCTTATGATGGTGCCTCAAATTATGCAATAGGAGCCATCTTAGGGCAATGAATCAATGAGAAACTCGTTGTGATTTATTATGCTAGTAAAACACTTCATGAAACACAACAGAATTATATCGTCACCGAAAAAGAACTTCTTGCGATCATTTTTGCCCTTGAAAATTTTTGTTCTTATCTTTTAGGGTCACACATCACCATTTACACTGATCACTCAGCCTTGAGATATTTGCTTAATAAGAAAGATGCAAAACCCCGCTTAATTCGATGGATATTATTATTACAAGACTTTGACTTGGAGATCAAAGATAAAGTGAGTTCGCAAAAAGTCATGGTCAATCACCTTTCAAGACTTGAGATTGGTGATATTTTGACTCGAATTCCTATTTTTCTCCCTTGGTATGCCGATTATGCAAATTATCTCGCCACTAGACGATTCCTTCCTGACTGGCCTAAACAAAAAAGGGATAAGTTCTTTGCTGAGATCAAATATTACTTCTGGGAGGACCCTGATCTATTCCTCATCTGTACCGATCAAGTCATTCGACGGTGCATTCCCGATTCAGAAACACATGATATTCTAAACCACTATCACTCAATGGCTTGTGGCAGACACTTTTTGAGGAAGAAAAAGGCAACCAATGTGTTAAATGTCAGATTTTATTGGCCTAGAATACACAAAGATGCTCGTGAATTTTGTTACAACCCGAACCCAGCTCCACATGGAACCTGGGGTCGGAGCGCCTCAACTAACTCAAGACCCAGTTGTCCATCGAGAAATAACATCACAAAGGAAGTCAATCCACACATGTAACATATCTAAAACATCCAAATAAAAGATAGGAAGCTACAAGTATATCCGTAAATAGTGCCACGAGAGAAAAGAAAGATCCTTAACATAGCCATCACAATCATAAATGAAGAATGGAAATGGAACTAATGGTTCTAATCAAGAGTACTCACGATAGCAGTAGGAAATGTCCAACTACTGCAGAAAGGGAAAATGAACTAAGGTTGGGCTTGGCTAGGCCTAGCACCCTCTGCGGCCGATGGTACGAGCTCCTCACCTCCCTGACCTGAACATAAGTGGTAGTCGTTAACAAAAGCTTAGTGGAGTGGCAAGTACAAAATTAATTAATGCAATTTAATTTAAAAGCAATAAACATTTCAGGTAATGGTAAGTGTTTCACACAATTCCATATTTTGATTCCATTTCTAGGTACTAGCTATTTAGTGTTTCGAATATTCTAACAAGCGATCTCGTTATCTCTTGGTTCACATGTTCCCTAATGGAACGATCTTGCTGCAGCTTTCCCTATGATGCAAGACATGCACATGGTACTCTCCTGGCCAAGAGAACACCCTGCATTTGTCCTACACCCAGTCTACCACCCCGAGTCATGGTTGCGACATAGCAGTGACTACGGCACACGCAATAAACTCATGAGAAGTTACCCCGCACTGACACGCGGTCAGTCCTTTCTGCTAACGGGTATGCTTAAAGTCATGCAGCATAGAACAGAACAGGGGCTGCACCCCTCACCAGTCTGCATACCCTTGCCCGACTATCCCGATTGGCCCCATGGGCCTAACAATAGTCGATGTAGGGAGGCCATACCTACCCTGGGTCCCAACCCAACCAAAGGCTAGCTCTCTCCCTACATAAGGGGTGAATAGCTCTCCTCAGTACGTACGTACACAAGGGCTAGCTCACCCCCATACTAGAGTCCAACAACAGTCGTGCCTCACATTAGGCAAAAACAATCCATCACTATCAAAGTTTAATACCATGACAGATAAGTTATTCTCTAGCTATCACTAAGAGCATTCATATCCCCTTAAATTCTATTCAAGCATCTGAGATTTCATGTGTCACAAGTTATGATTAGCATTTAGCATGGAATGGGCAATTAATTGCATCCTCTTAACACATTATTTCCAACCATTAGGGTTAACACTTCTTTACATCAACATTAATTAATCACGCATGTAACTTGAGAGCAGAGTTTATCCATTTAAGCTTAGGCATGCATGTAAGTAACTACAACTATAAGTCTATGCAACCAGCTATCTCACTCACATTCGCAAAAATCTAGGTACCTGATTTATTAACTACTCATGGCATGCATTTAATGAAACTAACCTGCCGGGATGGAAAGAACCACTCTACCTAGGGGTACGGAAGATATGGGGGCACGAGTGGTGGATCCTGTAACCTCTGCAGGTCCCGCACACACCATGGACTTGGGGTCTACACCAATTAAATGGTCAAACGGGGCATCAAACATGTTTACTGACATTGTAGTATGCTAAATAATTCTAAAATAGTGTAGAAACAACTCTAAAATGTAGGAAATTCCAAGAGCTTTCCAATGATACCTTACTCGCAAGATTCGCAGACCAAATGAGCCCCGAACCAACCTTAGAAAGGTCCTAGTTCACTTGAACCAGACCAGGTGGGTTGGTCTAGCTTGATCGACTACCTATCTACAGCAGGCGCGCACCACTCACCGCTATCAGATGTCTGGAGTGAATCCCAGACGTCTTACAATCACACAGAGCTCCACCTAATTTCTCCGCTCCTCTCTTTCCATCTGCTACTAGTCCCAACCATCCGAGACTCCACCCAGACCTCTGGCACCACCCTCAGATGTCCAAAAGCACCTCGAGTGTCGTGCACATGCACTTCCCCATGCACCCTCCCCTATGCGAGCGTTGCCTCCCCACGCAAGCTCACGCCCCAAGCTTGTACCCGCTGCAAGCACCTCGGGCAAGCCGCACCTCACGCCCCATGCATCTTCAAATGTCAGGAGCTCGTCCCTATTGTCTACAATGTCTCCCAGCAGTCCACAGGGGGTGCGGACGTCTGATACGCACCTCGAACTCCACCCCCGTGCAGCACCTCTCGTGGAAACCCCTACCTGAGTGCCTTACGCAGTGCGCCTGTGTCACAGCAACTCCCGAACCGTGGCTGCAGCTGCTTCCCCCTCCCGCCTTCTCCTCTCGACCTCTCACTCTCTCTCCTCCCACTCACCTCTCCCTCTCTCGCTCACCTCTCTCTCACTGGAGGTGGAGATGGTGTGTCGCTGAGGTAGGGGATTGGGGGGTGGGAGAATTGAGAAGGATTTTTATGGGGGTTCGAGGATAGGGTTTAGGTGCCGCGGGATTGAAGTAGGGTTGGGGAAAATTGCAGAATGCATCCTAGGCTCTTAGGGTTATTTACGTAGAGTAAAAAGGGTAAGAAGTAGGGGAGTAAGAATTGCATTAAGCCCCTCTACGAGCCAAATAACTTAGATGGGGTCCCTACGTGGGTTTCCTGGTGCACGAGATTTACGCCAAGGCTCCTATACTTTAGGAAATCACCCAAATGGCTCTTGGAGAGGGTCATTTCAAATTTTCTTGATCCTATGTGTGTTACCAGAGCATCAGCAACATGAACTCTAAGGATATGATGCCCCTCAACCCAATTTTGGATGTTGAAATCTTTGATGTGTAGGGCATCGATTTCATGGGATTGTTTATCACTTCTTTCAGGTTTCAGCACATTTTAGTTGTTATTGACTACGTTTCAAAATAGATTGAAGCGATACCCACGCGCACCAATGGCCATCGGGTCATCGTGGATTTCATCAAGAAAAACATTTTTTCGCATTTTGATGTTTCTAAGGCCATTATTAGTGACGGAGGATCACATTTTACACACTCCCAGTTCCGTCAACTTCTCGCTAAATATTGGGTGAATCATGAAATCTCAATACCATATCACCTTCAAATAAATGGCCAAGCTGAAGTCTCCAACCGAGAGATCAAAAATATTTTGCAAAAGACGGCAAAGCCCGACCAAAAAGATTGGTCGCTTAAACTTGATGATGCATTATGGGCTTATCGTACTGCTTTTAAAACCCTAATTGGCATGTCGCCTTTTCGCCTTATTTTTGGCAAGGCATGTCATCTCCCGGTTGAACTAGAACATCAGGCTTATTCGGTGATAAAAGAATTTAATTACAATTTGGACGCAGCTGGTAAACACAGAAAATTACAATTAACTGAACTTGAAGAACTTCGTAACCTGGTTTATGAAAAAGCACATATTTACAAAGACCGAACCAAGAAATTTCATGACAAATTCATCGTTCAAAAATCTTTTGAACCTAAACAGCGTGTGTGGCTTTTTGATGCAAGGTTACGCATATTTCCTTGTAAACTAAAATCTAAATGCACTGGTCCTTATAATGTAGTTCAAACTTATCCTCACGGTGTTGTTGAAATTTTGGATCCAAGAAACAATAATACTTTCCAAGTCAATGGCCAATGACTTAAGCCCTATCTTGATAGCAACCTTAACGCAAAATTCGATTCTCAAGACCTCCACAACCTACTCGATAATTAGTGACTTCACGCCCAGCTGAATGGTGTAAAAGATAGCACTGGATGGGAGGTAACCCATCATTTTTTCCTGCTTTACATTTTTATTTTTCAGAGGTTTTGACTATCCTGATCCCGACCGCCTTCACCAAGGTGATCTCTTTTCCCTTCCTATTGCATGCGGACATGCCATATCTTAAGCATGGGGAGGATGTTCTTAAATTTTGACGATCAAATCAGGCTTTTCAAAACCTAAAAACTTTCCAAAAAAAAAAATTTCCATTTTCTACATGCATAGCCAAAAAGAAATAAAAATAAAAATGTTGAAAACTTTTTGAGAAATTTTTGAAATTGGGACTAAGGTTGAGAAATCATTTCAAGGCACAATGGGATTTAATCTTTAACAAACTAGGGATTAAGATGCGGATCCAACTATTAGAATTTCTGGGTTTTCTTTTAGACTAGATCAAGTATCCTTCTCTAAATTCCACCTGAACTCATGATGATTCGAGATCTTCTTTTGTGACCTGGAAACTATTTTTGGCTTAGTTTCTGACTCAAAAACTTGTTCCTTGAGAAATTCTTGTGTCAAAATTTCACACACAGCCAACACTTAAAATAAATTTTAAAAATTAGAAAATCCCCTTGTTTAGACTCAGTGAAACCCGAAATAAATGATCGGTTTGAGTTCCCACCGCTGAGGAGGAAAATGCCTCCTTTGAGGATGTGAAGCCAGCATGTTACCGCATCGGTGATGCTCTATATCTATATTTCATATCTTTAGATGGAGCATTAAGGCACAATTTTGCAGCTCAAGTGTCTTGGACGGTGCTCTACCCGTAGCGTTGGAGCAGGAGCTTGACTTTGTTTGGAGCGCCCCTTTACACTACATTCTATTTTGGGGTTGTGAGCTCCTGGGTGGTGTCTTAGATAATACTATCCTAAAGTGCTGGTGCAAGAGCCCCCTTGAGAATTGGTAATGGGAATGATGATCTTGACACATTTATTGTAGGAATAAGTATGAGAGAGACAAAAGAAAAAACCAAATAAAAACATGACCTTATAAATGTTGGCATTCACAAGCACTGACACAAGATTTCAAAAGATTATGCAAGTTGCGAGTTGAATTCAAGAGCCAAAGAAATCCTAACTGCAAAATAATTTCAGGTCATAAGAATTGACAAGGAGTTAACTTGTGAATTTATAAAGGATACATTGATCCCGATTCATCTAATTTTTGGATCCAAAGATGAATCATATTATTTATCTTTAACAAATCCCGTACCTTTCATATTTTTAATCAACCAAAGTCCCACAATCTCCTTTTTCTCAAAAGTCAAAAAAATTAGACTTTCCCAAAAATCTTTTTTGTAAAATTAAATTTTTTCTAAGAGACTAGCAAAAGATAAGCATGGGGGTATCATAAACAATAGTTTATCATCATTCTTTTGCCCTAAAACAAATCTAGCTCTTAAGTTTTTAACTCAGCAAATGGGTTTTCGGGTTACATTTAGGCATAATCTAATTTAGGCATGCATTGCATTCTTTTTGTATTTTTGACATATTTACTTGAGTGTTAAGGATAAGCAGATGATCAAACCTTTAAAACCCTAGCACTCAAGAAGGCAGGAAGTGAAGAAGAAGATCATTTCAGTTAAACCCTAGCTGGATCCAGCTCATCTCAACTGGTTACCAGCCCACATGAGTTAGGTTGAGCTCCCTCAAGCTCCATTCAGCTCATCTCAATTGGATGGTAGCTCAACGTAGCTCAACTCACCTCAACTAAGCTCAAATCTAGCTCAACTTAGTTGAGTCTAGCTCATCCTAGCTCTAATCAATTCACTAGTAGCTCTAGCTAGATCAACTAAGTTGACTGGAGTCCACCTTAGCTCAGGTCCAACTACTTCTAGCTCCACTCACCTCAAATCAACTGAATATGACCTCAACTAGCTCAGGCCAGCTCAAGTCTAGCTCCCAGAGGCTCTACTCAGCTCAACCTAGTTAAGTTACTTGACCTAAGCTAGCTACTCCAACTAGCTAGGTATTCTCCAGGAAGACCAGACCCAGCTCACCTTACCTCATTTCAATAGAAGCTAGCTCATCTTAGCTTGGCTTAGCAGCTAGCAAAGAACTAGCAATCTAAGTCATCTAAGGTAGCTCCCTGCAAATCTCTTCAGTAGCCACCAGCTCCAGTATAGCTCAAGATAGCTACCTCCAGCTCTTCTCCCTTAAAACCCTAGCTCCCTCTGCCTCCTATTCTACTCTCCACTAACTAAGCAAGCTAAGCTAGCTTAGCTTAGCTTAGCTAGTCATCTCCTTGGCACCAACAACTAACCCTATAACCACCTAGCTAAGCTCCACCAAATTGACCTAAACATAGTACACCTATGCTCCTACTTCTAAACATTTGTTTTGGCGCCAACATAGGCACCCTTTGGCCCCTCAACCATCACCAAAAGCCACATTGTTTTGGTGCCAAAACAAGCTTTTGGTGCCAAAACACCCCCACATCCTAACCTTACACCTACCCCTACATACCATCCTAGCCCTCCACCTACCCCCCTCTTAGAACCATCCTTAGGTGGCGCCAACTTAGGTGTCCCTTAGCCACCCATAACAACCCCCATAACACCCCTTTAGGTGGCACCAAACACCCTCCACCTTAGGATCACCTAACCACCTCCTAAAGCCCATCCTAGCCCTACACTTAATCCCCATGCCAACCACCACTCTCCACTTCTATAAATACCCTCCTAACTACCACCATTAAAGATAGCCTTGGTTACATTTTTCTCCACCTAGATCCACCATTACCAACATCCAAGGAAGGAAGGAGAGGAGGAAGAAGATCAAGGAGACACTCTGTCTCCTTGGTGGCTTCAACTTCTTCTTCCTTGTGTCATCACCAAACCAAGGAGGAAGGCCAAGCAATGAGGACGTCCAGAGGAGGAGCAAGAAGGGTGGTCCACACCACCCTAAGGAGGAGATTTGGAGTGGAAATCCTCCACTCTAGGAGGAGCCAGGCACGACCCACCTAGGGCTTGCCAAAAGGAAGGAGAGCTAGTAGCCAAGAGCAAGCTTCCTTCAATCTAGGGGTAACCTGAATTGGAGCGGGAGTCTGCAGCAACATCATCTTCTTCCCAAGCTTTCTTCTACACTCTCTATATCTTTTTTGCATGGTAGTGTAGTGTTAGAAATTTGTTGGAGATTACAAGTGGGAGTCCCTCTCTCTTGTGAGTTCTCCAACATCATTGTAAAACAGTTTTCAACTCAAGAGGCATTCTTCTACTTGTAGTGAGTTGGAGAATCAAAGAACTTTTTGCTTTGAGTTCTTGTAGTTCTCATTCCTATTTCTCCGCAATCGTTTTGTCCTTACTCAAAGCCCTAAAAAAATACATATTTCAAAACCCAAAAAGAAAGTTGATTTCCAAATTTCAAGCAAGTGATTTTCAAAAGCATTCCTACCTCCCTTGGGATGACCTGAATACTCATCAAGTACTCGATCTTTTATAAATTTAAAAGCAATCAAAATTGCATATTACAATGACTTAATTTTTGACTTTTACAAACCACGCATTTTCATGATCAAGGTGGTGGTGAGTGGTTTGGTGGTCGAAGGTGGTCACGTGACCTCACCGAAGGCATGGCCAGTGCTGGGGAAGACGGTGTTGGAGAGCAGTAGTCGACGGCTAATCGTACGATCTAAGAGCCTAGGGGTATTCTAGAGAGGGAGAGGGAAAGGGTGGAGTAGCTTATGGGAAGAGAGAGGACGGAACCATGCCCAGCGTTGGCCGGCCGAACATGGGGAAGAAGGGGTTGCTAGTAAGACAACGGCAAGGAAGGAGAGGTCGAGAGAGACCTTGCTTTAGCCAGCAAGACTCACGACGAAGAGGACAAGATGGAGGGTCGTCCAATTTAATGGTTGAATGGCCAGAGGAGGTGGTCAGAGAGGGTTCGCTAGAGCTTGAGAAACGAAGATCGGAGGAGGAGGGAGGGTCTGATCAGCTATTTCTTAGCTGCTCTAAACCGTAGGACTTAGGGAAATTTATATAGAGCTCAGATACGAGCTCTAAATGAAGAAATGAGCTTGATTGGGTCTCGAATTTGAAAGAAAAAGTTCCTTGATTTCCTCGAGCTCACCGGAGCTCTAGGATCAATTTTGATCTCTCAAATGGGGTCTGTTGAATTCCTTATCATCTGATCAACAATCCCTCCAATTTTAAGAGATTTAGAGTTGATTTGAGAGAGATTTTCTCTCCCGAATCTCGGCTTGAAGATGCGTTCCCACTCCAATGGCGGTAGGGACCTTTTTAGGAGAATGACAATAAAGATATGGGAATGGATGTAAGAAACTTGAAACTTAGGGGTACAAATGTGAGAAATAGGGTTTTTAGGGGACTAAAATGCAAACTAGGTCAAGATGGACTCTGATTGGGCCCAAATTTTTGTGTTAACCTAATTTGGACCCAAGAAATCTAATGGTAAACTTGGATTTTAATTTTGACAACATTTATTTAGGTAAATTGTACAAAAGTTCAAATCAAGGCAAATTCCCATCTAAAACTCTTTTCCAGGTCAAAATGGGTTCAAATGGTCATACCAAAGGTACCAAACCCCTTAGAATATTTTTCCATGAATTTTAATAGGTTTAGATTGATTTTATCCTAACTATATCCTTTTCAATTTAAGTGGAGCTGATAATTAGGGTTTTCAGTACTGTTTTCATCCTCGAAATGCGTGAAACCCTGATTCAGTCAATGTAAACCCACTTTTTAGACTTTTATGCTCAATTGACCTTTAATTAACCCTTGAGTAACCCCATGGTTAATCTGTATTTGTGGTGTGTTGTTAAAACAACAGAATTAGCCCTATTTTCTTATTTTCTTCCCAAATCAGACCAGTGCAGAACTATGACCCTCAAATGATCAAGTAGGAGCATTTACCAATTGAATATGACTAATGGAGGCTAGTTAAGACCCATGATGGTGTTACCATAAAGAACTATATGTTCCAAAAATCTTAAATTGATCTTTGAAAATATTTTTCTATCAAACTTTCAAATTTCAATCTTTGAATATTGTTTTCTCATCTTATGAGCACAATGATTATTAGCATATGGAATTATTATCATGCTCCCACTAACCTTTACATGAGTCCAGGCATCATTGATGTTTTGAATGTATTCACAACACCTTATGGATCATTCAAGTCTAAATGCCTATTTGGATCCTGATTGGACTCAAGCTTATAGTTTTCACCCACTCCCTCATGTCACGATGCTCAAGGATGGATTGTATGAAGGTGGATCATTCTCAAACCCACTTCCATGAGATCCAAACTTTTGATGTGCAAGTTTTACTATCTTGAAACTCTTTTGAAGTATAAGCACATTTATCAAAGTTGATTTCCTTTAGATTGTCTTGGATATTAATTGGGTTCCAGTAACCTTTTAAGATTTTGGTTTCTCTAAGTCTGATTCTCATTCCATCTATCTCATGGAATTTGATATCCCACAATGTGAATACTTCATAAGAATACTCATTCAGGAATAGGAACGTTGGAACGTTTCCATATCTCGCATGACCATTAAAATTAATAATTGCTTGTATATCCAACAAGCTTGGATATATTATGGGCTTAACCATTATTTGCATGGCTTGTATAGCTTGTTCAGGATGAGTTCCACATCTCGCCAATTACACATCATTCTTGGAATAAATCCTAGTTGGGTATCCATCATTATAGAATCTGGTATTCCATATGTCAAAAATACTTTCGGAATTCTCATCAGACCAATAACAACTATTGTGACATGTATAAAGTCCAAGAATATTTCAATTTTGTCTCTAAGTTCAGCTCACTTGGATATAATATAAGCCAACCAACATTCAATATTTCTATCCCAATCTTAGACGAGTTCAAGTAACTCTCTAAAGATCATTCCTTGGATTCGATTATGAGTTAAGCATTTATCATTTTGGTAATTTGATATTCCACAAATCAAAATGCCCAAATAATCCATATCATAATGATGACAACCATTATCATGTTTGTGATGTCCAAAGGATTATCCTAAACTCCAACTCATTTGAGCTAGACATCGGCAATTAACACCAAATCTATATATCTAGATCCTTGTCCACATCATATGTGGTCAAGGAAACTAGACTTGATTTGAACTCTTAGAGGACAACCATTTTCATTCGCCAATGTGGATGTTCATTGGATTTGAGGAACCATATTTTCATCATCATTTGAACTTCTTTAAGTTCAATCTCATCTTAAGAATATAAGACCAAGCTGAGGTGTGTTGAAAGGAATGAGTTAGAAATAATTTCTTACTCCTTGTGATACTTCTTTTTAAAATTTATCTAATTAAGATTCATTACCAAAGTCAAATCGAATCTTTTATGATGTGTTAATCTTTCATGGTTTCTGAAATTAATTAATTACATAACTAATACATGAAAGTCATTGAACTTTCTAAAAGATCTTTGGCTCTTTCTATATTAGAAAAATATCATCATAGTTGGAATGATTATCAGTAAATGTCACCATCCACCAAGGAATGTTTCCATAATGCACACATCATTATGTGTTATTTTACGACATCTATAAGCCTTTTTCATAGAAGGATCAATCATAAACTATCTTCGAGTTCTTGATTTTTGGGTTAGAAGAGACTGTTCCTCCCATTGACTGAGAGGTTTGTCCTCAACTATCCTCTTAATCTCACTCATAGGCATTCATGTCCCAATATAAGACATTTCATAAAGGCAAAGAATTCTCTTTGCACTTATTTAGAATTCTCATCAATGATCATATCATTATAGAAACTTGAGTGTCCATCAATACATTTAGAAACATTCAAGCATCCACTAGCTAAAACTTACAATAAATCATTCATCATATGAGTAAGTCAATTCCAAATAATTTGAAAATAGAAAATTTTTCTATATATAGATGTAGAGAAAAACTTTCTATTATACTTTTCCAATCTTATTGGTAGAGGCTTGATGATGCAATGTTTCGGGAACACATGCTTATCATGTCAGGATTCATTATATATCTCCATGGCCAAATTTCTCAAGTTCTCAAAAGGTCTAGAGCACAACACATGGCTCAAGTTATATGCTCTTAGCTTATTTGCAACCATTGCGAACCATTAGTCATGAATCAATTTCATCCTCTTATTTGAGTTGAAAGTAGTTTTGAAAACTGTCATCTAGAAACAACATGAATGTGGTTTGATTTTCAAAAATGCTTTATTTCAAGAATTTTAAAACAAAGATCTCCAATTATGTCCAATTTGAGTATTGTTCCCTCTCCTACTCTCAAATGAAAAGACATATAGATACTAATGTCTCAAGTGGGAATGGGTTGACCTCTTCATTGAGATGATGTAGCTGCTTTGGCTTGCATACACAATCTCAATAAGAAAAGTGGGAACCCCTTCCACTTCATAAGTCCAATATATGCATTCGCAATGCTTGGCTTTCTGGTGTACATTACATCATGTGTGTCAAATCACTGCTGAGCGTGCTCGCAACTATGAACATGTCTCTGGAGGCACCTAACCTTTAGGCTAGGAACTATAAATGGGTTGACCCATATACGACTAATTGAGCCTCTTAGAATACTCAACTCAAGAGCAATCACACAAAAGAAGACAAAGATTGGTGACTTTGTTCCACCTTAACTGGTGTACATCTAAGGAGAGTGTAAGACTCTCAGCATTCACTATTAGTTTTCATATAAATACATAATACAAAGAAGTTCTCTCTTTTATTTTCCCTCAAACTGCGTAACCCCATCCACCTAAGTAACCTTGGCATATATAGGTTACATGACCCTTAAACATGGAGATCGTGCTAAGTTGGACAAACAATCATGGGTGTGAAACCACAATCCCATGATCTCCTTCAATAATAACAATGCGCCCCTGACATAACCGTCACGTCCATCTACCTTTCAGGTAGTCAAAGCAAGCCAACCTACCAGGTATTCGTATGAAGGTCTGCATCCCAGTAGCCAAATCTATTCAAGCAAGCAGATGAAGTCTGCTTCCAGGTAGTCGAACCTAGCCAGGCTACCGAGCAGGCGGGTTGTCAGACTGGGTCCATACAGACATTATGAAATGAGCTTATTTCCTTTAATGGGCCTTATTGGCAAGGCTCGGTTGATAGGATTTTTCTTCCCTCATCAATGTGCATGCTATACCACTGCCCTTCCTTTGGGGAGAGAACTCACTGCATAACCACATGGTTACGTCCACCCCACCTTAGCAATGGCTAATGGTTTATCATCTCTATTATTATCTACTTGATGCTTGAGGAATCCAATCCTAGTGGTTTAACTATGGCTATTTAAGAAGAGTCAATTTAATCCTATTAAATTACTAATCTCAACCTAGCCTAGATTTGAATTGTATTCTAATCTTATCCTGTGTATCATATTTGATATCACAACCCATACATCCAATCACATACATACAAGAACATTTCACAAAATTTTACATCATATGTAAAAAGGCTCTCAAATTATAGGAATTATATAAAAAATAACTCAACCGACTCAGAATCGCTTCATTCTATATGCCACCATGATCACATCATAGCATCCCACAATCAAACCATTAAAATTGTTGAAAAACATGACACACACAGAAAAATAAAAACCAAAATATCACATCTCGAGAAATCTGATTGTCAATGTTCCTTTGATTACTAATTAATCACATGATTGCAGTTGGATATTATCTGGTGTAACCCTAATTTTTAATCTAATAGAACATTTGTGGGCATCCCATCGTCTCCAAACTTCTTAATCTAGAAAATTAATCTCATTATTAATTCTGAAATTAATTTTCAAAATAATTATTGTGTTTGTTTTGATTTTCAAAATGAACTATGTGCCTTAAGTCTATGAAGATCACATCCAACATACACAGCACAAGAAACCAAAATCAAAAACAAACTCCCAATAAGTGAGGTGGGATGGCAGACCACCACGAGAAAAAAAATAATAATAATAGTGAGGTGGGATGGTGGACCACCGTCAACAAAAATATATATGCATGAGAAATGAGGTGGGATGGTGAACCACTGCTAGAGGTTAAATGTGGCCTATTCTCCCAAACACCACCAAGGTTAGGTGGGATAAAATTTGAGGTAGAGGCAATACATTCCTGCAAAAGGGGTTTGAGTAATGCCCTTAATAGCATGCCATCCAAACAGCACAAAGCTTTGTTCTTTGCACTGCCCACCCGACTAATGCCCTCCAAGGTATCCTGCCCGCCTTCTTCCTGCCCGAGGCAAGTACAAACTCTGGAAGCACTTAGCCACCTTAGCGCATGCCGTTGAGAGCTTCTTAAGAGCCCCTTGAGTCAAACGCCTCCTAGCAGCCCGAGGCTCTTCCGACCAAATTGCATGGTCACTAGAGAGCCATACACTTATGAAGAAAGTACGTTGTAGATCAGATCTCCAGGCCAATAACTTGGTTGAGCAAGCTTGCACTCCTACCATGTACCATGTGGCAAGCTCAACAGCCCAAGTATCCCCCAACCTAGGACTTTGTCAAGAAAGCGTCACGCAGACACCAGAGGTTGTGAGGCGAATTATCGAGTGCACCCATGAGGTGCCCATGTGGTAGAATATCCAAGCATGACCCATTGAGTACTTTAAGCAAACTCTCTCATACAAAAAAAGATAAGTCTTGATTTTCTTCATTTATTTCCATGGTACCGATAAAGTCGACTCATTTTATGTCATTCAAGCATCTTTGTCCCATATTCATATTCCAACCATTTCAAAGCAAAAATGGGATTTTGCATCTACCTATCTTATAAAACTCGCACCTCAACTCAACTCACCACTCTCTTGAGAACTAATGTGCACCAAGACTGAAAAAAAAAAAAAAAAAAAAAAAAAACCCTTCAGTCCCAACACTATAAACCACCCAAGGAAGCAAGCCACTAGGGAGTCCCCCCACAAAAGTAAACCTTGGGCCTCCCAAGAGAGTAGGTAAATTGAGGGAACATTGGTGTACTATTGTGAGTTACCTCTTACAGAGGCCCCAAGGAGAACCCAGGTGCTCTAGTATCCCTAAGTGCAATGACTAGGTCGAGCTCAAGTTAAACAAGAAGCGCACATATCGAAGTAGAGTTTTCCCGATTGCTTGCATGAGTTCCCTAACCTCTTGTCTTACAAGAAAACCTAGCCTGACTGAGAGTGCAAGCAGTCACACCACTAGAAACACTCAACCAAGAGAAAAGCCAACTTAATCGCTACCCAAAACAAAAGAGGTACAAGGGGCAACCCCAATGCTGATTGTTCAAGATGTTATTCCTTGAGTCTACATTTGATATTTTCACTTATTGAATAAGTAGGATGCCTTTTTATTTTACCCAAGCACCCTTCCTATTCATGTATGCCTAGCGTTTTTCTTTCAATACAACAAAACTTCACTTCTCTACATGGTATCATATTGGTGATCCTAAGCTGGTGCTAATACCTCCCTCGATTCTTATACCCTTTTTTCTCTCCACATCTATGGGGCCTAGACCATGGTGGGTCACTTTCTTGCTAGTTCGAATCCTTCCTATGAAGCTGCTTGATCACAGATGATGATGTTGTTTGAGATTCCCACCATAAAGGATGCTTATAATAAGCTGAGTAGGCTGGATGTCTCCCTTTCATCTGCTAGTTAGGTGGAGCATACCTCTGCCATGATTGTAACCCCAAGAGAGGACGAGGAGGTGGTCCATTGACTCACGAGCGTGGACGCCAATGCAATAACCAAGGGTGCGGTAGATCTAAATGCATATACTATGGCCAATATGGACATGTGGAAGAGTCACATTGGACTAAGCATGGTAGGTGCTCTACTACTCACCAGGCAGTAATTAGACCAGAGGTGACACCTGAGTAGGCTCTTATCACCTAGGCTAAGTTTAATGATTTAGTCCAAAGGATCTTGCAGATCTCATCTAGCTCTCAGGCCTCCACCTCTAGATGTGGAGATACCATCGTTGTTGTGATGACATCAAGTGGTTTCCTTGCTTCCCATCCACTTAGGGCAAGAACAAATTAGCATGTTGACTCTAGTGCCTCCCACAACATCTGTGGCAAGCCACAGCAGTTCACTCTCATCTACAACTTGACACTTCTAGGAGAACAATTGTGATTGCTAATGGTAGGAACTCCCCTATTACAGGTCAAGGGGAGATTCACTTTGCTCCTCACTTTAAAGTTCATCATGTTTTGCATGCCCCTGATTTTCCATTAAACCTGCTTTCAGTCAACTGTATTACTAAGGAACTTCATTATTGCGTTATTATTGACACCACGTCTCTTGTGTTTCAAGATATATGATAGATACATAATTTATATGAATAACTTATCTATTTTATGCTAAGTTCCTAGATAGCTAGATGCATATAGGTTGTACATATTGCATTTTAATTCTGCATGCATACTTAGGTCATATAAATATTTTATGTTTAATTAGTGTCTAATTATAATGTCTTGAATAATGCAGGAGTGAGTGGTGACATTAGAGCTACTTAGAATAAAGCTAGGAAATTAATAAAACTTGGAGTAAGAAGAAATAAAGACAAGGAAGAAAGATGGACAAGAGGACATGTGTCTCCTTCTACAACCCTCCTACTCTTAGCCTCCTAAGACAACCTACTTCACCAATAGTCCTTGTCCTAACCCTACCTATTTTTAGAAAACCCAAGCATAGGTGAATCCTAATCCTACACCTATGATCTAAGGGCCTACACAAAGAACATATCCAACTTGGTGGTCAGCCACATTAGATCATATCCCTTTATATGGTCGGCCACTGAAGAGCATATCATCTCCACATTATGGTCGGCCACCTACACCCCTTCATCCACCATTAACTCCACATCTTAGGGTTCCCCTTTAGCCACCTTAGCCGCCCACTTATCCCTCTCTAACACCTAGATCTTATCCCTCCTTACAACCCACCTAAGATCATATCCTCTAAGAATTAATCCTACCCACCCAACACCTATCCAAAGGCCATAAAACCATCCACTTGGCCAGCCACTTAGCTTCCACAACACACTACCATGGTCTACCAAGCATGCATCAAATCCACCCCCTCCCTCTTCTATCCTGTGGCCTATATTATTCATAGTTACACCATGACCTTTGCCACATCGTAACACTTAATCTAGACCTTACAAAACCTATCCTAAGGACCACAACATTCCTCCACTTAGCCAACTCTTCCTTAACACCCTTAGATCCCTATCTAGTAGCCCTCCTTCACTTTGATTAAGTGGACCATCATCAACCATTTATTAAATCCTAAGGTCCATATTTATTTCCTATCTCAATAAAAACACACATGCACCGTCCCTTAGAGAATTGAATTCCTCTACCACCATTCCCCACCCACATTCTCCTATCACTTCCAACCCTTCCTAGTTAGATTAGAAAAACCTTAGCCGTCCCGTTAGTTTTTCCTTAGTAGAAAATCCACTGATCATTCCTCTACATTCCTACACCCTCAGATCTCTGCATCTACTTTGGTGCCGTCGACGGATCTCTCCACCATCGTGACTCTGCTCTGGATCTACCTCCTACTACTTTCTTCTTATTGTTTTTGTAGAATTGTTCTACCTAGATCTATTTATTTCTTTGCAAAAACTCAATTTGTTATCTCTATCCCCCCTCTCTCTTTCTATTACTATCCTACTTATAGCTAGTTCATATTTTCTTTCACTTATAAAAATATAAAACAATGAGAAAAATACATACGCGAACTCCTATTTTTCTTCTTGTGTTCGACCTAGACTCCTAAATTTGGTTATCTTTTAATTGTTAGAGATTTTGCACCCTGCAATGATCACATTTTAAATCACGCATAGAATCTACTATCAATATACTAATAGGGAAGGTGATTGGTTGTGGCCATGAGGAAAGGGGGGTCTATTTCCTTGAGCAAACTTCGTATGTCTACCATGCAATGACATTATTTGGAGGAACATCAACTTATGGCACCTACGATTTGTTCATCTTCCATTATAGAAGTTGAGAAGAGTTATTACCCAAATCCCACCTACTGCTATCATTTAGTGTGAGACTTGCCAACTCAAAAAGCACCACATGAGCTCTATTCTGAGTTGACAAGAAGGTCATTCTGAGACTTTGCTTCATTTTGATGTGTGGGGCCCTAGTCTATCTCCTGTCTAGCTAGGCCACCATTTCTATCTTGTCATTGTTGATGACTTTTCATGTCTCTCTTCGGTCTTTTTACTAAATATAAGTCTAAGGTGAGACCTGTTATCAAGAATTTTCTTGTGAAAATAAAAAAATCAATTTAATGTTCTTGTGAAGGTTGTTTGCACTAATAATGCCCTTGAATTATGTTCTTCTATGCTTCATGGTGTCTTCCAAGGTCAAGGGATTATCCACCAAACTAGCTATCCCTGTACCTCTCAACAAAATGGGGTGGCTAAGAGGAAACGCTAGCATATAACACTAGCATATTCTAGATGTTACTGATATGAGAAAATGTGATTTTACAAAAGATATGAATTAAGTCGTTACAACACGTAAATCCAATCGTCTTTTAAATTTATATTCCTAGATAGTGGAGTATCTAGGGTTGTCCAAGGAGGCAACTTTAGTTATATCAATGATGAAACTCTCTCTCACTCTCTTGAAATCTTCTTTTTTTTGGCTTTTTAAGTTTTGCGATTTTTTAGGGTTTCGAAAATAGTCGGCAACAAGATGATGGAAATACTTAACTAGAAACACAAAAATACTAAAGCGAAAACCTAACCTTCCTAAGCTCACCCTAGGCACATGCATCCTAGGGTAATTAGGAAGGAAGTGAGTGCAACTAAGAAACTTAAAGAAGCATAGAAATAAAGGAACATGAAGTGGAAGGCAAGAAATTTTTATATTGAAAGAAAGAATCCATAATAATGTCAACTTGAAGAACTCACTTATGTGGAGGAGTTCCACGTAAGTAATCTACAAGTGTACAAGAAAGCTTATCTACTACAAAATAAAAACAAAGAGAAGATGGTAGCAGTATCCCGAAAGTGGTGAAGTAGTCGATCTTCACTCCAAGCCTTGATGTGCCCCTTGACTTGAAGATCTCTTCCTTGCTCCTTTAATGATGTTCTCTCTCCTAACAATCCAAGGGTGGTCGCCCACCCTTCTTTTCTCCTAGTCGTCCTTCACAAGTGGGACCTTCTTGTCATGGCTTCGAGGGAGAAAGAATGGGAGTATAGAGGCTAGAGGGGGGTGGTGAAGCTTCCCTCCTAGCCTCCTCGTCCAATTCTTCTTCCAAGTGGAAATTGTAGGTGGAAGAATGATGTGCCAACGATGGCCCTTAGGTGGTGGTTATGGATAGTTTTTATAATGAAGTGGGGGTGGAAGTTATGGATTTTTCACTACAACGAAAATAGGCTTTAGTAACAAAAAACATTCATCACTAAAAGTAATTATTTTGTCGCTAAAATACTTTAGTGACAATTAAAAATTTTGTCACTCCACTACCGCTAAAAGTTTGCGGCAAATTTTATTATCACTATATTATCAATTGTAGTGACATATACTATTATCACTAAATCATCCTTGTAGAAGCCTATAAAGTGAAATACAATTGTCATAATTTGTCTCTAAAGTCTACCTATAGCTACAAAAAAGTACATCATCAAAATATCACTGTATGATAGCTATAGTGATAAAATTAAATGTCAATAATTTATCACTAACCTATAATTTCAATATTATATAGCATTATTTCTGTATATGCCACCTTTATGCACTACAATAGATCTTTTAGCAACACTTACATTTGACTTTATTTGTTTTTCGAAAGCTAATTTCATGTAACATCATATTTCACATTGCTCATACTATTTCCACATAAAATATAGAAGTTAAATTCAAAGAAAAAGCATAGAACAAATGACAATAAAAAAAATCCTCTATCTAAACACTTCATTAACTAAATAGAATCTTCATCTCTAATCTTTAAATTCCATCAAGTCTTCCCATTAACACCATTTGAAAACTTGCCAATTTCTCTTGTGAGAACAGATACTTTGAGCCACAACTTCTAAATTAGATTCCTTATCTGCATCTTGTTGAATCATCTCAAAAACTAACCATGTGCTTCATGTCTTCACCATTTTGTGCAAACAAAACCAAAAATGACATCAAAACAAAGAAATGAAACAAACAAGAACCAAGTGCACATTTAAACTACATTGATATAAATATGCAAGGAAACTAAGATGAATCAAAGAAAATAAATAAAAATCAACCAACGAAATCTGCAGAAGTTTTGAATGAAAAAAATTAGGCATGGATCCATTAATAAGCATCAACCTTTGATATACCTTTAGATCTAGCATATTATTGACAACTTTATTGTAGTGGTCAAAAACAAATGCCTGATCATTGGAATCATTATTGGAAACTACATTACTATTACTTTATGAGATTTATTTTGAAAATTGATAACACAAGAAGATAATAAGGTATAAATCTAATAAAAAAAAGTATATCATAATGATATATGATAAAAATGGGAAAAAAAAGATTAGTAAGATATGGACTTCAAGAATCAGTAACATAAAGGCGAAGTTTACTAACATGGAATCATAGACTATCAAAAGGTTGAAAAGTGATTAAAGTTGGCCATGGAAATGAGACAAGCCCACCGTTGAAGATAGCTTATGGAGAGGAATTCATGAGTATGCACGTACTAGTTTTGGGCACATGAAAAAAGGAATGCCATGCATTTTAGCCATACCATCTTATTGATGATACAAAAATAGAGTTGTAGCATGAGGAATAAAGAAAATAGTAACCACAAAGAGCAGAAGTAACGACAAAGAGGATATTGTTAATAAAAGAGGAATAAATGGAGAAACATTGTAAGGGGAAAAAAACTTCCAAAATAAAAAAGAGACCAAGCATGTAATTTGATGTATAAGGATTTCTTTTATGCATCAAAATTCTGAGAACTGGTGAATTGATTGCTATAAGATGTCTTATGCATGATTTTTTTTTTTACATTGCAAATCTGAGAAATAGATCAGATTGAGCATTTCCAATTAAGAAATGGGAGTTGCAATCCCTATCCTTAACCATGCAGATACTTTAGGTCAAAGCAACTAATGGAATGAAAGAAATTGTAACAAAATGGTTGTTCTACCCTTCAGTTATAACAAAGACTTTAATCTTTTCCTATGCATTTTGAGAAGAGAAATTCAATAACATTTATCCTATGTCTTCCTTGAGTTTGAGTTTCAAGAACTAGGAAGATGTACACTAATTGGCCATTGTGATCGCTCGAAAATTTCTATTAAGCAACCAAAGTCACGGATAAACAAGAGAGAAACATGGCAAAAGTTGCCCATTGAATTTGTAGAATAAAACTCATTATAAAAGTCTTAATAGATAGGGATACCACACTTTCAAAAATCTAACTTTTATCAATTTGGTATTATATCAACTATTTTGTGGTAGGCAAGTCCCAACAAAGTGGGATGCTATCTATTCAAAAGATTACATTTATTTATAACTTATAAAAGTTATATATTTAGGAGCCACAACTCCTAACAAATAGGTAGGCAACATCTTCAGAATATGAAACTTGAATTCTTATTTTATTCCTTTTACAACCACATCATAGCCTCCAAAATAACATCAGTGCTAGGGAAAATAGTTTCCAACAATGAACTCAAAATCAAGGCAGTAATCAATAGCTTACTGAAAAGAGTTGTGGTCGAGCCCGGATAGGTTGTGTTAATATGGTGATTTTTTTCATTGAAATGTGTGTGGTAGTTAACCTAAATCGAGCCTAACCATCTCTTTACAAAATTTTTAACCTGGCCTACTTGATTTTATCTTTATCACTTTTAGGCCCAGAGTCGAACTTAGGGAAGTGGGATTAGAAGTGAATGAGTTTCTACGCCTTTCCTATAACGAATCTCTTCCATTCGTTTATTGTGTTTTTCTATTTAAGATTTTTTTCTGATAATTTTTGTCCTTGAGGTACACCCTCAAAATCAGGTTCTTGGCTTTAAGCCAAATCAGGGTTCCAAAACTGGTCTTGCTATTCACAAGACTAAGTACCTGCAAGTCAAGGATTATCTTTTCTCTTTTATATATTTTTTTATCTTTTTACTGGCAGGAAAGAGAAATAGAAATAAAGTAAATATAGTATATATATATGTATATATTATATATGTATAAAGGGGTGGGGGTGGAGGTGGAGATGGCATGTAACACGGTGTCGAGTCGATCGTCGTCTAGGAAGACGCAACCAACAGGACGAAGTGCCACGTGGAATGTAAGGTGGATGGGTGGAAGATGAGTGCGAACACACTTTCTGTACGCGTGTATCGGGGAATATTAGCAACTGGTGTAGATATTCCTGCGATACAACTTATGGTAGGTGATATGAAAAAATATATCTATATAAATATATATCTATAAGCATATATATAGATATGTAAATATATGTATAGATAGATGTATGTATATGTATATCTATATATATATATATATTTATAATTGTATATATATGTATGTGTATATAACTATATATATAGATATAGATATGTGTATATATATATATATATGTATATATATAGGTATATATATAGTAATATATGTATATAGTTATATATATGTGTATATGTATATATATATATATATATTAGTATAAGTATTTATGTATGTAGATATATGTAGATAGATATACAAATATATATATATGTATTTATAGTTATAGGTATATGTATATATGTATGTATATATATGTATATATATATATGTATAAATATATGTGTATATATATGTATATATATGTATGTATATATACTTATACTTAGTTATATACGTACTAATATATGTATAGATATGTATATATATATATCAATATATATATGTATATGTATATATATATAAGTATATAATAGTGTATAGGTGAGTGGGTGTGTGTACGAGAGTGTGTGTCTGTGTGTATGTGTGAGCAGGAGTGAGAGAGTGTTGTGAGAGAAAGAGAGAGAGAGAGAGAGAGCAAGAGAGACTGCTGGAGTGAAGGAGGCAATTTAAGTCGTATGAAGCCGTGAGCATCGTCTGATAGCACACGTGCGCGCGCAGGAGCGTAGGCACGCAAAGACGTGCGCACTGGAGGGAGTGAGCATGAGGGAGAGAGGCCACAGCGCACCGTGCTACGTGAAGAGGCTGGTGTGGGCAGACGCAGGCGCTGGGAGCGGGTGAAGACGTGGGCGGGTGCCAGCGTTGGCAGACGTGGGCATACGCAGACGCGCGGGCGGGCACTGGAGTGGGCTCGGGGCGGGACGCGGGTGCGGGCTAGCGCAAGTTGCGGCACTCCGGGTGACCGGATAAGTGAGAAACTTGCCGGTCACCGCACTGTAGCCACAGTGCTCCGTTGACTAGCGTGAACAGTGGCTACAGTGCATGGTCAAGCTGCGCGACCAGGTGCGCCTGGTGCTGTGAGTGCGGGAGCTGCTACGTGAGCTAGCGCACGTGTGGAAGGGGTGTGCCGGCTGGTTGCGGGCGGAAAGGCGAGTGCGGGCACAAAGAAGTGGGAGGCAAGGGCGCCTGCAGGCACGCGCTGGAGGCGAGGGCAGCCTGTAGGCGTGCGCTGGAGGGCCTTGCTGCTGCTGCTGCCGCAGAGCTTCAGATCTTGAAGCCTGCAGCAATGGCGAAAGTGGCTCAACGTCGAAACAGAGAGAGAAGATCACCACGACCACCGGCTCTTGATGAGCTGGGCGGTGGTGGGACTCACAGTGGTGGTTGTGCACCACTGTGAGGTGCTCCTACCCGCAGAGTGGCTCCACAAGAGGAGGAGAGGCTGCGTATGGAGGGGAGAGGGGAGGAGACGGCCTAGAAGGAGGGAAGCTGCTGTGTTGGATGGACCAAGCTCAACTGCAAGGAAGAAGGCTGAGGTCCTTCTAAAGAGCAAAGAGACATGCACAGCCATGCCCTGGCTATGCATGGCTCTGCATGGTTGGTAGGGAGTGCTTGTGCATGCGGCTGTAGGGCAAGCATGCTGCAAAGCATGGTGCGAAGAGGAAGAAGAGGCCATGCCTAAAGCCGCGCGGAGAAATTCAAAGTCAAATAAAATTAAAAATAAAGATGGTGAATTTGCGAAGCAGCACTTGAGGAAAACATTAATTTCACGGCCATTTTATTTCACTCTCCTCCCCTCTCAATTAAATGCATGCATGCGTGTATTTTTACAAATGCGACTATGTCTACCTAATATGCATTGGTAATGCTAGGAAATAGCACAAGATGGCACAATTGTTGGTGTATTTTTGTTGTGCAATCACTTACCAGCAACCCTATATCTATATGGATATGTTCGTGATGGATGAAATTATGTTTCCCTATAAAGATCATTCTTTGCCATGTATCTATCACAATACCCTGAATGCTTCTCATATGCTGACGCATTATTTCTTGCTTCCTCTATTAACTTGGTCCTTTCATCACAATTAGCATATGCACTCCTGCGATTATTTAATGCTTGAAAAAATATTACAATAAACTAAAGAAGTTAGAGAAAACTAAATTCTTGAAGAGCCTTTCGTTGATGATTTTTGAAATATAGAAAAGAAAATTCTAACTCCCAAGTACCTATCCTTTTCTAAAAGCATCATAGGGGCATTTTTAGAGGCTCCTCTAGAAGTTGAATGACATATGTTGAGGTAGAGATACTAGTATTTGCTAAAGCATATGCCTTGAGAAAAAAAGCTTCAAATGATCATTGGATGGAAATAAACTCCTTTACCTTAGTCAATGCCTTTTCATGTCGACCAGTGTCATATCAAATCCATCCTTCATAAATAAGTCTTTCATGCTCATAACGTAAGAGGTTATGCACCAACCTTAAACTGTTATGGCAGCCTTTTAGGAATTTAATCTAACAAATCGACAGCTTATCTCGTTACAAAAGCAATAAATTACTAGATGAATGCAAATAAATAAAAATGAATAGGTTGAAAATGAAGCAAGCATCAACCATAAATTGCATTTGTTCAAGCAACCTACATGGATCTAAATTATGTCATAATTTGTGATGATATCTTTATTTGTGTCCTTTTAATAAGATTAAAAGGTATGACGCTCATGAGATTTGTTTGGCAACAAGACAAGTTGAACACTGTAGAGAAGAATCACTTTCTAAGAATATTTTGTTTTTATCACAATGGAGATGTGGGCTGTATAAAAAAACTACTTGCATACCACATAGGAAGACCTTATGGTAGAGATGGTAGGCCATCAACTACAGAGATGCCTATTACCTAAGGTTAGCCTTTAAACTGGAAGGTTGTCGCTAATTCAACTTAAAGTTGTTGGGATGATCAACTCATTAATAAAAGTTTAGTAAGTGCACCAATAATATAGACAAAGGATTCTATGATAATAAGACTCCACTTCCTCTCTATGCAGTGCATCAATATATAGAGATAGAGGACACTGGGAATTTATTTTCTTCATAAATGTTTCATAGAAACATTATCGAGCTAGTTAGCCTCAATGCAAACAACTAGGTACATAAGAATCATAAGATGAGTGACACTCTTTCACTAGCCAATACCACCTTTACATCCACAGAAAGAAACTCTAGGATTCCTTAACTAGTTTAAGCATCCTTTTATTCAAGTCTTGGGGGTAACTAAGAAGTAGAGGATGTTTATACGGCATATACACCTATCACACTTGTTAACATGTGATGAAAAACAATACCCATCAAATAGGCTAATATAAATCTCAGAGTGATTTATTATAACATGCTAGTCAGACCAAGTGCAGGTTGAAAGGGAGAAGGTGGAACCACTAGTAGAAAGGTCCAAAATCACCTAAGCTTGAATCTGAGGTGGAAAAGCTTAAGGCATATAGTTGTCAATTATGCTCTTTCAGAACTTGTGCATTTTTCTCAAATAACTTATCATTTTGTAATTCACTACATAATCATTATCTCAGCTTTTCAATACTAAATATTTTAACAAGACTGGTTTATTTACTATAGGTAAAAGCAAAATGTGATTTATTCCACAATTGTTTGTAACAAAGTAGCCAATTTACCAAAAGAAAAACAACAACTACCCTTGTTTTCTCTGGTTCTAATGCAGAGGTCGAGTCTAAAGTCATGTTTATACCCCCCAAAAGAAACTAAGGCAAGGAAGTAGGATGAAAGATAAGAAGCATTTCGCTAATCATATTGCATATAGAAAACTGCTCCTTCAAAACATTATGATGTTGAGGTTTACAAGATACAAACTAAATCAAATCAATCCTATATTGTAGTTGTAGCCTGACAGTTTTATCTTTAAGGTACACCATTTTAAACAAGAAGTCAATTAACGCCAATGGTGGTCTGCTTCACGTATAAACAATGTAAATAACAGAGAATGTAGCGCAGGTAGGGGTATCCCAGTTGGGTTCCCCCATCATCGTAAACCCTCATTAAGCGGGGTGGCACGGGTTCGAGCCCATGTCTGGGTGGGTTTCCCAATTGCCCATACGCTCATAGGGCCAAGTGGCGGTGTTGTGCACTAGGTGCTCCGTCGGACGTCTAAGGCTTGCGTCGGTAGGACCGGCCCCCCCCAGTTTACCTCTGTCACCATGTAGGGGGTTCTGGGTCATCAAAAATAATAATAATAATAACAGATAATGTAGAAGAATTATGCTCAATTAGGAAAATAAAAGTACATAACTGGAGAGATGTACCATAGTATATGTCATTGTCCAAAAAATGCCAAAAGAAAAAAAATATCAGAAATGAAATTTTAAAATTTAAAAGCATGTGCAACATGCAAATCGTTACATACAATAGCTTTACCAAGTCTGCAAACGAGAAGACATGCCACCAATGTTGTTAAGAATGGCACACAAATTGGATAGAATTGAAAAGTGATTTAATGTTCCTTCTATTGATAGAAGAATATAAAAAGATCATATAAAAGAAATGCAGCCAATATACTGTCAAAAACAAGAAAGGTTGCTATGATCCCAACCCGAAGCAATGCACTGGTGGACAAATAGTGACCTAATGTTATTCCTTTTCAAATCACAAATATTTTGGGCAACCACAAAAGCACCCTGCCAGTTAGAACATCATCACAAAAAGCCTTCTTAATTGTCAGCAAATAACTTATGGAATTGTCAGTTCCACTAATAGCCACTAGTCATTACTTCTGTTGCAAGCTTTGTTCTACTAAGAAGAACATTGTTTTAATAACTCATGTGGATTTTCCCTTTTCAGAAAAAAAATGGTGGGGATTTTTTCCTCTTCAAAAACAAATGGGATGGATACACAATATCAACAATCATTCTATATATTAAAACTTCAAACAAAAAATATAAATGCCTGCCCTTGTAGGAAAATATTATCATCATATAGCCTTGGTCTCCTAAAAAGCCACCACATCTCTTGCAACTAACTTTCCCACAAAAGGGAAAATGGAGCTACATGCTTGAAGTTTGATCTAAAAGACCCACTCCTAAAGCTCCGCCAAATACGCTACATTTGAAGTGGAATCAATTATCCATCCTAGTGTTCAAATCATGCATAAAATTCCCACATCCATGTTATATTCAACCCATTACCTGTTACCCAACATAAATCCTTAATCCCAGTTCACCCACCCATCAACTTTCCACAATATAACATATTCCATTGTGAAATATACATCAAGTACCCAAGGAATATGTTCATTTGGCATAATTGCTTCCTTATACTCCTAGCCAAGTGGAATATACCCAAGTGGTCTCCTCTATATTTTAGCTCATTCAAACCCGTGAACTTTTTTAAAATTGTTTAGATTCCAGTTAATTTAGTTCTAAGAGATTATATCCCACATCATCTTACAACAATGTAACAATATGGTTGCAAACACTTCCCAGAATCATGAATTACAACAAGCTTCTGGTATGGGTTGTGGGCAAAGGGGGAGGAGGAGGGGCTCTAGGGGAACATGCTAGGCAAGGAGAAGCAACCATGGGTGCGTGGAGGAGGGTCGCAGGTGGGGAGGGCATCGAGGGTGTAGGTTCACAAGGGCTCGAGGGGGGGGGGGGGGGTGGGGGGGGTGGGCTTGTAGGGGAAGGTGGGTCGTGGGTTGGGGAGTCAGGGAAAGTTTGGAAAAGGCTACGGGGGGATGATGGGTGGAGGAGCAGAATGGAATAAGGAGGAGGGAGGTGGTGTTTGGGTGGATAAGGAGGGTCGGGGGGGAGAGTCCAGGTGGAGGAGGGTCTCACGAGATGAGGTCGGGGAAGGAGGGGAAATGGATGGAGGAGGAGGAGGAGGGTTACCTTAACCGACAAATGGAGTAGAATCAGATGTAGTCATAGGAGGAGGAAGCGACAACGGCGAAGGAGCGGCACTGCAAGACCAATGACGATGGCATTCGTTGACCCCTGCGAGCCCCTGAATCCTCATCTCAAGGGAGCGTTCGTCGTGAGTGAGGATGCCTACAAGGGACATCGAGGAGAAAAACATTCATACCGCCTACTATTTAAGAGAATTCATCTTTTTTTAAGGAATGTGTCATAGTATAGGACAAAATCACTCAAATCATTTAAATTTGTAACTCAGAATCACAAGAGTCCAAGGTCGAACACGGAAAGCAATTAATAGCAATTCAATCTCACTAATCACAAGAAATATAAGCAATTATAATCAAAACTTTATTTAGAACAAGTCAAAATGATATATGAATGAAATCAAATATCATAGTGTAAAAAGAATGGGTTAAAATGGTGATTTGAATCACCAATTAACCCTTTGAAGTTCATCTCAAGTATCTCAAATATTTGAACAGTAATTGTCAACCAATATCTCAACAATATTCAGAATTAAGGCACCAAGCTCAACTTAGCTTCAACAGAACAGAGGTAAAGGCCTCCTCTTCCTCTTTCGTGCCTCAAGAGAGAGAGGCAACCATAGCACAGAGGCAAAGGCCTCCTTTGAAATTGGCTAAGTGTAGAGAGAGTAGTAGAGGGCAAACCCCCCCTCTCTCATTTTCCTCCTCTTCTTCTATCAGAAACCTGGGTTTAGCCGGGTAATCAAACGGGTAACCGGGCATGAATAGGGTCTAGGCCTACAGGCATGGTCACAGGCGAGGAGTGCTTGGTCAGGTAAGTGGGTGTATGGATGAAGGGGACCCGACCCCCGTGTCTTGGGTGAGGGGTTGGTAACACAAATCCCTTATATCTCACACAAGCCACTTTAATCTCTATGATGTGGGACTATCTAGTCCCCTCTTCGTCACGACACAGCAGCAGCTGAAGGTGCTTCTAATTGAGGTCGAAGATGAGTCCGTGGAGTTCAATTACGCGCTGGGTTCACTTCCTGGGAGTTAGCCGCAGAGCCTGGGAGGGAATCCTGGAGGAGTCATGGACAGAGGACTGCGGATGAGGTCGAAGGAGTCGAGGCAGTGGCGGAGGCCCAGTCAGTCACCTGAAAGCAAGAACATGACCTTACTGCCACTTCAAAGGCACTCAAAAGCTTCGCTAGTGTGTGGTAAGTGCATTGGTGGTAATGGTGTGGTGTGTGGTGTCGTAAGAAGGGCTAATGGTGATGGAGACGACATACGAAGAAGGTGGTGTTCAGGGAGGCGTTGCAGTGTGTGGAAGCCCAAATTAGGAGAGGGTTTTTGTAGAAGGTGGCACGACGAAACTCTTGTATGAGGAGCAAGAGCATTTGGAGGTGTATGGCATCACAGAGGCTTCACCGGAGTGTCACCAGAGTGGAGGACGAAGGTGGTGTAGCAGGTAGTACGGTGGTCGTGCGTGTGTTGTGAGTGTGGGGAAAGAGAATAGAGAGAGAGGAAGGTACAGATGGACTTAGTAGGGAAGGAGGCGGACAGAAAGTGCCGGCATTGGCGAGCCGAAGCCGAAGAAGATGAGAGTCCGATGAGGTGGCAGCGACGATGAAGAGGCGGAAAGCAATCTCTCTTTGGCTGGAGAGATGCGGAGGAGGCAGAGGAAGGCAGAGAGTCGTCCAATTTGATGGTTGGACAACCGGAAGAGGAGGATGGAGAGGGGTCACCAGAGCAAGGTATGAAGGTGGCCGGGGAGGGAAGGAAGAGGAGTTTCTCTAACCAAAACTTGCTAAGGAGCACGGTTATGCATTAGGGAAGCTTTTATAGAGCTTCAAGCAAGATTCCAAGCTTGGAAACAAGCTTGCGAAGCTCTGATTTTGAGGAAAAAGATCATTGAAATCCAAGGATTCAGATGAGCCTTTTGAGGGGATTTGGGATCTAGAATTAGGCTTAGATGATTGAGTACGTCCTTAGGATTCCCTTCCAATTTTGGAAAGGGTTGACCAAGCAATTAGGGAGGAATCCTTGATTGGAAGCTCAGGTTCATGGGTTCACACCTACCATGGCGGCAGAGACCCATTTGAAGAAAATGAAGAGAAGTTAGGGGCTTTTTGTAAATATTTCAAAAGTTAGGGGCATGAATGTGAGAAAGAGTCAGACTGGATCAAAATGCAAACTAGGTCAAGATAGACTTTGCTTGGGCCAAAATTTTGGTACAAACCTAATTGGGACCCAAGAAATCTGATGGTGGAGTCAAATTTTTGTTTCGACAAAGTTTGATTGGGTAATTTGCACACAAACCCAAATTAGGGTAACTTTCTATCTGAGACTTTGTTTAAGGTCAAAATAGGTTCTAATGGTCAAATCAAGGTTACTAAACCTTATGGAATATTTTTATATGAATTTTAGAAGGTTTAGATGGATTTTATTTTGACCAAAACCTCTATTATTTAAGTAGGTTTGAAATTAGAGTTTTGGGTTACTATTAAGTCTCCGAATGTGCGAAAACCCATTTCTGTCTACATGGACCCGCTTATTAGACTTCAATGCTCTTTTGACCTTTAATTCACCCCTACCCAACCCCTTGGTTATTCTATGTTCATGATATGGTGTTAAAATTATAGAATTCTTGTTCTCTTCTCAAAACATAATATGGTGGAGATATAACCCTCAGATGACTATGTAGGAGCTTTTATCTTTTATTCCAGACTAAAATGGGCTATTTAGGTATCATGATGGTGTTTCCATCATACCCCCATTCCTAACTTTTGCTAGTCCCATAGTAAAACATTCTATGGATCAAAATCAGGTCTCTAGGTCGAATGTAACCGTCAAGGTGCCTTACTAAGCTGCATCTCTAGAAATCATATCAGAATGCCAATAACAGGCCTAAAGGTACTCAGGTATCAGCCAAGATCCAGACCTGACCAGCTTCAGTCTGAGTCTGCCGTGAAGGTTTCTAAGGCCCGCAAAAACTGCCTAGAGGTTCGTTGACCCCAGCTGTTAAAGTACCCGTGCATAGATGTAATATGTCCAGGTTCAGTTTGCTAATGCATTTTTGTAAGAAAGAGATGGAAGGATTTTCATTTAGAGAGTTTTCTCTCTTTTCTTTTTACTTTTTCGTAAATCCAGCCTCGAATTGGCCCTAAACATGATCTGTATTGGATTCCTTGTCCCCACCATCAATCCTCGAAGGGTCCCTGGCTTTTGATGCTTCAGGATAACATTGCCCATGGCAACCCCCAAAACCCTGGTTTTCAACACTTCGGGATAGTACTGCCCATGGCATTCTGTAGCTAAATTCAAGCCCTGGCAATCGACATTTCAGGATAATCCTACCCATGGCACCTTTACTAGCACAAGGTGCTTACATGCCCTGGTTAGGATATTAGATAGCCTAGGAGACAAGAACCGAGGAGAAGATATGTTATTACGCATCTTCGAGGAGAATTTCCCACCTCTCCATATCAGGAACTTGTCCAATCAACTTGTGTTGTCGGGCTGCTCCTAAGCTAGATCTTCGAGATGACTTTTCATAATAGAACACTTTTAGCATGATTTTTCTTTATTAAGCACACTAAACCAGACTAAGTGTGTGATTTTTGCGTGCTTAGGTTACCAAGTCCCATAAACCAAAGGGCTGGCAACGAAGCTGAATAATCCCTAAGCCTTAGACCTACTACATCAGCCTTGCACTTTCCTCAACCTCTTGAGAATTAATCCAGATCTTAACAAATACTTGAGTGTTTAAACCCTAAAATAGATCCACAAGGCCTAAGGTTGATATCCACCACTAATTTCCTAAGTTTTAGCCTTCTAGGTCTTAATTTATCATCTGATCCAACCTAGAAGTTAGGTAGGTTCCATATTAAATTTCAAGGGACTAATTCATTTTCTTTTCTTTTTGTTTGCTCCCTTTTCTTCTTTCTTTTCTTTTCCTTTCCTCTCTTTTTCTCTTAAAATGACCTCTCCTCTCCTCTCCTCTCTCTCTCTCTCTCTCTCTCTCAATGAAACCCTTTCATGCATTGATTTCATAGTGTTTTACACTTTAATACCCCCCATGCCTACGATTTGCAATGTCCTCATTGTAAATTAGGTGGGTTTGAGTTCAATCCAAATCGTACATTAGAACAGGTGGGTGGTCAACAGGTTGGAATGGTTGTTGCGAATGATTTCAAGCTTTGATACATGTACCAAAGGTAGTGTTGGCTGTTCTAATGAACGAACCCTAAAGTGCAATATGAATTCAGCAAAAGGATATGTTAGGAAGGTTTCATGTTTTTCAAAAGATGATGGGTTGCCTCCCATTAAGCTGATTAGATGATGGGTTTAACACCATCAACTGGGTACAATGAGCTCAAAAGGATGTGTCAACTGATGCATTATGATGAGTGATAGGAGAAAATATGTGATCGCGGTGGATGAGAATCAAATGGCCACAAATGAGTATCAAATGATGAAGAGTCGTTCTAGAAGTTCTATGATATGGGTCAAGTTGATTCATTTCTAGGTGGCTCTTATGGAGTTTTTCCAAAGGAATCACTTGGAAGATGTAGTGATTATGGAGTTCTGAAGTAAGATCGTTGTGGGTCCAGGCCCTAATAGAGGTGAATCTAATCAGCATATCCTAGATGTGTGGTTCCTCTTGTAACATGTGGCCCAATGGATCTTTTTCTAATGAGTCATCTTGATTTTTCTCTAATGGGTGTAAGATCAATTCCTCAAAACATGACTCAAAAATAGGGTTGTCTAATGATTCTTCTCTATAGTTTTCATCCCAAAAAATGAATGTCTGGAGAGTGCCTTTTTTATCATCCAATTCCAAATCTGCAAAGGATTCATACTCTGGGTTGTGGTCACTCTCAGTATCCCCCATGCCCAATTCTTAGAGATCCTCAAAACAAACTTCATAATGAAATGTTTCCAGATCCATGGAATCTGAATCCCGTCGATTGTTATCCTCTTCTTCAAAATCCATGTGTGTTCCCTTAAGATCAAAGGTGAAAACCTCCAATACTCTCAATTTGCTAGAATCATGCTTGGCTAAATCGAGATCCTCCATCATGTGGAAAACTTCCAGTTCTGGCTCTAGGTTTTCTACCATCAAAATGGTCATGAGATCTTGAATCAAACCTAGTTATTCTGCCAAGCATTTTCCTTTTCCTTTAGATGATGCCTCAAAAATATTGATCTCAATTTGTTTATCTCCAGAGGCAATTACCATGTGCCTTGATTCACAATTAATTATGGCTCCTACAGTAGCCAAGAAAGGTCTTCACAAAATCAAGGGCATATCTTGTATTGGTTGTGGCGCATCCATGTCAAGAACTAAGAAATTAGCTAAGTAGCTAAAATCTTTGACTCTAACTACCACATCCTCTACTAGCCCAATCGGGGTGATTACGGTTCGATTAGCCAATTGCAGAGTAACATTAGTGGGTTTTAGCTGTCCAATCCATAGTTTTTCAAATAGGACGGTTGGGATTAGGTTGACTAAAGCGCCAAGATCCAGCATAGCCTGCTTGAAATTTGCACCACCAATCTTGCAGGGGATCAGTGGGGTGACTGGATCGGATTTCTTAGGGGGTAGACCATTTTGGATTATGGCACTCACTTTCAGATAGTACTACCTTCCCTTGTGATGGTTCTTCCACCTCTTTTTTGGATAAGTCAAGTGAGGTGGGATTGAGGATATCAAGTAATGGAATAGTGACTTGTGCATTCCTCAATGGTCCCATTATGTCAGATTCCGACAGTCCTCTAGTGTGGAGCTAGGATAAGATCTGGGATAGGGGAATGGATTGGTTGTCTGGAGGATGAGTTTCTATTTCCACCTCTTGGTTTTGTCCTCGACATTGTTATGTTGATCATAGGTTGGGTGAGATTTAGGAGATGGACATCGGGGCTTGGGTTTGAGATATTTTCTCATGCCCACAACATTGATCATAGCACAATCATGATGTGAAGGTGGAGGAGAGAGAATTGGACCTTGTTGCTGAACACTAGGATAGATCGTGGTGTGATTTGAATTAGCTGAGGTGGATGAGGTAAACACGCAAGTATGAGTGGATGGGCCTGGCTAAGTGTAGCTTGTTTGACCTTGGATTTGATTCACTACGTGCTTCTGAGTCAACATGCTGTTTGGATTTGGTAGAGGTTGGGAGGGAAGTACACCAGGCTGGTGAGTCCATGCCATTTATGCAAGCTGATTCTGAACCTATGTGATCTCATCTTTGTGCTATATCTGCATAGTCGTGTTAGTCTTATGAATGACAGCCAGGACTTGCAAAACCATGCTCATTTGCTCTTCCTTGCTAGGCCCAGATTGGTAACTCAGATTGGGCCTAGGCTGAGTAGGCTGACAAGGGCGTGGAGCTTGTGGTCGAGGCTAGAATTGAGATCTCGAATTTTGATTATTCCTAGACCACTCAAAATTGGGATGATTATGCCATCCAAGATTATAAGTGTTTGAGAATGGATCATTCTGGATGGAGTTGAGGTCCTCGTAGGTCTAAGGAACCCCAGAGAAGTCAGAATACGAGGGTTCAGAGTTCCCCTAACTAGAGTAGGTTGGTCTAGAGTTTCCTACGAAACCAGGATCAGACAGGGGTGGATATGGGTCCATTCCCTATGAAGAGTGGTGATAGATGTTATGCATAGCCTCCCTACCAGAGGGTGGTTGCACAAATGGGTTTTGCTGTGCTAAGGTGGCTCTCTGCAAGTGTCGAGCCAATTCGTCCACCTTCTCGATAATAGAGACCTTGTCCAGGTGACTGGCCACTAGTTCCAGATCAATGGGTGCAAACAGGCCTTGGGTTTCATGTACCCCTCGGGTGTTCGTCAATGCACGGGCAATCGTCCTATCGAACATGCCCATAGATTCTTTATTGATGGAGTTCTCACACATATTCTCCAGGATCTCCCACACGATGTCCTCATGTTGACCCATGATGTTGCCACTACAAGTCGCATTAACGAATAATCTGATATCTTCACGGAGTCCCTGGTAAAAAGACTAGACTTGTTCCTATTTAAGAACTCCGTGATGGGGGAATTTCCGCATGAGGTCTAGAAAGCGATCCCATGCCCCGTGAAGTGGTTCTCCCGCATTCTTAGTAAAGTGTGTGATCAGGTGCCTCCAAGCATTTGTCTGACCAATAGGAAAAAACTTCTTCAGAAATTCATATTGAAGTTCAACCCATGTGTTGATTGGACGAGTTAGGGTTTGGTACCAGTGGGCATCCTTGTCCATGAGGGAGAAAGAAAACATCTTCATGAGTAGGATGTCTCGATCTTGAGCAGTTGTCCTAAAGGTCTAGGCCAGATGCTTGAGTTGTTTGATATGCTGGAAGGGATTATCGGAGTTTAGCCCATGATATTTAGGGATATCATGAATCATGTTGGGCTTGAGTTTAGTATCAGGTCCTCCAGTAGGGATTTGAACTCTAGGTTCAATTGCTACCGCAGTGGGATTATAATGATCTCACATCATAGGATGTTGCGGTGGATTCATGAATGCATGGAATAGATCATTGAGATGCTAAAGCTGATTCTGGAGATTGCTTTCTTCTTCTGCTTGGTGTTCCATGGCTATGGATGAAGGAGATCTAGGCTCAGATGAATCAGAAGAGATATCGATCTGGTCGGGAGATAGCATAAACAAGTGAGTCGAGGCTTGACCTCGACGGGAATGAACAGCTAATGGAGGCCTCAAGGTGATCTTAAGGACCCCTCCTGAACATGATCTAAGAAACTAGAGGAGGGACAGAATATGTGATGGACCCAATTGAGGCACCCAAAAATCTTTGGATGACTAACGAGGTTCAAGGCAGATGATCCCTCTTGATCAGAAAGTTGTCCACCCGAGAAATACGTGGGCAACCAGGAAGGGAGAGTCTCGTAAAGACGCCTACATGGGAGAGCGTCCCCACGGGTTACTGGGTTTCCCCCACCCGACCTTCCTTGTCATCGCGGATCCAAGTAGACCGGAATGAATAACTTGACCTCTTAAGTCTACCAAATTTTAATCCTGAATTAAGGTGCTTAGAATTTCACTTGAACTTTAGATTTGATTTATGCTTGTGACCTAATTTGAAGGTTGGTTGATCCACAAAGTGGATCAACTTCACCTAACCTGCCCTAAGGTTTAGGATGAGTTGGGTAATGGGCCCAAAATCACCCTATGTGATTTGCAAACAGGTTATTGAGTCCAAACTTTTAAGGATTCAAGTGAATGATAGAGCCTTCTTTTAGGATTTTCTTGATTAGGTCAATTCAAGCAAGGTTTTGGGTGACACACAATGCGGGAAAATCAATTCTCGTTATTTTAGGTAGGTGTGTTTTTCTCAACCCTAAGGTGGAAAACCCTAATTTGGTTCTTTTGGTCCAATCAGTTCTATCCAAATGTGGCACCTAGGCTCAATCAAGAAGGTGAACAGCCCTAGGTACCTTAAGTCGCTTCTAGGTGCAGAAATCTGGAAGGGGATCTCTAGAATGAATCAAATTAGACAACTCAAGTGATTAAGTCTAATAATAAATGCGAGTTAATCCTAATTGATTTCTCTTTTTAATTCTTTTCCAGAAATAGGGGCTTAAGAAGAAGGAAATGAGATTACCTGCTCCTGGAGTGGCTGTCGTGCAGCTGATCTTCTCAAATGTAACTTGCACAACCACAACCAAACATATAAAGCAAGTTAATATCAAATCAGAAATTGTAATTAGTGAAATCAAATTGCACGTTGCTTCCCAGCAATGGCGCCAAAATGTTTAAGAGAATTTGTCTTTGTTTAAGGAATGCGTCACAATATAGGACAAAATTGCTTAAATCATTTAAATTTGTAACTCAGAATCACAAGAGGCCGAGGTTGAACACAGGGAGTAATTAATAGCAATTCAATCTCACTAATCACAAGAAATATAAGCAATTATAATCAAAACTTTATTTAGAACAACTCAAAATGATATATAAATGAAATTAAGTATCACAGTATAAAAAGAATGGGTTAAAATGATGATTGGAATCACCAATTAACCCTTTGAAGTTAAGCTCAAGTATCTCAAATATTTGAACAGTAATTGTCAACCAATATCTCAACAGTATTCAGAATTAAGGCACCAGGCTCAGCTCAGCTTCAATAAAATAGAGGCAAAGGCCTCTTCTTCCTCTTTCATGCCTTAAGGGAGAGAGGCAACCACAGCAAAGAGGTAAAGGCCTCCTTTGAAATTAGTTAAGTGTAGACAGAGCAGTAGAGGGCAAAAACTCCTCTCTCTCTCTTTCCTGCTCTTCTTCTATTAGAAAACCAAGTTTAGTCAGGTAATCGAGCAAGTAACCAGGCATGAACAAGGTCCAGGCCTACGGTCGTGGTCACAGGCGAGGAGTGCTTGGCCGAGTAAGCAGGTGTAAGGGTGAGGGGGACCCGACCCTCGTGTCTTGGATGAGGGGTCAGGAACACAAATCCCTTATATCTCACATAAGCCACTTCAATCTCTATGATGTGGGACTATCTAGTCCCCTCTTCGTCACGACACTACAACAACTGAAGGTGCTTCCAATTGAGGTCGAAGATGAGTCCGTGGAGTTCAGTTGCGTGCTGGGTTTGCTTCCTGGGAGTTAGTCACAGAGCCTAGGAGAGAAACCTGGAGGAGTCATGGCCGGAGGACTGCGACGAGGTCGGAGGAGTCGAGGCAGTGACGGAGGTTCATCAGTCACCTAAAAGCAAGAACACGGCCTCGTGACCACATCAAAGGCACTCAAAAGCTTCGTCGGTGTGCAGCGAGTGCGTTGGTGTCAATGGTGTGGGGTGTGGTGTCGTAAGGAGGGCTAACGGTGATGGAGACAACACGCAAAGAATGTGGTGTTCGAGGAGGCATTGCAGTGTGTGGAAGCCTAAATTAAGAGAGGGCTTTTGTAAAGGGTGGCACGAAGAAACTCGTGGATGAGGAGCAGGGGCATTTGGAGGCATGTGGCGTCGGGGAGGCTTCACCAGAGTGTCGCCGGAGCAGAGGACGAAGGTGGTGTAGCGAGTGGTATGATGATCGTGCATGTGTTGTGAGTGTGGGGAAAGAGAATAGAGCAAGAGAGGAAGGTATAGAGGGACTTAGGAGGGAAGGAGGCGGACAGAGAGCACCGGCATTGGCGAGCCAAAGCCAAAGAAGATGAGAGAGTCTGGTGAGGTGGCGGCGACGATAAAGAGGTGGAGAGCAATCTCTCTTCGGTCGGAGAGATGCAGAGGGGGTAAAGGAAGGTAGAGGGCCGTTCAATTTGATGGTTGGATGATCGGAAGAGAAGGACGGAGAGGGGTCGCCGGAACAAGGTATGAAGGTGGCCGAAGAGGGAAGCAAGAGGAGTTTCTCTGACCAAAACTTGCTAAGGAGCACGATTATGCGTTGGGAAAGCTTTTATAAAGCTTCAAGCAAGCTTCCAAGTTGGAAACAAGCTTGCGAAGCTCTGATTTTGAGGAAAATGATCCTTGAAATCCAAGGATTTGCATGAGCTCTTTTAGGGGATTTGGGGTCTAGAATTAGGTTTAGATGATTTAGGACTTCCTCAGGATCTTCCCTTCCAAATTTGGAAGGGATTGACCAAGCAATTAGGGAGGAATCCTTGATTGGAAGCTCAGGTTCATGGGTTC
Organism: Thalassia testudinum; assembly: GCA_037157565.1. NCBI lineage: Eukaryota > Viridiplantae > Streptophyta > Magnoliopsida > Alismatales > Hydrocharitaceae > Thalassia > Thalassia testudinum. The sequence goes on from JAZHRO010000014.1 coordinate 5,201,442, forward strand.
ACACCTACCATGGCGACAAGGGCCCATTTGATGAAAATGAAGAGAAGTTAGGGGCTTTTTGTAATATTTCAAAAGTTAGGGCCATGAATGAGAAAGAGTCAGATTGGACCAAAATGCAAATTAGGTCAAGATGGACTCTGATTGGGCCCAAATTTTGGTACAAACCTAATTTGGACCCAAGAAATCTATTGGAGTCGGATTTTGGTTTTAACCAACTTTGACTAGGCAATTTGCACAAAAACTCAAATTAAGGTAACTTTCTATCTGAGACTTTGTTTAAGGTCAAAACAAGTTCCAATGATCAAATCAAGGTTACTAAACCTTATGGAATATTTTTCTACGAATTTTAAAAGGTTTAGATGGATTTTATTCTGACCAAACCTCTGTTATTTAAGTGGGTCTGAAATTAGGGTTTTGGGTTACTGTTAATTCTCGAAATGTGAGCAAACCCATTTCTGTTTGCATGGACCCACTTATTAGAATTCAATGCTCTTTTGACCTTCAATTCACCCCTAGCCAACCCCTTGGTTATTCTGTGTTCATGATATACTGTTAAAATTACAAAATTAACCCTGGTTTCTTGTTCTCTTCTCAAAACATAATATGGTGGAGATATAACCCTTAGATGAATATGTAGGAGCTTTTATCTTTTATTCTAGACTAAAATGGACTAGTTAGAGCTCATGATGGCGTTCCCATCACCTGTGATTAAAAAACATAATGGGTTAATTACATGGGTGAAAAATGTATTACGTTATTTACGGTGAAGTCATTTCCTCAAGGCATGACTTTGCCAATAATAACAAAGTCGTGTCCTCAGGACACGACTTTGGTAGGGCTACCTTCAAACCTCCCGCCTCCCTTCCTCCATCCTCCCCCCACGCCATTCCCTCCTCCTCGAGCTGGTGCTACTGCTCCATTCCTTTACGTCGATGCTGTTGCTGCCCTCGCCTCTACCTCCACCGCGTGTCGCCCACCATTGGTTGCCCTTCATTCGTCCTTGTTCCACCCCACACCATTGTGTCCAGTGTCGCAGCCACCATTCTCTTTCCTGAAAATCCAACGATCTTCATTTTTGAAGGTGCTGCTGACATTAAGTTGCGAGGCAGTCGCTGCTGTGCCGAGTCACCGCCACCACCTCTGTTCCTCCCACTGCCATGCCAAGTAACGTTAACCATTGTTCTTCTTTGAAATCTTTTATCACTTGATATTGTTTACTTAGAGTATTTTTAGTTAAGGAAATGATTTCTGAAGATGGGCATGGCCAATGAAAATTACAATTGAAAACAATTAGTAGTAAGTAGTGTATAATCATTACATGGGTAAGGCCATGATAAATCTCAATGCGGAAGAAGGTCATAAATCATAGTTATGACATAACTAGTAGTTATTAGGAAAACCAATGCATGACATAAAAATATGCTTGTTTAAGAAGCCTAAGGTAGAATAATACAAACAATCGTTTACATCAATTTAGGTTGCAGTTAGATGAGGCTCATAGATTAGGTAGGTTTTTAGTGAGAGATGGTTGTTAAGGTTCATTATTAGCATATAGGTGATATAAACAATGATCAAGACATTGGTTAGTCTTCCTCGCTTACAATTATTGTGTGAGTTGGAATTAAGTAGTTCTTGAAGAAAGTATTTTGTTAATGTTAGGAGTTATGTATAGAGAAAATGAATATCTTGTTATTGTTGTAGTTGATTAATGTAGAATGAATGAATCAAATAGAAGAATCTTCTATTCATTTAGAAGACTTTGCACCTAATTTGAGAATGGTTTGTTTTAATTCATTGAGTAATGATGTTTCAGGTTAGATGTTGAAATGGCACCAAGTTTTGTGCGCTTGTATGCACATGGTAATATTGTTGGAGAAGATGGAGTCGGATATGATAGATCATTTTGCAAGTATATGTGGATTTTTAGAGATGAAAAAGACTTTGACAAGTTCAAGGAGAAGATAATTAGGAGGTTACAAATTGATCCTTTAACACATGACATCGAGATAGTGCATAGATTTCTAATGACTATGAGAAGTGGAGATCATAGGAGTACAACCTATATATCCTCACTGATTTTAGACGAGGATGATCCTGATTCAGTTGTTGGGACCATGGATACCATGGGCACAGAGTATTTCCCAGAACCGTATATTACGATCCATGAGAGAAGATGCATTCCTTCACTAAGTACTCCAGCTACCCATCCTACAGTAAGTACACCCATAGTCCAGCCTCCAATTATTTCTTCAGTTGTCTATTCTCATATGTGTACTCCAATTATGCAACCTCCATTGAATACTCCAGTTGTGCAGCCTCCATTGAGTACTCCAGTTGTACAACCTCCATTGAGTACTACTCCAGTGGTGCAGCCTATTGTAGGCAACGCAGTCACTAAGTACTCCTATTTTCCAACCACCTCTGAGTACACCAATTGTTCAACATGTACCGAGTACTGCAGTTATTCAGCTAAGGGATGATGGTAATGGTTTTGGAAACGATCATGGTGGTTTCAATGACATACCATCAAATAATGATAATAGTGGCCATGACGATGATAGTGGTCATGAATATGAAACCAATGATGTGTCACATGGCCCCACCTCACAGACAATGGATGGACATGGTAGCAACAATGCACATTACGTTATGGATGATAGTTTCTATAACATTCCAGTTGGGTCTAGATATATCAGTTGGGAGGAATGTGTTGATGATATGAGACTTGGTGGAAATTTCTACATTGGAAAGGCATTCAATACAAAGGAAGATTTAATTTTTGCAATGAAAGATTTTCATGTTAGACAGAAATATAACTTCTTCGTTCATGAATCAAATAGGAAAGTATGGGTTGTTGAATGTAGTCACAAAGAGAAGGGTTGTAGGTGGGGACTTCATGGGCATAAGAGGAAATTTGATGGCAAATTTGTTGTTGGCATTGTTGATGGACCGCACACATGTCATAACCCTTTTACAGGTTTAGACCACCCCCAATTAAATTGCCATTTCATGGCATGCTATCTCGTATAATATGTGCAAGAATCAACAACTATCAAGGTTAGGGAATTGAAGAGTTTCATTGATGAAGAGTTTAAATGCAATATCAGCAAAAGAAAAGTTTAGGATGCAAAAAGAAAAGCAATAGAGATTGCATATGGTAATTAGGATGAATCCTACAATGACATGATACACTTCATGCAATCAAGGAGAAAAATTCCACGATGGAGATTGACTTTGAATAGGACATGAGACCCATGAGAGATGGCAGAAGAATATTTAGAAAAGCATTTTGGGCCTCCGAGCCATGTATCGAGGCATTCCAACAATGTAGGCCACTCATTAGCATTGATGGTACACATTTATATGGCAAGCACAAGCACAAGTTGCTTATTGCTAACAGCATGGACAATCCAGATGCATTTTCCCACTATCTTTTGCTCTAGTTGGCGAAGAAAGGGAAGAAACATGGGTGTGGTTTCTAACACATGTGAGGTACTTTATTATTGGAGAGAGGCATGGACCCATATGCATCATTTCAGATAGGCATGCAGGCATAAAGGCAACAATGAGAAATCCAGATGTTGGGATGCTTCCTCCATTTGTGCAATGGAGATTTTGTTTGCGTCACGTTTCTAGTAATTTCAATGACGTGTACAAAAACATGACAATGAAAAAACTTGTGGAAAGAGCTTCCCTTGAGGCTTGTCCCCTTAAGTTTAATGCTTGTATGGAAAAACTTACGGAGTTGAAGGAAGATGCCCCAGCTTGGTTTGAGAGACAATCAATCCCGCAGGAGATGTGGACACTTGCTTGTTGGTGGATATAGGTGGGGCTATATGACAACCAACATATGTGAAAGTTATAACACAATCTTAAAGGATGCAAGATCTTTACCGATTACTGCCTTGGTGAAAAAAAACATTTCACAATTGTATGTCATACTTTAGAGATCGTAGAGGTGATGCGGAAGTAGCATTAAGTAGATCTGATGTTTATACCACTTAGGCTAATACTAAATTGCAAAAGTGGATAACAGTCGCCCATGGGCATACTGCAGTATTATATCACTGGAGTCCGAAATTACAACATGAAGTTGTAACTAAGGAACAACCTACAGCATATGGCATGAAAGGAGGAAGAACTAGATCAGTCAATATAACGGCAAATACATGCACATGTGGAAAATGGCAAATTTGGCAGATTCCATGTTCTCATGCTTTGACTGCACTTGCACATAGGAATTTGAATTTGGATGATTCCATTCCACATTAGTATAGGTGGGAGCAGCAGCTTCAATAATATCAATGAAGCTTTTATCCTATTCTCGATGAACAATCATGGACTTGGATGCTGATTGACTTCTCCAAAGTCATTCCAGATTCAGAGCGTAAGCGTACAAAGGGTCATCCCAGATCTACTCGTATCCAAAATGAAATGGACTTTCAGGAATCATCACAACCAAATAATTGTAGCAATTGTGGTAGTGCTGGACACACAAGGCATAACTGTCCTCCTAGAGCTACAACTAAATCGTCAAGTGATGTGCCTCCATCTAATGAAAATCGGCCAACATTGATGGGAACACCATCATGAGGCATAACTAGCTCAATTTGGTCTAGAAAGGTTAACAAATGCTCCTACATATCCATCAGAAGGTCCTAAGGGCACAAAATCCCATTTTGAAAAGAATAGAAGAGTACAAGGTTATTTATGCAAAATTAGCAACATTCCACAATTACAGAATAACCATGGGGTATTTTAGGGATTTATTAAAGGTCATATGGTCATTATGTCTAATAAGTGGGTCCATGCAGAACAAAACGGGTTTTCATGCATTTCAAGAATTAATGGACATCTGAAACCTTAAAAACAGACTCGCTTAATTAACTGAGGTTCTGGTCAGAATAAAATTCACCTAAACCCTTTAAAATTTATAGAAAAATATTCTATAGGGTTTGGTATCCTTGATTTGACCATCAGAACATATTTTATCCTAAAATAGAGTCACAAACAGAAAGTTGCACTAATTTAGGCTTCTACGTAATTTACCCAATCAAACTTGGTCAAAACCTAAATCTGACTTTACCATTAAATTAATTGGGTCCAAATTAGGTTTGTACCAAAATTTAGCCCCAATCTAAGATCATCTTGACCTAGTTTGAAATTTAATCTTATTCTGACTCTTTTTCTTACAAAAAACCCCTTAACTTTTGAAATTCTTACAAAAGGCCCCCGAACTTCTTCATCTTCTTTGCAAATTGGTCCCTCCACCATTATTGCAGAGGAACTCCTACTCCAATGACCTTCAATCAGAGATTTCTCTCTGATTCCTTGGCAGATCTCTCCCAAAAATGGAAGGACTCCTGACGAGATCCTCTTCCATCTAAGCTTGTTCACGACCTTCCAAACCCATCCAAAAGCTCGTGTGAATGCTTGGAAATCCCCAAACCTATACTGCAAAATTCGAGCTCTTCAAGCTTGTTTCCAAGCTTGGAGACTCGTCCTTATGCCTATAAAAGCTACCCAAGCCCTTCCTCACCTCCTTAGCGAGAATTTGAGCCAAATAGACCTTTCTTCCTCGACCATCGGCTCACTCCAAGCTCGCTCCAGCGACTATCCTCCTCCGACCTCTTCGCCAGCTACCACATACAATAGGCGGCTGGTTCTCCTTCCCTATGTCTTTCCACACCTCGCAATACCGGCGAGGTGTCCTCTAATCCTCCATCGTCGCCATTCTTCATCACCGAAGCTACTTCCTTCTCTGGCACCGACTCATCACAACCGACACTTTTTCTGACACCCCTTCATCCATTAGCTTCTTACATCGACTTCTCTTCGTCCACTGATCTTCCCACCATCGTTAGACTTTAGGTCCACTCACGAATCCGCTCTCTCCACCATCGTCTCCCCTGTCTCCGGTATACCTCCGATGACTTCGAAAACCCACTACATGCCACTAAACCACTCGCCTCCGAGTCCTACACCATCGTTGTGTCCATGCGAGCAGAACCCCTCAAGAAATTGAGGGGATCGCTGCGCCCATCACCTCCCCGAACACCTCTGCTTCCACACTCACATTTCTCTAGCCACACTCTTCAAGCAATCTTCGAGTCATTTCTTGAAGAGACGATCTCACATTCAAAAGAAAAGAATCAAAATGACTCATTGAGTATCAATTAATAGGCCACAATGCATGAGAAGAACCACACATCTGGGATACTAAATCCTTCTTTGTTGAGTCCTGGACTCATGACAAACCTATTTCAAAATCCCATGACCACTACACCTTCTGAATGATTCCTCTGCAAGGTTTCAAGAAAGATCATCTAGAAATGAATCAACTTGACCCATATCAGAGACATCCTGGAATGACTCTTCACCATGCTTTAATACTTATCTGTGGCCATCAGATTCTCAACCATCATATCACTCATGCAACCAATCACATCTCCCTGAGCTTATTGCACCCAGCTGATGGCATTAAACTTAGCACTTAATGGGAGGCGACCCGTCACCTTTTTGAAAAACCTGAAATCCTTTTGACATAACTCTTTGTTGAACTCATATTTCACTTTTGATTCATCCATTAGAACAGTTGACTCCACCTTTGATACTTGTATCAAAACTTGAAATCGTTCACAACAGGTGCCATGACCCATTCACCCACCCTTTGACCTTGTTCTAATGTACGAACTACGCTAAACTCAAACCCACCTAATTTACAATGAGGACATTGCAAATTGTAGGCATGGGGGGGTATTAAAGTGCAAAACGCTGTGGAAATCAAATCACAAAAGGATTTCGCAAAATATATATAGAAGAGGTTGAGAAAAAAGAAGGTCCATTTGAGAGAAAAATGAGAAAAAGGAGGGACGAAACAAGCTTGTTCACGACCTTCCAAACCCGTCCAAAAGCTCGTGTGAACACTTGGAAATCCCTAAACCTATACCACAAAATTAGAGCTCTTCAAGCTTGTTTCCAAGCTTAAAGACTCATCCTTATGCCTATAAAAGCTACCCAAGCCCTTCCTCACCTCCTTAGCTACAATTTGAGCCAAAATAGACCTTTCTTCCTCAAGCACCGACTCGCTCCAAGCTCGCTCTAGCGACTATCCTCCTCCGACCTCTTCGCCTGCTGCCACGTACAATAGGTGGCTGGTTCTCCTTCCCTATGTCTTCCCACACCTCGCAATATCGGATAGGTGTCCTCCAATCCTTCGTCGTCGCTGTTCTTCATCACTAGAACTACTTCCTTCTCCGACGTCGGCTCATCATAGCCGATGCTTTCTCCAACTCCCCTTTGTCCATTAGCTTCCAACATCGACTTATCTTCGTCCACTAATCTTCCCATCATCATTAGACTTTAGGTCCGCTCACCAATCCACCCGCTCGACTGTCGTCTCCCCCATCTCCAACATACCTCCGGTGACTTCGACAACCCGCTACACACCACTAAACCACTCACCTCTAACTCCTACACCATCTACGTGTCCATGCAAGCAAAACCCCTCAAGAAATTGAGGGGATTGCTATTCCCATCACCTCCCCGAACACCTCAGCTTCCACACTCACATTTCTCCTTTGTCAACCCACCATGACTACTCTCATAGCACACCACCGCCACCATCACCCTCGTCATGCTGTAGCGAACCTCCTGAGTGCTTCTAACATGGCTGGTAGGCCATTTTCATCTTTTGAGGTATTTGCCAGATCTCCACCATTGCAACTGTCTTCTCCAACCTTGGCTGCAACACTTCGGTCTAGTTCTTCAGCAATTCTTCCCCCAGGCGATGCGGAATTTGTCTAGGAGTGTGCCTAGGTCTCCAATTGAAGGAGTTTCCCTCTTCGTCGACTGCAATCAAGACTTGCTCTCTGTGTTCAACCTCGGATTTTCTTGACGTTCTTTCGAGTTATAAATATTATTTATTTTCGGGTGATTTCGACCTATACTGCAACACATCTTTTAAAACATCGATTTCACGCAATAAACAATCATCTAATAGAACAAGTCCTTCCACACGTGGCAAGCGACGAAGAGATACTAATGCATGAAAGAATTTAAATAAATGTGGTCTATGTGGTGGCCTTGGACATAATAAGAGACATTGTCATAATCTAGGTATGCAATCTTAAATTAATATATTCTACAATGGCAGTTCTTTATACTTTAAACCAATATCTTAAATTAGATTATTGGTTGTTATTTTTTTGCTCTTGCATCCTATTCCTATTAAAATGCATGCATACATACAAATATACATGAACTCAATAGCATGGCAACAACCACTATCCTCAGGGATAGTCCCACTCTTCCCACATGAAAATGAAACTGCGTAAGGATACATACATATTACATATTCCACTTTTCCCACTCCTTTTTTTAAAGGCAGTTCCTCACCCTTTTGTTAATCACGAGCTCTTGTGCATATGTAGATGGATCCAAGACCCATTGATCATCAGGTTTTGTACTTGTAGGGGGAGCATCATTCACGGTTTGTGTGGGAAGGCCATGTAAGCATCAATCTCTTTACAAATATATAAAAAAATTTTAGTGAACTTATTCATCTGTCTAATATATTTGCAAATTATTTATTACAGGGATCAACATGGCTAAAATGTAAAAGGAGTCAAGCAAAGTTGTGTCATAACCAACTTGACGACCATATTATGACATGCATCTATCAGGCTAGTTTGGGACATCTACATATATCATTTATCTCTTTGGATTGGCATCTCATCACGGAGTTGGTGGAGCGCTGGCGACCAGAGACGCATACTTTTCACATGCGTCATGGGGAGATGACCATTACTCTCGATGATGTAGCACTGATCTTCGGCCTCCCCATTGACAAGTTAGCAATCATAGGTACTACATTATAAATAATATTATCACTTACAAGTATTACAACATTGTTTGCAATATAATTTCCTGTTAAATGTGAATTTTTTTTTTCATGCGTAACAAAAGTGGACTCCTGGTATGACATATGCCAGGAGCTACTTGTAGTTAGATCTCCCACCTTAAAGGGGGCACGCGTGAGCCTCACATGGCTCACCCAGACATTTCGTGACTTGCCAGAGGGAGCACCAGATGTTGTTGTTCATCAATATGCCCAGGCATACATTCTGCAGTTGTTAGGAGGGGTGTTAATCCCAGACAAGTCTAGATGTCTAGTATCGTTGATTTTCTTGCCCCTGTTGAGGGACTTCGGGGTTACGGTGAGATATAGCTAGGGATCTATGTGCCTCACCTATCTATATTGACACTTGTGTTTGGCCGCATGTAATATCATAGGACAAATTGGGGGTTCATTAATATTGCTGCAGATTTGGGCATGTGAGAGATTTCCACACATCACTCCTATTATGCACCACCTACCTGATTGGCATGAAAGACCTATCGCATGTAGGTGGGGTGTCAACTTCGATGTGACAAACCATCCTTCACATCTTCTATGACCTTACCGTGATTCATTTGATTTACAATCTGCGGATCACGTACACAATCGTCTTTCATTCAATTTTACAAAATTCAATTACTACATCTCCTTATAAAGGTTAACCATTCTTCTTTCATGTAGGTCATATGGGAGCCATACACTGAGCCAGTACTAGCAGAAGTACCACCATCATGCCTCGTTGATCAAGATTTTTGGCAAGCTCGAGTACCACTCATTATGTGCCACATAGTGGAACATTGTTTTACAGATCATGTCACATGTCAGTTTGGAGGATGTCGAGTAGTACCCGATAAATGTGACACAGATTCCTGTCTTCATGGGATGGACCTGAGGGGAAAAAATGACGTCCACTGGGTGGAGCGGCATGCACCGCACATACAGGAATGGGATGCACATCAATAGCGAGGAGTACAGATATAACCCATAGGTGATGAGCTACAAAGCATGACATGAGACTATGTTGTGTGGTATCATGGCATTACTCGAAGATGCATAGGTCGTTATGGGGAAGTTTTGTGGAGCGAGGTATGTAGTTCAAAAACAATTAAATTACAACTTGTTAGCACTTATTTATTTTAATTTTTCATTTTAAGTTGATTTTTCAGTTGGATAAGTGGGATAAAGTTGCCAACCTATTAGCAGAAGAACGGCCTAATCTCCTTGAGCTACAATTATTTATCGAAGGCGCAGGGCAAGACTTGCGAAATGACAATGGCTGACATTTTGTTAAGGTTGAGCCTCCCAGATTTAATGACGATGGTGACGAGGCCATTCATCCTCCAGTGGGATGTGAACAAGGAGAAGGACGAGGTTGATGACTGCAACAAGGTTGAGGTCGAGGATGACCAAGAGGTCGTGAATATGTACTGATACATATGGATGATGACCAGCAGGATGAAGACCAACATGACCCACCGATGGAGGTGCACAACTAGGCAGAGATAGAGCATGAGCCTGACCAGTCGACGATGGAGGTGCACAACCAGCTAGAGATACTACATGAGCATGACCAGCCAACATAGCAAGGATCATCATCATCAAATGTTGCAAGTGTTATTGATTTTGTCACTCCATTAGTCACTACAACTAATGCGCTGCTTGTCACTCAAGGTGCACCTCTGAAGATCCATGCAGAATATGATCAATTGGGGGAGAGGATTACACAGGATTCATCGCATATTACATATTCACCATTGTGATCCCCTTTGTTTAGGACAGGCTCACTTACTGACGAGATTGACTCACAATCTCGCATTGAGCAGATACCACATACAGAGTCTACCAGGATTTACAGGAGAAAAAGGAAAAAGCAGTAGCTTCTTTTTGTTCCTTTCTATTTATATTTAACTGTATAAATGTAATAGGAGTGTCCCTATTTTTGATGTATGGATATCTGTCTCATGTTATATTATACTGTACTCTTAACTTTGGTTCGCATGTATATATAAAAATTAGTCTCAGTTTATGTTTTCATTAAATAAAGGGGTATCTCATGTTTTCATTAACTTCAACAGTAGCTGCAAGTTATCATAGGCAAAGTCTCTAACTCACATCCAATGGGTAATGCAATCAAGAGCTTGGTGCTACAATTTGTTGTATTATAACTAGTTATCAATAATTGTGCATTACAAACTATATACTTTCTTCAAAACATAAACAAATGATGTTATCAAGTTGGAGCTCTTACCCCCACTTGGAACAACATGCAAGATTCATATCTGAAGTCCATTCCCCACAAATCGTAGTTCTCCTACTATCTCAGCCTAATTTCCACTCATCTCTTCATCTGGTTCTCCTTTTCCCCCTTCTTCCCCACAACATGCAAGATTCATATTAGCAATAGTAGCAACTTCAGCAACTTCAGCAGCAGCAGCATGAGCAGCTTCAGTAGCAGGAGTAGCATGAGCAGCTTCAGCTTCAACAGCAGTAGAAACATGAGTAGCTTCAGCAGCATAGCAGCAGTAACATGAGCAGCAACATGCTTCAGTAGAGCAGCAAGTGTTTTCAAGTGAAATTAAAGCCTTTGATTCTTAGGGTTTCCTTGAATAGATCTTTTCAAATAAGTGCTTGGGTGGCACACAAATGCGAGAAGATCAATTTCCTTTAATCCAAGCAAATGTGTACTAACACTTCAAAACCCTAGAGTGGAAATCCTAATTGGTTCTATTTCAAGTCCAATTTGATCTCAATTATAACACCTTAGACTCAAACAAGAAACTGAGTAGACCAAGATGTTTTTTGTTTTAAGCGTAAATCCCTAATAATAGGTACAGGTAATCAGGATAGGGAATTCTAATCAAATCGTCTCATCTTCAATCAGATATCAAATCGAGTTCACAAATTAGGAAACTTGCCTTTAAATGATAATTACTAAGAAAATAAGGCAAGTGAATCCTAATTCATTTGTTTCCTTTTTCACTTTCCCGAGATTAGGAGGTTGATTAAGGAAGAAGAGAGAGTTTACCTGCCCTTGGAGTGGTTGATTGCATGGAAGATCTCTTCATGATGTACCTCACAAAATCACAGCTAATAGCGCAAGTTAGTGCTCAAATAAATCAAGAAAGATAAGACTAATGGTGAATTGTGCATTGCTCCCCAGCAACGGTGCCAAAATGTTGTATGCTTTCGTCAAGTGTTAGGAAATATATGCATCATAGTATAATTAACAAAATCACACAAACACTTAAATTTATAAAACTCAGAATCTAATTGGAGTCCCAGGTTGTTCACAGGGAACAAATATAGAATTCACACACTAATCCTATTTACAATAAATGAGCACAGTAAATTAAGCATCAGATAGAAGATATTCAATGAATAAACTGGTCAGATTAGCATTCAAACATAGATCAACGTATCTCACAAAATAGCAAGGGAAAAAAGAATGGAAGAAATCTAAAAGTGGTGATTTAGATCACCATTTTTATCCTTCTAATTAAGCATATGCCCAAGTATCAAATTATTTAAATTTCTCAACAGTATTCTTAATCAATCAATCCAAATCAACTTAGGTACTTAAATGTTCCAACAGTACCGGAAAAATCAATCTCAAAGCCTCAGTTGGCAGAACAGGGCACAAGACACCTTATCAGAAGAGGCGCAGCACCAACAGAGCACAAGGCTCTCACAAGAGCCTCAGAGGTTCTGAGGCACGGCACAACAATCCTCAAGGGATTTTCTTCTTCAAGCCTTCACAAGCACAGGGCCAACCTTCTCAGAGGCTAAGCATTAGCCTCCTCTTGAGCATGCACCCTGAGGCACTTCCCCGCAAAGCAAAACTCTCCCCCTCCTCCTCACAAATCTCTCCTCTTCTCTTCTCTGATAATCGGCTTAATATTCGAGTAAGAACGTGGGTAATCGGATCTAGGCAAGGGACCAAGCTCACCGAGTGTGGGGGTGAGTGAGGTGTGCAAGTGCATGTGAGAGGGACCCGACCCCTCATGACTTGGGCGAATAGCTCATGTCACACATTCAATTTATGCCCGGCTGTGAGGTTGTCCCACACGATGTGGGACTATCTGCTAGGGCATCTTCGTGCAATGCTGCATGGACACCTCTTCACTTAATTGAAGCTGGTGGAGCTACTCTTCTCTTCAATTGATGCTACACATAGTTTCATTGAAGGATTCCACAGCTCTCAGAGTTGGAAGCGAGATTGATCAGTGGCCATGTGGCGGTGGTCGTCACCGGAGAAGACAACAACGACGACGGAGATGACCTACAAGAGAAACATGGCCTAGGGCCCAGTTAAATAGCCGATGACCTTCGACGTGGTGTGGCGAAGGTAATGGTGGTTGCAATTTGGTGCGAGAGAGTGTGAGGTGGCCAGACGGTGACGGTGAAGGTGGCTGTGAGTGGGTAAGTCTGGCCGGTGATTCCAGAGGTTAAGAGCTCTAATAACCTTAAGGCTTTTGATCTCTAGATCATGGGGAAGGTGTAGGTGGAAGTGGTGGGGTGTTTGGTGGCTTGGTTGGCTGGGTGAGCTCACCGGAGCTTCGTCGGCCGTGGAGAAGACGGAGGGAGATAGTGATGGTCGTTGGTTGAAACAAGCGAGGAAGGAGCTAGAAAGGTTCAGGAGAGGGTGAGGAAGGAGTTTATCTAGCTAAAGATGAAGGGGATGGGGAGAGGCACCAGCTGTGATTGATCGATGCCGGAGAAGGTGAAATCTCTGTTGAGGGAAGATGACGACAACGATGGAGGAAGGAACTCCTATTGTGGCTGGCGAGGAGCAGAGGAAGACAAGGAAAAAGGAGGACCACTTGATTTGTCCATCTAGTGGTCGGAGGAAGGAGGTCAAGGAGGCTCACATGAGCTAGGTTAGAGAAGGTCAGGGAAGGAGTTGAATAGGGACTCTGGCCCCAAACCTTGCTAAGGAATAAGGCCTCGCTATGGGGGATCTTTCATAGAGCTCAAGGCAAGCTTTAGGCAAGGAAACAAGCTCGAGGAGCTCAAAATTTTATGGAAGAAGATCCTTGGTCTTGAGGAGTTCTCATGAGCTCTATGGATCAAACCAAGGTCCAAGACATGGTTCAGATGATTGAGGATTCTCTCAAGATCATTCATTCTAATTTTGGAAGGAATTGGTCAAGAAATCAGGGAGAAATCCCAGATTGAAGGTTGGTGTATTTAGGTTCACACTGTTAATGGCAACAAGGACTATTTTGAAGAAAATGATGAGAAGTTAGGGGGCTAAATGTAAATATTTTGAAAGCTAGGGTCTTAGATGTAAAAAATAGAGTTTAAATGGACTAAAATGCAAACTAAGTCAAGATGGACTCTGATTGAGCCCAAATTTTTCTACAAACCTAATTTGGACTCAAGGAATTTGATCTTCAATTTTGACCAAGTTTGACTAAGCAATTTGCATAGAAACCCAAATTAGGGTAGAAATCTATCTATGACTCTTTTTAAGGTCAAAATAGGTTCAAATGGTCAAATCAAGGATACTAAACCTCAAGGAATATTTTTATATAAATTTTAGAAGGTTTAGATGAATTTTATCATGATCAAAACCTCTATAATTTAAGCAGATCTGAAATTAAGGTTTTGTGTGCTGTATTAGTTCTCGAAATATGTGAAATCCTATTTCTATCTATGTGGACCCTCTTCTTAGATTTTAATGCTTATTAGACCTTAGATTAACCCCTGGAAAATCCCATGGTTACTCTACATTCATGATATCATGTTAAAAGTGCAGAATTAACCCTGATTTATTATTTTCTTCTCAAACTAGCTTTATATGAAATTGACTCTCAATCAATTATGTAGGAACGTTTATCACTTGATTATGACTAATTAAAGATAGTTATGTCTCATGATGGTGTTACCATCACCAACAACCAGTGCAACTATAGAACTTGAGTCCAAAATGAGAGGAGAGAAAGGCAGAGAGGTCGAGGGACCAGTGAAGCTGCCAATCCACTCAACAAAACTCACCTCTTGAAGAGGCGAGTTTCTCAACAAACCAAGATAGGGAAGTTGAAGGCTAGCACGAATCGAAGGGGGATACTCGCCTCTTCAAGAGCTGAGTTTCGTATAAAATGATGCTTTCGCAAACTCGCCATTACAAGAGGCGAGTTTGCCACAGTAATTAAGAAATATTATTCCCCCTATACGATAATTAAGGAATATTATTCCCTAATTACCGTACTTAGGAAAATTCCACTAATGGAAGGAGGGTTTTGTGGGAGGGTCGAGGGGGCATTCATGTGCTGAGGGAGGAGGGTTTTGTTGGAGGAGGCATTGGCTTAGATTTTAGCTAGGAGGGGTTGAGGCTTTAGGGCATAGGGGAAGGGTTGCGAGAGGGAAGATTGGGCATTGAGGAAAGTGCCATGAGAAAAAAGTAAGAAAATATACATCGTGGGAATGTAGTAGGAATGAAGCGAGGATGTAACGAAGGTGCACGCAATCATCCTTTTTTCTTAGGAAAAATTGAATAGAATTCGATTAGGATAGAAATTATTTTTATAAAAAGAAAAAAAAGGGAAGTCAATTGTTAATTTTCTCAATTTTTTTACATGGTTGTTTATAAGATAATAATTATTTTTTAAGGGAAAAAAAATTAATGTACCCTCTGATTGTTTATATCATTGATTAACTGTGTTGTATATGGTAATATTAATTTCAAAATAATTATTTATTTTTATCTAATAAAAAAAAGGAAGAAGATAAATTAGTACTTATGTTATTGATTAGCTTATTCTAACAAAGAGGATAACCTTTAAAAAACATTCTTAGATGATAATCATTTAATAATAATATAATCAATTATATGATAAGTTTGTAATTCACAAAACATAAATTCGTGAAAGCAGTTAGAATATCCTTTTAAAAAATGTAAAGAATTTATTATGGAAAATGAATTTTAAAATATTAATTGATATCCAAATATGACCGATGATCCTAGATTTAACAATATTAATATTGTGGCTACATCTATGTTGGTAAATTTGTTATGGTAGTAGTGTACATATTTGTTACAAAAATTATTTGTCAATTAATAAATGAATGTACTACTGAGTTTAAGTAATAGTGATGACTACATATATTGTTAAAATTAATCATCAATTACATAATTAATGTAGGGAGGATTTATATTTTTGTAGATAAATTATACTAACAGTGAAAAATATATTTGTCACTAAAAGTAACTATTGCTTAACAAATTATTTTAGTGACAATTATTTACATTTGTCCCTAAATATATTTCAATGGTGACAAATGATTTTGTCACTAAAGATAATTGATGCTTGACAAATTAATACTGTGACAATTATTGTATATTTGTCGCTAAATCTAGCTAATAGTGACAAAGCTTTTATATGTCGCTAATGGCCAATTTTGTTATAGTGTTTTGGTGCCAAAATCAAGGGCTATAAGAGTGGTGGTTACTTGATGGAGGGCTAGGAATTTTTGGTGCCAAGTGAAGAGGTGTGGAGAGGAGGCAGCTATGTGTTTTGGTGCTAAAATGAAAGGGTGCCAAGGTGATGGTGGTTACATGCATTTTTGGTGCCAAAAATGGGAGGTCATTGAGGTGGTTAGGGGGTATTTTGGAGGTAAAAATGGGGGGCCTTGGTGGTGCCATTTGTAGGCGGGAGTAGGGTGGACTTAGGTAGCTAGGTGGAGGACATGTAGAAGTAGAGCTAAATAGCTAGTTTAGCTAGTTTAGCTAGCTAGAGTTGGTGGCTAAGTAGAGCTAGGTTAAGCTAAAATGGAGCTGAAAGGAGCTAACTAGAGCTGAGATAAGCTAGAAAGGGAGCTCAGAGAACTCCTGTGATGCTAGAGACTTCTTATAAAGTAGAGTTTCTACCTTTCTTTTTAGTTTGCCAGGGTTTGGATGATTTGTAATTATCTCACATTCCCTAACAAACATATAATGCACTAAATCAGACAAAAATAACAACTAATCATGCATGACTCCTAACAATGCAGAAGTGTCTAATGATTGCCTAATACTATAGTGTGGGTATGAAATACTTAGGAGTTATGTGTGAAATGTGATTACGAATGATGAGAAACAGGAGTTTATCAATTTCACTGACCCTTTTTATCTAAAATAATGTGCCAACGTCCTACTAGGGGGATGCAGTTCTTACAACCTGTTATTTGATTAACCGCATGCCCTCCACTATTCTTGATGAAAGGCTCACTTACACCATTTTGTTTCTTAACAAGACTTGTTTAGTGTTGCACTGATAGCAAAAAATGCGTGATTTGTTAAAACTAGGGTTTAAGTCGTTGCAACACGAAAATTCGCAATCACTTTTACAATTTATAAAACCTAGATAGTGGTGTATCTAGGGTCATCCAAGGAGGCAAGTTTGCAAAATTTAATACTCTCGATTGAAAATGGGAAATCAACTTTCTTTTTGGGAATTTTGAATATAAGATTTTTGAGTTTTGAAATGACAAGCAACTACGAAATTATGTGAAGAAAGACTACACCCAGATTTGCTATAGCTAACACCTAAGTGACAAAAGTAACCTCTCTCTAAGCTCACCTTAGGTACCTCGAGACCTAGGGTAATTAGAGAGAGGGAGCGAAAAGTGTTAGAAAAGCAATTAAATAAGATGCAACAAAATTATGGAATGGCAACTTTTACAAAGGAAGAAATGTTGTTTCATAAGAATGGTAGAGGAATGCTTCTACTATATGAATAAAAATACAAAAAAATGTAAACACAAATCCTCCTGTTATGATGGTGAAGAGGAGAAGATCCTTGCTCCAAGATCAGTTGCTCCTAGGCTTGAAAAGGATTTCTCCAACTCCTTCTTGAAGTGATCCTCTAGAGATGCTGCTTTCTCCTTGGCAAGCCCATCAAACCCTAGATGGGTGTGCCCTTGCTCCTCCAAGGGTGGAAGGATTCCACCAAAAACCTCCTCCAAGGGTGGATGTGCACCACCCTAAAGAACCTCCTCCTAGACGTCCTCCTTGCCTGGCTGGTCCTCAGGCTGGAGTGGGCACAAGAGAGAAGGGAAGAGGGGAAGGCACCAAGGTGATAGAGTGTCCCCTTAATCTTCGTCTTCTCCTTTTCTTGGCCAGCTACAGTACATGGAAGAATGGTGGAATAATGAAGCCAAAGGTGATTTTAGTGGTGGTAGGATGGGGGGTATATATAGAGCTAATGAAGGGAAGGGTTGGCATGGATAAAAGGGAAGGATAGGATGGCTTTTGGCGGTGTTTATGGAGATCCAAGGGCCAAGGATTAATGGCACCAAATCAAGCGATGTGAAGTGGGTTTGGTGGCTTTAGGATGGATGGATAGGATGGCTAAAAGGGGTAGTTATGTGGATCCTAGGGTGGGGAATTAATGTCTCCATATGGAGTGGTAGTCTTGGTGGTTAGTGGTTGGAAGGGACACCAAAGGTGGCACCAACCATGGAAGGATGCCATGGTTTGGCACCAACTTTGAGGGCTTCTAGAAGGGAGGTGAGGTGGCTGGTGGAGATGACTTTAAAAGGAGATGGATGGTGGTAATGTGAAGGTATTTTGGAGGGAAAGTCGGTGCCACTTTTGCAGTGGCTCTTGGAGGTGGTGGTGTGAAGGGGTGCATGGATGTGGTGCCAACTATAGGTCGAGTTAGGTATCTAGCTTAGGTGGTGGACTTGGAGTAGAGTTAAGGTGGAGTTAGGTTAGGGTTTAGGTTGGTTGTAGATGGCCAAGGGATGGATATTTTAGCTGAGCTAGCTAAGCTAGCTTAGCTAGTACGTGAGTAAAGGAGGAGGTAGGAGGAAGCTAGGGTTTTGGGAAGAGGAGCTGAGGAAGAACTATCTAGAGCTACAGGGGAGCTAGTGGCTGCTGAAGAGAATAGCAAGGAGCTACCTTTGCTAGCTTAGCTTGCTAGTTCTTTGCTAGCTGCTAAGCCAAGCTAAAGTAAGTTGGCTTTTCCTGAATTGAGCTGAGGTGAGATGGGTCTGATCTTCCCAGAGGTAACCTAGCTATCTGGAGTAGCTAGCATAGGTTAAATAGCTTAGCGCAACTAGGTTGAGCTGAGTGGAGTCTTTTGGAGCTGGACTTGAGCTGGCCTGAGCTAGTTGAGGTCATCTTCAGCTGACTTAAGTTGCGTAGAGCTAGAAGTAGCTGGACCTGAGCTGAGGTGAACTCCTGTCAACTTAGTTAAGCTAGCTAAAGCTCCTAGTGAACTGATTAGAGCTAAGAGGAGCTAGACTCAACTAAGTTGAGCTAGGTCTAAGCTTACTTGAGTTAGGTTGAGCTAAGTTGAGCTACCCTGAGATACCATCTAGTTAAAATGAGCTGAATGGAGCATAAGAGAGCTAACCCTAACCCAAGTGAGTTGGTATCCAGTTGTGATGAGCTGGATTTAGCTGAGGTCCAGCTGAATTGGGCTTCCTCTTCACCTGTTGCCTTCTTGAATGCTAGGGTTTTAGGGATTTGACTATCTATTCATCCTTAACACTCAAATAAACGTGTCAAAAACAACAAAATTATGCAATACATGCCTAACCTAGGTGATGCCTACATGCAGCCCAGAAACCCATTTGCAAAGTTAAAATCCTAAGAGCTAGGTTCATTTTAGGGCATAAGAATGATGATAAACTAGCGTTTATCATACCCCCATGCTTATCTTTTGCTAGTCTCTTAGTAAAACTAATTTTCACAAAATGGATTCTTGGGGAAAACTAATTTTTTTACTTTTGAGGAGGAGATTATGGGACCTTGGCTAGTTAAAACACAAGAGGCACAAGATTTGTTATAGATAACATCAGGATTCATCTTTGGATCCAAAGATTAGATGAAACGAGATCAATGTATCATCCAAAAATTCACAAGTTAACTCTTTGTTAATTCAGATGACCCAAAATTATTTTGTAGTTAGGATTTCTCCGGCTCTTGAATCCAATTCGCAACTTACATAATCCTTTAAAACCTTATGTCTATGCTTGTAAGTGCCAACATTTATAAGGTCATGCACTTGTTTAAAATATTTTTTTTTAATCTCCCTCATGCTTATTCTTAGCTTAATCCTATAACAGATGTGTTGGGATCATCATTCCCGTTACTAATCCTTGAGGGGGTTTTGGCACCAGCACTTCGAGATAGTACTGTCCAAGACACGATCCAGGAGGTCACAACCCCAAAACACAATGCGGTGTAAAGGGGTGCTCCAAGCAAACTCAACTTCTTGCTCCGATGCTATGGGTAGAGCATCGTCCAAGACACTTAAGCTGTAAAATTGCTCCTTAATCTCCATCTAAAGATATAGAATATAGATATAGAGCAGCATCGAGGTGATAACATGTTGACATCGCGTCTTCAAAGGAGGCATTTTCTTCCTTCTCGGCAGTGGGAACTCAAACCAATGATCTACTTCGGATTTCACTAAGGCCAAACAAGAGGTTTTTCTACTTTCTAAATGTTTTTTAGGTATTGGCTTCTGTGTGAAATTTGAAGCAAGAATTTTGCAAGAGATACAAGTTTTTGGATCAGAAACTAAGCCAAGTAATTTCCAGGCCACGAAAGGAGATCAAGTCACCTGAACCATCATGAGTTCAGGTGGAATTTAAAGAAGTATACTTGATCTAGTCCAAAGATAGACCCAGAAATCTAATAATTAGATCTGTATCCTTATCCCTAGTTTGTTAAAGATTAAATTCCATTGTACCTTTAAGTGAATCAGCAACCTTGGTCCTGATTTCAAAATTTCCTCAAAAAGCTTTCAACATTTTTATATTTTTTGTGTATGCATGCAGAAAATGAGACAACAAAATTGAATGTTGTTGGGTTTTAAAAATCCTGATTTAATCGTCAAAATTTAAAAACACCCCCCATGCTTAAGATATGGCATGTCTGCATGCAATAGGAAGGGAAAAGAGATCACCTTAGTGAGGGTTGTCTGAATTAGGATAGGAAAAACCTCTAAAAGAAGAAAAACGTAAAGTGAGAAAAAAGATGGGTTACCTCCCATCCAGTGCTATCTTTTACACCATTCAGCCGAACGTGAATTGCATCAATGATCATCAGAAGGAAGTTCGATTAAATCAAGAGTGTCGAATGGGAGATTCAGAGTATTATCTAGATAGGGCTTTAAACGCTGGTCGTTGACTTGAAAAGTAGCATTTATTTTGGGATCTAAAAGATCAACAGTGCCATATGGATAAGTTTTAAGGACAATAAATGGGTCGGTCCACTTGGATTTTAGTTTTCCTGAAAAAATTCATAATCTGGCATAAAAAGCCAAATGCATTTATTGACATCAAAAATTTTTCGAATAATATATTTATCACGAAATTTCTTTGTTTGGTCTTTATAAATCAGTGCATTTTCATAAGAGAAATTACGCAATTCTTCCAATTCAGTTAATTGTAACCTCCTGTGGTTACCAGCTTTAGATAAATCCATGTTTCATTATTTGATTGCCCAAAAAGCCCTATGTTCAAGTTCTATTGAGAGATGGCATGCCTTTCCAAAAATTAGATGGAAAGGAGACATGTCGAAAGGAGTTTTAAAAGTCGTATGGTAGGCCCATAAAGCATCATCCAATTTAGTGGACCAGTCTTTACGATCGAGCCTAACCGACTTTTGTAAAATATTTTTTATCTCCTAGTTAGAAACTTCTACTTGGCCATTTGTTTGGGGGTGGTAAGGAGTGGAAATTTCATAATTAAGCCCATATTTTGGATAAAAGGTGACGGAATTAAGAGTGAGTGAAATGTGATCCTCCGTCACTGATGATGGTCTTTGGAATGTTGAATCTTGAAAAAATATTTTTCCTGATAAACTCGACGACAACCTTATGATCATTGGTGCATGTGGGTATTGCTTCAATCCATTTAGATACATAGTTGACTATGACTAAAATATATAAATACCCACAAGAGTTGATGAACGGTCCCATGAAGTCGATGCCCCATACATCAAAAATTTCAACCTCTAATATTGGATTTAGGAGCATCATATCCTTCCGAGTCATGTTGTCGATGCTCTAGCAACGCACATAGGACTGAACAAAAGAATGAGCATCTTTGCGCAAGCTAGGCCAAAATAACCTAGAAGGACCTTAGCTGCAGTTTTCTTGCCTAAGAAATGTCCGCCACAAGCCATTGAGTGACAATGTGTCAGAATATCATGAATTTCTAAGTCAAGGACGCACCGTCGAATGACTTGATCAGCACAAATGCAGAAAAGGTGGGGCTCCTCCTAAAAGTAATATTTGATGTTAGCAAAACTTATCCCTTTTGGTTTTTGGCTAATCAGAGGGGATTTGTTTTGTTGCTAAATAGTTTGCAATAGGTGCAAACCGAGGGTATTTATCACACCCCAAAACTCAAACCCCAAAATGAGGGTCAGAGTCCCGAGGGATGGAAAGGAAAGAGGTGTTGGTTTATTTAATTTGGGTTGTACCTAACTAAGTCGAGCTACCAAGAGTTCCATTTACAACATAAAATGGAAGAAAATACAGAAAGAATGGCACATAATTGATACAGGAAAGCAATAACAAAAACATAATTTGTTGTAAACCAAGGCATAAAATAAATGTACCTATCAACAGAGCACGCACAAACCTACGCAGTGACAAATTTTGTACATCGATGACCCATGACAACAACCTAAAAGTAGGTCACAAAGTAGGGATGAGCCAATCGGCTCAGCAGGGAATAATTATCTACTGTATCTCAACCAAACAGGATAGTGTACAGTTTCTTTTGTTGGCAAGTTTTTATCCCAAGCCCACACCTTAGGTTCCAGTTTCCTGAAACCTACTTGGTATGACCAACCACCTTGGCCTAGCAACCCATTAACATGCCACCCAAGTTGTTCCTTACATTTGGTATAATAATTTATTCCCTCACTCCCCTTAATGATCAGATTCTATGAATCATCACTCTCTACAAGAGGAGATTGAGATGCATCCTTTCCTTTGAATTCCAGCCTAGTAGTCTTACCCTGGCCAGGGGAAAGGCTAGTAGGCTGTTAATCCTCTAGAAAGGTGTGCTCGTTCTCGACGTATCAAGTACGTTGCTGACTTCAGTCAAAAGAGTCAGGCTCTTGGGAGCTACACAGGCCTATGGCTTGTGACGGCAATACACAAGCTCAATCTGTAACCAACAAGGACCAGTCACAGATCAAACCATACCGTTATCGCAAGATTGGCCAAAATTTCCAAGCCACACCAATGCTCCTGCTAGGAGCAGCTCTCCATAGGAGCGCAGTCCTCGGGTGTGCCCTCTCAATCCGCCATCAAATGAGATCTCAACCAATCCATCCAAGTAGCCTGACCTCTTAGCACATGTGAGCACCTAGTGAGCCTCTTGCTCAAGTACCTTTACATTGAGTCAGATTCGGGTACATCCAAGTACCAAACACTAGTGACAACCCAAAGTCTTGTCATCGAACCTAGGAACCTTTCCTGTTCCAAGGCAAATCTCCTTGGTAGCCTCTTGCTACTGCAACAGCTCAGGTCTTCTACCCGAGTAGTGAACGCATGGTTCACAAAGTCTAAGGGGGTAACCTCACAAGCTCACCTAGTTGACTTACCATCTCTTTGATTTCATTTGGGTTCCATACTCGGAACGCAGTCCTAAGGACCTTGAGGATCTCCTGGTGTCTTAATCAAGACCTTAAGAGCCAAGCATTTACTCTTATTAGACTCAGATCGAGTCATAGGTGTCATCTAATGAGATTCAAGCCACTACTTAGTCGATTCAGATTGCTTTTAATGTGTTTAAGGAGCTTCGTGCTCAAATTATAGGTGTACACACACACACACACACCCCCATACATGTGCTTCACCCCTTTAGGGACTAAATGCATTTTTCCCAGTCATCCCAATCCATTATGCTACCTGCTAGACCCCCATTTAAGTCATAATATTATACGGGATTTCTAATTATCAGAATCACATAGTTCAATACAATTATTACATTTAAAAACTATCAAACATAAGGGACCTACTCCATATCATTAGTGCACTCAAACAACATACATCTATTATCAGGTGTTAATCACTCTTAATCGGGTTTTAAAATCGTCACGTTGTAGTATAGTTCGAATCAGTGTGGAAAACAAATAATATTTATATTCGAATATCAGAAATGAAGTCCGAGGTCGAACACAGGGAGCAATTGGCAAAAATAGTTCTCAAGATCGCAATATAAGCAATGTATAATAGAAATCCAAACAAGAATGATATATAAATGAAAGCAGATGTCAACAATGCAAAAAGAATGTGGTAAAATGGTGATTTGAATCACCAATTACCCCTCACAATTATATCAAATATCTCAATAGTACTAATCAATGTAAATTCCACGTAGGATGAGTGCAGAATGCACTCTCTTCAAAGATCAGCCAATGGAACTCTAAGTGCCAAGAGGACACTCTTCCTCTTCCTTCCCTTTCTCTTCTCTCGCTACTCTTCTCTTCTCCTTCTTCCTTCTCTTTCTCTCTTCTTCTGCCTCCTTAAGCTCCAGAAAAGGCACAACACAGGGCTCAGCAATGCCAGTAGAGGCAAAGGCCTCCCTCAGAGATCACAAGTGTTGAGAGGAGGGCAGCAAAGCAAAACCCCCCGTCTCCTCTCTCTTTCTCTTCTTCCTCTCTCAGAACTAGCAAACCAGAATAGACGCGGGTATCCGGGTAAACGGATCAAGCCCAAACCCGTGAGTGAGCACAAGCGAGGGCGTGCGTGTGGAGCATGCATGTATGGACCTCACCCCCTGTGCGTGCTGAGGCGATAAGCCACCAGCACAAATTCAATTTATCCTCTACGAGAGAATCAATCTTCTACAAGGTGGGACTAATCCCACAAGGCTTCTTCACACAGCAGGCAGGTCGACTTCCCTCATCAAATTAGATAGTAGCAGCATGTATTGATGCCCATTAGAGGCCTGGAGACTGGCCTGGAGCATCCTTACGCAACCTGGGCGTAGCACCTAAGAGGTGCATGGCTTGGAACATGATGAACAAGGCGGCGAAGGAGGTGGCGATGATGGAGACAAGGAATACGGCCTGATGGCCACGTCAGAGCAACTCAAAAGGTTCGCCAAACCACGACAAGTGAAACAGCGGTGGATTCGTGGAGTTTGGTACACGGAGGTGGTCGGTCTGTGACGGAGTAGGTAGCGTGAAGGTGGGTTACTTGGTGGCCAGTTTGGGTGGATGATGGTGTGCGATAGGTTAGGGCTTTAGATGAGGGGAGTATGGCGAAGGTTTTGGACCGGTTGGCAAGGGGTTTGAGTGTATGAAGTGAGCAAAACCCTCGCCGATGATGTCACCAGAGGTGGAGATGAAGGCAAGGTCAAATGTCTAGCGGCTGTTGAAATGAGGTCTTGATGGTGTATAAATGATCGCGGGAGAGGGAGAGAGAGTTTAGGGGACTTAGGGAGATTTTGAGAGGTGGAGACGACTGGCTGTGGTGGACCAATGCCGGAGAAGGAGGAGAATACAGTGAGACGGCAATGACAAAGTAGGAGGAGATACGCCCTCCCTTTGGCTGGGGAGGGTCACGACGAAGAGAGGAGTCGAGAGAGCCGACCAATTTGGCCGTTGGATGGCCAGAGGAGGAGGATCGAAGAGGGCCGCCAGAGCAAAGGTTTTGGTGGTTGGTCGCACATGTTTCGCGTGTTAGAAATTGAGGTTACAAGTAACCTGTCATCGTAGTTGCAAAACACGTTATTCACATATCTAAATATATATACATAACTACATATACACCTATATAGTTACAACCCTATCTATATATATATACACATATATAAATATACATGTATACATATATATATATATTTACATACACATCACCTACCTGTATCCATACGCACTAGTCACTCCACCACGCATTATATCGTGGGAATATCTGCACTAGTTGCTGATATTCCCCGATACCCACGTAAAGAAAGCACCTTCGCACACACTCCACACATCCATCCTACACTCTACACGGCACTTCATCTTGTTGGTTGCGTCTTCCTGGACGTGGACCAACTCAACACTGTGCTACACGCCATTTCCACTTCCACCCCCACCCCTATATATAATATATATATATATATATATATATATATATATGTATATATATAGACTATATTTATTTCTTTACAAGCAACCTATCTTGTTTCTATTTCTCTTGTGTTTCCTGCTATTAAAAAGATTAAAAAAAAAAGAGTAAAAGCGAAAAGATAATCCTTGTCTTGTAGGTACTCAATCTTGCAAATAGCAAGACCAGTTTTTTTGGAAACACTAAGTTGGCTCAAAGCCAAGAACAATTTGGCTCGAAGCCAAGGACCTGATTTTGAGGGTGTACCTCAAGGACAAAATTATCAGCAAAAAATCTTAAATAGAAAAAAGAAAAAAAATCAAAAAAACATAATAAACGCATGGAAGAGATTCGTTGTAGGAAAGGCGTAGAAACTTCTTCACCTTTAATCCCCGCCTCCCTGAGATCGACCTTGGGCCTAAAAGTGACCAAGATAAAATTAAGTAGGCCAGGTTAAAAATATTTTGTAAAAAGATGGTTAGGCTCAATTTAGGTTAACAACTATACTCACTTCAACGATAATTTCACCATATTAACACAACCTGTTCGAGTCGTGACAAACCTTTTTCTGGGGTGGATAGGCATCCATAGGATCTGGGTATTATATAGTATCATGCAGCCTCCATCCATCTATAAATATGTACATAGCATAAAAAATAAAAAGGGTGTTTGGTAATGATCTGAAGGCTGAAACAAAAATACAATAAGTGTTTATGGATATTCAACCACTATTTTGAAGACTTTCCAGGCCACAGAAGCTTGATTCGCTCAGGCTCGGCTTAATTCACTTGAGCATTACAAGATAGATCGGAATTTCTCTTAACAAAGGACGTATTCTTGTACCTAAGACATCAGTACAGGATCCGTTGATTTGCTTCTACTCGAGAGCCTAAGTAATCTTGGTTCACACTACACACATCAAGAAAGACCAGGTGAACATAAGATCCAACCCTAGTGTTCATTCGGGAAGGTGGAGTCCTTACCTGTGCGTGCAGGTAGACTTTTTATCCCAGGCTTGAGTCTTGTATCTAGGAGAAACCCTTTCCACCAAAAAAGGAACTCTCCCACTAAAAGAAAAGTATTCTCCTCCAAAAAAAGTTGTAAGAGATATACTAACACGTGTTTAAAAAAAAAAACTGTGCAAATAAGTCAGTATATCTCGCAAACGTCTATAAAGTCTTCTCCCTAAAAAGTTTTTCAGGGCAAGTTACAAATACCCTATTTCTACCATATATTCTTTGAGCCACAAATATGATAAAATGGGAGTTGAGTTTTCCGTCATCTTTTTAAGAGTCAATCCGAAGACACGAGCTGAAATTGGGACCAACCTGCACTTAAAGATTCATGAAACATTGGGCTTGAGTCTTAATGTTCATCTGGTCAGTCTTGATCCTTTACTATGCACAAGTCATAATCTCTTGAGCTCACGAGTACGGCAAAAACCTCCTAAGTCCTGGAAATCGTACTTAAGGTTTAAATAACAAGAGTCCAGGTTAGTCGAGAGATGGTCTATGTCACATAAGACTTAAAGTACTGGTAGTCTTCTCTGCAAGTGGTTCTCACAATATCCAACAAATAAACACACCCATGTCACCTCAGAAGAAAATCTTCAGCTTAAGATCTACTGACGTGGCTAGATCGTGTTTTAACAATTAATGTGTTGTAATATAGATGAACTTTCCGCGAAAACAAATAAAGATTTACAACTCGAAAATCAGAGTATCCGAGGTCGAACACAGGGAGCAATCTAAGTATTTCCAAAACTTGAGAACACAACTTTTTAAATGAGAATAAATGACTAGTTCAATGAGAGTAATATAAAAAGAAATTGCTCAAAGGGAACAAAAAATGGACGTCTGATAGAAAATATATCAGACGTCTTAAAATAGAGCTCCTTCTCTTCTCTTCCCTTTCTGCTTCTGTTTCTCTTTCTTTATTTCTTTCCTTCCTGCGACCAAGGTCTAGCTTTCTTCTTTCTTTTCTTTTCCTTTGCCTTCTTGAATCTTTGTCTACCCCTTGTCTTCTTCTTCTTCAGTTCTGTTCTCCTTGGCCTTGCTTCTTCTCTGCCTTCCTTGGTTCTGTTCTTCTTCTCTACCGTGCCTCTCTTCTTCCATGCCTTTCTTTCTCCTCTACAGAGCCTCCTTCCTTCTTTCTTCTGTTTCCCCTTGGCGTTTCTTCTTCTTTTCTGCCTTGCCTTTCTTCCTTGGCAAAGCCTCCTTCCTTCTTTCTTCCTCTGCTTGCAGCGGCTAAGTCCCTGTGTCCTGCACACAACTACGCACAGCAAAACCTATCCCTCTACTCGCGCGTCTCTCTCTCTGTGTAAACCACTCTCAGCATGCTATCCCAGAGCCAGGTAAATGGGTCGGATCGCACGCCCGGGACCAGGCGCACCGGTGTGAGGGTGGTGCGCGAGGTGTGCTCAGGATAGGGTCGGGTCAGGTCGCGCCAGATCCGCGTGGTGACAAAATCAATATAAAGGATATGAGCGCATCGTGACTTACCGATGTGGGACTAAAGCCCACTGCTTTCCCTCGCGCGCCCGCAGAAAACCCCGCCTTCAATTCCCACAACTGCAGGCTCCGTTGGCTTCACTTGCTGGGTCAGCTACTTTCGCAAGACCTTCCCAAGTTGGCAGCACCTGGAAATCTGCAGTTCTGCGACCTGGATCAAGCGTGGAGCTTCCTCGAGTTGCCGTCAATGGCGGCCGGAGCTTGAGATCTGCCTGACACAAAAATTGCCTCACGACCTAATCAGATCACCGGGGGACCTTCGTCGTGTCACGGCAAAGGTGAGGAGCTATGCGGCAGGCCACGGGGCTGCCTAGACGTGAGTGCCTAGGTCGCTCTGTGGCCAGACGGGTGGGTGTGTTCGGGGGGTTATTGTGGTGGTGTCACAGGGCTGTGGATGAGTGGAGGGTGCTCAGTGAGGTGAGGCGGAGGTTATGCGATGGTCGGCTAGATGTGTGGGGCTGCAGAGCGACGGGAGCGTCTTGCTAGAGGGTGGCCTGAGATTAGGAAGGTGGCGGTGGACAGGGACGGTCGAGGGTCGATTGTGTGAAATAAAGTGAGGAAATGAAAGAGTGGAAGATGGGGAACTTATCTAGACTGTTGGGAGAGAAAGGGAGCAGCAGAGTCAGACGACTCGTTTGTGCCGTCGTCGGAGAAGATAACCCTGAGGGAGATAACGGTGATGAGGAGGAGGTCAGGGAAGCGTGTGCTTGGTGCGGCGCAATGCGGGAAGATGAGGCGGAGTAGACTCTGCTGCTGGTATGGCAGCACAGCGACAAGAAGGAGGAGAGGTAATCACTGGAACTTGCAGGTTTCTTGGCCGAAGAGAGGATAGAAGAAATTTGGAGGATTCTTCCGCCAAGACAGGTCTGAGAGATTTCGTAGAGGGTCGAAGGCCTTTTTATAGGTGCTGGCCGGGCTTCTAGTGTGTGGAGGGCAAGCTTTTAGCCACCGTTATCTCGCTGGAGAAGGAAGGTGGTTGGGATCCAAATCATTCGTGCATTCACACGGGAGATTGAACAGGAATCAGATATCATGATCGGGCTCAGATGGAAGGGGATTCCTCAGAGAATCTTCCTTCCAATTCTGGGAGGAGATCTCTGAGGGATCTAAGCGTATCCCCCCTGTCATCCTCGTCGGGGAAGGATTCTTCCACAATAATGGTGGAAGGACCTGATTGTAAGATTGGCAAGAAAGTTATGGGGGTTTATGTGATGGTTTTCAAAAGATAGGGATCGAAATGTAATTGGGTGTACTAAATTGCAAAGTAGGTCAAGATGACCTCCCGTTAGGTTCAAATTTTGGTAAAAACTTTATTTGGACCTAAGGAATACAATGGTGAAGTTGGATTTTAGGTTTGACCATGTTTGACTGGACATTTTGCGTAAAAACCCAAATTAAGTCAATGGATGAGCTAGGACCCTATTCTAGGTCAAACTAGGTTCCAAGGGCCAATGTGAATGTTCTAAACCCTAGGGGATATTTTTCCATGAATTTTAGAGGGTTTACTTGATTTTTATACAGACCGAAACCTTGTTGAGTTAAGCGGGTCTATTTTAGGGTTACCAAATGTCATTTAATTCCTGGATTGCACATGAACCCATTTCTGATTGATTCAACCCACTTTTTATCTCATTTAGACCATTTGACCTATGCTCTATCTCTAAGAAATCCCGTTTATGTACTGCAATGGTAAAATTACAGTTTTAACCTTTATTTCATGTTTTCTTCTCAGAACACTTGTTCCGCCAATTAAGCCCTCTTCTAAGTCATGTAGGAGCTTTTATTCTCTTTATTAGGTTAAAATGGGCTAGTTATGGCTCATGATGAGGCTCTCATCATACCCCCATGCCTAGCTTTTGCTAATCCCTTAGCAAAATTTCAAGGTTTTAACTTCCGTTCTAGACCTTGAGTGTCTGTCATCAATTATGAAAAGTGCTTCTCTTTATGAATAGGTCAGAATGCCGACAATAGGCCTAGAGGTACTCAAGTACCAACCAAAATCCAGACCTAACCCGCTTTATCCTTAGTCCTCCGCAAAGGTTTTTAAGGCCCACAGAAACTAACCTAAGGTTTGTTGGATTCCGCAGTTAAAGCACCCCTGCTTGAGACATTTTTAGCCTAGGTTCAGTTTGCAGTGCATTTTTCTAAGAGGGAGAGATAGAAGATTTATTTGTTTGGAGAGCTTTTCTCTCTCTTTTCTTTTTATTTCTAACTTCGGATTAGCTTCTCAACACGATCTGCATCGGATTCCTCGTCCCCATCATCAATCCTCAAGGGTTTCTGGCTATCGATGCTTCGAGATAGCACCGCCCATGGCAACCCCCAGAACCCTGGCTTTCGAGATTTCGAGATAATCCCGCCCATGGCATTCCGTGGACGAATTCAGACCCTGGCAATCGACATTTCGTGATAATGCCGCCCATGGTATCTAAACCAGCAGAATGCTTACATGCCCTCAGTAGGATATTTAAATATCCTAAGAGACAAGCACCGAGGAGATGATATGTTGTTACGCATCTTCGAGGGGAATTTCCCACCTCTCCGTGTCGGGAACTCGTCTAAATCAACTTGTGTTGATCAGTCGCTCCTAATCTAGGTGACTTTTTCAGAACATTAAACGCTTTTGCATGATTTGGATATTTATGCACACTGAACCAGACTGTGTGTGAATTTGGGGTGCTTAGGTTACTGAATCCCGCAAACCGAAGGTCAGTTAATGAGGCCAAATACTTCCTAAGCCTTTGACCTAATACTTAAGCTTTGCATTTTCCCCAACCTCTTGAGTATTATCCAGATCTTAGTGGATATGTGAATTGTTAAGCTAAAGAATCTAGCCCAAGAGGCCTAAGACCAGCGTTCCCGCTAATCTCTTGTTATGTCACCTTAGCACTTTTCTTTTATTTCTTTTCTTGATCTGGTCTAGAACTTCAGTTAATTCCTTAATCTTTTACTAATGACTACCTCTTTTTCTTTTTCATTTTCTGCTCCTTTTTGTCATTTTTGCTCTTTTTCTCCTCCTTATGATTATGTGGCTCACAAAATTTCCTCCCTCTCCTATTTTTTTGTTCTTTTCCATAATTTTTCAATTTTTTATGTTTTTGACATATGTGAATTTTTTTTGTGTGAGAATCCTTTTGATTTTTTCTTGGTTCTGTATGTATGCACTTTATCACCCCCCATGCCTAAGTTTTGTAATGTCCTCATTGTAAATGGAGGGTGTGAAATAATGTTGAGGTCAGGGACTTACAACAGGATACATCGGGTGGGTGAATGGGTCAAAAATGACTGATGCGAATGATTTCAAGCTCTGGTACGTGTACCAGAGGTGGGATCAACTGTCTAAGGCTGAACTCAAGGTCCAATGGACGTGGAGTACAGACAGATAATCAGATGGGTCTCTATTTTTGGGATGACGGGTTGCCTCCCGTTAAGCGCTAAATTCAATGCTTCAACCGAGCAGAAAATGAGGTCGAGAGGGAGTGTCAAATCAGTGGAATTTTGTAAAATAAGCACCTTGATTAAGAGCCTGGTTGGTCCAACCAGGTGCTTGTTAAGATCAGTAGGCTGATGATGCAGCCCAAACCCAATAAGTCTAGTGGGTTGATAGATGTAGATCAACAGATGCGGAACCCACCATATGTAATGAAGTTCTGATGGATATGGAAGTGAAAACTTGGGTTTAGGCTGAGTTTAATCAGCCTGGTCAGAGTAGGATTCCGAAAAATAGTCAATGTATGGTGTGGAAACCCTACAGGGGTGATCAAATGATGGCTCCTGATTTTCGGTCTGATCAATGCCCGATACCTGGTATAGATATGGACTTGAATCATCTGCAAACGGCTCAGTGAGAGGTGAATTGGAATAGAAATTGAGTTAGATTGCGAGTCAGGGTAGAGAACGAGTTTTGATTGGTTCTGTATATGTGGAGCAGGTGGCTTCAAAGAAAATTGGCTTGTTATAATCAGGAAGCAGATTTTCTCTGATGTTATGGTCAGATTCGAAATCGTCGGAGAACTTGCGAAAATCAAAATCTGAATGAGATTCAAGATCGTGAGTTCCACCATAGAATAAATCATATGTTGTAGATTCAGCGCTTGACTGGGGTCTAGCCTAAATGTTAATTCTGAGCTTAAAAAGGTGTCCCTATCTGGTAGAAGCTCAGGTTCAAAGCTAGTAGGGCAGACCCAATTGAAACCCCACTCGTCCAACTCCTCAGTTTCTGTATCGTAAATTAGCATGACTTCCGAAAAATCGATTAGTTCCTCTAAGGATGTTGGCGAGGGATATCCATCAATTAGAGGCCCAAAATCATATTCTTCATTAAAAGATTGATCTTCCTCATATGGGGCCTTGAAATCTTCAAAATAGGTTTCAGATCTAGGTTCTAGGCTTAGGATGTGGGTTGAATCACTAGAATCTAGGTCTGAATAACCTTCGAGGGTCACCTAATCAGGATAAGGGATAGAATTTACACCCTCGAGAGGTTCAGTTCTACTCTCATTATTGCAGGAGTTTTGGAATTCTAGAATGGGCTCAACATTGTGTTTTCCTGCACTTGGAGCCTCCCAACCTTCTTCAATATCAGGCACATTGTATTCTATCTGGGTTGGGAATCCACAACCATTTTGTGCCTCAAACTCGAGATTAGATTGATCCTCGATGTTGTCCCAAGATGGTTCATCCTCTGTTTGTGGTATATACGGGTACTTCTGGTCAATAATTTGTTTTACTAATCTCATTATCTCTTCCCATTTTTCAAGACTATCTCGGTGTTGATTCCAAAGTCGAGGATTTGTCATACATTGAAGGTATTCAAGATTGTGCAGTTTTTCTATCTCAATGTATCTAGTAATGAGCAAGTCACGGGTTGATCCTTTTGTGGCTTTTGCTAATAATACTTGGGCACAAGTTATGATAAAGGTTGTGGTTGTAGGGACATCAACTTGAATGTTTCCTATTGGTGTTGAGGTTTTGTTTTCTTATTCATAGAATTTCATGGCATCCTCAATCATTTTATCTCTCATGGATCTCCGATATTCAGGTTTCTTGAATGGTAGTCCTAAGTGGTTTGGCTGCATATTTGGATCAGGTGGTGGAATCAAGATGTAGAATCAGAGTTTGAATCAAGATGTAGAATCAAGTTATAAAGCGATTAGATATGAATAACAAGTCCCACTGAAAATGTGTGTGTGTGCTCTAAAGAGAAAAGATGAGGGACTGGAGATGTTTTTAACCCAATCAAGATACCCAAAGATGTTTGGATGACTATGGAGGTTCAGGGCAGATGGTACCCCTAGATAAGAAGATCGTCCACCTGAGAATTACCTGGGCAGCCAGAGAGGGAGAGTCCCGCAAAGACCCCTACATGGTAGAGCGTCCCCACGAGTTACAGGGTTTCCCCCACCCAACCTCTCTTGTCACTGCGGTTCTAGGTAGACTAGAATGGGGACCTTGACCTCTTAAGTGTACCTTTTTTACTTTAAGATCAAGGTGCTTAAGGTTCCACTTGAACTTTTAGGTCTTTTAAGTGAAAAAGTGACATAATTTTAAGGTTGGTTGACCCAAGGGATCAACTTCACCTCTTGTTCCTTTGAGAGCTTTTGGGTCCTTTCTTTTAAGGTTCAAATGGATTTAAAAGCCCGATTTGCTTAGGGTTTCTCTTGTATAGATCTTTTCAAACAAGGTTTAGGCACACCTCTTTTTGGAAAAACCTTTTTTCTTTGTTTAAGAGAAGATGTGTCTCTAAAAACCCTAGCTTTTCAATCCTTAAGTTGGCCCTAGTTGGTCCAATTTAGTTGCCTCAAAATTTAGTATCTAGGGCTCAATCAAGAAAGTTTTAGCCTTAGTTACCTTAGTTGGATGAGCAATTAAAAATGTGTTGAAATGAAAATCAGGCAACTTTGATGAATTACTAAGTATGAAACAGGTAGCCCTAAGTTGATTCTTCTTTTGTTCCTTTTCAGACTTTGAGAGAGTTAAGAGAGAGGGCTAATGAAAATTACCTGTTCCTTGGAGTGTCTATTGTGCAGCTGCTCTTCTTTTCTCTTCTTTCCTTGAGACAAGCATAATAAAAGAGAGGAATTAGGTCAAATATTGGATCAAAAGTTGTGATCAAAAGCTTTAGAAGTGCCCGTTGCTCCCCGGCAGCGGTGCCAAAATGTTGACGTGGCTAGATCGTGTTTTAACAATTAATGCGTTGTAATATAGACGAACTTTCCGCGAAAACAAATAAAGATTTATAACTCGAAAATCAGAGTATCCGAGGTCGAACACAAGGAGCAATCTAAGTATTTCCAAAACTTGAGAACACAACTTTTTAAATGAGAATAAATGACTAGTTCAATGAGTGTAATATAAAAGGAAATTGCTCAAAGGGAACAAAAAATGGACGTCTGATAGAAAATATCAGACGTCTTAAAATAGAGCTCCTTCTCTTCTCTTCCCTTTCTGCTTCTATTTCTCTTTCATTATTTCTTTTCTTCCTGCGACCAAGGTCTGGCTTTCTTCTTTCTTTTCTTTTCCTTTGCCTTCTTGAATCTTTGTCTACCCCTTGTCTTCTTCTTCTTCAATTCTGTTCTCCTTGGCCTTGCTTCTTCTTCTCTGCCTTCCTTGGTTCTGTTCTTCTTCTCTACCGTGCCTCTCTTCTTCCTCGCCTTTCTTTCTCCTCTGCAGAGCCTCCTTCCTTCTTTCTTCTGTTTCCCCTTGGCGTTTCTTCTTCTTTTCTACCTTGCCTTTCTTCCTTGGCAGAGCCTCCTTCCTTCTTTCTTCCTCTGCTTGCAGCGGCTAAGTCCCTGTGTCCTGCACACAACTACGCACAGCAAAACCTATCCCTCTACCCGCGCGTCTCTCTCTCATTGTGTAAACCACTCTCAGCATGCTATCCCAGAGCCAGGTAAACGGGTCGGATCGCACGCCCTGGACCAAGCGCACCGGTGTGAGGGTGGTGCGCGAGGTGTGCTCAAGTCAGGGTTGGGTCAGGTCGTGCCAGATCCGCGTAGTGAACTCGCAGATCAGGCGCAGTGGTAAGGTGAGGGACCTCACCCCAAGTGCGTTCGGAGGCAACCGGCTGATATGACAAAATCAATATAAAGGATATGAGCGTGTCGTGACAGACCGATGTGGGACTAAAGCCCACTGCTTTCCCTCGCGCTCCCGCAGCAAACCGCGCCTTCAATTCCCTCAACTGCAGGCTCTGTTGGCTTCACTTGCTGGGTCAGCTACTTTCGCAAGACCTTCCCAAGTTGGCAGCACCTGGAAATCTGTAGTTCTGCGACCTGGATCAAGCGTGGAGCTTCCTCGAGTTGCCGTCAATGGCGACCGGAGCTTGAGATCTGTCTGACACAAAAATTGCCTCGCGACCTAATCAGATCACCAAGGGACCTTCGCCGTGTCACAGAGAAGGTGAGGAGCTATGCGGCAGGCCGCGGGGCTGCCTAGACGTGAGTGCCTAGGTCGCTCTGTGGCCAGACGGGTGGGTGTGTTCGGGTGGTTATTGTGGTGGTGTCGCGGGGATGTGGATGAGTGGAGGGTGCTCAGTGAGGTGAGGCGGAGGTTATGCGATGGTCGGTGAGACGTGTGGGGCTGCAGAGCGACGGGAGCGTCTCGCCGGAGGGTGGCCTGAGATTAGGAAGGTGGCGGTGGACAGGGATGGTCGAGGGTCGATTGTGTGAAATAAAGTGAGGAAATGAAAGAGTGGAAGATGGGGAACTTATCTAGACTGTTGGGAGAGAAAGGGGGTAGTAGAGTCAGACGGCTCGTTTGTGCCGTCGTCGGAGAAGATAACCCTGAGGGAGATAACGGTGATGAGGAGGAGGTCAGGGAAGCGTGTGCTTGGTGCGGCGCGACGCGGGAAGATGAGGCGGAGTAGACTCTACTGCTAGTATGGCAGCACAGCAACAAGAAGGAGAGGTAATTGCTGAAGCTTGCGGGTTTCTTGGCCGGAGAGAGGAGAGAAGAAATTTGGAGGATTCTTCTGCCAAGACAGGTCTGAGAGATTTCGTAGAGGGTCGGAGGCCTTTTTATAGGTGCTGGCCGGGCTTCTAGTGTGTGGAGGGAAAGCTTTTAGCCACCGTTATCTCACCGGAGAAGGAAGGTGGTTGGGATCCAAATCTTTCGTGCGTTCGCACGGGAGATTGGACAGGAATCAGAGATCATGATCGGGCTCAGATGGAAGGGGATTCCTCAGAGAATCTTCCTTCCAATTCTGGGAGATCTCTGAGGGATCTAAGCGTATCCCCCCTGTCATCCTCACCGAGGAAGGATTCTTCCACAATAATGGTGGAAGGACCTGATTGTAAGATTGGCGAGAAAGCTAGGGGGGTTTATGTGATGGTTTTCAAAAGATAGGGATCGAAATGTAATTGGGTGTACTAAATTGCAAAGTAGGTCAAGATGACCTCCCCTTAGGTCCAAATTTTGATACAAACTTTATTTGGACCTAAGGAATCCAATGGTGAAGTTGGATTTTAGGTTTGACCATGTTTGACTAGACATTTTGTGTAAAAACCCAAATTAGGTCAATTGATGAGCTAGGACCCTATTCTAGGTCAAACTAGGCTCCAAAGGCCAATTTGAATGTTCTAAACCCTAGGGGATATTTTTCCATGAATTTTAGAGGGTTTACTTGATTTTTATATTGACCAAAACCTTATTGAATTAAGCGGGTCTGTTTTAGGGTTACCAAATGTCATTTAATTCCTGGATTGCACATGAACCCATTTCTGATTGATTCAACCCACTTTTTATCTCATTTAGACCATTTGACCTATGCTATGTCTCTGAGAAATCCCATTTATGTACTGCAATGGTAAAATTGCAATTTTAACCTTTATTTCATATTTTCTTCTCAGAACACTTGTTCCTCCAATTAAGCCCTCTTCTAAGTCATGCAGGAGCTTTTATTCTCTTTATTAGGTTAAAATGGGCTAGTTATGGCTCATGATGAGACTCTCATCAAGATCATTCCTAAATACAATACAAAATATTTTGCTAGGGACTAGCAAAAGATAGGCATGGGGATATGATTGCATAGCAAAAATACACCAACAAATATGTCATCTTGTGTTATTTCATAGCACTGCCATTACATATTAGGTCGCAATAGTTTCATTTATAAAATTGACACATGCATGAATTTATTTGAGAGGGGAGGATAATGCAAATAATTGGCCATGAAATTAACGTCTTCATCAAGGGTTGCATTGCAATTTCACCTTCTTCATTTTTTATTTTTGACTTTTAATTTCTTCTTTGCGCAGCTCAGGGCATGGGCATGCACATCTTCACACTTGCCCCAGCCATGCTGCAGGCAGGGCAAGTCCAGCCATGCAGTTGGCAGAGGAATGGTGCGAAGATGTGCATGCCCATGCCCTGAGTCGCGCAAAGGAGAAGAAATTCAAAGTCAAAAATGAAAAATGAAGAAGGTGAAATTGCATTGCAACCCTTGATGAAGACGTTAATTTCATCGCCAATTATTTGCATTATCCTCCCCTCTCAAATAAATGCATGCATGTGTCAATTTTACAAATGTAACTATAGCTACCTAATATGAAATGGCAATGCTAGGAAATAACACAAGATGTCATATTTGTTGGTGTATTTTTGTTGTGCAATCACACGTCAATCAGATAAAATTTATATCGAAACTCTAGGGAGTCCCGGGTCGAACACAAGGAGGTGACGTTTACTTTAACTGAAAATCGAGCTTCGATTTGTTTCTTTTTGGTATTTTAGGGTTTTGTTATTTTTCTGTATTTTTGAGAAGAAAATAATCAAACTAATCACAAGATAGAGATAGAATGAAAATGGTATAGATATCACTTCAATGTCTATTACAATCAACTATGAAAGCATAAAAAGAGAGGGGGGTGAGAGGAAATCTCCCGAATCAGCTGTTCAGCGAGACGACAGTGCCCGGCGAAAGCTTGGACGAAGGAGGTGAGGAGAGGGACGACGGAGGTGAGATGTAGGAGGATGTGGGGTTGAAGGAAGCTTTGGCATGGCTCCAGAATGGAGGTGAGAAGGCAGAGATGATCTGCTACTGGAATGGAGGTGGGAGGACAGCTCCAAGGCAACCTATGAAGGGGGATGGGAAGTTGGAGGAGTATTTGGTGGGGCAGAGGTTCACTATACTAATAGGCATCTTGGGAGCTTGAAAACAAGCTCTAATGGAGCATTGGTAGGCTTGCTAGAGCTTGGGAGTAGGTGGGAGTAGAGTAGGTAGAGATGGCTTGGAAGGGAGGGGGTGTAGGTCGTTTTATACTGGAGAAGAGGTAAAAAATAGGTATGAGACCATTAGTGACATCTCCGTCATCGCTGGAAACGTCGCTGTAGGCACCTCATGCCCGCTAGAGCCCACAGTTGGCATTACTGGCAAGCTATGAATTAGTGATGTTATAAGCGTCGCTATAAGTCTACCAGTCTGTCGCTGAAGATCCACTACATGCTCCACTGGCGCTGCATTGGGCGCTCTCCACACGCGTGCACGCTTCACATGATGGCGTTGCGCTGTGCACATGTGCACTTGCGCACATACGCTGGGTGGCCTGGGCTGCACCACATGGCGTAATCTGGCTCGTCCATCTTCCTTTCGTTGTAGGGACAGCTACAAAGGTCAGATTTAGTCGATTTTCACACCGTTAGGCTGCGATCGTCGACTCGAATCCATCCACACGGTCGGATTTGTCATTTGAAGCTCCGAATTATGTCACCTAGTCTCTTGGCTGTTGATCTTCCTCGGACTGCATATGATGCTACAGGACTCCAATCGAGGCGATTTCGGAGGCGTTGAACTCTGATCATCGTCTTGATTAGATCTGTACTGTCAAATTGTCAATCTGCGGCTCTGAAATAAATATCCTTCTCTCCTAACCACAAAAAGGACGTAATTAACCTAAATTTTATACAATTACTCTAAATGTAGAATGATGCATGCTATGCAAGATTTATAACATGAAATTCAAATCTAAGCCTAGGAACATGAATGAATAGGCATTTTACCCTCAATAAATGTGTTTACATCATACCCCCATGCCTATCTTTTGCTAGTCCCTAGCAAAATTAAACTATATCCTATTGATAAAAGCAGAATTAGGATTAGATCACTTAGGCCAAAGTCATTTATTAACAATAGAAAATTTCAACTAGGGTCCTAAACTACGAAGACTCAACAGTACCCGGGTGTCTACCAGAATGTAGACCACCCAAGTCCTCGCCTTATTTGAAAAGGGAAGGTACATTTTTTTATTATTTTTCTTCTTTTCTAATTTTTTTGTACTTTTGGAGTTTGAGAGTTCCGGGATAACTTTTTATGGCTACCTGACCCGCCCAAGACTCGAAAAGAACTCTCAGTGCTAAGCATCTTGTGAAAATAGTGAAAGACTCACTAAGCGGCCGTTAAAACAGACTTTGGGTTTCTACGACCCTAGGTGACCTTGCCTAGAGGTTTATCTTTTCGAACAGTAGCTTTCTCCCTACTTCTTTTATTTATGGGGTCAACACAAGGGCGAACCCAATGTATATCTCCCCAGTTTATTGTACTCCCCCGCTTCTTCCCTAAGTGTTTTGGGAATTATTATGCATTTTTTTTGTGAGCTGGGTTCTAGACAACCGGCCGATGAGCTGTTACCACCGACAACTTGCCAGCCATACTCGTGCGATGAAGTGTGCTTTTATTTATTTTTTTTATTTTCTCTTTTTTCTATTTTTTTCTATATTTTCTTTTCTTTTTCTATTTTTTTTTCTTAAGTAGGTAGCTTTCCTGATCTAAGATTTACCTAAAGGCAGTACAATGAAAATGATCTTGTGACTGGACTCTGGATAACTAGCCGATGAGCTGTTACCACCAACAACTTGCCAGCCATACCACCCTAGATAGTTCGTTAGCTACCCAATTTTCGAAGAAACCGTCGAAAAGTGAGTTAGTGCAAAAAATGTGTGTAGATGCTTAGGCTTAAAGTCCCCCCAAATCAGAGGGCGGGTTGATAAGTCGCATACTTATCATCCCAATGTATTAGCCAAATTAAAAATGAATTTAAATTGGCGAGGACTCGAGACTAAGTCCACATTCGAGTGGACACTAGGGCTAATTAAGCCCGAAGACCTGAAGAGTCTAAGTGTTTAGGTCCTCTCGTATCATTTCCTAAAGTTAATAACTTCCAAATGCCTAAGTTTTCTTTGCCTAATTTCTTTCTTTTTTTATCTTTTTCAAATTTTCACTTTTTTTTTATATATAAGAAACTAAAAGAAATTCTACGAAGTTAACAAAATGATCTCAGTAATTGATTATCCACCCCTCCATGCCTAAATGATGCAATGTCCTCGTTGTAAAAGTAAAGACATGAAAAGGGCGGAGTAAATAGAATATTACCTGAGTGTCATGAAAATCCAGTTAGCTCCACAGAGAGAAGAGTGTATACACACACGCTATGTTTAATGCCTTCAGCTAGGCATAACATACATACAAAGAAGAAATTGAGAATTCACAAGTGCGGGTCAGAATCAAAATCGAAAGGTTGATCCTGAAACCTGTCTACAGAAGATTTCCACAAATGTGGACCAGGTTATGGTGCTGACCCAAGCCCCAGGGTCGAGTGGTTCTCAGGTTCTGGATGAGAATCACCCAAAAATGAAGGTTGTTGTGTTTGTGGGGCTGGTCCTGCGGTTTAGGGGTGTGCAACCCAAGACCAAAGTGTCAAACAACGGATAAAGATGGTTCAATAGGTGCGGTTGTCCACTTAACATCTAGCTCAGAAAAATAATCAGTTATTTCAAGCTTGGGTCGTGAAAGATATTGTAAGGGTCCTGGTAGAAAGTAGGTGGTTTCAGGTCAACAAGAACCCTTAGATCCAAACTCAAAGTTCCCTCAGAATTAGCTTCCCAGATTTTTATTTCAATAATTCTATCCTCTAACCTCAAGAACTCAGGCTCCGGGACCTCTAGCATATCATTCACCCCATATGATTCACCCAAGTCCAGAAATCGTGGCTGAATCAAGATTGACTTGGGCACAATAATCTCAGAAGTCAGCTCTTCGAGGAGCGGATGAGGAATGGGGTCACTAATTGAATCATCAAGATTCGGATCCTCCAAGTTAACCCCAACCGAATTAAATTCCTCTATTATCGAGTTTTCAAATGGTTCATCAGATTCTTCATGCTCGTTTGTCTCACTAAAATCATTTTCCTTATGCTCAAGTGAGACTTCACTAAGAGATTCTTCACCCTCAGAGTCAAAGAATTCATGATCCTTATTTATAAATGCCTCAAAATT
Organism: Thalassia testudinum; assembly: GCA_037157565.1. NCBI lineage: Eukaryota > Viridiplantae > Streptophyta > Magnoliopsida > Alismatales > Hydrocharitaceae > Thalassia > Thalassia testudinum. Next base: position 5,243,174 of record JAZHRO010000014.1, read on the forward strand.
GATTGTCATTTCCTGGTTCAAAGAGACATATTTTTCCTCGCTCCCTGGCTTGAGGATCTTGAGTGAATCAATTGGTTTATCCTCAATGGGTTGCTCTAGCCCAACCTGGTCATCCCTGGTTTCAAAAAATGTATCCCCCCCATAATCATTGTAGGTTTGGGAAGGATAGCAATCATAGTCTTGTTGTCCAGGGTTAGGCCCTAGACATTGAGGTCCAGATTCGTATCCCCAATCAAAGTCATCCTGGCTAGTGGATGGGTAATTACAAGTCAAGTCGGAATAGTAATCATCTTGGGGATAAGTGGTGGTAGGAGGATAGGATCGGAAATGCGTGTAAGAAGTGGAAGGATACATGGTGAAGTAAGGAGGGAAAATGGAATAGAGAAAGGTGCCCTGCAGTACAATCAACCAAACCTGTCCTTATGTGGGAAGCCTGAAGACCTACAGCCTCCCAGGACCCGTCTTGAGATTATAAACGATTTAGTCTACTTTTATCCGGTCAATCCAACCAGTTAGAAGGAGGGACTGGGGAGAAGGTTCTTCCTTTGGCTTGCACCTCCTGTTCCTAGTGTACCCCCCAGCCGCAGTCGTTTGACGCTACTCCCCTAACTAGACATCAGATGGACCAGCAGAAGCAGATTAATCAAAAAAAATCTCAATCTGTGCCGCGAAGAGCGAATCAATCCTTAAGGCCAACGTCTACTCAATTTTAATTAGGCTTGGGATGATCGTGCTCTTGGAATGTGATGGGCCCTTTAGATGGGTTGTGCCCTTAATGATCAGTTAAAATGTGTGTGCATGCACAACCAGGGTTTGCAAACAAGGTTATTGATGATGTGTCTTTTAGGGTTTAACCTTGTTTAGTAGCTTTTAGGGTTTACTCTTAAGTATATTGAATCAAGGTTTAGTAGAAAACTCCAAGTTTTGAAAACACGGGTGATGATATGTTCCTTTAAAAATCAAAAATAATGTGGAGTGCCTGGTTAAACCTTAAGATCAGCCCTAAGTGGCAAGCTACTTGATGGATTAGTTTTAGATTGAGTGGTGCAGCCCAAACAGTTCAAGCAATTGACCTATTGCACAACTTGATTAAGGCACACAAAAAGTCTTAACCTAATCAGATTTCTACTCACTTATGTGTTTTGAGTCGAACTGTACTGGGTCCATAGGTTAGATCCCGGTTAAGTGGTAGAATCAAAGTGGAGAGGTGCGCCTTAAGTCGAGAGTTGTGGGTGTTAAGGTGTATTTCTTTCAGAAAATTCCACAATCAGATAACACTTTTTTTTTTTCAATTTATGTGGATGGCGAGGCAAGTGGAGGTGCCAAACAAACAACCAAATCTATCCTAGGGTTTATAAAAAGCACCTAAGTTGATTTGGGTTTGAGTTATTAGGTTATGGAATGAAAACTAAGGTGGAGATGGTGTGGGGGACACTTACAAAACACTCTACCCGCACTTTACTCCGGTCTACCGCACTTGGATCTCCATGCTAAGGTACCTGCAAGAAAATAGATCAGAGATAAGCGGGGTTAGTGTTATGTAAATGCAAAGAAGTCCAGAAAATAATAAAGTAAATTAAGTTGCCTCCTCGGCAATGGCACCAAAATGGTCGCACGTGTTTTGTGTGTTAGAAATCGGGGTTGCAAGTAACCCGTTGTTGTTGTTGCAAAACATGTCGATCAGATAAAATTTATACCAAAACTCCAAGGGAGTCTTGGGTCGAACACAGGGAGGCGACGTTTACTTTAACTGAAAATCGTGCTTCGATTTGTTTCTTTTTGGCATTTTAGGATTTTGTTATTTTTCTTTGTATTTTTGTTAGAAGAAAACAATCAAACGAATCACAAGATAGAGATGAAACAAAAATGGTATAGATATCACTTCAATGTCAATTACAATCAACTATGAAAGCATAAAAAGAGAGGGGGGTGAGAGGAAATCTCCTGAACCAGCTATTCGACGAGACGACGGTGCCTGGAGGAAGCTCAAATGAAGGAGGTGAGGAGCAGGATGACGGAGGTGAGATGTAGGAGGACGTCAGGTTGAGGGAAGCTTCGACGTGTTTCTGGAATGGAGGTGAGAAGACGAAGATGATCTGCTACCGGAATGGAGGTGGGAGGACGGCTCCTAGGCGACCTATGAAGGGGGAAGGGAAGTTGGAGGAGTATTTGATGGGGCAAAGGTTCGCTATACTAATAGGCGCCTTGGGAGCTTGAGAACAAGCTCTAATGAAGTGTTGGTAGGCTTGCTAGAGCTTGGGTGTAGGTGGGAGTAGAGTAGGTAGAGATGGCTTTGAAGGGAGGGGGTGTAGGTCCTTTTATAGTGGAGGAGAAGAGGCAAAAAATAGGTATGAGACCATTAGTGACATCCAGGGCGTCGCTGGAAACGTTGTTGTAGGCAGCTCATGCCCGCTGGTACCCACAGCTTGCTTTGCTAGAAAGCAATGAATTAGCGATGGTTGTAAGCGTCACTGTAAGTCTGCCAATCTGTCACTGAAGATCCACTGCATGCTCTGCTGGCGCTACGCTGGGTGCTCTCCGCACGTGCGCACGCTTCACACGCTAGCGCTGCGCTATGCGCCTGCGCGCGTGCGTGCGCTGGGCAACCTAGGCTGCGCCACGTGGCATAATCTGGGTCGTCCATCTTCTTTCGTTGTAAGGGCTGCTACAGAGGTCGGATTGAGTCGATTTTTACGCAATTAGGCTGCGATCGTCGACCCGAATCCATCCATGCAGTTGGATTTGTCATTTGAAGTTCTGAATTATGTCGCCTAGTCTCTTGGTTGTTGATCTTCCTCAGGCTGCATATGATGCTACGAGACTCCAATCGAGGCGATTTTGGAGGCGTTAGACTCTGATCATTGTCTTGATCAGATTCGTACGATAGGACCGTCAATCCGAGGCTCCGAAATAAATATCCTTCTCTCCTGACCACAAAAAGGACGTAATTAACCTAAATTTTATACTATTCTAAATGCAGAATGATGCATGCTATGCAATATTTATAACATGAAATGCAAATCTAAGCCTAGGAACATGCATGAATAGGCATTTTACCCTCAATAAATGTGTTTACATCAGTGGCTGGAGGAGGAGAATTACAGGTGGTTGACTCACCAAAACTTGCTGGGGGTATACGCCAGGCCACAGAGGTCCTTTTATAGGGCTCTAGACGGAGTTCTAAGCTTGGGAACAAGCTTAGGAATTCTGAGGTCTTCGCCGACGATAGATAACCATTCAATCAAAATGTTCACATGAGGATTCTAGAGGGATTTAGGATCCCTTGATGGGCTCATTTGGAAGGCAATTACTTGACAGGTTTCCCTTTCAATTTTGAGAGGGGTTCGTCAAGAAATCACAGAGATCTTGCCACCTTAAGGTTGCCGAAGTTTGTAGGATTAGGATTTCATGGCGGTAGGGACCTATTTGCGAAAATGATGATAAATATAGGGACTTAAATGCAAAGGATTCAAAAGTTAGGGGCAAATGTGTGAGATAAAAGAGTTAAACAGGACCAATTTGCAAACTCGGTTAAGATGATCTCAGATTGGGCCCAAATTTTGGTACAAACCTAATTTGGACCTAAGGAATTCAATGGTGAAATGGATTTTGGTTTTGACCTAGTTTGACTGGGTAATTTATGGAAAAACCTAAATTAGGGTAACAGTCTGTCTGAGACTTTGTTTTAGGTCAAACTAGGTTCTGATGGTCAAATCAAGCATACTAAACCTTAGAGAATAGTTTTCTATGAATTTTAGAGGATTTAGGTGAATTTTATCCAAACCAGAACCTCAGTTAATTAAGCATGTCTGTTTTTTAGGGTTTTAGATGTCATTTAATTCTCAAAACACGCGAAAACCCTTTTCTGTCTGTTCTAACCCACTTATTAGACTCTTAAGACCATTTGACCCTCAATTAACCCTTGAGAAAATCCGTAGTTGTTCTGCATTCAAGATATGATGGTAAAATTACAGTTTTAACCCTAGTTTCTTGTATTTCTCCCTGAAAGGATTTGCAATGAATTATGGCCTTCTGATGGTTATGTAGGAGCAGTTAATGACTCAATCAGATCAAATTGAGCTAGTTATGGCTCATGATGGTGTTCCCATCATACCCCCATGCCTAGCTTTTGCTAGTCCCTTAGCAAAATCTCATGGAATTAACTTAAATTCTAGACCATGCCTTTTCATGCTCAGATTTCTGTTGTGTGCTTTCTTTTGTAGTTAGGTCAAAATGTCAATAGTAGGCCTAGAGGTACTCAAGTACCAACCAAGATCCGGACCTAACTAGCTCTAGCCTCAGTTCACCGCAAAGGTTTCTAAGGCCCACAGGAACTGACCTAAGGCTCGTTGAACTTCGCGGTTAAAGCACCCGTGCTTAAAACATGTTTAGTCCCAGTTCAGTTTACAATGCATTTTTGTGAGAGAGACAGAAGAAATTTTTTGTTTTTGGAGAGTTTTCTCTTTCTTTTCTTTATTTCTAGCTTCGGATTGGCTTTACAACAAGGTCTGTATCGGATTCCTAGCTCCCACCAACAGTCCTCGCAGGGTCCCTGGCAATCGATGCTTCGAGATAGCACCACCCATGGCAACCCCTAGAACCCTGGCTTTCAACACTTCGATATAATGCCACCCATGACATTATGTAGCTAAATTCAAGCCTTGGCAATCGACATTTCGGGATAATCCCACCCATGGCACTTGAATCAGCACAAGATGCTTACGTGCCCCCAATAGAATATTTAGATATCCTAGGAGACAAGCACCGAGGAGAGGGTATGTTGTTTCACATCTTTAAGGGGAATTTCCCACCTCTCCGCGTCGAGAACTCTTTCAAATCAACTTGTGTTGATAAGCCACTCCTAATCTAGGTAGCATTTTCATAACAGAATTAACACATTTACGTGATTTTGATAATTAAGCGCACTGGACCAGACTGTGTGTGGATTAGGTTGCTTAGGTTACCGAGTCCCACAGACCAGAGGTCAGTTAACAAGGTCAAATAATCTTTAAGCCTTAGACCTAATACTTAAGCTTCGCATTTTCCCCAACCTCTTGACTATCCAGATCTTAACGAATACTTGAATTTTTAAGCCTAAACACAAGCCCAAGAGGCCTAAGATCAGCGTTCATACTAATCTCTTTTGTCTCTTAACACTTTGTCTTTTGTTTCTTTCTTTCTGATTTGGTCTAGAACTAAGTAGATTCCTTAATCTTTTACTAATGACTATCTCTTTTTATTTCAAAGTGTTGCTCCTTTTTGACATTTATATCACCTCCCATTTTCCTCTTCCAGAATGATATACAAATTGATCTTTCAAAATTTCCTCCCTTCTCCATTTTTTTCTTTTTTAATTTTTTATTTTTTTGGTTTTTTTGGAATATGTATTTTTTTATGAAACCCTTTCTTGTGAAGTGATTCTTACAGTGTTTTGCACTTTAATACCCCCCCATGCCTACGAGTTATAATGTCCTCATTGTAAATTAGGTGGGTTCGAGTTCAGCTTAGATTGTACATTAGAATAGGTTTTGGGTGGGTGGACGGGTCGGGATGACTGTTGCAGACCATTTCAAGCTCTGGTACAGGTACTAGAGGTGGGGTCGGCTTTTCTAATGGACTAACCCTAAAGTGTAATATGAGTTCAGCATGGGATGTGTCAAGAGGGGTTTCGAATTTTTTAAAAAGATGACAGGTTGCCTCCCGTTAAGCACTGAGTTTAACGCCATCAGTCGGACGCAATGAGCTCAAGGAGAATGGAGGGCAAAAGATACTTCAGTCAAGTTTGAGTCAATGAGTTTGACGAACAGTTTGAGTCTCTGACCGTTCACGACAAAAGGTTCAGAATCATGGTTGAGTTCACTAATTTCAATGGTTCCATTTCCAAAGATTTGTCTCACCAAGAATGGTCCAATCCATTTCAATCTGAGTTTGGCATCAAAGAGTAAGAATTTTTGACCAAGGTGGAAAGATTTTCGCACAATGTACCTGTCATGGAAGGCTTTGACCCGCTCTTTGTAAATACGCAAGTTCCCAGACACATCATTGCGTAATTTCTCAATCTCGCTCAATTGCAACCAGTGGTGTATTCCAGCCTTCATCAGATCCAGATTACACTTCCGTATTGCCCAATAAGCCTTGTGCTCCATCTCGACGGGAAGGTGACACGCCTTTCCGTACACTAATTTGAAGAGAGACAAGCCTAATTGGGTCTTGTGGGCGATCCTATAGGCCCACAAGGCTTCCGGAAGGCGAGTAGACCAATCCTTCCTATCAAGCCGAACAATGACTTGAAGGATCTTCTTGATCTCTCGATTCGATAGTTCTACCAGTCCATCAGTCTTAAGGTGGTAAGGAGTTGAGATACGATGCAACACCCCGTACTTTTTCGTCAAGGACTGGAAGTGCACATTGTTAAAATGAGACCTGCCGTCGCTGATGGTGGCCTTAGGAGCCCCAAATCTAGTAAAGATGTTCTCCTAGATAAATCAGAGGACAACTTTATGATCACTAGTTCTCGTGGAGACAGCTTTGATCCATTTAGAGACATAATCAACAACAAGTAGAATGTACACGAAGCCGTCAGATCCGAGAAAGGGTCCCATGAAATCAATTCCCCATATATCAAAGATTTCGCACATAATAATTGGGTTCAAGGGCATCATATCCCGCAGGCCCACGTTGCCAAGGGTCTGACAACGAGCGCATGCCCTACAATACATCTGTGCGTCTTTGAATAAAGTGGGCCAAAAGAACCCACATTGGAGAATTTTTGTTGCGATTTTACGCCCAGAGAAATGGCCACCGCAAGCCTGATCGTCACAGAATGAGATAATGTCATTGACCTCATCGTCAGGAATGCATCTCCGAATCACCTGATCATTGGCAATGTGGAAGAGGTATGGTTCCTCCTAAATATAGTACTTGGCCTCGGCAAACGATTTGTCTCCCCTGGAAGTCGCCCAATCTGGCGAAACTTTCCCTGTAACCAAGTAGTTTACAATATTAGCAAACCATGGGAGACTGTGAATGGCTAGCAGGTGCTCGTCCGGAAAATGCTCAGTGATTGGACCAGACAGGTCAATGATTGAAGGAAGACGGGACAAATGGTCAGCTACCACGTTCTATTTTCCTGCCTTATCACAAATCTCGAGATAGAATTCTTGCAACAGCAAGATCCAGTGGATTAGTCGAGGTTTCGCATCCTTCTTCGCGAGGAGGTGCCTCACTGCAGTGTGATCCAAGTATATAATGACATGGGAACCCAAAAGATAAGATCTAAATTTTTCCAGGCCAAATACGACGGCTAGCAGCTCTTTCTCAGTAACTGTGTAGTTACACTGAGCCTCATCAAGTGTCTTGCTAGCGTATTGATGACCATAGGTTTCCCGTCTGTTTTCTGCCCAAGTACTGCACCCACAGCATAATTAGATGCATCGCACATGATCTCAAAGGGTTGAGACCAATCAGGGGACTGTAGGATAGGTACTTGGGTTACTCAATCATGTAGGATCTCAAACGCTTGAGTGCACTCCTCGGTAATTTCGAAGGGAGCATCCTTGGAGAGAAGATTAGCCAGGGGTGTGCGATTTTTGAGAAATCAGGAATGAATCGATGGTAAAAATTGACGTGCCCCAGAAATGAATGGATGTCCTTGACTAAGCTAGGCATACGGAGTTTGGAAATCAGATTCACCTTGGCTCGATCAACCTGGATGCCTTTTTTAGAGACAAGATGTCCCAAGACAATTCCCTTAGGTACCATGAAGTGGCTCTTTTCCTAGGAAAGAACCAAATTCACGCCAATGCACCGCCTGAGCATTTGGACCAAGTGTAGGAGGCAATCATCAAAAGATTCTCCAAATACCGAGAAGTCATCCATGAAGACCTCAAGATATTCACCTACCATATCTGAGAATATGGCAAGCATGCACTGCTGAAAAGTAGCGGGTGCATTGCAGAGATCGAACGACATCCTTCAGAATGCATATGTTGGGTAGGTGAAGGTAGTCTTCTCTTAGTCCTTAAGATGGATTGCAACCTAGTTATAACCGGAGTACCCGACCAAAAAGCAGAAGAATCAATTTCTCGCTAGTTTCTCGAGTATCTAATCAATGAACTGTTGTGGGAAGTGTTCCTTCTTCGTGGAGGAATTGATTCCTCTGTAATCAATGCAGAGTCTCCATGAGTTCGCTATACGGGTCGATATGGTTTCTCCGATTTCAGTCGTAATCACGGTGAGTCCTTCCTTCTTAGGCACAACTTGGATTGGACTCACCCACCGACTGTCGGAGATCAAGTAGATTATCCTTGCATCTAACCACTTGATGATCTCATTTTTTACGACATCCTACAGATTTGGATTTAGGCATCTCTGCATTTCACGGGATGGTCATGAGCCTTCCTTGGTATATATGTGATGTGTGCAGTATGAGGGGCTAATGCAAGTAAGATCATCGAGAGTCCATCCAATGGCTCTCTGATGCTGTTGGAGGACAATAATCAAGTGTGTTTCCTGATCAGAGGTGAATTGGGAGTTGATAATCACAGGAAACATTTGATTGGAACCCAAAAAGACGTATTTTAGATGATCGGGAAGAGGCTTTAATTCCATAACTGGGTTATCAGCAGCAGCAGGTGATTCATGGTGGGTGTCGGGAGAAAAGGAAGGAGCTATGGGTGTGTCTAGGTTAGGTTCAGGCTCCCCTAATTGTGGGTTTTGATCTTCTGGTTGATCAAAAATAATTGGGTTTTCATTGATACATGGGTTGTCAACCATGGCCTCGATATCGCAAGTTTTCTCAATAACTCTGCAATTAATTCCTTGTTGGGCCTTAAAGATGTCGATCTTTAGTGTCTTTCTCCCAAATTTTAACTCAATTTGGCCCTCCTCACAATTAATATTTGCCTTGACTGTGGCCAAAAAAGGTCTTCCTAATATAATCGGTGTATTCTTCAAGTTCTCAGGAGCATTCATGTCTAAGATAATGAAATCCACGGGAAAGTAAAAATCGTGTACCCTAACTATGACATCCTCGAGTATTCCTTTTGGTGACTTAATAGATCAATCGAATAATGATTAGCCCATATTTGTGGGCTATTTAAGTATTTAAGTGCCTCGACATTAAGTTAATTTTAACATTTAGATAGCATACATTAGGATGTAATCAAATTAATTCATATTTTTAGCTTAAGTGCATAATTCATGTGTGACATCCATATCTAAATGCATTTAGAATTAACTTAGAATTGCATTCATTTAATTAGTTAACCAATTAGGTGCATTGCATGCATTATTTTAAGTTAACATAAAAGTTAAGGGTTTGTGTATAAATAATCATAATATTTTATTATTATTTTATTCTTCTTCTTCTATGAGTAACGGCTGCATTTCTTCCTCCAGCTACCGCATTGAAGATCCCAGTCAAGGAGTGCCAGAAGTGGATCTGGTCTCCTCGACTAGGATAAGGAAAAGATGGAGGCTGCCATGCTCCTAGAGACATCGCCCCACTCCACCACTGTGCACTCCACTCCACCACTGTGGTCTCCACAGCTGAGCCTCACCACACCGTGGGCTGGCGGAGTGACAGGCCACTGCGCCAAGCCGGCGAGCTCGGCCACTTACCATGAGCGTGTGCCTCATCGACCACGCAAAGAACTCCTTTCTTCTTTCTCTTTATTCTCTCTTTTCTTTTCTTTTGCATGATACCATTCAGCATCACCTTCGTTACTCTGTTTGCAAGCCTCAACGAACCCCCCACCACCATCACCGCAGACCACCTTCACACCAAAGCGGCCAGCAACAACCGGCCTCTCCTCTAGACCGTGCTCCTCTAGTGCAACCCAGCTACTGCACGCCCCTCTCCACGAGCCTCACCTCCTGTAGCATGCACCACATGCCCGCACCTCTGCCCGCGCACCCTCCAGTAGCTCAGCCCGCACGCCTTCCAACCGCGCGTGCTACACCTCTGCCTGCACTCCCTGCAACGCACCGTTGACGCTCGCAGCAACAGCAGCCGCACATCCTCCAGGTGCTCCTACCCTCGCCCACCGAGTAGAGCACCTCTAGCACCCTTCAGCAGCCCGCCACCATCCACTTCTAGCCCGCACACACCTCCCCTCTGCACGCGTCCTCACCTCCTGCCTTACGCACCACACGCAGCACCGCCCTCCAGCGTCATTCCCGCGCCTGCCCCTCTGTGTGAGCACCTCTGCCTGCGCCTCCCTCACCACACCTCTGCCCGCAGCACCCGCCGTGCACCCTCCAGCAATAGAGTGCGCCATCCACCTCCAGCCCACGCGACTGCACTCCAGCACCTGCTAGCGCGCAGGCGAGCGCCCTCCAGCCGCTCAGCCCGCACCTTCGTATGCTCAACAGTAGCGAGCAGAACCGCCACCCACCACAGGTTGCCATCTACTGTGCAACACCACCGTCAGGTGCAGCCCGAGCGGGATGACCTTCAGCTGCAACCTCGACCCCCGTCTCTCCTCCTCCTGTGTGCACTAGCCACTGCAACAAATCCCCTATTTTAAAGCTAATTAAAATTTACATTTTTTGCCATTGAGGGGGAAGGTATTTTTAGTTAATAATATTCTATTCGATTGATTTTATGAGTATCTCCCTCTTATTTTTCATAACTACAATATTAGCATGATATTATCTTATTATCCCAATTGAAAAGCGATTTCCATCCGATTTCTTGACAAAACTAATCGTGAACATATGTTTTTAACCAGTGCGAGTTTAAATAGGTCATTACCTCCCTGTGGATACAACCTGCTCTCCTGTGAGTGGTTTAATTTTAATTCTAATTATTTTGATTAGTCATTTTTCCACCACTTAGAAATACAATGATAAATCTTCTTAATCATAATTTTCAAAAGCGAAAACCGACTTGTCAGCTAACTGCAAAGTCATCTCTATCGGTTTAAGTTCATATTCCTCAAAGTGGTCTAGTAGGGATGTGGGTATCAAATTGATGGAAGCTCCTAGGTCCAAAAGGGCTTTGTCAAATTCTAAATCACTGATTTTGCATGAAATTAGAGGGGTAGCAAGGTCCTTTGCCTTAGGTGGGAGCTTGCTCAAAATGATGGAGCTGGCTTGCTCCGATAGTACGATCGGGTTCCCACCTTTGGTTCACAGCGTATGTTTGGGTGTACACACGTCTTTAAAGAATTGTGTGTAAGCAGGCACGTGGCGTATAGCATCCATCAAGGGGATGTTTATTTGGACTTGCTCAAAGAGCTTGACCAGGTCCTCCTCAAGTGCCACTGGTTGGGGTTTCCTTTCTCCTTTGGTTAAGGCCTCCGGAAATGGAACTTTTGCGGGTTCTTGATCTGGGATAGGGGTATCCTGGATGACTATCCTAGGGTTTGGGTTTGCATTACCAGGCTGGGAGTGGCTTGGATAAGGTGGGTCCTGTGTTGCTTTGCCACTACGGGTTGTAATTGAATTTAGTCCTGCCTAGTTCTAGGTTGGTGTGGGCAAAAGAGGTGGTTGCTGTTGATAACCTGCGTATGATGTCGAAGCCTCCATCTCGTCAGGTGATGGAGTAGAAGGGAACTGATAGACATAGTGAGCTTAGCCTTGAGTTGGGTTCATAACGTGCCTCTGGTTTGGCACGTTATTCGGGTTAGGCAGAGGTTGTGAAGGAAGTGCACCAGGTTGGCGAGGATTTGCCATCTAGGCGAGTTGATTGCGAACCTCTATCATCTTGTCTTTGTGCTATTTTTGCATAGCTGCATTCATTTTCTAAATGTCAGCCAGAGTCTAAAGGATAAGAGTCATCTGATCTTCATGAGTTGGCCCGGATTGGTAAGCTGGGTTGGGCCAAGGCTGAGGTAGCTGATATGGATGAGAAGTTTGTGGTCTAGGCTAATATTGAGGTCTCCGATTTTAATTATTCCCCGACCACATCAAATTGGGATGATTACGTCATCCAGGGTTGTAGGTGTTTGAGAATGGATCATTCTGGATGGCATTGAGGCCCTCACAGGTCTGAGGAGCCTCAGAAAAGTCAAAATACGAGGGTTCAGAGCTCCCCCAACTAGAATAGGCAGGTCTAGGGTTTCCTTCGAACCCAGAATCAGATGGGGGTGGATACAGGTCCATCCCCCGAGAAGATCGATGGTAGATGTTATGCACAGCCTCCCTGCCAGTGGGCGATTGCGTGAACGGGTTTTGCGTAGAGGTGGCTCGCTACAGGTGTCGAGTTAGCTCATCCACCTTCTTCTCAATAATAAAGACCTTGACCAGGTGACTGGCCATTAATTCCAAGTCAACAGAAGAGGACAGGCCCTATGTCTCATGTGCTCCGCTTGGATTCGTCAATGCGCAGGAATTCGTCCAGTCGAACATGGCCATGGATTCATTATTGATAGAGTTCTCGCACATGTTCTCGAGAATCTCCCACACGGTGTCTTCATGTTGACCCATGATGTTTCCTCCACAGGTCGCATTGACAAATAATCGAATATCCTCATGGAGTCCCTAGTAAAAAGACTAGACTTGTTTCCATTTAGGAACTCTGTGGTGGGGGAACTTTCGCATAAGATCTAGACAATGATCCCATACGTCGTGAAGTGGTTCTCTTGCTTGTTGCGTAACATGCGTGATCTGGTGCCGTGGAGCATTTGTCCAACCAACAGGGAAGAACTTTTTCAGAAACTCGGATTGTAGTTCCGCCCACATGTTGCTTGGACGTGTTTGGGTTTGATACCAGTGAGCGGCCTTGTCCATGAGAGAGAAGAAGAACATTTTCATGAGTAAGACATCCCGATTTTGAGCTTCTGACCCAAAGGTCTGGGCCAGATGCTTGAGTTGCTTGATATGCTAGAAGGGATCCTCGGAATTACACCCATGAAATTTGGGGATAGCATGAATCATGTTGGGCTTGAGTTCAGTATCAAGACCTCCAGCTGATATTTGGACTCGAGGTTCGATTGCCACTGCAGCGAGATTGTAATGATCTCGCATCATATGACGCTGCGGTGGGTTTACAAAGGCTTGGAATAAATCGTTGAGGCGCTAAAGCTAATTCTCAAGATTATTTTCTTCTGTTGATTGCTCCATGATGATGGATGAAGGAGAGTTAGGTTCAAATGAATCAGAAGAGATATCAATCTGGTTGGGTTGTTGCACAAACAGGGAGGTCGAGGCTTGGCCTCGACAGGAGTGAATAGATAATGGAGGCCTCAAGGGTGATTTTAGAGACCTCCTCCCGAACATGCACCGATAGAGTAGATGAGGGGTAGAATGTGATGGACCCAATCAAGACACCCAAAAATTTTGGATGACTATAGAGGTTCGGGGTGAATGATACCCCTAAGTCAAAAAGCCATCCACCTGAGAATTACCTGGGCAGCCAGAGAGGGAGAGTCCTACAAAGGCCCCTACACGGTGGAGCACCCCCACGAGTTACAGGGTTTCCCCCACCCAACCTCTCTTATCACTGAGGATCTAGGTAGACCAGAATGGGGACTTGACCTCTTAAGTTTACCTGTTTTAAGTTAAGAGAAAATGTTCTTATGATTTCACTTAAACTTTAAGATGTTTTTGTGCAAGGTGGCCTAATTTGAAGATCGATTAACCCAATAAGGTGGGTCAACTTCACCTGTTTTGTCCTTTGAGAAATTTAGGTCCCTCTTTTAGTATTCAAATGAGATTAAGAGCTTGCTTTTAGGGTTTGCTTAAATAGATCAATTCAACCAAGGCTTAGGCACACACTGTTTAGGAAGGTTAATTCTTGATTAAGCAAGTGTCTCTAAAATCCTAAACTAGAAACCCTAAACGGCTCTTGATTGGTCCAATTTAATTCATCAAAATATGGTACCTAGGGCTCAAACAAGAAGGTGATTACCCTAAATACCTTAAACCCTAAGTAGGTGCAAAAATCAAGGTTTGGATGTGCTCTGAACAGAATGTATCAAATTAGGCAACTTGTTTGTGATTGAATCTAAAAACAGAATGCAAGTTGGACCTAATTGATTTCTTCTTTTAGCTTTTCAGAATCAGGGGCATAGGAGAGATTGGATTTGTGTTTTACCTGCCTCTGGAGTGGCTGATGTGCGGCTGATCTTCCTTTAATGAATCCTTTAAACAGATCACAGTCAAATGAGATAGAGCAAGTTAGTACCAAATCAGATATTGCAATCAAGAGATCTAAGTTGCACGTTGCTCCCCGGCAACGACGCCAAAATGTTAATTGCTCTGAATCGGGTTTTAAAATTGTCACGTTATAGTATAGTTCGAATCAATGAGAAAAACAAATAATATTTATACTCGAATATTAGGAATGAAGTCCGTGGTCGAACATAGGGAGCAATTAGCAAAAATAGTTCTCAAGATCGTAATATAAGCAATGTATAATAGAACTCCAAACAAGAATGATATATAAATGAAAGCAGATGTCAAAAATTCAAAAAGAATGGGGTAAAATGGTGATTTGAATCACCAATTACCCCTTACAATTATATCAAATATCTCAATAGTACTAATCAATCTAAATTCCACGTAGGATGAGTGCTCAGTGCACTCTCTTCAGAGATCAGCCAATGGAACTCTAAGGCCAAGAGGACACTCTTCCTCTTCCTTCCCTTTCTCTTCTTCTTCTTCCTTCTCTTTCTCTCTTCTTCTACCTCCTTAAGCTCCAGAGAAGGCACAACACAGGGCTCAGCAATGCCAGTAGAGGGAAAGGTCTCCCTTAGAGATCACAAGTGTTGAGAGGAGGGCGGCAGAGCAAAACCCCCCCGTCTCCTCCCTCTTTCTCTTCTTCCACTCTCAGAACCAACAAGCCAGAATAGACCCAGGTATCCGGGTAAACAGATCGAGCCCATGCCCATGAGGAGTGAGCACGAGCGAGAGCGAGAGCATGCGTGTGGTCGTGCGTGTGGGGACCTCACCCCCTATGCGTGCTGAGGCAATAAGCCACCAGCACAAATTCAATTTATCCTCTACAGGAGCTTCAGTCTTCTACAAGGTAGGACTAATCCCACAAGGCTTCTTCGCGCAGTAGGAAAGTCAACTTCCCTCATCGAATTGGAGCAGCAGCAGTGTGTATTGATGCCAATTGGAGGCCTAGAGACTGGCCTGGAGCATCCCCGCACAACTTGGGCGTAGTATCTGGGTGGTGCATGTCTTGGAACACGATGAACAAGGTGGCGAAGGAGGTGGCGGCGACGGAGCTCCGGTGAGGGTCCTGAGACAAGGAATACAGCCTGATGGCCACGTCAAGCAGCTCAGAAGGTTCGTCGAACCTCGGAGAGTGAAATGGCAGTGGATTCATGGAGGTTGGTGCACAGAGGTGGTCGGTCAGTGACGGAGTAGGTAGCATGAAGGTGGGTTACTCGGTGGGCGGTTTGGGTGGATAATGGAGTGCGATAGGTTAGGGCTTTAGATGAGGGGAGTACAGTGAAGGTTTTGGATCGATTGGCAAGGGGCTTGAGTGTGTGAAGCGAGTGGAAACCCTCGCCGGCGATGTCGCCGGAGGTGGAGACGAAGGCGGGGTCAAATGTGCATTGGTAGTTGAAATGAGGTTTTGACGGTGTATAAATGATCACAGAAGAGGGAGAGAGAGTTTAGGGGACTTAAGGAGATTTTGAGAGGTGAAGATGGCCGGATGTGGTGGACCTACGCTGGAGAAGGAGGAGAATACGACAAGACGGCGACAACGAAGTAGGTGGAGATACACCCTCCCTTTGGCTGGGGAGGGTTGATGAGTCCATCTTAATGGACTATTGTTATGCCTAAGTTAACTTTATTCTTACATTTTATGTTTGTTAATAACTACATTAGGTTATAGAATGATTGCATGCATCATTACTTAAGTTTTCATCTATTCTATCGCATTCTATAACTTAGTATGTAATTATTTTATGTTTCATTATTGTAGGAATAATTTTGCAAAAAAATAGGGGGCTAAAATAAATTTTCCCCAATAGACGACCGACCTCAACTAAGCCTTCCTTAACCTCCGGCCGGCCTCAACAAACCCCAACAGCCGTCGGCCAAGTTTAGAAGGGATTTGAAAATCCCTTAACTTGCGGATGGGAGGGAGGAGATAAAGGAGGGTGTTTTTGGCGAGAGGAGGTCTTCTTTTCCCCCTGCAGGATCATCTCCACCTTCACCACCGTGGAGAGGGCGTGCACTGTGGAACCAGCAAACACCACCCACTACCACAGCCTTCGCCCGCCCTGCAAACAAGCGCACTCCCACGACCTACCCCACCACAAGCACGCTCCAGCCTCTCCCACTGCCAGCCCTGCAGGCGCTGCACCATCCTCCTACCATGAGCCCTGCAGGCTCGCCATCGCAAGCCACACCTGGCCGCTCCACACCGCAGCCACCTTCAGCTCGCGCGAGGCCACGCCCAACCTCACCGTAGGCCACGCACCCGCAGGCAGACCACAGCAGTAGCGTCCCCTCGCCGCGAGCGCGTAGCCACACTCCACCGCAAACCACTTCACCACGCGTAGCGCCACCTTCCATCCCCTACCTTCACCAAGTGTGCCCCCTCACCGCGTGCAGCACAGCTGCACCCCACAACGCACCCTCATCGTGAGTAGCACAGCCGCGCCCTCACGCGGCCAGCAACCACACACGTGGCCTCCTCCACTTCGTCTTCTTCATCTCCTTCATTCTTCCACTGCTGCAACGAAGAGAACAACCCAAAGCACGCAGCACCCTTCCCCCTTCCGTGCAGCACAACTCGCACCTCACAGCGCGCCCTTACCGTGCAACACTCTCAACGCACCTGCATGTGAGTGCGCAGCCGCAAGCCACGCCACAGGCCGCCACAACTGTGTGCACAACACCCGTCGCCGCCATTCTTCACGTCCACCATCCTTCCACCGCCATCCACCTCCGACCGCCGCACCACCTCCGTTACGACGCCCAGCCTCCGACGCACCTCCACCGAACTCTAGCCAGCCGATGATCACCTCTCCATGCGCACGCACAAGAGAGAAGGAGAATCCCCTGTTTTCTCTCCTATTAAAATTTACGGGGTATGCCATTGTCAAATACACTATTCACTTATTTATCTTATTATTATATTGTGGTAGAATTGCATGAATGTCCCTCAATTCTAATTGAATTGCATGCAGTCACATTACATTCATCTCATGACTAAGCAAACATGTATCCTTGTTATGGGGAACAAATTCTGATTTAATTAAATTTGATGATGCTTGTCGGTATTAAGATAGCAATTCTGGTATTTCCATGGTGGTGATTTTGCATGTAAAACCTCAGATTCTTGATTAATTATCTAAATTGAGAATTTATGCTGGAAATGAGAACACTAATTAGCATGCACATCAGTTGATATTCCGGATTACTTGATGCATCATTACTCATTTTGATAGGCTAATTCCTCCCTGTGGAGACAACCTAACTATTCGTGGTTAGATTCTGAAAATTAAAATGTTTTGAAAAGTGATTTTCTACCACGCGATTAAATACAATGACACATCATTTTATGTTGAAGTTTTCAACGAAAACGAAGATCACTCTTTCAAGGGTCGTGACAAAGAGAGGAGTCGAGAGAGTCGACCAATTCGGTCGTTGGATGGCCGGAGGAGGAGGATCAAAGAGGGTCACCAGAGCAAAGGTTTTGGTGGTCGAAGGAGGAGAATCAGAGGTGGTTGACTCACCAAAACTTGCTGAGGGGATACGCAAGGCCACAGAGGTCCTTTTATAGGACTCTAGATGGAGTTCTAAGCTTGGAAACAAGCTTAAAAACTCCAAGGTCTTCACCGACGATAGATAACCATTCAATTAAAATGTTCACATGAGGATTCTAGAGGGATTTAGGATCCCTGGATGGGCTCATTTTGAAGGCAATTACTTGACAAGTTTCCCTTTCAATTTTGAGAGGGATTCGTCAAGAAATCATGGAGATCTTGCCATCTTAATGTTGCCGAAGTTTGTAGGGTTAAAATTTCATGGCGGTAGGGACTGAAATGCAAAGGATTCAAAAGTTAACGGCAAATGTGTGAGATAAAAGAGTTAGACAAGACCAATTTGCAAACTAGGTTAAGATGATCTCAGATTGGGCCCAAATTTTGATGCAAACTTAATTTGGACCTAAGGAATTCAATGGTGAAGTCGGATTTTGGTTGTGACCTAGTTTGACTAGATAATTTATGCAAAAATCCAAATTAGGGTAACAGTTTGTCTGAGACTCTATTTTGGGTCAAACTAGGTTCTGATGGTCAAATCAAGCATATTAAATCCTAGAGAATATTTTTCTATGAATTTTAGAGGGTTTAGGTGAATTTTATCCAGACCAGAATCTCAATTAATTAAGCGGGTCTATTTTTTAGGGTTTCAGATGTCATTTAATTCTCAAAACACGTGAAAACCCTTTTCTGTCTGTTCTAACCCACTTATTAGACTCTTAAGACCATCTGACCCTTAATTAACCCCTGAGAAAACCTGTGGTTGTTTTGCATTTAAGATATGATGGTAAAATTATAATTTTAACCCTGGTTTCTTGTATTTCTCCCTGAAAGTATTTGCAATGAATTATGGCCTTCTGGTGGTTATGTAGGAGCATTTAATGACTTAATCAGATCAAATTAAGCTAGTTATGGCTCATGATGGTGTTCCCATCATCAGGTAATCCTAACCTATCGCTAGGTCATGATGCTTGTCTAAACCAGGACTGCAAAAGCCGCCTTTCGTGCCTAAAACCTAGGTTTTGCACCACCAAGATCCTCTGTAATCATGACCACCAGTACACACGTGTCTGTAATACAAACCCAAGAGATCCTTGATCTCAAAGTTCTAACTTCAGTCCTCAACTAGGTTAAGCCAATTATATCCTTCTTTAGAGTTCAATGATGTAGAATGAGTACACTAGTACTGGTCCTAGTCTTAGGCACCAGGGCTGGGCACCTTCTTCACCCACCAAGTAATAGAGTACCAGTACTGATACTAAGCTTTGGTACCGGTATTGCGCACCCACAACACAGCCTCCAACAGGCCAGCCAATACCGATCCTAGACCTTAGTACCGACACTGGGCAACCTCAATACAATTTCCAACCCTAGCTAGTACCGGTACCAAACACCAAAGTTGGTACCAGGAAACAACCGCACCTTTCCAAATGATCCAACCCGTACCAATACTGAGCATCAGTACCGGTACTGAGTGCCCTCCATCAAGGCTATTGAACCCATCCAATATCGGTACGAGTCACTGATACCAATACTAGGTGCCCTCGGTACCTGCCGTAAGTTCCATCTCTAGCTCTTGCTAAGCCAGCTAGTATCGACACAGGTTACCAATATTGGTACTAGGTGTCTCCAGCATCAAGTTCCAAATGTTAAATCCCCCATTCAATTCCTCATATTCTATTATTACCAAGGTTCTTAACAGAACCCACAATTTATTATCCCAAAGTTATGCTTATTCACCAATTAAAGTTTCTTATACCCTTTTCATGTTTCATATTAAACCTTGTTTAATATCACGCATCTAGCCTCATGGATATCCTAATTGAAGAAGCTCTGATACCAATTGATAGGATCGATGGAATATGGCTATGTGCACAAATACTTAAACAAACAAATTAGTAATAACAAGAAAAGATTTGCACAATCAATTCAAACCACAAAGAACACAAGATATATCCCTTGGGTACTCCACTACCTAAGCCTCCCAGCTTAGGGTTTTTAACCCGATTCTCTCAACCTCGAGAGAATCAATTCACTAAATCGAGGTAATTAAAGGGTTACCTCAACCCAAGTACAATAACGGGTTTGTTACAACCCAGCGAGCAACAAGCTCAAAATATAAATAAGAACTGGTGTAAGTAAAAGAACTCTTACAACAAGAATTCCTATGCCTCCCAACAATAATTAAAATGAATACCAATTTGAGAGCCTAGGATGGACGTGAATCGCTTTGTAGATGCGTGAGAAAAAAACGTCGTTGAGCTTGCAAGAATGTAGAGAAAGTAAATGGCAAGCTTCTTCTTTCTCTCTTGAAAAAATGGTGGAAATTTAAAATATAGCTCTAGAATTTCTCTTCTCTATTTCTTATCTTTCTTGTGTGCAAACAAAGAGTCCTAGGGTCATTTTATAGAGTTTAGGACCTAGGATACTCGTCTACTAGACGTTGGGATTTAATTCCCAACATTCACATAGACTAAATAAATTTTCTTGCCGTTCAAAATTGAGCCAATGGCTAGCTGGTACCGATACTAAAGTACCTGTACCGGTACTAGCAGCTCACTGCCACCAGTACATGAGTCCTGGTACCGGTACTCATCATGGGTACCGGTACTTGTGACTCCCAGGTTTGGAATTCCTTGGGCACAGTAACTTACCTATACCAGTACTCATCATGGGTACCGGTACTTGTAAGGTTCAGGCCAGAATTAAACCTTCAACCTATGGCCAACATGTACCAATACTCATGGCTAGTATCGGTACTTGTTGTTCACAGTTTGAGATGAATTCTCAAATTTGTGCCTTGCAAATACCAGTATTGATGAACAGTACCAGTACTTGCTTACAAGTACCTATTTTAAACGTTTTAATCCATTACGTACTTTGAAAACGAATGCCATATAAATCCTAATTTATCTCTAATTGATTTTTATGATCTAAGTTAAATTCTCTTGTTAAGAGGCATACAATCTATGAAAACCTAAACTAAAAAAATAAAGAATCGAAGATGATCTTCTTCTTCTCGATCCATCCTGGTCATCTTGCCTCCTCCTTGTCATCATTTTCTCTTTCTCATCATCATGCCTCCATCACTTCCTATTTGCCTTAATCTTCACCTAAATCTGAAAGAACTTAATTGCAAACATTAATCCATAATAATTTTGTTAACATCAAAATAAGATGTGGAACAAGGTTCCAACAATCTCCCCCTTTTTAGTGTTGACAAAACTATCTTGCAAATAAATAATTATAAGAATAAAAAATAATTTTTAACAATGGTATATGAAGGAAAATTTTAATTAAATCCTCCCCCTCAAAATATGCTCCCCCTAAAAATATTACTATTTGCCCTCTATCTTTCTCCCCCTTTTTGTCAATCACAAAAAAAATGAAGAAATATCATATCATAAAATTTACCAATAGTAAAATGAAGAATGTGGGTACCAAGCTCCGTTAGGCCATCGTTCTTGGTCTTCATTCAACCTATAGAAAGGTTGAAATGTTCTGTTGTGTGCCTTGAACACCCACTAATCTCTTTGATCTATTCCTGCAAAATAATGTAATCTTTCCTAGGTACCCATTTTCTTGTGGATCCTTGATGGTTAGTATCTTTCAAATCCTTAGGTTTATAGATCACTTTAGTGTTAGATCTATAATTCTTAGGATTCTTGACCTTTTGATAAATCCATGCATGTCTAAGTGCATGTGATTTATTTTGTGTGTTCTTTTTATTATTGAACTTAGCTTTTAAATTATTACAAAATTCTGTATTCAGCTTAATTGTTATTTTTAAATTATTCAAAGAGTCCTCAAAGTGCTCATAAATATCTTCTAATTCTACTATTTTTGCATGTAATTAATTGTTAGTTTCTTTGGACATATCTAATTCTATTTCTAAACAAGATTTCTCTATTTCTAGAGTTCTATAACTATCACGCAAAACCTTATTTTCCTTTTTAATCATCCTAGCCTTATTATATAAATCTTCATATGCTTGTACTAATTCATTAAAGGTGACTTCAAAATCTACCTCATTTTCCAAGTTGTAGTTGTTTGCCATTAAGCAAAGATGTGCAACTTCTGTTTCTTCAACCTTACCCGTACCTTCATAGGTGATTTGCAAAGTGTTCCAAATCTCGTAGGAGAATTCACATGCGGAGATCCGGTTGAACTCTTCCCTTGATAACACACAATAGAGTGCATTCATCGCCTTCGAGTTGCTAATAATTTTCTTCTTTTGTTTCGCCGTCCATGCCACTCCTTCTTGCGGCTCCGAATCTGAGTATTTCTCTTGAATGAGTGTCCACGACTCCTCATCCATTGCCTTGAGGAAGACTTGCATCCTCCTCTTCTAATACCCATAATCCGTCCCATTGAAATAGGGAGGACAGATCGACGATTGTCCTTTGGTGCACCTTAAGATTGATGCCATCGCGAGCAAGAGTTTTTACTTCTTCTCGCAACCCACTATGATACCAATTGATAGGATCGATGGAATATGGCCATGCATACAAATACTTAAACAAACAAATCGGTAATAACAAGAAAATATTTACACGATCAATTCAAACCACAAAGAACACAAGATATATAGTGGTTCCCCTCCCTTGGGTACTCCACTACCTAAGCCTCCCAGCTTAGGGTTTTTAACCCGATTCTCTCAACCCCGAGAGAATCAATTCACTAAATCGAGGTAATTAACAGGTTACCTCAACCCAAGTACAACAACGGGTTTGTTACAACCCAACGAGCAACAAGCTCAAAATACAAATAACAACTGGTGTAAGAAAGAGAACTCTTACAAGAAGAATTCCTATGCCTCCCAATAATAATTAAAATGAATACCAATTTGAGAGCCTAGGATGGACATGAATAGCTTCGTAGATGCATGAGAAAAACACGTCGTTGAGCTTGCAAGAATGTCGAGAAAGTGAATGGCAAGCTTCTTCAACTGAAGAAGCTCTGATACCAATTGATAGGATCGATGGAATATGGCTATGCGCACAAATAATTAAACAAAAAAATCAGTAATAATAAGAAAAGATTTGCATGATCAATTCAAACCACAAAGAACACAAGATATATAGTGGTTCCCCTCCCTTGGGTACTCCACTACCTAAGCCTCCCAGCTTAGGATTTTTAACCTGATTCTCTCAACCCCGAGAGAATCAATTCACTAAATCGAGGTAATTAATGGGTTACCTCAACCCAAGTACAATAACGGGTTTGTTACAAGCCAACGAGCAACAAGCTCAAAATACAAATAACAACTGGTGTAAGAAAGAGAACTCTTACAATAAGAATTCCTATGCCTCCCAACAATAATTAAAATGAATACCAATTTGAGAGCCTAGGATGGACGTGAATCGCTTCGTAGATGCGTGAGAAAAACACATCGTTGAGCTTGCAACAATGTAGAGAAAGTGAATGGCAAGCTTCTTCTTTCTCTCTTGAAAAAATGGTGGAAATTTGAAATATAGCTCTAGAATTTCTCTTCTCTATTTCTTATCTCTGTTGCGTGCAAGCAAAGAGTCCTAGGGTCATTTTATAGAGTTTAGGACCTAGGATACTCATCTACTAGACATTGGGATTTAATTCCCAATGTTCACATGGCCTAAATAAATTTTCTAGCCATTTAGAATTGAGCCAACGACTAACTGGTACCGGTACTAAAGTACCTGTACCAGTACTAGCAGCTCACAGCCACCAGTACATGAGTCCTGGTATCGGTACTCATCATGGGTACCGATACTTGTGACTCCCAGGTTTGGAATTCCTTGAGCACAGTAACCTACCTGTACCGGTACTCATCATGGGTACCGGTACTTGTAAGGTTCAAGCCAGAATTAAGCCTTCAACCTGTGGCCAACATGTACCGGTACTCATGGTTAGTACCGGTACTTGTTGTTCACAGTTTGAGACAAATTCTCAAATCTGTGCCTTGCAAATACCAGTACTGATGAACAGTACCAATACTTGCTTACAAGTACATATTTTAAATGTTTTAATCCATTACGTACTTTGAAAAAAAATGCCATATAAATCCTAATTTATCTCTAATTGATTTTTATGATCTAAGCTAAATGCTCTTATTAAGAGGCATACAATCTATGAAAACCTAAACTAAAAAAACAAAGGATCAAAGATGATCTTCTTCTTCTCGATCCATCCTTGTCATCTTGCCTCCTCCTTGTCATCATTTTCTCTTTCTCATCATCATGCCTCCATCACTTCCTGTTTGCCTTAATCTTCACCTAAATCTGAAAGAACTCAATTGCAAACATTAATCCATAATAATTTTGTTAACACCAAAACAAGATGTGGAACAAGGTTCCAACACTAACAACATGGCCTTATGCATCATACTTAGGTTCACTCCATTTCTCGTCAGGACTAATAATCATAAGTCCCAATTATGCCCAAAATCCAAGTTTCTAACATTAGATGCCAACATGGATTAATAACAACCATTCCAAGCACTAGACAAGGATTTAACTAATCATTTTAAGTTCCCGGCCCATGTGGGGAAATTCCACACACAACAAGACCACAAGTATCTTATCGGATGTCCAACACAAGTGTCAGACGTCCAGAAATGCATCATAAGATGTCTGATCACAACCTAGATGTTCAGAGATAAAGTACCAGGGAGACCCATCCCAAGCCAACAATATTGGACATCCAAACTCCACCTTGGACGTCCATAGACTAGTCTGGATGTCTAACTATAAGAACAGACATCCAATAATGACTTCACACCAAAAGCCACAAACAGTTACAGATAACCATCTGATTCCTTGGCTAGATGTCCAAATGAGAACATTAGGCATCTGATGCAATGTCAGGCATCTAATCGCTAGGGGCTTAGCCCCTGAAATTGCAATTGAGTTGTAGGGATGTCTAACCAAGAGATCAGACATCGAGATTAGGGCTATCAGACTTCTAATGAATTTATCAGACGTCTGATAACCCCCAGAACCAAATCCCAAGTTCCAGCCAGTACCAATACTGGGCACCATTGACCTAAACCAACACAACCCCAGTACTGGTACTAGACACCAGTACCGGTACTGAGAAGCCCCAGTTTACTAACTGGAATCATCCAATACTGGTACTGATCACCAATACCGGTACTGGGTGCTCTCAGTCCCCATTGTAATGTGTTATATTGTGGTGCTAGGTCAACTAGTACCAGTACTGATCATTAGTACCAGTACTGATCATTAGTACCGGTACTAGGTGCTCTCAACACCTAGTTAAACATATCAAAACGCCCAGTTAAACATATCAAAACACCCAGTTAACCCTAATCCAAACCACCATTTACGTCTACAACCTAGAATCGATGGTAAACACATAAAACCACATGAATTTATAGACCCCAACATCAATTTCAACCCACAATGGAAACCTTCCATTTGACATTCCCAAGATTTAACCCATAACTAGGGCATAATCCAACAATTATCACAAGCAACATGGAAATTTTAACCAAAACAACCCTTTTTGGCTACTTATAGTCATGGGAACAAGAGGATGAAACAAGAGAATAAACCCTACCTCAGTTGGAGCTCCTTTCTCTTCTCCTAATCGCAATAGCAACATCAATAGCAGCAATGGTAGCTACTACAACAGCAACACCACCTCCTTTCCTCTCTTCTCCTTCTTTCTTTCATGTAGCAACAGCAACAACCACAACAGCAGCTCTCCTCCTCTTCCTTTCCTTCTCCTTCTTCTCCTAGTAGCAGAAGCAGCAGCAGCTTCAACAATAGCTGCAACAGCAACTCTCCTCTTCCTTCCCTTCTCCTCCTCCTTCTCCTCATAGCAGCAGCAGCTGACAAGAAAGAGGGGGATGAGGGTGCATCGGCTGGAGGAGAAGGAACTAGCTAAGGGGAAAAAAAAGAGATTTTCTTTTAAATTTTTAAATCACTCTCTCTTAAATAAGGGTTGGAGATTTTGCATCCAAGCCCTTCAGCTTCTTTCTTAAGCCATAAGAAAGGCCTCCAAACATGTTTTCCTCACAAATGGCCCCTCAACTTTTCATTTATTAACATTTTGTTAATGACTTAAGGGATTTGTTTAATTCCAAGGCTAATAATCACTAAATTAGGGTTCCCTAAACCCTTAATCTCACATTAAGCAACCAATTAAGGTTTTTAATTAGCCTATTAAGAGTATTACAAATTCGAGGCATTACAGTATTGGCAGTTAAGATAGTCTCGTCAAGGAACATATCGAGAGGGGTCAGCATGACGTTCGTCATAAGACGAGAGAGATGGTCAGCCACTACATTTTGCGACCCCGCCTTATCCTTGATTTCCATGTCAAATTCCTGGAGCAGTAGGATCCAACGGATAAGGCAAGGTTTCGCATCTTTCTTAGTCAGCACATATTTGAGTGCTGAGTGGTCGGTGTATATAGTGACATGTGACCCCAATAAATATGAGCAAAATTTTTTTAGGGCAAACACAATGGCAAGAAGTTCTTTTTTAGTAATTGTGTAATTCCATTGTAAATCATCAAGGGTTTTACTAGCATAGTAGATCACAACTGGCTTCTTGTCAATTCTTTGCCCTAGAACGGCCCCCATAGCAAAATTAGAGGCATTTGTCATTAACTCAAAGGGATAATTCCAGTCAGGTCCCTATAAAATTGGTGCCTCTATGACATCCTTCTTCAACTTATTGAAACTCTCCAAGCATCTGTGATTAAAGTCGAAAGGCTGGTCTTTAGTGAGTAATTGACTAAGGGGTTGGAGATTTGGGAAAAAATTTTAATGAAACAGTGATAGAAGCCCACGTGCCCTAAGAAAGATCGGATATGTTTCACAATAGTATGTGGTGGAATCTTAGAGATAGCATCAATTTTAGCTCGATCTACCTCAATTCCATTTTTGGAGATGACGTAGCCCAGGACGATGCCTTCTTGGACCATGAAATGACTTTTTTCCCAACTAAGGACCAAGTTAACTTCTATGCATTTATGGAGAGTCCTATCAAGATTTCTACGACAAAGATCGAAGGAGTCTCCAAATACAGAGAAGTCATCCATAAAGACTTCAAGACATTCACCTACTAGGTCTAAAAAAATTGCAAGCATACAGTTGTTCCTAAAAAAGCTGTCAGAAATGTGGTAGATGATATCAGCATCAAGCCACTTTATAACCTCCTTTTTTACCACCTCCTGCATATTAGGGTTCAAGCACCTTTGTGGCTGGTGGGTGGGGCGAGAATCATCCTCAAGATATATTCTATGGGTGCAATAGGATAGATTAATACCCTTAAGATCAGAAAGGGTCCAGGCAATAGCTTTTCTATTTTTACTCAAAACCTGGAGAAGTTTTCCTCTTATACCCCAGTAAGTCCAGAATTGATAATCAGGGGCGTGGACTAGTTTAGTCCAAGGAAAACAAATTTAGGGGAGTTGGGCAAAGGTTTTAACTCAAGTTGGGGGCCCGACTCCAAGATAATTTCTACGTTTTGATTCAGGGGTGAAGTAAGGGGGCAGGAGTTAGATGAAGAGTCCAATGAAGAAGGTGTGGTTAGGGTGGGAGGGTGGATTAAATCAGATTATTCAGGAACCCATGTATGAAATTTGCATTGTTTCCTCCACTAAATTTTCAAACTCAGAATCTGAGTCATCAAAGAAATCTAGTTCTTGGAAATGCCTAAAAGCTTGAAAAATATCTAGGGTAATAGGCTCACCACCACACATGATTTTCATCTTTCCAGAATCGCAATCAATATTGTCATTGGCGATGGCTAAGAATGGTCTTCCCAGAATTATGGGGGCATTCCTTAAAGCTTCCGGTACCTCTATATCCAGGACCAAAAAGTCTACAGCAAATACACAGTTTTTGACCCGGACAATGACATCCTTAACAATCCCCCTTGGTTTGATTGTAGATCGGTCTGCTAATTGAAGTGTTACCTCACAGGCTTTAATTCACCGATCTTAAATTCCTCAAAGATGACAATGAGGATAAGATTAATTGAGGCACTGAGATCCAATAAGGTGCGATCAAAAGAAGTGTCATTAATGATCACTTGAATCATGGGGTGCCTGAATCTTTTCTTTTCAGAGGCAGTTTGCTCTGCACAACTGAGCTTACTATCTCCTAGAGAATAACCTTTCCTAAGTTTTTTTACTGCATTTTGGTGGTACACAAATCTTTTATGAATTTGTCATAAGCACGGATATATTTTATGGCATCAAGGAGAGGAATGTTTATTTCTACTTGCCCAAAAAGATCCATCAATTCCCTATCAGTGGGCACAGATTTCTTTTTCTTAGTGTGTGAAGAGTGAAGGGCTCGTGGACAAGGTATGGGATTTTCCTATTTTGCACTTTCAAGTTCCTGAACGAGGTTAGAGGAGGAGGGGGAAGAGTTGATCTGCTTTTCTTTGTAGTGGGTTTCTTGAGTAGGCAAAGGATCATGAGTAGTTTTCCCATTCCTCGGAGTCACTGCATTTGTAGTATGATTGTTTCTAGGAAGAGGACGGGAGGCCTGATTTTGATTAAAACCCAGTGGATGCTAGGGTGCTGGGTAGATAAGTTGACTGGGATATCCACCTTGATATTGATTCTGTTGATTGTTAGAGTTAGGCATGGGTAGCAGGTCTATGATCAGGAGTAACCTTTACTTCATGTTGTAAATTGGTGATCATGCAGGTTACTTTAGTCATTTGAGTCTGCATTCCCTGTAGAGTCTACATGACCTGGGTGTTGATATCTTCCTGGGATGGTCCAGGTTGATATGTGTTTTGCCTATAACTCCCAAATTGATTTTGTTTGGGAAACGAACGCTGCTTTAGGGCTTTCCATAAGGGATTCGGGTTGGTCCTCCAATTTTGATTGTAAGAATTGGAGGGATTTCTGAATTACTCCTAGAGAGCTAAAATGTTCTCAGTGGTGGGGTCAAAAAAGATTTTGATTCATAAAATCAAAGGTCCCAGTCAGATGTTATGAGAGTTCAACTAAAAATTGCTGCCCAGCAGGGCTAACATTAATATTGTGTAGATTTTCTCTTCTTAGAAGGTGAGGGGAGTTAAGGTAAGGAGCTTATTTTTAGGTGAGTTTTTCTTCCATTTTCTTCTGATTTATTTGCATCTGATCCAGTTGTTTAGCTATCATGTGTAGGTCATCTTGTGTGACTGGAGCAGATGTGGATTTGGAGTCAATTTCATTGACTCTGAGTCTTGGGTTATTGGTTCTACCAAAAGTGTCCATTGAAGCCATATTAAATGAGTTTTCACTCATTTCTTCAAAAAGGAGGTAGGCACTTTCAGCATCTTTATTAAGGAAATTACCCCCACACGAAGCATCCATGAATCTTTTTAATTGATCTTCTAATCCATGATAGAAGATCTGCACTAACTGCCATTGTGGAATTTCATGGTGGGGGAAACTTCTAAGTAATTCTTGAAATCTCTCCCAAGACTCATGGAGAGGTTCACCAGATTTTTGTTGAAAGGTCGTTATTAATGACGTAAAGCATTTGTACGACCTATCAGAAAGAATTTTTTAAGAAAAGCACTTTTTAATTGGGGCTAGGTGGTGATAGGATTCCCGACCGTTCTAAACCAATGTGATGCTTTATCTTTTAGTGAGAGAGGAAAAAGTCTCAGGAGCCACACCTCTTCCTACACATTGTGGGAACGGGTGGCCTGAGCGAGGACAGTTACCTCCTCGAGGTGGCAAAAGGGGTCCTCTCTCGAAAGACCATGAAAATGTTTGATTAGGTTTAGAATGGAGGGTTTAATTTCAAAATCCCCTTGGGGTATAACCACTTCGGGTCTCTCATCAAAATTGGAAGAATCATAAAAATCCTTAAGAGGTACAAGAGGTTCCCCGAGTGGCTGACCCAGTCTTTGGTTGGCTAGGTTCGTGACTGTCCTAGCCAACTACTGCTGGTTTTGTTGAAGTCAAACCAATTGGTCGACCAAAAGAGAAAAGGGGTTTGTAGTTTGGTTTTAAGGGCCACCTAGTCGTTCTGGGTTTTGTGGTAGCTCCAAATGTGGGAGGTTTGGGATGGGAAAGTCAGCTTGTGGGTTAGCTAATGGGTTAGGTTCGGGTTGGGATGTGGAAGCAGAATTCTTTGACCTGTTTGCCATGTTTGAATCAAAGGAAGAAGAAAATAAGGATTTTTTTACACGTGGGGCAAAATCAAATGGTCCCTCAAGATGTGGGTTCTGGGACCTTCGCCCATCATGCATGCACTTGGAAGACAGGGAAGGGAGGAGAAGAGATAGATGAGAGAAGGTGTGCAATTAAAGCAAACAAGCCTAATTCTATCTTAGGGTTGACTCCTTAAAAATCGAATACTTGGGAACCCGGCAAGTAAGGGATCAACAAGTGAACCCACTTTCCAAAGAGCACCCGACTAGACTAAGGAGGTGGCTTGAGCCCAAGCATGCCCTGGGAAAATCACCAGGGGCTTGTGTAAACCCATACCCATCATTTGACTTTCCTCCAAGTCTGTCACCATGTTTTCTAAGGGAATTAATAGAGCTTAATGATTCTTAAATGTCGGATATCAAGCCTAAATTGAATAAAGTCCTTAAGTGGTCAAATGACTACATTTTATTTAATTAGTCTTGGGTACCTGAATGTGCACAAGAATTTGAAGGACGTTAATTGAGGTATTGCTCTATTATTACAATTTTTTTGGTGTGTGCAAATTGGATGGAGTGAGTCCAATGCCAAATCAATCTTGTCACACAAAATTTGTTGTGTTTCTGCTTTTAGGATTTGATTTAGATTAATGTCTTTTAGGATTTTCTTCTTATGCTTTCAAACAAGTTTGAGTTCCACAAACAAAGAGAAATCAAGTTGTATTGGTGAATGTAGATTTCCTTTATGATGTTGAACTATAAAATGAAAGGAAAATCCTAATTGATTTGAATCCCTAAGCAGAAATGTTACTATCAATGAATTATTTCAGGCTTTCCTTATTAAGTAGTGGTCCAAACAGAGCAAACAACACCACTACTGGAAGGCAAATAAAACAAGGATTCCAAAAATATTTTTCTATGATTTTAGAAATTTGTTTGATTCTTTTTGAGATTTTTTATTTGTGCCGGTGTCAAAGTCCATAAATGATACCCTTGGGTATTTTAGGCTTTTCAGTACCACCACTGGCCACCAAAAATTTTTGTGATTTTATATGTTGTAAAGAATTTCAAAAGGATTCCAGAAAGCTAAATTTCACCTAAATTGGATAAGTAGAAAAATTCTTAAAATTCATGGATAGTAACAAAATAATAAAATCAGAGGAGATGACCCCTTGTGGTCCGTGAATTTTTAAAACTTCCCTACAGCTCCAAATGCTCTGAAATTTGTAACAAATGTTCCTGACTTAAGGGTGAAATTTGAAGATTTTATGAGGCATGTGGTGTCAAGAATTGATTTTAGAAGTCCAGACAGAAGTCTGGACCCGAAAATCAAAACACCAACACTTAAGGTAGAGTGGTGTTAAATGATTCAAACAAGCAAATAATGAATTTCTAAAGTCACCAGCCTACCTAATTTTAATGTTTTTGATCCTAAAAGATTGATTTAATGTTTTTTTTTATAGTTTTTAAGAACTATTATGTGACAGGAAAGATGGCACTAACATTGAATCTGTGGGAAGAAAAGGGACTTTAAGCTTTCGCTTCAAAATCCTGCCTTCTTCCTGTAGTGCCTGCACACATGAGATGAAAGAGAGAGAAGGGGATGAGATCCGCATATCAAGCAAGAGAAATATAAAAATGCAAAGCCATGCCTTCCCAGCAACGGCGCCAAAAGGTGATAGCGAAAAATGCATGATTTGTTAAAACTAGGGTTTAAGTCATTGCAACACGCAAATTTGCAATCACTTTTACAATTTATAAAACATAGATAGTAGGGTATCTAGGATTGTCCAAGGAGGCAAGTTTGCAAAATTTAATATTCTCACTTGAAAATGGGAAATCAACTTTCTTTTTGGGAATTTTGAATATAAAATTTTTTTTAGTTTTGAAATAACGGGCAACTATAAAATTATGCGAAGAAAGACTACACCTAGATTTGTTATAGCTAACACCTAAGTGACAAAATTAACCTCTCTCTAAGTTCACCCTAGGTACATGGAGACCTAGGGTAATTAGAGAGAGGGAGTGAAAAGTGCTAGAAATGACAATTAAATAAGATGCAACAAAATTATGGAATGGCAACTTTTATAAAGGAAGAAATGTTTCGAAGCGACCATTTTAACCCCTTCTTTTTGCACTTTGAGATCTCAGGGTGATCTCGAGCGATCTCGGGGTGGAGGGAACTTAGCCATGCCGGTGGCAAGCAATCTCGGGGTGGCAGTAGGAAATCTCAGGGCAGCAATAGGTCGAAGCAGGGAAGACGAGGGATGGACTACATGGAGGTCGAGGGCATGGAGGCGGAAGGAGAGGAGAGAATCTGATGTATATGGTAAAAGGGTGATGGAGGTGAGGAGGACTGATAGAGGGAGTGCAAGGGATAACAGAAGGATTGTGTGCTTCTGATGCCGGCGATGGGGCCATATGGCGTCTATCTGTCATTCTCCCATTGTGTGTCTAGCGTGCGATGGATTTCGTCACAAGTGAGATTCTGATGGACAAATGAAAGGTTGCCCAATTCCTCACTCTGAAATTTTGAATGCTAGGGTTTAGCCAACGCCACCACCACCCCCCCATACTTATGGGGGTCATACAGTTGACATGGAGGTCCATATGACAAAGAACATTAGAGCGGCAGAGCTGGTATTGCGAGGGGCGCTGATCGCAGAGGTTATGACCGGGAACCCGACCTCAGAGAATTTGCGCAATCTAGTAAGCTCTCTTTCCCCATCGACTAACTCCTGGCAGTTCACCTCTCTGTCACCAACACGTTTTGT
Organism: Thalassia testudinum; assembly: GCA_037157565.1. Lineage (NCBI taxonomy): Eukaryota > Viridiplantae > Streptophyta > Magnoliopsida > Alismatales > Hydrocharitaceae > Thalassia > Thalassia testudinum. The sequence goes on from JAZHRO010000014.1 coordinate 5,275,733, forward strand.
GCTATTTGGATTGGGGATGATGGATGTCGAAAGACTGCGATTTCAAACGTCCTTCAATGATGGCCTAACGGTGATCTGGAGATCGGTCTCTCCCTTTGATGGAGCCTTGCCAGAGAGGCCGCCCCAGAGATTGGGATCTAGGTCAGGGAGACTTGAGATCAAGGGTTTACCGTTACACCTGAGGTCGATGGAGGTTGTGGCGTCCATGATATCTGGATTTGCCTTAATGGCAGAAGATGCGGTTGTAGGACTGATGGAGGGTGATGGACGCTTGTTGAATGTGATGGTTGATGTGTTTAAATCAAGTTCGGTCCCTGACAGATTGATTTTGAGATGTGGTGGTAGTTCATGGTTGCTGCTGCTGAGTTTCACGGTGGGTGACACTGTTGTGAGGCAAGATAAGTCGTCTGATTCCGAAGCTGCTGAAGAGGTGAATGTGCAGGGTGTGTGTAGTCTCTCTCATGAAGAATCCCCCTCTATCAAAAAGTGCAAGGACCATCACTTGGGGGAAAGGGGAGAGATGATGGCTAAAGAGAAGGAGGAATCGATAAGGATGGAAGCAACAAGGCCTGCGTTGAGGATGCAAGGAGTGTGCTGCCAGCCGCTGAGGACAGTGAGGTGTAGGTGGTACAAGAGATTTTGCCTAACTCCCTGAAGGATCAACAGAATTTGCAAGAGGTGGAGGGTCTCAAATTTGGTGCTGGATCTTGCTCTAAATCTGCTAAGGGCAAATCACCTTATAGCCTCAGGCAGAGGAAATCAAAGGTCGATCTGCTTCTGGATGAAGGCAAGGTTGCAAAGATTATGCAGGTATGCAAATGTCAAAATCACAGGGGGGAGGGATCTCGTGATGATAGATGAGAATCCTCACTTAGAATGTGCGCGGGTTGCACGATAAGAGCTAGAGGGCTTCCTTGATGAGATACTTGAGAGAGTGGGGGACTGAGTGTGCGATCATTCAAGAGACACACATTGAGAATGACTCTGATAGAATATGGAGTGACCTGTTAGCTGCGGGGGTGAATGAGTGTGTGAAGGTTAATGCACATGGTAGATCGGGGGGCATTGCTATTTGGTGGAGAAAGGCTTGGGCACACAGTCTGGAAGTTCACAAGGCTAGACATTTACTGACTTGCAAATTCCAAACTCACCAGTGGCTTGACACTATCTGGATTACTGGTGTGTATGGCCCATGTGTTGCATCTTCAAGGCAGGAATTGTGGGAGGATTGGGCTGCTGCGGCTGAGTTGGTGCATGGGGAAGCTTGGCTGATAGGAGGAGACTTCAATTGTGTGCTGATAGGGGCAAGCAGGCCTTATGGTTGCACAGACAGCTCAGCTATTGGTTTCCAATTGGTGGTTCAATCTCTTGAACTGAATGAGTACCCTTCATCAGGTGTTGAGTTTACTTGGCGCAATGGTAACAGGTTGCTTTCCAAAATTGACAGATTTTTTGGTAATGTGACCATCCTTGACAGATTCCAACTATCGAGTGTTGCTGGCCTGGACCGACCTTTCTCCGACCATACCCCTTTGGTTTGGGATAGTGCAGAAGAGATCCAAGTCGGCTCATACTTCAAACTTAAAAGATCATGGCTGAATGAACCAGGGTTCCATCAGATGATCAGTTCATGGTGGCAAGCTAAAAAGGTGGAGGGATCAGCTACTATCAGATTAGCATCCAAGCTAGTAGCCTTGCGCACAATCTTGAAAGAGTATGGTGCTACTGTGAGCACCTTAAGGCAACAAAGGCAGGTAGAGGCTTTGAGTAACATCCAGGAGTTGGACTCTAAGGAAGTAGCAGGTCCTATATGAGAGGAGGAACTTGCAAATAGGAAAATGTGGCAGGGAGTGATAATGGAAGAGGATCTCAAGCAGGAGATTGATTGGAGGGAGAGATCAAGACAATTGTAGCTTAAGGAGGGAGATGCCAACACGAAATTCTTTCATCTTGCAGCTAGCTCTAGGAGGCGTGTAAATTTTATCTCTTCCATTATCAAAGATGGACATAGGATCTCTTCTACTCAGGAAATAAAGTCAGAAGCTATCAAATATTACAGGGGAGCCTCTCATGCAATTAAGAGAGGGGAATGGAGGATGGCAGGGAATGAGGCACCATGAGTCACAAGGGAACAGGCTTCTCAACTGACAGCAGCCATTTCTGAACAGGAGACCCTGCAGGCAATTAAAGAACTTAATATGGAAGGTTCCTCAGGACCTGATGGGGTACAAGTATTCTTCTATAGAGAAATGTGGAGTGTGGTTGGCAATGAGGTGATGGAAGTCATAAGAGAATTTGAGAAGGGCAATGCAGGCTTTGATAAGATCAACAAATCATATCTCTTCCTACTGCCAAAGACATTGGGAGCTAAGAGGTTTTCAGACTTCAAGCCGATCTCATTATCAAATTCCATCTACCTTGTGGTGAGTAAGATATTAGCAAATTGACTGAGAACTATTCTTCAGAGCTTAATCCACCCAGTGCAATCTGCTTTCTTGCCCAATAGATCACTCCAAGAATCCTTCATTTTGGCCCAAGAAATGGTGAGTGGATGGCACAGAAGGAAATGCAAGGCATTCATGTGGAAAGTTGACTTCCAAAAGGCATATGATTCGATTTCTTGGTCTTACATCTAGGAGGTATTTAAAAGGAGAGGATTCCCTCCTCTATGGATCCAGTGGATGAAGCGATGTATCACAACTACCTCCTTCTCCCCGTTGATCAATGGGAAGCCATGTGGTGCTTGGATTCAACCTCAATGTGGGGTTAGACAAGGGTGTCCTCTAGCCCCCTTTCTCTTTAACCTTGCAGTGGATGGGCTTGCAAGATATGCATGCAGAATGACAGAGGTGGGGGTCATCAGAGGGTACTCACTGTCCAACAGGAGGTCCTTGGCTCCCATTTTGCAATATGTAGATGACACGATCTTCTTTGTGGAAGGGACCAACCCTGCTGCACATGCTCTAGGGCTTATGGTAAAAATCTTTGGGGATATTTCAGGCCAAAGCATATCAGAGTAGACTTTTCCTTGTTCAAGGAAAAGTATAGCTGAAATTGAACAAGGAAAAGTATACTCTGATATGCTTTGGCATAAATGAGCAGGAACAAAAGGAGCTGGAGACTACATTGGACTCACCTCGAGCTAAGCTACCAATGAAGTATCTAGGACTGCCATTGAGAGTTACAAAACTGAAGAAAAATGATTGGAATATATTGTTTGACAAAGTTTCTGGCAAACTGAAAGAATGGAGTAGTAAATTCTTATTGAAGGGTGGGAGATTAATCCTCCTAAACTCAGTCATAACATCCATCCCGGTCTTCTATTTTAGCATCTTTAAGGCCCCGAAATCTATTTGGAAATGATTGGATGTTATGCAGAGAAGATTTTTTTGGAAAGGAGCTGGTCATGAGGGAGGTTTTATGCAGCCCGTGAGATGGGAAAAGATATGCAGGCCAAAGGAGACAGGTGGTATGGGGATTAAGGTGCTCAAGGAGTTCAATGAAGCTCTTCTGATCAAATGGACCATCAAGGTCTTGGAAGGCAAGGATGAAATAATGACAGACTTAATCAAAGATTGTTATAGTGGATCCAATAGTGCACTGAAGAGGCTACAACCTGTGAAACCATCCCCTTTTTGGAGGTCTGTTATCCTTGCAATCAAAAGCAATTGGCACCTGCTGCAACCTAGGCTTAGAGATGGTTGTGACTTCAGTCTGTGGAATGAGCAATGGTCAGATTTAGGGATAGTAAAAGTTGCATATCCGAGGGCATATGCAGTAGCTGCAGATAAAGAGGCCACTATCAGCAGTTTGTGGTCTGCTGCAGAGGGCTGCTGGAGGCTGGAAGGCTATGAGCAATGCAGATCAGGCACTCGGTTATGGGAGGACAGGCAGAATATGTTGGCTGCACTGCAGCAGATGCATCCTAGGCAGAATGCGGCTGATACTTATGGCTGGAATGGGATCTTTTCAGTGCAGCAGGCCTATGAGAAGATCATCAAATCAATCACAGATATGGAAAGTGATCCAATTGACAAGAAAATATGGCTATTGAAGATCCCTTTGAAGGTTCAAATTTTCTTGCGGTTATGCAGGCAGGAAAGCTTGATCACTAGCGATCTTAGACACAGAAGAATGGGGACTACGTTGAATGCCTGTCACCTCTGTGGATTCCACAGTGACAATGCGTCTCATATCTTTTCTTCATGCCTGGTCACAGACAAGCTCTGGAGGAAGATTTGCCAGGAACCTCTACCTACCTAGGACTCCCTTTGGCAGAGGTTTGACACACCTGGACAGTCGTACAGGTGTATGGCTGCCACCTTGTGGTGTGTGTGGAGGGTGCAAAATGAAAAGTTTTTTCATGAGAGACCGGTTAGATGTGAGAAAATTGTAAATGAGTGCTGGTCCCTCATACACAGTTGGGGATCTATTTTGTAATGTTTTGTTTGATTTGAAATATATTGCCTCCGGATTGCTATCGTCTCACGATAGCTTTCCTCACTGTTTCAAAAAAAAAATAAAGAAATGTTGTTTTACAAGAATGGTAGAGGAATGTTTCTACTATATGAATAAAAATACAAAAAAAATTTAACACAAATCCTCCTGTGATGATGGTGAAGAGGAGAAGATCCTTTCTCCAAGCTCAGCTGCTCCTAGGCTTGAAAAGGATTTCTCCAACTCCTTCTTGAAGTGCTCCTCTAAAGATGCTGCTTTCTCCTTGGCAAGCCCTAGATGGGCGTGCCCTTGCTCCTCCAAGGGTGGAAGGATTCCACCAAAAACCTCCTCCAAGGGTGGACATGCACCACCCTGAAGAACCTCCTCCTGGACGTCCTCCTTGCCTGGCTGGTCCTCAGGCTGGCGTGGGCACAAGAGAGAAGGGAAGAAGGGAAGGCACCAAGGGGACAGAGTGTCCCCTTAATCTTCGTCTTCTCCTTCTTCTCTTGGCCGGCTATAGTACATGGAAGAATGGTGGAATAATGAAGCCAAAGGTGATTTTAGTGGTGGTAGGATGGGGGGTATATATGGGGCTAATGAAGGGAAGGGTTAGCGTGGATAAAAGGGAAGGTTAGGATGGCTTTTGGAGGTGGTTATGGAGATCCAAGGGCCAAGGATTAATGGCACCAAATCAAGGGATGTGAATTGGGTTTGGAGGCTTTAGGATGGATGGATAAGATGGCTAAAACGGGTAGTTATGTGGATCCTAGGGTGGAGAATAATGGCTCCATATGAAGGGGTGGTAGTCTTGGTAGTTAGTGGTTGGAAGGGACACCAAAGGTGGCACCAACCATGGAAGGATGCCATGGTTTGCGCCAACTTTGAGGGCTTCTAGAAGGGAGGTGAGGTGGATGGTGGTGATGACTTTAAAAGGAGATGGATGGTGGTGATGTGAAGAGATTTTGGAGGGAAAGATGGTGCCACTTTTATTGTGGCTCTTAGAGGTGGTGGTGTAGAGGGTTGCATGGATGTGGTACCAACTATAGGTCTAGTTAGGTATCTAGCTTAGGTGGTGGACGTGGAGTAGAGTTAAGGTGGAGTTAGGATAGGGTTTAGGTTGGTGGTAGATGGCCAAGGGATGGACATTTTAGCTAAGCTAGATAAGCTCGCTTAGCTAGCAGGTGAGTAGAGGAGGTAGGAGGAAGCTAGGGTTTTGGGAAGAGGAGCTGAGGAAGAATTGTGTGGAGCTACACGGGAGCTAGTGGCTACTGAAGAGAATAGCAAGGAGCTATCTTAGCTGGCTTGGCTTGCTAGTTCTTTGCTAGCTGCTAAGCCATGCTAAAGTAAGCTGGCTTTTGCTAAATTAAGCTGAGGTGAGCTAGGTCTGATCTTCCCAGAGATAACCTAGCTATCTGAAGTAGCTAGCTTAGGTTAAATAGCTTAGCTCAACTAGGTAGAGCTGAGTGGAGTCTCTAGGAGCTAGACTTGAGCTGGCCTGAGCTAGTTGAGGTCATCTTCAGCTGACTTAAGTTAAGTAGAGTTGGAATTAGCTAGACCTAAGCTGAGGTGAACTTCTATCAACTTAGTTGTGCTAGCTATAGCTCATAGTGAACTGATTGGAGCTGAGAGGAGCTAGACTCAACTAAGTTGAGCTGGATCTGAGCTGACTTGAGTTAGGTTGAGCTAAGTTGAGCTACCTTGAGCTACCATCCAGCTAAGATGAGCTAAATGGAGCTTAAAAGAGCTAACCCTAACCCAAGTGAGCTGGTATCCAATTATGATGAGATGGATTTAGCTGAGTTTCAACTGAATTGAGCTTCCTCTTCACCTGTTGCCTTCTTGAATGCTAGGGTTTTAGGGATCTGACTATCTGTTCATCCCTAACACTCAAATAAATGTATCAAAAACAACAAAATTATGCATTGCATGCCTAACCTAAGTGATGCCTAAATGCAGCCCAAAAGCTCACTTGCGGAGTTAAAATCTTAAGAGCTAGGTTTGTTTTACGACATAAAAATGATGATAAACTACCGTTTATCACGCTCTTAAGGTTTTTGGGTGTATCTCCTTTATCCGCATACATGGCCCCAACAAGGATAAATTATCCCCCAGAGCCATTAAGTGCATCTTTGTGGGATATTCTAGGACCCAAAAAGGATATAAATGCTATGATCCGATCGGGAGATGATGCTATGTTAGTTCAGATGTCTCATTCTTTGAGCTCATTCCCTATTATCCATCTGCCAAGTCCCGAGTAGATGTTTCTTCTGCTGAGGTGGAGGAGGCTCACCTCCACATTTCTATTCCTAGCCCTGAGCAACCAGTGACACCAATTGAATAGCAGGATGGTACATTCTATTTGATATTATACTCACAAGCCCATACATGGAAAGCAACTAGTATAACCCCCCCTCCCCGGCCCCCACTCCTCCTCATGCACCACTACCTCCACTTGTCTTCAAGGTAATTCCTATTCACCTTGAGAATTATGTGGTTTCTAGCCCTGATTGTACAGGTACTCACGATGACTCTGAGCCTCCAAATTCTTCTCTTGATGATTTTGAGGACGCTAATATCGACCCTCCTATTCCATGAGGAAGGGGACCAGGTCTTGCACCTTACATCCACTATCTTGACATGTATCTCTGGCTTGCTTATCTCCTAAGCACCAGTAATTCACCTTTGCTCTCTCAACTGTGCAAATACCTTCTACTCATCACTTGGCTCTTAGTGATCCATTGTAGAAGCTTGCCATGAAATAAGAAATGATTGCATTATGTTCTAGGGGCACGTGAACACTAGTTAATCCACCACCAAATGCAGAAATTGTTGGTTGCCACTAGGTTTTCACAGTTAAGTATCAACCAGATGGGTCAGTGGAATGATATAAAACCTGCTTGGTTGCCAAAGGATACACCCAAACTTATGGGATTGATTGCTTTGACACCTTTTCTCCAATAGCATGGCTTCCTACTATCTGCATTCTGATCTCCATTGCTGTCCATTTGGACTAAAGGATCCATCAAATAGATGTCAAGAACTCCTTTCTTTATAGTGATCATAATGAAGAAGTATATATGTAGCAATCTTTGGGCTTCAAGGTTCAAGGGGAGTGTACCAAAGTCTATAGACATCACAAGGCCATCTATCGCCTAAAACAGAGTCCAAGGGCACGGTTCCAAAAGATGTCTGATGTAGTAGGGTCAATTGCTCTTAAAAGGTCTACAGCAAATCACTCTTTATTTGTTCATATGATAGCAAGTGGAAGGGTTGTAATGTTAGTCTATGTTGATGGCATTATTTTGACTGGATATGATATAAATAAGATTGCTACCACCAAGAAATTTTTGCAACAACATTTTGTTACCAAAGACTTGGACCCACATAAGTACTTCCCAGGTATTGACGTTGCTCGAAACAATAGAGGAGTCACCATGTCTCAAAGGAAGTATGTTCTGGATTTGCTCTATGAAACTGGCATGTCGAGAGCAAAGCCAGCATCGATCCCTATGAATCCAAGCATACACCTCTACGAGGAGAGTTCTAAGCTGATTGATGCAAGACCCTTTAGAGCTCTAATTGGTAAGATACTCTAAGTGACAATGGCATTTCCAGATATTACACTTACTGTGAAAAAAATAAGTCAATTCATGGATAAACCTCGCAAGGTACATGATTGCACAGCAATCATGCAACCTAAATCACCTGAATTAAGCTAGAACCTAACATAACTTAGGATTAATGCATTCATAGGAGTCGTAATTTGCACAATAGCTAGTTTATTAGTCATATAGATAATATCATCATTTTATGACATAAAAGAGAGATGATTTTAATCGCAGATGATTCGAAGTCACGGATGTCAGATCAGACCAAACAGATCTGATCAGAATGACAATGGGAGTCCAACGCTTCCGAAATCATCTCCATCAGACAACTAGGGCACCTTATGCAGTCCATAAAAGAATGGAGATCATAAAGCCAAAGGACACATATCCGAGCCACAGATGAAGAATCTAACTATGCAGATGAATCTAGATCGACGATCACAGTCCAACGACGCAAAAATCAACTCGATCGGAGGTCTACATCACCAGATACAAGGAAAAGAAGATGAACTACCATGATGGCGCCACATGGCCCCATCACAGCAGCTCCCTCACCACCGCCCCATCTAGGAAGGTCGCACCGCACGCTGTCGGTTGTTGGATCTCCATCCAACAGCCACGAGCACGCCACGTCACCCGCCCAGACTGGATAAGCATAAATAGAAACAAACTATATATAACAAAAGGTTCATGCAGCGCGTTGGCTTACGCGTGCGCGGTAGCGCGTGACACGCGTTCGAACCGTGAGCTGCACAAAATTGAAGCTGCGTTGGGTGTCCAGGCGTGGGCGGGTGCAATTGCACGATCGGAGAGTGGAGGCATGCCCACGTGGCACAATCATCGCGCATCGCAGGCGGACGCGCGATCATATGCGCTTGCTTCGACGCAAAGGCAGTGGCACTCATTTTAAGTCATCCAATCGCTTAGGGGCGCGCAATTTGAAATTGAAACGCGCGGGCATGAATCTAAGTCGTTCGATCGAACGGTCGAGGATCGAGCGCTAAAACGAGGCATGTGGGCATGCATGAAGAAAGCGAAAGTAAGCGAGCACGCGCGAGGAAGTAGCGAAGCTATGCGATCATCATCCAAATGTCTAGAAGGCACCACGTGTCAGCAATAGAGTGAATCCGCATGATAAGAAGGCTTTTGAAGGAGTTTTGAGGCCTAATTAGAGCCGTTGATCTCCTGATCGACGAATCTAATTAGTCAAGAGGTTGTTGCATGAGATAGAGGACCAAAATACCCTTTTTTCCCTCCACAAAAGCTATAAAAGAAGGCCCAAGGCCCCCAAGTTGAAGCATATCTCTCTCTTCCATCAACTCCAGACATATTCCACCTCTGCAACTCTCCGTCCCTCTGCAACTCCGCTCCAACCTTCATCCCGACACTCTGGATCTGAGGTGCTGCCTCATCTCGCACAAGCATCCCACAAGCGGGATCGTTTCTTTGCCACTTTCTTCTCTCTCTCCCTCTCTCTTTCTATCTATCTGCTATCTATCTGGCTCTATTAGATTTTCTATTGTGAAAAACTTTATCTAATTGCAATAAAATTCTGATTCTCTAGATATCTGTTTTATACATATATACATATATATATAGTTAAAATTAGTTTTATTGAAATGCTTTTGCATAAATTACGATTGCCCCCTACAAACGACCCGGTACTCACTGATTTTACAAATATGATTTGTCGATGTATTTTCACGCTATACTACAACTGATTAACTTCTAAAATGCGAATTACGTGTCGAACAAGTTGGCACCGTTACCGGGGAGGCAACGGAAATTTTTGAAGCTTTCTTTGGTACAAATTTGAGATTTCTAACTTGTTATTTACGTTGAATTCGTGCATACAGGAAGGCAAGGAAATCAGAATGAAACACGATAATGGGAATTGCGAGTTCGAATCTCAGGTAAGTACCCGTAGTTTAGATTAGTTAGATTTAGGATTTTCTTGAACCCTAGGATTAATTAGAATTTGTTTTCATATAAAAAAATTCTCTTGATTTTCGAGCTGAAATAAAGTTTTATCTTAAAAATTTAATTTCCAAAGATCCATACGTCCAAATATTTTCAAAGCTTTACTAGACGTATATTTCAAAGTCAAGAACAACACAGCCAAATTTTGCACAAATCAAAGTTATAAAAAAATTTTCAAAATTCACGCACTGATCTGTTATCAATACAATTATTGTTCCTGATTTTTTGGAGTTCAAAATATCATAAAAATTTTCATAGAACTCCGATTGACTTGAAATTTGAGGTACTGAATTTCTAAGATAATCACAAATTTAGGAAAAATCTGAAAAAATTATTTCTTGTATGTTTGATTGTACGGATTATCCAATCACCAACTGGGGGTCAAAATAGATTGCAAAACCCCCAATACACTTTAAATTAGAAAAAAATAAGAAATGTGCATTAAAAATTCTTAAAAAATATTTTCTGAGTGCCTAGTTATTGGTGCAATATGATCAATTGATTTCATTGCTTGGGTTGCACTACTTCTCTGAATTTGACTTAAGGGAACATCTAGAACTATCTGTGTTTAGGATTCCACATTAAGGATAGAGCACACCTGCATTTCCATATTTAAGGGAATCTATCAAACAAATTGGGATTTGCAAAACTCTTGTGTGCCTTATCAAAACCTTGATTGAAAATATTAACTCAAGTGAACCCTAAAACACATTAGCACAAGCATTCGAATCTTAAAATTCACTTCATCATAAGAAATTGCTTGTGAACCCTATTTGCCTAAGCACTTCACACATCTGAAATCAACTTTAAGGGAAAACACTCCCCTGATGCCCATCATATTCCAAAAGCACATCAAACCTAAACTTAAAATTAAGTAGACACACTCTAGGCAGGATTAATAGACATGGGGACTTGAAACTAGATTGGGCTAAGGTTAAGGCCTTGTCTACTTGGACCTACTGGTGATAAGAAAGATCGGTGCAATAACTGCGTTAACCTTTAGTGGTGTCCCGCCGTGCAAGGTGACCTAAGGGGTCCCACCCTTCATGCCAGCCAAGTAATTCGAGGGTCGATTAATCGTTTCTCACCTCAACTCAGTTAATTAAGTTAATTGTACTTAATTATGAGTAGAGAAAAGTAACTTAGGTTAATTCAAAATTTTGTCATTTAGTAATATATGGTCAAATTAACCTAATATTTTAGAATTTCCTTAACTGGTTGAGTCCAAGTCATTCGCTGGGAGGTATAAGTCATTTTTAATTCACTAATTATCTCTATTTTTCTTATAAGTATAGGAGGTATAGTTAAATTAGTTGTAAAACATGAATTTTGCAAAAATTGATTTAATTTGAAGAAATATGTAAAATCCCATTTGAAATCTATTTATTTCAAAAGATTAAAGGCAAATAAGAGTATCTATTCAAAACATGCCTTATTACAATTAAAAGCAATTACAACAAATTCATACAAAAAGAAATTAAAGAAATTAAACTTCTTTTCTTCAACCTCTCTTTCTTTTCTTTTTTCTCTATTCTTTCTCTTCTCTTCTTTATTTCCTTTTATTCTATTTACCTCTTTTTTTTTCTTTCTCTTTTTAATTCTCTCTTATTCTCTTGAGCTCTTTCTTTCTTCTTTCTCTATTGCTCCTGCTTTCATCTTCTTCTCCCTTAGTATTTTCTTAAGCTTAGTCTTCATGCTTGTTATTCCTTCTTTGCGAGTCCTTCTGTTTCCTTCTTTCCCTTTCTTTCTCTTCCCTTTCCTTAACCTTTTCTTAATCTCTTTAATATTTCTCCTTAATTCCCTTAGCCTTCGACTTTCTTTCCTTCAGCACTTAACATTTCTTTTTCCTTTAGCTGCCTTCAACACTTAGCATCTCAGCACAACACTTGCTCTTCCTTAGCTTTCTTTGGCTTCATCTGAACTGGGTTTTTCCTTTAACCAAAAATTAGTTTCTGGTTTGCCGCGAGGTCCTTTCGAGGATACACAGCACCATTGTAAGGGTGGGACCAAACCCTACTCGATCCTCGCCTTATTTGATTACGGTTTATTTTTTATTTACTTCTTTCTCGAGCCAAACCAACCCAACCGCCTCCCAGGCCTCGCCCTCCCAGGGCCAACATCGCACACGCCCACTCGGGCGCACACCCGCAGGCACAAACATGCACGCACACATACACACAATGCTCAGAAGATCAAATTTCCTTTTCACGTCGAGCACTTGACGACTAGTAAGCCCAGTACACAAATTAGTTTTATACCTATGCGTGCGCTCGAGAACTTCCGATGTGGGACTATGTTTCCCCCCTCTAGACCCGACTTCAACTGACGATATCTCCCTACTCAGAGCTTCAAATCAAGCAATTCAAAGCTTGATGGAAAGCTCTAAGGTAGCTCTACAAGATTGCAGGGTCAATTTTAGGTTAAGAGGATGTTTTCCTCTTCAATTTGAAGAGTGAATCTAGGGGGTTCCTACGGAGTTATAATAGCCTGGAAATGGAATAATGCTCACAATTTCTTCAAATTGGATTTTCTAACTTAGCTAAGTGTTCTAACAGATTTTGCAAGTATTTTCATAGCTATTGGAATGGGTTCTGAAGCTCTTTAAACTTTAGAAGCTGCAAAGAAGCTTCAAGCTTCTCTGAAAGCTTCAGAGAACAAATTTAAGTTTCAAATATGTGTAACAGACAGCTAAGAACATTCTTAATTGATTTCAACAAATTATAATGGTTAAAACAAACTAATTTGGGCAAGAATTGAGATCAAATTTCAACAAAAAGCCACTACCAACAATTTGGGTTCGAAAACAACCCAAACTGACAGGGTATGAATTCCAACAGAATTACAAGTCTGAGCTCTTTTAATTTACTCTCAAATCATTCAACTGAATCTCAAAAATAATTCAAACTCCTTAATTCCTTAGATCAAGCTCAGAATCAAGATCTCAAACTCAGTTTGACTGTAAAGCTTGAAATTTTGACTTTCTGATTAATGCTTCATCTCACGAAACTAACGCCTTGAACAAAATCCTCTCAACCTCAGAAATCTTTCCAACCTCTTGGACAGGTGTTCTAACCTAAGAAACTAGGGTTCCAGGCTCATCGCCTGAACTCCTAAAGTGTTTTGTTCGTCAGAATGATTGGAAGGTTTCTACAAAGATCTGAGATCAGGAACAGCTTCAGTGCACTGCACTGAAGCTTCTAAACTCACTAAATACATCTTTTAGACTTATGTGCAGGCTTCTCCAACACCGCCAGAGTTGGAGAAGAAGATACCTCAATTTGAGCTCCAATAGTTAAATTCACAAATAAATGGCCTCAAACTAATCTATGATCAATATTACATCGATCTGGAGCTTTTCATCAAATTCTATAGGCTGAAGATCAGTAATTGACTCGCCGTAGCTCGTCGGAGCTCCAGTGTGTCCAAAAAAAGTCAAAAGTGTGCACAAAATGGTGAATCGTGCCATTTTCAATTTGAAAAAGTTCCTGAGGTCACAAGGAACCTCAGGATAGCATTTAATTCCTCATTAATTCGTTAGATGAATGATTAATCAGTAAATTCAAGTTTTAATAGAATTTAAGCAGTTGAGGCTCAGGACTTGGTCTCCCACTCAAATGAGTGGAGAAATCAAGTCAACAGTTATCTGCGATCATAATTAAATAAATAATCTATAATTTAAACTGTTCCTGAGCCACCATTGACAGCAAGCTCATGAACTTAATTAAAATTAGGCTTTTACATTAGAGATGATACTTATTCAAATTAAGGAGTGGAATAGGGTCCTTAGATGATGAATAGATGATGAAGAACCTTGTGAATGTGAATTTAGCTCAGCTACTGCCACCATGGATAGAAACAGTAGCTGTTTGATGAGAGCCTCATCATGAGCCATAACTAGCCCATTTTGACCCAATAAAGAAGATAAAAGCTCCTACATAACCTAGAAGAAGGCTCAACTGAAGGAATAAGTGCTCTGAGAAGAAAACATGAATTAAAGGTTAAAACTGTAATTTTACCATTGCAGTACATAAACGGGATTTCTCAAAGGCAAAACACAGGTCAAAAGGTCTAAATGAGATAAAAAGTGGGTTGAGTTAATCAGAAATGGGTTCATGCGCAATCTAGGAAGTAAATGACATGTGGTAACCCTAAAACAGACCCGCTTAATTAAACAAGGTTTCGGTCAGGATAAAAATAAATTAAACCCTCTAAAAATCATGGAAAAATATCCCCTAGGGTTTAGAACACTTAAGTTGGCCTTTGGAACCCAGTTTGACCTGGATTAGGGTCCTAGTTCATCAATTAACCTAATTTGGGTTTTTACGCAAAATATCTAGTCAAACAAGGTCAAACCTAAAATCCAACTTCACCATTGGATTCCTTAGGTCAAAATTAGGTTTGTACCAAAATTTGGACCTAAGGGGAGGCCATCTTGACCTACTTTGCAATTTAGTACACCTAAATCACAATTTGGTCCCTATCTTTTGAAAAGCATAACAGAACGCCCCCTAACTTCCTCGCCACCTTTGCAATCAGGTCCTGCCGCCATTATTAGGGCAGAATCCTGCTCTGGCGAGGATTTGAGAGGGAATCCTCTCTGATTCCTCAGAGATACCCTCCCAGAAATGGAAGGGAGATTCTTTGAGGAATTCCCTTCCATCTGAGGCCAATTTTGATCCCTGGTGTGAACCCAATCTCTCGTGCGAACGCACGAGGGATTTGGGTATCTAAACTCTTTCCATCTCTGACGACCGACCTCAGACGATGGCGTGCCTTCCACGCCTTAAACTACTGGCCCAGTACCTATATAAGAACCCACACCTCCAGCCGCTCATCTTCAGCTTGATTTGGCCGAGTTTCCACCTCCAATTCATCTCCTCCTGCCCGGCCAAAATTCCCAGCAAGCTCCGGCAAGCCCCCCTCCCCTCCCTCTTCGCTCTGCCACAAAACCAGTGGCAGAGTTATCTTCCTGACTCTCCTCCGCGTCGCGCAGCACCCGCGCACGCCGCCTCAGCCCCGTCGTCGCCGTCGTTCTCCCCCACTTGGCAGCATCTTCTCCGGCGACAGCAGGTACTGCTGTTCGCCTCTCCGTCCCCCTTCATCCCTGTAGTTAGGCCAAATACCTTCTCCACATTCCCCTCTCTCTTTTTCCCTTGCTATTTTATCTACTTACCCCCCGATAGTGCTTGAACACCTCCATCTTCCTCGCCTCCGACAGACCTCCGACGAGCCGCCCACACCACTCCGCCCCTCCACACAGCTCGCCACCCATCTCGTGAGCTCCGCCTCACCACCAGGAACTCATTCCACCCCTCCACTGCCACTCCAGACCTCCACAATAACCCCCCGACCAACCCCACAACACCGGCCACAGGTTGACCTAGGCACACACGCCTAGGCCGACCTGCGGCCTACAGCACTGTCCACTGCCTTCGTCGTGCTACGGCGAAGGTCTCTAGCTGGTCTGATTGGGTCGAGAGGCTCATTTTGTGTCTGACAGTGTTGATGCTCCTGCCGCCATGGACGACATTTGAAGAAGCTTCGTAGCAGCTCCAGGCACCAAGGATCCCAGGCTGCAGGCGCTGCGTAGTCGTGCGAGTGTCGCGAAGTGCCCTGGTCCAGCAAGGAGCGCAAGCAGAGCCAGCAGCTGTGGGGATGGCACGCGAGTCTGCGGGCGCGTGCGAAATCAGGGCAGAATCTTTAGTCCCACATCATGGAGAGACGAGGCGCCGCTGCGACATAAATTGAATTTGTGATATCACCTTAACGCCTCCGTAAGCACAGGGGTGAGGTCCCTCACTTGCCCCCCCACGCACTCGTCGTCCGCGACTTGACCACGCGGATCTGGCAGGATATGACCGACCCAATCCTTGAGCACTCCTCGCAGATCACACCACCTGCAGGTGCGCCTGGTCCCGGGTACGATCCGACCCGAATATCCGTGTGGCTCTGGGAGAGCATCCCTGAGTGAACTGTTGAGAGAGAGAGATGCGCGAGTAGAGGGAAATTGGTAGGTTTTGCTCCTGTGTAGGCAGACTGAGTGTGGAGAGACTTAGCCGCAAGGAGAAGAGAAGAAGCAGAAGAAGAAACTGAGCGAAGGAGAGACCAAGGCAGATGAGAAGAAGAGGAAAGAAGCCTTCGCAGGTGTTTGCACCTCAAAACACTCCTGTAATAATGCCTTCTTGTGCTATTTTCTAGCATTAACATTGCATAATAGGATCCTGTAATCGCATTTGTAAAAACACTTGCATGCATGCATTTAATCAAGAGAGGAAGAGGAGTGAAACAATCGCCTGCATAGTTACATTTTTCTTCAAGTGCCTCCTTGCAAAATCACCCTCTTTTTATTTTTCCTCTTGATTTCTTCTTTTCTCTCCTTCCCGCGGCTGCACTCTTCCCGCAGCTGCATGCAGCAGCCACGCAGCACTTCTTCCCGTCACTTCTCCCTGCCAACGCCACTCCCTATAGCTGCAACTCGCACACCCTCTCCCTGCTGCAGCCGGCACGCCACTCTCTCCTCCTCTATAAGTAGCTGCAGCTTCATCCTCGCGAAGGGAGCTGCTGCAAAGACCCCACAGCCACCACCTTCCTCTCCACCGTTCTCCCCTCCCATACGCTGGCCCTCCGTCGAGGAGGCACCAGGCAAGCAGGAGAACCCACTGTGGTGCACACCACCACAATGGGAGCACCACCGCCCAGCTCTTCAACGAGCCGGTGGGCGTGGTGTTTTCTTTTCTCTTCGTTTTCGTCTCCACGCCATTGCTGCCGCTTCAAGCTCCGAAGCTTGAAGCAGCAGCAGCAGCAGCTAAACCGCGGCGACAGCAGCAGCAGCAGCACCCCCCGCCTCGTCTGCGACCTTCCCCGCAGGCGCGCAACCCTCCGCGCGCGCCTGCAGGCCCGTTCCCCGCCTCCGTCTCCATTCTGTCCACCCCGCATTGCACCCGCAGCCGGCCGCCACGCGCACTGCAGCGGCCGGTTACGGCCTCGCGCCGACCCCTGCCCTCCTCCGCAACCCTCCGCGACCGACTGCAGACTCCCCGCCGCCTTCTCCGAGCGCGCCATCGCCCGCTCTCTGTCCTCGCACCCGGTCTGCAGGAGACGCCTCACGTCCTCTGCGCGAAGGCGCGGTGCACCGCGACGGTCAGACGTCCGCCTTCGCCTTCAGACGACGCGGCGTCAGACGTCCGCCACCTCTTGCAGACGTCTTAACTCGCGCATCCGCGATCTCCCTCTCTCTCTGCCGATCTCTCCCGCGCGCGTCCGCTCGATCTCTCCCGCCCGCTCTCTCTCTGTCTGGTGCTCTCTCTCTCTTTTATTTAACTCACAGCAACACACACACACACATTCACCGACGCACACACACATTCACCGACACACACACACACACACACTTATAGTAACATATATACATATGTATATATATATATATATATACACATACATATATCTATATATATATATACTTATATACATAGTATATCTATATAGTTATGTATACATACATATATATAATATACATATATATATCTACTTATATATACATCTATATACTTATACATATACTTATATATATATAGACATATATACTTATATACATATATATATATATACATATCTATATACATATATATATACATATATATAGTAATATATATATATACTTATATACATATATATACATATATATATCTATATATATATATATCTATACATATATAACTATACATTTATATATATATATAGATATATTTACTTATATACATACATATGTACATATATTTTCATGTTATTTACTATACGCTGTATCGCGGGAATATCTGCACCAGTTGCTGATATTTCCTGATACACGCGTGCAAAAAAGCGTGGTCCCATACATCATCCATCCTCCATCCACACTCCACGCGGCACCTAGTCGTGTTGGTTGCGTCTCTCTAGACGTCGACTGACTCGACATAGTGCTACACTCCATCGTCACCTCCACCCCCACCCCTTTATATATATACTACATATAAATATATATCTATAGCTACTATATTTACTTTCTATCTGTTATCTTCCTTCTTAGTAAAAAGATAAAAAAAAGTATAAAAGTGAAAAGATAATCTTTGATTTGCAGGTACCCCGTCTTGCAAGTAGCAAGGCGTGTTTTGAAACTCTGTTTTGGCTAAAAGCCAAGGACACAATTTTGAGGGTGTGCCTCAAGAACAAGGATTACCAGAAAAAAACCTAAATAAGAAAAATACCAAAAACACAATAAACGAACGGAAGAGATGCGTTTTAAGGAAAACATAGAAACTCGACTTGAACCCCACTTCCCTGAGTTCGACCCTGGGCCTAAAAGCGACAAGATAAAATCAATTAGGCCAGGTTAAAAATTTTGTAAAGAGATGGTTAGGTCCAAATTAGGTTAACCACTATACACATTTCAACGATAAAAATATCATATTAACAACCTATTCGGGCCAACCCATCACACTTTCTGGCGCCGTTGCCGGGGAGGTGAGCTTT
Source organism: Thalassia testudinum (assembly GCA_037157565.1). Lineage (NCBI taxonomy): Eukaryota > Viridiplantae > Streptophyta > Magnoliopsida > Alismatales > Hydrocharitaceae > Thalassia > Thalassia testudinum. The sequence goes on from JAZHRO010000014.1 coordinate 5,294,266, forward strand.
CGAGTAAGTTTCTATCCAATTCCTTTAAATTTGTCTCTTCTCTCTTCACGGGTATTGTTGTTTTTGGTGTGCAGGTGAACCTGGTGGAAGGAGAAGAAGGCTGACGAAGTCGAGGACGTGAGCAGATGCAAGGCGGGAACGAGAGCGTGAAGACGCCGACATCGCATTGGAGCTTCGCACACATTACCGAACAAGTAGGTTTTATTTTCTCATCAAATTAGGGTTAACTTGCCACCACAATAAAAAAAAAAAATTTTAAACTAAAAACTAAAAAAACTTCTTGGGATTTCTTGAGGGCAAGTGGATTAAAATTCACTTGATTGATTGGTTGTCTTCACTCCCACTGCCCCGCGATTTCCCGCCTTACTTCGCATAGCGAAAATCCGAGAATCTTGATTCTTAGATTTTTTGCCGTGGGAAGTATTCTTTGAGGCAAGGAAAAAGATTGCTTGTATCCCTCTTTTGCCTCACTTATCTTTAATTCAGGATCACATTTTTGGTGGGGAGACTTGGAATTGAGTTGATTCCAACCCCACCACGACTTTTCAAACTTGCCTGTGATTCGATCCTGAATACTTCAACCCCAACAATTTTATTTTCTTTATCTTTTGGTTGAAGCCTTGTGTGTGGAAATCATTTCTGGTGATTGGGAGCACTTGAATTGAAGTGCTTTGGCTCCCTGTCACATTGATATAAAACTGATTTGTGCATCCACACTTAGAAATCTCCATTTAGGGTAGCCCATTGCATTTTAGCATGCATTAACTAACTGATAATTGAAGAAGGGTTTCTTGGGTTTTAGAAGGAAAACCTGTATTTTTGCAAAAACCCGGAGATTGGTTGAATTGGTAATTCAGCAAAACCCTAAAATTCATACTACTTAAGGCTGAACTCTAAAAACCATTCGCCAATAAAAACTTCAATTCGGGGAGATTTCCCCGTTGCATGCTTGTTCTTACACACTCTTAAAATCAATCACTTGGGCATTACCCATAAACAACGCCTTTCACATTCCAAAAGCACTTGACCCTAAGCCTCTAATTAAAACTGGTAGTAACTTGACCCTTACTAAGGATTGGAGGTCTAACTACCTGCGTGTAGCGACTACGTGCTGGTGAGAGTTCCCGCGTGCTATCGGGTGTCTAAGACTGGGGCAAACGGCCTTTCAATCTGGCTCGGTGGTTCCGCGGTGCTCTCATTCGGTTCCGTAGTTCGTGATAGTAGGTAACTTAGATCTTTAAGTCTAAGGGAACACTGTCGAGGTTAGGAACTTGATTGTATTGATTTGTAATCAAGTGTACCTTTGCGGCGTCATTTCTCTCATCTCTTTTCCCTACTCATCTCCTCAACTCTTCCTCCGGTAGTGTATGTTTGGGAGGAGGTCACAAAACCCTGAATTGCTTGTATTGACTGATAAATCTAGAAAAAGAGCCGAATCATCCTCCTCCTCCACAAACATGGCACACACCCCCGCCTCACCACTTCGTCACAATTCCAATTCTTTCAACACCAGGCTTATCCCGAGAAACCCTGCAAGACCTTCCTTATCGAGTGTCGCGCCAAGCGACTCGGTAAGTCATGTGGAACTGGCTTCTGCGAGCCAGTATTTCAACACGGAGGACCAAGCCTCCGTGTACTCGGACACATATGCGGACACATCTTCTGGCATAGAAGATGCCTGCACCCTGGGGAACAACCCGTTTTCTGCCACGTATAACCCAGGGTGGCACAATCATCCCAATTTTGCATGGTCCAACAACCCGCAGCGTCGAAACCCCGCTGGTGGACCAATGCGATCGTCCGCACCCGTCATCCCAAGGGCCCAGTCTAATCCTATGGCAAATCTGCCATCAGGCCCTTGTGTGCAGAAAACCAAACACGCATCAAAACCTCTTGATAAATTGATGCGAATGATGACGGAAATGTCAAAGCGCCATAAAGAAAACATGACCTCTCTTCAGCATTTGGCGCAGCAGAATGCTGAGATCAGTCAACTAAGCATGGCGACTCGATCTCAGGGCACTTTTCTCGCCCAACCTGTTCCAAACCCGCAAAACTTTGTACCCTGTGGTCCGCAACCACAGGTACAACCTTCTCAGGAACAGGTTCATCAAATTCTGCAAGCTCCGAGTATTCCTCCGGGATTTCAGGTTAATCCCGCTACAGCACCTCACTCTTATGCTGATAGTGATCACATCAAGGATGACACGTCTGACGAGGACGTGACTGTCAGTACGTGTATCGAACTAATTGGAGCCGATTCAGACTGCTGCGAATTACCTGACGACTGCCTGACCAACACAAACTGTGACGTTCCCCAATCCCTCCCTATTCCTGTACCTTCTCCTGACCAGACTTCTGACGAGGTTTTTTCCGCTTCCCATACCTTGTGGTCTGAGTCATCGCCGGGCTGCTCACCGCCGGTCCACACTATGGAAGACCGGATTGCCCTTTCTTTCCCGCTAAATCAGGCAGATTTGCAAATGCACACTGGGACCTTGAGCCCACATCTTACTCACCGGGGCTATTCCCTTTTGGATCCATCTATCCAAAAAGCCCCCCTTCTTGGCCAATCTAAGGGCCAACTTCCTCTTCCTGATCTGTTTTCTGATCCGCCTGGGACACTCTCATCCCAGAAAACGCCAAATCTCTCACCATCCACCATTACTTTTCACGCCTCTATCACGATTACTTCGCTTTTCTCTTCACCACCCACCATCCACCCACCCTTCCACCCTGATTTATACCCTGAACCTCAGCTCCTATTACCCGATCTGTCGTCCGTTCTCTGCCTTTCCCTGCATGCATATGAGGACATAGCATTGTTTGGCATGGGGGGGTGGATAGGCATCCATAGGATCCGGGTATTTTATGGTATCAGACAATTACCACCTATTTATAAATATGCAAGAAAAAGAAAAAAGAAGAAAAAATATATATATATATATTATAATAATAAATGGTGTTTAGTAATGATTTGAAAGCTGAAACAAAAAGGCAATAAGTGTTTATGGATATTCAACCTCTGTTTTGAAGACTTTCCAGGCCACAAAAGCTTGATTCGCTCAGGCTCGGCTTAAATCACTTAAAGCATTGACAAAATAGATCAAGATCTCTCCTAACTAAGGATGTATTCTTGTACCTGAGACACAAGTACAAGATCCGTTGGTTTACTTTTACTTGAGAGCTTAAGTAAACGTGGTTCACACTACACATATCAGGAAAGGCCAGGTGAACATAAGATCCAACCCTAGTGTTCATTAGGGAAGGTGGAGTCCTTACCTGTGCACGCAGGTAGACTTTTTATCCCAGGCTTTAGTCTTGTGTTTAGGAGCGACTCTTTCCACCAAAAAGAAACTCTCCCACCAAAAAGAAAAAAAAGTGTGCTCTTTCAAAATGTGTTGTAAGAGATATACTTACACGTGTTTCAAAAAAAAATAAAAAATAAAAACAAATAAAAACAAATAAAAACAAAAAAAATGAAAAAAAAAAGAAAAAAAAAAGAGTTGTCAAAAAAAAAAAAAAAGATGTTGCAAAGGAGTCAGTATATCTCATAAATGTCTGTATACTTTATTTTTCGGTGAGCCAAAAAAAAAAAAATCAGAAAATGGGAGTTGAGTTTTCCGTCATCATCTTAAGGGTCAATTCGAAGATATGAGCTGAAACTGGGACCAACCTGTACTTAAAAATTCGTGAAACCCTGGGATTGAGTCTTAATGTTCATCGGGTCAGTCTTGATCCTTCACTATGCACAAACCATAACCTCTTGAGCTCTCGAGTACGGCAAAAACCTCCTGGGTCCTGGAAATCGTACTTAAGGTTTAAATATCAAGAGTCCTGGTTAGTTGAGAGATGATCTATGTCATGTGAGACTTAAAGTACTGGTAGTCTTCTTTACAATTGGTTCTCACAATATTCCATAGTAAACACACCTGTATCACCTCAGAAGAAAATCTTCAGCTTAAGATCATTTCTAAATACTATTTTGCTAGGGACTAGCAAAAGATAGGCATGGGGGTATATGTTTGCACCTCAAAACACGCCTGTAATAACGCCTTCTTATGCTATTTTCTAGCATTAACATTGCATAATAGGATCCTGTAATCGCATTTGTAAAAACACTTGCATGCATGCATTTAATCAAGAGAGGAAGAGGAGTGAAACAATCGCCTGCATAGTTACATTTTTCTTCAAGTGCCTCCTTGCAAAATCACCCTCTTTTTATTTTTCCTCTTGATTTCTTCTTTTCTCTCCTTCCCGCGGCTGCACTCTTCCCGCAGCTGCATGCAGCAGCCACGCAGCACTTCTTCCCGTCACTTCTCCCTGCCAACGCCGCTCCCTATAGCTGCAACTCGCACACCCTCTCCCTGCTGCAGCTGGCACGCCACTCTCTCCTCCTCTATAAGTAGCTGCAGCTTCATCCTCGCGAAGGGAGCTGCTGCAAAGACCCCACAGCCACCACCTTCCTCTCCACCGTTCTCCCCTCCCATACGCCGGCCCTCCGTCGAGGAGGCACCCGGCGAGCAGGAGAACCCACTGTGGTGCACACCACCACAATGGGAGCACCACCGCCCAGCTCTTCAACGAGCCGGTGGGCGTGGTGTTTTCTTTTCTCTTCGTTTTCGTCTCCACGCCATTGCTGCCGCTTCAAGCTCCGAAGCTTGAAGCAGCAGCAGCAGCAGCTAAATCGCGGCGACTACAGCAGCAGCAGCACCCCCCGCCTCCTCCGCGACCTTCCCCGCAGGCGCGCAACCCTCCGCGCGCGCCTGCAGGCCCGTTCCCCGCCTCCGTCTCCGTTCTGTCCACCCCGCATTGCACCCGCAGCCGGCCGCCGCGCGCACTGCAGCGGCCGGTTACGGCCTCGCGCCGACCCCTGCCCTCCTCCGCAACCCTCCGCGACCGACTGCAGACTCCCCGCCGCCTTCTCCGAGCGCGCCATCGCCCGCTCTCTGTCCTCGCACCCGGTCTGCAGGAGACGCCTCACGTCCTCTGCGCGAAGGCGCGGTGCACCGCGACGGTCAGACGTCCGCCTTCGCCTTCAGACGACGCGGCGTCAGACGTCCGCCACCTCTTGCAGACGTCTTAACTCGCGCGTCCGCGATCTCCCTCTCTCTCTGCCGATCTCTCCCGCGCGCGTCCGCTCGATCTCTCCCACCCGCTCTCTCTCTGTCTGGTGCTCTCTCTCTCTTTTATTTAACTCACAGCAACACACACACACACATTCACCGACGCACACACACATTCACCGACACACACACACACACACACTTATAGTAACATATATACATATGTATATATATATATATATATACACATACATATATCTATATATATATATACTTATATACATAGTATATCTATATAGTTATGTATACATACATATATATAATATACATATATATATCTACTTATATATACATCTATATACTTATACATATACTTATATATATATAGACATATATACTTATATACATATATATATATATACATATCTATATACATATATATATACATATATATAGTAATATATATATATACTTATATACATATATATACATATATATATCTATATATATATATATCTATACATATATAACTATACATTTATATATATATATATAGATATATTTACTTATATACATACATATGTACATATATTTTCATGTTATTTACTATACGCTGTATCGCGGGAATATCTGCACCAGTTGCTGATATTTCCTGATACACGCGTGCAAAAAAGCGTGGTCCCATACATCATCCATCCTCCATCCACACTCCACGCGGCACCTAGTCGTGTTGGTTGCGTCTCTCTAGACGTCAACTGACTCGACATAGTGCTACACTCCATCGTCACCTCCACCCCCACCCCTTTATATATATACTACATATAAATATATATCTATAGCTACTATATTTACTTTCTATCTGTTATCTTCCTTCTTAGTAAAAAGATTAAAAAAAAGTATAAAAGTGAAAAGATAATCTTTGACTTACAGGTACCCCGTCTTGCAAGTAGCAAGGCGTGTTTTGAAACTCTGTTTTGGCTAAAAGCCAAGGACACAATTTTGAGGGTGTGCCTCAAGAACAAGGATTACCAGAAAAAAACCTAAATAAGAAAAATACCAGAAACACAATAAACGAACGGAAGAGACGCGTTTTAAGGAAAACGTAGAAACTCGACTTGAAACCCACTTCCCTGAGTTCGACCCTGGGCCTAAAAGCGACAAGATAAAATCAATTAGGCCAGGTTAAAAATTTTGTAAAGAGATGGTTAGGTCCAAATTAGGTTAACCACTATACACATTTCAACGATAAAAATATCATATTAACAACCTATTCGGGCCGACCCATCAGCAGGAGAAGAAGGAAGAGCAAGGCAGGAGCAAGCCAGAGAACAAAAGAAAGGTCAAGTGAAGACAGCAAAGATCAGAAGAAGAAGAAAGAAGGAAGGCAAGGCAGGAGAAGAAACAAGAGAAAAGATACAAAGGCAGGAAGAAGAAGCCTTCGCAAGCAAAGAAGAGAGAGAAGATCAGAAGAAGAAAAAGGGGAAAATACTTTTAAGACGTCTGATCACCAGATCAGACGTCCAATTTCATATTTTTTGTCATAATTACTTTTAATGGCATACATTCATATTTGAATTAATATTTTGAGTAAATTAGAGTGTTCAATTTCATTTTGATTAGTAGTAAATTCCATTTGCTCCCTGTGTTCGACCTCGGATACTCAGGTTTTCGAGTAATAAAATTCTCTATTTGTTTGAACGCTTTGTCGGCTATACTACAACGTGATATACTTTAAACCCGCACAAAAACGCTGAGAACACTGTTGAAGGTGGATATGATTTAGGCGATTAAGTGATAGAATTAGTGTTTAAACGGGTTAGAAGTGATCGTGAGTGATAAAGGAAGATGATCAGCGGATTTAAAAGAAAAAACTAGTCTCTAGCAAGCTTAAGGAGCTCGCCGGAGTCAAAGAAGACGAACATTGAAATATGACATTATGCTACATTACCTACCTAACTAACTATCTAGACTACTCCTACTCCTACTCCTACCTACTGTTACCTAGACGAAGGAGATAAAGGGACTTCGTTGAAGGCTCATGACGGAGGATGAAATCAGAGGGTATTGAGGAAGATCTCCGACGGCCGAATATGAATGGAGCAGAGGCACTCCTCGGTCGACGCCTTTGTTCAAGGACGCGACACACCTCAATGAAGTTCCTAAGCCAATCAGGATGGACAGAGGTAGTTGGAGGATGATGTGGAAGATCGTCGGAGTTATAGAAGAATAGCCTATTAGGTCAGCTACAGTGAAGAAGAGGGAAGGGAGCCAACTTACTAGAAATCGAGGGGGTCAGGGTCTATTTATAGTTGATGGTGATGAAGAGGGCAGCGGAGTCTGGACGTGTGAGGAGCTAGAGGAGGCTAACAACTGGCATCGTCTCCAACGACGGTGAGGTTAACTCCCACCTAAAATTAGGATTAAAGTATCATCCAGACCGATGGATGAGAATGGGGTGGTGAGCACAAGCTCCAGGAGCTTGGAGAAGGTGGAACGACGTCGGATGTGCGGTGATTGAGCGATGGAAGTACCCTCTGTCGTCAGCCGTTCAACCTGCTGAAGGAAGAAGAAGAAGAAGATGATAGGGACCTTTATGCAATGAAACCTAAGGACCTATATGAGAATTAAGGACCCGATTGAAATGAGTAATAAGGATCTAAATGTAAACTCAGGTTTTAAAGGTTTATTTTAACTTAGATCTTTTTCAACTTTTTATATGTGATTATAAATAAGGTAATTATTATGTTTACACCTTGAATTTACATTTTTTACCTTTTTAGGTTAATTTATTAAATTAGATAAAATTACTTAAGTTATTACATACTTATGTATACATTATAATTAACTTATTAATTAAAGGAATGATTGTTAAGATCTTGCGTCCAATTATTAACCAAATCGTTAATAATATTATTTGAATGATAAAATAGCATTTTTAACTTATTTTAATGTCCTTTGCTATATATCCCTTATTTTATAATTAACCCATATATACTCATATCCTTAGCTAATTAACTAGAAAGACTAGTTAATTAGGGGTAATTAGAGATCATGATGAGTCTCTCATCATTAATCTAACTCAATCATGTTTTGGGGAGCCAAGATCAGGTCTAATTATGGTTGACACTCTAGGGACCAGTTTGATTGCTTGTATTGAGTGAGCAGGGTTTCTCTCATCTGTCTTCTCTCTCATCTACAGACAATCTTCTAGTGCATGTAAGGTAGAAGATCTCAAAATCCTGATTTGCTATCACCATTAGAAAGAAATCCTAGGAGAAGACATATTTATCCAGGATTTGAATCTAAACCCTCTGCAATGGCTAGTCATCATGAGGAAGAAGAGATCGATGAACAAAATCTAGATCCTATAACTCTCTTACAAAGGCAAATCACTAAGCAGGGCCAACATCATGACTGACATATGGAAGTCATAGTGCAGGCCATCACTCGACTCCAAAATGGAAGGGCAGACCGGCCCCTCCGTGACTTTTATAACCCTCCTAATCCCCAACCTGAACCCTTTGTTAGGGTGCCTCAGGATGGGGATGATTTTGAACTCAAACCTTAGATCATTAACTTGATTCCCTACATCCATGGTCGTGAGTCAAATGACCACTTCCACCACCTTGAAGAGCTCCTACACATAAGAAGAACCTTTCGCCCTAGGAACATGAATGAAGGTACCCTGATGATGAAAATGTTCCCATTCTCCTTGAAAGATAGAGCTGCACATTGGTTGAGGACAATTGGTAGACCAATCCTAACTTGGGAAGACCGAAGAAGCGCATTTCTAAAGAAATTCTTCCCAGTAGGAAAAACTAATGTCCTTAGATGTGCCATAACAACCTTTAAGTAGAACCTCGGGGAACAACTACATGAGGCTTGGGAGAGGTTCAATGATTTAGCTAGGAAATGCCCTCATCATGGGATTCCGAAGTGGCACTTAGCCCATATTTTCTATTATGGGTTGAGTGATAATCTGAAGAGTTTTTTTGATGCAGCATGTGAGGGTAATTTCCTGAGTCGAGATGCTGAGGGAGCCTTTCAATTATTCGAGAATATGAGTGAAAATTCCCTCAACAATGCCTCAATGTCTGCCTTTAACAAAGCCAATCAACCAAGGAGCAGAGTTTATGAAGTTAACAATAATTCAAACTTGGTTGATTTAGAGCTAATTTCACAACGATTAGATAAAGTGGAACTCGTGGGAAAGAATGTGGAGAATTTGGATAAGAAATTGGATAACCTTCTAAAGGGAGGAAATTCCTTAGGTACACAATCCAGATTAAATCCTATGCCTACCCAAGGAGTGCCTATATTAAACCACAACCAATTCCACAACCCTCTAGGTCAGGAATTAGTGTACAACATTAATGATCTAAGGTTATAGCTAACAGACTGCAGGAGGTTTTAGAAGACTTAATAATGCATGTTCAGTCAGCTTTTCTTTCTGGGAGATCTTTACAAGAATCCTTCATTGTTGCGCAGGAGATGGTAATGGGTTGGCATAGGAGAAAATCCAAGGCTTTTTTATGGAAAGTTGATTTTTCCAAGGCCTATGATTCAATTTCTTGGTCATATTTGTGGGAGATTCTTAGAAGAAGGAAGTTTCCACCTCTGTTGATTCAATGGGTGAAGAGATGTATTACGACAGCCTCTTTTTCCCCACTAATAAACGGTAAACCATGTCGTTCCTGGATTCAGCCTCAGTGTGGAGTTAGGCAAGGATGCCCTATTGCTCCTTTGATTTTCAATCTTGCAGTGGATACTTTGGCTAGATTTGCCTGCAAACTGGCAATGGATGGGTTTATAAGGGGGTATTCAATGTCTACTCACAGGGCTCTAGCCCCTATACTTCAATATGCAGATGATACTATTTTTTTTGTGGAAGGGGGGAAGAGAGAAGCGCAAGCACTTTTACATATGGTAAAAATTTTTGGAGAGATTTCTGGCCTTAGACTGAATGGAAATAAATCCTCCCTGGTTTGCTTTGGGATGAACAGTGTGACACAGAATGACATCTCCACCATTTTGGGAACACCTGTGGTTCCACTGCCTATTAAATATCTGGGTCTGCCTTTGAAATGTTATAAGATGAAGAAAGCTGATTGGTCTTTCCTCTTTGAAAAGGTAGCCACAAAATTGGAGGGCTGGAGCAGTAGATACTTATCAAAAGGGGGGAGGTATATACTATTGAATTCTGTCATAACTTCGATTCCAGTATTCTTCTTCTCTGTCTTTAAAGCCCCGAATTCTATCTGGAAAAAGCTAGATGTGATGCGGAAAAGATTCTTTTGGAAAGGGGCCTCTCATCAAGGGGCCTTTTTTCAACCTCTGAAGTGGGAATCAATTTGCAAGCCAAAAAGGATGGGTGGTATGGGTGTTAGATCCCTGAAGGAATTCAATGAAGTTTTACTATTGAAGTGGGCAATTCGATTGCTGCAGGGAGAAAAAAAAATCTGGACAGAAATTATTCAGGACAGTTATGGGACTGCCAATGATGAGATTAACCGTCTAAACCCCCGTAAACCCTCCCCTTTTTGGTCTTCTGTGGTACGCGCTCTGAGGGAGAATTGGAATCTTTTCAAATCTGTATTAGGTGATGGAAAAAGCTTCAAGTTTTGGCTGGAAAAGTGGGTACATGGAGGGATGTTTAAAGACAGGTTCCCTCTTGCTTATGTTGCGGCTTCGGATAAAAATGTTGTGGTATATGATTATTGGGACGCGGAATCGGAGCAATGGCTACTCAACAATGGTGGGGGGAATAATCATGAAACAAGAACACGTGTAGAGAATGAATGTCTCATGCAAGAACTTGCTGCCTTCAAACCCATGCCCCATGAATATGACACTTACAAATGGGAGGGTAAATTTTCTACTGCGGCTGCTTATGACAGATTGATAATGTCCACCAGGACGGCAGAAGCTGACGAGATGGGGAAGAAGCTATGGAAGTTAAAAATTCCACTAAAGATACAAATTTTTTTATGCCTCTGCAGAAGGGAAGGCCTGATTACTGCAGATCTGAGGCACAGAAGGATGGGTACCCCCAATCAATTTTGTCATTTATGTGGGATGCATAATGATTCTAGCACTCATATCTTTTCTTCTTGCGCGATCACGGATTATGTATGGAGGAGAGTATGCAATGAGTCTTTACCCACATGGGAGAATTTATGGTGCGGTCTTGTGGATGGGAATAAGCCATGTTTACATATGGTGGCTATTTTATGGGCTGTATGGAGGGCTAGAAATGAGTGTGTTTTTCAGGAGACCCCAGTGTATGTGGATAATATTGTAATCTTTTGCTGGAGTCTCATACAACATTGGGGTTCGATTATGTAAATAATTTTTTATTATTATCAATAAAAGCTCTCCTGGTTTGCTATCGGTGATTCGATAGCATTCCTTTCTTTCTCAAAAAAAAAATATTAATGATCTAACCATGGCTCCACCTATGAGTCAACTGTACTTGGACCCATCTCTTCCTGGGTGCCAAGAAGGGACCTTGATGCCCTCGAATCCTGAACTAGGCAACCCAATGCCTAGTTATCCTGAGGATGTGAATGCACTCTAGGGTTACACTAGAAATAAGCCTTATTCAAACTCTTACAACCCTGGATGGCATAACCATCCTAACTTTTCTTGGTCAAGTCAGAAACCCACCCAGGGTCCTAACTTGACTAAGCCAAACACTTATGGGCAACCTAGTAGGTACACACAACCATGCACATATCAACCACAACCTACACAGGAAAAACTGCCCTGTAATCTAAGTCTAGTCCTCAAAGAAATGAGAGAAATGAATTTAAGACATAAAGAAGAAATTAATCAATTGAGGACAGATTTGACGGGACGATTAGACCAGCTAGTTGATGCTAGATAACATGGGATGTTGCCATCCCAACCCGTCCCAAACCTAAGAAAATTCAATAGGGTTAATCAGCACAACACACAAAAGCAACAAGCATACCTAATTCAACCTGCTCCCCAGCACCCACCAGGTTTTGTTAATCCTAACCCAACCCAGGCTCAACCCATTTTGCAAAACCCACCTTACCCTTCTAACCCTAATGCACATGCCTGTGCTATCACTTTGAGAAGTGGGAAACAAATCCAAGCCTTCTACATCAAAATCTTTCCAAGATCTTGAGGAGCCTAAATCTAACCTAGGAAACCAAACTAATTTAGAAAACAAAACTCAGGATTTGAATACTCATGATTTCTCTCAAGCACCTTTTCCTGAAGCCTTGATCAAACCCAGGGAAAAGAAAACTGATCAATCCAAGGAGTGGCTTGAGATTCTAAAGCAAGTCCAGGTAAATATACCACTCCTTGATGCTATTGAAAACATCCCGGCCTGTGCAGAATTTCTGAAGGAAATATGCACACTGAAACGCCAGGCCAAATCATCAAAAAGGGTAGTGATTTCTGAATAAGTCAGTGCCATCATCCTAAACAAGCTCCCTCCAAAAAGGAAAGATCCAGGGACCCCCTTAATTTCATATAAAATAAATGGATTCATCCTGGATCAAGCCTTACTGGACCTTGGTGCCTCCATCAACTTAATCTCCACATAATTATATGAAGAATTGAATTTAGGCCCCTTGCAACACACTGATGTGACCCTTCAACTTACTGATAGGTCAACCAAAATTCTGAAGGGCCTTTTACAAAACGTGATTATAAAAGTGAGGGATTTTGAGTACCCTGTGGACTTCCTTGTTCTAGATATGGAGGGATCAGAAAACCTGAACCACACCCCGATAATCTTAGGGAGACCTTTCTTAGCCACAGCCAAGGCCCTAATCAACTGTGAGATGGGGATTATGCACATCACCTCTGGAAGGAAAAATTGTCAACTCAATATCTTTAAAACTTCCTAAAAGAATAAGGTGAATTGTGGTTCCATTGAGGTTGTAGGAACAATTGAACAAGTGTTGGCAATCCATACTAAAGATGATCCAAATCCTGCCAAAGCTCAAGACCAGCACGAAGGGAAAGAAGGGGATGTACTTGAGGATAATTCTAATCTACCATCTCCCATGGAAAATCAAATTAAACAAGACATTAGTGAGATTGAGAAACTCCTGGGAGTAACTTATGATGAATTAGATGATAATATAAAGAATCCTCAATACATCCACCATGAAATTCAAGAACTTTTAAATTTTAAGGGAGTTCAAGAAAATGGACAATCTAAGGACATGAACCAGGAAGTAACCCCAAAAGAAGAAGTTCAACACATAATGGACTGGGGAAGAACTGATAAGCCAATTGGTTCAAATGGATGGCTTGACTCAGAAGAAGTGACTTTGGATGAGGAAGAGGAAATTTCTAATGAAGATTTTGATGAATTCCACACAACTCTACCCCTATCTTCATATGACCCAAAGCTTGGAGAACTCATGATTTTCGATATCAACTACCATTATGAAAATCCTTATGATTTTGATTCGGAACCAAATCTAAATCCCAATCATGATCTCGATCTAGACCCTCTACACCTCTTCTTGATATATGGAACTGGATTAACGAATAGGCTCTGCATCTTCAACCTCATCCACCTGACCCTATTTCATATTCCAAATCAAAAAGACTGTTTGGAATAGGGCTGCATCATCAGCTGGTCCACATTTGTGGATCACTGATTCTGGGACCAAATGATCATATCTTTCTACTAATCTTAAATTCCCCTGCAACTATTATTACTTCTCTTAACCCACAGTATTGAACTACATATCTTTGGGTTTAAGTTCGGCAAATGACGTTAAACTTAACGTTGGTCGGGAGGCAACCCAGTATTCATTACAGGTAGCTCTACATCCTCTGCATCCATACTAACCTGGATTAACAAGCATAGTCAGGTGATATCCCCTCCTCTTGCTTATTATATTTTGATTTTCATGAATACATTTCAATGAGGACATTGTAATGAATAGACATGGGGGGTGGACATTGCATGTCTAATTTTTATTTCAAAAAAAAAAATGCATTTAGGCAAAAAGAATTTTTATTAAGGTTTTATTAGAGATTTATTCTTAAGTTGATCATGAGTTTAGAATCCAGTACAATTTCATAGTTACAAGTAGAATTTGCAATGGATCCTCTATGAAGATCGATAAACATCTTTAGTTTGTCAAGAAGAAGCAATGCTTCTTTTCCTGAACCCTTAGGCAGTAATTAGGGAATCAGGCAAACTATCTTCTAACAGATCCACTAAATAAGTGTGAGGTGAGAGTATAAAATCTACTGGTGCTCTAAGGTTAGTATGAGGAATCTTAAACTCTAGATAATGAGATAATGATACTCAGAGTTAGACATAGTTTTCGCTCTCGATTTTCATGTACAAGTTCTTAGTGCGAATCTCTTGAGAGACACAAAATAAGGCCAATATGCAAAGAGCAAGTTCTGATAAAACTAAGACTGAGGTGGATGATCATGACCGTCTTTTAGGAAATCCTTGGCTAAAGGAGGTTACTAATGTTAAGGTCAAAAATACATTGTCCTATCTATTCTCTTTTCGGTGCCAAGAATAGGCACTTCCACCAAATAAGCCACCTGATATCCTCTTGAACACCCATAATCCTGAATAATGCCTCGTAAATAAAAGTTTGTATGCTGTGTTGCGTTAGTAGATATTTGAAAAAAAAATAGAGAGAAAAGAAAATAAAATATATATATATGCATAAAAAATAAAAAGATAAAAAAAAGCAAAAGAAAAAGAGTTTATAAGTGTTTTTAGAATTTATTGAGGCAACAACACCTACCACCCTTACGATCCACCAAATAGAGCCTTGACCTACTTTTCTATATTTCTGGCCACTTGAATATGGGCTGAGATATTCTAACTTAGTCTTAGAGTTATCAGAACCAAATCAAAGTGTTAATGCCAGGAGAGACCACCAAATATACTGATAAATCTGGTGAGATTGTGAGCTCAAAAAGAAAGAAAAGAGAAGATAAGATAAGAAAAAGAGAAAAAAAGAGAGAGAATGAGTACAAAGGAACTAAAGAGAGCACAGTTTCTCACCTCTCTCTGAGTTGAATTATTCCATAATCTAGAAACCTAGGTTCTAAAGTACTAGTCTATATGTAGCACCAAATGAGTGTGAGCCACCAAATACAAATCTGCTTGACTCAGAAATCTTCTACCTAAGCCAAAAGCTAGGGCTGAATATACAAATTACTTTATAACCCCGAGAGAAGAAGTTTGCCTATCCCGATAAATTTTTACTAAGGGTCAAGTACGAGCTTTAGATGAGGATTGGCTTTCACTTGGATCTGTTGCATAGCCTACAACAAAACACAATCAAGATTATCTTGATTACTAAAGTTTCGGATGAAAACAAAAGACATAAACCTCTAGTCAAACTCTTGATAAAAATTACTCATGTAGGACCACTTTGCATGTAGTCATGCATTTGCTAGGGACTAGCAAGATTTATGCATATGGGTGTGATTGCTGATGATAACATCATCATCAGCCATATCTAGCTTTAATTAGTCCTTATCAAGGAATAAATGCTCCTACATAACCGCCATAGAGACGTAATTCACTGCAAATCCATTTTAAGGGAAAGACAGTAAAACAAGGGTAAAACCGCAACTGTAACAGCATATCTCAATTGCAGTACGATCACAAGATTTCTCCAGGGGTTAATTAAGGGTCAAATGATCTTAAGAGTCTAACAAGTGGGTTAGTATGGACAAAAAAGGGTTTCACGCATTTCAGGAATTAAATGACTTCCGAAACCCTAAAAATAAACCTACTTAATTAACTTAGGTTCTGGTCAGAATAAAATTCACATAAATTCTCTAAAATCATAGAAAAATATTCTCTAGGGTTTGGTACCTTCAATTTAACCATCAAAACCCATCTTGACCCAAAATAGAGCCACAGACAGACTTTTACCCTAATTTGGGTAATAGTGCAATTTCTCCAGTCAAACATGGTTAAAACCTAAATCTAACTTCATCATTGGATTTATTGGGACCAAATTATGTTTTTACCAAAATTTGGGCCCAATCTGAGATTATCTTGACCTAGTTTGCAAATTAGTTCTGTCTGAGTCTTTTCTCTCACACACATGCCCCTAACTTCTGAACTCCATACAAATAGGCCCCTATCTTTATCATCGTTCTTTACAAAAAGATCTCTGCACCATTTTTGGAAAGTCCAACCTCCACTGTTGAGTTTCGAGCGAGGTTTTTTCGCTCGATTCTCAATCAATCAATCCCATATTTGAAACGAAGATTCCTTAGGAAATTGCCTTCCAAATGAGCCCATCCAGGAGATCCTAAATCTCTCTAGAATCCTCGTGCAAATGATTTGATTGAATAAGTATCCTACACCAGTGAGGAGCTCAGAGTTTCCAAGCATGTTTCAAAGCTTGAAACTTCATCTAGAGCCCTATGAAAGGACCTCCGTGGCCTTTTTCATCTTCTCAGTTAGGTTTTGACCTAAAAACCCTCTTCAAACTCCTTCCCCAGCCATCTCCGCCCTAGCTCCAGCGATCCTCCTCCTCCATCGTCCTATGACCTCCCAATGGCCAAATTGGGAGTGCTACGTTCCGCCCCTCCTTCGTCCGCCTCTCGACGGTCAACTCAGAGGTGCCCTAGCCCCTTTTTCCTCGTCGTCTCCCTCGTCAGAAATTCCTCATCCTTGGCGCAGGCCAACCATAGCCGATGCCACCCTACCTCCTTCGTCGATAATTTTAGATTCATTCAATCCCTCTTCCCCTCTACTTCCTTCCTTACTCCTTAACTTCCCAATTTTGACCGCCGTTCACACTATCCCTCACCGTCTTCCCCATGAACAACCAAGCTCCAATGAGCCCGCGCCACCACCACAGACCACCAAATCACTCCGTTCCACTTCCAAAAGCTCCGTTGTTCCACCACGACTAAAAGCCCTCTCCTATTTTCTCCTTTTCGCCTACCCAAACCACCCACAAAACTCACCCACCTTCACGCTCCTCCTCCGACTCTGACGAACCACCTCACGCACTCTTACGCCACCAGACTACCACCACCACAATCCATGTGGTTCGGCGATACTCCTGGACTATTTGATTAGGGCCTTTGAGCCCGTGTTACTCTTTCCAGGTTAGCGCCGAAGCTCCGCCACCAGTGCTCATCTCCGACCTCATTCTTCAAGCTCCAGGCAACGAACGCCCCAGGTGTGCCCTTCAGGTGCTGCGGACCAGGATCATGACCTTTCCCAGGTCTTTGAATGGGGGCGCCAACCTCTGCAGCTACCCAATTGAATGAAGCAGCACCTGCAGCTTCACGTGAGAAGGAAGGCATGGGGATAGTCCCACATCGGGCGTGGAGAGGCGCACGGCATCACATAAATGTTTTTTCTGCACTGTGCTTACCGCCTCAAGTAACACAGCGGGGTGAGGTCCCCCGCGCACCCCTTACGCCTCGCCCACGACACTACTCCACACGAGCCTGGCTCCGACCCGACCCGCCTAACCCGCGCACAACTCGGCTGCGATCCATGCCCACAGCCCTTGTTCCGAGTGAGCTTAGATTCGAATCAGATTACCTAGTACTGTGAAGGCAGAAGAAAGTTGGAAACCTAGAGAGAGAAAGGAGAGAGAGAGCGAGGGTAGGGGGTTTTGCTCTAAAGGTCAACGGCTGACACTTAGCCATTTGAAGAAGAAACCCACCTGTGTGTGAAGAAGAGAAGAAGAAGAGGAGGAGAGGACCTGAAGAGGCAAGGCAACCGTAGAGAAAGGAGGAAAAGCAGAAACAGGAAGAAGAAGAGAAGAAACAAAAGAGAAGGTACTATAGCAAACACAAGTTTAAGTCGTCTGATGGCTTAAGGCGAAGTCTGACTTAGGTAAAAGCAGTTGATACTGTTGATATATTTGAGTACCTAAGTTTGAACGGTTGATGACACTTTTGCATTATTTGAACTCAATGCATATATGCTTAAATTGAATAATTGGTGATCTAAATCACCATTGTTTTTGCTTTGTGATTCTTGTTTCCTCGCATAACTATTGTTAAACTCATGCTTTACATTGATTATCATTTCTGAGTAATTATTATTCATTTCTTGGTATTATTCTCTTGAATCTTGTGCTAATTTACATTATTTATTGAGATTAGCAATTGAATTCCTATTTGCTCCCAGCGAATGACCTCGAACTTTCATTCGAGTTATAAATTTTATCTGTCTTCAAGCGATTTCGACCTATACTACGACGCAGCTTTTATAACCTCGATTTCACTCGTAAATAATTACACAGCAATCATGCAACCTAAATCACCTGAATTAAGCTAGAACCTAGCATAACTTAGGATTAATGCATTTATAGGCAATGTAATTTGCACAATAGCTAGTTTGTTAGTCATATAGATAATATCGTCATTTTATGACCTAAAAGAGAGATGATTTTAATCGCAGATGATTCGAAGCTGCGGATGTCATATCAGACTGGACAAATCTGATCAGAACGACGACGAGAGTCCAACACTTCCGAAATCATCTCGATTAGACAAGCAGGGCACCTTATGCAATCCATAAAAGGATAAAGATCATAAATCCAAAGGACAAATATCCAAACTTCAGATGAAGAATCTAACCGCACTGATGAATCCGGATCGACAATCGCAATCCAACGACGCAAAAATCAACTCAATCAGAGGTCTACATCACCAGATACAAGGAAAAGAAGATGAACAGCCATAATGGAGCCACATGGTGCCATCAAAGCCACTCCCTCACCACCACCCCATCTAGGAAGGCCGCACCACACACTGTGGGTCATTGGATCTTCATCCAACAGCCACGAGTGCGCCACGTCGCCCGCCCAAACTAGATAAGCATAAATAGAAACAAGCAAGTATATATAACAAAAGGTTCGCGCAGCATGTTGGCTCACGCGCGCGCGGAAGCGCATGACATGCATTCGAGCCGTTTGCTGCACAAAATTGAAGCCGTGTTGGGTGTGCGGGTACGGGCAGGTGCAATTGCGCGATCGGAGGGCAGAGGCACGGCCACGTGGCGCGATTAGAGCGCATCACGGGCAGACGTGCGATCTTATGTGCTTGCTTCAACACAAAGGCAGTGGCGCTCGTTTTAAGCCGTCCGATCGCTTAGGGGCACATGATTTGAAATTAACGCATGCAGGCGTGAATCTGTGTCGTTCGATCATTCAATCAAACGATCGAGGATTGGGTGCTAAAACGAGGCATGCGGGTGTGCGTGAAGAAAGCGAAAGCGGGCGAACGCGCACGAGGAAGCAGAGAGCCATGCAATCATCATCCAAATGTCTAGAAGCCACCATGTGTCGGCACCAGAGTGAATCCGCACTATATGAAGGCTTTTGAAGGAGTTTTGAGGCCTAATCAGAGCCATTAATCTCCCGATCGACGGATCTGATTAGTCAAGAGGTTGTTACATGAGATACAGGGCCAAAATACCCTTTTTGCTCTCCACAAAAGCTATAAAAGAAGGCCCAGGGCCCCCCCAGTTGAAGCATATGTCTCTCTTCCATCAACTCCAGACATATTCTACCTCTGCAACTCTCTGTCCCTCTGTAACTCCGCTCCGACCTTCGTCCTGGTGCTCTGGATCTGAGGTGCTGCCACATCTCGCACAAGCATCCCACAAGTGGGGTCATTTCTCTGCCACTTTCTTCTCTCTCTCTCTCTGGCTCTATTAGATTTTCTATTGTAAAAAACTTTATCTAATTGGAATAAAATTCTAATTCTCTGGATTTCTGTTTTATACATATTTATGTATATATATATATATCTAATTAGAATTAGTTTTATTGAAATGCTTCTGCATAAATTACGATTGCCTCCCTACGAACGACCCAGTACTCACCAATTTTATAAATATTATTTGTTGATGTGTTTTCGTGCTATACTATAACTGAAATAATATTTTAAACGTGAATTACATGTCGAACAGTACATTGGGAAGCAGCTATCATGATATTAAGATATCTGAATTCTATCCCTGGTAAGTGGCTTTTCTTCTTTCAGATGGGTACCCCATGAGTCATGGCATACACTGATGCAAATTATGCTGGGCGTCTTAAGGATAGGAAACATATGTCTGGATTTTATACCTTTCTGCATGGGAACTTGGTTACTTGGAGAGGCAAGAAGTAGACCATAGTTGCCAGAGCTAGTGTAGAATCCAAGCACTACACCATGGCGCAAGCTACGCAAAGTTGATGTGGATCAGGTTGATACTTATAAATCTTCGATCTCTATTGCTGGTTCTATGGAAATGAAGTGTGACAACAAAGCGCCCACATTCCTTGACAACAACCTAGCTTTCCATGAGAGAACGAAGCATGTCAAAGTGGATTGTCACTATATCAGAGACATGATCCAAAAAGGCTACATCCACACTTCACATGATGCTTTAGACAAGCAGGTTGCAGGCATGTTTACAAAGGCATTTCCTCAGTCTTCCTTTGAGAGATGTTGTTCCAGGCTGACCATGATTGATATCTATGCTCCATCTTGAGGGGGAATGTTCGAGATGTTATTCCCTAAGTCTATATTTGATATTTTTCACTTGTTGGTTAAGTAAGATTCCTTTGTATTTTACCCAGGCACCCTTCCTATTTATGCATGCCTAGGATTTTTCTTTCAATACAACAAAACTTCACTTCTCTACATGATGCAAGGGGAAATCCCCATAAATAACAACCATGCCAAGGGTCACCCACTTACAATGGCTCGTAAGCACCCAACCGTCCAACTTGTTGAAGGCAAGCCATCACAATGAAGGGAGGACTCAAGAAACTCAATGTAGCCAAACTCCGAGAGTGGGGACGCACCTAGGAAGATGAAGAGACACAAAATAAGGACCATCGAGACACTACCCAAATATCCAAGAAAGTGAACTGTTAGGACCCCCTCCCCCCCCCCCCCCACCCAAAAAAAAAAAAAAGAGAGAAAGAGGAGGCAAAGGAGCACCTTCACCCTAACTACACTAAGCAGTAGCTGCTAAGGGCAAGGGGAGGTGCCCAAAAGAAAAACTTCAATATATTTTACTCTCACAATGTGTGCAACAAACGACGAGAGTGGGGGCAACCTTCATGCCTCATTCAGCATTTACACTGTAAATATGTTACTTTAAGTATGTATTCTTGAATTAACTTCATGATTCTTGCATAAGCCCTCGAGATAGCTTCTAGGATGAAAAGGAATCGAAGATTATTCGTGAAAAAAGGAGCAAAAGAAGGCCTTCTAGTGCAAATACAAGCACACACAGGGTCTTCAATGCACTTAGATTGAAAAATAAAAAATAAAAAGGGCATGGTTTGGAGCATCTAACTTGAGGCGTGGGAACTTTGATTGTAGTAACCGTGCTCATTTCAGGATGACATGAAGGCATCTCCAGTGGGGGAGGGGGCTCTTGTCACGACAGTGCGGGTGGGTGGTTGATGACGTCCATGTGGCAATTTGACCGTACCTATCCATCGTGCCCTTGGTAGAGCTATCTCCATTTGTCGATTTCATAGCTTCGCATGGCAACCTTGGGCTTCTCGCAGGTGGAGGGTTTCATATGATGTCAATCTTCCATCGTCACCTCACCTCCACCATGATCGACATCATTTTTTATTTAGGGCCACACTGAATCCAGACCCAATCATGACCAAGTGGGTGGTTGGCTCGCTCCGATCGCTTGGCACTTGTTAGCACGGTCGTCGAAGTTGTTCGCAGTGCTTTGTCATATCTACATCCATGGTGCTAACTCTTGTCGGCTTAGAGATAGTACATCGAATGCTTCTTTGTTTCTTCTTATTTTTGTTTTCTTTATTTCGTGATAAGTTTTGGAGTTCCTCCCTTTTAAGGGGCACTTTGCTTCCCCCTCTTTGAGGGGCGACTACGTTTGTCTTTTCTTCCTCACCCTTGCGGCTGCATCCTATTATATCATTTCCGTTCCCTTAATGAAAGTTCCACTTTCAAATAAAACTTGAGGCATGAGGCAAGAGGCGAGACTTCAACTCATGCGTGAGGAAAAGAGGTATGCACAATCTAGAGAAAAAGTGTAGGGCCACACTTTTTGAAAAGAGAATTTTTTATTAAGGAAATGAAAATGATATAAGGATGTAGCCTAAGACAAGGAAAAAGGATATCTTACGCCCCTGGGAGAGGGAGAAAGTAGCTCTCCCTCAAGAGGGGGAACTCCAAAACCAACAACCACAAATAAAACAAAAAGGAAAAAAATAGAAAAGAAGCACCCTAAGCACCATTTTCGATGCACAAAAGAACCTACACCATGCATTGAATACGACAATTGTCGATGACGTCATTGACGAACTGCACTAACAAGTAATGAACGGTCGAAGCAAAGCTGACCAAGCATCCGATCGTGGTAAGTCTGACTTCAGCGTGGCCCCTATCCTAAAAAACGACGTCGATCAAAGTGAAGGTGAAGCAGAAATAAAGCATCGATATCTTGCTATCTTGTGGAAGCCCTCCCTCCATGTGAGTTCACAAAAAAACCACGCCAACACCACCAGCAGCCAGACGGTACAACGCCGCCACCGGATGCCGCCGCCACAGCACCAAAACGCACACTACAAGCACTACACAGGACACAGGGTCGCTACAACCCTCGCCATGCCGTCAAAGACAAATGGAGGCAAAGGACACCAAGCCACTATTGAGGTCGTCGTAGTGAGAAGAACTCACATTGGAAGGAGAGAGGAGAGGTGGGGATTTCTCGATTTGAGGCGGGCCAAGAGGGATTTTGCTGGGTTTGGGAAGAGCTTGAAAAATATCATGACATTGTTCTTGAATGCAAGAAAAACGGACGTTGTGCAAGGAAAAAAAAAATATTAATATATAGTAAATTCGTGGAAACACTGATCATTGACACGTACATTTACTTTTTTGTTATCTTAATTCAAATGTTATAAATATTGTGAATATCCTATTTCCCTCTTTTTGTAAAACCAAATTATTATTTTGAAAGTAGCGAATGGCATCATTTAATTAAAGGCCAAAACTTTCATTTATATTACGATGTGATTGGAGGTTACGTTGAACAAACGTAGGTTCCAAGTCTCAAGGCTGATTGGACCAGCCAACAATAGGTAAATTTTTTTAAATTAATCAGCTAGATGAAGAAATTTCTTTTGCAATATACTCGTATAACTCACACGCTCTCTCTCTCCCACCGTCCCTTTTGTACTTTTTACCTCCCTAAAATTTCAATCATTGAATATGACCAATCTTTAGTTATCTCATATTACTCAAATAACATTTTTTAACAAAGAATATCAAATGTGACATATATAAATATAGAATGTACAATGATATATATATAATATTAAAAGTTTTTGGTGGGATTTATATAAAAATTGAGGAAATTCATAAAGCAAATCAGTGTAGAATTAATATCTATGATCAATTAAATCTTGAAAATTACCATAAATTTTCCATAAAAGATAGTTATCTCATATTAATCAAATGACATTTTTTAACAAAGATATATCAAATGTGACATGTATAAATACAAAATGTACAATAATGTATATATAATATTAAATATTTTTAGTGACATTTATATACAAGGGAATTCAAAAGGCAAATTATGTAGGATTAATATCTATGATCTGTAAAACCTTTAAAATTATAATAAATTTTCCATCAAAAGGTAGGGAATATTAAGATATAATACCTATCCCATTCCCTCTCTCTCTCTCTCTCTCTCTCTCTCTCTCTCTCTCTCTCGACTTTTCTCCCTCGCACTCTGCAATTCGTACACTTACCGGCCAATCATTTAGGGAGACAACGATTAAAGAAAGTTGGAAACGAGCATTCATTTGATACTCAGTTTTTACCAGTGCAGAGCATGGGTCAGTAAGCTAGTAGAAAGGAAAAGCACGAAGGCAAGATTTGGCTCAATAGTAAGATCTGCGTAAACATTAGCGTAGAAAATCAAAAGCGGATGCGATTTGCACATCAGTGCAAGTAAGAGAGAAGGCCAGCACATATTGGTGGACCTCCGTACATTATTTGGGCCCATTAATGCACTCCTAGCAAAATTATTGGCTAAAAGTCCCATTTTAAATGGAATTCCAAGAGTTTCAAACCCAAATAACATTCTATTTTCATGATTTCAAAATTCATCATTCTGCATGGTTGAATCCTCGTTCGTTTGCTGTCTGTCGTTCCTCTCTTGGAAGTGTCTGAACCCTCCAGTATGTCTTCAAGGAGTTCAGTTGGGTTCATTCCTAGCGTACATGCAATTAAAGGAAGTGGATCAAATTCTAATCCATATTACATGACATTTCAACTTCACAAAAATTTAATCTCTCATCTAGATCTCATTCATTGTTGTTGGAGGATAATATGGAAGATCATCCCATAGGAGCCTTATTTGGAGTTCATCCTAGAAGGCCATGATTGTAGTGCCATTAAAGGGCATCTTGCATTTTTCATATTACTTACCAAAGCAAGGTACATGCAAGGAGAGTACTTGGAAACCATGAAATGTTGGTGCAAGGGCACCACGATTATTTGCTTTTGAGTCCTAAATTTTAGGTCGATTGCAAATGTTACAAGTGTAAAGATGGAGTTCGAGCTCGCATCCATGGCGGATTAGAAGAGCTTGACAAAGGAGCAAAAGCTTGAAAAAGGAAGTAGATGAAGAATAGGATAAATTTCCATTCATCTTGTACTTTATTTTTGTTTTCTTTGTTACTCTTTATTTTTCCTCTCTTAGATGCATGTTAAAGAGCCTCAAAGTATCAACTCTGTAGTCCTAGAAATACTTGCACAACCTTAGGATACTTAGGTTTTTCATAGAGGAGATATAAAACCTACATAGGTTTCAGACAACCTATTCAGACGTCTAATACTAATATCAGATGTCTGATAGTAATCTTTAAGATGTCCGAATGTTTAATCAGACGTCCAAACTTTTAGGGCTGATCTTAGAACCTTCTGTCTATTAATTTCAAATGACCAACCCTTAGTCCAGACGTCTTAGCAGACGTCTGATGACTTTACTAGATGTCCAATTAGTGGAACGTTAGCTTAGAAAATGATCGTTGAGGTTTTGACCTTTAATCTTCTATCAGACGTCCTTAAAGGACTCTAAACGTCTAATATGTAGCCGTTTTGCCTAGATTGACCCTTAATCGCTTTCCTAGACGAATATAGCTGTTTGGACATCGGGAAATCAATTCCTGCAATTATCTAGATTTCCAGATGTCCAGACCTAGTGCCAAATGTCCTATACATCGTCTGATTGATTTACCCTAAAACCCTGTTTAGGTCAGATGAAAGTCAGTAAGGGAACCCGTCTAGTATTAGATGTCTGATATAGTTTCCAGATGTCTTAAACATGACTTCCAGACGTCTGATCTTTTTTCCAGACGTCTGATGACCCTATCAGAATCATTAATGATTCTGATTACGGCCTGCTCTGCCTTGGGAAAATTTCCAATGGCTATGGAACCCTTCCAAGGCCTTCCAAAGACTTTTTAGGCTACCTATAAATAGAGGGGTAGCCCTCCCTTGTTAAAACACACCTAGAGAAACTACTTTCCACTATATTGTGTTCAATTTGATCCTTAGAAGAGTTGTTGCTCTCCATGCCTTAGTTCTACATTAAGAGAGCATCATCCAACTGAGCACCCACTCTCCCTCTGCGATTACAAGAGCGATGAAGTGTTGTTGCGTGGTTCACACATCTGTGTCGTCAAGTCAACGCACTTCCAGCAAAGGGAAGTAGTCTTTACGTATAGTAGCTAGGTTCATCTTTGTGGCTCCATAGGTCTTGTTTGTAATTTATTTTTGTTATTGTGTTGGGTATTCGCCTTGCAAATTCCCATCTCCATCAAGGGACAAAATACTCCTCGTGAAGAGGAGGGGTTTGAGGCACACTACCCTCGTATAAAGTAGTGTTGTTGTATTAAGGTTCAGTCACCCTCATTTAAGTGATTGGGTTAGTTGATTTAATCAACTTGGTCGATCAGAAAATCCTAACTCGAGAGAGTTAGGTGGTGGTTTTCACCTGGTTTGGGTTTTCACCTAAAAATACTTGTGCAATTGTGTGATTTTCTATTTGTGAGATTGTTTTACATTATTTTCGCTTATTTTTTACATCCGCAAATCTCACCCCCTCCCGTAAGAATCTACAATTGATATCAGTGCAGGTCTTGCAGATCAGCATAACACACCGGCAAGAGATCAAGAGAACATGGAGGGAAAGACATTCATACACACCAAAGGACACGACACCTCGCGACCACCTTATTTCATAGGTATAGATTTCTTTTATTGGAAAACCCGTATGTCCTTATGGTTGCAGGCCTATGACTTCCGGGTGTGAGAAAATGCGAGTCCGCATTTATGATTCTCAAGAAACTTGCAGAAGGTTACTCGGAAGACCAGATTCAGGATCTCAATCTCAATGCCAAGGTTATGAATGCCTTACATTGCACGTTGAGTCCAAAGGAATTCGAGCAAATCTAAGAGTGCACCACCGCCCATGAGATATGGAGGATGTTAGAAGGCTGTTGAAGTGGAAAATCGTTGCAAACAGAAGTTGAGTTTTGAAAACCTGTCATTATAGTGTGATTTGTGAAGAAATCCGTCAACAAATAAATTTTACTGAAACTCAAAAAGAATTCTAAGTCGAACACAGGGAGGCTACGTTAATTTGAAATCCGTGATTATATTTTTTTGTTGTTTTTGTTCAGAAAGTGATATAATCACAATGAATTCGATAGAAACAATAAGAGAGAGAGAGAGAACAAACACTTTATAAAATGAATGATGTTTTACAACTAGAAAGAGGGAAATACTACAGCTAGAAAGCGGGAAATATTACAACTAGAAAGCAGTAAAATCTATTCTAGAAAGTAGAAAGAGAAAGAATGTGAGAAGTTATCCTCCTCGACGGTTGTTTGGAATACAAGCCGGACGGGGCGACTCCTGGAAGATGGAGGGCGAAGACGGAAGATAGAGAATGAAGCAAGAAGAACCGAGGGCGAGGCAAGGAGTCGTCGTCGCGGGATCCACTTCCGAAATGGGGATGAAAAAAATTTTGATTTTAACTCTAAAGGATCATCTTGGGTTTATGACATGCTTCTTTAGAGCTTTGGAGAGGAAGAGAGGTGAAGGAAGGGATGTTTGAAATGTGGGGAGCGTATGCCTTTTTATAGGTGGAGGTTGGGGGCAAAAAGGTCATTTCAAGTTAAAACATTAATTCAGGGTCTTTAGTGACAGATTTAAAAATCACTAAAGCTCCTAAACATGGGCGTAGGTCACACGCACGAACCGTCCCCTCTTCTGTGCTCAAAATGCACAACCATGTTCAAAAATCCTCAGTCATCCGATCGCGAGATCGAACGGCTTAGAATCCATCTCGCCCGCGCCTTGATAGCGCCTCATCGTGCGCCTACATGCGATCAGGCATTCAAACGTGCATTCGATCACGCATGCATGATCTATGCGCCCAGATTGTGCCACGTCGCTGCTTCATCCACCGTCTGCACCGCATCCAACAGGCGAATTTGACCATTCCGCGGCCGCACCTTAATTTGAGGCGAGGCGAGGCTCGAACTCGTGCCTCCCTCTTCTTCATAGCGTTCTTCACCAACGCGCTACACACGCATTTGAGGCGCATTTACGAATTTAGGCGCGAGCTCTCTCACCCTTTGGATCTTGATCCAATGGCTGAGAGCGTACATGCAATGGAGAGAGGGGGCAGCGGTGGGTCCTTGGGCCAGTTGGGCAGCTAGGATGGTGCCACGTGGTGCCATCTTGGCCGTCCATCTTCTATGTCTTGTAGATGGTGCCACAGATGTTGGATTGGAATGGTTTCCTCGCCGTTGGGCTGCGATCGTCAATCCGAACCCATCGGTGCAATTGGATTATTCATTTGAAGTGTGGATTTACACCATCTTAGCCCTTGATCTCTGATCTTCCTCAGATTATATCTGATGCTACAGAAGTCCGATCAGGGCGATCTTGGAGTCATTGAACTCCAATCGTTACTTTGATCAGATCCGTATGGTTGGATCTTCAATCCGAGGCCCTGATTAAATGCCACCCTATCCATGGCCACCAAGAAGATGAAATTACTATACAATTTATACAGTTTGACCTAAATGCATGATGATGCATGTTATGCAATATTTACAATGCATGATACTTATATGATACTAAGAACATGCATTAATAGATATTTTTGGCTATTCAGATGTATGCACATCATACCTCCATGCCTGTCTTTTGGTAGTCCCTAGCAAAAACTATATGCTATTTATAAAAGAATTAGGTCAGATTTCTTGGGCAAAAGTTATTCTTCAACACTAGCAGATTTTTACTAAGGACCTAAATTACAAAGACACAACAGCACCTGGATGTCTGCCAAAATGCAGACCACCTCGAGCTCTCGCCTTATTCAAAGAAGGATCTTTTTCTTCTTTTCTTTTTTTTTTTTGGATTTTTGAGTTTAGGGTTTTGGAGCAACTTTCTACGACCACTCAACCCACCCATGACTCGAAGAGAATCCTAAGTTCTAATCATTTTATGTGTGAAATGTGATAAACTCACTGATCGACGATTAGAACAGACTTCGAGTTTCTACACCCCTAGGTGACCTTGAAAAGAAATTCTTCCTAAATGTATATATATTCGATCGGTAGCTTTCTCCCTACTTTTATTTTTATGGGGCAACACAAGGGAAAACCCAGTGTATATCTCCTCGGCTTATTCTACTTCTCCGCTTCTTCGTAAGTGTTTTGGAATTATACGTGCATTTCTTGACCTGGGTTCTGGATAACCTACCAATGGGTTGTTACCCAAGATAACTGGCTAGACATACTCATGCGGAGAAGTGTGGCTTATTTCTTTTTCTTTTCTTTTCTCCTTTTCTTTTTTTTTCTTCTTTTTTTTTCTTTTTTTTTTAAGTAGGTGTCTTCTTTAATCTAAGATTTACCTAAAGACAGCAGGAAAAGAATGGTCATGTGACTGGGCTCTTAACAACCTACCAATGGGCTATTACCCATGATAACTTGCCAGCCATACCACCCTAGAAGGTTCATTAGCTACCCAATTTCCTTTAAAATCATCGAAAAGCTAGTCAGTGCAAATAGTGTGTAGTTGCTTAGACTTAAAATCCCCTCAAATCAGAGGGCGAGTTGATAAGTCGTGTACTTATCACCCCAACTTATTTAGCCAAATTGAAGTAAATTCAGAATGGCGAGGACTCGATAAACAAATCCACATTTTAGTGGACACTCGGGTTAATTAAGCTTGAAAGGTCTAAGTGTTCAAATCCTTCTGTATTATTCCCTAAGATTGAAAATTCCTAATGCCTAATTATTCTTTCCTAATTCAATTTTTTTTAATAAAGAGAAAATTAAGTAGAATTTACAAGAATTCCACAAAGCTGACAGCATGATTCAGAAATGAATCCACCCCCCCATGCCTAACTGATGCAATGTCCTCATTGAAAATAAAATGCATGAGAAGCAGGGTAGAATGAAGAAAATATCACCTATATTCCATGATACTCGGGTCAGCTCTGAGTCAGACTATACAATTGCTGAGTTTAATGCCATTGGTTAGGTGAAGTCCAACCAAAGATGTCACATTAAGGTTAAAGCAACCTTATCGGAGACAGGTTCTGGAATAACTCAGTCAACATAAGGTTTCAAACATTGCCCGTTGACCTTAAAAGAATTACTCATCTTTAGGTCAAAGATCTCAACGGCTCCGTTGGGAAATATTCGATCGATGATGAACGGGCCATCCCACTTTGACCTAAGCTTGCCGGGAAAGAGCTTAAGGCGAGAATCAAAGAGGCAGATCTTCTGGTTCGGCTCAAAGCTCTTACGAGAAATCAGTTGGTCATGAAGAGCTTGATTACACAGCAATCATAGGTCTTAATTGACATAGATTAAGCTAGGACTTAGCATAAGTTAGGGCTATTCATGCATACATACGCATTATCTGCATCTTTATTTCCCTTCTTTAGTTATGCATGAAATAATGTTATAATGTGTTGATTAAGTGCATTATGTTGATTGCAGGCAATATGCAGATCTAGAGCTGGATCTGGAGCAGGATCTAGAATAACGAGAGTTGTAGCAGAGCGGGAGTAGAAAGCCTAGATTAGATGTAGGAATAATAATGTAAGGGAGTTAAAGGTTTGCTATGCTATTAAGTAGGAATAAAGCAGTAAAATGTGAAGAGCTTAGGTCTATCCTAGCCCTAGGATAGCCTAAAGACTTCCTCAAGCCTTAGCCACCCTTAGATTAGGTCACAACACCCTACGAAGCCTTAAAACCCTAGTTCCAACCCTTATCTGGACGTCCAAATGAGTTATAGGACATCCAGGACACTTAGCCATCTCCTGCACACCTCAAACCCACTTCTGCAGTGTTATTAGACATCCAGACACTTTGTCAGACGTCCAATTTCTACAGAGTACCCAAAATAGAACCCTGATTTCCCCCCTGACTCAAATTGGACGTCCAGAACTGAAGACTGGACTTTTGATTTTTGAGTATAAGTCATCTGATCCTATTATTGGACGTCTGATGCTAGTCTCCAGTCCCTGTTTTGAGATTCAAGTCTTGATCTTGGATCTTTAGCTCCCTAAACCCAATTCCAACCCCGTAGGAACCTAAATTAAGGTGTCCTAACCCTAGTACATCACCTCTAGACCTACCTAAGGACCTAATTAGGTCCTCACCAAACCCAATTGACTTAGATCAAAGTCAATTACCTTCATCTAAGTCAATTGGACTCATTGAGTCCAATTGAGATTAGATCTCAACCCACACAAGTTCAATTGGACTTGGTGAGAGTCCAATTGACCTAAACCTAACCTAATTGAGTTATTCTACTCTCAATTAGGTTCACACTCATTTAATTAAAATTAGGCTAAGTTTAATTGCATTTTCCCCTTAGCAAGTAGGGTTTGTAACCCTAATTCAAGACCTACACCTACCCAAACCCCTTAGGACCTAACCTAAGCCACCTAGCCACATAGAGCACGACCACACACACACACTTCTCTAGAATTCTCTAGAGAGCTCTTGAGATGGCGCCACCTCTTGGTTGCCAAATTTAGCAACCAAGAGGAATTCAAATTGAGATCCACAATTCTTAGATCTCATAGACCATCTCCACCCACATGTGGCCGGCCACTCTTGGGCTCTCTCTAGAGAGTTCTACACCTCTCTAGAGAGAAGCCATTGGGTCTATAAAAAGTCCCCTTGGGCGGCCATGCACCCCCATTCACTTCCTTGGCATTCATTCCACTTAGGCTAGCCACTCCCATCTCCACTCCACCTCCACAAGTTGACCACCACCATGGAGGTCACCATCTCCACGCTAAGAACCTGGATCAGCTCCCCAACCTCTCTCCAAGGGATGGCCTAAGCTCCATTGGCCGCCCCTCCTTCTTCTCTCAGCCACTCAAAGGCCATCGGAGACCACCTTCAAATGCCCTTCCTTCTGCTAGATTAGTAGCTTAGCTTTTCGTATATTTACTGCTTTTATTTACTGCTTAGTAGTATAGTATTACTTCTCCCCCAATGATGCATGCAAAATCCCCCCATCGATTCTTGTATGCAATCATTTTCTGGTAGTTAGGTTTGATTTTCAAGCATTCATGTATAAGTTTTCCTTTAGATTTCCTTATGCAACAACTCTCCAATGATGAATGAAATTGCATATATATATATATATATATATATATATATATATATATATATATATCTTATGTGTTTGAAATCACCACGAACTGAATGATTATCATATTTGTGTGATTTAAGTGCATGTTCTTTAACTGCCTATATATTACGCACCAGCATGTCATTTCCGGAGGATATCGAAAATCTGACAATAAATGCTTTCTCCATAACTAGTCACCACCTCACTAGAATCGTCCACACAGAAACTCACACATTCACTTTCGTGATTTACTTGACGCATGCGCATGTGATCCGAGTTAATAACAGGAGCAGTGAAGTCTTAGTTAGGAGATTAGAAACTAGCGTGCGTCTTTAAATAAAGTAGAGTGGCTTTAAAAATAAAAGATCGATTTCAAAAGCGAAAACAATGCCTCCCAGAGACGAACAATCGGGACTCAAAGTCTCATTATTTTTACAAAATAATATCTTTGTTGGATCGTATTTCACAACTATACTACGACGCTTTTATCAAAAATGCGAGGTACAATTTTTCCCAACAGAGCTTTAGTCCGAGCCTTATATTTCTTGGAATTCTCATACACATCGTTTCTAAGCTCCTCCAACTCAGATAGTTGGAGCTTCCTAGGCTTTCCAGCTAAACTTAGATCGAAGTTGCATTTCTTGTTCGCCCAAAATGCTCGATGTTAAATCTCTACGGGTAAATGACATACCCTTCCATACACCAGACGAAATGGTGACATGCCGATAAGCATTTTGTACGTTGTACGGTAGGCCCAAAGAGCGTCCTCAAGCTTTTGAGTCCAATCTTTACGATCAGGCCTAACCGTCTTCTACAGGATGTTCTTGATCTCCCGATTGGAGATCTCGGCCTGTCTGTTCATTTGAGGGTGGTAAGGTCTGGAGATTCTGTGATTTACCCCGTATTTGGCCAGTAAACTACGAAACTGGGCACTTGTGAAGTGAGTACCACCATCGCTGATGATAGCCCTCGGAATCTTGAACCGACTGAAGATGTTCTTTTTGACAAAATCGATGACCACTTTGTGGTCATTGGTTTGGGTGGGAGTAGCTTCGATCCACTTGGACACGTAATCAACAGCAACAAGAATGTATTGGTGTCCAAATGGAGGAAGGGTCCCATGAAATCGATGCCCCAAACGTTGAAGATTTCGACGGGAAGGATTGGGTTTAGAGGCATCATATCTCTCTTGGTTATGCTCCCAAGTGCTTGGAATTGGAAATACGACCTCGAGAATTCCTGGGTATCCTTGAATAAAGACGGCCAATAGAATCTAGATTGCAATATTTTTGCAACCGTCTTTTTCCCGGAGAAATGTCCACCACACGCAGATGCATGGCAGAACTCAAGTATACTTTGAAATTCATTCTCTGGAACACATCGGTAAATAATCTGATCAGAGCCAATGCGGTACAGTTCAAAGTCCTCCTAGAAGTAATATTTGACCTCAGATTTGAGTCTATCTCGTTGTTGCTTGGTCCAATCCTGAGGGATTTGACCAATGGCCAAATAGTTTACTATGTCTGCAAACCATGGGGTTTGGACATCCGACACTGCAAGAATAGTCTCGTCCGAAAAAGTATCAGCAATTGGAATATCCGAACGAGGAGAATCACTTAGAAGTCTCGAAAGATGATCCGCCACCACATTCTGTGCCCTGGATTTATCTTTGATTTCAAGATCGAATTCTTGAAGCAGAAGAATCCATCGAATGAGACTAGGTTTGGCATCCTTTTTAGCCAAGAGATGTCTCAAGGCTGAGTGGTCAGTGTAAATTATGACGTGATACCCTAAGAGATAAGCCCTGAATTTTTCCAAAGCAAATACTACAGCTAACAACTCCTTCTCAGTAACGATATAATTCCTCTGGGCCTCGTCTAGAGTTTTGCTAGTGTAGTAGATGACAGAGGGCTTTCCATTGATCTTTTGACCCAAAACAACCCCGACCGCATAATCAGAAGCATCGGTCATGATCTCAAATGGGGTTGTCCAGATCGGTGGTTGCAACACCGGAGCACAAGTGACTGTCGTTTTAAGAAAAGCAAATGCCTTGGGCACGATTCGTTGAATTCAAACGGCGTATCTTTGGCAAGAAGGTTGCTTAGAAGGCGAGCAACCTTGGAGAAATCCTTGATGAACCTCCGATAGAATCCCACATGACCAAGAAATGATCGAATTTGTTTGATAGATGTGGGAGGAGGAAGTTTGGAAATAGCACCAACCTTAGCTTTGTCAACTTCAATTCCCCGTTCAGAGATTACATGACCCAAGATGATATCTTCTTGTGTCATGAAATGAAACTTTTCCCAGCTAAGGACCAATCTTGTTTTTATGCATCTTTTAAGGATCAATTCGAGATTAGACAGGCAAGAATCAAACGATTCTCCGAAAATAGAGAAATCATCCATGAAGACTTCCATAAACTCTCCCACCATGTCAGAGAATATGGCTAGCATACACCTTTGAAAAGTCGCAGGTGCATTGCATAAGCCGAATGGCATTCTCTGAAAAGCAAAGGTTCTGTAGGGACAGGTGAAAGTCATTTTTTCCTTATCCTCGGGATGGATAGGGACTTGATTATATCCTGAGTAACCATCTAGGAAACAAAAGTACTTTTGCCTAGCTAATCTTTCAAGGATCTGATTGATGAAGGGCAGAGGGAAATGATCCTTTTTGGTGGCTGTGTTCAGCTTCCTGTAATCGATACAAACTCTCCAGGAGGGAGCTGAACGAGTTGTGGCAAATTCTTCTTTCTCCATAATCACAACGGTAATCTCGACTTTCTTAGGAATAATTTACACGGGACTTACCCAAGGACTATCTGAGATCGGATAAATGATTCCTACGTCAAGTCACTTAATTATTTCTTTCTTGACCACTTCTCACATATTAGGGTTTAGTCTCCTCTGCATCTGGCGAGAAGGGTGCGATCCATCTTCCATGAAAATTCTATGATTGCAATAAGATGGCACTATCCTCCTAAGGTCATGGATGGTCCAACCAATTGCCTCCTTGTGTTCCTTTAGGACTTTGATCAGTTTAATCTCCTGATCCTTAGTCAATCTAGCACTGATAATCACAGGGAGCATTTTTTTAGGTCCTAAAAATTGATATTTCAAACTCTCAGGCAATGCTTTCAATTCAAGCTGGGGCGGGTCTAAGATGGAAGGTAAGGATGATGTTGATGAAGATTTCATCAAGAGGAAGAGGTTGAAAGTGAACAAAATCAATAACCTTTTCAGAATGTGGCAGGTTTGCCACAAAAGGTTGCAAGTTCGATTCATCGAGATAGGA
Organism: Thalassia testudinum; assembly: GCA_037157565.1. NCBI lineage: Eukaryota > Viridiplantae > Streptophyta > Magnoliopsida > Alismatales > Hydrocharitaceae > Thalassia > Thalassia testudinum. Next base: position 5,329,323 of record JAZHRO010000014.1, read on the forward strand.
GGAACTTTCAATTGCAGAAACAAGCATACATGTCTCAATATTCAAGTTATCTTCCTCGAGTTCCTCAACATATCCACAATCCTCAAATTTGTTAATCGCCTTAAAAATGTCCAATTTCAATTTTCGATCCCCAAAAGTGATTTCCATGCTACCGCTCTCACAATTGATATTGGCCTTAGTGGTAGCCAGGAACGGATGCCCCAGAATGATGGGCGTGTTCCTCAAATTCTCAGGTACATCCATGTCAAGGACAAGAAAATCTACAGGAAAATAGAAGTCCTTAACCTTGACAATAACATCATCAATAACACCTCTCGAATTTGTGACCAAACAATCTACTAACTGCAGTGTTACTGAGGTCGGTCAAAGTTCACCTAATCCGAACTTCTCGTAAAGAGAAGTCGGAATTAGGTTAATGGATGCACCTAGATCTAGGAGTGCCCTATCAAAAGTGTAATCTCTGATAACACATGAAATCAAAGGGGCATTTGGATTTCTCTTTTTCGGATGAAGGTGATGCAGGATAACAAAACTAGCCTACTCAAAAAGTGTCACCTTCCTCGAAACAGATTCCCTCGACTTGCTCTTTTGGGTGCATAAATCCTTTAAGAATTTAGCATAAGCTGGTATGTGTTTGATAGCATCAAGGAGGGGGATATTGATTTCAACATTCTTGAATATATTCGGAATGTTCAACAGGCTTCTTCTTCCTAGGTTTAATTAAGGCCTCAGGAAAAGGAACATGAGTCAAATCTTCGGAATCAAGTTCCTGAGCCTTGATTTCTTCTTCAGAATTCTCCTTTCTTTCCTCAGACTCACCAGGATTTTCTTGACTAGAGTAGGGTAGGTGTGGGTCTTGGGTTTGCTTTCCACTCCTCAAAGTAACGAAGTTCACAGATGCATACGAGTTTGGGTCTTGTGGAGGGTTAGGAAAGATCAGAGGGGCTTGATTAGCCAAAAACCCTGGATTTGATGAAGAAGCAGAAGAGGAAGGACCCTGCTCAAGCACCTGAGCATGTGCGTGTGGGTCCCTCTTATTCCCACACCCTTAGGCTTGATTGCCCGGATTCTGTATGTCGCACGGGTTGGGTAGGGAGATGGCAAAGATCCGAGCTGATGGGTGTTAGCAATGAGCCTGGTTTGCAAGTTTTCCAGCAAGGTTTTCATTTGTTGGATGAGCTGGAGCATAGAACCTTGCATCTTTACCATCTGACGGTTCATATCAGCCTGCCCTACGGGTTGACAAACATTCCAAACTGGCTGATTGACCTGATTCGGAGGCATTTGAGTATAGACATGACCCTGACCCATTGGTCATTGTGGAGCATAGTTGCTGAGTCAAAATTGGGTCTGCTGCATTGGATTTTTCCAGGAGAAATTAGGGTGGTTCCTCCAACCCAGATCATAAGCATTGGAATATGGATTGGACCTAACATTCTCCTGTATAGCATAAACATCCTCGTTGGGCGAGGATGGAGATAAAGAAAGAGAGGGATCAGAGAAACTGGGATCAAAGGCCCCAGTTTGGAACCCGTGGGGTTTCGAGCAATGCTAGCTCATAGGTTGAGCTGCATCCAATTGATTCACAAACTTCCATCCAGAAGGAGCTCGCAAAGAATGGAATCCTGAATTCTAGGATTGAGTGGATCTAGAATTGTTTGCAGAGTTTCCCGCCATCCACTCCTCCATCCTTTTGGTAACCAGGTTCACCTTATCTAGTTTATTACAAATTAGCTCCATATCAAAGGAATGAGAGTCATGGACCTCATTAACATTCGATCTGGGTTGTTAGGACCTGTTAAATGTATCCATGGAGGCATGATTGATTGAACTTTCACTCATTTCCTAAAACAAATCATGTGCACTATCTACATCTTTGTTGAGGAAATTACCTCCGCAAGAAGCGTCCACATGATTTCTAAGTTGCTCAGTCAACCCGTGGTAAAAGATCTGCACGAGTTGCCATTTTGGCACCTCGTGGTGTGGACACCTCCACAATAAGTCCTGAAATCGCTCCCAAGCAACATGAAACTACTCCCCCGACCGGTGGGCGAAAGTAGTAATCGCTTACCTCAGTGCATTACTACACCCAACTGGAAAGAATTTCTTTAAGAAAGCTGATTTAAGATCGTTCCAAGTTGCTATCGGCCTTCCTATGATCCTGTACCAATGAGCAGCCTTATCCCTAAGAGAGTGGGGAAAGAGCCTTAAGGTCATTTGCTCCTCATTCACGTTTCATGCTTTGGTGGTCTGGACCAAAGTGGTTAAGCCCTTCAAATGCTGAAACGGGTCTTCAGAGCCAAACCCATGAAAATGTTTGATCAGGCTTAACACCTGGGGCTTGATTTCAACGTCTCTTATTGGAATTTGGACATCGGGATGTTCCCCGTAATTTGAAGGATCATAAAAATCCTTCAAGGGCTGAGCACCCTGCATTCTCTGGAATCATTCTTGCATTCTCTACATTTGTTCCAACTGCTTTTAAAACATCTCTTGTTGATTCTGAGGCAAAGGAGGTTGTTGATCGGCCATGGGATCAATTTGGCAAAAATTCAATCTACACCTCCTAGAATGATTTAATGGTCCTTCCAATCAGGGATTCAATGACCTCCTTCCAAGCATAAACTAGGAAGAGGTCGAAAGGACTGAGGATAAGAACCCTGCAGCACAACAAAACAAGCATGTCCTTAAGTTGGATAGCCTAAGGATGTATAGACTCTCAGAATCCATCTTAAGATTATAGACGATTTACTCTACTTGTATCCAATCAATCCAACCAGTTAGGAGGGGCAGAGGAGAAGGTTCTTCCTTTGGCTTGCACCTCCAATTCCTAGTGTACCCCCCAGCCGTGATCGTTTGATTCTACTCCCCTAGCTAGACATCAGATTGACTAGTACAAGCAGGTTAATCATGAACAATCTCAATCTAAGCCCCGAAGAGCAAATCAGTCCTTAAGGCCAACGTTTAATCAATTTTAACTTAGGCTTAGGATTGCAGTGCTTATGGAATGTGGTAGGCCTTTAAAATGGGTTGTACCCTTAATGATTGATTGAATATGTGTGAGTGCATGCACAACCAGGGTTTTCAAGTAAGATTATTTGGATGAGTAGATTTTAATGTTCAAATCTTGCTTAAGTAGCTTTTAGGGTTTAGAATTAGGTAAATTCAATCACATTCACGAGGCAAGCCAGATTTTCAAAACACGGGTGAAGATTTTTCTTTTTGAAATCAAAAGTAAAGTGGAGTACCTGGTATTGACCTAAATTGTAAATCCTAAGGGGAAGCTACTTGATGAGTTGATTTTAAATGAAGTGGTGCGACCCAAACAACTCAAACAATTGGCCTTAATGCACCACTGAGTTAGGTACACAATTGAATACCTATTCTGATTTCTACTCGATTATGTGTTTGGGTGTGTGTATCAATTCCACAGGTTGGAATCCTGGTTGAGTAGATAAAAATCAAGTTAGGTTATATGCCTCGAATGTGGGTGTATGTAGCGTGTATGTTAATTTGTCCCACAAGTAGTATCTTTTTGTTTGTTTTTCTTTTTATGAGGGTGAGATGAGTGGGGGTGGAAATCAAAGCATCCAAACTAATCCTAGGTTTATGCAAACACCTAGATTGATTACGGTTTAAATTAGGATTGTGGAATGAAATCTATGGAGGGGGAAGAATGGGGAGCACTTACAGTTGTCTTCAACTTCACTTTACTCCTTTCTACTGCTTGAAGATTCCCTGTTGAGGTACCTGCAAAATAATAGAAGAGAAATAAAGGTAAGTTAGAACACAATTAAGTGCATGAAATGCGGAGAGAAAATCGAGATTCGTTGCCTCACTGGCAACGGTACCAAAATGTTGAAGTGGAAAATCATCGCAAATAGAAGTTGAGTTTTGAAAACCCGTCATTGTAGTATGATTTGCAAAGAAATCTGTCAACAAATAAATTTTACCGAAACTTGAAAAGAATTCGAGGTCGAACACAAGGAGGCTACGTCGATTTGAAATCCGCAATTATATTTTTTTGTTATTTTTGTTCAGAAAGTGAGATAATCTGATGTAAACACATTTACACTACTTAAAATGTCTATTTATGCATGTTCTTAAGCATAGGATTGCATTTCATGATATAAATATTGCATTACATGCATCATCTTGCATTTAGAGTAGTTTGAATAAAATGGAGGTTAATTGTCTCCTTTTATGTGCTTGGACAGGGCAAATATTTTATCAGGGCCTCGGATCAAAGATCCAACCGTATGGATATGATCAGGGCGACGATTGGAGTTCAACGACTCCAAGATCGCCCTAATCAGGCATCCGTAGCATCAGATAGAGACCGGGGAACCCTAGAAGATCAAGGGCCATGATGGTGTAAATCCGCACTTCAGATGACAAATCCGACCACACGGATGAATTCGGATCAACGATCGCAGACAAACGACACAAAAATCGAGTCAATCCGACATCCGTGGCACCATCTACAACTTCCAGAAGATGGACGGCCAAGATGGCGCCATGTGGCGCCATCTCAGCCGCCCAAACGGCCGCTGGCATTTTGTGAAGGCCCCCGCCCGATCGCTCTCCACCGTCAGATGGAGATCCAACGGCTGTGGCCGCCCGGCGCTTAAAACGTGCGCTCGACCATCCGCACCCCGCAGCGCAACGGTTAAGCGCGCTTACGCGAGCGCGGGGCGCGGGTTCGAGACGCGGCGAGTGGATTGGAGGCGCGGGTTATTGAGGCACGTGGAGCGTCAGATGGAGATCATGCGGTCGCGGGCGCCCGATAGCGCCAACGCGCGATTGGACGCCCCGCGTAACGCGCGATCGCACGCACAGGCGGGCGGGTTGCAGCGGGCGCGGACGTGATTTAAGCCGTCCGATCTCGCGATTGGACGGTTGAGACTTCATGGACGTGCGTAGGCGTTATGCACACGGGCAGCCGAGCGGGCGCGTGTGAGCGCGGCGGCGACGGCCACGTCGGGGCTTTAGTGACGGATTTATCCGTCACTAAAGACCCCTTATTTATTATTTTGAAGATGTAATGTCCATTTTGCCCCCACTCCTTGCAACTATAAAAGGAGACCCCCTCCATACGAGATTTTCATCCCTTCTTTCTCCTCTCTACCCCTCCAAAGCTCAAGAGAAGCTTGTCCCACACCCGGGATGCTTCCCGCGAGATAAAGTCCAATTTCCGTTCCCCTTCGGAAGTGGATCCCGCGACGACGACGGCGTGCTGCTTCGTTCCCGTTCTTCTGCTTCATCCTCCTTCGTCCCGTTTCGATCCCCTTCGTCCAGGCGTCGTCCCGTCCGGCTCGTCCTCCAAGCAACCGTCGAGGAGGATTTCTCTCTCCCTATTCTTTTTACCGCTTTCTAGTATAGATTTACTGCTTTCTAGATTAATCTACTCGTCCTCCAAGCAATCGTCGAGGAGGACATTCATCTCTCCATTCTTTTAATGCTTTCTAGAGTAAATTTATAGCTTTCTAGAGTAATTGTTTTATGCTTTCTAGTTGTAATGAACAATCTCTTCAATACAAAAATACCTTGTTTATTCTACATCTCATTTTGATTTCTCTGTGTAATATTCTCTTTCTCTCTTACTCTTTCTCTCTCTTCTATTTATTGTAAATAATTAGATGGTTCTAAATTGAATTATTCTGTAACAAATAAAAAGAAACGCGTAGTTTTTAAATCAAACGTTCACCTCCCTGTGTTCGACCCGGAATTTTAATTTCGGTATAAATTTTATTTGTTGAACACGAATTCTTCGCTTTCGAGCTACAACGACAGGTTTTCCAAAACCAATCTCGTTAGCGTAGGTTCATACACGTTCAACATTTTGGCGCCGTTGCCGGAGAGGCAACGCTCTTTGATTTCTCTTCGCGTTTTGTAACTTATAAATCATTTACCTCACTTTTCTCCTTTCTTATTGTAATTGCAGGTACTCTTTCGAGACAGGCAAAAGCGGTAGATCGGAGTAAAGTGCTATGGAAGGTTTTGTAAGTTACCCCCTCCCACCCATTAGATTTCATTTCATCACATAATAACTCAAACATCAATCAACCTAGGTGTTTTTATAAACTCTAAGGTTAGATTGTTTGTTGTTTGACACCCATACTCACCCCAACCCCCACATTAAGAGAAAAAAAATCTCACAGAGGTACACAACCTCATCTGATTTTCAAACTCAACCGGTAATCCAATCTTAGGAGCCGGTACACACATCCAAACACATAATTGAGTAGAAATCAGATTAGGTAATCATTTGTGTGCCTAATTAAGTGGTGCAACAGGTCAATTGATTGAGTTGATTGGGCCGCACCACTTCAAATAAAATCAACTCATCAAGTAGCTGCCAATTAGGTTCAACTCTTAGGGATTTACTAGGCACTCCACATTCTTTTTAAACTTTAAAGGAAAACATCTTCACCTGTGCTTGTAAAACTTGGTGTGCCAACGAAACTGGATTGAAAACACCTAAAGTTGAATCCTAAAAGCTACTAAGCAAGATTTGAATCTTAAAATTCACCACATCAAAAACAATCTTGCTTGAAAACCACTGGTTGTGCACTCACACACAAATCAATCAATCATTAAGGGCACAACCCATTTAAAGGGCCCATCACATTCCAAAGCACATTCAAACCTAGCCCTAAATAAAACAAAGTAGATGTTGGCCTTAAGGATTGGACTCGCTCTTCAGAACCCAGAACGAGATTATTTTCGATTAGTCTGTTTCTACTGTTCAATCTGATGTCTAACTAGGGGAGCAGAGTCAAACGATCGCGGATGGGGGGTACACTAGGAACCGGAGGCGCAAGCCGAAGGAAGAACCTTCTCCCCAGTCCCTCCTTCTAACTGGTTGGATTGAACAGACGGAAGTAGATCAAATCATTCCTTTATCTCAAGACGGGTTTTGAGAGTCTGTAGGTCTTTAGGCTAACCTATTTAAGGACAGGTTTGATTGTTTGTATTGCAGGGCACCTTTCTTCCTCCCGTGTATCATGAATCCTTCCACATATTTCACGCATTCCCGCTCTTTCCCTCCTGTTGTAAATTATCCTCAACATAACGATTATCCCAACTCGTATTGTAATCAACCATCAGTTAGTTGGGATAATTCGGATTGGGGATACAATTCCGGACCCCCGTGTTTAGGGTCTAACCCTGAACACTTTGATTTTGATTTTTATCCTTCTCAGAGCTACATCGATTCTAGATCGTCTTCCTTTCATGAACAGCATAATACGATCTACAATCAAGAAGGATACACCGATCCTTACCCATCCTCTGATTTCACTGCCTTTAGGTCATCACCATCTTTTCAACAATCTAAAATGACCTATTATCAGGAAGGGTATAACGAATCTCAATTCGTTAATTCCTCTACATTGATGTCAAACCCGCCCAACCCTGAACCAACTCATTTGGTTCAGGTTAATCAGGTTCAAGATAAGGTTCTGGCTAACTTGAGGAATATCATTCAATCTTTAGAAGTTCAGCCAATACCTTGCATTGAGAGATTGGAGCCCCTGATTGAAATGATTGATGATTTAAACAAGTCTTTGTTGGATTGGCTCCAGGATGTTAAGGATAAGAACCCAGGTGAGTTTCTACTTGGGAAATTAGCGAAATTGAGGATGAGATTCGTGGTTGCTTTGACTCAATCTTGGAATAATTCGCAGGATGAACTCTCTTCAGGAAAGCCAATGACAGAACCCGCTCAGGCACCTGTTGGGGGGGACAAGTGTTATGAGGCTGACCAGATTGAATTAAAGCAACCAATTAAGGATGATTTGATTTCTTCACCTGAGATCCCTGAGCCGGGTTACGAGGAAACATATGTCTCCTTGGAACAGAAAATGACAACTGATTTTGGGACATACATTGATACGGATCCTGATGGTGAAGATTCAAGTTGCGAAGTCTCACACGAGTTTTCTGAACACGATTTCTATGAGACAATTGGGCCTGAGGAATCTGATAGATCATTTAATAGCCCAATAACTGAGGAAACTGATCTTATTAGGGCACACATTACGGATCCAGAATCGCATTTTCTGGAAGAATCAATTCAATGCCCTGATTATTAGTTACACCCTGTTGAGCTTATTGATGATTCTAATTCTGAGATAATTAGACCCAAGTCAATTTTGATTCTGCCACATCATTTAGACTTGGAGATTTCAGACGGGGTGATAAATGTACAAGAGGTCCTGGAATTTGATATGCTGAATGAGGAGGATAGGAGCGGGGAAGTTCTGATTTGGGAAGTTAATTTTGGAGGAAATGGAAGATTGAGTCGAAGGGTTCCTTTTAAGCTAAAACCATCAAATCAGAACCCTTACGACATTTGTTTCGAGGATGTTCAACTCAAGCACACATTCAACGATTATCCTTTTAAGCTTCAATTCTCTGTAACCCGACATTTTGGCCTTGGGTTGCATCCTCATAAATCGCAGGCCCGACCCCGCTTGCATTCTGATTTTAGGTTTTGGGTAATTTTTATCCAGAACCTAAGATATTCTCGATTATGGGGGATAGGTCTGCACCACAACCTGGTCCACATCTGTGGACCGCTGTTGATAGGTCAGAGGATTCTTCTGTTTATATTAATTCTGACTTACACTTGTGAATTCTTCATTTCTTTTCTTTGTATAGTGCGCCTAGCTGAAGGCACTAAACTCAGCACTTATACAGTTCTTTTTTCGATTTCATCTCGGAGCGGACATGACATTCACGCAATTCAGGTGCTTTCTATGCTTTTCCACTCTGTTTTATGTCTTTTTGATACAATTAGGACATTGCATTAGATAGGCATGGGGGGGTGGATATTTATCTCTGAATTCATTCGTCAGCTCCATAGATTTGTTTATTTTCTTTTATAAAAAAAAAATCAGAATTAGGAAAGAGAATTTGGGTTTAAGAAAATTTACAATCTTAGGAAATACTACATTAGGATCTGAACACAAAGACCCGTCAGGTCTTTGGACTTAATTAGCCTGTGTATCCACTAAAATGTGGATTTATCTTTGAGTCCTCGCCATCTTAATTCTATTATAATTGGAATAAATAAGTTTGGGTGATAAGTACACGACTTATTAACCCGCCCTCTGATTTGAGGAAATTTTGAGTTTTAAGCATCTACACACTTTCTTTGCACTGACTCGTTATTCGGCGATTCTAACGGAAATTGGGTAGCTAATGAACCTTCTAGGGTGATATGGCTGGCAAGTTATCGTGGGTAATAGCCCATAGGTAGGTTGTCCAGAGCCCAGTCACTGGACCTTTCTCTTTTTGCTGCCTTTAGGTAAATCTTAGATCAGGGAAGCCACCTACTTAAAAAAAAAAAAAATCAAAAAGGAGAAAAGAAAAAAAAGAAATAAGCCACACTTCGCTGCACGAGTATGGCTGGCAAGTTGTCGGTGGTAACAGCTCATCGACCGGTTGTCTAGAACCCAGCTCAGAAAATGCACTAAAAATTCCCAAAACACTTAGGAAGAAGCGGAGAAGTAGAATAAATCAGGGAGATATACACTGGATTCACCCTTGTGTTGACCCCGTTAAAAAATAAAAGTAGGGAGAAAGCTACCGGTTGTAAAGATACACCTTTAGGCAGAATTCTTTTTGAGGTCACCTAGAGGCGTACAAATCCGAAGTCCGTTCTAATTGCCAGTCAACGAGTCTATCACAATCACAATAAGATGCTTAAAACTTAGGGTTCTCATCAAATCTTGGGTGAGTTGAATGGTCGTAGAAAGCCACTCTTGAACCCTAAAATTTGAAAATCCAAAAAAAATTAGAAAAGAGTAAAAAGAGAAAAAGAAATTTTTCTTTGAATAAGGCGAGGGCTTGAGGCGGTCTACATTTTGGCTGATACCCGGGCACTGTTGTGTCTTTGAAAGTTCAGTTCCTAAGTAGACAATTTCTTAATGATTGAAAATAACTCAGGTCCAAATAATCTAACCTAATTCTTTCATAAATAGCATATAGTTTTTGCTAGGGACTAGCAAAAGATAGGCATGGGGGTATGATGTAAATACATTTCCACTACTTAAAATGTCTATTTATGTATGTTCTTAAGCATAGGATTGCATTACATGCATCATCTTGCATTTAGAGTAGTTTGAATAAAATGGAGGTTAATTGTCTCCTTTTATGTGCTTGGACAGGGCAAATATTTTATCGGGGCCTCGGATCAAAGATCCAACCGTATGGATATGATCAGGGCGACGATTGGAGTTCAACGACTCCAAGATCGCCCTAATCAGGCATCCGTAGCATCAGATAGAGACCGGGGAACCCTAGAAGATCAAGGGCTATGATGGTGTAAATCCGCACTTCAGATGACAAATCCGACCACACGGATGAATTCGGATCGACGATCGCAGACAAACGACACAAAAATCGAGTCAATCCGACATCTGTGGCACCATCTACAACTTCCAGAAGATGGACGACCAAGATGGCGCCACGTGGCGCCATCTCAGCCGCCCAAACGACCGCTGGCATTTTGTGAAGGCCCTCGCCCGATCGCTCTCCACCGTCAGATGGAGATCCAACGGCTGTGGCCGCCCGGCGCTTAAAACGTGCGCTCGACCATCCGCGCCCCGCAGCGCAGCGGTCGAGCGCGCTTACGCGAGCGCGGGGCGCGGGTTCGAGCCGCGGCGAGTGGATTGGAGGCGCGGGTTATTGAGGCACGTGGAGCGTCGGATGGAGATCGTGCGGTCGCGGGCGCCCGATAGCGCCGACGCGCGATTGGACGCCCCGCATAACGCGCGATCGCACAGGCGGGCGGGTTGCAGCGGGCGCGGACGCGATTTAAGCCGTCCGATCTCGCGATCGGACGGCTGAGACTTCGCGAACGTGCGTAGGCGTTACGCACGCGGGCAACCGAGCAGGCGCGCGTGGGCGCGGCGGCGACGGCCACATCGGGGCTTTAGTGACGGATTTATCCATCACTAAAGACCCCTTATTTATTATTTTGAAGATGTAATGTCCATTTTGCCCCCACTCCTTGCAACTATAAAAGGAGACCCCCTCCATACGAAATTTTCATCCCTTCTTTCTCCTCTCTACCCCTCCAAAGCTCAAGAGAAGCTTGTCCCACACCCGGGATGCTTCTCGCGAGATAAAGTCCAATTTCCGTTCCCCTTCGAAAGTGGATCCCGCGACGACGACGGCGTGCTGCTTCGTTCCCGTTCTTCTGCTTCGTCCTCCTTCGTCCCGCTTCGTTCTCCTTCGTCCAGGCGTCGTCCCGTCCGGATCGTCCTCCAAGCAACCGTCGAGGAGGATTTCTCTCTCCCTATTCTTTTTACCGCTTTCTAGTATAGATTTACTGCTTTCTAGATTAATCTACTCGTCCTCCAAGCAATCGTCGAGGAGGACATTTCTCTCTCCATTCTTTTAATGCTTTCTAGAGTAAATTTATAGCTTTCTAGAGTAATTGTTTTATGCTTTCTAGTTGTAATGAACAATCTCTTCAATACAAAAATACCTTGTTTATTCTACATCTCATTTTGATTTCTCTGTGTAATATTCTCTTTCTCTCTTACTCTTTCTCTCTCTTCTATTTATTGTAAATAATTAGATGGTTCTAAATTGAATTATTCTGTAACAAATAAAAAGAAACGCGTAGTTTTTAAATCAAACGTTCGCCTCCCTGTGTTCGACCCGGAATTTTAATTTCGGTATAAATTTTATTTGTTGAACACGAATTCTTCGCTTTCGAACTACAACGACAGGTTTTCCAAAACCAATCTCGTTAGCGTAGGTTCGTAATCATTCAACATAATCGCAATGAATTCAATATAAACAATATGAAAGAGAGAGAACAAACACTTTCTAAAATGAATGATGTTTTACAACTAGAAAGCGGGAAATATTACAGCTAGAAAGCGACAAATATTACAAGTAGAAAGCAGTAAAATCTATTCTAGAAAGCAGTAAAGAGAAAGGATGTGAGAAGTTATCCTCCTCGATGGTTGTTTGGAGGACGAGCCAGATGAGGCGACGCCTAGAAGATGGAGGGCGAAGATGGAAGACAAAGAATGAAGCAGGAAGAACCGGAGGCGAGGCAGGGCATCGTCGTCGCAAGATCCACTTCCGGAATGGGGATGAGAAAAACTTTGATTTTAACTCTAAAGGATCATCTTAGGTTTAGGACAAGCATCTTTAGAGCTTTGGAGAGGGAGAGAGGTGAAGGAAGATATTTTTGATATGTGGGGGGTGTAGGCCTTTTTAGAGGTGTAGAGGTTGGGGGCAAAAAGGTCATTTCAAGTTAAAAACATTAATTTAGGGTTTTGTGTGATGGATTTAAGCATCACTAAAGCCCCTAAACATGGGCATAGGTCGCGTGCACGAGCCGCCCCCTCCTCTTCCGCGCTCAAAATGCACATCCACTTTCAAAAATCCTCAGTGATTGGACGGCTTAGAATCCATCTCGCCTGCACCTTGATAGCACCTCATTGCGCACCTGCGTGGGATCGGGCATTCAAACGCATGTTCGATCGCACGTGCGTGATCCGTGTCCCAGATCGCACCACGTTGCCGCTTCATCCACCGTCTGCATCGCATCCAATGGGCAAATTTGACCGCTCCGCACCCGCACCTTGATTTGAGGCGTGGTGGGGCTCTAACCCATGCCTCCCTCTTCTTTGTAGCGCTCTTCACCAACATGCTACACACGCGTTTGAGGCACGTTTATGAATTCAGGCCTGAGCTCTCTCAGCCGTTGGATCTTGATCCAACGACTGAGATCGTCCACGCAGTTGAGGAGAGAGGGAGCAGCGACAGGTCCTTGGGTCGATTGGGTGGTTGGGATGGCACCACGTGGCGCCATCTTGGCCATCCATCTTCTATGTCTTGTAGATGGTGCCACGAATGTCGGATTGGACCGATTTTCGCTCCATTGGGCTGTGATCGTTGATCCAAACCCATCCATGTGGTCGGATTTGTCATCTGAAGTGTGGATTTACACCATCTTGGCCCTTAATCTCTGATCTTCCTCGGATTATATCTAATGCTACGGAAGTCCGATCAAGGCGATCTTGGAGTTGTTGAACTCCAATCGTCGCCCTGATTAGATCCTTACGATTAAATCTTCAATCTGAGGCCCCGATTAAATGTCATCCTATCCCTGGCCACCAAGAAGAAGAAATTACTATACAATTGTATAGTTTGACCTAAATGCATGATGATGCATGTTATGCAATATTTACAATGCATGATGCTTATATGATACTAAGAGCATGCATTAATAGACATTTTTGGCTATTCAGATGTATGCACATCAAAGGCACTCATGAAGAATCTAGCTCGGAAGAAGAGGAAGAGAAGGATGAAGTTTCTTGCATGGGCTTCATGGCCATGGCAAGTGATAGCGACAGCGATAACAATGATGATGAGATAAATTCTTAACTTTAAGATGCTTTTGATGAGTTATTTGAAATTAGTAAGTCACTTAAGGTAAAAAATAAAAACATTAAAAAAATCTTAGTTTTCTAAAAACTGAAAATGAAAGATTAGAAATAAAACTTAAAGACTTAGAAAGTAGTTATAGTTCTAATAATGATAATTTGTTATTAGAAAATAAAGACCTTATCAATGAAAATAGTAAGTTGTTTGAGGAAAATACTAGTTTAAAAAAGAAAATTTCTAACTTAAAGACTAAAATATATGTTGTAGAGAAAGAACTTGCATGTCTTAGTGAAGAATCTAATAAATTGATGAACAAATTAGATAACTTTTCTAATGATAAAGTTAGCCTTAGCCCTAAGATTGAGAAAGGAACTCCTTCTAGGAGACCAACTAACAAATCTGGATCCAAGCTAACTTGGATACCAAAAGTTCAAGTAGAATCTTGTTTTGTAGGTTTTCAAGGAAGTTACAACATAAAAGATTGGACCTACATGCTCAAGAACGATCAACTCGAATTGGGAGGACCAATGAGTAGACCAAGGGGGAAGACGAGAAGACCGAAGATATGACGAACCAACAACCAAGCCGTCTCGCAACAACCGCCCGATTGGAGACCGGCATCGATTCTTGGACCTTCAAGCTACGGATGGGAGCCCTATACGGTTTGGCATCCACCTCCATTTGGGTCATTCCATTGTCCATGGTAGGTGAGGTAAATCTTTAACCCTATCTCTTTATCAATAGCATGTAGATAAGGGGAGTTAAAATTCATGAGCTAATTGTCCATCTCTAAGTGGGAGTAGTTGACATAGCTATATTTTCATTAGAAAGGGGAAGATAATCATAAAGCTATCTTGTTGTTTCAAAAAGGAGGAGAATATTATTCTTGTTAAATGAAAGTAACCCAAGTTTAGAAGAGCATGTTTTAAGGGGGAGTTGTAGGAGAATTAAAATTTATTAAACCTTTTTGATAATGTCAAAAATGGGGAGATTGTTATGGACTATTATTTATGATTTTGTCATCATCAAAAAGGAGGAGATTATTGGTGCAAGAGCACCACGATCTTTTATTTTGATGATAACAAAATATTTTTTATTTAACATTTGCTTTTTGAGTCCTAGATTTCAGATCGATTGTAAATGTTACAAGTGTAAAGACGGAGTTCGAGCTTGCATCCATGGTGGATTGGAGAAGCTTGACGGAGGAAGAGCTTAGCGAGGAGCGAAAGCTTAAATAAGAAAGGAGATGAAGAATAGGATAAATTTTCATTCATCCTGTACTTTATTTTTGTTTCCTTTGTTGTTCTTTATTTTTCCTTTCTTAGATGCATGTTAAAGAGCCTTAAAGTATCAACTCTATAGTCCTAGGAACATTTGCATAACCCTAGGATACTTAGGTTTTCCGTAAAGGACTTAGAAAACCTAAATAGGTTTCAGAAAGCCTATTCAGATGTCTGATAGTAATCTTTACGACGTCCAAATGTTGAATCAGACATCAAAACTTTTAGGGCTAGTCTTAGAACCTTCTGTCTGTTGATTTCAGACGACCAACCCTTAGTCCAGATGTCTTAGTAGACGTCTGATAACTTTGCCAGACGTCTAATTAGTGGAACGTTGACTTAGAAAATGATCGTTGAGATTTTGACCTTTGATCTTCTATCAAACATTTTTAGAGGACTCCAGACATATGATATGTAGCTATTTTTCCTCGATTGACCCTAAATCACTTTCTTAGATGAATATAGCCGTTTGGACCTCCGGAAATCAATTCTCGCAATTATCTAGGTTTCCAGACGTCCAGACCTAATGCCAGACGTCATGTACGTCGTCTGATTGATTTACACTAGAACCCTTTAAGTCTGATGAAAGTCAATAAGGGAACTCGTCTAGTATTAGACATCTGATATAGTTTCCAGACATCTTAAACATGACTTCTAGATGTCTGATCTTTTTTCCAGACATCTGGTGACCCTGTCAGAATCATTAATGATTCTGATTACCACCTTTTTTGCCTTGGGATAATTCCCAATGGCTGTGGAAGACTTCCAAAGCCTTCTTAGGCCACCTATAAATAGAGTAGCCATCCCTTGTGAACACACACCTAGAGAAACTACTTTCCACTATATTGTGTTCAATTTGATCCTTAGAAGAGTTGTTGCTCTCCAAGCCTTAATTCTACATCAAGAGAGCATCATCCAGCTGAGCACTCACTCTCCCTCTATGATTACGAAAGTGACGAAGTGCTGTTGTGTGGTTCATGCATCCGCGTCATCAAGTCGACGCACTTCCAGCAAAGGGAAGTAGTCTTTACCTATAGTAGCTAAGTTTATCTTTGTGGCTCTATAGGTCTTGTTTGTAATTTATCTTTGTTATTGTGTTGGGTATTCACCTTGCGAATTCTCGTCTCCATCGAGGGACAAAATACTCCTTGTGAAGGAGTTTGAGGCACATTACTCTCGTATAAAGTAGTGTTGTTGTATTGAGGTTCAATCGCCCTTGTTTAAGTGACTGGGTTAGTGGATTTGATTGACTTAGTCGATTGGAAAATCCTAACTCGAGAGGGTTAGGTGGTGGTTTTCACCTAGTTTGGGTTTCCACCTAAAAATACTTGTGCAATTGTGTGATTATCTATTTATGAGATTGTTTTACATTATTTTTGCTTATATTTCTCATCTACAAATCTCACCCCCTCCCATAGGAATCTACATGAAATTCATTCTTCTATTATCCTATGAACATGGATGTATATAACTTATTAAGAGAATAATAGGAGAGTAGGGAACTTTCTACATAGATAGTCGCTGAAAAAAGGTTCAACAATGCAAAGAAATTGAAACCTCTTTGTCTTCTACGATTTGAAGACTCATAGACTCCCACCCTCTTTCATTGATAAGAGGGTCAATGGCATTTGAGGTAGGGCTCGTTTAAGCGATAAATCGCTGTTTCAAAATTGCTTCGTTGTAATATAGCTGAAATCACTAAAATAAATAAATTTATTACTCAAATTTTAAGTCCGAGGTCGAACACAAGGAGCAAAATGAATTCACACACTAATCTCAAATAATGCAAATGAGCACAAGAATTTAAACCAAATAAACTACTCAAAAATGATAATTACTGTAGAACACGAGTATAACAAGAATTCAACATGATAAAAAGAAATCTATAACAAAATAATGACGATTTAGATCACCAATTATTTAGTATAGTTATATGCAAACTAGAGTAATCAATAATGCCATAGTAGTCAGGACCAAATATCCACACAGTAACTTGAATGCTATAGTAATTAAACGTCTCCTTTGGAGATCAGATGCCTTAAATGGCCCTCTCCTTTATTTCTCCTTTTTCTTCTTTCACTTTTTCCATATCCTTCTGCTTATGCTTTCTTCTTCCTCTCTGATTTCTTCTTATGTGGCTCTCCTTCTTCTTCTTTGATTTCTTCCTATGTGGCTCTCCTTCTTCTGCCCTCTCTGCTTTCTCTTCCTTCTCCTCTTCAGGCCTTCTTTTTCTACTCGTCTTCTTCCTTCTACTTTAAGCACAAGGGAAAGGACTCGGATTTTGGCCAAGTGTTAGCCAATGCATAGAAGAACAAAACTCTCCCTTTCCCCACACACTCTCTTCCTTTCCCTCTCTTAGGTTCCACTCTCCCAGAGTCATGCACATCGGGTTATCGGGTAATCGGAGGATCCGTGTACCCGAGTCCAAGGTCACCGGCGTGGTGTAGTGGTGGTGCTGCCTTGTTCGTCATTATAGTTATTACAGTTGTTGTGGTATATAACAAAACGGTTACCAGTCTAATACAATTTATTACTCAAAATGAAGAGTTTCCCGAGGTCGAACTCAGGGAGCAAACCAAGATTCTAGAAGCCTATAAATTCACAATATCTATATATAAGGTTTTACAAAAATTAAGAGAAAGAGAGAGAGAGAGAGAGAGAGAGAGAGAGAGAAAGAAACAGAAAGAGGGTAATTGGCTTTTTCTTCTTCTCTTTCTTCAGCTACTCTACTCTTCACTTGTATTCTTCTTTTCTTCTTCTCTATTTCTTCTTTCTTCTTTTCTTCTTCTTCTGCCTTTCTTCTTCTTTCTTCTTCTTCTTCTTCTTTGTGTCTTCTTTCTTCTTCTTTAGCCTACGGTCTTCTTTCTTCTTCTTCTTCTTCTTTCTTCTTCTTTAGCCTGCCTTCTTCTTTCTTCTTCTTTTTCCTTCTTTTCTTCTGCTCTGGCCCTTCTTCTTCAACCTGCCTTCTTCTTTCTTCTTATTTTTCCTTCTTTTCTTCTGCTCTGGCCCTTCTTCTTCAACCTGTCTTCTTCTTCTTTCCTCTCTGACTCTCCTTTCTCGCCGACGTCTGATTCAGCGCCCAGATGACTTAACCACTCAGTTGCTACAGTGTAGCTCCGCTTCTTTTCCTTCAGCTTCTTTCCTTCCTTTCTTCTTCTGCATGGCTAAGTCCTAGCCGCTGCTCCTCTTCTCCTTTCTTCCTTCCTACGCACACACACACACATTAGAGAAAAACCTACCCTACCCCTTCCCCGCATCTCTCTCTCTCTGGATCTCTCTTTGGAAAGCCCTCCCAGAGCCAGGTAATTGGGTCGGGTCGCGCGCCAGAGTCCAGGCGCACCAGCGTGGGTGGTGCGCGAGGAGTGCACAGGAGTGTCGGGTCGGATCGCGCCTGATCCGTGTGGTGAGCTCACAGACAAGGGCGGTGATAGGTGAGGGACCTCACCCCGTGTGTATCGGAGGCAATCGGCTAATATCACAAAAGCAATTTAACTATGGGCGTGAGGCCACACACTTACGAAGTGGGACTAAAGTCCCACCTCCGATCTCGGCCGCCTGCGGGAGAAGGCTTCGCACAATTGGGGCAGCAGCGAAGGCTCGCGACCCCTATTGAGACCTGGGCGTCTCTGCAGAAGTGCCCCGCGCTGCCTGGGGCCTGGGCCTGGGGCCGAGAAGTCTGGAGCTGCCTGTGAAGCAACTCCTGCCGCTCGTCAATGGTGGCAAGGAGGGTGAACCCTGAAATCACGAAGACGACCTCCTATCCATGTCAGACAACACGGGGAGCTTCGCCGGAGTGTGGTGAAGGCGGTGCGAGGGGCGACGTGTGGTGAGAGTGCCTGTGGGCGCGCACCTAGGGCAGACTGCGTGCGCGGAAGTGGGTGTGTTCGGGGGGTGATCTGGAGGTGCAAGGTGATGCATGGAGTAGGGGAATCGCTAGAGTGGAGTGAGGGGGAGCTTCTGGGCTTGTTGGAGAAGGGTGGAAAGGTCTGTGGAAGTGGGGTGGTCTCGCCGGAGATGGTGGCCGGAGATGGAGCAGATGAAGGTGGTCGTGGCAATCGAGGGGTTTAAAAGACTAATTCAAGAAGGGAAAAGTGAGAGGAGAATAAGGAGAAAATTCCTACCTACTTAGTCAATGAAGAGGGAGAGGGGGACTGCCCGGCGCATGCCTGCCGGAGCTGAGGACGAAGGTGCCCAGGGGAGGAGTGACGGCGACGAGGAAGAGGGCTGAGGACGCCAGCTGGTGCGGCCTGGCGTGGGACGACAAAGCAAAGTGGGCTCTGCTGCAGGTATGGCAGCAGAGCGACGAGGAGGAGGAGGAGAGTTCGCCGGAAGCTAGGGCACTCTAACCGGAGAGAGGGGAGACGAAATAGAGGGTTTTTCTCCGCCAAAAGTAGCTTACCTTGGACGGTAGCCCCTACCGCTCCTTATAAAGGCGCTGGCGAGGAGTGCGACCCGAGGGAACGACTTGCAGAGCACGTCGGAGATGGCCGGAGAAGGAGACCCATGCCTTTCGTGCGTTCGCATGAGAGGCATGGGCGGTTGCAGGACACAGGGGAGGGTCCCTGCGACAGAGGACGATGCAGGGAACCTCCCATTCGTTCCGAGTGCTTACATGCCCCCAGTAGGATATGTAAATATCCTAAGAGACAAGCACCGAGGAGATGATATTTTGTTATGCATTTTCGAGGGGAATTTCCCACCTCTCAGCACTGAGAACTCGTCCAAATCAATTTGTGTTGATCGGCCGCTCCTACTCTAGGTGTTATTTTCAGAATTTTTGCAACGCTTCTGCGTGATTTTGATTTTTATGCTTACTGAACCAGGCTGTGTGTGAAATTAGGGTGCTTAGGTTACTGAGTCCCGTAAACCAAAAGTTAGTTAACAAGGCCAAATACTCCCTAAGCCTTGGACCTAATACTTAAGCTTTTTATTTTCCTCAACCTCTTGAGGAATGTCTAGATCTTAATGGGTACTAAGAGTCTATCCAAGAATGCCTAAGGTTTGCGTTCTTACTAATCTCACTGTGCACTCTCCATTTCCTTTCCTGAATGTGGTCTAGAACATAGGTTAATTCCTTACTAATGACTATCTTTTTTCCTTTCATTTTGTGCTCCTTTTTATCATTTTGTTCTTTTTCTCTTCCTCCTTTGTAGAGTCCACAAAATTTCTTTCCTCCTCTCATTTTCTTTTTTTTTTTGAAATTTTTTTTTATGGTATTTTTGGCATATGTGAATTTTTTTGTTTAACACCTTTTCTTGTGAGTTTTGCACTTTCATGCCCCCCCATGCCTAAGATTTGCAATGTCCTCATTGTAACTTAAGAGAATTTTTATTTAACTTAGTTCATACATTAGGACAGATGTTTTGATGAGTGAATGGGTCCGGGTGACTGTTGCGGACGATTTCTAATCTCAGATGTAAGCACCTGAGGTGGAGTCGGCTGTCCTAAAGGGTGAACCTTAAGTGCGAAGAGGTGTCAGAAAAGGTTTCGGCTTTTTTTCAAAAAGAATGACGGGCTGCCTCCCGTTGAGTGCTGAGTTTTACTCCATCTGCTGGGCGCAATATGCTCAGGGAAAATGGAGGATAAATGATGATTCAGCCAAATCTGTAGAGGTTACATCGATGAACGGTTTGAGTCTCTGACCGTTCACAATGAAAGGTTCAGAATCATGGCTGAGCGGACTGATTTTGACAACTCCATTTCCAAAAACCTGTCGGACAAGGTATGGTCCGACCCACTTGGATCACAGTTTCCCAGGGAAGAGTTTGAGTCGGGCATCAAAGAGTAGGACCTTCTGACCAGGATGAAAGATCTTTCTAGATATGTGCTTGTCATGGAAGGCTTTAACCCGCTCTTTGTAGATTCGCGAGTTCTTGTACGCATCAAGGCATAATTCATCGATCTCTCTTATCTGAAGCTTTCTGTGGGTTCCAACCTTAGAAAGATCTAAATTACAGCTCCGTACTACCCAATAGGCTTTGTGCTCCAGTTCAACGGGAAGGTGACATGCCTTCCCGTACACCAGTCTAAAAGGAGACATGCCTAATTGGGTTTTGTGGGCAGTCCTATAAGCCCACAAAGCTTCCTGAAGTCGAGACAACCAATCCTTCCTATCAGGCCGAACAGTGACCTGTAGGATTTTCTTGATCTCCCGATTTGATAGCTCAGCTAGACCATTAGTCTGGGGGTGGTAAGGAGTAGAGATTCGATGAGACACCCCATATTTGGTCATCAGTGACCTGAACTGAGCATTCGTAAAATGGGTCCCCCCGTCAGAGATGATTGCACGAGGAATCCTGAACCGTGAGAAGATATTGTGATGAATGAATTTGATAACGATTTTATGATCACAGGCTCGGGTCGGTATGGCTTTGATCCATTTAGACACGTAGTCCACAGCCAGTAGAATGTACTCGAAGCAGTCCAAAACAGGAAACGGGCCCATAAAATCAATCCCCCAAATATCGAAGATTTCGCATTCGAGAATTAGCTGCAAAGGCATCATGTCATGATGGCTCATGTTGCCCAAAGTTTGTCAACGACTGCATGCCTTGCAGTGATTATATGCATCCTTGAATAAAGTGGGCTAATAAAAGCCACACTGGAGGATTTTGATGCGATTTTGTGCCCAGAGAAGTGGCCACCGCATGCCTGGTCATGGAAGGAGAGAATATCATTTATTTCACCCACCGGGACACATCACCGGATGATTTGGTCAGCACCTATGTGGAAGAGGTACGGGTCTTCCCAGATGTAGTACTTGGCATCAGAGCGCAATTTGTCTTTCTTAGCCTTCGGCCAATCAACGGGGTCTGATGAGATGCCAAGTAGTTTACTATATTAGCAAACCACGGAAGCCTAGTACCAATAGTCAGTAGGTGCTTGATGAGAACCTCATCATGAGCCATAACTAGCTCATTTTGACCTAATACAAAGGATAAAAGCTCCTACATAACTCAAGGAAAGGCTTAACTCAGAGAATTCTGAGTTTAAGGAGAAAACAAGTCATAAGGGGTAAAAATGCAATTTTACCAGTATAATCTGCATACAGGTCCAAACATAGGTCAAACAAACCGAATAAGAAGGAAAGTGGGATGATCTGATAAGGGCTACAGCAATTCCAAGGAACTAAATGATAATCTGTAACCTCAAAACAAACCCACTTCAATTCACGAGGTTTGAGGCAAAGTAAAAATATAATAAACCCTCTAAAATTCATATAAAAATAATCTCTACGGTTTAGAACCTTCAATTTGGCCTTCGGAACCCATTTTGACCTACATTGAGAACCATGCCCAATTAATAACTTAATTTGGGTTTTTGCGTAAATTGACCGATCAAACAAGGTTTTATCTAGAAATAAAATTCACCATCAGAATCCTTAGGTCCTAATTAGTCACGTATAAAAACTTGAGCCTAAGAAGAAACCTTCTTGACCAACTTAACATTTTGGTCCTCATCTATTTACTTTTTGGCCCTCAACTTTTGAACCCTCGCATTTTGGCCCCTAACTCTTCTTCGTTCTTTACATTCAGATCCTCCCTGCAAAACCTGCCAGCACCATGCTCCGGCGACCCTGCGCGGAGCATGGCGCCGCGCAGGGTAAGGGGGAGGGCCTGCCAGGTCAAATGGGGGTGCCCTGCGTCGTCAGCCGTCGCAGGAACACCCCCCTGGTCGCTGCAACCCACCATACCGGCCGTGCAAACGCACGGACGGTATGGGTCTCCTTCCTCCGGTGTCCTCCGGCGAGGGAGACACGTCGTCTCCCTCCGCCCTCCTCTCTGGTTCGGCCCCTATAAATACCCCCGTCGCTCCACCGTTCTTCTCAGCTCGGTCCTGACGGAGAAACACCCTCTTTTCACTCTCTTCCCACTCCGACAGGAAGCCCTCCAGCTCCGGCGGTTTTTCCCTCCTCCTCCTCGTCGTTCTGCCGCACTACCAGCAGCAGGGCTGCCTTCCCCTGCTCTTCCCGCGCCGCGCCGCACCCAGCGCGCGCCTCTCCAGCCCTCTCCTCACCGTCGCTCCTTCCTCTGGGCAGCTTCTTCTCCGACGACAGTCGATACGACTGTCGCCTGTTCCGGCCCCTCCTTGTCCTGCTAAGTAGGTATAACTTCTCACCTTTCTCCCCTCTTCCTTTTCCTCACTTTAAACCCTTACTGTCGCCCTCGATTCCGACCAATCGCCCTCACCTTCTCCACCTCCGGCCACACTCCGGCGACCCGCTCCCATCACTCCAGCACCCCACACGGCTCGCCGACCTGCACATAACCTCCGCCTCCTCACCCTGATCCATTTCCGCCCTTCCAATTCCCGCCACCCGACCTCTGCAGATCCACCGAACACACCCACTTCCCAACCCACAGCTTGACCTAGGGCGGCCCGTAGGCTCCGCCCCGCCACCTGCAGACCTTCCGACCACCTTCGCCGTGCTACGGCGAAGGTCCTCCGCGTATCTAATTAGGCCGAGAGGCCCTTTCTCTGTAAACAGGAACTTCACTCGCCGCTGCCATTGCTGAGGTGAAGAAGTTCCTTCGACCTGCTGCTCCAGGCACGCCGCGCCCAGGTCACGCTCCCAGGCTGTGCGAGGTATTTTCGCAAAGCGCCAGGCTGCAGTTGAGGCGAAGCCCTCGCGCGAAGCCCTCGTACGAAGCCTCGACAGCCGCTGCTTCCTCCGCACAGGCGCCAAATTGGGGTGGGACATTTAGTCCCACCTCGGAAGACTCCGAAGCGGCGCGCTGATACAAATTGAAAAAGTGCTGGAGGCTTATCGCCTCAGCACACGGGGTGAGGTCCCCTTCACCCGCCCGATTACCCGGCCTCGTCCGCGCTCACGCCTCGCGGACCTGGCCTGACCCGAGTAAGCCCGACCTGCACTCCTCGCCCACCACGCACGCCGGTGGGCCTGGACCCGGGCGCGACCCACATACCCGATTACCCGGTTGCTCTGGGAGAGCTTACCTAGAGCGAATTCTGAGAAAGAGAGAGACGCGGGGGGGGAGGGTAGAGTAGGTTTTGCCCACTGACGTAAACTTTGAAGTGTACAGGAACAGGTGAACAAAGAAGAAGAACCGTGGAAGAAGAGAAGAAGAAGAAGGCCGACGAAGACTGAAGGAAGGAGGAGCACCGAGCTGCACTGTAGCAGCGGCGACTTAAGTCGTCTGAGTGAAAAATCAGACGACACTCTGAAGGAAGAGAAGAAAGAAAGAAGAAGAAGAAGAACATCACCACTGCTTCAAATAAAGAAGAAGAAAGAAGGAGAGATGACGTCCTGAAAGCAGAAGAAGAAGACCACAAGGAGATAAACAAAGAAGAAGCAGCTGAGACAGAGCTGAAGAAGGAAGACGAGAAGCGCAAGGAAAGAAGAAACAGGACCCGCAGCGAAGATCTGAAGAAAAAGACAGAAGAAGAACAAAGGAAGAAAGCAGAAGATCCGAGAAAGAAGAGGAGAAGATAAGCAAAGAGAAAAGAAGAGAAGAAGAAAGAAGCCAACAAGACAAATCTCTCTCTCTCTCTATATATTTTTGTAATAAGAATTTGTACCCCTAGAATACGACTCGCTCCCTGAGTTCGACCTCGGGAACTCTTTTCCGAGTAAAAAAATTATATATTTAAAATGATGGCAATAACTGGCTATACTACAACGCTATAATAAAACCTAGTTATCACTGCCACCATTTTCAGTGCTCATCAGGAAAATGCTCCTTGATGGGTCCAGAAGGGTTGATGATCTCAGAAGGGAGGCGAGATAAATGGTCAGCTACCACGTTTTGTCTTGCTGCCTTGTCGCGAATCTCGAGGTCGAATTCTTGCAACAGCAAGATCCATCGGATTAGTTGGGGCTTCGCGTCCTTCTTAGCAAGGAGATGCCTCACAGCTGTATGATCCGAGTAGATGATGACGTGGGAACCCAGGAGATAGGATCGAAATTTTTCAAGGGTAAATGCTACGGCTAACAGCTCTTTCTTCGTAACTGTATAGTTACGCTGAGCCTCTTCAAGTGTCTTGCTAGCGTAGTAGATGACCACAGGTTTCCCATCAACTTTCTGCCCCAGAACCGCTCCTACAGCGAAATCAGATGCATCGCACATGATCTCAAAGGGTTGAGACCAATCAAGGGACTGTAGGATCGGTGCCTGGGTGACTCGGTCACGAAGGTTTTCAAAGGCTTGAGTGCATTCCTTGGAGATCTCAAAGGGTACATCCTTAGAGAGAAGAGTAGTCAGGGGGCGCACGATTTTCGAAAAATCAGGAATGAAACAACGGTAAAAATCGTCATGCCCTAGAAAAGAACGAATGTCCCTGATCGAGCTAGGCATAGGAAGCCGAGAAATTAAATCAACCTTGGCTCGATCCACCTAGATGCCTTTCTTAGAAATTAGATGTCCTAGGACGATCCCCTCAGGCACCATAAAGTGGCCCTTTTCCCAGGAAAGAACCAAATTTACATCGATGCAACGCCTGAGTATATAAACCAAGTGCTGGAGGCAATCATTAAATGATGCCCCGAAAACTGAGAAGTCATCCAAGAAGACTTCCAGATAATCACCTACCATATCAGAGAATATGGCAAGCATGCACCGCTGAAAAGTCGCGGGTGCATTGCAGAGACCGAAAGGCATCCTTCGGAATGCGTATGTCCCGAAGGGGTAGGTGAACGTGGTCTTCTCTTGGTCCTCAGGATGAATAGCCACTTGGTTATAACCGGAGTACCCGTCAAGAAAGCAGAAGAATTGATTTTCCGCTAGTTTCTCGAGAATCTGATCGATTGTAGGTAGTGGAAAATGATCCTTCTTCGTGGAGGAATTTAGTCTTCGGTAATCTATGCAGACTCTCCACGAGTTGGCTATTCGGGTAGGTATGATTTCTCCGATTTCAGTCGTAATAGTGGTGAGCCCTGCCTTTTTAGGCACAACCTGGATTGGGCTCACCCAATGACTGTTGGAGATCGGGTAGATGATCCCTGCATCTAACCATTTAATGATCTCCTTTTTCACGACCTCCTGCAGATTGGGATTCAAACGTCTCTGCATCTCATGGGAAGGTCGTGCGCTCTCTTCAGAATATATACGGTGTGTGCAATAAGAGGGACTTCTTCCAGTCAAGTCATCGAGAGTCCAACCAATGGCTCTACGATGTTGCTGGAGAACAGTAATCAGATGGGATTCCTGATCAGGAGTGAGCTTAGAATTTATAATCACAGGAAAAGTCTGATTAGAACCCAAAAAGATGTATTTCAAATGGTCGAGAAGGGGTTTTAGTTCAAGAATGGGGTTATCAGCAGTAGCGGGTGGTTCAGGGTGAATGTGAGGTTCAAGGATAGGAGTTATGGATTTGTCTGAATCAGGGTCTAACTCCTCTAATTGCGGTTCAAGATCTTTCTGTGGTTGATGAGGCATAATCAGGTTATTCTCAAATTGTGTTTCATCAACCAAAGCTCTAATATCACATATTTGTTCAATAACACCGCAATTGATTCCTTGTTGGGCTTTAAAGATATCAATTTTGAGGGTTTGATTCCCAAATTTCAGTTCTATTTGGCCCTCCTCACAACTAATGTTGGCCCTAGCAGTGGCCAGGAAAGGTCTCCCTAGAATGATCGGTGTATCCTTAGGGTTTTCAGGTGCGTCCATGTCTAAGACTATGAAGTCTACAGGGAAATAGAAATCCCACACTCTTACAATAACATCCTCAAGAATCCCTTTAGGTGACTTTATAGATCGATCTGCTAACTGTAGTGTCACCTCAGTCGGTTTTAGCTCAGATTCTTCTAGGTGGTTAAGTAAGGAGGTGGGTATCAAATTTATGGAAGCACCCAAGTCTAGCAATGCTCTGTTGAACTGGGTTTCACCTATTTTGCATGAAATCAGGGGAGTTCCTGGGTCTTTTGCCTTGGGTGGGAGTCTGCTCAGGATTACAGAGCTGGCTTGCTCTGACAGTACAATCGGACTCCCACTCTTGGTTCGCGACTTACGTTGAGGTGTACATACATTCTTCAAGAATCATGCGTAAGCCGGTACATGGCGAATCGCATCCATCAAGGGGATGTTTATTTGGACTTGCTTAAAGAGCTTGACCAGGTCCTTCTCAGGAGCCACGGATTTGGTTGTTTTTCTTCCCTTGGTCAAGGCCTCGGGGAATGGAATCTTGGTTGGTTCTTCTAGGATAGGTCCAGGTCTTTGATCTGGGACAGGGATGGGAACGTCCTGGATTACTGTCCTAGGTTTTGGGCTACTACCTGGCTTGGAGTGGTCTGGATAAGGTGGATCGTGGGTCTCCTTACCACTGCGGGTGGTCACAGAATTCAATCCTGCCTGGTTCTAGTTAGGGTTTAATAGGATGGGTTGCTGCTGATAACTCGCATAAGAAGTTGAGGCCTCCATCCCGTCAGGTGAATGAACAGAGGGGGCCTGATAAACCATGTATGCTTGGCTCGGGTTTGGGTTCATAACGCGCCACTGGGTTGGCACATTATTAGGGTTAGGAAGAGGTTGAGAAGGAAGTGTGCTTGGTTGGCGAGAATTTGCCAACTAGGCTAGTTGGTTTCGATCCTCTGTGATTTCATCCTTGTGTTGCTTCTGAATACCCGCATTCGTTCTCTGAATGTCAGCTAGAGTCTGAAGGATGAGGGACATTTGGTCTTGGTTTAGCCCGGATGGATAAGTAGGGTTTGGCCGAGGCTGAGGCGGCTGGTAAGGACGAGGTGGTTGTGGATGGAGCTGAAAGGGTGGTCTTTGAGTTTGGGAATCTCCCGCCCACTGGAAGTTGGGATGGTTTCGCCATCCAGGATTGTAGGTATTGGAAAATGGGTCGTTCTGGATGGCATTGAGGTCCTCGTAGGTCTGAGGAGCCTCAGAAGAGTCAGAGAATGGGGGAGTGGGATTCCCCCGGCTAGTATAGAAAGGGTCGGAGGATCCTCCGATCCGATAGTTAGATGGGGGTGGATATGGTTCCATCCCAGGAGAAGGTTGGTGGAAAATGTTTTGCACAGTCTCCCGTGTGGAAGGAGGCTGTGTAAAGGAGTTATGCGCAGAGGTGGTTCGCTGCAAGTGCTGAGTCAGCTCATCCACCTTCTTCTCAATAATAGAGACCTTGTCCAATCGACTGGCCATCAATTCCAGGTCGACTGATGCGGACAGGCCCTACGTCTCGTGTGCTCCCCTGAGGTTCATCGATGCACGAGTATTCGTCCTGTCGAATAATCCCATGGAGTCATTATTGATGGAGTTCTCGCACATATTTTCGGGAATCTCCCACACGGTGTCCTCATGCTAACCCATGATATTTCCTCCGCAAGTTGCATTGACGAAAAGCCTAATATCCTCACAGAGTCCCTGGTAAAAAGATTGGACTTGTTCCCATTTAGGAACTCCGTGATGGGGGCACTTCCTCATGAGATCCTAAAAGCGATCTCATTCCTCATGGAGAGGTTCTCCCGTCTGTTGCGTGAAGTGGGTAATCTGATGGCGCAAGGCATTGGTCCGACCAACGGGGAAGAACTTCTTCAAGAACTCGGACTTAAGTTCCTCCCAATTGTTGATCGGCTGGGTATGTGTTTGGTACCAATGGGCGGCCTTGTCCATAAGGGAGAAGGAGAACATCTTCATAAGGAGAATATCCTGATTTTGCGCATCTGACCCGAAAGTATGGGCCAGATGCTTTAGTTGTTTAATGTGCTGGAAAGGGTCTTCAGAATTAAGCCCATGGAATTTAGGTATGGCATGAATCATGTTGGGCTTTAGTTCAGAATCAGGTCCTCCAGTCGGGATTCTGACTCGAGGTTCAATAGCCACCGCAGCAGGATTATAGTGATCCCACATCATGGGACGCTGCAGTGGGTGCATGAAGTTCTGGAAGAGGTCATGGAGTCGCTGGAGCTGGTGCTCCAGATTGTTCTCTTCCTCAACTAGCTGAGCCATTGTGGAAGAAGAAGGTGAGTTAGGTTCGGAATCGAAGGAGAGGTCTATGTGAAGTATTGGTTGCATACGCAAAGGCACCGAGGCTCGGCCTCGAGGAGAGTGAATTTCTAAAGGAGGTTTCAAGGACCTCCTACCAAGCATACACTGATGGAGAGGGTGAGTTTAGCAGGTGCTAAACCCAATCAAGACACCCAGAATGTTGGGTGACTATAGAGGTTCGGGGCGAATGGACCCCTTGATTAAAAGATAGTCCACCTGAGAATTACCTGGGCAGCCAGAGAGGGTGAGTCCCTGATGGGACGGCGTTGGCTTCGAGAGATAACCGGGTTTTATTGTTATGTCGTTGTAATATAGCCAGTTGTTGCCATCATTTCAAATATATAAATTTTTTTACTCGGAAAAGAGTTCCCGAGGTCGAACTCAGGGAGCAAGTTGTATTCTAGAGATATACATGTTTCTTTTACAAAAAGAAAGAGAGAGGGAAAGAATTTGTTGTCTTCTTTTCTCTTTGTTTTCTCCTCGTCTCAGATCTTCTTCTTCTTTGTCTACAGAGGTGATGTTCTTCTTTCTTTCTTTCTTCAGATCTCCTTCTTCTTCTTTGTTCTGCAGAGGTGATGTTCTTCTTTCTTTCTTCAGATCTCCTTCTTCTTCTTTGTTCTGCAGAGGTGTCACCCCTCCTTCTTTCTTCTTTTCCCTTCAGGCCGTCGTCTGATTTCCAAATCGGACAACTTAAACTGCCTGTTGCTACAGTGTCTTCCTCAGCTTCCTTCTTCTTCCGCGGTCCTTCTTCTTCCCTGTTCCTGCACACTTCAGAGCTTACGTCAGAGGACAAAACCTACTCTACCCTCTCCCCCGCGTCTCTCTCTCTCTGAAACCACTCTTGGGAAAGCTCTCCCAGAGCTGCCGGGTAATCGGGTACGGGTCGTGCCCGGGTCCAGGCCCACCGGCGTGCGTGGTGGGCGAGGAGTGCAGGTCAGTCTAAGTCGGGTCGGGTCAGGTCCGCGGGGCGTGAGCGCGGACGAGACCGGGTAACCGGGCGGGTGAAAGGGGACCTCACCCCGTGTGCTGAGGCAGTAAGGCTAGTGCACAAAATCAATTTAAACAGTGGAAAGGTTGTGAGGCTTACCGATGTGGGACTAAACGCAGACCTTTCCTCGCGTGCGCCTGCTGGGAGACCGCGGCCTGGCTTCTGCAGCTGCGGCTTCGACTTGCGTAGGTTGCTGGCTGGCTGCCTTCGCAAGACTCCCCGTACTCCGCAGCAGCTGGAGACCTGGAGTCCTCAAGCCTGGAGCGCGGGAGAAGCTGCTTCAATGTGCGTTAATGGCGGTCGAACCTCAAAACCTGTCGGACACGAATATGGCCTCTCGGCCTGATCAAACCACTGGGGAACCTTCGCCGTGGCACGGCGAAGGTGAGGAGCTGCACGGCAGGCCGCAAGGTGGTGTCTGGCGGCAGCCCTAGGTTGGACTGCAACCGGAGGAATGGGTTTGTTCGGGGGAGCGTTACGGAGGTGTGGAGTGGCAGTGAAGGGGTGGGGGGTGCTCAGTGTGATGAGGTGGAGGTTCGGTGAGGGTCGGCGAGGTGTGTGAGGCTGTGGAGCGATGGGAGCATCTCGCCGGAGGGTGGCCGGAGACGAAGGGGGTGACGATGGTCAGGGTCAGTCGAGGGCTTAATTGAATAAATTGAAAGCGGGGGAAGAAAGAGGAGAAGAAGGGGAGTAGTTCTAGCTTACTTGCAGGGACGAAGGGGGAGGAACAGGGCGACAGTCGTATCGACTGTCGCCGGAGAAGACGATGCTCAGGGAAAGGGACGGCGGCGAGCAGAGAGCCGGAGAGGCGCCAGCTGGGTGCGGCGTGGCGCGGGAAGAGCAGGGGAGGAAGTCTCTGCTGCTGGTATTGCGGCAGAGCGAAGAGGAGCAGGGGGAGGAACCGCCGGAGCTGGTGAGCGTCTGCCGGAGAGAGAAGAGAGGAAAGTTGGGGATTTTCTCCGTCAGATCCAAGCTGCCCCGGTCGGTGGAGCAACGGGGGGTATTTATAGGGATCAAACAGGGAGGAAGGCGGAGGGAGACGACGTGTCTCCCTCGCCGGAGGATGGCCGGAAACAAAAACCCATACCGTCCGTGCGTTCGCACGGCCGGTATGGTGGGTTACAACGACCAAGGGGGTGTCCCTGCGACGGCTGACGAAGCAGGGCACCCCCGGTTTACTTGCCAGGTCCCCCCCCTCACCCTGCGCGGCGCCATGCTCCGCGCAAGGTCGCCGGAGCATGGTGGTGGCAGGTTTTGCAGGGGGGACCTGATCGCAAAGAACGAAGGAGAGTTAGGGGCCAAAATGCGAGGGTTCAAAAGTTGAGGGCCAAAAAGTAAATATATGAGGACCAAAGTGTAAAGTTGGTCAAGGAGGTTTCTTCTTAGGCTCAAGTTTTTATACATGACTGATTAGGACCTAAGGAATCTGATGGTGAATTTCATTTCTATATTAAACCTTGTTTGACCGGTCAATTTATGCGAAAACCCAAATTAAGTTATTAATTGGGCATGGTTCTCAATGTAGGTCAAAATAGGTTCTGAAGGCCAAATTGAAGGTTCTAAACCCTAGAGATTATTTTTCTATGAATTTTTAGAGGGTTTATTCTATTTTTACTTTGCCTCGAACCTCGTGAATTGAAGTGGGTTGTTTTAGGGTTACAGATTATCATTTAGTTTCTTGGAATTGCAGTAGCCCTTGCTAGATCATTTCATCCCACTTTTATTCTTATTAAGCTGCTTTGACCTATGTTTGGGCCCTGAATTACCCTGTATGCAGATTATACTGGTAAAATTACATTTTTACCCCTTATGACTTGTTTTCTTCTCAAACTCAGAATTCTCTGAGTTAAGCCTTTCCTTGAGATATGTAGGAGCTTTTATCCTTTGTATTAGGTCAAAATGAGCTAGTTATGGCTCATGATGAGGTTCTCATCATACCCCCATGCCTAGCTTTTGCTAGTCCCTTAGCAAAAACTTAAGGTTTCAACCCTTGTTCTAGACCATGAAGTTTTTAATAGTTTTAGATAAGTACCCTTTTTTATTTGAGCATAGATTAGGTTAGAATGCTGACCATAGGCCTAAAAGGTACTCTAGTACCAATCAAGATCCAAATCTGTCTAGCCTTAGCCTCAGTCTTTTAGCAAAGGTTTTTAAGGTCCACAAGAACTAACCTAAGGTTTATTGGACTTCGTGGTTAAAGCACCCGTGCTTGAAATGATTTTAGCCCTGGCTCAGTTCGCAGTGCGTTTTGTAAGAGAGAGATAGAAAGTTTTTCTGTTTGGAGAGTTTTCTCTCTCTTTTTCTTTTTAGTTCTAGCCTAGGATTGGCTTTTCAACACGGTCTGTATCAGATTCCTTGCTCCCATCATCAATCCTCAAGGGTTCCTGGCGATCGATGCTTCGAGATAGCACCGCCCATGGCAACCCCCGGAACCCTGGCTATTGAGATTTCGAGATAATCCCATCCATGATGTTCCGTGGCCGAATCCAGACCCTGGCAATTGACACTTCGAGATAATGCCATCCATGGAATCTGAACCAGCAGAGTGCTTACGTGCCCCCAGTAGGATATGTAAATATCCTAGGAGACAAGCACCGAGGAGATGATATTTTGTTACGCATCTTCGAGGGGATTTCCCGCCTCTCCGCGCTGGGAACTCGTCCAAATCAACTTGTGTTGATCGATCGCTCCTATTCTAGGTGTTCTTTTCAGAATTTTGGGACGCTTCTGCGTGATTCTGATTTTTACGCTTACTGAACCAGGCTGTGTGTGAGGTTAGGGTGCTTAGGTTACTGAGTCCCGTAAACCAAAAATTAGTTAACGAGGTCGAATACTCCCTAAGCCTTAGACCTAATACTTCAGCTTTTCATTTTCCTCAACCTCTTGAGGAGTGTCCAGATCTTAATGGGTACTAAGAGTCTATTCAAGAATGCCTAAGGTTTGCATTCTTTACTAATCTCTTTGTGCACTTTTCTTGAATGAGGTCTAGAACTTAGGTTAATTCCTTAGTTCCTTACTAATGACTATCACTTTTTCTCATAATTTTGTGCTCCTTTTTCATTTTGTTTCTTTTCTCCTTCACAAAATTTCCTTCTCCTCTTTTCCTCTTATTCTTTTTCGAAAATTTTTTTTTTTTTTTTTAATTTTTATGGTGTTTTTGGCATATGTGAATTTTTTTGTTTGAAACCTTTTCTTACAAGTTTTGCACTTTCATACCCCCCATGCCTAAGATTTGCAATGTCCTCATTATAACCTAGGGGGTCTTAGTTCATTCCTTAAGACAGAAATTTGGATGAGTGGATGGGTCGGGTTGAATTTTTGCGGACGATTTCAAATCCCAGATGCAGGCATCTGAGTTGGGGTCGGCTGTCTACAAGGGTGAACTTCGAGTGCTAAAAGGTGTCAGAACAAGTTTCAGGTTTTCAAAGAGAATGACGAGCTGCCTCCCGTTAAGCGCTGAGTTTTACGCCATCGGCTGGGCGCAATAAGCTCAAGGGGAAAGGAGGATATAAGATGCCTCAGCCAAATCAGTAGAAGTTACATCGATGAACGGCTTGAGTCTCTGACCGTTCACGATGAAAGGTTCAGAATCGTGGCTGAGTGGACTGATTTCGATTGCTCCATTTCCAAAAACCTGTCGGACCAAATATGGTCCGACCCACTTAGATCTCAGTTTTCCTGGGAAGAGTTTGAGTCGGGCATCAAAGAGTAGGACCTTTTGACCAGGATGAAAGATCTTTCTCGAGATGTGTTTGTCGTGGAAGGCTTTAACCCGCTCCTTGTAGATTTGCGAGTTCTCGTACGCGTCTAGGCGTAATTCATCGATCTCGCTGATTTGGAGTTTTCTGTGGGTCCCAGCCTTGGAAAGATCGAGATTACAGTTCCGTACTGCCCAATAGGCTTTATGCTCCAGTTCTACGGGAAGGTGGCATGCCTTTCCGTACACCAGTCTAAAGGGAGACATGCCCAATTGGGTCTTGTGGGCGGTCCTATAGGCCCACAATGCTTCCGGAAGTCGGGACGACCAGTCCTTCCTGTCAGGTCGAACAGTGACTTGCAGGATTTTCTTGATCTCCCGATTAGATAGCTCAGCTAGACCATTAGTTTGGGGGTGGTAAGGAGTAGAGATTCGGTGAGACACCCCGTATTTGGTCATCAGTGACCTAAACTGAGCATTTGTGAAATGGGTCCCTCCATCAGAGATTATTGCACGAGGAATCCCGAACCTTGAGAAAATGTGTTGATGAATGAATTTGAGAACGATTTTGTGATCACAGGTTCGGGTCGGTATGGCTTCGATCCATTTGGACACGTAGTCCACAGCCAACAGAATGTATTCGAAACCATCCGAAACAGGAAAGGGGCCCATAAAATCAATCCCCCAAACATCAAAGATTTCGCATACTAGAATCGGTTGCATAGGCATCATGTCGCGATGGCTCATGTTGCCCAAAATCTGGCAACGACTGCATGCCTTGCAGTGATTGTATGCGTCTTTGAACAGTGTGGGCCAGTAAAAGCCGCACTGGAGGACTTTTGATGCGGTTTTATGCCCGGCAAAATGGCTACCGCATGCCTGGTCATGGCAGAAAGAGAGGATACTGTTGAATTCCCCTTCCGGGACACATCTCCGGATGATCTGATCGGCACCTATGCGGAAGAGGTACGGGTCTTCCCAAATGTAATACTTGGCATTGGAGCGTAATTTGTCTTTCCTGGCCTTCGGCCAATCGGACGGGGTCTGATGAGATGCCAAGTAATTTACTATATTAGCAAACCATGGAAGGCTAGTACCAATAGTCAGCAGGTGCTCATCGGGAAAATGCTCAGTGATGGGTCCGGAAGGGTCAATTATTTCAGAAGGAAGACGGGACAAGTGATCAGCTACCACGTTTTGCTTTCCCGCTTTGTTGCGAATCTCAAGGTCAAATTCTTGCAACACAAAGATCCATCGGATTAATCGAGGTTTCGCGTCCTTCTTTGCAAGGAGATGCCTCACAGCTGTGTGATCCGAGTATATGATGACATGGGAACCCAGAAGGTACGATCTGAACTTTTCTAGGGCAAATACTACAGCTAGCAGCTCTTTCTCAGTAACCGTATAGTTACGCTGAGCCTCATCGAGTGTTTTGCTGGCGTAGTAAATGACCACAGGTTTCTTGTCATTTTTCTGTCCCAAAACCGCTCCTACAGCGAAGTCGGATGCATCACACATGATCTCAAAGGGTTGAGACCAATCAGGGGACTGTAGGATCGGGGCTTGGGTGACTCGGTCACGCAGGATTTCAAATGCTTGAGTGCATTCCTTGGAAATTTCGAAGGGAACATCCTTGGAGAGAAGAGTGGTCAGGGGGCGTGCGATTTTTGAAAAATCAGGGATAAAACGTCGATAAAAACCGACATGCCCTAAAAAGGATCGGATGTCCCTGATCGAGCTAGGCATAGGAAGGTGAGAAATCAGATTAACCTTAGCTCGATCCACTTGGATACCTTTCTCCGAAATTGAGTGTCCCAGGACAATTCCCTCAGGCACCATGAAATGGCTCTTTTCCCAGGAAAGAACCAAATTCACATCGATGCACCGCCTGAGTATCTGGACCAAGTGTTGGAGGCAATCGTCGAATGATGCTCCGAAAACTGAAAAGTCATCCATGAAGACTTCCAGATAATCACCTACCATATCTGAGAATATGGCAAGCATGCATCGCTGAAAAGTAGCGGGTGCATTGCAAAGACCGAAAGGCATCCTTCGGAAAGCGTATGTTCCGAAGGGGCAGGTGAACGTGGTCTTTTCTTGGTCCTCAGGATGGATTGCCACCTGGTTATAACCGGAGTACCCGTCAAGAAAGCAGAAGAACCTATTTCCCGCTAGTTTTTCGAGAATTTGATCAATGAAGGGTAGTGGGAAATGATCCTTCTTCGTGGAGGAATTGAGTCGACGGTAATCTATACAGACTCTCCACGAGTTGGCTAATCGGGTAGGAATGATTTCTCCGGTCTCAGTCGTTATAGTGGTGAGTCCTGCCTTCTTGGGCACGACCTGAATTGGGCTCACCCAACGACTATCGGAGATCGGGTAGATGATCCCGGCATCTAACCACTTGATGATCTCCTTTTTCACGACCTCCTGCAGATTGGGGTTTAAGCGTCTCTGCATTTCACGAGAAGGACGTGTGCCCTCTTCTGAATAGATATGATGAGTACAATAAGAGGGACTTATTCCAGTCAAATCATCGAGAGTCCATCCGATGGCTCTGCGATGTTGCTGGAGGACAACAATCAGACGGGATTCCTGTTCAGGACTGAGGTTGGAATTAATAATCACAGGAAGGGTCTGATTAGAACCCAAAAAGACGTATTTCAAGTGAGCAGGAAGGGGTTTCAGTTCGAGGATGGGGTTTTCAGCAGCAGCGGGTGGTTCAGTATAGATGTGAGGTTCAAGGGTGGGAGTTACTGGGTTGTTCATATCTGGATTCGACTCCTCTGTTTGCGGGTCAAGATCCTTCTGTGGTTGATGAGGCATAATCGAGTCATTCTGGAGGTGTGATTCATCAACCAAAGTCTTGATGTCACAAATTTGTTCGATGACGCCGCAATTAATTCCTTGTTGGGCCTTAAATATATCAATTTTCAATGTTTGATCTCCAAACTTAAGCTCTATTTGGCCCTCCTCACAGCTGATGTTGGCTCTAGCAGTAGCCAAGAAAGGTCTCCCTAGAATGATTGGTGTATCCCTAGGGTTCTCAGGTGCATCCATATCTAAGACTATAAAGTCCACTGGAAAATAGAAATCCCGCACTCTCACGATAACATCCTCGAGAATCCCTTTTGGTGACTTTATAGATCGATCTGCTAATTGTAATGTCACCTCGGTTGGTTTCAGCTCAGATTCTTCTAGATGGTCAAGTAAGGATGTGGGTATCAGGTTTATGGATGCACCCAAGTCTAACAATGCTCTATCAAATTGGGTACCACCTATCTTACAGGAAATCAGGGGAGTCCCAGGATCTTTTGCCTTGGGTGGGAGTCTACTAAGGATTACAGAGCTGGCTTGCTCTGACATAACAATTGGGCTCCCTCCCTTGGTTCGCGGCTTACGCTGGGGTGTACATATATTCTTTAAAAATCGTGCGTAAGCTGGTACGTGGCGGATTGCATCCATCAAGGGGATGTTTATGTGGACCTGCTCAAAGAGCTTGACCAGGTCCTCCTCAGGGGCCACGGGTTTGGTGGTCTTCTTTCCCTTGGTTAGGGCCTCGGGAAACGGGATCTTGGTTGGTTCTTCTAAGATAGGTCCAGGTTGTGGATCTGGAACAGCGGTACCTTGGATAACTATCCTAGGGTCATGGTTATCAGGCTTGGAGTGGTTTGGATAATGCGGGTCTTGAGTTGTTTTACCACTACGTGTTGTTACAGAATTTAATCCGGCCTGATTTTGGTTTGGGTTTGGTAGGAGGGGTGGCTGCTGCTGAAATCCCGCATAAGAAGTTGAGGCTTCCATCTCGTCTGGAGATGGAGTAGTAGGAGCCTGATAAATCCATTGGGCGTGGCCTAAATTTGGATTCATAACGCGCTTCTGGGTTGGCACGTTATTTGGGTTAGGAAGAGGTTGGGAGGGGAGTGTGCCTGGTTGGCGAGAATTTGCCAACTGAGCCAGTTGAGTTTTAACTTCAGTAAGCTCGTCCTTGTGCTGTTTTTGAATAGCCGCATTCGTTTTTTGAATGTCAGCCAGAGTCTGAAGGATTAGGGACATTTGATCCTGATTTGGCCCTGATGGATAAGTAGGGTTGGGCCGAGGTTGAGGCGGCTGGTAGTGACGAGAGGGCTGTGGGCGGGACTGAAAAGGTGGTCTTTGGGTTTGGGAATTTCCCGCCCACTGAAAATTGGGATGGTTTCGCCATCCAGGGTTGTAAGTGTCGGAGAATGGGTCGTTCTGGATGGCGTTGAGGTCCTCGCAGGTCTGAGGAACCTCCTGAGAGTCAGGGAAAGGGGGAATGGAGTTCCCTCGGCTGGTGTAGAAAGGATCGGATGATCTTCCAGTCCAAGAATCAGATGGGGATGGATATGGATCCATCCCAGGGGAAGATCGGTGGAGGATGTTTTGCACAGTCTCCTGTGTGGAAGGAGGTTGTGCAAAGGAGTTACGCGCGGAGGTGGCTCGCTGCAAGTGCTGAGTCAGCTCATCCACCTTCTTTTCAATGATTGAAACCTTGTCCAATCGATTGGCCATTAATTCCAGGTCGACTGATGCGGACAGGCCCGGCGTCTCATGTGCTCCCTTAAGATTCGTCGCTGCGCGGGTATTCGTCCTGTCGAATAATCCCATGGAGTCATTGTTGATGGAGTTCTCGCACATGTTTTCGAGAATCTCCCATACGGTGTCTTCATGTTGACCCATGATGTTTCCTCCGCAAGTTGCATTGACGAAAAGGCGGATGTCCTCACGGAGTCCCTGGTAAAAAGATTGGACTTGTTCCCATTTAGGAACTCCGTGATGGGGGCACTTTCTCATGAGATCCTGAAAACGATCCCATGCCTCATGGAGAGGTTCTCCTGATTGTTGAGTGAAGTGTGTAATCTGATGGCGCAAGGCGTTGGTCCGACCAACGGGAAAGAACTTTTTCAAAAACTCGGATTGAAGTTCTTCCCAAGTGTTGATCGGCCGGGTCGGAGTTTGATACCAATGGGCGGCCTTGTCCATAAGAGAAAAGGAGAACATCTTCATGAGAAGAATATCCCGATTTTGCGCATCTGATCCAAAAGTGTGGGCCAGATGCTTTAGCTGTTTGATGTGCTGGAAGGGATCTTCAGAATTAAGCCCATGGAATTTAGGTATAGCATGAATCATGTTGGGCTTTAGTTCGGAATCAGGTCCTCCAGTCGGGATTCTAACTCGAGGCTCAATGGCCACCGCAGCAGGATTGTAGTGGTCCCGCATCATAGGACGCTGTGGTGGGTGCACGAAGTTTTGGAAGAGGTCATTGAGTCGCTGGAGCTGGTGTTCCAGATTATTTTCTTCCTCAACTGGCTGAGCCATGATGGGGGAAGAAGAACTTGGTTCTGAACCAGAAGAGAGAATAATGTGAGGGTGTTGCTGCACAAACACGGGCGTCGAGGCTTGGCCTTGACGAGAGCGAATTTCTAAAGGAGGTCTTAAGGGTGGTCTTAGAGACCTCCTTCCGTACATGCACAGTTGGAAGAGGTAAGTTTAGAAGGTGCTGGACCCAATCAAGGCACCCAAAAATGTGTTGGGTGACTATAGAGGTGCGGGGCAGATGGACCCCTTGATCAGAAAGATCGTCCACCTGAGAATTACCTGGGCAGCCAGAGAGGGAGAGTCCCGCGAAGACCCCTACACGGTAGAGCGTCCCCACGGGTTACAGGGTTTCCCCCACCCGACCTCTCTTGTCACTGCGGGTCCAGGTAGACCAGAATGGGGATCTTGACCTCTTAAGTCTACCAATTTTAGCTTAAGATCAGGGTGCTTAAAGTTACACTTGAACTCTTAGGTATTTTGAGTGAGAAAGTGACCTAATTTTAAGGTTGGTTGACCCAAGGAGTCAACTTTACCTCTTGTTCCTTTGAGAGCTTTTTGGGTCCTTTCTTTTAGGGTTCAAGTGTTTAGAGAGCCAATTGTTTTAGGTTTTCTTTGAATAGGTATTTTCAGACAAGGGCTTGGGCACACTTCATTTGGTTTTCTCAATTCTTGCTTAAGGAGTGTGTCTCTAAATCCCTAGTGTTGGATCCTAGGTTGGCTCTACTTGGTCTAGTTAATTCTTTGTTGGGTAATTAGGGCTCAAGCAAGAATGTGTTAGCCCTTAAATACCCTTAATAGTGTGCAGGAATAATGAGTTGAAAACATGCAACTTTCATGGTTACTAAGTATGGAAGACAGGTTAGCCCTATATTGCTTGTTCTTTTCTTTCTTTTGAGTTTTAGGGGTTAATAGCGAGAGGAAAAATTTACCTGTCCTCGGAGTGGTTGTTGTGCGGTTGCTTGTCTTCTTGATTTCCTGTAGTTTTCTGCACAAAAGAGAGGAGATTATCAGAAATTAAAAAGAAACAGGAATGTTTACCTCTAGAATAGCCGTTGCTCCCCGGCAACGGCGCCAATTGATGGGACGGCGTTGGCTTCGAGAGATAACCGGGTTTTATTGTTATGTCGTTGTAATATAGCCAGTTGTTGCCATCATTTCAAATATATAAATTTTTTTACTCGGAAAAGAGTTCCCGAGGTCAAACTCAAGGAGCAAGTTGTATTCTAGAGATATACATGTTTCTTTTACAAAAAGAAAGAGAGAGGGAAAGAATTTGTTGTCTTCTTTTCTCTTTGTTTTCTCCTCGTCTCAGATCTTCTTCTTCTTTGTCTACAGAGGTGATGTTCTTCTTTCTTTCTTTCTTCAGATCTCCTTCTTCTTCTTTGTTCTGCAG
This sequence comes from Thalassia testudinum, assembly GCA_037157565.1. Classification (NCBI taxonomy): domain Eukaryota; kingdom Viridiplantae; phylum Streptophyta; class Magnoliopsida; order Alismatales; family Hydrocharitaceae; genus Thalassia; species Thalassia testudinum. The sequence goes on from JAZHRO010000014.1 coordinate 5,369,398, forward strand.
AGGTGATGTTCTTCTTTCTTTCTTTCTTCAGATCTCCTTCTTCTTCTTTGTTCTGCAGAGGTGTCACCCCTCCTTCTTTCTTCTTTTCCCTTCAGGCCGTCGTCTGATTTCCAAATCGGACAACTTAAACTGCCTGTTGCTACAGTGTCTTCCTCAGCTTCCTTCTTCTTCCGCGGTCCTTCTTCTTCCCTGTTCCTGCACACTTCAGAGCTTACGTCAGAGGACAAAACCTACTCTACCCTCTCCCCCGCGTCTCTCTCTCTCTGAAACCACTCTTGGGAAAGCTCTCCCAGAGCTGCCGGGTAATCGGGTACGGGTCGTGCCCGGGTCCAGGCCCACCGGCGTGCGTGGTGGGCGAGGAGTGCAGGTCAGTCTAAGTCGAGTCGGGTCAGGTCCGCGGGGCGTGAGCGCGGACGAGACCGGGTAACCGGGCGGGTGAAAGGGGACCTCACCCCGTGTGCTGAGGCAGTAAGGCTAGTGCACAAAATCAATTTAAACAGTGGAAAGGTTGTGAGGCTTACCGATGTGGGACTAAACGCAGACCTTTCCTCGCGTGCGCCTGCTGGGAGACCGCGGCCTGGCTTCTGCAGCTGCGGCTTCGACTTGCGTAGGTTGCTGGCTGGCTGCCTTCGCAAGACTCCCCGTACTCCGCAGCAGCTGGAGACCTGGAGTCCTCAAGCCTGGAGCGCGGGAGAAGCTGCTTCAATGTGCGTTAATGGCGGTCGAACCTCAAAACCTGTCGGACACGAATATGGCCTCTCGGCCTGATCAAACCACTGGGGAACCTTCGCCGTGGCACGGCGAAGGTGAGGAGCTGCACGGCAGGCCGCAAGGTGGTGTCTGGCGGCAGCCCTAGGTTGGACTGCAACCGGAGGAATGGGTTTGTTCGGGGGAGCGTTACGGAGGTGTGGAGTGGCAGTGAAGGGGTGGGGGGTGCTCAGTGTGATGAGGTGGAGGTTCGGTGAGGGTCGGCGAGGTGTGTGAGGCTGTGGAGCGATGGGAGCATCTCGCCGGAGGGTGGCCGGAGACGAAGGGGGTGACGATGGTCAGGGTCAGTCGAGGGCTTAATTGAATAAATTGAAAGCGGGGGAAGAAAGAGGAGAAGAAGGGGAGTAGTTCTAGCTTACTTGCAGGGACGAAGGGGGAGGAACAGGGCGACAGTCGTATCGACTGTCGCCGGAGAAGACGATGCTCAGGGAAAGGGACGGCGGCGAGCAGAGAGTCGGAGAGGCGCCAGCTGGGTGCGGCGTGGCGCGGGAAGAGCAGGGGAGGAAGTCTCTGCTGCTGGTATTGCGGCAGAGCGAAGAGGAGCAGGGGGAGGAACCGCCGGAGCTGGTGAGCGTCTGCCGGAGAGAGAAGAGAGGAAAGTTGGGGATTTTCTCCGTCAGATCCAAGCTGCCCCGGTCGGTGGAGCAACGGGGGGTATTTATAGGGATCAAACAGGGAGGAAGGCGGAGGGAGACGACGTGTCTCCCTCGCCGGAGGATGGCCGGAAACAAAAACCCATACCGTCCGTGCGTTCGCACGGCCGGTATGGTGGGTTACAACGACCAAGGGGGTGTCCCTGCGACGGCTGACGACGCAGGGCACCCCCGGTTTACTTGCCAGGTCCCCCCCCTCACCCTGCGCGGCGCCATGCTCCGCGCAAGGTCGCCGGAGCATGGTGGTGGCAGGTTTTGCAGGGGGGACCTGATCGCAAAGAACGAAGGAGAGTTAGGGGCCAAAATGCGAGGGTTCAAAAGTTGAGGGCCAAAAAGTAAATATATGAGGACCAAAGTGTAAAGTTGGTCAAGGAGGTTTCTTCTTAGGCTCAAGTTTTTATACATGACTGATTAGGACCTAAGGAATCTGATGGTGAATTTCATTTCTATATTAAACCTTGTTTGACCGGTCAATTTATGCGAAAACCCAAATTAAGTTATTAATTGGGCATGGTTCTCAATGTAGGTCAAAATGGGTTCTGAAGGCCAAATTGAAGGTTCTAAACCCTAGAGATTATTTTTCTATGAATTTTTAGAGGGTTTATTCTATTTTTACTTTGCCTCGAACCTCGTGAATTGAAGTGGGTTGTTTTAGGGTTACAGATTATCATTTAGTTTCTTGGAATTGCAGTAGCCCTTGCTAGATCATTTCATCCCACTTTTATTCTTATTAAGCTGCTTTGACCTATGTTTGGGCCCTGAATTACCCTGTATGCAGATTATACTGGTAAAATTGCATTTTTACCCCCTTATGACTTGTTTTCTTCTCAAACTCAAAATTCTCTGAGTTAAGCCTTTCCTTGAGATATGTAGGAGCTTTTATCCTTTGTATTAGGTCAAAATGAGCTAGTTATGGCTCATGATGAGGTTCTCATCAGTCCCGCGAAAACCCCTACATGGTAGAGCGCCCCCACAGGTTACAAGGTTTCCCCCACCCGACCTCTCTTGTCACTGAGATTCCAGGGAAACCAGAATGGGGACCTTGACCTCTTAAGTCTACCACTTTTAGTTAGGATCAAGGTGCTTAGGTTTTCACTTGAACTTTAGCCTTTTGAGTGCAAAGAGTGACCTAATTTAAAGGTTGGTTGATCCAAGGGATCAACTTCACCTATTAGTTCCTGTGAGAGCTTATTAGGTCTTGTCTTTTACGGTTCAAGTGACTTAAGAGCCAAATTTCTTAGGGTTTCTCTAAATAGGTGCTTTCAAACAATGGCTTGGGCACACTTCTTTTGGGAATTCTCAATTCTTACTTAGAAAGTGTGTCTCTAAAATCCTAATTTTGAATCTTATATTGGCTCTAATTGGTTCAGTTAGTTTCTTCTAGATTGGGTAATTAGGGTTCAAGCAAGAAGGTGTTAGCCCTAAATACCTTTAATGGATGTATAGACATATTGAAATTGAAAATAGACAGCTTTAGTGATTTACTAAGTATGGAAGACAGGTTATGCCTAAATTGCTTTTTCTTTCTTTTTCTTCCTCTTTAGAATTTAGGGGTTAAAATGAGAGGATAGAAAATTACCTGTCCTAGGTGTGGTTGTTGTGCGGCTGCTTGTTGTCCTCTTGATTTTCTGTGCCTGCACAACAAAAGAGAAAAGATTAACCAATAGAAACTCAAAAATTGTGAATCAATAGCTTCTAGAATAGCCGTTGCTCCCCGGCAACGGCGCCAAAAACTGGTGGTGCCGCCTTGTTCGTCTTTATAGTTATTACAGTCGTTGTGGTATATAACAAAACAGTTACCAGTCTAATACAATTTATTACTCGGAATGAAGAGTTTCCCGAGGTCGAACTCAGGGAGCAAACCAAGATTCTAGAAGCCTATAAATTCACAATATCTATATATAAGGTTTTACAAAAATTAAGAGAGAGAGAGAGAGAGAAAGAAAGAGAAAGCGGGTAATTGGCTTTTTCTTCTTCTCTTTCTTCAGCTACTCTTCTCTTCACTTGTATTCTTCTTTCTTCTTTTCTTCTTCTTCTGCCTTTCTTCTTCTTTCTTCTTCTTCTTCTTTGCATCTTCTTTCTTCTTCTTTAGCCTGCCTTCTTCTTTCTTCTTTTTCCTTCTTTTCTTCTACTCTGGCCCTAATTCTTCAACCTACCTTCTTCTTTCTTCAGCCCTGGCCCTTCTTCTTCAACCTGCATTCTTCTTCTTTCCTCTCTAACTCTCCTTCTTTCTCTCCGACATCTAATTCAGCGCTCAAACGACTTAACCACTCGGTTGCTACAGTGCAGCTCCTCTTCTTTTCCTTCAACTTCTTTCCTTCCTTTCTTCTATGCGGCTAAGTCCCAGCTGTCGCTCCTCTTATCCTTTCTTCCTTCCTGCGCACACACACACACATTAGAGCAAAACCTACCCTACCCCTTCCCCGCGTCTCTCTCTCTCTGGATCTCTCTTTGGAAAGCTCTCCCAAAGCCGAGTAATCGGGTCGGGTCGCATGCCCGGGTCCAGGCGCACCGGCGTGGGTGGTGCGCAAGGAGTGCACAGGAGTGTCAGGTCCGATCGCGCCTGATCCATGTGGTGAGCTCACGGACAAGGGCAGTGATAGGTGAGGGACCTCACCCCATGTGTATCGAAGGCAATCGGCTCATATCACAAAAACAATTTAAGTGTGGGCGTGAGGCCACACACTTACGAGGTGGGACTAAAGTCCCACCTCCGATCTCGAGCGCCCGCGGGAGAAGGCTTCACGCATTTGGGCAGCAGCGAAGGCTCGCAACCCCAATTAAGAACCTGGGTGTCTCTGCGGAAGTGCCCCGCGCTGCCTGGGGCCTGCGCCTGGGGCCGAGAAGTCTGGAGCTGCCTGCAAAGCAGCTCCTGCTGCTCGTTAATGGCGGCAAGGAGGGTGAAACCTGAAATCATGAAGACAGCCTCCCGGCCACGTCAGACAACACGGGGAGCTTCGCCGGAGTGTGGCGAAGGCGGTGCGAGGGGCGACGTGTGGTGAGAGTGCATATGGGCACGCACCTAGGGCAGACTTCGTGCGCGGAAGTGGGTGTGTTCAAGGGGTGATCTGGAGGTGCAGGGTGATGCATGGAGTAGGGGAATCACTAGAGTGGAGTGAGGGGGAGCTACTGAGCTTGTTGGCGAGGGGTGGAAAGGTCTATGGAAGTGGGGCGGTCTCGTCGGAGATGGTGGCCAGAGATGGAGCAGATGAAGGAGGTCGTGGCAGTCGAGGGGTTTAAAATACTAATTCAAGAAGGGAAAAGTGAGAGGAGAGTAAGGAGAAAATTCCTACCTACTTAGTCGACGAAGAGGGAGAGGGGGACTGCCCGGCGCGTGCCTGCCGGAGCTGAGGACGAAGGTGCCCAGGGGAGGAGTGACGGCGACGAGGAAGAGGTCAGAAGACGCCAGCTGGTGCGGCCTGGCGTGGGACGACAAAGCAAAGTGGGCTCTGCTGCAGGTATGGCAGCAGAGCGATGAGGAGGAGGAGGAGAGTTCGCCGGAAGCTATGGCACTCTGACCGGAGAGAGGGGAGACGAAATAGAGGATTTTTCTCCGCCAAAAGTAGCTTGCCTTAGACAGTAGCCCCTGCCACTCCTTATAAAGGCGCTGGCGAGGAGAGCAACCTAAGGGAACGACTTGCAGAGCATGCCGGAGATGGTCGGAGGAGACCCATGCCTTTCGTGCGTTCGCACGAGAGGCATGGGCGATTGCAGGACACAGGGGAGGGTCCCTGCGACAAAGGACGACGTAGGGAACCTCCCATTCATTCCTGAAGTGGGTTTATCCTGCCTCGAACCTCGTGAATTGAAGTGGATTTATTTTAAGGTTACAGAATGTCATTTAATTCCTAGAAGTTGCTATAACCCTTTTCAAATCAGATCATCCCACTTCCCTCCTTATTAAGCTTATTTGACCTGTGTTCAGACCCTTAATTACCCTATTTGCATACTGCATTGGTAAAATTACAGTTTTACCCCTTATGATTTGTCTTATTCTTTAATTCAGAATTCTCTGAGTTATTCTCTTTAGGTTTTGTAGGAGCTTCTTCACACTTATTTAGATTAAATTGTGCTAGTTAGGGTTCATGATGAGACTCTCATCATGTAGTGACCGAGGAATGAAGGCTTAGGTAGGTCAGGTGCACTAGGTCCGCGGAGGAGAGGTCACGGACGAGGAGAGTGAAGGGTGTGAGGGACCTCGCCCCTCAAGTGTTGAGGTGATAAGTCCTCAACACTTTTGCAATTTATGCGCTTGTGCCATTTCCAAATCCCACGATGTGGGACTATTCGCTCATGTCTTCTTTGTGCATCTGCAGCAAAGGTGAAGCCCTTCAATTGCTGATGCTGCTGCTACTGGGAAGCCAATTGGGAACGTGGTTGGAGTCGTAAGGTGAAACCACATTTCCTGATGCTAGAGGCAGATGGTTTGGCAGCCGGAGAACTGTGAACAAAGGCGGAGATGAAGGCGACGGTAGTGGAGAACGGCGAACACCTGAAACACTGAATAAGGCCTCACAGCCACATTAGAATAGTTTAGGAGCTTCGTCAAGGCATGGTGAAGGTGCTGATGGTGATTTCATGGAGGATGGTGGTCTGTGGTGGCCGGTCTATGACAGAGTTGGTGTGCAATGATGGGTCTGTTCAGGGGCGTGTTTGGGTGGATGGGAAGTTGAATAAAGATAGGGGTTTTGTGTGTGGAAGGATGGCGATGCTTTTGGGAGTTGTGGCAAGGCGTGTGGATGAGTGTAGCGTGCAAAGGACCCCATCGGAGATGCTATCGGAGATGGGGAAGACGAAGGTGAGCAACGGTATCGAGGGGTTTATTTTTGGCTTTTGGTAGAAGGAACTATTCTAGGGGCCTTAAGGGCACTTAATCACCTATGCTAAGTGGACAAAAGGGAGAGGACAACATCGACGTTACTAGGACGGAGCTAGGGAAGAAGGTGCTCCAATGAAGGGAACGGCGACGACGACGGAGGTAGGACTCCTGCTGGTACAGCCAAGAGCAAATGAGAGGGAGAAAGAGAATCTGCCCACTGGTTTTGTGACCGGACGACAAAGGATGGTCAGGAGGGGTTGCCGACGCTTGAGGAGCTTCGCGACCGAAGAGGAGGGAGGAAGAGGAGGGTTTTTGGCTGGAATTCAAGCTTGAGAGATTTGGCCATGCCCTGGGGATCTCTTTATAGGGCTCAAGAGGGGGAGTTTGAGCTTGGAAGCCAAGCTTCCAAGATAGGAATTGTCGCCGGAGTAGGAAACCCATTTGTTCCATGAGTTCGCATTAGGATTTGGGCGAGAATTGGAGCCCAAGATGCGGCTCAATTTGTAGGGAAATCTATCAAGAATCTCCCTTCCAATTTTGGAAGGAAATCGCTAATCAATTAGGGAGATATCCCTAGCCGAAGGTCGCCAGAGTAGGATTCCTCTACGATAATGGTGGAGGGACCTATTTGCAAAGAGTGATGACAAATATAGGGGCATTTTTGTAAGGAATTTGAAAGTTAAGGATCTGAATGAAATAGAAAGAGTCCAACTGGACTAAAATGCAAACTTGGTCAAGATGATCTGAGATTGGGTCCAAATTTTGGTACAAACCTAATTTAGACCCAAGTAATCCAATGGTGAAGTTAGATTTAGGTTTTGACCAAGTTTGACTGGATAATTTATTCAAAAACCCAAATTAGGGCAAATGTCAGTCTGAGACTCTGTTTTGGGTCAAAACAGGTTCTGATGGTCAAATTTAAGATTCCAAACCCTAGATAATATTTTTTTATGAATTATAGAGGGTTTAGATGAATTTTATCCTGACTATAACCTCAGTTAATTAAGTGGGTCTATTTTTAGGATTTTAAAAGTCATTTAATTCTCAAAACACGTGCAAGCACTTTTCTATTTGTTCTAACCCACTTGTTAGACTTTCAGGACTATTTGACCCTTAATTACCCCATGGGAAAACCCGTGATTGTACTGCATTCATGATAAGATGGTAAAACTGCAATTTTAACCCTATTTTCTTGTATTTCCCTCAGAATGGTTATGTAGTGACTTATGACTCTCTGGTAGTTATGTAGGAGCATTTACTGACTTAATTGGATCAAAATGAGCTAGTTATAGCTCATTATGGTATTCCCATCAGGGCTATCAAAAAAATCGAACCTGCCTAACTCGACCTACACCCAACCCAATTAATGGATCCGAACCCGACCCAAACCCATTTACATTAAACGATTTTAAACCCATTTAATGGGTCGTGTTCAAGTTTACCCCCACGAACCTGATAAACTTGATTAATGAGAAAGAAATCCCCATGTTTAACCCATTTAACCCCCACATTTACCCATTTAACCCTTGATTAAATGAGTTAAACAAGCTAGGTCAGGTTCGAGTTGGAGTATATAGACCCGTTTAATAAACAGATTAGGTCTAAATGGGTCAAGTCCAACCCGACCCAACCTTTTTTCCAACCCTAATTTTGAGGGGTCAAAAACAACTTTCCTCATCTTCTAGTTTCAAGATTATTATGCCTACCATTTTCTTCATGGGGTTTGAAATGTTAAGACCTTTTTCCGGTTCCAAATATCTTTTTGCTTGCAAATGTTCTTGCAGTCTTCTTAATTTACAACTCAAAGAAGATTTACATTCTCCCTTAGTCATTGGGCACTTATGAAATGCCTAATAAATTACTTGCTCAACTACTTAAGAGAAATCATCAAGCAAGGAGGGAGGTTCCTATCCAATGAATGCCTTTGCTAATAAGAAAGGAGGTAACTTCTAGCAAAAGGATTACAGGATCCTTGGACTAGTATAACTTTCTTAGAGCATGATATGAATCCATGATATGGGAGCATGGTAAGCATCTTAGCTTTTAGTAGAGGTTCCTCCATGCTTTCACGGTGAAGGGGAAACCATCATCATTGATTACTAGAGATTGGCACACCCTCACCTTCATCATGTGAGCTTCAACAGCCCCACCAGTTATCTTTTAGAAATGGAGTAGGTCGTTATCATTCACAATTACTAGTGAAGGCAGATGGGAAATAGAATTCTCTATGTGGTCATCTTCATTGAGTTTATTGCATAGATCCTCCAAATTGGTTGGTTTCCTCTGCATCGTACTAAGGAGGGTAGACAATAATTGGCGCCATGAAAGGACCAACCTTTCTAAAAGTTACTTGGGGTGGGCCAATAGAGCCTATAGTTCTTTGATCCTCTAGGGCTAGTTTACGATGGGTGTTAACGCCCTTTGTTGAAGGTTAACCCCTATTTACTAAGGGGGGTAACCCAACCACTCTTTGCTTGGAAAACACTGGTTATCACAACCCAGGATGGAAGGGGGGTTGGCTTAACCTACGTCCCAACCCTCATTTTATCTCTCCTTAAAGCACACCACTACTCCCCGCACTATTCCAAAGATACCCTCCATGCCCTAACCCCTATCGCGATGTCGCGGCGCTCCCTGACTGGCGATGGCACTGCACTCCCAACTCCACCCTCGTTTGGATCGTTGTCTCCTCTGTGGGAGGCGAATTCTTCCCATGCTTACAACACCTTTAGCGCCATTCAATGTTCGCTGCACCTCCTCCACTCTATTCTTCGAAGGCAGACCTATGTCGATGATGCCAATGTTGCTGTGTTTGTTGGGAAAGGGGAGTTGATAGCCTTTACTACCTCGTCTTTACCTGAATAGCAACTCCATTTGCAAGAGATGACCGGTTTCAAGGTAATGTTCCTCTATGCGATTCCCCTAATTCTCCGCTCATCTTTCTCATGAATAGACGATCTGATGTTGCCTTTATTGATTCCCACATTTGCTTTATGCTCTCGTGAATGCATTCATCACGGTTGTTGATGTTCCTAACCTCTATATAAGGGACGTTGTTCCCATCCTCCTTCACCATGAGAACCAAAAACCCTATCAAGTGCGTTTTTTTTTTATTTATGTTTAGGTTTTTCTCCATTGTAGGTTTTGGATTATCCTAATTTCTACTACATTTCTTCTTGGTTCAATTTCAAGGTGTCTTACACGTTTGATCTTTGGTTTGTTTGGCTGGAGGTCAGGTTCTAGGCTATATTCCGTGGCCTTCAATGTATTGTACATTCACTACACTTCTTATAAGCTATTCGATTTTGTTCAATGTTTCTTGCTGTGGTTATTATGCTTTGTTGGAGCAAGTGGTGTCGGTCTGATAGAGTTGAATAGCAAGCTCTACATATTTCTCTTGTGTTGGGACAATCTGGTGTTGCCTTTGGGATGATCTTGTTTTGTTTGGTTCTTTGCCTTGCTTATCTTTATTTCTCTACATTGCTTCCTTCCCATGATTATCAGACCTTTCTAGATTTGATATGTGTTTGGGTCTGCCTCACGATCATGTTTTGTTTGAGTCTGGCTTGCTTATTCAATGGTTTGCTCGAGCTATGGTTATCGATTGGACTTGCAGATGGTGTGTTGTGTGTCCAGAGTATTGCATTTCCAAGTCTTTTTTTGGTAAATTATGGTTTGCATGTGTTGTGTGTTGAGTGGTTTTTGTGATGATTTCAGTACAATGCTTCCATGAACCACTTGAGGGCAAATCTATTAAATAATTGGATGGTGCTGGTTTGATTGGCTAGTGAAATAAATAACCAGGCAACCCCAGTGAATGTATTCGCATATGTAAGACAACTGCACTACAGCAACCTTATACAGCATTGAAGCTGAAGGTTAATTATGTTTGCATAGCATGGACGGCTACAACGCAGCAACTCCATGCAACACAATATTCAAGGGCTATATGATTTTAACCATCCATAGTTGATAGAATTCGCCTGATAATTAACGTTAAAAATTTCCACATTGAAGCAATCTGAACCTACTACAAATTTAACAAATAATTTATCTTGCCTAACAAGATATGCCATTACAGGTTAGTAATTTTACACTTACAAATTATTTTACTCATATAGAAGCATAATGCACTTAACTTTTTTGTACAAGTTCAATTTCCTTACTAATTACAAGCAAACATCACTTGTCAAAATGTTTGCAAAGTATAGCATACAAAACCTTTCAACATCAGGAAGGGAAAAGACAAAAACCTTCCAATGATTCCCAGATTAGTTACAAAAAATATCCATTACAATTACTCAACTTTTCATTTATTTATGATTTTCAAATGAAGTTTTACAATATATTTCTTCTTATTCAAGGTTAGGGATTACAACACATGCCTTATGCACATGGAGTCATGGCATCAATTGGATAGTGGTTCATTGCAGAGATATTACAGCCAAATGAACCAACAGTGGCAAAAAATAACATGGCATCATTTTTTGCAAAGGGAACAATATGTTTTTCTTATTTTTGTTATTTATTTTTCCCTATGTAACAAGCGATGTTACAATTTTTCTTGTAACAAACTTGATGAATGTTGTGCCGATAGAATGAATAATTTCTCCAATACAAGTACAGTTTCTTTTCTACTTGCCCTTCAATCTGTCTAATTAATTTATTATTATTTCAACAAATAACAACCCCTACTAACTTACCTACCAGTCCAACAGCAAATATGTCTTTTGCCACTTCAACCCTCATTTTAACTCTCATTCACAAGGAAACACCCCCTATCACATCACAGATTAACCCTCATTCAATAAACACAAATAAGAGTTAACCCCTGTTTTCAAGTAAACAGAAACAGGGGTTAACTCCTATTGCAAATTTACTAACCCATGTTAACTAACCCACACCGTAAACTAACCCCTAAGAACTAGGGGGAGTGATAGTTGTCCCTTCATAGACCCTTCCATTCTCGTTATTTGATCAATAGCTGGAGGGCATCAGGTCTACACATCGTTGGCAAATGATTTGAGCTAGGCTCAATGGAAGAGTTGCAACATAACCTACACCAATCATTCCTTATAATAATATAGAGTAAACCTAGAGATTCCTTTGACCCATTTCAAGCTATGTTCATTCCAAAGCCATCATAATATTGGAATGAGGACAAGCCCCGCTAAATTCCCAACGGCTAAGCATCGAGGAACCACCTTCAAGGCTTGAAGAGCATCCTACAAAGAGGAACCATTCACAATGAGGACGAGCATCGTGGAGCAAAAAGACTAGGTAATCCCTGAGATGGACAAGACAAGCAGATGAGCAGAAGAGTCCTAATGAGATCGATAAAGCCCTTAGACGAGTTGGGCTCCCCATGTAGAGCAATCTAATCGAGAGTCAGTTTCTCCAAGCAAGGATCACATTAATTCGTCGGTGAAGAGCAAGAGATCACCACCAATAAAGATGAGCGAGACCGAAGCAAGCATCCCTCCTTTCCACCAACGCAGAGAGAACCTCCATGACTATGGGCTTAGACCATTAACCAAAACTGGGAATGGAGCCGTCCTTCAATCTAAGAGCACCATCAAGGCCCAAACCTTCTCAAGGGCCTAAAAAGGAAAGCCACGCGGAGGCTTTTGAGGATCAATCTTGACAAAGACTTTTACGGCTCCTTTTTTTGGGCATGAATCCATCAAGGAGCTCTTGGGAAATGAGGGTGCGGTAAAAAGATGCATTGCCCTGAGACAAAGGCATTATGGGATTTGGGGATAAGGGAAGGCAGTACGCTTTCTAATAAGTCTCCCAGAGAGAATATAAACATTGCAGCATGGGATCGGATGGCAGTGCCTAATTTTAAAACCATCCCCAACCACCCCACCAAGGAAGAAATGGACAAAAAAAGAGCACCAAACCCGTCATTGTCATACCATGTTATCCACAGCATCAACCCGTGAAGACCTCTGCGCTCCTTTCCTTCTGCAAATACAAGAGGATTAGTTTCCAAATATAATGCATCATGTCAAACAAAGGGTGAGCGAAGCAACCAGAACATTAACAGTAGTACCCCCACATGACTTGGAATTTTTCCTACCCACATAATTTTCAGAAAGAATTTTTTTACCCTCTATTTACAACAAGTAGCAATCCACGACAGAGACTAGACCATCCATCTCAAGCATCAAAAGTTACAACACATATTTCCATGCCCACTATTCCATCCTCGTACCCGAGGCAACTGGCGTGCATTTTTCTTTCTCATCCTTGTGTCTCAGAAATGAAGCTGTCTGCATTGTGCAACAGTCGCCTCCAAGGGACAGTAGGGGCACTTGAAAGTCCGCGTGCTGCTCTTTGAAAGCTTCACGATTGACAATTTGCACAACACATGCCCACACGGAAGAAGCATCGGAGGGTTCTCCTCACTCCCTTGTTCCCTGGACACTGGGCACACGAATATCGAATGAAATTGAAATTCCTTCCCCAGATCTACAGACACAGGCAACTGCTTCATTGTCTGCCATTCCTGATTCTTGGCTGCCATGACAGCAGACAGCTTCAGCAGCGTCGGCAACCCTTGGATCCCTGCAGCAATAGCTACTCCCAAAGGACTGCCAAAAGGCTGACCCAAAAGAGAGCAGTAATCCCTGGTCAACTCCTCGGCCAGACTTTCCCAATGCATAGGTGAAAGTAGTTCTGCATATGGGGATTGATCAAGCCGGTCTGCCCACAAAAGGCATGCCGTCAACTTCTGAATCTCAGGCATGTGTATAATAGCAAATGGGGCTATGTGTGCCCGGACATATTGAAGTGCTTCCTTTTTGCTTCCCTTTTGAAGCACCTCTACAAACTGCAGCCTATGAAGCTTCAACTCAAGCTTTGATCCGATCTTCAGAAGCTGATCACAATGAGAAGCTGCCCACTTCAGAGCAGGTTCAAGATTCTTGGACTTCATAGCCTCGAGTATCTGATACATCTCCACAAATGGGGCTTTCAGTGATACAGCATCAGCTGGATCCTGAGCCTCAGCTATGAAGCTGTCACCAAGATCAAAAAAACCTTGCCTATAAAAATGACTAGCAATGATCTGGTTTATTATATGAGTATCAAAGTCGGTGTTCTTGTAGGCCTTCGAAATGTCGGGAAAGAAGGATTTCTCGAGAACCTTGGCACATTTGCTCACTGCAATGTTCAGCTCCTTTTGAGAACTTTCAAGCTGATTAATCTCAGTCAGTTTATTATTCAATTCCGTCAGAATGGTTTGATGATCATTGGATGGGCCATCTTGATCCATGGTTGACTGCAACTTCAGGAGTGCAGCATGTATCTCTCGGTCCAGCTGATCAATCACTTCATTTGCTTTAGAACAAGACAACTTCTGCTTCTTGACGACTCGATCAAATGCATCTTTTACTGTGTTCAGCTCCATCCAAAATAGTTATGATGAGGCTTTACTGACTCTGCATTAATAAGAAAATACCGTTAGCTGTCATAGTGCAAAAGAAGTTCTTAAATCAATGATTTGGTAGTCTTAAACAAAAAGCACTGAGCTCAAGAAAGATTGAAAAACAAAGAATGCAAGTTTCAAATGGCAAGCACAGCATTTACATCAAGCACCATATTAGCATGTCCAGTGATGATTAGATATAAAGTCCCAGCAGGCTCTGGATTAGCTTTCAGTATTTGTAGTTCTCCAAACGAAAGACGTGTCAGCAGCAATAAAGTTGGGAGGCAACATTGTGCTCATAAAAGAAGGGAAAAACTTGGCCACAATGGAACTGGGTACATGACCAACTGCACAGCAGGTAGAGAGTTGTGAAAGTAACTGGCAAACTTCTGTGGGCCTTAGTGGCAACAAGAAACTTGTGAGAAACAAAGGCCCTCCGAAGGGAGACCGTGCCAAAAAAAGGAATGACTTTAGTGTCACTGGAAAATGAAAAGAGTGAAGCATAAACAATGAAAAGAGTGAAGCCTCAATTTAGTACTCTTAAACTAGTAGCAGCTAACTCAATAATATTTGCATCCTCGGTTAAAAGTGGGAAGAGAAATAAGCATCCAACACTTTTTTCCCACCAAGATATAAAAACATTGCCGATTGCCATCAAGGTATAAAAGCTGACGATGGTGAATACAACTACAAAAAGACTTCACACCAAGATTTCAGGGCATACACCTTATCAGGTAGGTCTTGTGAATCAAACCTCAAACAGCGGAGGCAAGAACTTTTTTTTGGAAGTGAAGGGACTAAGGATTGATAAAAAAAGTCATCCTGGGTTTAATGAAATTAAGAAAACTAGAAGTTGGTAAAATAAACTTGAGATTGCACCAAAGTAGGCTTTTCACACTACAAACAACATCCTCTGAACAATACCATCAATATAAGCACTCGAACCACAATACCAAGACATTGCTCTCATGCCAAGGAGCTCAAAAAAATGTCGTTGGAAAAGCTCTTCCTATCTTCAGTCAAAAAGTAATAGGACCTAGCTGCTCATTTCCATCCCTAATACTTCCCCAGAAGGCATCTCTCTGCAAAGAATGTACAATGTCTTGTCCATGATGCAGAGTACCCAATCCTACTCTGACAAAACAGACGTAAAATGCCTGTATTTTGATTCTACAGTAAAAGCATGCCTTCATAGACAGTCTTCCTAAAAACGAGTCACAACAGGATCTTAATAGATCCTCTACATGGAAGGTGATTTCTCTCAAACAAAATGAAGCTTGGAATATCCAGCATCACCAAAACTCTCCCCTTGGTGCCTCACTTCAATATGCTAATGACTTACAAAATGCAAGAGTTTTATTTTGTGGAAAACAAAATAAAAATTATCAGACAAGAAACTTAAGACTTTAACCTCATACTTACGGAAGGATAAAGAAATGAATAAAAGAATTTACTGTGATGGTCTTTATAAATGGTAACACTTGATTTCTTTTGTTACTAGATTTTGTTGCACAACTGAGTTTGTCATATGCTTGACTTTTACAAATTATCAGATTACAATCTAACAAAAAAACACACCCGGAGAGGAGGAAGAAAAAATTCTATTATTCTTGGTTATTTAATGTTTTTTTATTACTTTGAGATGTTTCAAAGAGTGCCATTCAGCATTTGATTTTTTCCTCTTTTTTGGGAAGGAGAAAGGAGGGATACTTGAGAGCAGTGACCCCCTCCATTAAATGCAAAATAGTTACAGTAACCCTGATTTCATTAAATTCAAAACGGTTGCACCAATATTAGGGAAATGCTTGTCCCCACCCCAATATCAACACTCGCACCCAAAAGATTAAATTTTCACAATAAAGACAAACCCCATCAACAACAGCCCCATTCCTTTTAGACAAAATGGACCATAAGACTGCATAAGGTGCTGCACTCTCCTCAGACATGAAGTGAGCCACCCTATAGGTGTTGCAACCATTTCTAGTGCAGCACCATAAATCTTCCAAGGAATCATGAGAAATCCATCCTAGCCAAAATTCCTCCCACACTCTTTGCCATGGGGCAGAAAAAGAAGAGATGATCTATCCGCAACAGCCTCCTCGCATAAAGAACATGTAGCCGAATAGCTGGGAACCCACCACTGCCTTCTTCCCTTCCTTGCAATCCTCTTCCTCCAGAATTATTGACAAAAACAAAGGAGCTTTGGCCACCAAACAAAGCCTGCAATCTCGTAAGAAATCTTTCATCTCGATCTCCCAATCAGTGTCACCATGCGTCGTATGCTTTGCTCAAATAGAAGCTCCTGGCCTCCTACTCCCATCCATCTCTCACACCATGTTGTAGAGAAATGAAATACTCCCAAATGTCTCTACCTTCCAATAGCTGCCCCCACACCACACCCACCACCCCCCCCCACACACACACACACACAAAACCCAAACCAAAAAAAGGGTTGGAGTGCACCCACACGTTTCCATGTGGTGGGCTAGACCAATAATCCACCAAGGTTGGCATGGAAACGCAATGACAGACCCATTGTACTCCAGAAATCTCTCCAAAACAGAAACCCAGTGCCACGTCCCACCCTGGTATAAAGAAATCCTTCACAAAACCCTTCGGAAATGCCAATTCCCTGCCTATCATGTCAAAATGAAGCTCCCAGTTAAGTATCTCTCTATATGAAGCAAGTAATAACCTGGTAAGACTCAATTACGACCTCCCATAATCAGGCTTGGTCAAAAAAACAGAAAAAGAAAGAATGGAATCAAGCCAAACTGAACTGAACCAAAAACTTCAGGTTTTAGAATATTAGGTTTGATGTTTGGTTCTACAAGTTGACCAAACCAAAAAGTTGGTCTTGTCACCAGTCTTATTGTTTAAGAGCCGCTTTAACCCTTTATCAAAAACATAAAGAAAAAAAGGAAAAATGATTCAAACTGAACCAGTTTTCATATAACTTTTTTTTTGAATGATTTTCATGTAACATATATATCTCTATTCATTTAAGGACCACAATTAACTCACTCCCTAGTTCACACATTTTTTCACGCGCCCTCCGAAAAACAGAATATCACTTGTTATATTCAAATATCACCAATGATATTTGGTGCAGAAAAAAATATCAACGGTGATATTTGGTGAAGAACAAAATATCACCGGTGCCATTTGGTGCTAGGAAGGAGCGCATGAACTTTTGTGCAAACTTTTATGTTGATGTAGATTTTTGCTTCATTTAATAACATGTTCTGTTATCTTAATAAAAAGAATGACGATTCATTTTTTATTTTAATTTATTTTAGTTTGGTTGCTTTGGATGGCAGGCATGTAATAGAAATCTCAACTTTGATTTGCAACCTCCACAAATTGATGGCATTGAATACTTAGCCTTAGAAATATCTGAGATTATTATGATGATATATCTTTGCTTTCTATCCGGTTCACACTATTGTCAACTAGATATTTATCCCACAAAGCTTTAAAATAGAAAACTATACATTTTTTCTTTATGGAGCACTATCCTATGAGAAGCATCTAAACCTTCCTCAAAGCAGTTCACCCCAAACCGAACCAATTGTAATTGATTTTTGAACCGAACCAAAAAATTGACTTTTAGATAGACACAGTCAGGTTACAGTTAGAGTTTTCTAGATAACTGAAATCCAATTGGCTTTGGATAAATGTGTCAAAGCCGAACCGAACCAATTTTGATCACCATTACCCATAACTTTGGAGCACCACTTGGTTAAAAGGGCCCTGTTCATGATACATAGGAGGCAAATGCCCAAGTCACCATCATGAAACGGTCTATGCACCTTCCATGCAACTAGGTATCTACCCCTCCCCTATTCATCGATGCCCTTCCACAAGAACCTCCTGCAGATACCTTCAATCTGAGACTTCAACTAGTAGCCAAAAGATGGCATGTAAAATATTGGAATAGATACCAAGACTGCTATCAACAATATTAGTCTCTACCCTCTTTTGAGAGCAAGCTAGCATGCCAACCAATCAGTTTCTTAATCTTTTCTATTAAGGGTCAAAAGTCTCTAATTCATGACAAGCCCATAGTTAAAGGCAACCTGAGGTAATTAGGAAATAATAAGCACCTTGGCATGGAAAGCATGGTGGAAACCACCTATGCCTCTTCTTCCCCCATCCCAAATGACACGCAAGGTCAATTAACAAGTCAAAGGCCTCACAAACAATAAAGCCTCAACAAAAAAGGACATATCATCTGCATCTTGCAATAATGGGACCACTACAGCGTTCCCACCTAGTCTAAAGTAAATTTTTCTTTTCTGAAAGGAGGAAGGACGGTTATTCAAAATTAGTGGCAAGTTTTTCTTTTCTAAAAGGAGGAGGGGCGGTTATTCAAAATTAGTGGCCCTCCATTGTATTGATAAAACATAGGGTTGCAAGAGATAAAGAAGGCAATAACAATCATCAAACTCCATCCCTTTCTCGTAACCCCCTTGCTCGGGCCAACACATTTCCAATATGGGTCCTATTGGACTCAAGCATGACCCTATTTCTTTCCAGCCACAAGGACCACAGCATTGCTAAAGGACTAGCACTTTTTCCTTCTTGGATCAATATTGTTGCACACCAGGGAGTCCCGCAAACTATTTAAGGATGGGCTGTCAATCCAAATGGGCCTTATATCATTCCAAAACCTCTAAGCAAAGTGCCGTGTGAAAAATGAATGCCCCACATCTTCAACTCTATACCCACAAAGTAGGCATGTGCCATCTGAGTATAGGTCCCACCTATGCCGATGCGCCTTGGTCACAATCCGCAATCTCATCTCCTAAACAAACAAGTGAACCTCTATAAGGGCCTTTGTCGACCACAACAACTTGCAATCCTTGAGCAAGTGCTCATCCTGACCTATCAAGGGATCTCACAACATTTCATAGGCATTCTTTACCAATCCCATCCATCTTCCTCATCTTCGCGAAGGTTGCAATGTCTCAAGTGATGATGTAGCTGCAGCAACTCATTCATATGGGCATGAAAGCTGCAAATGAGCTAATAACCAGTACATCAACAACCAGAACAAATAACAATGATACCAAGGGGCAACCTTGTCTAACTCCCCCTCTTGGTTGCACCTGTCCTCCACCCAAGTTACCATTAAGCAGGAGCCAAAAAGATGTGGTTGTTTTACACCTCTTTTTCCGCCAAACCCAAGTCTCAAGAAAACCTCTACCAAGGAGGCCCATAAAAACTCCAATCAATGGAGTTGTGCGCCTTGGCAAAGTCAGCCTTCCACAGGAGTGCCTTAACTCCCTTCATATTCCAATACACAAAGATCTCCAAAGCCTCTATGACACAATCTGACAAACGTCGGTGCTTGACAAACATTACCTAAACAAGCAAAATCCATGTGTCCAGAATGAGACATAGGCGACTTGCCAAAACTTTTGCCGCAATCAAGTAGATGGCATTAGATAAAACAATTGTATAAAGATCATCTACGGTCCCTATAGTTTCTTTTTAGGGAACAAGAATAAAAGAAGTTAGATCAATCAAAGCCAAAATTACCGACCACAAACTCCCTGGTAACTACTATAACATCTTCCCAAGGTAGGTATAAGAACTCCTTAAGAAAAAGAAAAAAGGAAAATTGCTGTAGTTTGTGGAGCCCTCTAAATTAAGCCCTAACAAAGCTGATCCAACCTCCAATTCATCAGCAACTAGCAAGTTCTACCACTCCCACATCAACCACTTAATATCCTTACCCCTCTACTGTCAGGTCCCAAACTTGCCGACAACAATAGAACTGTCTGAAGTATGTAGCCAAGGAGTCCAAAAGTCAGAGCTCATCCTCCCCTTCCACCAAAGAATTGAGCTGGTTGCTTTCCTCATTGTGCAAGCGAGGAAGATTCGGTGTTAGCGCCCCCTTTCTCTCAACTACACCTATGGCACTTGCTGCCTTCTTTGGATCTAATCCTTCCTATCTTCCTTAGCCACAATCTCCCTTAGGGCTTGGCCCACTCAATCACCTTAGCTAGGAGCATTATGGAATCCTATTCTCTATACTGTTTGGAAATAACCTCTAGGGACTCAACCCTTCTCCAGAATCTTTCTTCATCGATATGCTTCCTATAGCTTAAAAGCAACAACCTCAGAGCAAACAACTTCACTGCCATGGGCATAGGTTTTTCCTTTTTTGGGCTCAACAAATGTTGAGAAGGTGGTTCATTTTTTGAAGCAGAAGTGGATGACCATCAACCTCCACTAGCCATCCTTTACTTTTTCAAAAACAAAAACAAAAGAATGAGAGAAATTCGCAGCCACAATGCCAGCTACGTAACACGCCATGCATGGAAAACAAGTTCTACTAATCTTGAACGAGATCTCTAAAGTCAGATCCACACAACCAAGTCTTCACAAACTTGAAATGTGTTGCACCTTAAGTCATCGTCTGATCTCTAATAAATCAGAATGTGGTACAAAAAGAATCAGGGTTATAAAATCTAGTAAAGAAAACTGCTCCATAAATTCAATAGGGGCGAAGAACCAACTAATGCATAAACAAGTGTCTCATGAGGACAAATTCTTGCAACTTTACTGGCACCTAGACACCATGCAGTCCACCAACTCCAAATCCACTAGGTCACTGAACTCCATACCATCTGTATCATCTATCACTCACATTAAAATCTCCCCCATCAACCAATCTAAGTTTAGATAAGTATTACGACATTGTCATATATCATCCCACAATATACCTCGTGAAGAATCAGGATGGAGTTCTCGTCCTCTTGGGAAGAGTCTAACTGCACAACTAAAGGTGGAGAAGGGCCACGTGTGAGGGAGAGAGAATTGGCATGCAGAGGAGTCCACATTGGAGATGGAAAAATTTTATTATTATTGAACTCAAGGAAAAGCAAGAGGTGTTGGCCTCAATTTAAAGAGATCCAATCCCTTTAACAAATTGATTAAATAAAGAAAATGGGACTCAATTACTCATAATCCTAATAGAACTCAAAATAACTTTCCTAGAAGACTAAACTTCACAACCAAGTCACACCAAAATATCTCCTTCAACCAAACTTACCACGCAAGGCGACACAACTCACACCAACTTTCACACGCACACATACCCACGTATGGAGTTCCATGCCAACTCACCAACCACGCCACGTAACATTTTATTTAAACTCTCACACTCTTCCAAGTCAGACTCCCGAAGAGGAGGGAAGACTTGTCGAAGTAGGTGCAATGAGGCTAGTCGACCATGTGGTAGATCGGGAGACCATCCCAAGCACAATGAGGGGTTAGATGCTTCTTCCTTCAAGCCTTTTATTCTTCTTGTATCTTCTACTTTTTCATTTTCAATCTTTCACACACGTCTGGGCTTTTATCTATGAGGATGTGAAGCTTCTTATCGTTGACAAAGACCCTGAAGGCACTCACCAGTAGGATGAAGTTCAAGGTCCCCATCAACTTGATGGTACCTTGAACAAGGATCTTTGCCTCCACTGCAACTAATGATTCTGCATCCGTCATGACCTACGTACAACTTGTATGTAAGACAAACTTTCATTCCGAAGTTGACGGGACACCATGGTCTTTCCCAGGTAACAGCATGGAGTCGAGGGGGCACCTCGATCCTTCCCACACAAACTTAAGGATAGAGGTGTGAACCTCTCTCAAACTTGGGCCACCGGTGCTTCTTCTCCTCAAACTAGGATCTTTACGCAGATCCTAAAAGTTGGTGTTACATATCACCTACTCTGATACCATGTAAAGAATCAGGATGGAGTTCTCTTCCTCCTGGGAAGCATCTACACGCACAATGAGAGGTGGAGAAGGCCACGTGTGAGGGAAAGAGAGAATTGGCGTGTAGAGTAGAAGATGTTGGAAAGGAGTCCACATTGGAGATGGAAAATTTCTATTATTATGGAACTCAAGGAAAAACAAGAGGTGTTGGTCTCTATTTAAAGAGATCCAATCCCTTTAATAAATTGACTAAATAAAGAAACTATGACTCAATTACTCCTAATCCTAATAGGACTCAAAACAGCTTTCCTAAAAGACTAAACTTGAAAAGGTCACACCAAAATATCTCCTTAACCAAACTTGCCACACAAGACAACACAACTCACACCAACTTTCACATGCATACATACCCACGCGTGGACTTCCACACCAACTCACCAATGACGCCTCTCACATACTTCTATTTGCCTTAGCATTCAATCAACATACGAAATTGAATGGGAATCGGTTGCCATTCGCTTTGTGTTGTAGCGATAAAACAATGTTTCAACAACCATGTTCTCAAAGGAGATGATCCATTTTCTAGGCTACAAGCTACCCACCTGAAAACCAAGTTTAGCTTTACAAAATCCCTCTAGCTCCCACCGGAAAGGCTCCATGCTCTGGTAGAGAAATCTTCCAATTTCATCTCCTGCAAGAAGAAGACCAACGGGCTCCATGCTATAAGATACCACCCAAGCCTTTGCACCGGATCCCTTAGGCCCTAGACATTCCAGGAAAGAATCTTCATCGGTCACCTTGGATTTCACTCTATGAAATCGCACCGCACCTAGGAAGGAATCCACCCTCAACAGATGTGAACAACAAAGCTTCCATGCCCAAGCCTTCCACAGGAGTGCCTTAACTCCATATTTCAATACACAAAGATCTCCAAAGCCTCTATGACACAATCTGACAAACGTCGGTGCTTGACAAACATTACCTAAACAAGCAAAATCCATGTGTCCAGAATGAGACATAGGCGACTTGCCAAAACTTTTGCCGCAATCAAGTAGATGGCATTAGATAAAACAATTGTATAAAGATCATCCACGGTCTCTATAGTTTCTTTTTAGGGAACAAGATTAAAAAGAAGTTAGATCAATCAAAGCCAAAATTACCGACCACAAATTCCCTGGTAACTACTATAACATCTTCCCAAGGTAGGTATAAGAACTCCTTAAGAAAAAGAAAAAAGGAAAATTGCTAGAGTTTATGGAGCCCTCTAAATTAAGCCCTAACAAAGCTAATCCAACCTCCAATGCATCATCAACTAGCAAGTTCTACCACTCCTACATCAACCTCTTAATATCCCTACCCCTCTACTGCCAGGCCCCAAACTTGTCGACAACAATAGAACTCTCTGAAGTATAAGGCAACTTGAGGGTATAAAAGCTATCAGCAACATGTATGCATGTATGTATGCATATACAACAATACATAACACTAACACATGCACGCACGCACATCTTAAGACTAAAAAAGAGTCCTACGGTCTTCCCTAGAGTGAATTGAGAGTATGATGATGAGGCACAAGGCAAGCCAAGCAATGAAGAAGGCAATTGGGTGATCACCCGAATGAAGCCCCTTGCCTAGAATAACTCCGAGATCTCAAGCTTTCTCGTCTAAACTAACCCAATAGCCCAGTAGCCTAAGGCGATAACCTTGACAGCATTGCACTAACTACACCAATGACTATCTTTAATAGTGAAACCAACCCAACTTGCCACCCAAAACGTTTCCTGACCAGCATCGCCAACCTACTCTACTCACATCACCAATGAGCATCATCTCCAGCGAAGAACCAGGCATAGAATCTTCAATCCAACCTTCCTTTGGACTCGAATGGAGATCCACTAGAAATCTCTTTTGTGAGCAGCCGCATCCTCGCAGCACTTCAACCAGGCAAAGGAGGAGGCCAAACAACAGCACCAAACTTGTAGTTGTTAAAAGGACCTTAGCAATATTGATCCATTAAAATGTGAAGCCAACCACCACCTCATGGAACCAAATGTGCACCTGACCTCAACAAACAAGTTTACACCCCTAAAAGCCCCTAAAGTAAGAACTTATCGGAAACCAAAGCCGAGGACTTGCTTCCCCATAAACTGATCGAGACTTATTGCCAACTCTCACCTTTAGGTTGCCAACAATAGCTTTTGCTACTCGAATAGTCCCTTAAGATTTTATTGTTAGTGTTGAGAATTATGTTATCTTTTGTCCTTTTTTCATCTCTTGTGTTTTGGGGCCTCTGTAATTTGCCCAAATCCTTTATATAATGAGGATTAGGATTTTGTAATAGACAATTGGCTTATTTCTTCTAACATGGTATCAGAGCAACAATCCTAGATCTGTGTTTGTACCCTCCTTGCTCTCCCTCCTTTTTTCAACACCAAATAAAAAAAGCACCTCAAACCCTAGCTTTTCCTAAAAGAGAACTCAAGAAATGCTCTAAATCGACCTCTCCTTTGACATCCCCCCCTCCCCAATAGTGACCATCGAGGTTCACCGGTAGCAAGGAGAAAGGGGTCAGCACCAGCAACAGCATTTAGAGGGCACTACCAGTAGCACCACCAACCAAACAAAGATTGCTCGTCGGTGGTCTCCCAACACCACCCACCCCAACAACCCTTGCTAAATGCCGACTCTTCATTGGAGGGCTACTAGTTGGTCAGAACAATCCCTGCTAGCTATTCTAGGCACTATTTAGGTCTAAAAATCAAATATTTCAACCCATTTTTCATGGCCTAAGTCGCTATGGGACATCTATTCCAGTATATTAGGGCTTCCAGTTACATGTAGGATGGCCTCGTCAGGTAGCTAGGATGTCAAGTCAGAAGTGACAGAAATGAGGATCTATAAGAGCCTATTTTTTGATCAAATGATTAAATTGGATGAGAGCAACTATCCCAGATGATCACAGACTTCTCTCATGAGCATGAAGGGTCATGACAAAGAACACATCCTCATGGAACCAAAGCCCAATGCGAAGACAGGAAAATATGCTACATGTAAGGATAATGTAATGGTGCGAGCATGGATAATGAATAGTATCATTCCCCAGATCAATAATGAGATCATGTATTATAAGACGACTAAGGAGATGTGGAATAGCATACATGACATGTATTCCCATTAGAACTCTAGTCACGTTTTCCAAATTTACAACATAAGTCTCATATAGGAGAGGAAGACACTATCTTAATACTACTTCACAGTTAAGGCATTGTTTGAAAAGTACAATGCCTGTTGTCTGATATGCACCTGCAAGACTCAAAAAGTGTATAGGAAAGAGGTGGTTGTACTTCAGTTCCTTGCAAGATTAGGACCCAATTATTCCTCTACACGAGCTCAGATGTTGACAATGGCAGAGTTGCCCACTCTTGAAGAGGCATACAGTCACATAAGTTGCCTTGTAACCGTGACTCTTAAGGTAATTGATTCTCGAGCATGCACATTGACAATAAATTATGGCAAAGGTCGGGGAAGTCCTACGAGAGGATGCGGTCATGGTCGCATATTATGGCAAAATAGGTCATAGCAAAGAAACTTACTAGACAAAGCATGGGAAGCCACCTTCTGCTCATAAGGCATTTTCTAGAAATAATTCTACAGAAATGGTGATGGTTGCATGTACCAAGTTTGATAATTTTCTGCAGCGTGTATCTCATATGTCAACCGCACCTTTAACCTCTCAACCCAATATTGTTGCTTTTGCCAGCCAGGTACATCAATTACAATGACTACTCAGCCTTCCAACTATGACTCTGATTGGTTAGTGAACTCTGATGCCTCACAACACTTGCGGTGACTAGGGTAAATTTTCCACTATTAGATCTATTCCAGCTTGGTGGACAATACAGGTGGCTAATGATCGACATTCGCTAATTATTGGCTAGGGGGGATGTTCATCTCACCCTAAGCATGAGACTGGCAAATACTTTCTTAGTTCCCAATTTTCCTATTAGCCTACTTTTTGTTAGTAGGGTAATAAGAAACTCAATTGCAGGGTTATATTTGATGTTGTCTCATGTGTTTTTATGACATTCTGACAAGGAAGATGATTGCTGAAGGCTATGAAGAAGAGGAAGTATACCAACTACTCTAATCTCCATGTGCCAGTCATGTTATTCCTTCCACCACTTTCAGTCATTTGTGGCACCTCCGTTTAGGTCATCTCCGATTAGCCAAACTCAAGCAAGTGATTCCCCAGCTCACACCAACATCTAAAGTTGATTGTGAAGCATTTTAGTTTAGGAAGTATTATCAAAACTCTTATCTGTCCAATCACTCCTAGGTCAAAGTTGTTTGAATTGCTTCATATGGATATCTACGGTCCTGGTCATACTGCTAATATATTGAAGCATCATTATTATCTCGTAATTATTGATGATTTTTCCCATTTGTTGTGAGTGTTCTTATGAAAGTCCAAGTTTGATGTTGGTGTTATTATCAAAAATTTTATTTTGAAAATAAAGACTCAATTTGGTGCCAGTGTGAAAATTGTTTATTCTGATAATACTTAAGAGTTCACTTAATTTCTACGCAGTTATTATCTTTCCCAAGGCATTATTCATTAGACAATTTGCCATCACACTTCTAAGCAGAATGATGTCACCGAACACAAGCACTAACTTATCTTAAATGCTGCTAAGGCCATACTCATACACCATAGTATTCCATCTTTGTACTAAGGAGATGATATCTTGACCGATTGCTATCTTATTAATAAGATGCCCTCTTTGATGCTCAATGAGCAAGTTCAAATTCAAATTCTATATCATGATGTAAAATTGTTTGTTATCCCCCCAGTCTTTGGTCGTGTTTCTTTTGACTATGTGACAAGCATAGGTAGGGACAAGTTGGCACCTTAGGTAGTAAAGTGTGTCTTTCTGAACTATTGTAGAGATCAAAAGGGATATCAATGCTATAACTCTATTTATCGTCATCACTATGTTAGCGTTGATGTCACCTTCCATGAATTTGTTCCCTATCTCTAGCGCTAAGTCCAGAGCTAAGGAGATGACTAGTGCTCCCATGCATTTCCTCCTAGAGCCTTGAAGGATATTCCTACGTCTATTCCTAAAAGTGCACCTACTCTATCTAACAGTAACAAATTCAAGTTCACATATGGTCGCCATGCTCCCCTTTCTAAGCCAACGCCACATCTCCCCTAAAGTGACGAGCATATCTCCATTGACAATATACCTCTTAGTGATGTACAGCCACACGAGTAAATGAACAATTAGATGATAGGCAACTAGTAGTTATAGAGAATCTTGACTTTCCTATTGCATCAAGGCACCACGTAGTTGTACTACGCATCCTGTATCCAAGCACATCTTTGGCTTGTCTTAAGCCCACCTTCAGGCAGTTCACTCTCGCCTTGTAAACTGCGGTTATTTCTACTTCACATCAACTAGCTCTCATAAATCCCAAGTGGCGGCAAGCATTGGAAGATGAGATGTCTGCCTTGATTTCCAGAGGCACCTGGGCTCTTACTAAGTTGCCTACAGGTACTCCAGTCAGCTCCAAATGGATTTTCACAATGAAGTACAACCCAGTTGGATCAATAGAATGATACAAGGTGTGGCTTATGGTGAAGGAGTTCACTCAAACTTATGAAGTGACCTTCTTTGATACCTTCTCCCGTAGACAGATTACCAATTGTTCACATTCTCATCTCTATTGCCATGGAGTATGTTTAGCCTCTACATCTTGATGTCAAAAATGCCTTCCTGTAACTTGCAAGTAGTGGTATATGCAGCAACCTCTAGGGTTTGAGTGTCAAGGGAAATGTTCCAAGGTGTGCAAATTGAGGAAGGCAATAAATGAGTTGAAGCAGAGTCCTCAAGCATGATTCCAAAAATTATCTAAGGCAGTTGAGAACTTAGGATTCAGATGATACTCTATGGATCACTCTCCATTTGTGCAGCATACCTCTCGTGGAAGAATTGTGATGCTTGTTTATGTCAATAACATTATTGTTATAGCTGATGAATCTTAAACTTGAAGAAATGTCTTACCCATCATTTTGTTATTAAGGATATAGGATCACTCATTTTTTAGGAATTGAAGTTGCTAAAAGCAAGAAAGGTATAGTATTGTCCTAGAGAAAGTATGTTATGGATCTCTTGCAGAAAACTAGTATGCTCAGTGCTAAACCAGCATCTATTCCTATGGATTCACGTGTTCACCTACATAATGACACAACAATCCCAATTAACACCCAACAATTCAGTCGACAAGATATTATACTTGGCCATTACACACCCAGACTGTTGATACCTTTGTTATTTTCTTATTATTGTTGTTGTTGCCTTTTTCGTTTTATACTTATTTTCAAAAATATAGGGAGCTACCTGTATTTTTCCCGAAGGCTTCTCTTCTATAAATAAAGCCTTATGTTTCCTGTAATAGTAACGTTATTTCTTTACATGGTATCAAAGCGACAGTCCTAGGCCAATGCTGTATACCCCCTTTATCCCATGCTCTTTCTTTCTCCACCTTAAACAACTCTTGGGATCGATGCCCTAGAGATCCCCTTCAATTGTGAGGTAAAGAACCAAACAACCACATGTGGAAGTTGTCCTCGTCACTACCACCAATCGTCGCCAACCACCGCCGACCACCTCACGAGGGGTTGTCGACCACTCGCTTGCCGATCGAACCCCCTCTAGCAGGTGACCTCCAACTGCAGCAGCACCGATGTCATTTTGTCCAATGTTGTCGCCCACCTTTGAGGGTGAAAACCCTCAATTATCGTTGTTTCTCTCTAGTCTGAGGGGTGCAGTAGACTCCTCTTGGATCAACTAGGGCTCCAACATTGACCAATGACAAGTCAAAGACCAGTCACATCGTCAAAGCACCAGCACGTCCCTCAGCCAACGTAATCAATCCATTTTTGGCCCTATTTGGTCGATTTCAGGTGAGAGATTGATTGGCTAATGGTCATGCATGATGTTCGAGACACCTTGAGATCTAGATGTCCTTAGAACATCTTATGCATTATTGTTGGTGGTATTAGGACTCCAACCAAGGGAGATATGGCCTCGGAGGTCAGGGATTCTTCAAATCATGGAGAAAGAAGGGAGACTTCAAGAATCCCTTTTTTGGCCTGATTGTGAAGTTAGATGGGTCAAACTATGCGTTGTGGGCACAATTAATCATCAATGTAGTTGAGGGTCATGGCAAGGAACATATTCTTCTTGAGTCGAAGCTCGTAGAGAAGGTAGGAAAGTATGCCACCTGGAAGAAAGATAATGCATCGAATTCTGTTCACATTCTCTTCTAACGATGATCCAAGCCCAAGGTATTATTCACCAAAAGAGTTGCTCTTTGACCTCCCAGCAGATTAATGTTGCTAAGAGAAAACACAAGCATATTCGTAATGTCGCCCACACGTTGATTCAACTAGTGTCCCCGTGTCATATTGGGGTGATGTAGTCCTTACTGTATACTATCTAATAAACTGCATGCCATCCACTATCATTGATGAGGAAGTCCCATGTTCCATCTGACAAAGAGCTATTTAGTGTGCCCCTAAGGCTACGTTTGTATGTGAGATAGAGTTTACCCTTGGATAGAATTTAAGATGGGATATGTTTTAATGGTGTTGGTGTAAGTGGTGGGAAAGTGGACGTAGATGTGGTAGGTGAGTTGATGTATTATAAATTGTAAGTTGTGATTTAAATATAAAGGAGAGAGTTATTTATTTGTTTTATATTGTATGTTAGGTTATTTTATTATTATTATTTTGTTGGAATGTAGAGTAAGTGAAAGTTAAATGTGATAGGTAAGTTAATATGTTGTATATGAAGATTTAAGGTGACATTTTAGCATCATTCATGACATTATTCATGCTATCCCTACCACGTCACCTAATCACCCTTTTTATCCCTAATCGAAACAAGGCCTAAGGTCGTTGGGTGTGATTCCTTTGTCCATATCAATGGTTCCACAGGAGACAAATTATCTCCCAAGGTTGTGAAATGTATATTTGTGGGATGTTCCAAAACTCAAAAATAGTACCAATGCTATGAACCTGTAGGGAGACAACACTACAAGTGATATCGGGTTATTGTTGTCGGTCTAGAGAGTGAGGCTAAGATACCCATTCCTACTCCTAGCCCTGAGCAACAAGCGTCGACTACAGATGAGCAAGATTGCAGGTTTCGCCTTGTCTATGCACATAGACCTAGACAAGTGCAGCAACATGACCCCCCTCCTCCAGTGCCAAAGCCTACACATTCTCCTAAGGTAATCCCAGTCTCTAGTGATACTAATGACTCTTCTAGTCCTAGTGCCACAGATATTCCTAGTCCATCACCTGCAATTGTCTCACCTAATGACAATGAAGAGGTCAATCCCAATCTTCTGATTGCCCTACGAAAGGAGACGAGGTCCTGCTCCCTACATCCTCTCTCAGCTAGGCCTTTTCGCAAGCACAAGCAATTTGTAACTGCCCTCTCCACAGTGTAGATTCCTCCTCACCAATTAGCACTCAATGATCCACAGTAGAGAAGAGATATGGATGAAGAAATGTTCGTCCTACATTCCAGGGGTACTTGGACACTAGTATGCCACCATTGTTGATTGTTGATGGTCTTCATTGTTAAGTTTCAGTCGGATGGTACGATAGAATGATACAAAGCAAGGTTAATAGCCAAGGACTACACCCAGCCTTATGGTGTCGATTATTTTGATACATTTTCTCTTGTGGCTCAGCTTCCCGCAGTTTGAATTCTCATCTCTGTCATTCTACTCTTGGAATGGGATCTGTACCAGCTAGATATCAAGAACACCTTCCTTTATAATGACCTTGACAAAGAGGTCTACATGCAGCAGCCTCCTAGCTTCAAGACTCAAGGGGAGTGTCCCAAAGTATGCAAGCTTCATAAGGCCATCTACGACCTTAAATAAAGCCTATGAACATGGTTCCAAAAACTATCAAAAGTAATAGAACAGATTGGGTTCAAAAGATCGATAGCTGACTACTCCTTATTTGTCAAGACCACAGCATAAAGGTGGGTGGTGATGCATGTGCACGTTGATGATATCATCCTAACAGGGGACGACATTGGTGGCATATCTACCACCAAGGAGTTTCTAAGATAGCACCTTGTTACGAAAGATCTGGGTTCACTCAAGTACTTTCTTGGTATTAAGGTGGCTTATAATGCCAAAGGAGTAGTACTCTCCCAAAAGAGGAATGTCCTTGATCTTCTCCAGGAGACTGACATCTTAGGTGTCAAGCCAGCCGCAATTCCCATAGACCCCAATATGCATCACTATGAAGACAACTCCGCACTAGTAGACACCAAATAATTCAAAACAATTTGTGGGAAAGTTGTAACGGTGTCGTCCAAACATCTCACTCGCTGTCAATAAAGTCAGTTTACGAAAAAAACCTAGGAGGGTTCACTGGAAGGCCACTATGATGATCATAAGGTATCTCAAGTATGCTACTAGAAAAGGACTTTTGTTCACTCGTGCCAAGGAACATGGAGTCATGACCTACACAGATGTTGATTACACTAGGTAAGGATAAGAAGTCTACTACAGGATTCTACAACTTTGTAAGAGGCAATCTTGTTACATGACACAGCAAGAAGCAAACAGATGTAGCCAAATCTAGTGTGGAATATAAGTATCGAGCTATGGCATAAGCCTCCGCGGAGCTTATGTGGATTAGGTCTGTTCTTCGGGACATCTAGCACCCTATTATAGATCCAATGGAGTTGAGGTGTGACAATACAGCTGCAACTTTCATTGCTAATAATTCATCCCTCCATGAACGCACGAAGCAAGTAAATTGCCATTACACTAGAGATATGATCCAGAAAGGATTTATTCGCATGGTTCATGTGTCATCAGAAGATCAAGCAGTTGATATATTCACCAAGACTCTTCCTCGGTCTACATTCGAGAAATGCTCTTCCAAGCTAACCATAATCGACATTTATGCTCCAGCTTGAGGGGGAGTGTTGATAACCTTATTATTGTTATTTTTTTCCATTTTATGCATATTTTCAGAAGTATAGGGGGTTGCCTATATTTTTCTTTAAGGCTTCTCTTCCATAAATGGAACCCTAGGGTTTCCTGCAATAGTAACGTCATTTCTCCATACAGACATCTCATTTGTAGTGGAAAACATAGTTCATGGACAGGCCAATGAAGACACATTGCGATGCAGCTATAATGGTTCTCAGGTATCTTAAATCATCTCCTAGGAGGGCACTCTTGCTTATTAAGGGATCCTCATTGGACATCATTGCACATACAGATGCAGATTATGTTGACTGTTCTAAGGATAGAAAATTTACCATAGAATTTTGTACTTATCTTGCTAAGAATATGGTGACTTAGCACAAAAGAATCAGGCAGTGATTGCACGCTCTAGTGTAGAATCGAAGCATCCAAGTGTAGAATCAGGCTTGGATGACATCGTGCTATGTCTTCTACTTTACCTCTGATTGGAGAGACCTCCCCAAAAAGTTACCACGCCCCATCCCAACAATCTCCAACCGTGGATGTCGGAGCCCTCGCCCTCCCAAAGAGGCGAGGAAACCTGCCACTGAGGTTGCTCCCCCGCCCCTGCCAGTCGTCAAGCCAAAACCTAAAGGTGTCCCCCACACGGAGCTCCAGCAAGAAGAAGGTCACACCTTCGATGCCAGCTTCGCCAAACCTTTGAGGAAGTAGGATGCCCCTGGAGGGGGGGCCTCCAGCGGCTCCCACGAGAGAAAAGAGCCATAGCCGTGCCGCATGACATCACTAAAGAGACCTCACTCCTGCCCAACCAACATGGTGATCCACTTCGTTTGTGAATTCTACTTTGACCCAATTTTTTCAGCCTCTTGGTATTATACATTAAACCTCTTGTGTTCATACACCCCAAAAGAATGGGGTGGTTGAATGCAAATTGAGGGACTTTCTTGATATTGCTCGCACTATTATGTTTCAAATGCATGTTCCTCTCACCTTCTGGGCTGATGTTGTGCTTACGGCTGCTTTTTTTATTAATCGTGTCTTCATGTTCTTGGTGGGAAGACCCGTATTCTATTTTGTTTCCTGATCAGGAGCTTTTTTCTCTTCTTCCAAAAGTGTTTGGATGTGTTTGTTTTGTTCATTTATTCAAGGTGGACAAGCTAGCTGCTAGATTTGTTAAGTGCATTTTTCTGAGTTATTCTAGAACCCAGAAGAGGTATAGATGTTATGATCCTCTCACGTCGTTTTTATGTTAGTAAGGATATGACTTTTTTTAGGACGTCATATTATACTACTGCAGGAAAGTCTCCCAGTGCCACACAGGATGTCCCATTGCATATGCCAGTGCTACGCCTCCAGGTCCCTCTGAACCTCCTATAACTCATGATGTTCCTCCCATTACCTATCCTAGACATCTTAATGTGACAAATACCTTCCCCCAGCACTTTCAACGTAGACCTCCCTCCACCACTATACAGGTAGAGGAGCCACTTTCCACCATTCATGCTCAGTCTTCTGCTGATACTGTTGATTCAGACGGAGGTCCAAACCCTACACCACCAGAGGTACCTGATGTGGATCTTCCTATTGCTCAAAGGAAGCCACAACAATCTTATGCTAAATATCATGTTTCCAATTATATGTCTTTTGATCGTTTACCTGTAGCAAGGAGACTTCTTTCTCTTGCAATTGACAGTAAAAATATTCCCAGGAATCATATTGAATCTTCTCATGACCCTGCTTGGACCTTGGCCATGGAAGAGATGGTTGCTTTTCAGTCCAAGAGTACCTGGGATCTTGTTGACCTACCCCCTAGTGCTACAGCTATAGGATGTAGGTCGGCATTCACCCTAAAATGCTGCTTAAATGGTACAGTGGAAAAATACAAAGCACGATTGGTTGCCAAATGTTACAAACATTTGGAGTGGACTATTTTAAGACGTTTTCCCCAGTAGCCAAATTCAATTCAGTGAGAATACTCCTTTCTGTGGTAGTTAACAGTAGTTGGTCAGTTTCTCAACTTGATATCAAAAATGCCTATTTATGATGATTTAGAGGAGGAAGTCTACATGCAGCAACCCACTAGTTTTGTGATTGAGGGGGTGTCAGAGAGTTGCAGTTTGAAGAAGGCCATTTATGGTATTAAGTAGAGTCCCAGGGCTTGATTTAAGATATTTAGTAAAGTTATACAAGAGTTTAGCTTTACTAAATCCACTGCAGATCACTTTGTTTTTACCATATATAGATCTTCTAGATCTATTATTATAATTGTATATGTAGATGATATACTACTTACTAGAAGTGATGAAACAAGGATAGAAGCTACCGAAAAGTTCCTGCACTCTCAGTTTGTCGCCAAAAATTTGGGAATGATAAATTATTTTCTTGGCATTGAAGTACAACATGTTGGTGGTGGTCTAGTTTTATCACAGAGGAAATATGTTCTTGACATGCTAAAAGAAATAAGGATGCTTGGTTGCAAGCCTGTCAACATTCCTATGAACCCCTCCTTGCCACTTGCAGATTCTAAGAGTCCATTGCTTGAAGTTGTCACCAGATACTGTGCTATGGTGGGAAAATTATTGTATTTGACTGTTACGAGACATGACCTTTGTTTTGTTGTTGGGAGATTGAGTTTAAGCAGTCTCCTAAAAAGGTTCACTGGGATGGTGGTGTGTGTTAGGTGTTAAGATACCTCAAGCAAGCTCCTGGGAAGGGGCTATCATTTATGAAGCATTGTCATCTGAACGTCTAAGGGTATTCTGATGCAAGTTCTACAAGGGCACATGAAGATAGGATATCTACTACTGGCTATTATACCTATGTGGGTGCCAACCTAGTCACATGGAAAAGCAAAAAGTAAAATGTTGTTTCCAGATCCAATGCAAAATCAGAGTGTAGGGCTATGGCCCATACTACTTGCGAGCAAAGTTCGAAATGCCGATTTCGACGCCGTGCCAATGAAATTGTAGGTATGCATTTCATGGGCATGCCAAAGGCATGCCGTGGAAATGCCCATTTTTCGATGGCAGATTTCGACGATTTCGATGGCCCGAAAAAATGACATTTCGAGGTACGCCGAGGGCATGCCGATAGAAATGACAAATAACAGAAATGATTAAAATTTGAAAGACCACTAAATCAAGATGTTAGAAACATATTTACAGTTGTAAGGCTATATGAAAAAAAAAATAATTGTTATTTGTGTGTGCGTGCGTGTGTGCGTGTGCGTGCGTGTCTTCCCTCCAAGAATCCCATTTCAGTTTCCCACCGGTCTAATTCCCAATGGGTCCAATTCCCAGCGTAGGCTTCCCCTGTGTTTCAAAGTGTGTGACCTTTGATCCCCTCCAAGAATCCCAGTTTCCAGCTGCACAGCAGACGGTCGGCATGCCACCGGTTTCGTCGGCAACTGTCGGCATGCCGGTGAAACCCTCAGCATGCCGACGGTTTGCCTGTAAACCGACACAGAGATTGTGTCGACATGACCTTGCTCCAAAAACCCCCTTGCCGACGACATGCCGTCGGCATTTAAATCACTGCTTGCGAGCTCCTATGGGTGAAATCTATTTTATGTGATTCAAGAGTGTCTATTTCTGGTCCTACTCTCATGTATTGTGATTGTTGGGAATAAAAGTATCACGTGGTATGACCCATACTACTTGCGAGCTCCTGTAAGTGAAATCTATTTTATGTGATTTGAGAGTGTTTGTTTTTTGTCCTACTCCCATGTACTGTGATTGTTGGGAATAAAAGTATCATGTGGTAGCCATATTAGGCCACGTGGCACAGTCCAGTGGGCACCCAAAGGGACTTTGGCCCTATGGGATTTTTTATGTCTTATCCAAGTTTGGTGGTCCTAGTTTGGTAGATTTCATTTTAGAAAGTTTGTTTAAGAGATTCTGGTTTTTCCTATTTTTAGAAGATATGATTAGATCAAGATTGGTTTTGTTTTTTATTTTAGAGGATTGTGATGTGTTCTATCTCTATAAAAGAGTCTTTGTAATCCTTTTATCTGAGTTAAAGAAACAATTCTTCCAACAATACAACTCCCTCTCATCTCTTTCTTCCTCTCAACTAACAGCTGCACCCTCTCTCTCTTCCCTGTCGTGAGAATAGGGACTGTTGGCAACACCTATTGCTGCCCATTATCCATACATGGAAGAGCCTCTATGCTTCCGAATCGTGCCAAACTTAACATGGTATTAGAGCCTTCGATCTTGGCTCTTCCCGAAGGATTCTCTACACGTGTAGGAAGGAGGAAAAGAAAAGAAAAGGCCACATTGTGCATGATTTTTCTTGAAAGACCATCAACTTCACCTTCATTTAGTGACCTTATACACGCCCAAAGAAACCGAGTGCCTTACGTTGGCTTACAAGGTGTAGGAGCAACAGCATCGACTCGAATTGAGGGGTTGCGTGGAACCCTCTAGCACACTCGGGAACACCAAGTTCAAGTGTGTGGCTCTCGGATGTAGAAAAAAGAGGCATAGAAGCTCCTCTCAATCTTTTAGAATGAAGCGATGGCAGATTCGAAGATTAATACTACTTGAGAAAGCGCCTAAGACAAAGATGCAGCTAAGAAGAAAATGTTGGAGAAGAGAGCCCATCAACTTTTACGAAGACAAGACAACTACTCCAATAGCCACAACTTCATAGGTTGCCAAAAAGATGACTGCAAAGGTGGCAAGAGGATGTGCATCAGGAGAAGATGGAGTGTTTGGCCGCATCATCACCGAGCCAAGTTCGACAAGTTATCATCCTCCCGACTTCGACTTGAGGGGGAGTGTTGGAAATAAAACTGCCACGAGGTAATGCCACGTAGCAATCTAGTGGGCACCCAAAGGGATGCCAGCCCAATGGGATTTTTTGTATGTCTTATCCAAATTTGGTAGATTTGGTTTTAGAAAGTATGTTTTAGAGGATTTGGTCTTTCCTATTTTTAGAAGATTTGATTAGCTTAGGATTGATTTTGTTTCTTATTTTAGAGGATTGTGATGTGTTCTCTCTCTATAAAAGAGTCTTTGTAATCTTTTTTTCAGAGTTAAAGAAACAATTCTTCCAACAATACAACTCCCTCTCTTTCTTCCTCTCAACCGACAGTTGCACCCTCTCTCTCTTCCCCTGTCGTGAGAATAGGGGCTGCTGGCAGCACCTATTGCTGCCCATTATCCTCACGTGGAAGAACCTCCATGCTTTCGGATCGCGCCAAACTCAACAGTGATAAAAGAGCTGCATCTATTACCAATAATCATGCATTCTACGAGAGAACCAAGCACATAGAAGTGGATTTCCATTTTATCAAAGATGCTATCACTACTGGTAATATACTACACCTTATATTGCTACTGAAGATCAAATTGCAGATGCCTTCACCAAAGCACTCTCCAAGAAGCATCTTGAGTTGTTATGTTCCAAGCTGAGCATGCTTGATGTCTATGCTCCAGCTTAAGAGGGAGTATTGAGTTATCTATTTTTGTGTGTTTTGTAGTTCTTTTTATTAGTGTTTTAAATGCCGCCGGCAAGGCCATTTTCGGAAAGTGGCCAGCTGACACAGCGCAGGTATCGATTTACAGGGGTGCCGATGGCATGCCGACAATTTCGACAGCATGCCGACGATATGGGCAGCATGCCGCCAGTGCCAACAAAGCTGCTACTACTGGAAGCGCGAGAATGAAATTCCAGCTGGGCACGACTGAGCAGGAGGTTCAAAATTTGAAAAAAATAGGTGCGAGTGCAATTCAAGGTAGGTCACACACACAAATTGAGTATTTATGTGATTTTACACACATACAAAAAATTGAGTATTTTAACATCATTTTGAGTATTTGTGATTTTTTGTCGGCATGTTGTCGACATGCCCTCAACATTCCCACGACGTGCCCTCGGCATACCCATCGGCATGGTCATTGAAAAACGGGTATTTCCACGGCATGCCTTTGGAATGCCCACGAAATGCATAATTAAAATTTCATTGGCACAGCATCGAAATCAACATTTCGAACCTTACTTTTTATATTGATATATTGTGAGAGGGCAATCTTGTAACTTTATCCTTTGGTTGCCTCTCTACATAAAGGCACCTAGGGTTTTTCTAATAAAATTAATTGACATTTGCAACCTAACAAGGGATTTCCTACATACTACTCATATCAATTCTGAAGATCAAGCAACATATATTTTTAACAAGGCACTTCCCAGGATTTCCTTTAATAAATATTGTTCCAAGCTAGCACAATTGACATCTATGCTCCAGCTTAAGAGGCAATGTTGAGAATTATGTTATCATTTGTCCTTTTTTCATTTCTCATGATTTTTGGGTCTCTCTGCAATTTTCCCAGATCCTTTATATAATGAGGATTATGATTTCATAATAGACAATTGACTTATTTCTTCTAATTGTTAGCTTCAATCACAGATGACCAAGGGACAACCACCTCCTTTGCTCATTTCCCACAAAGCAAATGCTTGAGGAATAACAATGTCCTCTGGCCATGAATAAAGTCAATGTCTCAAGGCTCCACAAGCAATGCATTTCACAAGGTCATGGAAGTTTGCCATGAAGTGACCCACCCATGACAAAGGAAGCAACAAACCACATGAGTCCTAACAAAAGCACAATAGGAAGCCTCGATGTTCCAAAACCTCCTAGAAATGAGCGTCCAACTATTCTTCCCACCCACCCTCTCCTCTCTCCCCATCAACCCTCTTTAGCAACATGGCCTTTCCCCTCACTCAAGCATCTCCAACCCAAACTCCATTTCCCTATCCTCTTCTAAAGATAGACAATAATTGGCCATGTTTTTAAAAAAAAAGGGAAATAACCACCCAAAGTTCAAAAAGGTGGCTAAATAATTACTACTTATCCAAATAAAAATCAAAGAGGAAATAGTGTTAATGAGGATGCTCCCCCTTAAAGACCACTGCATTCTTTCTAAGCCAAAAGCCCCAAAGCATCGTAAGGACCTTAGCTTTCTCCCCTTTGGACTAGTAAGCATTGTTTCCCATATGTTGTCCACCTCTCCTGAATGAGCTCCAAAAGTCCCTTTGATTGGAGTATTGAATCCAACTCAAATTAAAGTGCCTTTACGTTTGCATCGCAAAAGTACAAGCAAAGAAAAGGTAATCTATGTCCTCATCCTCCCCCTCACAAAGCAAGCATAGTTTATCAGCTTCAGGAACTTATCTCGCTCTCCATAACCTCGTCATCAACTGGCCCCTCCTAAGTAACCAAGAGAAGATCATGATCTTCAACAGGCATATTGTTGTCCATATCTACCTGCAATCTCTTATTAAGTCAATATCCATTGGCACTCCCACAGTTCTTAACCTCTAGCATGCTTCCTTTACAGAGAAGTCTCCATCCCAAACAAAAGAATCTATTCTCCCTTCTGGCTCAAATCCCTCCAACTCTTAGAACAATGTTTGCAGTTCCAAGATCCTCTAATCCAACAAAACGTGGGGCACCAAGACCCATCCTAGCAATCAACAACGATAGCCTCCTTATCACTTGTTAGTGCAAATAACCTTGGATATATGTCCTTTAAGTTTCCCATGCTCATCCAATCATCCAACCAAAAGCGGAACATTTCTCCTAAACCAACAAAAGGGGAAAAGAAGTGTTGCACGTTCGGAACCTCAAGGCCAACACCCCCAAGAAACTGAGAAGTACCACCCAAAGGGTCCATCAACAACTCCCAATGTATCCTCATACTGTACAATGTCTCAAGGACTTGGCCTAGAAGATCCTATCAATGCTCAAGTATTCTTCTAATTCACTTTACAAGGTAGCTGTCATTCATGTTGATCAAGTCTCTACCCCTAGTTTGCAAATCTCCTCCCAAGAGACCAACCTTGCTCCTCTTCCTGTGGAGCCAAAGTTAGTCCAAAAGAAATCTCTGATCAAACCAGTGAACTTTCACTCAATCTTCAGTGGCAACTTGAAGATAGAGAGGAAATAGGAGGGAATAGAGGCTACCACCAACCTACCACCTCTAGAGAGAACCTTTGAAGCCCCTACCTAGCCAGCATCTTCTCCATTCTGTCAATCAGTGGTACCCATTCCTACTTGGCTATCCATCTATCAGACAAAGGTAAACCCAAAGAGGAAATGGGTAAAGATCCTTCCAGAGATAATAATTGGCCATGTTGTGATGGACATAATGAACATTTGCCATTTGATTTCATGGAAGTTGGTTGTATCTATGACAATTAGAATTGAAAAAATATTGTTGGCACTTACCAATTAACACAAAGAAAGACAACAAAAATGTCCAAATTCAATCCCAAAACCACAAGCAAGAAAGATAATTTGACCACTCTTTCCGTAATACCAAGACA
Organism: Thalassia testudinum; assembly: GCA_037157565.1. NCBI lineage: Eukaryota > Viridiplantae > Streptophyta > Magnoliopsida > Alismatales > Hydrocharitaceae > Thalassia > Thalassia testudinum. Next base: position 5,409,161 of record JAZHRO010000014.1, read on the forward strand.
AGGACGTAAGGAAATTTAGTCAAATAAGCGATCGTGAGTATGTTTTGCACCTAATACAAACCCTAAATCTCTAATGCAGCAGTTAACATGGCTGCACTAACCACATTATTAAGGTCACTACCAATGCCACAATTCCTCATGCTCCCTAAACAAATACGTACAATTTAGGGATTTTTTTTTTTTTGAAAGGGACCCTCCCCAACTAACCATAGGATCCACGGTCTCCACCCCTAAACTACAAATACTCATTGTTGGACCAACTTCCTCTTTCTAAATGGACAATCTCAAAACATAGGTGCCTCTTCATCATAACAAATTTGTTACGATAAACTCGATCTTACAACCTACATGCCTTCAACCTTTATTAATCAAGAATAAGGCATTTGGGGGACCAAGTCCAAGGATTCTCAATACATCTTTGATCCAATTTTGAGTTTTCTAGTGAATGCAAGTGTTGGGAGCAAGACTTTTCAGTTTTGAGACTTGCAGAAGGCACATCAAGAAAGCCCCTTAACTTTCAAGTAAAGGTGGTATCTTTTACAATAGGTCAACACTACGTTGTCAAGACTATCGCCTTAGGCTACCGGACTACCGGGCCAAGCGAGAAAGTCAAAGGTCACCTTGGAGTTATTCCAGGCTAGGGGCTTCATCTGGGCTATCGCCTAGTCACCTTCTTTGTCACCTGGGTCATCTTGCACCTTGTCGCCTTACTCCTAATTCACTTTAGGGAAGACCATAAGACTCTTATTTCGTCTTAAGTTACATATATTATAGATATGTTTGAGCTATATATTGTTGTATATACATAATACATATACACATATATGTTATTGACAGCTTTTATATGGTCAATTTTGTCTTCTCTTCCTAACTTAGACTATTGTTTGTCTGTTAAGACATATGTATAAGTTATACATTATTGTATGTCTATAATGATATAATTATGATATATTGTTGTTTAATGCTGCGTGTATGTATATATTTGTTATTGTCTACAACTATCTAATGATATATAACAATATATATATAAGTTAAGATATTAAGTTTGTATTGTATTGTAAATATACCATATTATAATACATATTATTACCTTGAGTACGACTTCGAGACAACCTTTTGGGCTAGCATTTGTGGGCCATTGGTGGATACCTCTACCCTGTGGACGGCCTTCACTTTATTGTGGTGCATTTTGCTCAGACTCAATGGAGTAGGAGTCTCAATAGAGAGAGTGCTTTATCATTATAATGTTCTTTATAATTTTTGGTGTAATTAGCTCCTTTTATTAATGTAGTGGAAGGTTAACATCCATTGTTAAGCCTTCTTTTCGTCAAAACAAATACATGTCACTATCTTGTTTTAGTAGATACATATGATATATATTTGATTTTTTGTTTTGACCTATTATTATAAATGTAATATATATGTTTACACATTGTATGATAATATAAATACATCTGTTATTGTTATTTAAATATGATATGATCATTATTTTTTTGTTAACGTAAATAGCATTATCATATGTTTCTTATAAAAGTCAATGTTACCATATGAGTTTATTAGACATTCAATATTTTAAGAAATAAAAAGATTTGTCGTCTCAATTCAATCGGGCAATCGCCTTTTTGTCACCTCTCGCCTCGAGCAATTAAGGAGGTTGTCGCCTTGCAGCTGCCTTACACCTTGATAGCTTTGGGTCAACAACAACATCCAGACTAGGGCCTGAACCCCTGATCTTTCAATTGTCAACTTAGACAATTGCACCACTAAAGTAGACTCTCAGAACTTAAACTACGAAAATAAAATTTAACAAAAAATCAATAAAGTGCAATGCATAATGAAAAATTTTAAAAACTAGGACTAGCCAATACATTAAATTTATGGTATAATCAAGAAGTTCCGTATTTATGTGGTCAATGGAGATAATAGTTTTGGATTTTTATATGTATTCCGTCAAAATCATTTGCAATCACGCAAGTGTCACCGACTACTTTTGACATAGACAATCCTAAAAGCTGCTTCATTTTAGAGCACATATCCCCCCATCAAATACTCCTTAATAATTAACAGAGTTAGGCCGGAAGTAAGGTTCTTTTTGTGTTCAAGTCCCCCTATTTCAAAAGTAATAAGATGAAACATTATAAGATCTCCAAAACAACATGATATTACTTTTGAGTCTAACAAATTATTTGTTGGAGGCATATATGCTCCAAAATGAAGTAACTTTTACCGCATTTAACAATAAAATGTTAGGAGAATTTCTGTGATTGCAAATTATTCCACCGACATGTATGTAAATATCTTAGTTAATTTTGGTTGATATGTTTATATTCCCCCTAACATTGATAAGTTCCATAGCCACTTGGAAAAGACTTGCATGTGCAGAAATAATAACAAAGAACCATAGCATCAAGAAATCACATTAAGACCTTGATACATGTGGAAAATCCTTCCCAAGGGTAGGGGAAAACCATAAGAGAAGCAGCCTAGAGGGTCAGTCAACCATAACCATTGATTGTTCTCAAGAGATAAAAGTAGTAGAATAGTCTCTACATAAAACCACATCCCCTATTTCAATCCTAATTCTAAAAGATTAAGAATAAACTCAAAACTCAAATACTACTGTCATATGTATCTTGATATTGTCCATTTATCCAACTTCAAAACCTTGTATCTCTCAATACTCCCCCTTAAGTAAGAGAATGTAAAGATTAGCTTATTACAAATGAATTTATGTACTCATACACGTGAAAACAAATAACAACAAAAATGCACCCTATTCACAACTTACTTCATGACAAGAAGATGCTTCATAGCGGATGTTGCTAAAGAGACTGGTGACTAAAGTGCTGCAAAATGATCCACTCTATGGTTGATTTAGTAAAGCATGACTCTAGCACTTCTCAGCACACCAATACAAATTGAAATTTGAGTAAAGACCTGATACTCTTCTTGAGGCATAAATTTCAGGTATTACAACAAATATCTAACATGTAAACACAAAAAAGCTATCCAGTGAGTCTATATCATAAATACTACCTTTTGCATATACCTCAACAACAAATGAAGCTGAAAACAAGTAACTTGGACGTAATGATGTCTCTCAACATTAAGTCAACTCCACTTCCCATGCGTCCAAATGACTATGATGAATAAAGGTAGAGATGACAATGTCAAACCTGTATGTCCTCTCTATATCTCCACCTTTCTCCCCCACTTATCAAAGTGATAAGGGATGCCCCACTAAGTGAGAAGGAAACTGACAACTTTTTTTTTCTTCCTTCCTTTTTCTTTATACTCTAATTTCCATTTTCTTCTTCCCTCTTTTCATTTTTTTTTTCTTTTTTGCTTTTTTATTGTAAACACGGGTGCAAACAAGTGTTGGAAGAAAAATATTAAGTATGACCTTAATTACTTTAATTTAAGTCCTGAAATGGCTGAAAATCGATCTATGTGGAGGCAAAGAATCCATATAGCCGACCCCACTTAGCGTGGGAAAAGGCTTGGTTGTTGTTGTTATTGTTGTATTATAAACACGGGTGCAGAGTGCAAAAAAATCCAAATAACCTTCTTTAAACTTAGTTGTGCAGGATTTGGGAGTACAAACCCTGATTAAACCACCACGGAATCAAGAGAAGACTTCTTTCCAAGTTTTAGGCCAAACTTTTAGAACAAAAATATGATTAGTTGCAACTTCTAGAGCACAAGCACCGGCTTACAATAACAATAACATATCAATTTAATGGATTTATCTTTTTTAATTCATGCAGAACCTTGAACAGACTTGCTTTGATTTTTATACCATGCATCCAATGATTCAAACTAATAGAGCCACTAATCCTTGTTAAGTTAAAACTTTAAAGTCACCTTGACTTGTTGAAAAGTACCCCATTTAAAACGTTTGGGTGGTTCATTTATAAAACTACCGTTCAATAAATATAACAGTCAACAATCAGTAATTGAGAGGAAATTATCAAGAGTTTTTTTCTCACGAGAAAAGTGGCAAAATTTTATCACTAAATAAATATCTATACCAAGAAAATACGAGCAAAAATTGCCCACTGTGCTCCTCAACTACAATATAATATGTCAAACATAACTAGTCCCCATAAAAACAGAAGCCCATTCACATGGCACCTTAACTTTTGTTTAATTGCAGAAAATAAGCCTCACCTTTAATCAAGGGGATCCCCTTTAGCCATCTAATGGCAATGAGCATATGATGCCCACCTAATTTACAAGTTGCAAATTTGACATGAAACCGTGAATAAGTGCCCCTTGCATCACCGAGAACCTCATGAATGTGAGTTCAAATTTTTAAAACCATGTTACTCAAAGTGAATGGCAAAAAAATTAAAAAAAAAAAAACAATAAGTTAACACCACAAACTTTTGCATAAAATGCCACAGAGACCACTACCTTTAAGCACATACTAAAAGTTTTAAGAAAGACTGAAACATGTTACATGCTACAGGGACCACTACCAGTAAGCACATATTAAAAGATCTTAATCTGAACAAAAACTGACATGTTACATGCAGAAACACATCAACTAACAACTGATGCAAACAATAAATCTCTTTATTTATAAAACCACCCATGCTAGCCCAATGGCAACCTAATTCGTAGCCTAATTATTGGTAATATATTCCTTATTATTTGTTGCAATAATCTATAAGTCGATTGCCAGGTCCTTTGAAACTAAACAGCTTGCGAGCTGGTCATGGAAACAGGCCCAGCATCTTTTTTTTTTTAAGTAAGCCCAACAGAATATCACCAGTTTAAGTTGCATCCTCATCACTCACTGAATTTCTGTGAAACTCACCACCAACATCGAGCCTTGCTGTGAATCTCAACAGTGGCAACCACCAAAACCTACCATGAAGTACACCGCCAGGAGAAAGATGGCCAACCAAATTATGCTTGGAGGACAACTCAAAAACACAACAAACATCACCACATAATCACCAAACAGTAACAAGACCTAAACCTCCTTCGCAGGGGCAAAGGCAAACTCTCTCTAAAAGAGAAGCCAAGGAAGGCATCTCCACTTGAGCATACATCTCATCCGCTTCAAGGTAATAGCTGAAACATCCAATTAAACAGCATCCAAGCTGGACAAGAGTTGATTCCCATTTGCTTGATTGTTGTTGTAACCCTTCATCTTATGTTGCAATGTTGTGTTATTTTATATTTATCTTGGACATATACTGCAATTGTTTCCTCACCCCTCTCTATATAAAGAGGTGTGGGATTTTTTTATTGAAAATAAGATTTCTCATTTCCTTCGACTTGGTATCAAAACAGCGGTCTTAGATTGGCGCTCTAACATCCCACTCAAACAAGCCTCTGTACCCATCCACCCTATCCCTCTCTCCTCTCTCCCCATCACGTCGAAGCTCCACCATCCCCAGCGGCAAGTGTAGTGGCAGTGCCACCAACATTGGCTAGCAGCAACATCGCCGATGGGTGTTGCACCTGCAGCAGCGGTGGCGAGAAGGGACTAGAGCCTCCAGGCAACAACACTAGGGTGTTCCCCCATGTCCTAGCGTGACCAACTCCTGTCCTAAGGGCTCTTGATGAGATCTTGATCTGATTTCCAAGCTATATTGGCTTACATTTTATGATCAAAAGATGATCATTCTCTCTGCAATAATTTTTTTTAATGATCTAAACTCAATTTCCAAATGTTAGGCACAATGGCATCACCAAGTGGCTCAAAGGTGGCATTGGATACTACTACTGTTGCAAGAAACTATAAGAATCTATTTTTTGTTCCGATCTCAAAGTTGGATGAAACCAATTATGCTTAGTGATCTCAAACATTTCTCATGACAGTTGAGGGTCATGATAAATAACATATTTTACTTAAGTCAAAACCAACAGCAAAGACTAAGAAATATGCCACATGAAAGAAAGATAATGCAATGGTGCAGACTTAGATCATGAACTCAGTTGTGCCTCGCATCAAAGATAGCATCATGTACTACAAGACAACGAAGGGATGTGAAATTCACTACATGATACCTATTCTCATAAAAAAAACTCTAGCAAGGTTTTCCAAATTTATCATGAGATAGGTACTCTCCGGCAGGAAGAGCAGTCTCTACCTCAGTACTATGCCACATTGACAGGCCTCCTGGAGAAGTACAACTCTTGTAAACCTATGTGCATGTGTCTAGCACAAAGAGAGTATCGTAGAGAGGTCGTTGTACTTCAGTTTTTATCAGGGTTGGGTCCTGAATACGAGGTTGCCCGTTCCCAAATGTTGACTCTTTCTGAGCTTCCTACTCTAAAGGAAGCTTATGCCCACCTCAGCCAGATTGTTATGTTATCATCCTCTGCAGACGTTGTTGGACGGACATCTGCTCTGATTGCTATTGGTGGTCGTGGTGGCCGAGGTGTCCCTTCTACTAGAGGCCATGGACGTGGTCAGGGGCAGGCTGGCAAACCCCGGACCACATGCACCTTCTGTGGCAAAATGGGCTATGTGGAGACTACATGCTGATCTAAGCATGGTAGACCTCCCATGGCTCATCATGTCGTCGCATCTTCCGAGGAACATTCAGATATTGTTCGATGTGTCGAGTATACTACCATCCTTCAACGTCTCTCCCAGGTGACATAAGAGTCTACTACATCCTCAGATACTGCTACCTTTTCCTCCTTAGGTATAGATTTTGCCTTTGGTACACGTAGTAGATCTGATGATAGTACCATGTGGTTGGTAGATTTAGGGGCATCCAGGCATCTAAGCAGTGATCACAGTTGCTTCCAGCACATTCAGCCTATTACTCCTAGTAGGATAGTCCAAGTTGCATATGGCCAACACTCCAAGAGGGATAATTAAGGAGACATGGCAGCCACCCCTACATTGAGATTACCAGATATTCTTTTTGTTTCTAATTTTCCTATCAGTCTTTTATCTATTAGCAAAATTACTAAATATCTGAATTGTCGTGCATCTTTGATGACATGGGTTGTATCTTTCACGACAAGCTCATAGGGAAGACAATTGGTGCCGGACATGAGGAGGGTATTTATCGCCTAATCCAGACACTAATTGCAGTAGCATGCCAAGGTGAGGTTTTTCCTACAGGTACTGCACTCCAATGGCACCATCAGCTCAGACATTTATCTCTGGACAGGCTTAGACGTGTCATTCCTCACATCTCTCCTGCCATTGAGATATTATGTAATGCTTGTCAACTGGAAAAGCATCACCGCTCCAATTATTACAGCAGTTCTAGCACTACTTCTATTTTTGATTTAGTGCATATGGATGTTTGGGGCCCAAGTCGTGTCAAATCGGCTAGGTCATTGTTACTAACTAGTTGTAGTAGATGATTTTTCTCGGATGTCTTCACTATTTTTATCAAAGAATAAGTTAAATGTTGGTTATGTGATTGAGACATTTCTACTGCAAATAAAGTCTTCTACGATTAAGATTGTCGCTCTGTCAATACTCTTGAGTTCTATATAGGGAGATTGGTTGGCTTTTACAAGTTATATGGCATTGTTCATCAAACATCATGTCCCTATACATCTCAAAAAAATAGGGTTACCAAGCGCAAATATTAGCATTTGGTGAATGTGACCCAGACATTACTCATTCACCATAATATGCCATCTATGTACTGAGGGGACATCGTTCATACTATCTGTTATCTTATTAACAGGATGCCTAGCTCAGTCATTCATGAGCAGATCCCATGGCAAGTTCTATACCGCCACGAGAAGGAGCTTTTTCATGTACCACCATGGGTGTTTGGTTGCATGGCATTTGTCCACCTTACTAAACTAGGGCAGAACAAGTTGGCACCTAGAGCAATCGAGTGTATCTTTTTGAGTTATGGCAACACCTAGAAAGGCTATAGGTGCTATGATCATTTAGGCAAGAGAAACTTCGTCAATGTCGATGTGACATTTCATGAGGCAATCCATATTTCTCTATGACGGGTCACAGGTTGTCTTTTGAGGATAAGTCCACTCCTATGCATGTACCACCAGTTCCTCTAAAGCAAATGCTTATTACTTACAGTGGTTCTGGTGATGACTCAGGCAGTGATAGAGTACACTAAAGAGAGCCTACTATTGTTTACAAATTGATAATTACTTATAGGCAACACAACCCCCCCCTACATGCCACCATCCTCCTCAGACCAAGAATGTATTGATGGCATTGATGTGTTGGCTTCTAGTGGTGATGGTACAGGCCCTTCTAGGGCTACTCCTATACCTTCTCAGTAGGTCGAGTTAGATGATGTGGGCCTTCCAATGGCTATTTGGAAGGCTCCACATAACTGTACTCGATATCAGGTTGCTAGAGTTGTCTCTAATCCCAATCTCGGGAAGACATTTGGCATGTTCACTTATACTATCTGCTTCCACCATCCCCTCGACATATCAGCAGGTCATACTTGATTCGAAATGGCGACAGGCCATGATGGATGAGATGGCCACCCTTTGCTCTCAGGGGGACGTGGGACCTTACTGCCTTGCCACCTAATGCTCATGTTGTTGGATGCCAATGGGTCCTTTACCCTGAAATATAATCCTGCCAAATCTATTTCACGACATAAGGCTCAACTTGTTATAATGGAGTTCACCCAGACTTATGAGGTGGACTTCTTTGATACCTTCTCTCCCATGGCACGCCTCCTGACAGTGCAGATACTAGTCTCTGTTGCTACTCACCTAGGCTGACCATTATATCAGCTGAACATGAAGAACGCTTTTCTCTATGGCGATCTTCATGAGTATAATCCGAAAGGTCATATATGGCCTTAAGCAGAGCTCGCATGCGTGATTTCAAAAGCTTTCTGAGGTGGTACAGATGATGGGACTCAGGAGATCTTCTGCAGATCATTCACACTTTGTCAAGAGAAGTGACAAAGGAGTTGTTGTTCTCCTTGTCTATGATTGAGGTGAAGCGGACTTTGGCTAACAGATTTGTGATGAAAGATTTTGGTCAGTTGAGATTTTCTGGGCATTGAAGTGGCCAGAAGAAAGGAAGGCATAGTTCTTACACATCACAAATATGCCCACAATGTACTACAGGAGACTAGGATGTTGGGAGCTAAACCTACCAACATACTTATGGATCCAAAGGAGCATCTATATAATGCAGAGTCAACAGCTGTAGATAGCATATCTAACAGACAATTAGTGAGCAAGCTATTGTACCTCACCAACACCTGACCAAATATTTCCCTTGCAGTGGAAAAATTGAGTCAGTTCATGGATAAGCCTACAAGACAGCACTGGGAGGTAGCAATGCAGGTTTTCAAGTATCTGAAGAGAGCTTCTAGTCTTGGTATTCTTTTCAACAGAGGTACCTCAATGATAGTGGTTGGCTTATTCTGATGCGGACTATGCAAGATGCTTGGCTGACCAGAAGTCAACCATTGGTTTCTATACATATGTCACTAGGAACCTGATGACGTGGAGTAAGAACTAGGGAGTTGTTTCCAGATCTAATGCAAAGTTTGAGTACCGAACTATGGCTCAGACTGCCACCGAGATGGTTTGAGTGAGATCTATTTTACATGATTTACATGTTCAAGTGGAAGAGCCCATGGAGATGCGATGTGAGTACTGTACTACTACTTATATTGCTAACCAAATATTTCACGAGCGCACTAAACACATCAAGGTTGATTGTCACTACACCAGAGATCTTATTCAGCGTGGGATCATCTACACCACTCTTATTGCCAAGGGTGCAAAAATTGGTCAATGTGGCTGATTAATCGGCCACATAAATATATGTAATCAAAAAATGAACCGACTATCTATATTCGACCCTATAGTTGGTCTACCCGATTAATCGGCCGACCAAATAAAACCTAAATAACACCCAAACGACACCCAACTTCTCCCAACGCACGAAAGACCTATGCACAAAACCCTTAGTCCCTCACAAGGCTTCTCTCTAATGCTCTCACCATCGCCCACCAATGATCGACCCACTGCCACCCAGAGCCTCTTCGTGAGTCACCGCCTCGACCCGCAGGTGTTTGATCATCATTGCACCCCCCAACCCCTCCAACGCTAGTGAGCGGTCTCCACGATGGCTGCTAGTAGTTGCTATCATCGCCAATGATTCCATCACCAGTGAGTGGTGCGTCGGTGGCTGCCGTCCTTTCACCGTTGGCTGCTGCTCTCCACAGTCTACTAATAGCCATTGCTTCTCTCTATTCTCTTCTTATCGATGGTTGCTTGTTCCTCTCTCAACTTTCTTTCATGTTTAATGATATTGATTTCTTTAAAAAAAATGTTTAATAACTTTGTTTTAATGATTTTCTTGCAAATGTGAGTTTAGATTAGTTTTTGTTATTGTAAGTTGCATGTATTAGTTTAGATTGGTTTGTGAATTGCATTTATTACTTTTTTTTGTGATTTGGATTTCATACATAGTAGCATATGCTACTGATTTTTAGATTTTATGCTTTAGACGTTCATTTACGATTAGTTGGTGAGTTGCAATCATGAGTTGCATATATTCATGTAAGTTGTAACATGTTCTTCAAGTCTTTTTGTTCTAATGTGATGTTAATTGAGAATTCTAAATTCTAATTACATGTTGATTTTTTTTCATATTTTACGATTTTAGTTAAATAGATTTTAAGATCATATATGTTTTATTTTTATAATTTCTTATGTTTCACTTGTGGAGGCATGTTAGTCTTTTAGGTTTTTTCTTTTGAAAAGGTAGTCTTTTAGGTTATCTCCATGTTATTTCCAACCCTCAACATATATGATATATTAAATGTTGATTTATTTCATAAATTCACATATAAGAGGATTTATTTGAGTGTCGATTTAATGTTTTAGTTATCAACATATCTCATGATATATTTCCTCTTGATTTTTAACAGGATTGAATTGAGTAAATAGTTTGTGGAAGACATGATTCCCACAAATCCTAGATTTGGTTCTGACTCATGCATAACTCTTTTTTATGTCCCGCCTAAATCAATGAATCCTAGATGAAGATACAGATATCTTGCCAATAAAGAGGATCCAAACACCATCACTTGTAGGCTTTGCAAGAAGGTGGTGAAAGGTGGAATTAACAGATTTAAACAACATTTAGCACACATTAAAGGCAACACAACTTCTTGCCCAAAGGTTGATGAAGAGATTAAGAATGTTATTAAGGAATACATTGATGGATTAAAGGCAAAAAAAGCAAACAAGGAGTGAGCATTACAAGAAGTCAGGGAAGAGGTTGATATTGGATATGATCCAGGCACTGCTAAATCGGGAAGAGTGGCAAAAAAAGTAGACTCTCGGAATCAGTTGAAGAAGTTAACAAATGTGCCTAAGGATTTGCGACAAACCACCATTAAAGATGCCTATGCCATGGATCAACGAGATGAGACATATGCATTTATTTATGATTGGGCCTATTATTATGACATTCCATTCAATGCACTTTGCAACGATCATTTTGTACAAATGGCTGAGGCAATTGGGCATTGTGGTCCAAGACTTGGAATTCCTCGATATGAGATTTCTAAACTATTTTTGAAGAAGTCTTGTACAGAAGACCAAGCAAGCAGTGTAAAGCCATAGAGACATGGAAAACTACAAGATGCTCTATCATGGCCGATGCTTGGACTGATATGCGTGGAAGTAGCATTATGAATTTGTATGTCCACTATCCACTTGGGATATCTTTTCTAAAATCTATTCATCTAATGAGTCACATACTTCCGATTGCATCTTTGGCTTTATTGAAGAAAGCATTGAAGAAGTTGGAGTGGAAAATGTTATCCAAGTTGTCACAGATAACCTTGATGAAGATAAAGTATTCACATTTTTTGGACATCATGTGCCGCGCATATCATTAATTTGGTGCTTGAGGAGAGTGGAAGAAAACATAAGATAAAGAATGTGATCACAAATGCAAGGAGACTCACTGCGTTCATTTATAGTCATACTATAATTTTGAGTATGGTGTGGCACTTTACTGAAAAAAGAGACATTACGAGACCTGGATAGGCTAGATTTGCTACTACTTTTCTTACGCTGCAAAGCATACTAGACAAGAAAGATAAATTGAGGGTTATGTTTTCTTCTGATGATTGGCAACATTGCAAATGATCTAAGTACAAAAAAGGAGATAAAGCAATATCTACAATCTTAAGTCCATCTTTTTGGAATCAAGTCACTTGTTCAATGAAGATTTTTACTCCTTTGATTCGTCGCTTGCGAGTTGTTGACTCGGATGAGAAACCATCCATGGGTTTTGTTTATAAGGGCTTAGAGGAGGCAAAGGAGGAGATGCTGGCAATTTGTAATGACAATGAGTTGTCCTATAAGCCCATTTGAGGAGGCAATACAAAAGAAAACCAAATGACAACTTGATACACTACTTCATTAGGCTGCATATTTTCTTAATCCTTATTATTTCTATAAGGTTTGTACCATGTTTGAAACAAATGGTGACGTGAAGTATGGGTTGATAACTTGCAATGAGCAATTCTATCCTGACCTAGATGTGCAAGGCATCATTATAATAGAGTTAATTACATACAAACTTGGCAAGGATATGTTTGGTAAACCATTGATTATAAGGCAAAGGTCGATCAATGATGAGTACTCAGATCCAAGTAATTCAATAATTTAATTACATGGCCTCTTTTATGTAAATCCAAGATTGTAGTATTTATTTATAATTTTCATTTATTAAACAGTTATTTGGCGATCTCTGTATAGAAGTGATACACCTTATCTACAACAAATGACAATTAAGATCCTAAGTTTGACCTCTACGTCCTCCGATTGTGAGAATAAGTGAAGCACCTTTTTAAGGGCAATGAGTCTAATGACTTAGTTAACATAGTAACTCCAACATTTAAGCTATCATATATGACATATGTAACAATGTGCTCCTTCACTTCTAGATCCATACAAAGTTCAGGGCCAACTTGATAATGCCAAGGCTGAATGACTTGGTTTTTATACGATTCAATGCAAAGTTGAGGGATCATAAACAAGAGGCTGTAAAAGAGATCCAATTGCTTCAAAGGATCGTGCAGATGCAGCAATATGGGTGTTTGATGTGGCAACTGAAGAAGATAAAGTTTTTCCAGGAGTAGGATTAACTTTGGGTGCCGTTGCAGTGGCATGTGGTGCAGAAGATGTATTGCAACAAAGGAGTCTTAGAGTTGACAAAGGCAAACAAACATCCACCTCAAGAGCTCCAACAAACTCGACTTTAAGGAGGAGGAGGAGGAAGAGGAGGAAGCTAGTTTTAAAGAGATCGATGAAGAAGATGACATTGTGGAGGATGTTCCCTTATTTCTGGATGAGGAGGAGGATTGAATCATAATATTTTCTTGAGATATTTCTTTGAAAATTTGCTATCTATTTTATACTTTTTGTGGCATTTGAAACTAAACACTTGCCTCCTTTAGATTTATGATACACTAATCTTAGTTTATTTGTCTTATTTTATGTGTTGTGATATTGGTACTTATTTGTTAGAAACTATGTTGAGAGAATATGTATATCAAAAAATAATATTAATATATATGTAATCTTTCAATTTATATATATGTATACTTAATATGTATAATGGTATATATAATTATATTTAAAATTTTCAATATTAAAAAATACTACACCGATTAATCCATAATTAATCACTCATATACCGTATACTTCTTAATTGGTAACCTCACCGACTGAATACCGACTACCGATTTCTGCAGCCTTGATCTATTGCTTCGGAGGACCAAACAACCAACATTTTTACCAAGCCCCTTCCTTGCTCTGCTTTTGAAGTTTGTTGTTCCAAGTTAAGCATAATTGACATCTATGCTCCAACTTAAGGAAGAGTGTTGTCGTTCCCTTTCATGTTATGTTGTAGTGTTGTGTTATTTTATATTTATCCTAACATGTACTGCAATTATTTCCTCACCTTTATATAAAGAGGTGTAAAATTTTCTATTGACAATAAGACGTCTCATTTTGTTCGACTTTGACAAGGGACCATCTTTTCTATTATGGCATTAGGAGAAATCTATTAAAACTGAAACAAACTTTAGGAATGCCTCCAACATGAATCTTGACAATGCTTAAATCCTTGCACTCAAGGCAACGAGGTGACAGCCATGCAAATTCTCACAAAATGTCCATCGATGGTAGAGAACACGAGAAGAAATATAGTGGTCAAAATGCCACCTTAAATGCTCAAGCTCCACAAACGTCTTCCCCAAAACCTTAGGGCCCCATTTGGCAAAGGTTTAAAGTTTAAGAATTGGATAAAGTTTAGGAAGTCGTAGGAAGGGATAAGTTGATGGGTAAGAAGCGGGTTAGTAGGTATGAATGTGATAGTTGAGTTAGTATGTTGTTATTAATTTTTGTTTTTATTTACATTGGGAGTGGATTAGTAGGATAGATATGATAGGTGGATGAGATGCGTAAGAGTGAGTTAGTGGAGGTAAATATGATTAGTAAGAAGTAAATATGATGATGATGGTAAATGTGATGGTGGGGAAAAAAAACTTTTTCACTATTTATGCATTGTTCACTTTACCCTTGACACATAAGATAAAACCTCCCTTTAAACTTCTACCAAATAGGGCCTAGAAGAAAATAGAATATACTATATAACTGAAGAAATGAAATGGCTAGTTTGAAAAAACCTTAGCTCTCCTTATACAGTGAAGGCTAGGGGAATATTACAAGCATACATGCAAATATGTAAGAAACGGGAATAAGGCCATAGAAGAAAAAAATAAGATAAATATCTCAACACTCTCACAAGTTGGAGCATAATGTTGATCATGCTTAGGTTGGAATAAAAGCGATCAATAGAGGCACAATGAAGAGCCTTTGAAAATATATCAACTACTTGATCTTCATGTAAAACAATAAACATAAAAAACTGTTAGAGCAGTTTGACAAAATAGTGTAATGCTATAGTCCACACAAAGGGATGCCTCTCAGTGATGGGAAGTAAAGGCCCTGTAGTTTAATATATAACCATCAAGCTATTTGAAGTACAGACAAGGGTAATTTGGTGTATGAGCACTGGGAAAATTGCACAGACACAACACACCTTGACACATGCTCATTGTCAACTTGAAGAATATTTTGATAGCTAAAAATTTAGTGAGAGTAAATGCAACTTGGTCTTAATAGTTATATAATGAATTGCAACTTCTCGTATCTTAACTTTTCTCAAATAAAAGATGGCCAATCTATACATGTTTTAAACAATCATGGAAACTAGATTGATAGCCAATGCACATGCACTCTGATCATCGCAAAAGATAGTAGCGGATTTGTTCAAAATTCCAAGGTCATTCAAAACAACACGAGCCGGAATAACTTCACTGGTTGCCGCAGATAGGGCTCCATACTTAGTCTCACTACTGGGTCTAGTTACAATTCTCTACTCATATCAATTTTTCCAAGATATTAACTTCTAGGCATGATAGATGTATTACCTTATCATAGAATTGCATTCTATGCACTTGGTCCTCTCAGCATCAGAGAAGGCAACAAGGTAACTGAAACCATGCATCAGATCAGGGTCATGAGTGTAGCATGGTCCATTCATATTAGTTCCCTTTAGATCCTTGAAACTTAGAATGAGCTTGACTACTTCATGGAAGAGATGAGAAATAAAGCTAAAGCACTTGAGAGAGGATGTAAAATCAAAGGCTTCCAACTAGGCAAATGCAAGTTCAATATCCAAGGACACCTACATCTGTCAAAGGAAAGGGACACATTTTACTCTTAACCATCAATTAAGCATCCTGACCCACCCACTCTCTATAAGCCTCCCTCCAAAAGGGGAACCGAACGCATACATGTTATATAATCATAAAAATGGGTCAAAGATGATTTCCAAATTACCATTTGATTGTTAGCACTAGGGAAGGTGCATTCTTACTATGAAAACATCAAGAGTTTATTTTATCATTACAATGAAATAATGAGTTAAGATCCTTCCGATCTATGCCACTCTTCGAAGTATGCTTGACAAAGCAAGGGGTACAGCTGCAATGGCAATAGCTTTTATCTATCGTTGGCTTTACCTTATTTCAGAAATCTCTAATTTTCACCTGATCTTTATTGAGGATTATTTTGGTTGCTTTTGGTGGATTGGTCACTACCAGGTTGGACCAAATGTCAACCTATGGAGGTACTGTTTCTTCAATCTTTCATTTTCTTCTTGTTCTTTGCCATTATCATTCTTGGGATAAGTTGGAAGAGGAATTTCAAGTTCTTAAATAGAAAAAAGATAAAAGTGAAGGTCAAAAAAATGAGTATTACACCAAGAATTAACAAGCACGTGAGCTTTTGCCCATGTTGATATAAATTAGATGGGGAAAAGCTCTTCCTATGGAAGATGTATACTTTCTAATTCGAGGAGTCAACCACTACAGCATACTAGGAACCTCTCAGGATGCCTTTTTTTCCTATCCTCTAACTATCGCCAAGACGATAACCCACTCGAGCTAAAATCAGGCAAATAATTAAGGGGGGATTCTCAAAAATCATTACACTTTGACTCTTATATGTGTACTAGATGCTCATATGTGAAAGTAAACTATAGGGGGTCAAAGAAATGCTCTCTTTCTTGTCCACTCTAAGGGGTACAGACACTTACACAAATTACAAGTGATGATTACAAAACTGGTGGGTAAGTCAGCAAGTGTCAATTACATCCATTAAAAGAAAGGCTCAAAATCTCCGAAATTATTTAGCAATATGTGACATGTAGTTGAAAAGAGATTCGATGAATCAAAGCTAGAAGGAAAGATATGAATCTATTGGTCAATTTCACATAATTCCCCACTTCTGGCTTTGTTCTTGCTTAGCTTTCCTATTTCCTAAGGCTCGGTTAGGTTTTGGAGTAAATTCATAGGGTAGGTGATGCGACAAGGACAAATGACCTGTGCATAAATAGTAACATGGTGCAAGCAAGATTTACGAGAAATATCAACTCAATTCTTTACCTATAACATATTAACTCACCTATCACATTTAACCCTACTTACTCCACTTTCCAACAAAACAATAATAAGAAACAATCCAATATTAAATACAAAACAACTAAACTATAATCCTCTCTCTATATTTAAATCACATCAATATATAACTTTACAACATATCAATTAACCTATCACATGTATCACCCACTAACCAACACTTACACCGCTACCTCTACAACTTACCCCTTCCTAATTTTTACCCAAGCATAAACACTAATCCTCATCCAAGTAAGGCCAAAAAGATCATCTATTTATTTGTTCACGTGGCACTGCCATGTGGCACATCAGTCACATGGCAATCTAGTCAGGCAAGGAAGGGCACCGACCCTAGTTGATTTCTTAAGGGTAAAGTCTAGTTTACTTTGAGTCCAAGTTTTTTATTTTTAGTATGTTAAGTTGTCTATTAATCAAGTTATTAGAAAGATATTTTATAGTTTATTTAAAGACTAGAACATATGCAATGTTCTGATTGAATTGAATACAACAATTCTTCCGATCTCTCTCAACTCCTCTCGTCTCTCTCACCAACTCTCTCCATCGCCCTCCATGCTCCATGCGTGGGATCTTCCATGTGACAAGGCTGTCATGCTTCCATGAATCTTCACATGGTATCAAAGTGGGCATTCCGAGCCCACTAGCCTTCACACATGGAACAGGAGCGAGGAGAAGAGCATCCACGCACAAGAAGTTCCCCTTACATGTGAACCTTCCATGCATCACCGAGGCCACGCGGTTCCTGGCATCTTCGTCTAACGTAGAGAGTTCTCTCAAGAACTCCTTGAAGATCCTTGGCACCTTAGGCAAGGTCCAAGGGGATAAGAAGAGGACCCCGGCGAATCATCTCTCTCATATATCCAGCGCCTTACGCGGAGCATAAAAGAAGAGAGCAATTCGTTTCTTGAAAATGAAGATGGTGAAACTCGAGGCCCAGAAAAGGGAAGAGAAGATTTATCAAGTTATGATACGATTGGTGATCTTCATGCTTTTTCAACGGATACTTCATATCTAATTTTTTACTCCTTCAAAAGAAGAAATTTTTCCAGAGAAAAAGTGTCAAATATCATGTACGGGATCGCACATCTTCCTATCAATTCAAGAAAATCAAACAGTATCTCAAAGTACTGAGGAAACACCCACAATCATCGCAACGACTTCCGAGGTTGCTAAAAGGAGCAAAATGACTTTCCAAGTTGTAAAAAGACTAGTGGTTGATCCAAGAAATACATTTATCAAGGATTCGAGCAAGATACAAGTGGTGAGGCATCTAACCTCACAAAATTGAAGAGCAAGTCATCGTCCTCCCAGCCTCAACTTGAAGGGAAGTGTAAAAAATTAAGAAGCCACGTAGCACTACCACATGGCACAATGGCCATGTGGACAGTGCCATGTGACAGTCCAATCGGCCAAGGAAGGGCACTGACCTTAGTTGATTTCTTGAAGGTCAAATCTAGTTTACTTTGAGTACAAGTTTTCTATTTTTAGTATGTTAAAGGTGTCTTCATCAAGTTGTTAGGAGGATATTTTATTTGTTGTTTTTAGAGATTTGATTGATTCTGTTTTCCTTATTTAGAGACTAGGAATATCTCTCTAATTTTTTAATTGAGATGAATACAACAATTCTTCCAATCTCTCTCAACTCCTCTCCTCTCTTTCACCAACTTTCTCTATCCATGATGCTCCACGCTCCACACATGGGATCTTTCATTCCATGTGCCAAGGTCGTCACACTTCCACGAATCTTCACACCTACAATAGACACAAATCTAGAGAAAGGACTTGTGGCTTCCTCTAACTAAATGCACAAAGCCTTTTGCTGGCAAACAATTGTATTCACAGTTATTCATGTGACATGTCAACATCCTCACTTTTATATCTCCAGGTCTTGTCACCAAAAGCCTTTCCTAGTTAGCAAACATGTGCCTACTGACACCAAAAACCTAAGGCCAATTTTTCAACAAGATGGAAGAATTAAGGAGATGTCATGTATAAGATCAATGCATGCTAGTTGAAAGGAAAAAGGAGTTTCATTTGAAATTTGAAAGTTAAGGGCAACTATAAGTGAAACCTACAATGTCAAATGTTGAATTATCAATTGTAAGCTTGTATAGTTGTTTATGGTAGAAATTAAAATGTTAAGAGAAATAGGTCACCACACAAGAAAGGATTGAATCCAATGTCAAAGAAGATGTTAGCGTCCAACCACCAAGGTTCGAAATGTCGATTTTGAGGTCATGCCGACGAAATTCTAAGTGTACATTTCGTGGGTATGTCGAGGGCATGCTGTGGAAATGCTTATTTTTCGATGAGCATGCCGATGAGCATGCCGAGGGTATACTGATGCATACCAACAAAAATAACAAATGTAGTCAAAAAAAGCCAGCAGCAACCTTGGCATAGGCACCTATTTCGTCGGCATGCTGACGATATCCCTGTAAATCGACACTTTATCCATGTCGGCACGGCCCCAACTCGAAAATGGCCTTGCCGACAGCATTTAAAACGATGCCAACCACAATATAAGACAAAAGAAAAGCGACCACCAATCCAGGATCTATGAGAGGGTGCTTTCATCTACTAACCAAAGGTGAAAGAAGCTTGATGTTGATCCAAGAGAAAAAGGCCATGAAAGAGCAAAGAAGTGTGCGTGAAGTAAACTATTAGGCATGATCATGATTGTTTAAAGTTCCTAGATCTCATTAAAGGAAAGAATCCATATAGCCTACCTTATTTAATATCTTAGTTATTATTGCACTATTGTGGTTTGGTTGCAAATAAACTAACATTTTCTTTTAGTTAAAAAAAATCCAGATTTCTCATGGAGCTAGTTTGCTTCCACATGAAGCATCGAGGATAAAATGGTTGATACTTCCTCTTTCTACACTTCCCAACTCATGAATGAACCAAGGGAAAGTAAAGTTGAGAAAGAAAGGAAAGATACAGTTTCCATTCTTATTCAGTATGATTCTACCTTGTACATAGGAAAAAAGGAAAAGAATAAAACTCAAAAACATGCTCATTTATGATTCACTTCCCTCAACTATTGAAAGGCAAGTCAGAGAGGGAAAAACACAGCTTATTTAGAAATAGAATCGGAATTCACAAGTTTCATACTAGTGTTCAAAAAAAAGGTAAGAAAAACTTAATCTAAGAAGTCACTGAGTAGTTATTGATGAGTAAAAGGACAGGTATGAAATTTGCCTTTTCTTTACAACAAGAAAATACATCTCATAGAGCACCTTTATTTATGCACTTACAAAAGACATTGAGACCAATAGCAATTTACCACTACTACAACTCCATGAGATTTATATTATAATTCCAAAGCACATAGTGTTGAAAAAGCATAAGGAGTAATGTTCCTAATGTAGTACAACAACCACTAAGAACCGGTAAGAACAGGGAAAATATCAATTTTTGAGGTATTGGCTAACGTATCCCTAGGAAAGGATAAACCATAGCCATGTCTCATATCAATGGCCCAATATCAACATAACTTGAATCCCACTTATCAAGGATATCAACAATATATATCCCCAAATATTGAGGGTATCAACTAATACCGATTGATCAATGTGTTTCCGCACAACTTTTCACAAATACCACCGATATGGAGCAAAATGTTTTTTTTTGGAGGAAAATTTGTATGACTCCATTTTCTTGCCTCCTTGGTTTTGCATCTTGCCCAACTTCTCGTACTCTTGGTTTTGCCATATATGTCAATGGCCCTTCTCTTTAATGATTTCTACTCCATTTCACTCTTCATCTCCATTCTTTCACTAGGTATTTATCTTCATTCTTTCCACTCCATTTATGTCTTCCCTCACGACTCCATCTCCATTAACTTAGACTACTTCCACACCATGACCATGATCCCTGCTTCTCAATTTCATAGGTTATCATCTATTCATATATCCTCTACTCTCTTCCTCCTCCTCTAAAGGAGCTTTCTATCCTTCTCCATAACTAACTCGTTTCACTAACTACTACTTTGTTATATTCTTTAATCTAAACTTCTTTATTAGTAGGATCATTAGTCCTTTTTATGGTTCACCATGTATTAGGCTTTGTCTCTTAGACCTAAGTAACTAGCTTTATTATATTTGGAACAATATTTATGTAACTTAAATTAAGCTTAGTATAACAGTATCTCATACTAGTTTAGGGTTTAGGGCAAACCCTAATACTAATAGACTAGTAGTAAGTACCAATAATTTGATAAATACTAATAAGTAGTAAGTCTATCTATGGAGCTGTCATATTTTAGTGTAGTGGAGAAGAAATGGAATGCCAACAGTGATCTAATTCTTCTTAGAAAATATAAACTTTGAATGTGTAAGCCATTAAGGACTTCATTAATGGGGCATTCGCAGGGGAATGGCATCAAACAACTCAAGTGCCTAGTTTCATGGATGCTCTATAACACATCCAAAATAGATGGAAATAATTAAAGCATACTTCTAGATTCATTTACAGTTGCTTCCTCATTGTACCACTCAAAAATAAAACTTCATTGATGATGGATGCTGCATGGGAAAGGGATGTTGGGATCCATGTGCCCATGCATGAATATATCCCAATAATATAGCTAGTGGTGAGTGACATCAGAGTCAGATAAATTCTATTTGTCATGCTAGCAAGTCAAAGATTGGAGGCCTTAACGTTAATTGTTATTGGTTGATGGCCTATATATAATGGTTGGAGGATTTCAATATCCCTAAGATTTGATTAAAATATATTGATGAAACATTGCTTCGATTATTGCAATTTTATTTGTACACCTACTAGGCCAGTTAAGGCTTGACCTTATACGAGTTATTTAGTAGCCAACATTCACATCTATATACGGTGATCTATATAGATAATTGTTCAGCTATGTATGTGGTAATTACTAGAATCACGATTTTGTGAAATTAAGTTCAATTAAATTGCCATTAAAATGCAATGATATATCAGGGATATAACACCGACGTGGCCCATTTTTGGCTTGTCAATTGGTGACGATATCGATTCCCATTTTTGGCCTGTCAATTGGTGATGATATTGATACCAAACACCTTGTCGGAAAGGATGCAGATGCTTGGGTTTAGGTAATAGTGTAAAAGGTACTTTTCTGTTCAAGATGCCTATGCCAGATTAAGGGGTGTCCAGCATATTCAAGTTCATCTTTTGTTAGATGATTGTCTGATCTGTGCTATCAAAAATCCAGTTTGCACATCTTTGGGCAAGTCATTGTGGTGATTACAATTATATATAGGTACCTAAAATGGATAAGCTTGTGGCTTTCACAAGGCAAGGATAGAAGATATTTTGCACCTCGACTTCGGTTATCGCTTTGCTAACTGGGGCAATGTTCAGAATTTAGATGAGTGGACACCTCCAACACTCTTCTACAGATAGAGGAGATCCCATCTGGGTCCCCGCCAACCAAAAAAGAAAACCAAGACCTTCCTTGAAATTAGCAACCATCACTTCCAACCATCAAATGTACAAAAACCAGAAAAACAAACCAAAAAAAAAAACAACGAAAAAGGAACATCACCACAAATTGCCCTCTATTTTCCCAAAGCAGCATAGAGAAATCATAAGATCCCTCCTAATTGCTAGAACATTGCACCAACTATGCCCTTCTCTAGCCCTGTATATCCTTGTGTATTCACACATTTGTCCATTCACTCTCACCTATCAATGCTTGTAAATTTAAAGATGGAGAAAGAAACTGGACTCTTTTACATCCAATATACATGCAAAAACATGCTAGACGAGAGCCACTTATTCTTATACACACCATCCCTTCACCTATCCAATAAAGGTATTTTCCTCCGGGTTATATGCAGAAGAAAAACACAAAAGCTTGCAGATATCAACTACAATATACTCAAACTTCTACTACATCAAACTCCAGGCCACTTAACAGATTATTTTCCTGCTTCTTCAGATTGGCATTCAAGAGCCTATTAGGATAAAACCTGGCACGTCACATAGTTCAAGCATGGAAGAGGAGAGGAAACGACACGGATTTGGCAGGGAAAACGCAATTCACGCTCTCGCAATGCCAATGCTACCTGTATCCTTAATGGACCGCCACCATTGATGTACTATTAGTTCGCCAATTCAGGAGGCAGCACTAGGAACTGGAGAATCATTCACTCTCACAAGCAATGTCGCGATTTAACACAGATGCGCGGCTGCTCGACCGGAACCAAATTCCCAACCATGGAAGCTCCATGGACTCCAGAACAGTCTCGGGTAAGCTCCCGACCCCATCGATTGTTGATCTAAACAGATTTCGAGACTGGAAAGCACCGAGGGGTCCACCAAATTGACTCTCTGCCGACAAAATCCAACCCAACACCTAGCAACAGCAATAACCAACACAAATCCGATGGGGAATATGTACAGTAACGAGCAGGAATGGGATTGTTCCCACCACTTGACTGATATATCTCGACAAGAGATCAAAATCGGTGCCGGCAGTCGTGGGAAGCGGATCGGAATGGGAACTTCCCAACGGAAGAGAGCGAGAGGAGAGAAAGGGGAGTACCTGAAGGAGGGATGGGCGGAAGGGGAGGTAGAGCGACGGGATACGAAGGCAAATGGATCACGCAACCTGACGAGAAGTGTGGGGATCGAGATTAGATTGGTAAGTGATCATGGGCATGGCTGGGTAGGGTATGGTCTGTGTCGAAGCCGGTTGGGAGGTCGCCCCGCAGACCGCAGCTAGGTTTCCTTTTTTTTTCTTCTTCTTCTCTCTCTCTCTCACTTCTTCTTCTTCTTCTAACCTGAGCCCAAAAGCATTTGCACTAACCCCCCTACGATACGTGAATTTTTATTTTTACAAATTTGTACCCAGGACTTAATCCCTTAATTGATGTGTTGATCTTTTATTAACATTTATGTCACATTCAAGTAATCACCATGTATGATAATGCTGTAGCTCTTATATAAATTAAATATTTACAAACCTTTAGTAATGTTCAAGAATTCCATCTCATCCTTATCTTCGACATCAATCTTTATTATTTTTGTATCAAATAAAAAATAATCCAAAAATAAACATGTTTTACTTGAACAATCAGATCCATGCCTTAGGGAATCTTGTTGCTACAAGAGTTATTTGACTTGCAAATGCCCTAACTAGCCAACTAAAGAGTATCTGCCTCACTTGGGAGGTGCCAAGGGCTTGACTCTTAGACTTTATTTTTGAAATCACATCTAGCAACCCATATTTGATGCAAAAGGCAATAAGTAATGGGGAATAACTCTTTGTACTTGCCCACTTCATAAAAAATAAAATCGATCAGCTCTATATCAATCATTTGTGTCCTTACCTGTAAAGACACGTTCTGTTTTGAGCCTTTTAAGACATCTGGATTGTTAGTCAGACGTTTGAAAATTGAAAAATCTGTATGCAGGGTCGGTTCTGCACGCGGGCTGCGCACAGACAGCTTTCCTTCTCTCTCTTCTTCTTTCCTCCTCCCTCACCGAACCCTAACCCCACTCCCTATATAAGAACCCTCTCCCCCTTCCTCTCTTCTCCACTCCACCACCACCACCTTCTTTCTCTCCACTACCGTGAGAGAGACAAGCGAGAGAGAGGGAGGAAGAGCGAGGAGCAAGGAGGAGGAGCGGTGTGAAGAGAGGGAGGAGGTTGAGCTCACGAGCTCTGAGAGGCTCGTCGGAGTGTGCACGGCTGCCGCGACGCGTGCGGGAGGAGGAGTGCGTCGGGGGAATCGTCCTCGACTTCCTGCAACGGCCGGAGCTGCAGCCGAGAGGGAGGAGCCGCAACGGAGCGCGGCGAGAGAAGCGGGAGCTCGCTCTGGTACTGGAACTTTTCCAATATCAAACATTCGGAGTGCCTTCCAGACGACGGGCTAGACGTCTGGTGATGACATCGGACGTCTGAAAGCAGGTATTCGCGAAGGTACGTCATTTCCGCAGCTGCAGCCATGCAGGGTGCACCGCAGAATGAGTTGCTTGGCTAAATAAGGATGTGTTACTCTATTGTGCACAGGAGCAGCTTTGGGAAGGCGGGTAACACTCCCTCCCACGCGTTTCGAACGTCTGGACAACTTACCAGACCACCGGAGGCATTCCCAAACGACTGGAGGATAGGTCGGACATCTGGAGCTGAGTCCAGACGGTCAAATAGGGGTCCTGGACATCTGGGGTCGACGTAGGGACTTGAGGTGAGACTCTGGTAACTTTTAAGACGTCTGGACTTTGTTCCAGAAGTCTGATTTAGTTCTACAGTGTTGTTTTTGACCCGTTTAGGGCCCGTTTGGGATCTGTTTTATGCAAACAAGACATCTGTGGTTTCCTTGTGAGTTCCTCTACATGTTAGAAATCCTTATATAATGTTATGAACATTTTGTTGTGTTATGTTCCTTGGTATAGGACTTCGATCTGTTGCGTGTTCAAGGCTTGTAGAGGCACGTCAATCTGCCGTTTGAGCCCCCAATACTCCCGGATTATCTGGCAGAGTGGTTTCCCCCTGTTTTATTTATAAAACATGAATGCAATTATAAAAATTAGAAAACTAGAAACATAGGATGTGGCATGAATCCTAGGACGAGAAATAATTGCACTATTTGTATGCGTGTTTGAGATTGCAGTCATAAATGAATGAATAGAATTGTAAACAATTGCCTGTTAATAAATACAAGCTACCTGTGGAATATGAAATGCCTGTGCTAGTTAAACAGTTACCTGTGATATCACTTGTTGTATATGTTAATTTGTGGAAATACAAGCTACATGTGTATAATACAAGAATGGAATTGTGAATGATGAAACCTGGTATTGAATAATATGGTAAATATGAGCATGAACCCTACGGGGAGTTAGAAGTAGAGCTCCTGTGGATGAATGGAAAGATCTGGAAATGTGAGTGGGAAGTGTGCTAGCCCTTGAGTACGTGGTACCAAGGAGAGCGACTGTCTCCTGTTTAGTGTAGAGCGGAGCTAGCTGCTCTTGGGTTGGGACCTGGGGTTAGGATTGGCCACTCTACACCGACTTCTGTTGGCCCTCGCGTACACTGTACCGGGGAGAGCTACTAATGTAGGGAGAGAGCTAGCCACTCTACGGGGCCTAGGGTTCAGCTAGTCGCCCTACACCGACTTGTTAGGCCTACTGGGCAAACCGGGGTAGTCAGACGAGGGTGTGCAGACTGTGGAGGGGCGAGACCCCTGTTTGGTTCTGAGGGGCGAGACCCTTGTTACTGAGAGGGCTAGGCCCTATACAGTTCCATGCTGTACTTTGGGTGTACCCGCTAATGGAAACAACTGACCGCGTGCTAGTGCGGGGTAACTACCCGTCTACTTATCGCGCGTGCCGTAATCACCGCTACATCTACCCGTGACCTCGGGGTGGTTGACTGGGTGTAGGATCACCATGGGGGACTCTCCCAGCCAGGAAAGCACCACGTGTGCTTTCTACTCTTCGGAAAAGACTGCAATCAAGATCATTCCCACGAGGAACATTCGAAATCAAGAAAGAAATCTGAAAGTAAACCAATGGGCGAAAAGGAACTGATTGTAAATTAAAATAATTGGAAAAGATAAATGTACCTGTTAGCTTTTACTGCTTAAGTAATTAGTTACCACTCTACTCAGCGTTCGCTGACTCCGTTTACTCATAATCCTTTTCAGGCCCAAGAGTTGTGCAGCCCGAGTTACCGACTGCAGAGGGAGCTAGGCCCAATCGAGCCCAGCAGTAGTTCTTACTGTTGTTATACTTCCTTTTTGTTAGTGAGTTTCAGACTTTGTTTACTATTCATGTTTCTGTACTTTTATTCTACTTTCCTGTTGTGGTGGTGATATGTACTATTTAGCAGCTTTTACTTCCTTTACTGCTTGTATGCTTTTACTGTTGGTTACCTTGCATAGTGAATGTGGTTTATTTTCTTACTTTTCGGTTATTTCTTGTTAAACGACTGGGTCTTGGGATTAGTCGAGTCGAGCCTATCTCGGGTCTTGTAGGGATTCGGGAACCGGGTCGCAACATTACCCTAAAAGCAAACTATAGTGATCTAAGTAAGTTACAATGCAAAAATAAGTGATTCTTTGTTTCTGCACATAAGAAACAAAAGGGACATTCACCCGAATAGCCTAGAATTTTATTGGCCATGATTTCTGCTACAAGGAGGCAATTATAATGACCCAAACCTCACCGGTTAATTTAGAGTGGTGAATTGCAAGTCGTCAAGTCAACCAAAATAGGATCGCAGTCACCCAATACATAATCATAAAATATCATCATAGCTAAACAAACCAATTATAATACATTGTGGTAGCAAAATAAAGCAGAAAAGAATAAGCGACATAGTCCACAGTAGTGATAATCATAATCTAAAAGTGGAAAGAGAAAGATACGAGAAAACTGTCTAGTACAAGACCAAGAAAACAGAAAAGACTAAGCTGAAAAGGACCCTCAGACATCACAGATCGTCTGTAAAAGCGGAACTCGATCCCTGCACTTGTCGCTCTGTGCACAGTTGCTCCTTACTGCTCCATGGTACCTAAATAAGGAGTCTAAAGGCAGTCATCAATAATGCTGAGTAGAGTAGTGTAGGTAGAGAAAAGTGACAGAATAAACTAAATAAGTATGCAAGAAAAGAGGGTACCACTTGTTAATTCCCTTTTTATTCCTTACTTTTTTTCTCAAGGGTTCAGGCTTTTTTTTTTTAATTTCTTGAAAAGTATGAGAAGAACACGCTGCGATTTCCTGAAAGGTAGGACAAGTACATAGTGTCCTCCTAGCCGAAGGAAACTCCGAACCCATCTACGTCTCATTCCATCACCCCGGGGTCCTAACGTAGGTAGTGTAGCAGCTGCATACCATGAGCTATACACGTAGATGCGACTTACTCTGGCTCGTAGATAGCTCTCTCGACGATCTAGATACGTATCCATCCATATCATATATAACTATAATCCCACCTACCCCTATCTCACTACCCAGTTGGCCAATAGGCCTATCACAGAGTTGTAGGAAGGCTAGCCCATTCCCTGATCTACCAACAAACTCAACCAACTGTCTCATTTGTCAATTCAATCATACATATCCATCAATCCATTAATTTATTACCAAGATAATTGTTAGATAACACAGTTATGAATAAACCAATTTCACAATTTATCATTTGATATAATATATAAGGGGGTTGTCGTGTTATTCCTTTTAATCCAACAAGAGAAGTGATATATATATATATGTATGTATGTGTGTATGTATATACATCTTTTCAATTCACCCTAATTGTCATGTTTATTTCTTTCATCACATTTCAAATCCGACCATCAAATTTCATAAATCAATATCAATTCTGTAAACCATAAATGAATTATTGGATCATCACTATCTTTAATTTATAAGTCATTATTTTATTTAATCACATCGTTCTAACATATATAGTATTTACGACAAGTAATTAGACATCATAATATTTTACAGATTTTGATGGTTAGCAAAAAGGAGAGGTGCACATAAGATATGACTTATTGGTAAAGAAATTACGTTAATGTCATTCATTAAGGAAATTTAACTACTCTATCTAATATTATCGGGTGGTCAGGATGACTCCAAAATATGCACTCGTGGTTCCTTTTCAGCACTCTAAAGACCAGTGTTTCCCGCACATGCTTCGGGAACTAAATTAATATCAAGATATGAAAATAATATATTAAAATATCATAGTGGCTTTACTGAAATTTTTAAGAAATAAATAATTTCCAAAACTGAGTTTAGAAATTACCGTCTTATAGTTCCTAGAGAGACATTTCCAACAAGTCCTAGAATGGAGAAAACGGATGTCATTTAATTCTAGAATCGATTAAAACGCGAACGTACATGGAATGAGGATTTTACACGGCCTTCAACCTCACATTGGCTGACGTCAATGTTGATGTTGGCGTGGACCCACTCCCTCGATAAATATCCACCAATTTTATTATTAGGAATGCAAAAAAAAAAAAAAGAGATATCCTATTACTATTATTGTTATATCATCATCATTATTATTTTACCTATTAAACCCCCTTTACATAATTTCGTATTTTAGATGTAACTTTTGCCATGAAATTTAGGTTTTCTTGAAAAAATTAAGGTTGAAAAGCTTGTGATAGGAAAATTTAATAACACTAATTTTGACATATTTCGGGCATGTTTTTTAAGAGTTGACCTAGTTTGACCAAGAATGTAATCTTTTCAATTTTCGAAATATACAATCTCGATTCATGCTTGACAAGCGCCAATAGGTTCGTCTCGACGTGTTTTGTCCAAAAATAACTTTAGAGAATGGGTTCGGGACTTTATAGCAACTACGGATTAATCTTCATGTGAATAGTTTAGTTATTGCCCCAACTCCTTGCAATTCCAAATTTCCTTCGCCTATTTCAATTGATTATTCGTAAATGATTGCTTTCCTTCCATCAACTTCCTATATGTAGTTTGACAATGAAGATTGCTTTTGAATGCACCTTCCAGATAAACTCATCACATTTAGTAATATCAATACTAAGCCTAAGAATTTGAGCTTGGACATCCTCTAAGAAAAAGTGCCGCAAAATTTCCCTCTTCCACTAGCCTTGATCTAGCCTGACCTGAGTACAGAAAATCAAGGTAGATGTAATCAAAGCTAAGTAGAGTGCTCAAGAAAAGTACATGTGGAAAAATAGAGCAAGGTGAAGTAAAGAAATAGTAGAATCACAAGAGTGGTTGTGTTATCAATTTATTAACATTGGTAATTTACGTCAGTTCCATTTTCAAATATTTAACCCCTTTCTATTTTCCCCTGAATCTCACTAGGTATAGTTAAGTTCTTCTCAACTCAAATGTCTCTTACAGAGATGATCTCGTTGCAGTAATTCCAGGCAGCAAGATGACCACAAGACACTATCTTGGTTGGGAAAACGTCCCACACCCGCCTTACAACCTAGTCACCACCCCAACATCATGGCTACAGTGTAGTGGTAACTACGGTACATGCGATAAACACACAAGGAATTACCTCATGCTAGTACACGATTAGTCGTTTCTACTACAGGTACACATAAGAATAGTAACCAAAACCACTCCACCTCCTCAACACCATGCACTCTTCACCTAGCCATCCCAATTGGCCCTGTGTGGGCCCAACAAAGAGTTTGTGCAGAAAGGCCAGCTCTCTCATGAGTCTCAAACCAAAGGAGGTCAGCTCTCTCTTTGTGCTATAGGGTTGTTAGTTCTCCTCGATACTTGTATACTTAAGGGACAATTCATCCCTACACACCAACCCCTTCGGATGATTTTGTCACCCCCACCACCTGACTTTTCAAGTTTCATATAATTTTTTATTTCACCACTCATGTCAATTAGTTCCCCCCACAACCCTCCCATTTTGTCTTTAAATTCTTTATCCTCTTTAGGGTTCAAGTTGTATAGCACATGCCACTCTAGTTTTTCCTTAGGGTTCAGTAATGCCCTTATTTTTGTTATTAACATGCTCAACAATCATTGTCTCATACATTGGTAAAAACATGTTGACATTCATTTGTTTAAATAACCACCCTATCTCATTATAATCACATTAATTAACAAGTACAATTAGGATATAATGCCACTTTAAATAATCAACTACCAAGTACCAACCTCATTGCCAAGCCATATCATTTAGGAGCAACAAACTTAGTAGGGAGATATGCACACTCAACAAGGAAAAATTAGGGGTACAACACATGCAAAAATCGACGATCGTAAGCATTTAAAATTACCAATGACTTAAATCAAAACATGAAGAGAAACGGGGGTGGTCCATTCTACCTCAGTCCACTGAGTGCTTCGGTGGCACAACGAGTCTATCCCCACCTCCCATAGATGTCGAACATGCTCCCCTATGCATCACACCACCTTCAACGTGGTCATTAGGGAAACTAATAATTGCATAATTATTTGTGCTAACTAATGTTAGTCTAAGGATAATTTGAGTTCGAATGCATTTATATAGGTTAGATTAATCATTTAGTACATTATATAAATAACACTTAAGTTTAGATTTTTTATGCAAATTTTTCCTTAATTATTTCTGATACTTTGATATTTTTGCTTATATGTACACAATTGTTAGGTTTGAAATTGATTGGAGCTTGATAAAGAGGATAAACTATTTTAAACTCAAATGTATGAAGAAGTTGAGCTATTTTCAAAACTCAAACTAATTAGACATTAACCTTAACTTATTTATAAATCTAATTTTCATACCCACCTATGTTTACCCAAGTTGCCAAATAAATCCCCATACAAACCCAATCCCACATCACTCCCTTACGTAAATCCACCTTATCCCTCCACATGCATCGAAATCCCCACTCAAAATCCCACGTACTCCAAATAGCTCCCCCACGTCCTCATCCCTGGCAAACCCACCGCCAAATCCCAATTAGCAAACCCAACGAACTCCCCACCAAATCTCACCCTACGTAAACCCCACCCTTCTCTTATCTCTACTAAAAAACACATGCACCGAACACCTAAACCAAATCCCACGCAATCCCCATGCACCTACGAACATGCCTTGCACCTTCCCAACAAGAATTATCTACGGGTGCAACATCCTCTCCCCATTATGCATAGCAACCGATATCTCCCCCACCGGGGGGCATTCAATTAATCTCTCTCAAATAGATGATAGATGGGAGATCCTCCTCTCTCTTACAAATAGTCTTGCTCGATCTTCTAGAAGATCCTCTCGGGTGCACCCACGCATTTGCCCTTGATTTCAAACCGCTTCTCCGTCATCGAGGCTTCATCTTTGAAGTCACGATATAATTTTAGATTTATTCTTGTTCTCATTAAATATTATAGTTCTAATTCTAGTTGTAATGTTAGTATAATTATTTATAGTTGTTCTCTACATGTTTTAGTTGAGTATTTAATCTAGTTCAAGTTGCTTCTCTACTTTAAATCTAGTCATAGTTATCGAAGTTTCATTTTATTTTTCTACTTGCCTATCTACTTACAAAAATATAAAAAAAATTTGATCTAGGAAAGCGAATTGCTCCATCTGCCTCTCTGTGAACGACTTGGACTTCACTTTTAAATTACGATTCTCATATTTACGAGTTTGATCTGATTATAAATTCAAGAGTTTCTATACGCATTTACTACGACGACAAGTGATTTCTCGCAATCTTACTAGTAAATAGAACACTTTTTGGCGTTATTGTCACGGCGATTATTCTGCTTCCATTCGTTGCATTTAGTATTACATTCATTTGATCTAACTCGCTTCTTTCTTCTATGATTGTTTTGTGTGCAGGAGACACGCATCCACTCGAATTCGAATCACGAAGCAATTTTGGAATAAAGTGTGGGTGAAGATCCTAAGATTAGTATCTTGCATCTTAGTATTAGGTTTCAATTTTGAACCTTAGGATATTTTCATCTAATTTCATTAAAAAAAAAACTCTTATCCTACTTTACTTATGCTTTAAAGATCTTATCTCATTTTAACCATGTTCGGATTGGTTTTTGTTGTTGAATTAAAATTTTAATTTCAAGTTATTGGTGCATCCAAAAATTCTCAAATATTTATTGCGTGATCCCCTTGAAGTCAGAAAGAAACCCACGAAATTTCACGTAAATTCATTTTGTGCTATCATAAAAAAATCTTTTACTGTTAATGGGTCAATATTAAATTTTCTGTTCCAGGTTCATCGAATTTTTCTGAATTCAATACAATTCCAAATTCGATAAAATTTATTTCATTAGATTTCTAATTAAATATAATTTATTAAAAAAATTGGTAAAATTTTATGACTGATGTATCATTAATATTTTTGGAAAATATTCATTAAGGGTCAATTTTGGCACTCTAAGTTGCAAAATCTGAAAAAAAAATATTTTTAAGTGCCTAAAAATTATTTAGTGTTTGCTTGATCAAGTGGTGTTTGATAAGCCTTTGTTGTATTTTTTAGGCTGCACCACTTAAAATAAAATTGATTTACTTAGAAGCTGCATGCTAAGATGTCACATTAGGGTTGCTAGATTCACAATCTGAAGGAAAAAGATCAAGGTCCCATGATTGCAAAATGCTATCTGTTCTACTCAACACTTGTTTTAAATGACCTTGAAATTTGAACCCTAAAATTGATGAATTAATTATTTGAGCATTAAAAAATACTTCACTAATTAAATCTGTTTGTGGACCCTTGTTTGGCACGTAAACACATCTGAATTGAATTAATTATGCACCTACCCCCTTATGCTCATCATCTAATTCCATGCACTTTAAATCCTAAGCCCTAATTAACTTGATATATGCGCCAACTAGGTTGGATTTTATTTTCCAAACTGGAGCTATACCTAGTTAATTGTATCTGAGGCTTTGTCTATTTGGACCAACTGGTGACAAGAAAGGTCGATGCGATAACCATGTTAACCTCTAATGGTATCCCACCGTGTGGGGTGCCCTAGGGGGTCACACCCTTTTGGCCAGCCAAGTAATTCAAGAGTCAAGTCATTTAGCTAAGGTTAGCAAAATTTGGACTAGATCCAATAGGTGCAACCTTCTAGGGTGAGAATTGATTGCTTGTATTATGCACACACTTCTTTCTCTTGTTCTCTCCGTGTCCATAACATTCTTCTAAGTGTATGCACGGAACTAGATCACAAAATTCACACTTGGTGCCACCTCTGCAAAGAGAACCAAGGAGGAGACTAATTATTGGTGAATCTAGTTCTACATCTGACTTGAACTCTGATCTTAATTTGATGGCTCACCCAGCCAACCCGAATCCACAACCGAATAAGATGGACTCTCAGGCTCAAATCCAAAACCTCAAACTCCAATCGAACTAGTTTCAACAGGATCATCAGACCCAAATGTAGGAGATGCTTGAGATTTTACAAATCCAACATCCACAGGCTAGACCCTTGAGGGATTTTTACAATCCTGCCCAGTATCAACACCAACCTTATGTTAGGGTGCCACTTGTAGAGGCTCAATTTGAGATTAATCACTCCACTATACAACTCCTACCTCATTTTAAGGGCAACAATGATGAAGACCCCTTCCAATTCTTAGAAGAGTTTGTAGCCATTAGTGAGATAATTAGAATTCCCAATCTACATGATGATGTGCTTAAAATGAAACTCTTCCCTTTTTCCCTAAAAGAGAAATCTAATCATTGGTTTAGGTCCATAGGAAGGCCTGCTAACACATGGGAGGAGCTAAGAAGCGCCTTCCTGAAGAAACTTTTCCCAATTTGAAAAATCAATGCACTTAAAAGAGCTATCACCACCTTCTCCCAACACCTTAAAGAACCATTGCATGAAGCTTGGGAGAGATTCATGGATTTAATAAGAAAGTGCTTGCATCATGAGGTTCCTAGATGGAAACTAGTACAAATCTTTTATCATGGGCTTAATGATCATATGAGGAGCCTTGTGGATGCAACCTGTGGAAGCAACTTTATGAGTAAGGATGAAAATAGTGTTTTTTTTATTTATTTGAGAATAATGGTGAGAATTGCATGAACAAAACCTCCATGGAAACTTATGGAAGATCCGTGCAACCTAGAGGTGGAATTTATTAGGTCCAAGAGAGCTCTAGTAATGTGGATATGAAGTTGATCTGTGAAAAATTGGACAAAGTTGAGGTTGTATCTAAAAAAATAGATGATCTAATGAGCCAAAATAGGAAGGGAGCAACCCTCCCATCACCCACTATCCAAGCTCCCTCAGGGAGAGAGTTTGTGAACAAGCTGCACATGGCTAAAGATGCGAGCCAACTGACCCAGGGCCCTTTACATGGGACCCACGTAGGGACCTTTCATACCTGCTATCCTTACTCCACACTCTTATCCTCATCATCATCTATATATGAGGATGTGTCGGCTATCTAAGGGAATAATAAAAACAATCTTTTCTCCAACACCTACAATCCTGGTTGGAGAAACCACCCGAATTTCTCTTGGAAAAGCCAAGGGCAAGTAAACCAACATATTACACAACCTAGACCCTATTAAGTGAACCCTAGCTTACCTAACACTTATAACTAGGGTCAGAATTACCAACCCTTGCCACCTAACTAGCCTGGACAAACTGAATTGGCTATCTTGAATCAAAACCAACAACTTATGGACACAAATACTTCAATGTTGCAAGTTATGCAATAGCTGACCAAGTCCATCAGGGATCTGAAGAACCAAATAGGGCCTAAGCCTAATGATAGACCTATTGGTGCCCTACTGTTGGTGCGAATTTTCGTCTAATTAAGAGAATAAATATGTGAGTCGTAGTATAGTCGACAAAAATTGAATCAACATTTAAAATTTGTAAGTGCTCGAAAAAACGTTGAGTTCCGAGGCTCACAGGGAGCAAATATAATTGCAATTTAATCACCAATCAAGCAATGAGCACAATAATCAAACATATATTCAATAACTTACAAAGCGTATATCAAGAGTCAAAGAACAAAATAATATAGAAATGTTGCTCACTCTAAATGGGGGTTTTAAAAATAATGCGTTGTAGTATAGCCGATGAATCACGAAGAACACTTAAAAATTTATAGCTCGAAAGAAATCCAAGGTCAAACACAGGGAGCAATTAGCAATTGAACACTCAAGATTGCAATTCCAAGCACAATATAACAATATAATAGAAATTTCAAGCACAAATAATATAAATATAGAAGCAAGAGTCAACGTAGCCAAAAAGATTAGGGTAAAATGGTGATTTGAATCACCAAATTACCCTATTACAATTATACTAAATAATACAATAGTACTAGTCAACCAAATGCCACATAAATTGAGTGCACAATGCACTCCCTGTCAGAGATCAAACGGCTTAATCGTCTAGATGCTATAGTGCCAAGAGGGCGCTCTTCCTCTTGGCTTCTTCTTCAGCTGCTCCTCTTCTTCCTTTCCTTTCTCTCCTTGGCTTCTTCTTCTTCTTTTCTTTCTCCTGCCTTAGGCTTTTTTCTTCTCTCTTTTCTCTTCACGCACAACGGAGGAAACTCACGAATTTTGGCTAAGTGCTAGGGGCTTTCAAGAGCAAAACCCCCCCTTTCCCTGCTCTCTCTTTCTTTTCTCTTTCTCAGACCCGGGTGTATAAGTTGGTCAGTAACCGGACAATCGAGTCAGGGTCCAGGTCTGTGGGTAGTGGTCACGGACGAGGGTGCATAAGGTGTGTGGGGGACCTCAACCTCCAGCGTCAAGGCAATAAGGCCCCGGCACTTTTTCCTTTTATTTGCAGTTGAGGCTCCGTTGCTTGCTAATGTGGGACTAAAGTCCCATCTTTGTTCTTCGCACAAGGTAGTGAAGGCTGCAGTTGCTTCCTTTGCCAAATTGGCATAGAGGACTCGGTCAAAGGCCCGAATTGATCAGCGGAGAAGCTTCTTGGGTTGAATCCATGTCACCTAGAGCGAGTGCCTGGGAACTGTGTTGTAAGAACATGTGTTGGAGCTCTGTCGAAGCAGTTACGTCAATGGAGACTGGTGACGAGTACCTGAAAATCAAAAGAAGGGCCTCACGGCCAAGTCAGATGTAATGACCCGTTACACTTTTAGCCATTTAAGACATCTGGAGTTTCAGTCAGATGTCTGATCAGACATTTGGACCCGTTCCCGGACGTCTGAAAGTGGACTTTTGTACTGCACACTATGCTCTGCACGCAGAGGCCGTTCCTTCCTCTCTCTCTTCCTCATCTCCCCCGAACCCTAAACCCCACACCCTCCTATATAAACCCCTCCCTTCCCCTCTCCTCTCCTCCTTACACCCCAACCAGCACCACCTTCGGATCTCCAGCGAGGCGAGTGGAGGGCTAGAGAGGGAGAGCGAGAGGGAGGAAGGAGGAGAGCGTGGGAGGAGGAGGAGGCCTAAGGTCGGTGGAAGCTCGGCGAAGCTCCGATGGAGGCTCGGCGGGACTTGGAGGGGTTCGGGGAGGCGGCTTCCGACCCTCTGCAGCTGCGGGAGGGATGGTGGAAGCTCCTGTGGGAGAGCTCTAGAAGGAGACAACTCATGGGAGAGATTCTGATACTGGGATTTTTCCAGTATCAGACGTCTGAAGAGTCGACCAGACGACCAGGGCGGCAGCTGACGTCCGGGTCTGAGACCAGACTTCTGAAAGCACTTATATCGCAAGGTATGTTTTTTTTCACGGTTACGGCCATGCAGGCCTCACCGCAGAAGATTGGTTTGGCCTGATTTGGACCTGTGGTTTTCGTACGTAGGTAAAGGCCCTTGAGAAGGTGCGCGAAACATTTTTCCACGCATTTTTGGACGTCTGATCACATCACCAGACGTCCGGAGGTGTTGCCAAACAACCAGAGACATTGTTCGACATCTAGAACTGTCTTCAGACAGTCGCAGAGAAGGTCTGGATGTCTGAGGACACCGCAGGAACACAAGGTAAGATCTGACGCCTTTTAAGACGTCTGGGGTTATTCTCAGACATCTGATTTTGAACGGTAGGCACATTTTTGACTTATTTAGGGTCCAATCAGGGTCTGTTTTACGCAAACAAAATATCTGCACTTTCCTCTCGAGTGCCTCTACGTACTAGGGTCTGTTATACACTGTTTTGAACTCTCCTTTTGTGATGTATTCTCTGGTATAGGGTTTCATCCTGCTGTGCGTTTGGGGCTCGCAGAGACGTCTAGGTCTGCGGTGCAAGGCCCCATTACTCCCGTGTTTCCTGGTAGAGTGGTTTAATTTCGTTAATAATATTTAAATAAGCATGTGCTTGTGGAAATAGCCGAATGGAACCCTAGGATGTGGCATGAACTCTAGGGTAGAGAAATGAATGAACCTGTTTGTACTGTATGGTTTACTTGCATGTGTGATTAAGAAAAATTGCTAGCAAATACCTATATTATAATTATGAGTTTCCTGTTAAAATAGGAGCTGCCTATATTTATTGACCAATTACTTGTGAAATCCTAGCTGCATGTTATTGAGAAATGAATTATGAAAGATGAGATCTGGATCTAGATAAATGAGGTGAACATGAGCACGAACCCTACGGGGAATTAGGAGTAGAACTCCTATGGATAGAAGAAAATCTGGAATGTGGATGGGAAGTGTGCTAGCCCTTGAGTACATGGTACCAAGGAGAGCAACTGTCCCCTTTTGTGTAGAGCGGAGCTAGCTTCCCTTGGGTCGAGACCCGGGGTTAGGATTGGCCACTCTACACCGACTCCTGTTGGCCCTCGCGTACGTGGTACCGAGGCGAGCTACAAGTGTAGGGAGAGAGCTAGCTACCCCATGGGGCCCGAGGTTTAGCTAGCCACCCTACACCGACTTGTTAAGCCCCCTGGGCAAACCGGGGTAGTCAGACGAGGGTGCGCGGACTGTGGAGGGGCGAGACCCCTGTTTGGTTCTGAGGGGCGAGACCCCTTTTCTAAGAGGGCAAGGCCCTATACTATTACGTGCTGTACTTTGGGCATGCCCATTAGTGGAAACGACTGACTGCGTGTCAGTGTGGGGTAGCTACCTGTGCACTTATCACGTGTGCCGTAGTAATCGCTACGTCTTGACAGTGATCTCAGGGTGGTTGACTGAGTGTAGGACTACAACGGGGGACTCTCCCGGCTTGGAGAACACCACGTGTACCTTCTACTCTATGGAAAAGACTGTAATCAAGATCGTTCCCACGAGGAACATGCAAGATCAAGAAATATCTGGATACTTGAGAGAAATGGGTGAAACGGAAATATATAAAATAGATAAATAGGAATGAGAATTAAACATGTTGCTTTTACTGTTTTGTACTTAGATAATATAGATACCACTCTACTCAGCGTTCGCTGACTCTGTCTTTTCATAACACTGTTTAGGACCAAGAGTTGAGCAGCCTGAGTTTCCGACTGCGGAGGGTGCCGGGCCTAGTCGAGTCCAGCTATAGTTTTCTTCAGCACTTCCTTTCTTTTCCTCTACTGTTGTAGTAAGTAATGGACTCTTAGTTACTGTTTTGCTACTACTATTTACTTTCCGCTTTCCATTATTGTTGTTGTTGTGGTGGTATGTACTGAGATAGCTATTCTATTTCCTTTACTGCTTTGTACGTTTCTTCTGCTTAGTTATTTTGCATGTGTGAATATGGTTTACTTTCCTGCTTTTGGTTATTTCTTGTTGGATGACTAGGTCTTGGGATTAGTCGAGGCGAGGCGGTTTCGGGTCCTGTAGGGATCCGGGAACCGAGTCGTAACATCAGAGGATTTCAAAATCGTCGTCGGGTGACAACGTGTGCAGTGCAGGTGATTAGGTGCGGTGGCGTGGTCGGGAACCTTCGGGCGAAGGCCGTGAGTACGGATGAAGGCATGTGTGTTCGGTAGCACTATAAGGGGATCAATAGCCCTCAGTGAGTGAGGGCTTTTGATCGTCGTGATGAGGTGGAGGTGTGGAGCGTGGGAGCGACGTGTTTGAGTGCGTGTGGAAGCCGCTAGGGCTGGCCGGAGGTATGTTGGTGAGGTGGAAGATGAAGTCGCGGGAGGTGATGCGATGGTCGAGTCGAAGTAGCGAAGATGAAGTTGTGAAGTAGTGAAGCTAGGGAGTTGATCTGAGTAGGTAGTGGATGACGAGGAGGAGTGACGCCAGGTCTAGTATGGCCGGCGCCAGAGACGAAGGGAGCTCCGGTGGGAGAGAACGGCGACGACGAAGGGGGAGGAAGCGCCTCGGGGGTATGTTGAGGTGCGGAAGAAGTTGGGGAGTCAAGACAGGCTGACTGTAGTCTGTGATAGCCAGTGAAGAAGCTCGGAGGAAGGGGTCGCCAAAGCGAGACGGAGTGATCCGAGGAGGAGAGGAAATAGGGCCAGATTTGGCTCAATTTCTTGCTAAAGAAGGGAATGCCATGGAGGTCCTTTATATGCCAGAGGGCGAGCTTTCAAGCCTGGAAACCAAGCTTTGAAAGCTCGGAAATCACAGAATAGGTTTGGTATTTCTAAGAGTTCGCATGAACTCTTGGACGAGATTTGGAAGGCAAGACTTGCCTCAAATTGAAGAGCAACTCCTCAAGAATCATCCTTCCAAATTTGAAAGGGTTTCACCGTGAAATCAGGGAGAATCTCTTAATTGAAGGTCAGCAGTTCATGGGTTCACACAGTAATGGTAGCAGGGGCATTTCTATGAATAAGATGAAGAAGTTAGGTGGGTTTTTGTAATAATTTCAAAAGTTGAGGGGTTATTTGAGAGAATAAGAGTTAGATTTGGACTAAAATGCAAACTAGGTTGAAATAATCTCAGATTTGACCCAAACTTTGATACAAACATAATTTGGATCCAAGGAATCCAATGGTAAAGTTAGATTTTGATTTTGATCTAGTTTGACTAGGTAATTTATGAAAAAACCTAAATTAGGGCAATAGCTATCTGTGACTCTATTTTGAGTCAAAACGGGTTCTGATGGTCAATTCAAAGATGCTAAACCCTAAAGAATATTTTTCTATGAATTTTAGAGGATTTATGTGAATTTTATCCTGACTAGAACCTCAGTAGATTAAGTGGGTCTATTTTTAGGGTTTCAGATGTCATTTAATTCTTGAAATACGTGAAAACATATTTCTGTCTGCATGGACCCCTTTATTAGACTTAAATGCATGTTTGACCTTTAGTAACCCTTGAAAAATCCTGTGGTTATTCTGTATTTGTGGATTACTGGAAAAATTGCAGAAATAACCTTTTATTCTTTTTTTCTTCTCAAAACAACTCAACCTGCCCAAGAGACCTTTTGACTGATATGTAGGAGCTTTTATTGACTTTATCAGATCAAATTGAGCTAGTTATGGTTAATGATGGTGTTCCCATCATACCCCCATGCCTAGCTTTGGTTATTCCCTCAACAAAATTCTATGAATCAAACCAATTAGCTAGGTCGAATGTAACCATCAGGATGCCCTACTAAGCCTCATCTTTAGGAATCAGTTCTTAATACCAACAATAGGCCTAGATGTACTCAAGTACTAGCCAAGATCCAGACTTGACTAGCTTTCGCCTTAGTCTGCCGCGAAGGTTTCTAAGGCTCGCAGGAACTAACCTAAGGTTCGTTGGACCCAGCGGTTAAAGCACCCATGCTTGAAACATGGTTAGTCCATGTTCAGTTTGCCAATGCATTTTGTAATACAGAGATATAGAAGGAGATTTTTATTTGTGGAGAGCTTTCTCTCTCTTTTCTTTTATACTTTTCCTTAGACCCATCCTCGGATTGGCCCTAAACACATTCTGTATCGGATTCCTTGTCCCCACCATCAATCATCGCAGGGTCCCTGGCAATCGATGCTTCGAGATAGTATTTCCCATGGTAACCCCCAGAACCTTGGCTTTCGACACTTCGGGATAGTGCTGCCCATGGCATTCTGTAGCTAAATCTAGACCTTGGCAATCGAGATTTCAGGATAATCCCACCCATGGCATCTGAATCAGCACAGGGTGCTTACGTGCCCCTGGTAGGATATTTAGATATCCTAGGAGACAAGCACCGATGAGACGACATGTTATTACGCATCTTTGAGAGGAATTTCCCGCCTCTACGCGTCGAAAATTCATCCCAATCAACTTGTGTTTTCGAGCTGTTCCTAATCTAGATCTTAGGACCATTGTCAGAAGAGATTAAACGTCCTTTGGCATGATTTTATTATTTAAAGCACACTGAACCAGACTGTATGTGATTTAGGGTGCTTAAGTTATCGAGTCCCGCAAACTAGAGGTCAGTTAACGAGGCCGAATACTCTTTAAGCCTTAGACCTAATACACAAGCTTTGCATTTTCCCCAACCTCTTGAGGATTAATCCGGATCTTAACAAGTACGTGAGTGTTTAAATCTCAGAATAGATCCATGATGCCTAAGGTCGGTAATAGTCACTAATCCCCTAAGTTTTAGCCTTCCAGGTCTTAATTCATCATTCTATCCAACCTAGAAGGTAGGTAGGTTCCATATTATTTTGAAGGGACTCAGTTTTTTTCTTTATCTTTTATCTCCTTTCTTTTTCTTTTTAATTTTCCTCCCTCTTTTTCTCATTTTCTCTCAAATGGCTCTTCTTTTTCCTCAACCTCCCTTTCTAATTTTTTTTTTGTTTTTCAAAAATTTTTTTCATTTTTCTGGTTTTTGGAATATGTAATTTTTTTTTTATGAAACCCTTTTTGTGAATTGATTCTCACGACGTTTTGCACTTTAATACCCCCCATGCCTACGATTTACAATATCCTCATTATTAATTAGGTTGGTTTGAGTTCAGCTTAGATCGTACATTAGAACAGGGTAAAAGGGTGGGTGAATGGGTCGAGATGACTGTTGCGAACGATTTCAAGCTCTAGTACGAATACCAGAGGTGGAGTTAGCTATTCTAATGGACGAACCCTAAAGTGCAATATGAGTTCAGTAAAGAGATGTGTCAAAAGGGTTTCAGGTTTTTAAAAAGATGATGGGTTGCCTCACGTTAAGTGTTGAGTTTAACGTCATCAGCTCAAGGAGAATGGAGATCAAAGGATAACGCAGCCAAGTTCGCATAACTAAGTTCGATGAACAGCTTGAGTCGCTTGCCATTCATAATGAAAGGTTTAGAATTAAGGCTGGGTTGACTGATTTTGACGACTCCATTTCCAAAGACACGATTCACCGAGAATGGTCCAATCCATTTAGATTTGAGTTTGCTTGGGAAAAGTTTTAACTTGGCATCAAAGAGTAGGACCTTCTAACCAGGATGAAAAGCTTTTCTAGATATGTGTTTATCATGAAAAGCCTTCACCCGTTCTCGTACATGCCATTGCATAGTTCCTCGATCTCGCTCATTTGAAGCTGACGGTGGGTTCTAGCCTTAAGTAGATCTAGATTGCACTTCCATATTGCCCAATAGGCTTTGTGCTCCATCTCGACGAGGAGGTGGCATGCCTTCTCGTACACCAATATGAACGGAGACATACCTAATTGGGTCTTGTGGGCGGTCCTATAAGCCCACAAAGGTTTCGGAAGTCGGGCCGACCAGTCCTTCCTATTAGGCCGAATAGTGACTTGGAGGATTTTCTTGATCTCCTGATTAGACAGTTCAGCCAATCCGTTAGTTTGGGGGTGATAAGGAGTCAAGATTCGGTGCAACACTCCATACTTTTCATCAGGGATCTAAACTGTGCATTCGTAAAATGGGTCCCTCCATCAGAGATAATAGCACGTGGGACACCGAACTGTGAGAAGATGTGCTGGTGAATGAACTTGATTACCACCTTATGATCATTGGTTCAGGTCGAGATAGCTTCGATCCATTTAGACAT
Organism: Thalassia testudinum; assembly: GCA_037157565.1. Lineage (NCBI taxonomy): Eukaryota > Viridiplantae > Streptophyta > Magnoliopsida > Alismatales > Hydrocharitaceae > Thalassia > Thalassia testudinum. The sequence continues at coordinate 5,452,419 of JAZHRO010000014.1, forward strand.
GTAGTCTACACCAAGGAGAATGTATTCGAAGCCGTTCGATTTAGGGAAGGGTCCCATGAAATCAATACCCATATATTAAAGATTTCGCATATGAGAATCGGTTGTAAGGGCATCATATTGCGGTGGCTCATGTTGCCCAAGGTTTGGCAACGAGTGCATGCCTTACAGTAATCGTGTGCGTCCTTGAAGATCGTGGGCCAATAAAAGCCACACAAGAGGACTTTAGCTACGATTTTATGTCCGAAGAAGTGTCCGCTGCAGGCCTGGTCATGGCAGAAGGACATAATGTTCTGAATTTCCCCTTCCAGGATGCATCGTTTGATGATCTGATCAGCACCAATGTAGAAGAGGTACGGGTCTTCCCAGGTGTAGTACTTGGCATTAGAAAGCAACTTATTCTTCTTGGCCTTTGGCCAATCAGACGAGATATGATGTGATGCCAAGTAGTTAACCAAATTAGCGTACCAGGGAAGTCTTGCACCAATAGTCAAGAGGTGCTCATCAAGAAAGTGTTCTGTGATTGATCTGGAAGGGTCGATGATATCAGAAGGAAGGCAAGACAAGTGATCAGCTACCATGTTCTGTTTTCCTGCCTTGTCGCGAATCTCGAGGTCGAATTCTTGCAGTAGCAAGATCCAGCGGATTAGTCGAGATTTCTCATCCTTCTTCATGAGGAGGTGCCTCACTACGATGTGATCTAAGTATATGATAACACGGGAACCCAAAAGATAGGATCAAAATTTTTCAAGGCCAAATACTATAGCTAGGAGATCTTTCTCAGTAACTGTGTAGTTACACTGAGCCTTGTCAAGTGTCTTTCTAGCGTAGTAGATGACCATGGGTTTCCCGTCTATTTTCTGTCCAAGTACCGCACCCACTACGTAGTCAAATGCATCGCACATGATCTCAAAGGGTAGAGACCAGTTAGGGGATTGCAGGATTGGTGCTTGAGTAACTCGATCACGTATGCTCTTAAATGCATGAGTGCACTCCTTGACAATTTCGAAAGGGACATCCTTTGAGAGAAGATTAGTTAGAGGGCGCATGATTTTCGAGAAATTAGGAATGAAATGACGGTAAAAATCGACGTGCCCCCAGAAAATAGCGGATGTCCTTTACCGAGATAGGCATGGGTAGTTTGGAAATCAAATTAACCTTAGCTCGATCAACCTGGATGCCTTTTTCAGAGATGAGGTGACCCAGGACAATTCCCTCAGGTACCATGAAGTGTCTCTTTTCCCAAGAAAGAACCAGATTCACGTCGATGCAACTTCTGAGGATTTGGACCAAGTGTAGGAGTCAATTATCAAAATATTCCCCAATTACCAAGAACTCATGCATGAAGACTTCAAGATATTCACCTACCATACCTGAGAATATCACAAGCATGCACCGCTGAAAAGTGGCGGGTGCATTGTAGAGACCGAATGGCATCTTGCGGAATGCGTATGTCCCAAATTAACAGGTGAAGGTAGTTTTCTCTTGGTCTTTAGGATGGATTGCCACCTGGTTATAACTGGAGTACCCGTCCAAGAAGCAAAAGAATCGATTTCCTGCCGATTTTTCAACTATCTGATCAATAAATGGCAGTGGGAAATGATCCTTTTTCGTGGAGGCATTCAATCATCGGTAATCAATGTAGACTCTCCATGAGTTTGTGATGCGGGTCGGTATAGTCTCTTTGGTTTCAGTCGTAATCATGGTAAGTCCCGCCTTTTTGGGCACAACCTGGATTGGGCTCACCCAACAACTTTCGGAGATCGGGTAGATGATCCTTGTATCTAACCACTTGATGATCTCCTTTTTCACGACATCTTGCAAGTTCAGATTCAAGCATCTCTGCATTTCACGGGATGGTCGTGTGCCCTCTTCGATGTAGATGTGATGCGTGCAATATGAGGGGCTAATGCCAATTAGGTCATCGAGAGTCCACCCAATGGCTCTCCGATGCTACTGGAGGACAGAAATCAAGCGGGTTTCCTGATCAGAGGTAAGGCGGGAATTGATGATCACAGGAAACTTCTGATTTGAACCCAGGAAGACATATTTGAGATGGTCAAGGAGGGGTTTCAACTCCATATCTGGATTTTCAGTACCAGTAGGTGGTTTAGGGTGAGTTTCAGGAGCAACGCTAGGAGCTAAAGGTATCTCTAGGTCTGGTTCAGGCTCCTCTGAGTGTGGGGTTTGATCCTCTTATGGTTGATCATCAGAGATAAGCAGGTTTTCCTCGACATATGGGTCATCAACCACGAACTTGATGTCGCAAATTTATTCGATAACCCCACAATTAATTCCTCCTTGGGCCTTAAAGATATCGATCTTTAGCATCCTGCTCTCAAATTTTAACTTAATTTGGCCCTCCTCACAATTGATGTTGGCCCTAGCTATGTCAGAAAAGGTCTCCCCAAAATGATCGGTGTGTTCAAGTTCTCAGGAGCATCCATGTCTAAAACTATAAAGTCCACGGGGAAGTAGAAATTGCGTACCCTAACTATGACATCCTCGAAAATTCCTTTTGGTGACTTAATTGATCGATCAGCCAACTGCAATGTCACCTCTATCGGTTTGAGCTCAGATTCTTCAAGGTGGTCAAGTAGGGATGTAGGTATTAGGTTTATGGAGCTCTTAGATCCAATAATGCATGGTCAAATTGAATATCACTGATTGTACAGGAGATCAGAGGGGTATCGGGATCTTTTGCCTTAGGTGGGAGCTTACTCAAAATGATGGAGCTGGCTTGCTCCGACAATACAATCGGGTTCCCACCTTTGGTTCGCGGCTTACGCTTCGGTGTACATACATTTTTAGGAATCTCGTGTAAGCTGGTACGTGGCATATCACATCTGATGTAAACATGTTTATATTACATAAAATGTCTATTTATGCGTGTTCTTAAGCATAGAATTGCATCACATACTATAAATATTGCATAACATGCATCATCTTGCATTTAAATTATTCTGAATAAAATGTAGGTTAATTATCTCCTTTTTATGGTCAGGGACAAGGTGACTTTTTATTGGGGCCTCGGATCGAAGATCCAAATCTGATTAGGGCAACGATTGGAGTTCAACGACTCCAAGATCGCCCTAATCGGATATCCGTAGCATCAGATAGAGACTGAGGAATCCTAGAAGATCAAGGGCCAAGATGGTGTTAATCCGCACTTCAAACAACAAATCCGACTGCACGGATGGGTTCGGATCGACGATCGCAGCCTAACAGCGCGAAAATCGATCCAACCCGTTACCCATGGCACCATCCACATCACTCAGAAGATGGATGACCACGTGGCGCCATCTCAGCTGCCCAACCGGCCGCATGCACCCGCCTTAGCTCATGTGGCCAACACTTCTCCGTCGTAGGATCGAGATCCAATGGCTGCGGGGCGTGCGCACTTGAGAAGAGCGCTCGACACAAACGTGCCCGTAGCACGTTGGTCAGGTGCCCTATCAAGATGAGGAGGCGTGGGTTCGAGCCCCTGCACGCCTCAAATTGGAGCGAGTGCGTGGGCGCGATCAGCTGCGCGATCAAGATCCAATGGCGTCGTGCGATCGATAGCGCCCACGTGCTATCTGACGCCCTCGCATGACGCGAGATCACATGCGCAAGGCTCGCGCAACTGAGGCGCGGTGAGGAGAGATCTTAGCTGTCCGATCTCACTATCGAACGGCCAAGATTTGAAGGACATGGAGCGCACGTTTGAGGCACGGAAGGCGAGAGGGAGTGCGAGCGCCGCCCACGAAGGCCACGTTCAGGCCTTTAATGACGGATTTATCTGTCATGAAAGGTCCTGAATTAATGTTTTTCAAAATGTAATGACCAAAATGCCCTCACTCCTTGCAACTATAAAAGGAGACCCCCTCCATATGAATTTCTCATCCCTTCCTTCTCTTCTCTCCCTCTCCAAAGCTCAAGAGAAGTTTGTCCCACACCCGGGATGCTCCTCAATAGATAAAGTCAATTTTTCGCCCCCATTTCGGAAGCAGATCCCGCGACGACGATGATGTGCTGCCTCATTCCCGTTCTTCCTTCCTCGATCTCCTTCTTCCCACTCTGTTCTTCGTCTTCCAGGTGTCGTCTCATCTGGCTTGTCCTCTAAGCGATCGTCGAGGAGGATAACTTCTCTCTGCCATTCCTTTTTCCTACTTTTTAGAGTAGAATTTTCCTGCTTTCTAGTTGTAATAGTTTTCATATTTTCTGGTGTAATTTCTCGCTTACTTAGTTGTATAAACATTTTGAAATATCAAGTAGATGTTTTCTCTCTCTTTCTCTCTCGCTCTCTCTCTTTCTCTGATTGTTTATAGTGGTTCATTTCATTGTAATTACTCCATTTTTAACAAAAACATGAAAAATATAATTACGAATTTGGATCGACGTAGCCTCCCTGAGTTCAACCCCAGATTTCTATTCCGGTATGACTATTATTTGTTGAACCTGAGTTCTTCACTATTCAAACTACAACAATAAGTTTTCAAAACCAAATTCGATAGCGTAGTACTTCAGTGTTTCAACATTTTGGTGCCATTGCTAGGGAGGCAATGATTTCCGATCTTCTTTTCGCATTTCACGCACTTTATTGTCTTCTAACTTGCTTTCTCTTATGTCTATTGTTTTGCAGAGACCTCCATCAGGGAATCATCAAGCGGTAGACCGGAGTAAAGTGCAGTTGAAGACAATTGTAAGTGCTCCCCTTTCTTCCCCCTCCATAGATTTCATTTGTCACATTAAATTCAAATTCCAATTAACCTAGGTATTTGCATAAATCCTAGGATTAGTTTGGTTGTTTAGATTTCCACTCACACTTATTTCACCCTTGCTTATATAGAGAAAAACAAAGATAATTTTGTGGGGTAATTTTCAACATACACACAACATACACCCACATTCAAGGCACTTAACTTGATTTGCTTCTACTCAACCAGATTCTGATATGTGGAACCAGTACACACAAATCAACACATAAAAGAGTAGAAATCATTTTAGGTTAACCATTTCTGTGTGCCTAACCTAGTGGTGCAGTTGTGGCCAATTGTTTGGGCCGCACCACTCAACCTAAAATCAACTCATCAAGTAGCTTCTTCTTAGGGTTTTCAATCTAGGTTCATACCAGGCACTCCACTTGATTTCTAGTTTTAAAAGAAACCAATCTTCACCCGTGCTTGAAAACCTGGTTTGCCTCAAACTTGATTGAAATCAACCTAATTCTAAACCCTAAAAGCTACTTAAGAAAGATTTGAACATTAAAATCTATGCATCACAAATAATCTTGCTTGAAAACCTTGGTTGTACACGCACTTACACATAATCAATCATTAAGGGCACAACCAATTTTAAGGGCCCATCACATTCCATAAGCACTACAATCCCAGGCCTCAATAAAATCGAGTAGACGTTGGCCTTAAGGACTGATTCGCTCTTCGGGGCCTAGTCTGAGATTGTTTACGATTAACCTACTTGTACTGATTAATCTGATGTCTAGCTAGGGGAGTAGCGTAAAACGACTGCGGCTGGGGGATACACTAGGAACCGGAGACGCAAGCCGAAGGAAGAACCTTCTCCCCAGTCCCTCCTTCTAACTGGTTGGATTGAGCAGACACAAGTAAAGTAAATCGTTTATAATCTTAAGGTAGGTTTTGGGAGTCTGTAGATCCTTAGGCTACCCCACTTAAGGACAGGCTTATTTTGTTGTGCTGCAGGGTCCTTATCCCCAGTCCTTTCGACCTTTTCCTAGCTTATGCTGGGAAGACGGTCATTGAATCCCCGATTGGAAGGACCACTAGAGTATTCGAGGAGGCGTAGATTGGATTTTGGCCAAATTGATCCCATGGCCGATCAACAGCCTCCTCTAACCCAGGACCCACAGGAGGAATTCCGAAGGCAACTGGAACAAATGCAGAGAATGCAGGGCGCTCAGCCCTTGAAGGATTTTTATGATCCTTCAAATTATGGGGAACGTCCTGGTGTCCAGATTCCAGCTGGAGACGTAGAAATCAAGCCCAAGGTGTTAAGCCTGATCAAACATTACCATTAGCTTGGCTTTGAAGACCCGTTTCAGCACTTGGAGAACTTGACCACTTTGGTCCAGACCACCAAGGCACGAAACATGAATGAGGAGCAAATGATCATGAGGCTCTTCCCCCATTCTCTTAGGGATAAAGCCGCTCATTGGTACAGGACTATAAGAAGACCAATTGCAACTTGGAATGAGTTGAAATCAGCCTTTCTGAAGAAATTCTTCCCTGTCGGACGTACCAATGCTTTGAGACGGGCAATCACTACCTTTACCCAGTAGCCGGGGGAGCAGTTTCATGTGGCTTGGGAGCGATTCCAGGACCTATTGCGGAGGTGTCCACACCACGAGGTGCCGAAATGGCAACTCGTGCAGATCTTTTACCACAGGTTGATTGAGCAACTCAGAAATCACGTGATCGCTTCTTGCAGAGGCAATTTCCTCAATAAAGACGCGGATAGTGCGCATGATTTGTTTGGGGAAATGAGCGAGAATTCAATCAATCATGCCTCCATGGATACTTTTAACCGGTCCCAGTAGCCCAGATCGAATGTTAATGAAGTCCATGACTCTCATTCATTCGATATGGAATTGATTTGTAACAAACTTGATAAGGTGGACTTGGTTGTTAAGAGAATGGAAGAGTGGATGGCTGGAAATTCAATGAACAACTCTTGATCCACTTAATCCCAAAATTCAGGATTTCATTCGTCGTGAGCTCCTTCTGGACGGGAGTTCATGAATCAACTCGATGCGGCTCAACCTACGAGTCAGCATTATTCGGAACCCCACGGGTTCCGAATTGGGGCCTTTGATCCCAGTTTCTCTGATCCTTCTGTTTCTTTCTCCCCATCCTCACCCTATGAGGATGTTTGTGCTGTACAGGAGAACGTTAGATCCAACCCCTACTTTAATGCTTATAATCCAGGTTGGAGAAACCACCCTAACTTCTCCTGGAAAAACCTGGGGCAATAGATTCAATTCCGACCCTTTCGACCCAGCAACTATGCTCCGCAACGACCAATGGGTCAGGGTCATGTTTATACTCAGTTGCCCCCAAATCAGGTCAATCAGCCAGCTTGGAATGCCCGTCAACCCATAGGGCAGGCTGCTTTGAACCGACAAATGGTAGAGATGCAAGGATCCATGCTCCAGCTCATGCAGCAAATGAAAACCTAGTTGGACAACTTGCAAACTGGGCTCATAGCTAACTCTCGTCAACCCGGATCTCTACCATCCCAACCCATACCCAACTCGCGAAATATCCTGAATCTGGGCAACCAAGCCTATGGGTACGAAAATTAGAGAGACCCACGCACACATGCTCAGGTGGTTAAGTAGGGTCCTTCCTCTTCTTCTTCTTCTGCACATCAACAATTCTTGGCTAATCAAGCCCCCCCAATCTTTCCTAACCCTCCCCAAGACCCAAACTCATATGCATCTGCAAATTCTGTTACCTTGAGGAGTGGTAAACAAACTCAGGATCCACAACCACACAGTTCTGATTTACCGAATCCTGAAGAACCTGAGGAGAGAAAGGAGAATTCTGGAGAAGAAATCAAGGCTCAGGAACCTGATTCCAAAGATCTGACTCATGTTCCTTTTCCTGAAGCCTTGATCAGATCAAAGAAAAAAAAGTCTGTTGATAACAATGAGGAGCTTTTGAATATTTTCAAGAATGTTGAGATCAATATCCTGCTCTTCGACGCTGTCAAGCATATATCGGCTTACGTGAGATTTTTAAAGGATTTATGTACACAAAAGTGTAAGTCAAGAGAATCTATTCCGAGGAAGGTGGTACTCTCCGAGCAGGCTAGTTCTGTTATCCTACACCACCTCCCTCAGAAAAGAGAGATCCATGTGCTCCGTTGGTTTCTTGTGTCATCGGAGATTACACTTTTGATAGAGCACTTCTAGATTTGGGTGCATCCATCAACCTAATTCCAACTTCTCTTTACGAGAAGTTTGGATTAGGTGAACTTCGGTCGACTTCAGTAACGCTGTAGTTAGCGGACCATTCTGTCACAAATCCGCGAGGCGTTATTGAAGATGTTATTGTTAAGGTTAAGGATTTCTATTTTCCTGTAGATTTCCTTGTCCTTGACATGGGTGTACCCGAAAATCTGAGGAACACGCCCATCATTGTGAAGCGTTCGTTCCTGCCTACCGCTAAGGCCAACATTAATTGTGAAAGCGGTAGCATGGAAATCGCCTTTGGGGATCAACGAATGAAATTGGATATTTTTAAGGAGATTAATAAATTTGAGGATTGTGGATTTATTAAGGAACTCGAGGATGATAATGTGAACATTGAAACTTGTTTAATGGTTTCTGCAATTGAAAGTTCCTCCTTTGATGATGAATTAGACCCGCAACCCTCTATGGCAAACCTGCAATCTTATGAAGAGGTTATTGATTTTGTTCACTCTCAACCTCTTCCTCTTGATGAGTCATCAGCATCTTCCTTACCTTCAATCATCAACCCGCCCCAGCTTGAATTGAAACCATTGCCTGAGAATTTGAAATTTCAATTTTTAGGACCACAGAAGTCGCTCCCTGTGATTATCAGTGCTAAATTAACAAAGGAGCAGGAGATTAAATTGATTAAGGTCCTGAAGGAACACAAGGAGGCAATTGGTTGGACCATTCATGACCTTAGGGGGATCAAGCCATCTTACTGCAATCATAGAATATTTTTGGAAGATGGATCTCGCCCTTCTTGCCAGATGCAGAGGAGATTAAATCCAAATATGTGAGAAGTGGTCAAAAAGGAGATTATTAAGTGGCTCGATGCAGGAATTATTTATCCGATCTCTGATAGTCCCTGGGTAAGTCCCGTGCAGATTGTTCCCAAGAAAGCTGGGATTACCGTTGTGACTAATGAGAGAGGAGAATCTGTCACAACTCGTTCAGCTTCCTCTTGGAGGGTTTATATCGATTACAGGAAGCTAAACAAGGCCACGAAAAAGGATCATTTCCCTCTGCCTTTCATTGATCAAATCTTGGAAAGATTAGCCGGGCAGAAGTACTTCTGTTTTCTTGATGGCTACTCGAGATACAACCAAGTTCCTATCCATCCCAAGGATCAAGAAAAAACTACTTTCACCTGTCCTTACGGAACCTTTGCTTTCAGTAGGATGTCATTCGGTTTATGCAATGCACCTGCGACTTTTCAAAGGTGTATGTTAGCCATATTCTCTGACATGGTGGGAGAGTTTATGGAAGTCTTCATGGACGATTTCTCTATTTTTGGAGAATCGTTTGACTCTTGTCTAGCTAATCTAGAAATGATTCCTAAACGATGCAACAAAACACGATTGGTCTTTAGCTGGGAAAAGAGTCATTTCATGACACAAGAAGGCATCGTCTTGGGTCATGTAATCTCTGAAGGGGGAATTGAAGTGGATAAAGCTAAGGTTGATGTTATCGCTAAACTTCCTCCTCCCACATCTGTTAAACAAATTCGATCATTTCTTAGTCATGTGGGATTCTACAGAAGATTCATCAAGGATTTCTCGAAGGTTTCTCGTCCTCTAAGCAATCTTCTCGCCAAAGAAATGTCGTTTGTTTTCGATGAATCATGTCATAAGGCATGTGATTTCCTGAAAACGGCAGTCACTTGTGCTCCGGTGTTGCAACCACCGGTTTGGATAGCCCATTTTGAGATCATGACCGACGCTTCTGATTACGCGGTTGGGGCTGTTTTGGGTCAGAAAGTTGACAGGAAGCCCTCTGTCATCTACTACACTAGTAAAACTCTAGATGAAGGCCAGAGAATTACACTGTTGCTGAAAAGGAATTACTAGCCATAGTATTTGCTTTGGAAAAATTCAGGGTTTATCTCTTAGGGGCTCATGTCATCATTTATACCGACCACTCAGCCTTGAGACATCTCTTGGCCAAGAGGATGACAAACCCTGGCTTATTTGTTGGATTCTTCTACTTCAAGAATTTGATCTTAAAATGAAGGATAAATCCGAGGTACAAAATGTGGTGGTGGATCATTTGTCAAGACTTCTAAGTGATTCTTCTCATTCGGACGTCCCGATTGCTGATACTTTTCTGGATGAAACCATCCTTACAGTTTCAAGTGTCCAAACCCCGTGGTTTGCTGATATTGTTAATTATTTGGTCATTGGTCAAATCCCCCAGGATTGGACCAAGCAACAATGGGATAGACTCAAATATGAGGCCAAATACTACCTCTGGGAGGACCTTGAACTGTACCACATCGGCTCTGATCAGATTATTCGCCAATGTGCTCCGGAGGATGAATTCAACAGTATACTCGAGTTCTGCCATGCATCTGCGTGTGGTGGACATTTCTCCGGGAAAAAGATGACTGCAGAGATTTTGCAATCTGGCTTCTATTGGCCGTCTTTATTCAAGGATGCCCAGGATTTCTCAAGGTCGTGTTCTCGATGTCAAGCAGTTCGGAGCATAACTAAGAGAGATATGATGCCCCTAAACCCAATTCTTCCTGTCGAAATCTTCGATGTTTGGGGCATCGATTTCATGAGACCCTTTCTCCCTTCATTTGGACATCAGTACATTCTTGTTGCTGTTGATTATGTGTCCAAATGGATTGAGGCGATTCCCACCCAAACCAATGACCACAAGGTGGTCATCGATTTTGTCAAGAAAAACATCTTCAGTAGGTTTGGGATTCCGAGGGCCATCATCAGTGATGGTGGCACTCATTTTACTAATGCCCAGTTTTGTAATTTGCTAGTTAAATACGGGATTAATCATCGAATCTCCACACCTTACCATCCCCAAACGATTGGACAGGCTAAGATCTCCAATCGAGAGATCAAGACTATTCTATAGAAAACGGTTAGGCCTGATCGCAAGGACTGGACTCAAAAGCTTGAGGACGCTCTTTAGGCCTACCGTACGGCGTATAAAATGCCCATCGGCATGTCTCTGTTTCGTCTGGTGTATGGAAAGCGTGCCATTTACCCGTAAAGATTGAACATAGGGCATTCTAGGCAATCAAGCAGTGCAATTTAGATCTGAGTTTAGCTGGGAAGACCAGGAAACTACAACTATCTGAGTTGGAAGAGCTTAGAAATGATGCATATGAGAATGCCAAGATCTACAAGACTCGGACCAAAGCTCTACATGATCAATTGATTTCCCGCAAGAGCTTTGAGCCGAACCAGAAGGTCTGGTTATTCGATTCTTGACTTAAGCTCTTTCCTGGCAAACTTAGATCGAAATGGAACGACCCGTTCATTATCGACCAGATTTTTCCAAACGGAGCCATTCAGATCTTTGACCCAAAGAAGAGTAATACATTTAAAGTCAACAGTCAACGTCTGAAGCCTGTTATTGTATCGTACTCTTCCAGAACCCATCTCAGACATGGTTGCTTTAGCCATATTATGACTTCTTTGGTTGGACTTCGCCTAGCTGATGGCATTAAACTCAGCAGTTGTACATATGACACAAAGCTGACCCGAGCTTCATATTCGGGTGTATCTTTCATACTCTACCCTTTCTTTCATGTCTCTTTTTCTCAATGTGGACATTGCATCAGCTAGGCATGGGGGGTTGGATTCTTTTTTGAATCATTTTGTCAGCTCTGTGAAATTCTTGTAAATTGTATTTCTCTTCTTATACATGCATAAAAAAAAATTGAATTTGGAAGGAATACTTGGACATTAGTACTTTTCAATCTTAGGAAATATTATATTAGGATCTGAACACAAAGACCCTTCAGGTCTTTGGGCTTAATCGGCCCGTGTATCTACTAAAATGTGGATTTATTTTTCGAGTCCTCGCTATCTTAATTCTATGGTAATTTGATTAAATAAGTTTGGGTGATAAGTACACGACTTATCAACCCACCCTCTAATTTGAGGGAACTTTAAGTCTAAAGCATCTACACACTTTCTTTTCACTGACTTGTTGATCGGTGGTTTTAACGGAAATTGGATAGCTAATGAACCTTCTAGGGTGATATGGCTGGCAAGTTATCGTGGGTAACAACCCATAGGTAGGTTGTCCAGAGCCCAATCATTGGACCATTCTCTTTTTGCTGCCTTTAGGTAAATCTTAGACCAGGTAAGCCACCTACTTAAAATAAAAAGGAGAAAAGAAAAAGAAAATAAAAGAAATAAACCACACTTCGCCGCACAAGTATGGTTGGCAAGTTGTCGGTGGTAACAGCTTATCGACCGGTTGTTCAGAACCTAGCTCATGAAATGCACTGAAAATTCCCAAAACACTTAGGAAGAAGTGGAGAAGTAGAATAAATCGGGGAGATATACACTTGATTCACCCTTCTGTTGACCCCATAAAAATAAAAGTAGGGAGAAATCTACCGGTCATAAAGATACACCTTTAGGCAGAACTTTCTTTTTAAGGTCACCTAGAGGCGTAGAAACCAGAAGTCCGTTCTAATTGCTGATCAACGAGTCTATCACATTCACAATAAGATGCTTAGAACTTAGGGTTCTCATCAAATCTTGGGTGGGTTGAATGGCCGTAGAAAGTCACTCTTTAACCCTAAACTCAAAAATCCAAAAAAAAAAAAGAAAAGAGAAAAATAGAAAAATAAATTTTTCTTTGAATAATGCGAGGGCTTGAGGCGGTCTGTATTTTGGCAGATGCCCAAGCGCTGTTGTGTCTTTGAAAGTTCAGATCCTAAGTAAAAAAATTTCTTAATGTTGAAAATAACTTATGTCTAAGTAATGCAACCTAATTCCTTTATAAATAGCATGTAGTTTTTGCTAGGGACTAACAAAAGATAGGCATGAGGGTGTGATGTAAACATGTTTATATTACATAAAATGTCTATTTATGCGTGTTCTTAAGTATAGAATTCATTACATACTATAAATATTGCATAACATGCATCATCTCGCATTTAGATTAGTCTGAATAAAATGTAGGTTAATTGTCTCCTTTTTATGGTCAGGGACAGGACGACCTTTTATCAAGGTCTTAGATCAAAGATCCAACCGTACGGATCTGATCAGGGCGATGATTGGAGTTCAACGACTCCAAGATCGCCCTAATCGGATATCCGTAGCATCAGATAGAGATCAAGGAACCTTAGAAGATCAAGGGCCAAGATGGTGTTAATCCACACTTCAGACAACAAATCCGACCGCACGGATGGGTTTGGATCGACGATTGCAGCCTAACGACGCGGAAATCGATCCAACTTGTTACTCGTGGCACCATCTACATCACTGAGAAGATGGATGACCAAGATGGCGCCACGTGGTGCCATCTCAGCTGCCCAACCGGCCGCATGCACCTGCCTTAGCTCATCTAGCTAACGCTTCTCCGCTATAGGATCGAGATCCAACAGTTGCAGGGCGTGCGCACTTGAGATGAGCGCTCGAACAAACGTGCCACTAGCACGTTGGTCGGGTGCCCTATCGAGATGAGGAGGCGCAGGTTCGAGCCCCCGTACGCCTCAAATTGGAGCAGGCGCATGGGCACGATCAGCTGCGCAATCAAGATCCAACGGCGTTGTGCGGCCGATAGCGCCTACACGCTATCTGACGCCCTCGCGTGAAGCGGGATCACATGCGCAAGGCGCGCATGGATGAGGCGTGGCGAGGAGAGATTTTAGATTGGATGACCAAGATTTGAAGGACGTGGAGCGAGCGTTTGAGGTGCGGGAGGCGAGTGGGCGCATGAGTGCCACCCTTGAAGGTCACGTTCAGGCCTTTAGTGACAGATTTATCCGTCACTAAAGGTCCTGATTAATGTTTTTCAAAATGTAATGACCAAAATGCCCTCACTCCTTGCAACTATAAAAGGAGACCCCCTCCATACGAATTTCTCATCCCTTCCTTCTCTTCTCTCCCTCTCCAAAGCTCAAGAGAAGCTTGTCCCACACCCGGGATGCTCCTCAAGAGATAAAGTCAAATTTTCGACCCCATTTCGGAAGCAGATCCTGCGATGACGACGGCGTGCTGCCTCGTTCCCGTTCTTCCTGCCTCGACCTCCTTCTTCCTGCTCTGTTCTTCATCTTCCAGACATCGTCTCGTCCGGCTCATCTTCCAAGCGATCGTCGAGAAGGATAACTTCTCTCTCCCATTCCTTTTTCCTACTTTCTAAAGTAGAATTTTCCTGCTTTCTAGTTGTAATATTTTTCCTTCTTTCTAGTGTAATTTCTTACTTACTTGTATAAACATTTTGAAATATCAAGTAGATGTTTTCTCTCTTTCTCTCTCTCTCTTTCTGTGATTGTTTATAGTGCTTCATTTCATTGTAATTACTCTGCTTTTAACAAAAACATGAAAAAAATATAATTGCGAATTTGGATCGACGTAGCCTCCCTGAGTTCGACCCGGAATTTCTATTCTGGTATAAATATTATTTGTTGAACTCGAGTTCTTTGCTATTCAAACTACAATGACAGGTTTTCAAGACCAAATTCGATAGCATAGTACTTCGTTGTTTCAACAGCATCCATCAAGGGGATGTTTATTTGGACCTATTCAAAGAGCTTGAGCAGGTCCTCAAGAGCCATAGGTTTGGTTTTCTTCTTTCCCTTGGTCAAGGCCTCAGGAAATGGAACCTCAGTTGGTTCCTCTAGAATTGGCTCAGGCTCTTTATCAGGGATTGGGGTGTCCTAGATGACCAGTTTTGGCTTAGGATCTACAGTATCAGGTTTGTCGTGGTTAGGAAAAGGTGGGTCTTGTGTTTCTTTGCCACTACGGGTGGTGATGGAGTTTAATCCTACCTGATTCTAGTTTGGGCTAGGGAGGGTAGGTGTCTATTGTTGAAATCTAGAATAAGAGGTTGAAGCACCCGTCCCATCAAGGGATGGAGCAGAATGGGCCTTATAGACAAAGTGGGCTTGGTCCTGATTTGGATTCATAACGCACCTCTAGTTTGGCATGCTATTTGGATTCGAAAGAGGCTGAGAAGGGAGTGTACCCAACTGGCAAGCACTTACTAGTTGGGCCAATTGATTGTGTAGCTTAGAGATCTCTTCTTTATGTTATTTTTACATGTCAACCAAGGTCTGGAGAATCAAAGATGTCTGATCTTCCTTTGATGGCCCAGATTGGAAATTTTGATCGGGCCTTGGTTGAGTGGGTCAATAGGGACGCGGGTTTTGTAGTCGAGGTTGGAATTGAGGTCTTGGATTTGGGTTATTTCCCGACCACGCAAAGTTTAGACGATTACGCCATCTAGGGTTATAGGTATTGGAGAAGGGATTGTTCTAGATGGCTTGGAGATCCTCGCAGGTTTGAGGATCCCCAGAATAATCAGGGTATGAGGGTTTAGAGTTCCCCCAACTACGGTAGGTTACCCCAGAGTTGCCTCCAAAACTGTAATCAGGCGGGGGTGGATACGCATCCATCCCCGGAGAGTGGTAGATATTGGTGCAGCTTCCCTACCTGAGGGCAGGTGTGTATATGTGCTTTGTGGTGCAGAGGTGGTCTTGTGTAGATGTTGAGTGATGTTGTCCACCTTCTTCTCAATGATGTAGATCGTATCCAATTGACTAGCTACCAACTCGAAGTCAACGGATGCGGAAAAGCTTTGAGATTCGTGTACCCCCCGATTGTTTGTCAATGCACGAGTGGACGTCCAGTCGTACGCACCTAGTGACTCATTGTTCAAGGAGTTCTCGCACATGTTCTCGAGAATTCCCCAAATCTCATCTTCATGTTGACCCATGATGCTGCAACCACAAGTTGCATTAACAAATAGCTTGATGTCATCATGAAGCCCATGGTAAAAGGATTGGACTTGTTCCCACTTCGGGACTCTGTGATGGGGGCATTTGCGCATGAGATCCAGAAAACGATCTCATGCCTCATGTAGAGATTCTCTCACTCCTTGGGAGAAGTGCATGATTTGGTGTCGCATAGCATTTGTGCGACCAATGGGATAGAATTTTTGTAGGAAGGCGGTTTGAAGTTCTTCCCATGTGTTGATCATGTGTGGATAAGTTTGAAACCAGTAGGCGACTTTGTCGGCCAAAGAGAAGGAGAAGATCTTTAAGAGTAAGCCGTCTCGATTCTGCATGTCTGCCCCAAAGGTGTGGGCCAGATGCTTTAGATTCTTGATGTGTTGGAAAGGATCCTCAGAGTTCAAGCCATGGAATTTTGGAGTCATGTGAAGCATGCTAGGCTTGAACTCCACCTTCGGTCCTCCCGCAGGGATATTGATTTGTGGTTCGATCTCCACTGCAGCGAGATTGTAGTGATCTCACATTTGAGGATGCGGCGGTGGGTTGATGAAGGTATTGATCTGATCTCTGAAATCAAAGAATTCTTGTGGTTCAAAGTCAGGTCGTTCTGGCTGATCCATGGTTGTGATTGGAGGTTCGAGCTTAGAATCAGAGGAAATGTCAATATGATTAGGTTGTTGCACAAACATGGAGATCGAGGCTTGGCCTCGACAAGAGTGAATAACCAATGGAGGCCTTAAGGGTGGTCTTAAGGACCTCCTCCCAAACATGCACCGATGGAGAAGATGAGGGATAGAATATCAGACGGACCCAATCGAGGCACCCAAAGATTTTTGGAAGACTATAGAGGTTTGGGGCGGATGATACCCCTGGATTAGAAAGTCGTCCACCTAAGAATTACCTGGGCAACCAGGAAGGGAGACTCCTACAAAGACCCCTACACAGTCAAGCGTCCCCACGGGTTGCAGGGTTTCCCCCACCCGACCTTCCCTGTTACTGAGGGTCTAGGTAGACCAGGATGGATGACTTGACCTCTTAAGTCTACCAATTTTAAGTTTAGATGAAGTGCTTATGATTTCTCTTGAACTTTAAGATATTTTTGTGCAAGGTGACCTAATTTGAAGATTGGTTGACCCCACAAGGTGGGTAAACTTCACCTATTTGTCCTTTGAGATTATTAGGTCCCAACTTTTTAAGATTCAAGTGGATATTTAGAGCCTGATTTTAGGGTTTGCTTGATTAGGTCAATTCAAGTAAGGCTTGGGACACACACAAGTTGGAGGAATATATTCTTGATTAAGCAAGTGGAGTCCTCAACCTTAGAATAGAAATCCTATTTTGGCTCTGATTGACCCAATTAGTTTCGTCCAAATTTGGTACATAGGGCTCAAGCAAGAAGGTGATAGCCATAGATACCTTAAACCCTAAGTAGGTGCAGAAAGCAGGGTTAGGGTTTATCTACAAAAGAATCAAATTAGGCAACTTGTGAGGATTGAGTCTAAGAATGAAAAGCAAGTTGTCCCTAATTGATTTTCTTCCTTTTTCATCTCTTCTCAGAATTAGGGGTTTTTAAGGAAAAAGGAAATGGATTTTACCTGCCCTCGGAGTGTTTGGTACGTGGCTGACTCTCCTCGATTGGATTCCTACATAGATCACAACAAAAGAGATAGAGCAAGTTAGTATCAAATCAGAAATCGCAATCAAGAGATCAAACTGCACGTTGCTCCTCAGCAACAATGCCAAAATAAAAATAATGCGCTGTAGTATAGCCGATAAATCGTGAAGAACACTTAAAGTTTATAGCTCGAAAGAAATCCGAGGTCAAACACAGGGAGAAATTAGCAATTGAACACTCAAGATTGCAATTCCAAGCACAATATAGTAATATAATGGAAATTTCAAGCACAAATAATATAAATATAGAAGCAAGAGTTAACATAGCCAAAAAGATTAGGGTAAAATGGTGATTTGAATCACCAAATTTCCCTATTACAATTATACTAAATAATGCAATAGTACTAGTCAACCAAATGCCACGTAAATTGAGTGCACAATGCACTCCCTGTCAGAGATCAAACGACTTAACCGTCCAGATGCTACAGTGCCAAGAGGGCGCTCTTCTTCTTGGCTTCTTCTTCTTCTTCTTTTCTTTCTCCTACCTTAGGCTCTTTTCTTCTCTCTTTTCTCTTCATGCACAAGGGAGGACTCATGAATTTTGGCTAAGTGGTGGGGGCTTTCAAGAGCAAAACCCCCCTTTTCCCCGCTCTCTCTTTCTTTTATCTTTCTCAAACTCAGGTGTATAAGTGGGTCGATAATCGGATAATCGAGTTAGGGTCTAGGTCCGCAGGCAGTGGTCACGAACGAGGGTGTGTAGGGTGTGCGGGGGATCTCACCCCCCAGTGTCTAGGCAATAAGGCCCCAGCACTTTTTCCTTTTATTTGCGGTTGAGGCTCCGTTGTTTGCCAATGTGGGACTAAAGTCCCACCTTTGTTCTTTGGACAAGGTAGTGAAGGCTGTAGTTGCTTCCTTTGTCAAATTGTCATAGAGGACCTGGTCAAAGGCCCGAATTGATCAGTAGGGAAGCTTCTTGGGCTGAATCCATGTCACCTGGAGCGAGTGCCTGGGAATTGTGTTGCAAGAACATGTGCTGGAGCTCTGACGAAGTAGCTGTGTCAATGGTGACCAGTGACGAGTACCTGAAAATTAAAACAAGGGCCTCACGGTCGTGTCAGAGGATTTCAAAAGCATCGCTAGGTGACAACGAGTGCAGTGCAAGTGTTTAGGTGCAGTGGTGTGGTCGGGAACCTTCGGGCGAAGGCCGTGAGTATGGGTGAAGGCGTGTGTGTTCGGTGGTGCTATAGGGGGATCAATAGCCCTCGGTGAGTGAGGGCTTTTGATCGTCGTGATGAGGCGGAGGTGTGGAGCTTGGGAGCAGCGTGTTTGAGTGCGTGTGGAAGCCGCTGGGGCTCACCGGAGTATGTCAATGAGGTGGAAGATGAAGTCGCGGGAGGCGATGCAGTGGTCGAGTTAGAGAGACGAAGACAAAGTTGTGAAGTAGTGGAGCTAGGGAGTTGATCTGAGTAGGTAGCGAACGAGGAGGAGGAGGAGGGACGCCGGGTTTGGTATGGCCGGCGCCGGAGACGAAGGGAGCTCCGATGGGAGAGAACGGTGACGACGAAGGGGGAAGAAGCACCTCAGGGGTATGTCAAGGTGCGGAAGAAGCTGGGGAGTCGAGACCGGCCGACTATAGTCTGTGACGGCCGGTGAAGAAGCTCGGAGGAAGTGGTCGCTGGTGCGAGGCAGAGCAAGCTGAGGAGAGGAAATAGGGCTAGATTTGGCTCAATTTCTGGCTAAAGAAGGGAATGCCATGGGGGTCCTTTTATAGGCCAGAGGGTGAGCTTTCAAGCTTGGAAAGCAAGCTTTGAAAGCTCGTAAATCACATAATACACTTCGGATTTCCAAGAGTTCGCATGAACTCTTGGACGAGATTTGGAAGGCAAAACCTACATCAGATTGAAGAGCAACTCAAGAATCTTCCTTCCAAATTTGGAAGGGTTTCGCAGTGAAATCAGGGAGAATCTCTTGATTGAAGGTCGGCAGTTCATGGGTTCACACAGTAATGCGGCAGGGGCATTTCTGTGAAAAAGTTGAGGAGTTATTTGAGAGAATAAGAGTTAGACTTGGACTAAAATGCAAACTAGGTCAAAATAATCTCAGATTGGGCCAAAATCTTGACACAAACCTAATTTGGACCCAAGGAATCCAATGGTGAAGTTGGATTTTGGTTTTGACCTAGTTTGACTAGGTAATTTATGAAAAACCTAAATTAGGGCAATAGTCTCTCTGTGACTCTATTTTAGGTCAAAATAGGTTCTGATAGTCAATTCAAAGATGCTAAACCCTAAAGAATACTTTTCTATGAATTTTAGAGGCTTTATGTGAAGTTTATCCTAACTAGAACCTCAGTAGATTAAGTGGGTCTGTTTTTAGGGTTTCAGATGTCATTTAATTCTTGAAATACGTGAAAATTCATTTTTGTCTACATGGACCCCATTATTAGACTTAAATGCATATTTGACCTTTAGTAACCCCTAAAAAATCCCGTGGTTATTCTGTATTTGTGGACTACTAGCAAAATCGCAGAAATAACCTTTTATTCTTATTTTCTTCTCAAAACAACTCAACCTGCCTAAGAGACCTGACTAATATGTAGGAGCTTTCATTGACTTTATCAGATAAAATTGAGCTAGTTATGGCTCATGATGGTGTTCCCATCAAGAAAGCAAAAGGAGTGGTGGTTGAAACCACCAATGTATCACTTAACACTTAGGCTCTTCAAAGCTCAATCAGTCCAACTCTTCTTCTCTTCTTGACGTCAAACACTTAAGACTTTTTATACTTAGCCACTTTTTCCTTTCAAAGCCTCAGGTCGAACATCTATAAAGAACCACAAACGGCTTAAGCTTTGAAATCAGACTTAAGTATGGCCGTCTGATGGATCTTTTCAGAGCGAAAACCCCTATCCCTCTCTCTCTCTCTCACAAATCCTCTATTCTTTCTTAAACCTAGACATGGTTCAAAACCAAACCAATTTAATGCATAGGGGCCGATCCAGTTTGCATGGCGTAGGTGAGCGCAGACTGCATATGTTAGCTTTTGGTATGGGATCTAACTCCATGACGAAGGCAATACACCAATGGGTGTAATTCAATATATACAAATTTCCAAAATATCCTTTTCTGAGGTGGGACTATCTTTAGCTCTATTCCTTTGCGTGCAATTGCTAGATGAATGCTCGATCAAATGCAGCTGCTTTTGGTTCCTCTTCTAATTCAAAGGCCCCGGACTCCTTTGTGATGTTGTTCTGCAGCTCTAGGAGGCGGAGTCGAGCTTGGAGAGTAGCAAAAGGCGGCAGATGATGGCAGCGTGAAGTGGAGATCCGGCGAGCACCTAAAACATGAAATATGGGCTAAATGCCCCAATTAGAAGGTTCATTAGGTTCGCTGTGATGCAAGGAACATGGTGGTGGTATTAATTGGGTGAGTGAGTGTGCGTGGAGTTTGAATGAAGTTGGAGATGAACGTGAAAGGTGGGTGTGTTAGGTGACAGTCTAGGGTGGTTGCAACACCCAATAGGGTTAGGGCTTTTAGTCAGTGGAAGGTGAGGATGGTTGTGGTGGTGGCGATTTTGTGTTTGGTGGACTGGGGTAATGGTGCGAGCTCGTCGGAGCCTTTGCCAGAGGCAAAGAAGATGAAGGGGGAGAGTGTGATTGAGTGGTTGAAACGAAGTCCTAAAGGTCTAAAATTGCTCTAGGGACAGAGGGGAAGAAGGGAACCTAGGTTATGGATGGAAAGGGAGGACATTTTGTGTCGACGTGGCTTGCTAGACACGAAGGGGATGAAGTCCTCTGGTGAAGAAGAACGGCGATAATGATGGGGTTGGAAGCCTCTGCTTTGGCACGCCAGAAATGGAAGAAAGAGAAGATGATAATGGGCGATTCAATTTGGCCGTTGGGAGGTCGGAGGAAGGAAATCGAAGGGTGTCACTAGAGAAAAGGTCAAAGGTGGATGAAGGAAGAGGATAAGAGGTGTTTCTTGGCCTAAACCTCGCTGCTTTTGACATGGGAATGCCCTAAAGCTTATATAGAGCTTGATTTGGCCTTGAATTGTGTGAAATTTGCATGTTTACTTCACGGATTTAGCAACTAAAATCCCAAATTTCCTCGAGTTCACTGGTGCTCTCCTCTTCAAATTATGATTCAAGATCTGGTCCAATTTTTTCCCTTCGTTTGAACACTAATCCCACCAAATTTGGTGGGATTTGGTGTTGATTCCATGCTAGCTTTCCCAATCAAAGTCGATGGGTGTTGGGTTCTCGTTTCCCTGCTGTTCATGATTTTGGAAAGAAGGATTAGGCGACAGGGGCCTATTTGTGAAGGTGACGAGAAGCTGGGGGCTTTTTAGAGAGAAAAATCTGGAAGTTAGGGGTTTAATTGAAATGAATAGAGATTTGGGGACTCTGATGCAAACTAAGTTAAGATGGACTCTGATTGGGCCCAAATTTTGGTGGCAACCTAATTTGGACCTAAGGAATATATTGGCGAACTTGGATTTAGGTTTTGATCACGTTTGACTAGGTAAATTACATAGAAGCCCAAATTAGGGTAAATTCCCGCCTGAATCTCTGTTTTTGATCAAAATGGGTTTAGATGTCAAAGTAAAGGTACTAAACCTCTTAGAATATTTTTCAATGATTTTTAGGAGGTTTATATTGAATTTATCTCTATCAAAACCCTTTTAATTTGAGTAAGGCTGATAATTAGGGTTTTTAGTAATATTTTAATCCTCAAAATGCATGAAACCCTGCTTTAGTTATTTTGAGCCCACTTCTTGGTCTTTTAAGTTCATTTGAATGTAAATGAACCCCTAATCAACCCCTTGGTTAATATACATTAGTGATTGGATGTTAAAATAGCATAATTAACCCTTCTTCCTATCTTCTTCCTAAATCAGTTCACTACGGAATTACAATCCTCAGACAATCATTAAGGAGCATTTAACACTTGATTCTGACTAATTTAAGTTAGTTATGACAAATGATGGTGTTACCATCACCTACCCTCACAACCCCTTCCAAACCCTATAAATGCACCAATTAGAAGAAATTTTCCTCAAGGGGTTAATCAAAATCAAGCTTATTTGATTCAGCAAGCTCCTCTAACTCCACTTGGCAAGTTTCCTCCTATCTTATATCTATTTATAATTAGGTTTATCAATCAAATCTATACTCTATGCCTAACTCTTCCCAAGATCCGAATCAGTATACACCTGCTTCAGCCTGCTCGATCATTCTGAGAAGTGGAAAGACTACCCACGATCCTATTATGACTCCTACTCTACACTCTAGGGATCTTGGTACACCTAACTTGGGAAAGGAGTCTGTTGTGGAGGAGGATTAGGTTCATGATTCTAAGGACTTAGAAATCCAAATCCCTTTTCCTGAGGCCTTGAATAGGCCTCGGAAGAAGAAGCCTGAATCTACTATTGAGACATGGTTGGATGTGTTCAAACAAGTACAGATTAACATCTCGCTCTTGAAAGCCATTGAACACATCCCAACCTGTGTTAAATTTTTGAAGGAATTGATTACTACAAAGCGTAGGTCGAAATCTAATAATCCTAGGAAGATTATGCTGACTGAACAAGCTAGCTCAATCATCTTAAATAACCTTCCCTCTACGAAGAAGGATCTAGGAGCCCCTTCAATTTCTTGTTCTATTGGGGATATTACTTTGGATAGGGCTCTATTGGATCTGGGTGGCTCTATTGGATCTGGGTGCCTCCATTAATCTAATCCTGACTGTATTATATGAGAAATTTGGTATAGAAGCCCACTAAATGTGACACTTCAGCTAGCTGATCGAACTATCACCAAGCCGTGCAGGATTCTAGAGGATGCGATTCTTCATTGACGTCGAAAAACGTGTTATGATAATTTTTTAGTTGTAGCGTGCACTTACGACATCAATTTTGAAAAGAATATTAGACGGTAAGTCCAAATGTCGAACATAGGGATGCGAGAAATCAAATCATTTTGTTGCTTAGTTTAATGTGTCATGAAGCGTTATTTCATTTGCTTGCGTGAAGAATAGAGAGAGAGAGGATAGCAATAGAAATCCGTAGAAGAATATGGTTTCTAACTACACCTTAGAAAACCAAGCATGAAGTATAATGATGATATGATAATCAAAGTAAGAACCTAGCTTAGAGTGCATAAAAATAACACAGGAATAATAATAGTGAATGCTTCTTTGAATTATAAAAATCATTTAACAATTATGAGCAACAAAACTAGAGTAATGCTTAAAGGAATATAAACTACAAGCTAAAGAAAAATAGAAATTAAGTGGGAAAAGTAGAGTGTCAAGGTGGCCATGGTGGTGGAGAGGCTTTCGTCGGTGGCTTGGTGGCTCCAGAAACTTTCTTTGAAGCTCTAGAAGGTGGAAGAATGCTGGGAGGAGGTGTGTGTTGCAAGGGAAGGCCATGGAACCCTTTTATAGGTGAAAAGATGCCTTGGTTTGGCCTGAACCACCCCTAAACTGCGGTCAACTGGTCTGGCGCGCTGAATCGGCACCCATGGACTACTCCAGCCTGTGCACATGCTCAGCCACACGCGTTGACATGGTTAAATCATAGCCATTCGTCGCTGCATTTGACGGCCACAGGCGCTGCTTATTCATGCCCTGGAGCACACACGCAATCGTGAGCTTGCAATCGATCAGATCCGTACTGGCCATGTGGTGCGATCTCCGCCAATGGATTGTACGCTAGCGGTGAGGATTCACTCACCAACAGATGGTTGGATCATGCGGATTGTGAGTGTGTAATGGATGGTGACATGGCTTCATCCGATCTATTGAATAAACAACAAACGGCCTGAATCACGCTGGGATCGCTCTTCAAATCGCACGTAGCACGGTTGAGGTGTGTTCATCCGCGCATCATCGCACACGTGTAGCGCGCGCTTCATCCATGCGACCTCGTAGACATGATCAGAGCCACCCATCCAAGATCAGATGACCCAATTTTGCGCCACACCCCTACGCGGAGAAATTGATGAGCCCGGTGTCTCAAACCCGTGCCTCCCTTTTGCGAGCTGTGGGTGCGACTGTTGTGCTACATCAATAGATGGTTGAGCTATGGGTTATGGTCGTGCGAGCTCTCGATCGTTGGTAGATGATCAGACGGTTGTGGTGAGAGGACGATGTGGCTTCATGTGGATTGTCTGATGGCGATCGTACGACGGAGATCTTACAATGGACCGCGCGCTGAGGAGAGGATGAGGTTCTACTAGCGCATGATGGATGCTCGAGCGGGTGCCACGTGGTGCATTATGTATCATTGATCATCAAATCAACGGTCAGAACTTCCCTAGCTTGTTGTGGGAGCTACGAAGGTCGGAATGGGGCAATTTCCATGGAGTTGGGCTTTGATCGTCGATCCGAATCCATCCATATGGTTGGATTGCTCATCTGAGACTTGTTTCAATATGCACTTGTAAAATTTGGCCATTAAATGTTAATTACAAGCAATCTTAACGTAGAGATTATACTATATGCATGCATTGCTCCTAAACCCACTATATCATGATATTTATGCACATGTACCCTTGAAATTGACTCTAATTGATATAATTAATGCTAATAACTGTAGAGTCATCATTCGTGTTAAGGACTTTTACTTTCCCGTTGATTTCTAGTCCTTGACATGGAGGTGCTTGAATGACTCTACAATACCCCAATCATCCTGGGAAAACCCATCCTTGCAATTGCTAAAGCCCACATTGATTATGAATCTGGAAAAATGGAAATTGCCTCTGGAGATAGAAAGATGCAATTAAATGTTTTTAAGCCAATGAAAATTTTTAATGATTTTGGAGCTATTGAGGATTTTGAGGATGATGATATTAAGGCATGGCTATTAATCTTTTTGAGGATCCTTTGCTAGCATGTTGACGCAACCAAGGAAAGAAATTGATTTAGAACCTAAGTGCAAGGAGGTTTGCAAGTATCTAAATCTAGCACTTGACTCTAGACTCACTTTGAATCCTCTTATGAAGGGACTACCAGATCCATCTTCACCTACTCAGCTACCCTCTCTGATGGTCCCACCTGAACTGGAATTAAAGCCCCTTCCAAGTAGTTAGAAATATGTCTTCTTGGGACCTAATTAGACCCTCCCTATAATTATTAACTCCCATCTGACCAGGGATCAAGAGCTTAAATTGACTAAGGTCGTAAGTACAAATAAGCAAGCTATTAGATGGACCATTTCTGACTTGAAGGGTATTAGTCCTACTTACTACACCCACAAGATATACTTGGAAGAAGATGCATGACCTTCTCATGAATTACAGAGGAGACTTAACTCGAATATGTGGGAGGTCGTCAAAAAGGAAATAATTAAGTGGCTTGATGCAGGCATTATTTACCACATTTCTGACAATCCTTGGGTAAGCCCAACTCAACTTGTGCCTAAGAAAGCAGGGCTAACTGTGGTGATGATCGACCTTCTGAGGAGACTATTAATTAGGGTTAATTAATTATACCATAATATAGTGTCGCAATCCAGATAGATGTCATTTATTTATATATAATTTTACTGATTTTATTCCAAGTCGTTCACTACGAGACAATTATTGATATACATTATTCTCTATTATCCAAAAATCATCTTTTATTACAAAAATGTTATGTTTATTTATAAATGAATGAATAATGAATGAAAGAATCAAAGAATGAACTAATTTAAGTCAATTATATACAAGAATGAATGAGTTAAAGTTAATGACAATGCCTCAAGAATGCATACAAGTATAAAGGCCTTGAAAACTAATCTAAACTAATCTAAACTAATCTAGGTTAATTACGTACACTAATATCTAAGTAATGCCTTAATATAGGCATAGAAAGAATATATATACAACTATATTACTTACTATACTAACATATATATACTATGTACACTAACATATGTAAACGACACTAAAGAGCCTTGAAAACACTTATTCACAAAATAAGGCTAAAAAGAATGTATAGATACATAGTACCTACCATATAGACTCTATATATACGTATATACTATACTATATTAACTATATATGTATACAACAAACTAACACTTAATTTAACTTACACTCACTCTTATAACTCACACACATATACACTAATTAGTTACTCACGACTAACACTTCATTCACACTTAGCTTAGCCTACTTAACCTCCAATCCAAAAATTATTGTTTGGTGAGCCCAACTCTTCGCAGGATCAACAACCCACTAGGGGCTAGATCGGTACCACTACTAAGCCAATCCCATAGTTTTTATTTAGTTTATTTTTGCATAGTTTTGGGCCAATACTGACCCACATGAACTCTCCACGACCCATGCACGGGCACACGGGCTCCCAACCCACTCTCTCGCTTTTCTCTCTCGAAGTAATGGTCAGATAAGTGGCTAGTGGGATCCAACCCCATACAAGACGGTAAGCCTCTGCACGTGATTCCATTTATAATGCTGCAGACGCCCATCCACTTACAATGTGGTACCAATCTTGAGTGCCAAATTTAGTGCTAATATGTGGCTTTCAGTCAAGTTTAGAGGTTAATTAAGGTGTTAAATAATTAATTATTTTAAAATTAAATTATATGGCCATGCGGCTAATACTTAAGGCTTTCAATTGGTATAATTTATTTACAATAATTCAATATATAAATATATTTAAAAAATCGTTAAAGTTATAGATAAATACACATTGATTTAATACTTAATTCCTTAATTAAAGTATAAATTAATAAATTAATGATATAATTGACTTCTAATTTAGTTAGTTTACATTATTAACTTATTATTATAGATTTTTAACCGATTTTTATTCATTTATTTCTAATTACATACATTAAATTTATATCGGTATATACATACATACATATATATGTAGTATAAATACTATCCTACAGTATAAATAAGCTATAAATATACTGAAAATACTTTAAACTACAATAAACAACCATACAACATAATTTATTTCAATAGTTTATTAATTTACTAATTTAAATTACATTAACTTAATAATATACCTAATTAACTTATAAATATAAATATGTACAATATATAGATAATTAAATAAATATAGGAGTGTATTACTGTACATAATAATTACTTTAAATTATATATATAGTTATAAATACAATTCTAAGTATATACATAGCTATTTATATTTATATATAGATTATGTACATATAATATAAATAAATATATGCATAATTATACTATTATAATATACACTGTGTACTTTATTTTAAATACCTATCTAAGTAAATAAAACAGATATATAAGTTATTTATATACATTATAAACATATAAGTTACTATATATACTTAATTTAGTATTATATAGAAGTCTAAATACTATATACAAAGGTATTTTTATGGGATTTTTGGAAATTTTCAAATTTTTATTTTCTTTTTATGATTTATAGAGAAAAGGGAAGAGGGGAGAAAGATGAGTAGAAGAGAAGAATGACTTTTTTTGGTATTTTTGTTTTAGTTCTTTTATTTCACAACCTGAGAAGACTTAGACTTCTACCAGTATGTTCTATATACAAACACACTCAAATCCTACAACTAATGACACACACCTAAAACTAAACCTAAGCTAACTCAAGACACCTTTCTTTTATTTATTTACAATTATTTTTTATTTTTATCTGTATTTACAAATTGGGTAAAATATGGCTCAATGGAGGATAAAACATGAGTTCAAAGCTAATGAATCCATCTAAAAATACTGACATGTGTTGGAAAGCAAGAATTAAACATGATAAACTTCCAAAGATTGTTCAACATTATAATCAAACTCAAAAACATGATTTCTCTATTGAATTCTCATCAAAATACAACTTATTACAGTTACAGATTCTAATTTAGCTAACAAAGGATTCTCAATTAGTTTTCACACTGATTTACAATTGATTCAAAGACAAGTAAAGTTTATCCATGTACAAGAAGGCTTGTTACATTAAACCTAAGCAATAGATGCTCTCAGAATACTGAAATGTCCCTCAAATTATCAGGAACTAATTGAAATTCCTTTCACCCAATTCTTCACCCAATTTAATACCCTGCTATTGTCCAACTAACTGAAGTTTGATTTAAATCTTTTCAGCTCTACTCAGATATTAGAAATGTATATCCAAACCAAATTCAAACTCAAGAATGTGTTACAAAGACTAAATCATCCAAACCCCATTGAAATTCCATGATTAAAGCACATTCAGAACTCATCCAGATTTACAATAGATGTTACTGTCAAAATGCATCTCAGATCAGATTTGAGACTTAAAATGCTAAAATCATCATATAATTACTTTATCTACTCATAAAAATCATCTTGATAGTTTTCCTAGGTCATCTAAATGTAGGTTTGAACTCCAAATGTCAAGCTCAATGGGAAACCTAGGCAGTAATGCCAAAAATTCCAAATCAGATTCAAACTAGTTAAAATCTCTTTTCAACTATTGCAAATGATCTATGAAAGGTGTAGAACTCAAAAAAATGAGATCTAAAACCACAAATTCATAGAAACCTTAATCGATCCCTTCCCTTATGCTATGGATAGCATGAAAGAAGGAAATCAAAATAAGTATCTAAATCACTTTAAAACCACGTTCAAACCTTTATAAGATCACATCAAACCTCATTTACACTCTAATCAACTAATCGAAACAACGTAGAATCGAATCAAGATGTCGCCTACCTGGGCATTTTAATATGTGATCACCATGGTGATATGAACACCTAAGCATCCTACACGCCATTTATTGGTGTTCAGGATACCCTTCTGATCATCTAGATAGTCTTAGGTCATTGCAGAATCCTCAGAACCATGCAATGAATTCTTCCTAGGTTTTTACAACCCAGAACTTGTGTCAACATCTAAAATAGGGCATAAACACAATTCTCAATCAAAATTCATTCACTATAGTTCATACCCATCTCAATCAATTCAATTTCACAATTATCCACTAAATTCAATCGATTGAATTCAATAAAAACCAATTTGACTCTCTCATCTTTCGAGCAGACATAAAAATCAAAATCCATTCAATCTATCAAATTAAACCAATTCATCTCAGATGGAGGACCTTTATGATATGTGGAATGTATGAGAAGATAGTCATTTTATCTTAGTGCGTTGTTAGATCTGAAAGCTACTGAGCTTCAGATGTAAAGGTGCCATGGTGGTGGAAGTGAATTATGGATTAAATCGACGAGGGAAGAAGATGAACATGGTAGGTAGATGAAGAGGAAGTTGTATGAACCAACGAATGGGTGTTAATTCATCTCTCTAATCAGGGTTGATTAGAGAGGTCAGATATTGAGGGCAGTGACTAACTACAACTACTCTAAACCAATTCACACTCAATTAAGCAGTAAATGCTACTCTAATCTAACTAATCTAAGCTAAGAAAATAGTAAATCTATCTAGAAAGCATTAAAATCTACTTTACTAGACAAATGGGATCTAAGGGACCATGATCGGCGATCAGTGATGATGAAGTGAGGGAGGACATCTCCAACTAATGAAGAATCTGCTAGTGGGACTCCTGGGACGTCCCCTGGAGTTATGTGATCCAGCTCAACGTGGACGAAGGGAGGAAGACAATGTCGCCTCTGTACAAGTGGTGAGGAATGAAGAAGAAGCTGGAGAGGGAAAAAAGGATCAACCTAAGGAAGTAGGAGGGGAGTCGATTGCCTCACGTAGGGGTCTGGGTAGGTCCTTAAATAGGGAGTGGAGCTCAGGTGACCGGATTCAATGGGTGTGATCCGTTGAGGGTTGAACGGTAGAGATGGAGTTTGAGGGCGTGGGAATGGATTAGAACAAACATGGACCGTAGATGAGATCTAGAAATAGGCAGGAAAGTTTTGGCACTGGTGGTAGCAAGTAGGAGCTCGATCCACTGTAGGATCCAGAGTAAGAAGAATGGATGGTGGAGAGGGCTCGAGTTCCTCGCTAAGGAGCAGCTAAAGAACACACGAGTACCAAGTGTGTTGTTGAAACTATAGAAGAAGTCCTCAGGTGAAACAGTATGAAAAATGTAGGAAAGCCCATAAGTGATGAATTTTATAACCAGATGGTCCTTGACAGCTCTCAAATAGGTCCCTATCAGGTTTTAGTGCATGAAATGTGAAGGAAATGTTATGAAGGAAGGACCTATATGTAAAACTCTAAATCCAAGGTCCATACAAGGTCAAAATGCTATGAAGTTTTTATGGTATATTCATTGAACATATTAGAAAATAATCATAAATTGATTTGTGCATTTGTGCTCAAAATTGTGTTTAATTTGACAATTGAAGCATCTATTTACATAATTAATAGATAATCTCTTAAAAGTGACCTAATTATGCATTTTTAACACAGAATTGATGTTTTAGGCTATTTTCATTAATTTCCACACTTAACTCTTTTCTTGTACTAATTTAATAGTGTTTAACCTAGTTTATAGCTTAACTTAGGCATTTTAGTTATGATGAGCTACATCTCATCAGGTAACCAATGACAAGGGCGAATCCATCCTAACCCGCTCTGAGACATCGTGGTGGGTCTACATTGATTATAAATGACTCAATTCTACTGCTAAAAAGGATCACTTTTGTCAAGATCGTGGCATCAAAAATACTTTAAGACGTCTGGGAGTTGGTCAGACGTCTGGACGCCTTCCCAGACGTCTGGAAATAAATTTTTGCATGCGTACGATCGCGAGTCTGAGCGTGCGTAGACTGAAAACCTGTCGACCTGCAGCACCTTTTTCCCCCCCGTGCCTACTTATATCCTCCTCTCCCCTCTCCCTCGTTCACCACCCCACCGTCTTCTCCTTCCTCCAGTGCGAGCGCGATAGCGAGAGTGAGAGCGAGCCGTTGCTGCTGCCGAGTGCGGTGGTGGAGAGGAGAGGTGCAGCGAGAAGGAAGAGGAGAGAGCACGCGTGCCGTGAGGGAGAGAGCTCGCCGGAGTGGCTCGAGGACGGTCGGCGGGCGTGCGGAGGAGCATGGTGCTGGGGAGGTTCCCCCGGTGCTACTACAGCTCAGGCAGCGGTGGACGAGCGTGGCGCGGCCGCGCACAGCGGGAAGAAGACGAAGGAGGTTCTGATTCTGGGAATTTTTCCCAGAATCAGACATCTGGACCTACATCTAGACGACGTAGGAGACGTATGGAGGGAGCTTTAGACGATTGAGAGGTACATATTTCCTCCTATACCTCCTTTTGCGGATACGACCATGCAGGCCATTCCGCCGAGGTTCTGAGACATGTCGTGCTGAGAAAGTTTTCGTTGCGCATGCAGGATTCGTTTCGGGAAGGCGTGGGGACACGCCCTCCCACGTAGTTCAGACGTCTGGGCAAGGCACCAGACGACGGATAGCGTCTCCAGACGTCCGAAGAGGTGGTCGGACGTCTGGAACTGGGTCCAGACGGTTCAGCAAGATCCTTAGACGTCTGAGGAGCAGCGCAGAGTGAGGTATGACCTGGACCACTTTTTAAGACGTCTGGAAGGTGTTCCAGATGTCTGATTTGAGTCAGAGTTGTCGTTTTTAACTCGTTTAGGGTCCGTTCGAGGTCCGATTTCCCCATTTAAGATTCTGTTCTTCTCAGAATTAGTTCCTCTACTTGTTTGAAATACTTGTATCATGTTCTGAGTGATTCCTTATGATTGATCCTTGTGTTAGGACCTCGTTCTTTTGCGACTTTGGGGGTTGTGGAGGCACGTGGACCTGCCAATCACGCCCCCATCACTCCCGATTTTGCGGGTAGAGTGGCTCCCCTTAGTTAATTACAAACATTAATACATCTCTGAAATAAATGATAAATCTTAGGGTATGGCATGAATCCTAGGACCTGAAAAACTAGATTGAATGACAGATCCTAGGGTATGGCATGAATCCTAGGACTTGAAAACTAGATTGAATGATAGATCCTAGGGTGTGGCATGAATCCTATGAACAGAAACACTGAAACAAATGTCTTGAATACCTGAATTGCAGTCTTGGATAAGTAGATAGAATAATGATAATTACCTGTAATTGGATAACAGCTGCCTATGAAATGTAGAGTACTGTTGCTAGTAACTGCTACATGAAATTCCTGTTGTTTGGAAACTAAATTCGAGCTGCTTGTATATAAATTGAGATTAAATGTTAGAAACACGGGCTATATGCGAATAAAACTGAAATGATGAACCCTAGTATGGCATGGCCTGAGAAATATGAACATGAACCCTACAGGGAATTAGGAGTAGAGCTCCTGAAAATAAATGGAATGGAACTGGAAAAGTAAATGGGAAAGTGTGTTGTCTCTTGGGTACGTGGTACCAAAGAGAGCACACATTACCTCTTAGTGTAGAGGGGAGCTTGCCGCCCTCAGGTCGAGACCGGGGTGAGTTTGGCCACTTTGCACCGACTTTCTGGCCCTTGCGTACACAGTATAAGGGAGAGCTGCTAGTGTGGGGAGAGAGTTAGCCACCCCACGGGTCCCGGGGTTCAGCTAGCCATCCTACACCGACTTGTTAGGCCCACTGGGCAAACCAGGGTAGTCAGGTGAGGGTGCGCGGACTGTGGAAGGGCAAGACCCCTGTTTGGTTACTGTGGAGGGGCTAGACCCCTGTTACTGAGAGGGCTCTGCCCTATACTGGTTCTGTGCTGTGCTTTGGGCGCACCCGTTAACGGAAACGACTGACCGCGTGCCAGTGCGGGGTAGCTACCCGTGCATTTATCGCGCATGCCATAGTCACCGTTACGTTTGTCAGCGACCTTGGGGTGGTTGACTGAGGGTAGGACCACCACGGGGGACTCTCCTGGCCAGGAGAGCACCACATGGTACTTCTACTTTTTGGAAAAGACTGCAATCAAGATCGTTCCCATGAGGAACATTCGAGATCAAGAGAAAAACCTGAGAAATAAACCAAGAAAGGGTAAAATAAAGAAATAAATTAAAACAACTGCTACTTGTTACCTTTACTGTTTTCTTAGCTAGCTGGTTGCCACTCTACTCAACGTTTTGCTGACGTGTCATACTTGTCACCTTTTTGAGGACCAGGTGTTGAGCAGCCAGAGCCTACGGCAGCGGAGGGTGCTGGGCCTAGTAGAGCCCAGTAGTTGTACTTTTGTTGTACCTGTTTTTCTGTAGTAGTGAGTATTCTGTTACACCTTTGTACTCTTTTATTGTAAACTTCATATTTCTGTACCTATTTTTAATTATCTACTGTTGTGGTAGTGTGTACTGTAGTAGTTCTTTTCTTTACTGCTGTACTTTTGTTATTGTTAGTTACTTGCATGGTGAATGTGATTTATTTTATTGCTTTTTGGTTACTTTCTCGTTGGACGACTGGGTTTTGGGATCAGTTGAGTCGGTCCGATTCTCATGTCCTTTAGGGATTCGGGAATCGGGTCGTTGGACAACACACTTTCCCATTTACTTTTCCAGTTCCATTCCATTTATTTTCAGGAGCTCTACTCCTAATTCCCTGTAGGGTTCATGTTCATATTTCTCAGGCCATGCCATACTAGGGTTCATCATTTCAGTTTTATTCGCATATAGCCCGTGTTTCTAACATTTAATCTCAATTTATATACAAGCAGCTCGAATTTAGTTTCCAAACAACAGGAATTTCATGTAGCAGTTACTAGCAACAGTACTCTACATTTCATAGGCAGCTGTTATCCAATTACAGGTAATTATCATTATTCTATCTACTTATCCAAGACTGCAATTCAGGTATTCAAGACATTTGTTTCAGTGTTTCTGTTCATAGGATTCATGCCACACCCTAGGATCTATCATTCAATCTAGTTTTCAAGTCCTAGGATTCATGCCATACCCTAGGATCTGTCATTCAATCTAGTTTTTCAGGTCCTAGGATTCATGCCATACCCTAGGATCTATCATTTATTTCAGAGATGTATTAATGTTTGTAATTAACTAAGGGGAGCTACTCTACTCGCAAAATCGGGAGTGATGGGGGTGTGATCGACAGGTCCACGTGCCTCCTCAACCCCCAAAGCCGCAACAGAATGAGGTCCTAACACAAGGATCAATCATAAGGAATCACTCAGAACATGATACAAGTATTTCAAACAAGTAGAGGAACTAATTCTGAGAAGAACAGAATCTTAAATGGGGAAATCGGACCTCGAACGGACCCTAAACGAGTTAAAAACGACAACTCTGACTCAAATCAGACATCTGGAACACCTTCCAGACGTCTTAAAAAGTGGTCCAGGTCATACCTCACTCTGCGCTGCTCCTCAGACGTCTAAGGATCTTGCTGAACCGTCTGGACCTAGTTCCAGACGTCCGACCACCTCTTCGGACGTCTGGAGACGCTATCCGTCGTCTAGTGCCTTGCCCAGACGTCTGAACTACGTGGGAGGGCGTGTCCCCACGCCTTCCCGAAACGAATCCTGCATGCGCAACGAAAACTTTCTCAGCACGACATGTCTCAGAACCTCGGCGGAATGGCCTGCATGGTCGTATCCGCAAAAGGAGGTATAGGAGGAAATACGTATCTCTCAGTTGTCTGGAGCTCCCTTCGGACGTCTCCTATGTCGTCTGGATGTAGGTCCAGACATCTAATTTTGGGAAAAATGTAGAGATGGGGCTGGTCCCTGGTACCAGTGAGATCTCAAACTCGATCTCACGCTCGGGCGGTAGTCCTGGCAACTCATCTGGGAACACGTCGGGGTACTCTCTGACCACCGGGATACTCTGGAAGTCTGTCATAGGGCTGAGCTCCGCCACCACACAAGCTAGGAGCTCTCACACCCCTGGCCCAAAAGTCTCGCCACCCGAAGTGCGGAAATGCACCTGAAGCCACCGTCCACTGGCTGCCCGTGGAACTCGAAAGAAAGCAACTTCGGTATGGAGAAGACGATCTTCCTCTCAAAGCAGTCCACCAAAGAGTGGTAAGCAGACAGTCAGTCCATCCCTAGAATTACGCCAAAGTCCCCCATCTGTATCATAATCAGGTCAGCGGGAAGGCTGTGTCCCCCAACATTGACCTCACAACCTGTGTACACCTCCTCAGCCACAAACAGATGACCACCCGGACCTCTGATCATGAACGGATCCTCTAACAACATACAGTCCTGCCCCAAGCTAACAACAAAACTGGTAGCGACAAACGAGTGCGTGGCATCGGAATCGAAAAGCGTGTAAATAAGTCTGCCGGAAACTGAAACCATACCTGCCACCACTGATCCTGAAGCTCTGGCATCCCTGTGTGTCAGGGCGTTGATACACCCCTCAGCCCTAGGTGCGGACGAAGCAGCCACACTTAGAGTCGGATGGGTAGCCGCCGGCCGGTACCCTCCCCGCGACTGCTGTCCTCCTCGTGCCTGGAAACCGCAGCCTCCTGCTCGCCCTCCAGTGCTCGGTGCGGGAAGCATTTGCTGACCTCCAGCCCTACTACCTTTTATTGATCAAATCCTAGAGAAATTGGAGGGAAGGAAATTTTTTTGTTTCTTGGATGGATATTCTAGAAATAACTAAGTCACAATTAGTCCAGAGGACCAAGAGAATATGACTTTTACATGTCCCTATGGAACCTCTGCTTTTCGTAGAATGTCGTTCGAATTACACAATACACTTGTGACTTTTCAAAGGTGCATGATGGTGATCTTTTCAGACATGATCGATGATTATTTGGAAGCCTTCATGGATGATTTTTTGATTTTTTGAGATTCCTTTGATGAGTGCCTAAGCAACCTTGAAAAGATTTTGAGTAGATGTATAGAAGTGAACCTGGTCTTAAGTTGGGAAAAGAGTCATTTTATGGTCCAAGAAGGGATTGTGCTTGGACATATTGTGTCTGGAAGAGCCTTGGAAGTCGACCGAGCTAAAATTGATTTAATCTCCAATCTACCACCTCCTTGCTTGGTTCGACAAGTTAGATCTTTCTTGGGACATGTTGGCTTTTATAAAAGATTTATAAAGGATTTCTCAAAGATTTCTAGGCCCCTAACAAGTCTTTTGACCAAGGATAACACCTTTGATTTTACTCCTAATTGCACTCTATCTTATCAAACTCTTAAGGACTCTATGACCAAAGCCCTGATCTTGCAACCACCTGATTGGTCCCATCCTTTTAAGATAATGTGTGATGCATCAGATTTTGCTGTTGGTGTTGTCCTTGGACGAAAAATTGAGAAAAAACCCATGATGATTTATTATGCTAGCAAAATCCTGGATGATGCTCAAAGGAATTACACGACTACAGAAAAAGAATTGTTAGCTCTGGCTTTTAGACTTGAGAATTTTAGATAGTACATTATTGGATCCCACGTGGTTGTTTATACTGATCATACAACTCTGCGACACTTGTTGATGAAGAAAGATGCTAATCCAAGGTTAATTAGATGGATTTTACTTTTATAAGAATTTGACCTTGTAATCAAAGGCAAGGCTGGTGCTCAGAATGTTGTGGCTGATCATCTTTCACGACTTAATCTGGATAATCTTGGCTTTGTACCTCCAATTCGAGATCAATTCCTAGATGAATAAATATTGATCATAGGCCACAAAGGACTTCCCTGGTATGCTAATTTGGCAAGTTACTTAACAACAGAGAAAATACCCAATTAATGGACTAAACAACAAAAATTGAGGTTTATCTCTGAAGGTAAATATTAGTTTTGGGAGAATCCTTTGTTATTCAGGCTTTGTGTAGATCAGATTTTTAGAAGATGTGTGCCTGGATCGTAATTTTCAAGTATGTTAACCTTTTGTCATAATATGGCCTGTGGAGGACATTTCTCGGGAAAGAAAACCCTTGCAAAAGTGTTGCAGTGTGGATTTTATTGGCCAACTTTATTTAGAGATGCACATAATTTCTGTAAAGCTTGCATTTGATGTCAATCTTTAGGAAGTATGACAAGAAGAGATATGATGCCCTTTCAACCAATTTTGATTATTGAAATATTTGAAGTATGAGGTATAGATTTTATAGGTCCTTTCCCAACATCACATGGATTTCAGTATATATTACTTGTTGTGGATTATGTTTCTAAATGGATTGAGACAATTCCCACTAGATCAAATGACCATAAGATTGCTATTGATTTTGTGAAGAAGAATATCTTCTTGAGATTTGGGATGCCTCAAGCTATAATTAGTAATGGTGGGACTCATTTTACTAATTCCCAATTTCGAGGATTATTGAGTAAATATGGGGTGCAACACAAGATTGCTACACCTTATCATCCCTAGACTAATGGGCAAGCAGAAGTCTCAAATCAGGACATTATGAACATACTCCAAATGACTGTCAGACCTGACAGAAAGGATTGGTCCCTGAGATTAGATGATGCTTTATGAGCTTATAGGACCGCCTACAAGAACTTGATTGGGATGTCTCCTTATAGATTAATCTATGGTAGATCTTGTCATCTTCCTGTTGAGTTGGAACATATAGCCTACTGGGATATCAGGAAGTGTAATCTTGATTTGGATAAGGCTGGACAATAAAGGCAACTCCAACTCAATGAGCTAGACGAAATCAGAAGAGAGGCCTATGAGAGTGCTAAGATCTATAAAGAAAAAGTACAAGGCCTTTCATGATAAGCACATCAACAGGAAATCTTTTAAACCTTACGAAGTTTGGCTCTTTCCTAGCAAGCTTAGATCCAAATGAATTGGACCATACACTATGGTTCAGTCATTTTCTAATGGAGCTGTTGAAATCTGTGATCCAAAAACTAGGCAACAATCCGTGGTAAATGGACAGAGATCGAAGATTTATTATGAGAATGTTGCTCAGGAGCCTCTGATTGAAAGTACAACACATTTAGAATCTTTTTAAGTTGGATTTGACTGAGTCTAGCTGTAGACGTAAAATTCAGCACTTGTTGGGAGGCAACCCAACATTTGTACATAATCTTATAATTTACTTTGAAATTTTCATTCAGGTCTAGAGATGATCGAGTCTTGACTTCTTTAGAACTCTTAAGTTTTAGGTAATATCTATTTTCTTTTGGTTATGTTTATTGCATGTATTGAGGACATTGCATAAAATAAGCATGGGGGTAGATACCTAATTCATGGGTGAGTTTTATTTTCTGACAGCCTTCTTTCTTTTTCACAGGTTATTTGCACAACTGCTCAAATTAGAGGTTGTATGACACTACAAGGCAATCCATAGTCAATGGGGAATGTATAATTAGGTATAAATAATGTGAACCTCTATTTGATGGCCTATGTACAAGGTCTATTTCCTTATAATTTTCCTTTCCCTTTGAATTGAGTGATTGTTTCAGATTGATTGATCTACTTGACAACTCAAGTAGTTTAAACTAATGAATCTGGACTTTACTTTCAATAACTATTTAAGCTGCTATCTTTGAAATGATGCTCTTCTTCTGTGTAGCCTCAATCCTCTTAACAATCCTGGGCACTTTACTTTTCCTATTTGATTCTTTCATCCTTCCCTGAAAAAAAATGAAGGACAAAAACAATCATAACTCTTGAAAATCTAAAAATTATAGGATGGGAGTGTAGCAACAAATGCCTCACACTAATTGGATTCCAAAAAGGCCTCTATATGTAATCTAACAACTTGTTTGAATTGCCACAGTGCAGTGAATTCTGACACCTCCTTTTCTAGGTAATTGAACTCCTAGTGTGTTTGGTTTTGATATGATATACAATTCTGCTTTAGGGTATAATCTAATCCTAACTAAGTTGCCACACCGATATTCTGATTAAATCAAAAGTGCCAACTTCAATTACTTTGATAGATGCAATGATTTGCATCATTTAAGATTTGCATTTCATTTTGGTTGCCAATTGCGAGGAAAAGGACTTTCATGCCATCCAAATACATTAGAGCAATACAAACAAAGCCTAATTGCATTAAAATGTTATTTCCAAGAGATAATCTAACAACCGTAACTCCCAAAAATGTAAAAAATTGGAACATGGGAACATAAGTAATGGGGAGCCACACATTTTAATTGGAGTTCATGGAAGCCTCCACATAATTGGCTGCATATGCATGGTGTTAGTCTAGGCATTAGCCTTTATATTAATGGGTCTACGTGGTATTCTTATGGAATATATGAAGTAATTAATCTGTTTCCTTTTTATCACAAACAAGAGATACCTTGATTTTTCTTTGATCCTTTAAACGATTATCACATGCCGACAAATTTTTCTTTGATTAATCTTTATATGTTGTCAATTTCTTGATTTACAAATTATGCCCCGATTATCTACTTCATTTTGGCTTATTTAACTTGTTTGATT
Organism: Thalassia testudinum; assembly: GCA_037157565.1. Classification (NCBI taxonomy): domain Eukaryota; kingdom Viridiplantae; phylum Streptophyta; class Magnoliopsida; order Alismatales; family Hydrocharitaceae; genus Thalassia; species Thalassia testudinum. The sequence continues at coordinate 5,491,955 of JAZHRO010000014.1, forward strand.
CATTTTGGCTTTGTCATTTTATTGTGAATGTGACATGAGATTCATTAGGTTGTTTGTATTTAGCATCTTTTTCTTTCTTTGTAGGTTCTTAGTGTTTTCCTACACCTTCTTAATCAACTTTCTCTTTTTTGATCTCTATAGGTAAATGTGTTCTTTTCATTGTTTTTGTTCTTATTGTTAATTGGATTGTTTTTACTATTATTGATGTTGTCAATGTTGTATTCATTAGTATGCTATATAGTATAGTCGAAGAAGTTAATTTTTGAACTTATGACATATAAGCTTCAAAGCTTATATAAAGAGTAACAAATAAAATATATCAAAACAATGACAACACAACTTAGATATGTTGTGTTTTACTTAGCTATACGGGTAAGAAACTGTTATAATTGTTGTATTGGGTATTGTTTTGTGTTCTTATTATTGGTACCTTCTTGCTAGTGTATGCTTATTATATATTCTACTTTACTCTTTGAAGTTGAATGTTACTAAGTAGTTAACAACAATAAAGGGTTGGCTCAGTGGTAGAGCACCTGATTTGCATTCAGAAAGGTCATCGGATCAAATCTCATGGCCACCATATTTACTTCCTCAAAAAGAAAAAAACCATATAAGCACAAAGAAATTGTCAACACGTCAACTGCAACACATTATAAGCATATAAGCCTTGCATAAACTTAATATGTGGTTGACACATGAACTTGGACAATATTTTGTTTACAATGGGTTTAAACTACCTTTTAAGTTGCATCGAATCATTATCAGACATCCCCAAGTAAACTGCCTTTTTTGACATGATAATCTCCCATAGAGTAACTACTTGGCACCCTACATTAGGCTTACCTTTTTCATTTGCAATTATGGCCCATGCTATGGATTTAATGTCAAGCCCTTCTTTTGGAGAAGGACTTGGGTCAAGACAAGCCTAAGTGCTTCTGCAAAAATGCCAGTCACTTGAAAAACTATTCCAATTGCATTAAAATGAATCTCCTCGTTTGAAGATATGATAACTCCAACACTGATTAACACTATATTGAGGAACAAATCACACCTTAACTTGTTTGTTCCCCAAATAATTGCCATCAAAAGAGTTACCACTGGCATTGCAACAATCCATAAATCACAAATAAGAGGTGCCATCTACAGAGATAAGGAAACTTTTACATTCTTAAGACGTTGGAAAAAATAAAATTGATAAAGAAAAAATCACTCAACTCACTTAATGCTTTAAGCATTTGGATGAAGGTAACCGAAATATACAAAAATGTTGTGTTTTCAAACCTGCATAAAAAATAGGTGTCTTCTTTTCATTTGCATGATTTTTTAGTTACCAGCTGGAACAATTGAAAATGTTAAAATATGTTATATTCTTCTTTTCTTTTTTCTTTTTTATGAGAAAGCACTATGTTGGATTCTGAAACATGGCAACATTTTAGTAATAGGTCTAATGTACAGGTGCATGAAATTGCCTAATGAGGCAACTTCTTTTGAGTTTGTTGTTTTTCGTGGGCTTTTAAATTCTAGAACAAAGATACTTCAGTTCATGTTTCTATAACAGGTGAAGCATAGTTTAACTGTGATGATCTAGCCTAAAATACTCTGGTTCATGTTTTGTTGGTATGTAGTATTTACTGGATCAAATGAAAAGCTATATAGAAGAAGCACCAGGTAGAAGGCAAATACTTGGAACTTGAAAAGAGTATAACATGTAAAAGCAGGAGGCAGAAATGGAAGTTCTTTATGGATAAGTAGAGAACACCACAAGATATTGAAGTAGTATATATATAAAATCAAAATTCAGTCTTACCAGAGGCTAGCTGCAAAAAATGCACTTATGGGAATAAAAAATGTCATATAGCTGCAAGAATCATAACAAAAGACAAAAAGAGGAAACATATAATATAACTATATATGTTATAATATATATAATATAACTATATTATATGAAATTATAATATAGTTCTCTTTAAAAAGATATAACATATGGAATAGATGGATTCCAATTGCAATTAAATTCTAAAATTTCTAGATATGATCGTATTTGAATTATTTACCAGTGGTTGCTTAGTGCATATATACGATAAAATAAGACTATACTTCTTTTTACCAGTAGATGATTTAAATTGACAAAAATGATGGAATTTCCAAAACCCAATGTTGAAACTAATGTGAATACGATGATTTACGGAGGAAATTTTCAGATTGGGGTAAAAGAGGTGTCAAGATGCACAAAAAGTGAATGGAGCTTCAATACTTACCTGCAAGGGTGTTTGTTCTTATTCGATAAAGAAAATGATGGCCCAAGCTCTCTTGAGATGGCTTGGGCTACTAGGCTCGTGAGCCAAAAGTCCAGTCAATCTTTGATTCTTGTGATTACATCGCATTAACTTTTAAAAATTGAGTTTAATCGTCATGTTTTTCTAGTATCTAGAAACCTGGCCTTTTATAGTCTACTTTATTTGTTAGTCTTATAAGTTTGTTGTATCCTAAAGGGTGTTTGCTAAAAGAGTAGTAAAGCTATGAAGTTCTTCAAATGAATAGTGAAAAAATGAGCTATTTAGGTTAGACTTTTACACGAAATGACATATGAAAAAGTTTAGTGTACGGAAAAGTCATTCATATCAACATAAAAGAAAGATATGGGTTGTCTAGTATATAACAAGGTTTAGAGAAAGGACACATAGGATTTAATTTCCTAAGGTTCAAATTGTTTACGTTGTTAGAAAGTTGAAGCAAGTTGTTTATGCATTTCTAGCTACTATTGAATGACTCTCCTTCTCACCCTTCTAAAGCTCCCACAATAATGGTAAGCAACTATGAAACCTTGTTGAACCATGGTCATCAGTGGAACTTGTTTTTGCCTTCACTGCAAAAGGATACACCTCCATTTCACCCTCCTTTAGTAACTCTACCTTATCAAAAATAGAGAAGTCAATTCCAATTCCAGATGGCTATCTAAACTTCTGACCAAGACCTTCTTTGAAAGTAACTGTGACAGGTGGAAGCAAGCTTTCCTTCATTGGGGTTAGGTTGCATTCAAAGCCTTCTTTTGCGAAGAACACAAAAGTAAGTCTATGCATTAAAAAAAAAAAAACAAAGAAAGAAATTAGCCAATCAAATTGTGAAAAGTAATGAAACTTTTGTGTGGGTATTTTATTCTGCATTAATTAAGACTATTGTATACCAGAGCCACCTCAAGGTCATGATTTTTTATTGGCTTCTTAGGAAATGGTGGCAGATCACAAAGGAGTATAGAAGGAGCTGGGCACCCGAATCTCCTTTGATTAATTCTCATGCAACCACCAACTAATGCTTAAGCCTTCTAACAATTTTCTGGGTGAGTTGGCTAGAAAAAATGCAATTGTTTTTGGTGGTAACAGACCATATGATTCCATAGATCTATGTACTTATTGGGGAACTTCGCTTAATTTCTGAAGATTCATCTATATATTCTTCTACTGTTGATGAAGTTCTAGGAGTCTAACCTCAAGTTGTCATCTTTTTACTAAAAAAAGGGCAAAGGGAGTTGGCCATCTATCATCTGGAACTCTCTTATGTTCAAATTTCTTGTTAAAGAAGAATTCCTTTTCTCTGTTTTCTTTCCTATTTTTCAGTTCTAGTTGAGGAGTCATAATTCCATATGGAATCCTTGAGTCCTAGTTCTATTAGAAACATTAATCCTAACTGCTCCTCCATAAATTGGGGCAATGAACATTTTTTCATGACCTTGGCACTTCTCATAGTGTAATCCTTTCCCATTGGTGGCCTTCTAATATTTAGAGAAGTTCATTCCTTAGATGCCTTCTAATATATGATTAACTAGAAGTTCATTCATTCACACTTCATTCTATAAGCTAAGGATGGCATTCTTCTTTTCCATCCATTTTTCCAAGGGCTATAGTTGTGTCTCGTACGCATCTGGTGTAGATATTTTATTTAGGTCCTAGAAGTTGATTGGACATTGAAGTTAACTAGGAGTTCTTAATCATTATGTTACAAACATTTATTATTTGCTTCCTAATGGTACATCACATGCAACAATGTGTAAAGAGGGCCTCTTTAATCTTACCTCTATTATTGCCTTGCCTCCTACTAGAGGGCTTCATCTACTATTTGCTAGAAGAATAGGTTACTTATCTTTTTTTTATCTTAATGAATAAGTTACTATTGATTTTATTTATGTATAGGCAAACTATAATATCATCTTTTTTTTTTTTAAAAGTTATAACATCATGTTTAATGATCTGCAGTTGTGCATCACCTCAAGTTCGAGAACCTTTTCAAGTCGCTTAAGATCTCATAGTTGAAGTACTTGGCAACTAATGAACCATTAAGACAATTGGACGAAAACCTACTAGGGCTTGCATTTTGATGAACAACTTCTAAGACAGGAGCTACTTGTACCATCTAGTCTTAGGTTGGAATGTTGTATACCAATTTAAGAGTTGCTAAAGTGAGATTGATAGATACTTGTGACTTATGTTGCTTATAATGCTTGTAGATACACAATTTCCTTTTACAATCATATGGAAAGATTATTTCATTGGATGTGAATCTATGATTTTATGAATAATTCAATTTGTTATTTCAAGAGTCATGTCTTGTATATTTTTCTTTAATCTTACTTGAATGAAGGTAAACATTGTTGATAATAAGGTTAAATCTTAAATCTGTTAAGATATTGAAAGATCATAAAATTGAAGAGGATTCGGTAGTGAAGATCTCCATATCTACATTGACAGATCTAGTGACAAATAAGACATGTTGGTAATCTATTAAAAGGAAAATTGTAGTTATTACCTATAGTGAAAGTTTTACCAACATTTTTTTATCCTATACCGATGTATAAAATCATCACTGTTGCTATGGCAAAAAAGGGCAGCTTTGAAAATGTGACAGTTATTGTAGCTTTGGATATAACACCGACGGTAAAAAATCGTCGGTGTTGCCTACAGTAACACCTCTTAAGAGAACACCTTCGATGACTGTCAGAATAGTTCTTTGGACCTACAGCAATGATCATTTTGACCTATACCGACGATTACTGACAGTCGACATAGGTGCAGAATGTTGTTGTAAGAGTATAGAAATATTCTAAGTTTTATTGAATACTAGGAATCAACTTAGTTGCCCATTTGGTGGGTCACATTATTTCACACGCAAGACGCTTGTTTCTCTCATTCGATTCGAACCTTGGGTGGGTCGACTTAGTTAGCGAAAGTTACTCTAGCGACCCAAGTCCAATGGCTAATAGGATTCCTAATTTGATTTGGGAGGTTCGGATTTGAGTCCATACTTTAGAACTGCTGAGTCTTCAATGTTAAGGTTTTGTGTATAAATCCTTTGTTTTGGTGAAGAGTCAAGATTGATGAATTTGATGTGACAGCTAAAAAATTTGTAAGTTAGTTTCCCGTGTAAATATTATTTTCTCGTAGGCTTTTGCTCAGTGTTTTGCTCGAGGACTAGCAAAAGATAGGCATGGGGTGTGATAATTTCATATTTATTTATGTTAATTAATGCCTAACTAATATTAGTCTAAGGGTAATTTAGGTTAGAATGCATTTATATAGGTTAGATTAGTCATTTAGTGCATTCTGTAAATAACGCATAAGTTTGAATTTTTTAATGCAATTTTTCACTTAGTTATATCTAGTGCCTTGATATTTTTGCTTATATGTGCGTAGGCGCTAGGTTTGAAACTGAGTGGAGCTTGATAGAAAGGAGAAATTAGTTTGAGCTCAAATGTATAAAGTGACTGGGCTATTTTCAAAATCCAAATCCAATTAGACCTTAACCTTAGTCTATTTAGAAACTCAATTCCTAAACCCACCTATGTTTACCCAAGCTACCAAATAAATCCCCATGCAAATCCAATCCCACATCACTCACTACAAAATAAATGCCCTATACTGACGGTCAACCTACACTAATAATCAACTTATATCGCTAATAAGTCATCTTATAGGTTGTTTATTTATACACCAATGGACACCCTTTTTTTAAAACAATAAAACAAACAAATGCCTAAGGACCCATTTTCTATCGCTGGTTGCCTATTCGTATCTCTCCAGACTCACTTCCTTCTTCGATGTCTTCTCCTTCGTCATCTCCACCGAGCTCCACCTCCTCTCCCTCCCTTTCCCCCCTTCCCTTCCCCTCCCCCCACGATGACGACATCTGCCTCGATGCTTTCCACCCCACCATTCACATCAATAGTAGTGTTAGCATCTCGCAAGATGGCAATGGCCGAAGAGATCCCTTGGGCATCTTGTATTCCCATGGCCGTGCGACAACATGGATGGTCATGGGAGGGCATTGGTGCACACGATAGAGTGATCACCGGCGACTGTGCTTCTTCAATCTTGTAGGGGCTCCATCAATCGAGATCTCCTTATTGGTGCACAAACAAGTCTCAGGTACTCTCTATTGACCTCACTCCCAATCGATTTCACTGGAGCATTCTTGATGGATCTCCGATCTCTCTAGAATGCTCTTGTTTGATATCTTTCTCGATTAACCTCCTTAGGGTTCTCTTTATTGATCTTGCAATCCTTTAGGTTGCTTTTGATCGATCTCACTGAGTTTCTCTCACTGTGTGTGTACTTCCGACGATCTAAGCATCGTCCCTCGTCCTCCCACAAGGGATCGGAACATGTTCAATGAAATGGCATGGTAGGAAGGTGAGGGTCGCACTGCATGTGAGATGTTCGATGAAATGCTGCAGTGGGATCTTCATCCTTCTAATTTGCTACCTCCACCAGGTGCATTACTGCTTCCCACTTCTGCCTCCTCGCAAAGCACTACACCATTACTCATTGAGTATGAATCTTAACCTCTCTCTCCCATGATCTATGCTCAATCACTTATTGAGTTTGATCTGTTAGACGATCAACAACACAATCTCCCAGATCCATCTCTCAAATCTCTCATACACATTGATCCCCTTTAATCAGTCATTCTCCTATGATCTCTGTTACTCGATTTGTAGCATGATTAGGGTTTAGGATTAAACCGTAGCTCAGATCTACATTCCAGCTTTCTTGCTCAATCTCTTTCTCGAAGCTTGATCTCTCTCTCAATTTGTATTGATTTACTCGCTATCTTGACTTATGGTTAGGTATTAGGTTTTGATATGTCATTTTTTTTGAAGCGATCTATGATCTTGTATGCAGTGGCTTGTGATTAGAGGTGGATCTCTCATGGAGATGCTCACAACCGTGTGATATCTCAATTTTTCTTGTTGAAGGTCAAATCTGGTAAATTATTAATCTAATTTTATTATACAATCTCAAATCAACATGTATAGTTAACCCATAACCCACCCGCCTTCAATTTTGTGTTGGTTAGCTTGTAATTGCTTCTTTCTTATTCTTCAATCTCAGAGGACTTTGCTAAGGTAATTATCTTTTTGTCACTTAATTTTGTGTGTTTTGTGTTTGTTGTTTGAGGTTGCATCTAAGATGTTTGAGGAAATGCTAGTGTAGAGATGGTCGTATTGTTGGTCTCATTTATAGTTTCTCATGGAGATGTGTTTGATGTTTGATTTTTAGTCTGATTTAGTTTCTTTTCACCATCACTTTCATTCGGGCGTTTATTGTTGCAGTGTCAAGCCTACCTTATTCATGTGACCTACTTGATTAGTTAGGTGGCTGTTGTATGTAGTTCGCATTAATTGATGTATTTTTGAAAATTAAGTTCTTAAAATTTTTGTGCATTAGATCTTCAGTGACTACGATATTTCTAAGTTAATTGATAAGTTTTATTGGTATGCAAATCTTGAGTCAAAATGGAAATAAAGATCATATTCACAAAATTGCCAAATTCAAGTTCATAAACAGCAACATCAATTTCTGATATCTTTGTTTCTTTTCCTGACAAGGATAGATATAAGATGTCCACACTAGGATTGATCCCTCAACTTCTTGGTAACCACCAAAGAGCTTGTACCACTAAGGTAAGTGCTCGCAGACAACTTATAATATCTATCTAATTCTAAAGCATACATAACACAGAAAAAAAAAGTTCATCACATAGATCAAATTAAAAAGGTTTGCTCAAATACTATATTGCTGGGAAAAAGATAACATCCTATATTCATAATAGTTGCAGAGGTTAAAATTCCCTTGTATTGGAGTTTTCTCATACTCATTTTTGAATCAATGAGACAAGAAATACTATGTTAAACTTTTAAAGAAAAAACATGTAGCAATGATTTTTTCTAAGGTATGCAACAAAATTTTATTTATATAAGATTATTATATCCAAAAAAATGTGGCTCCACTCAAACAAGATGGAGAAGCTTCCATGGAAAGAAAAACTCCTGATTTGAGAAACCCACCCTTTTTCCCTTTTTCTAGCTTCAAGATGTACACTCAAATGGAATATATTCAAAATTATCCATTCAACTTCCAATTTTGGATGACAACTCCATTGCTTTTGTTTGGAAAGTAATTGCATTGCTTATTTTATATTGAAACCCTGCTTATGCTTTCTGATTTGTTAGTCTCATTTATTCACCTCCTAATTTGCCATTTTCATATAGCATGCTATGGGACACAATGACTAGCAGTGAGCTTTTGCTATTCTATGGGAGGTTGAAGAACCTCAAAGGAAATGAACTTGTCAATTCATGCAAGGATACATGAAAATAAACTTGTTAATTCCCTTCTATTTCTCTCCCCTCTTAAATCTGGAATAACATCCACCTTTAACATCCATCTTTATAACTTGTCAATCTGTTGTCACCTTAAATCTGTATTATAGACCATCCACCTTCTACATACGTATTTGCATTACTTTGATTAGCTAGATGATAGTGCATTTTAGCCAGGCTAGAAATCCGATAAGGCCTGTAAATAACATAAACCACATTGCCAAATACGAATATAAATATTGTTTCTCTTTTTAGGCTGATGATATGCCGAATGGAGGGAACTATATGTTTTTATTGTTGTAATCTTATTCTTGGCTTTTTCTTTCCTATCCATTTCCTATTTTCTTGTTCTTCAATGCTACGTGGCATAGCTATAAATTGCTATTAGTTTTTGTCCCACATCTAAGATTAAATGCAAAAGAGTTGAGGTCCAGATGGCTTCTCAGGTTTCTTGCATAAGAAGTTCTGGGGCCTCTTTAAAGAAGATGTTGTGGCAATGGTCTGGGAGTTTGCAAGGGGTAATTGGAGTTTTAATTGGAGTTTGCAAGTGGTCTGGTAGTGGAAGGCATTTATAAGAAAGTGGAGTTTTCCAATTCATATGTTCAATGCAATTGTCTTTTACCTTGGATTTTCTCACCAAGAGAGGCCTCCCAACTGTCTAGATTGATTGGACAAAGCTTTATGACATGACTGCCTACTTCTTAGTCTTTGTGAATGAAACCTGATTGGTAGGTGGATTTAGTTGGAAGAGTAAGGGTGCCTTTTGATATAAATGTTCTTAGTTAAATATAGTTTGATGTCTCTTTTTTAGTTATTTGATATATTTGATGCTGCCCCTTATTTCATCCTTGGAATTACTTCTCTTTCCTTTGTCATTATTTTCCTTTTTTTCTAATTGGTAGTGTTACTTTCCTTTTTATATTGAGACATTCTTGTTTATCTTGTTATTAGTTTGCTTTTCATGTTTCAAGGTTTGTAGTGACAAACAAACATACATAGACATCATCATTGCATGATGAACTACATGTGCTTCATATGATCACTGAATAATTACATTATGTATCTTTAATTTGCACATTTATTCTATAATGCTTTTTTGAGGTTCATCTTGTTGTCTTGGCCATCCAACAACTGAATATAGTTGCTTGATCTCTACCATTCTTTCGGACAAATGTTTGATGGATTTGTTTATCTCCAATAATGCCAATAATGCCATTTTTGTTCATCTCCCAGGTGGATTTGTTTTTCTATAGAGATCTCGAGGAAGCCAAGGAGCATGAAGAAGAGGAGTTGATGTTGCTCCTCCTGAATATGCTGCTATTCCTGAATATCCTGCTAGGTAACTTGGCCTTGCATCTGACCAGTGGACTAGTGCTGATCAGTGGCTTCCTGAGATGGTTGCACCTCCTGTTGGTCATCCCATGGCAGTAGCAGCAACAGAATGAGGTGACAATAGAAGCAGCAACAATAGAAGCAAGCAGCAGCAACAGAATTTCCTCCTGAAAGCTCAACTCCTTTCAGGCAAGGATTCAAGAGCCAATGAGGTGATCATCCTCTCCCTTTTTTGTTACAATCCAGCAACAGCATCTGCAGATTGCATGCTCTTATCAGCTCAGACTAGCTTAATAAAATCTTGAAGTCTCAGTTCAAACTTAAATTTGCTTTTTGATTTCTTCAATCGGGATTTGTTCTTTGCAAACCATGCCAAAGCTAGTCCAAGTTCTTTACTATGGAGGGCATCAATAACCTTTTTTGCATCTAAGAAGATATCAACATCGACAAGGTCCTGAATGTTGCAGGTTTCTGCGAGCTTCGCAGTGGTGTCGTAGTAAGACCACCTGAGCATGTAGTCCATGAGGATCCTCTTGAGCCTCGTGCTCTCCCATTCCGCTTTGTTTGAGGATGAGAATAATGCGCAGCACCTCTGCATTATTCTCATCCTTGCTTATAATATGATATTTTCTGATTTCAGTAAATTCTTTCATTGATAGCTCAACTAAATCTGTGTTTTATGATGGTAACGGGTACATTGCTAGATCTGGGTTTATGGTGTCATTCCTATTTGCTCATGGATATGGCTATGTTCCAGTGGACAACAGTAACCAGTAGAGGGCAATCTTCTACTACTTGGCAGAAGCAAAGATGGATCCCTCCACTAAGCCTCTGGTCCTCTGGCTCAATGGAGGTAATGCAGCATCACCACCATTTGCTGCTAATTTCCTCAAATGGGTATCTTTTTTTTTTCATGGCAGGTGATGCAATGACGTGCATGATTTTGGAGATTTGTGGATGTGGGGGTAATGGTGGTGAGGGTGTTTGTTTCTTCAAGCAAGGCCCGGTTGCTCGTCTCTTGGAGTAGGGGCATTCTCTAAGAACAGACCCTTCAGATCAAGTGGGCAGGTGTTGGTGAGGAATGAGTATAGCTAGAATAGAGGTGTGTAGATCACGGGGGAAAGAAGCAAGTGGAAAACTTGCAACTTTGTGTTTGATGCACTTGTTTCTTGAGTTTTTTTAGTCTCCTGATGATGTTATATATGTTTCCTCTTTATGGTGCAGTTGCAGTTGCTAACATGTTGTATCTAGAGACACTTGCTGGAGTTGGCGTTTCTTACTCAACTAATGAATCTTTCTATGGTGGCGTGGATGACAAGATGACTGGTCTCTTGGAGTAGGGGCATTCTCTAAGAACAGACCCTTCAGATCAAGTGGGCAGGTGTTGGTGAGGAATGAGTATAGCTAGAATAGAGGTGTGTAGATCACGGGGGAAAGAAGCAAGTGGAAAACTTGCAACTTTGTGTTTGATGCACTTGTTTCTTGAGTTTTTTTAGTCTCCTGATGATGTTATATATGTTTCCTCTTTATGGTGCAGTTGCAGTTGCTAACATGTTGTATCTAGAGACACTTGCTGGAGTTGGCGTTTCTTACTCAACTAATGAATCTTTCTATGGTGGCGTGGATGACAAGATGACTGGTTGGTGGTTGGTGTTGTTTGCCTCTTTTTTTTTTTTTTCTTTTCCTTTTTGTTACCTTGTTGTTGGGAAGGATAGACTTGAAAAGTTTCCTTCTCTCTTGGGTTGTTTTATGAAAAAAATACAAGAACTCTAATTTTTTAGTGATATTTGGTCTTGAAAAAATGATGGCTTATTGACTTATGAAAGATGATTGTTTTTGTTATTTCTATGTTGTCATATGTAGAACAAGTATATAATTAATTTAAAGATTCTTGCTTGACCATCTATATGAAATATGAATAGCACCAGTGGTGTAGTGATAGAATAGTACCCTTTCATGGTATAGACCCGGGTTTGATTCCTGGCTGGTGCATCCGTTTTTGGTTTCAAGTTGGAAAAAAAATATAATACGGGGAAAAAATATAGTCGACAATACCTAATAATACATTTGTATGTTAGCATATTAAGAAACTATGGCAATGATCACCCTAACAGAAAAAAATGATGGTATTTGTGTTTATCAAAACTTTATTTCTCTATGGTTACATTTCTTGCTATTATTAAATATTAATTTAAAGATGGAGTTCTTATCTATATTGATGATATTGCCAATGTTTTATATTGATAGAATTGTTGGTCGTAGCCTACATTGGTAGATAAAACCGTCACTATTGGTGGGAAGGTCAAATTGAACATCTTTTGGAAAGTTGGACGTCGTTGTAGAATTAAGAGCAACACCAACGGTTTGTACCGTTGGGATAGCCTACAGCGACACCTCTTAAGAGAATGCCAAAGTTGATCATCGGAATAGGTCTTTGTAGCTATAGTGATGGTATTTTGGACCTACGCCGATGGTTTTTGACCGTTGGTGTAGGTAAAAACTGTTGCAGTGACTCCCTTATGTAAATCCACCTTATCCCTCCACATGGACCAAAAAATCCCCACTTAAATTCCCATGTACTCCAAATAGCTCCCCCACGTCCTCATCCCATGCAAACCCACCGCCAAATCCCATTTAGCAAATCCAATGAACTCCCTGCGAAATCTCACCCTAGGTACACCCCCTCCTCTTATCTCCACTAAACAACACATGCACCGAACACCTAAACCAAATCCCACGTAATCCCCATGCATCTACGAACATGACTTGCACCTTCCCAACAAGAATCATCCACGGGTGCAACATCCTCTGCCCATTATAAGTAGCAACCGATCTCTACCCCTCTGAAGGGCATTCAATTAATCTCTCTTGAATAGATGATAGATGGGAGTAGTGACGAAGCTAACATTTCTAGCTTGAGGAGGCCAACAGGAAATTATGTTGTAATGACTTATAATGCTTTTGTATGATATGCAAGGTAATTAATTTCAAATTACAAATTATACTTAACATATCACAACATGTGATGGGAATATCATGAGTCTTAATTAGTTCATTTTGACTCAATGAAAAGAATAAAAGTTTCTATATAACCAACTGGAAGTCATAATTTACTAAATAACCTTTCTGAGAGAAAAGTAAGAAATAAGGGGTAAAATTATAATTTTATCATTGCAGTACAACAGATTTTCTCAAGGGCTAAACACAGGTCAAAAGGTCTTAACAAGATAAAAAGTGAGTTGGATTTAATAGAAAAGGGTTTGTGTGTACCCTGTGAATTAAATGACTTCTTGAAACCTTAAAACAAACTCGCTTGATTAACCAAGGTTCTGGTCAGGATAAAATTTACCTAAACCTTCTAAACATCATAGAAAAATATTCTCTAGGGTTTAGAACTTTCAATTTGGCCATTGGAACCCATCTTGACCCATTACCTAGAATGGGGTCTCAAATAGATATTTGCCCTAAATTAGATTTTTAAATAAATTACCCACTCAAACGTGGTCAAACACAAAATCCAACTTCACCATTGGATTTCTTTTGTCCAAATTAGGTTTGTACCAAAATTGGGACCTAAGGGGAACTCATCTTGACCCACTTTGCAAATAGGTCCAACCTGATTACATTTGTACCCCTATCTTTCAAAAACCTTTGCAAAAGCCCCCTAGCTTCTTCAACATTCTCGCAATTAGGTCCCTTCGCCATTATAGCAGAGGAATCCTACTCCAACGAGTTTTAGAAGGTGAGTTCTCCCTGATTTATCAGAGAATCCCCTTCAAAATTGGAAGGGAGATTATCTGAGAAAATCCCTCCAATGTAAACCCAGTTTGATGCCCTACTTGTTACCCAATCTCTCATGCGAATGCATGAGAGATTTGGGTCTCTTTTGAAGTTGGCATCTCTGGCGACGTTACCTTGCTTGGAAATTTGGCTTTCAAGCACAAATCCCCCTCCAGAGATCTATTTAAGGAGCCCCAGATCCAACCGACTCCTTGAAGCTTGAAATCGACCGGAAATCCCCTCAAATTCTTCTCTCCTCCTCCGGCCGATTCGCTCATCAAGCTTCGGCGACCTCCCCTGATCTCCCTTGTCGCCTGACCATAATACCAGTGGCATGTTCTTCTTCCTTGCGTTCGTCCGCGTTGCGCAGTACCCTCCGACGCCCTTGTCTCCCCTTCATCCTCGCCGACCATCCCTCCCTGAGCACCTTCGTCCCTAGCGTCGGCAGTACGCACCCGATGCCATCCTCACCTTCCCTTCGTCCACTATCACCCTAGATAAGTCCATTTCACCTTCTACTTCCTTCCCCCCTCTTTATTTCCCTAAATCGACTACTACCGCACTCCACCACCATCATCTTCACCTTCAGCCACCACCTCCGGCCACCACCATAGACCATCCTACCCTTCGCCGACAAGTCCATCAACATCCCCTCATTCCACTCAACATTTCTCCTCACTCATACCACCACTCCACTCACCCAAACACACCCTTGAACACACCCACACATACGCACACAGTGTGCCCTAGGCATGCTCACACAGGCGTCCCCACGACACGCCGACCATCGCTGCACATTCGTTCTGCCTCGGCGAAGCTTCCTGAGTAATCTGACATGGCCATGAGGCTGTTGTGGTGATTTCAGGTACAGGTGTCCTCCGCCATTGGCGCAGAACTTGAAGCAAGATTGAAGTAAGCTCCAATCTTCGCCAGCTCCAGGCTCGAGTACCAGGTGGTGCGGACTTGAGGCACGCACACACCCAGGCCTTTGATTGGAGTAGAGAGCAGATGCAGCCTCGCGATTTGAAGGATCACCTCTACTGCTGCAGCGCGCAAGGGAGGTGGGACATTTAGTCCCACCTCAGAACTAGAAGAGCGGCTGTGTCCGCATAAATTAAATTCCTGCCAGTAGCTTATCGCCTTCGAATCACGGGGTGAGGTCCCTCTTGTAGATTCCCTACTAGGAGGGGGTGACGTAATAAAATGCGGAAATAAATATAAACAATCTCACAAATAAGCAATCACACAAGTACACAAGTATTTTTAGGTGAAAACCCAAACCGGGTGAAAACCACCACCTAACCCTCTCGAGTTAGGATTTTCCGATCAACCAAGTTGATCAAAATCCACTAAACCGAATCACTTTAAACGAGGGTGATTCAACCTCAATACAACCACGCTACAAGTGCAAGGGTAGCGTTCCTCAACCCCTTCTCTCCACGAGAAGGATTTTGTTCCATTAAGGAGACGGGAATTCGCAAAGCGAATACCCAACCAAAATAGCAAAGATAAAGTAGAACAAATAAACCTATAGAGCCAACAAAGTAATTTTTAACCTAAGCTTCTATAGGAATTAGGAAACTCCCCTTTGCAAGGAGTGCGTCGAGTTGATGACGCGGTGCGTGTGCCACGCGACGGCGCAACGTCGCTCTCGTGAACAACGGCGGGAGAGCGGGTGCGCAAAGCTTGATGCTCTCTAGAGAATGGAGCTTGAGCTTGGAGAGCAAGAGCTAGCTAGGACACAAGAGAGTGTGAAAGTGTGTAGCCAAGTGTGTCTTGTGTATCTAGGTGTGTGTTTTTATGTTGCAAAGGCTCCCCTCTATTTATAGAGGCCTTAGGAAGGCTTTGGAAGTCTTGGAAAAGCTTCCATAGCCGTTGGGTGCAAAGCCAAAGTGAATCAACCCGAAATCAGGAACAATCATTGCACTGACAGGGTTATCAGACGTCTAATTCTTGCATCAGCCGTCTGGAAGACCACTTCAAGACGTCTAATTTCAAGGTCAGACGTCTGATTTCGTGCGGGTTCCTTCCTGACTTGAATCAGATCTAAACAGGGTTCTTGTGCAAGTCCATCAGACGACATACAGGATGTCTGGCACTATGTCTGGACGTCTGGAAACCTACTTTTTCATGGGAATGGATTTGCAATGGCTAGAAAATCTCTGAGAAGAGATTTTCGGGTCAGTCGAGGCAAAACGGTTAATTATCAGACGTCTGGAAGGGCTCAAGGACGTCTGATAAGGCTCTAACGGTCATATCCTAGAGTGTATGTCAAGAGAGCCAACGGTCCACTAATTGGACGTCTGGCAAAGTCATCAGACGTCTTAAGACGTCTGGTCTAAGGTTTGGACGTCTGATTTCATCATACAGAACACTAAGTCCAGCCTAATAGTTATCAGACGTTTGAAACAACAGTCAGACGTCTTAAAACCCTTTATCAGACGTCTGATTTTTGAATTAGACATCTGGAAACTCTGTTTGAACCCTATATTGGTTTTCTAAGTATTCTACAGAAAACCTAAGTATCCTAGGGTTGTGCGGGTGTTCTTAGGACTACTGTTAGGGTACTTTGAGGCTCTTTAACATGATGTTCTAAGGAAATAAAAAGAGCAAGCAAATAAAGATAAAAGATACATGAAAGGTTTAAACAAAAATCTATCTTATTCTTCTTGACATTCCATCTTCAATCTATCGCTCCTCGCGAATCTCTTCTGTTCTCCATCAAGCTCCTCCAATCCATCCTGGATGCGAGCTCGAACTCCGTCTAATCACGTATCCATTTGCGATTGACCTGAAATCTAGGACTCAAAGTGTAAATGTTAAATGACACGTGTTTTGTTATCATCAAAACAAATGATCGTGGTGCTCTAGCACCAACACCTCTCACCCGAACCGAATCAGCCTCATCCGCGACCACGCCCCACGGACCTGGTTGACCCGACCCGACTGCACTCCTCGCCTACCACAGCACGCCGGTGGGCCTGGTCCTGGGTATGTACCTGACCCAATTACTTGATAGCGTGTGTCTCTGGGAGAGTGGAACCCAAGAGAGAAAAGAGAGGAGAGTGCGCGCGGGTAGAGGGTAGGTTTTGCTGCAGGCTGAAGAGGAGGAGAAGCGAAGCTGAAGAAGAAGGAGAAGACAAGGATGCAGAGAAGCTAAGGCAGAGAAAGAAAGAGAAGGAAGAAGCTGAAGAAGAAGGAGAAGACAAGGACGCAGAGAAGCTAAGGCAGAGAAAGAAAGAGAAGGAAGAAGCTGAAAGAAGAAGCTGAAGTCAAGGCAAGGTAAAGGAAGAAAGAAGGCAGCTGGTAGAGAAAGGGAAAGAGAAGAAAAGCCAAAGAAGAAGAAGAAGAGAGGAGAAGGTAGAGAAAGCCAAAGACAAAGTGAAAGAAGAAGAGCTGCAGGAGCTGAAGGCAGAGAAAGAAGAAATCAGAGAGCACTGTAGCATCATCAATTTAAATCGTCAAAATTTTTATTCAAATACATTGAGTTCTTTAGCATTTTGTGCTCTACATTTACTCCTATATTTTTGCACTGTGATATTGATATTATTGAATATTCTTCTATATTCTGAATTGTGATCTTGATTTCTAAACACCAATTTGCTCCCTGTGTTCGACCTCGGACTTTAAATTCGAGTAATAAAATTGTATTTGGTTTGAATGCTTTTTCAGCTATATTACAATGCGATATTCTTAAAACCTGATTCAGCGCGCTGAACATTTTGGCGCCATTGCCGGGGAGCAACGAGCGATTTAGAATTCTTGATTACAATTGATGATTTGGTACTAACTTGCTATATCTCTTTGTTGTGGTTGTTTTAGGGGAGAAGATTCAAAGAAAGACCGTCGCATATCAAACACGCCAGGGGTAGGTAATTTCTGATTACTCTTTCTCTCTTAAGCCCCTCATTCTGAAAAAGAAAAAAGAAAGCAAAATCAATTAGGGCTACTTGCTTTCCATTTTTAGCTAATTCACCAAGTTGCCAGATTTGATTTCAACAACAAAATTGATTTGTGCACCCATTTAAGGTAACTAGGGCTACCACATTCTTGATTGAGCCCTAGATACCACATTTGACAAACTAAATTGGACTAAGATTAGAGCCAAATTAAGGATTTTAATTTAGGGTTTTAGAGACACATCTTCATAAGAAAGAATTAACTTTCCATAAAGAGGTGTGCCTAAGCCTTGGTTTAAGTGATTTATTCAAGAAAATCCTAAAATTCATGCTCTTAATCTCACTTGAATCCTAAAAGAAGGGACCTAAAACTTCTCAAAGGACAAATAGGTGAAGTTGACCCACCTTGTTGGGTCAACCAACCTTGAAATTAGGTCACTTTTTGCACTCAATACATCTAAAGTTCAAGTGAAATCTTAAGCACCCTTGCTCTTAATTAAAACTGGTAGACTTAAGAGGTCAAGTCCCTATTCTGGTCTACCTGGAACATCAGTGACAAGAGAGGTCGGGTGGGGGAAACCCTGTAACTCGTGGGGGCGCTCTATCGTGTAGGGGTCTTTGCGGGACTCTCCCTCTCTGGCTGCCTAGGTATTTCTTAGGTGGACAGCTTTCTGACTAAGGGGTATCATCCGCCCCGAACCTCTATAGTCATCCAAAGTTTCTAGGTGTCTTGATTGGGTCCATCACATTCTACTCTCATCCAGACCATCGGTGCATGTTCGGTAGGAGGTCCTTAAGACCATCCTTGAGGCCTCCTTTAGTGATTCACTCCCGTCGAGGCCAGGCCTTGACTTCCGTGTTTGTGTAGCAACCCCACCACATAGACATCTCCTCTGATTCATCTGAACCCAATTCTCCTTCTTCCATCATCATGGCACAACCCACAGAAGAAGCGAATAACCTTGAGAACCAACTCCAACTCCTGAATGATTTATTCCAAGCCTTTGTAAACCCACCGCAGCGTCCTATGATGCGAGATCACTACAATCCCGCTGTGGTGGCAATCGAACCTCGAGTCCAAATCTCGGCTGGAGGTCCTAATTTTGAACTCAAGCCCAACATGATTCATGCTATTCCAAAGTTTCATGGGCTTAATTTCGAGGATCCCTTCTAGCACATCAAACAACTCAAGCATCTGGCTCAAACTTTCGGGTCAGATGTCCAAAATCGGGATATTCTTCTCATGAGGATGTTCTCCTTTTCTCTCATGGACAAAGCAGCTCACTAGTATCAGACTCAAACGCGTCCAATCAACACATGGGTTGAACTGCAATCTGAGTTTCTAAAAAAGTTCTTCCCAGTTGGTCGGACGAATGCCTTAAGACACCAGATTACACACTTCATACAACAGTCTGGAGAACCACTTCATGAAGCATGGGACCATTTCCTGGATCTCATGCGAAAGTGCCCCCTTCATGGAGTTCCTAAATGGGAACAAGTCCCGTCTTTTTACCAGAAACTCTGTGAAGATATTCGCTTATTCGTCAATGCAACTTGGGAGGAAATATCATGGGTCAACAAGAAGACATTGTGTGGGAGATTCTCGAGAATATGTGCGAGAACTCCATCAATAATGACTCCATGGGCTTATTCGACTAGACGAATGCCCGCGCATCGACGAATCCAAGGGAAGCACACGAGACGTAGGGCCTGTCCGCATTCGTTGACTTGGAATTAATGGCCAATCGGTTGGACAAGATCTCTATCATTGAGAAGAAGGTGGATGAGCTAACTCGACATCTGCAGTGAGCCACCTCTGCTCAAAACCCATTTGCATAGTTACCCTTTGGGAGGGAAGCTGTGCATAACATCTATCACTGATCTTCTCAGGGGATGGACCCGTATCCGCCCCCATCTAACTCTAGGACCAGAGGAAACTTCGATCCTACCTACTCTAGTTGGGGGAACTCTGAACCCTCATACTCTGACTTGCGAGGACCTCAACGCCATCCAGAATGACCCATTCTCTAATACTTATAACTCTGGATGGCAGAATCATCCCAATTTCTTGTGGGCGAGAAATAATCAGAATAAAAAACCACCATATCAACCTCGTCCACAAGCTCCTCGTCCATTTCAGCCACCTCAGCCTCGGCCAAACACCACCTATCAATCTAGGCCAACTCAGACAAATTAGATGACTCTTATCCTTCAGACTCTCGCTGACATTCAGAAGACGAATGTGGCTATGCAAAATAGCACAAAGATGAGATCACAGAGGTTCGCAATCAACTTGCCCAGATGGCAAATTCCCGTCAACCTGGCACACTCCCTTCGCAACCTCTACCGAATCCAAATAACCTGCCGAACCAGAGGTGCGTTATGAACCCAAATCCAGGCCAAGCCCACATGATTTATCAGTCCCCTTCTGTTCCATCACCTAACGGGATGGAAGCTTCGACATCCTACTGGAGATTTCAGCAGCAGCCACCTATTTTACAGATACCGAACCAAAACCAGGATGGAATGAATTTAGTAACAACGTGTAGTGGCAAAAAAACACAAGACCCACCTTACCCAAGCCACTTTCAACCTAGTATTGCTAACCTAAGCCCTAGGATAGTTATGCAGGATACCCCTATCCCTGATCAAGAACTTGGACCTATTCTAGAGGAAACATCCAAGGTTCCATTTCCCGAGGCCTTGACCAAGGGAGAGTGGACAAACAAACCCGTGGCACCTGAGGAGGATCTAGTCAAGCTCTTTGAACATGTCCATATAAACATCCCCTTGATGGATGCGATCTACCATGTACCGGCTTATGAACGATTTCTGAAAGACGTGTGTACACCTAAACGTAAGCCGCGGATCAAAAGTGGGAGTCCAATCGTATTGTTAGAGCAAGCCAGCTTTGTAATTTTGAGCAAACTCCCACCTAAGGCAAAAGACCCAGGTACTCTCCTAATTTCCTGTACAATTGGTGATACCCAATTTGATAGAGTTTTATTGGACCTAGGAGCCTCCATAAACCTAATACCTACATCCCTACTTGACCATCTTGAGGAATCTGAGCTTAAACAAATAGAGGTGACATTACAACTAGCTGATCGATCTATCAAGTCACCTAAAGAAGTTCTTGAGGATGTCATTGTTAGGGTTTGGGATTTCTATTTCCCGGTGGACTTTGTAGTCTTGGATATGGTTGCTCCAGAAAACCTAAGGAATACACCAATCATACTAGGGAGACCCTTTCTGGCCACTGCTAGGGCCAACATAAATTGTGAGGAGAGCCAAATTGAACTGAAATTTGGAAACCAAACATTAAAGATTGACATCTTTAAGGCCCAACAAGGGATTAATTGCGGTGTTATAGTACATATATGTGATATCAAGGCTGTAGTGGATGATCCATATATCAAGGAAAACCTGACTACTTCTAATCAACCACAAGAGGATCAAAACATGCAATAAGAGGAGTCCAAACTTGACTTAGACACACCCGTAACTCCTTCCCTTGCTCCTGACACACACCCTGAACCGCCCGCTTCTGTTGATAACCCTGTTTTGGAACTCAAGCCTCTTTCCAATCATCTGAAGTATGTCTTTTTGGGTTCCAATCAGATGTTTCCTGTGATTATCAACTCCAGACTCACACCTAATCAGGAATCCCATCTGATTATTGTTCTCTAGCAACATCAAAGAGTCATTGGATGGACTCTTGATGGTTTGACTGGTATCAGCCCCTCTTACTGCACACATTGTATCTATACCGAAGAGGGCACACGACCTTCCCGTGAAATGCAGAGACGTCTGAATCCTAATATGCAGGAGGTCATGAAAAAGGAGATCATCAAGTAATTAGATGCTGGGATCATCTACCTGATCTCCGACAGTCGGTGGGTGAGTCCAATCTAGGTTGTGCCTAAGAAGGTAGGACTTACCATAATCATGACTAAAACCGAAGAAATCATACCGATCCATATGGCAAATTCATGGAGAGTCTGCCTTGATTACGGAAGACTCAATTCCTCCACAAAGAAGGATCATTTCCCACTATCATTTATTGATTAGATCCTCGAGAAACTAGCGGGAAATAGGTTCTACTTTTTGGATGGATACTCCGGTTATAACCAGGTGGCAATCCATCCCGAGGACCAAGAAAAGACCACTTTCACCTGCCCCTTCGGGACACATGCGTTCCGAAGGATGTAGTTCGGTCTCTGTAATGCACCTGCTACTTTTGAGTGGTGCATGCTTGCCATATTCTTAGATATGGTAGGTGATTATCTGGAAGTCTTCATGGATGACTTTTCAGTGTTTGGCGAATCATTTGACGATTGCCTCCTGCACTTGGTTAAGATCCTCAGGCAGTGCATTGACGTGAATCTGGTTCTTTCCTGGGAAAAGAGCCATTTCATGGTGCCTGAAGGAATTGTCCTAAGACATATCATATCAGAAAAAGGCATCCAGGTCGATTGAGCCAAGGTGAATCTGATTTCCAAACTCCCTATGCCTAGCTCGATCAAGGATATCTGGCCTTTTCTGGGGCACGTTGGTTTTTACTGTCGATTCATTCCTGATTTCTCAAAGATCGCACGTCCCTTGACCACTCTACTATCTAAGGATGTTCCTATCGAAATCTCCAAGGAATGCACTAAAGCATTTGAAATCCTTTGTGATCGAGTTACCCAAGCTCCGATCCTACAGTCCCCTAATTGGTCTCAACCCTTTGAGATCATGTGCGATGCATTTGATTTCGCTATAGGAGCGGTATTTGGGCAGAAAATTGACGGGAAACCCGTGGTCATCTACTACGCTAGCAAGACACTTGACGAGGCTCAGCGTAACTACACAGTTACTGAGAAAGAGTTGCTAGCCATAGTATTTGCCATGGAAAAGTTCAGATCATATCTTCTGGGTTCCCGTGTTATCATTTACTCTGATCACATAGCTGTGAGGCATCTCCTTGCGAAGAAGGACGCGAAACCTCGATTAATCCACTGGATCTTGCTGCTGCAAGAGTTTAACCTTGAGATTCGCGACAAAGTGGGAAAACACTTCCTTCTGATAGCTGATCACTTGTTTCGCCTTCCTTCTGATATTATCGACCCTTCCAGACCCATTACAGAACATTTTCCTGATGAGCACCTCCTGACTATCAGTACAGGGCTTCCATGGTTTGCTGATCTAGTAAACTACCTGGCATCACATCAGATTTCGTCCGATTGGCCGAAGGACAAAAAGGACAAATTGCTTTCCGATGCCAAGTATTACTTCTGGGAAGACCCATATCTCTTCCGCATCGATGCTGATCAAATCATTTGGCGATGTGTCGCGGGAGCGAAAATTCTGGATATCTTGTCCTTCTGCCATGACCAGGCATGCAGTGGACACTTCTCAGGTAATAAAACTGCAGCGAAAGTCCTCCAATGCGGCTTCTATTGGCCCACGATTTTCAAAGACGCATACAATCACTGTAGGGCATGCACTCATTGCCAGACTTTAAGCAACATGAGCCACCGTGATATGATGCCCTTACAACCGATTCTCGTATCCGAAATCTTCGACGTCTGGGGGATTGATTTTATGGGACCCTTTCCTATTTCGGACGGCTTCGAGTACATTCTACTCGCTGTTGACTATGTGTCCAAATGGATCGCAGCCATTTCGACCCGAACCAATGATCATAAGGTGGTTATCAAATTCATTCATCAGGACATCTTTTCGCGGTTCGGGATTCCACGTGCTATAATCTCTGATGGAGGGACCCATTTCACTAATGCTCAGTTCAGGTCACTGATGACCAAATATGGGGTGTCACATCGAATTTTTACTCCTTAGCACCTCCAAACGAATGGTCTAGTTGAGCTATCAAATCGGGAGATCAAGAAAATCCTCTAGGTTACTGTTCGACCTGTAAAGAAAGACTGGTCATCCCGACTTCCGGAAGCTTTGTGGGCTTATAAGATCGCCCACAAAACCCAATTAGGTATGTCTCCCTTCAGATTGGTATATGGGAAGGCATGTCACCTCCTCATCGAATTGGAGCACAAAGCCTATTGGGCAGTACGGAACTGCAATCTAGATCTTTCTAAGGCAGGAACCCACAAAAAGCTTCAAATGAGCGAGATCGATGAATTACGCCACGACGCGTATGAGAACTCACGAATTTACAAAGAGTTGGTTAAGGCCTTTCATGACAAGCACATATCCAAAAATATCTTTCATCCTGGTCAAAAAGTTCTACTCTTTGATGCCAAGCTCAAACTATTCCCAGGAAAACTAAGATCAAAATGGATAGGACCTTACCTCATTCGACGAATCTTTGGAAATGGAGCCATCGAGATCAGTCCACTCAGCCACGATTCAGAACCTTTCATCGTGAACGATCAGAGACTCAAACCGTGCATTGACCCTACCGATACAAATTTGGCTGAGACATCCTTTACCCTCCATTCTCCTTGAGCTCATTGCGCCTAGCCGATGGCGTAAAACTCAGTGCTTAACGGGAGGCAACCCGTCATTTTTGAAAAAACTCGAAACCTTTCTTGACATTCCTATGCTGAATTCATATTGCACTTTAGGGTTCATCCATTAGAATAGCCGACCCCACTTCAGGTACCCGTACCTAAGTTTGAAATCATCTGCGACATTCACCTCGACCCGTTTGCCCACCCAGAACCTGTTCTAATGAATGATCTAAGCGGAACTCGAACCCACCTAATTTACAATGGGGACATTGCAAATCGTAGGCATGGGGGGTTATGAAAGTGCAAAACACCATGAAAATCATCTCACAAGAAAATGTTTCATTAAAAAAATCACATATCACAAAAGTACCAAAAAAATGAAAAAATTCTTGAAAAGAACAAAAAAATTCTGAGGGGAGAGAAAAATTTTGAGGCCATACAAATCTTGAGGAGAAAAAGGGGAGAAGTGAAAAATGTCAAAAAGGAGCACAAGTTGAAAAGAAAAGAGATAGTCATTAGTAAGAAATTAAGAGATTAACTGAGTTCTAGACCATATCAAGAAAGAGAAAATGAAAGAAGTGCTAATGAAACACAGAAGAGATTAATAGGAATGATGATCTTAGGCCTCTTGGGCTATACTCATAGGCTTAAAAATTCAAGTATTTGCTAAGATCTAGATAGTCCTCAAGAGGTTGAGGAAAATGTGAAGCTTAAGTATTAGGTCTAAGGCTTAGGGAGTATTCAGCCTCGTTAGTTGACCTCTAGTTTGTGGAACTCGGTAACCTAAGCACCTCAATCTACACACAGTCGGGTTCAGTGCGTTCCCATCATACCCTTATGCCTAGCTTTTGCTAGTCCCTTAGCAAAATTTGAAGGTTTTAACTTTGATTCTAGAACTTGAGTTCCTTTGATGTTCAAAAAACTATGATATGTGCTTTCTTTTGTAGATTAGGTTAGAATGCCGATAGTAGGCCTAGAGGTACTCAAGTACCAACCAAGATCCAGACCTGACCAGCTCTAGCCTCAGTCTACCGCGAAGGTTTTTAAGGCCTACATGAACTATCCTAAGGTTCGTTGGACTCCACAGTTAAAGCATCCATGCTTGTAACATATTTTAGCCTCGATTCAGTTTGTAGTGTGTTTTTGTAAGGGAGAGAGACAGAGGAATTTTCTTTGTTTGGAGAGTTTTCTCTCTCTTTTTCTTTTTATTTCTAGCTTCGAATTGGCTTTTCAACACGGTCTGTATCGGATTTCTGGTCCCCATCATCAATCCTCAAAGGGTCCCTGGCAATCAATGCTTCTGGATAGCATCGCTCATGGCAACCCCTAGAACCCTGGCTTTCGAGATTTCGAGATAATCCCGCCCATGGCGTTCTGTAGCTAAATCCAGACCTTGGCAATCGACATTTCATGATAATGTCACCCATGGCATCTGAACCAGCGTAGGGTGCTTACATGCCCTCGGTAGGATATGTAAATATCCTAGTTGACAAGCACCGAGGAGACGATATGTTATTGCGCATCTTCAAGGGGAATTTCCCACCTCTCCACACCGGGAACTCATCCAAATCAACTTGTGTTGATCGACCGCTCCTAATCTAGGCGACTTTTTTAGAATAATTTAAACGCATTTATGTGATTTTGATACTTATGCGCACTGAACTCAACTGTGTGTGGATTGGGGTGTTTAGGTTACCGAGTTCTGCAAACCAGATTTCAGTTAATGAGGTCGAATACTCCCTAAGCCTTAGACCTAATTTTTAAGCTTTTCATTTTCCTTAACCTCTTGAGGACTATCCAGATCTTAGCGGATACTTGAATTTTTAAGCCTAGGAGTATAGCCCAAGAGGCCTAAGATCAGCGTTCCTACTAATCTCTTCTGTGTTTCATTAGCACTTCTTTCATTTTCTTTTTCTTGATATGGTCTAGAACTCAGTTAATCTCTTAATTTCTTACTAATGACTATCTCTTTTCTTTTCAACTTGTGCTCCTTTTTGACATTTTTCAATTCTCCCCTTTTTCTCCTCAAGATTTGTATGGCCTCAAAATTTTTCTCTCCCCTTAGAATTTTTTTGTTCTTTTCAAGAATTTTTTCAGTTTTTTGGTACTTTTGGGATAGGTGATTTTTTTGATAAAACCTTTTCTTGTGAGATGATTTTCATGACATTTTGCACTTTCAACATGCTTAAACTATTATGTTGTAAATGCAAGTAAACCAGAAAAGACAAGTAGAAAATAATTAAAATTAATACTTTCATGTCGATAATTTTCTCACACCATACAAAAACTAAATATAATAAATTTTATAGTCAACTAGAGATCTTCTTCGACTAGTTATTGATCTGTGGTGTCAACTTTCAAGATAAAAATAAATAGTGCTACAGTATATGGAAATGATAAAAGAAATAATACTACATACCAAAATACATAATCGCTTAAAGCACACTCGTCGAGACTTCAAATCATATTCATCTATAATCTCCTTTGTTGTAAACTTCTCTGCAACTTCTTTCTTAATATATGTTACTAAACAATTTTGAAGAAAATCATCTTCCATCTTGTTACGAAGTCTAAATTTGATTATCTTCATAGCTGAAAATGCCCTCTCTGTTGTTGCAGTTGAAATTGGAAGGGTTAAAATAAGCCATATCAATCTATCAATCAAATAATAATTTTTTGTCTTTCCTGTTTCCATTAATTTTTGACAAAGATTTGCCAGATTGTTGACATTTTTCAAAATAGGATGTGTAGTGGCATTGGACCTGTAATGTAGCAATTGTTTTTCTAACTTGCGTTTCTCATGATCTGAGAAGTCTTTTGGATAAAAATCCTCTACCAGCTTGCATATGTTGACACTATTGAATAGCTTGTAACCATCCCTTGGATCCAAAGCTGCACTAAGAATAAGGAGATTAGTAGCATCTTTACTAAATCGGCTATTGAGTTCTAATAGTTGGGAGTCAACAATAGCGGTGAATATATCTATGCAATAATGATGAAGAAAAGTAACATTTGCTATTTGGCCACGAGGTCTTGTTCGATTTGCAACATAAAGAGAATCCACATTTGGCACATTAATTTCTCGTTTGTCACAAAATGATGTAGCTTTTCAAATAATGAATCCCAACCATTCTCTCTTCTTGTAAATGCTCTTTTGTCGAAGAAACAAACTGCATAGCATTCAAAATATCTTAATTCTTTTGCTATAAGGCATGGCATAAATCATCTGCTATTCCCAAGATTTCTTCTACTATATGTAAAATAAGAACAAATTCAAAAGATGTAATAGCTTCAAATGCTTCATCCGCCTTTCCACATTGTGAATAACTATCCACATCATTAATAATTGTCATAAGTATGTTACATACTATAGTCTACATTCTAATGAAGCTACATATTGATTTATAATGAGATCTCCAATGAGTCTCGCTTGAACATTCTAGGGTTCTAATTTTATTAAATGTTGTACCTAATTTAACTTCATTTATAGAAAGCAAATATGCAATATCATTGGCTTGAGCAACTTGTAATTCGTCATGATGTTTAGAAGAAGCATTTACAATGTTAACAACAAGTGTTAATTTGTTGAAAAACTTGTGAATTGGGATCACTTCTCTGGAAGCTATGACAAGGGCTAGTTGAAGGAGATGAGCTAAGCAATAAATGTAATATTCATATTTGTAGTCTCTCATAATTAATGCTTTGTAAGCCATTCCATTCGCCACACATATTGTTAGCTCCATTGTAATCTTGGCCTCTTATTCTATAAATATCCAAATTGCTTTGTAAAAGTACTTCAAATAATTTGACTTTTAGAGTTGAAGCTTTTGTATCTAGCACATGAATTAAATCAAAGAAATGCTCATGCAAGAAGCCATGTTTATCCATAAACCTCAGAACAATAGCCATCTACTCTGTAGTAGCCTCATGTCTAGCCTTATCAATTATGACATAGAACTTTGCATCTTCAATTTCTTTACGAATAGCATTCCTTCCTTTGTTTCCAAATATTTGAAGAATTTCCTTTTGAACATCAGGTGATATATATTTAGCATTTCTTGGAGCATTTTCCAATACCACATAGTCTACTTTGTCATCATAAGAGGCTAGAAGTTTTATTAGTTCAACGAAGTTCCCTTGATTTCTTGAACATACCCATTTATCATTACCCGTAAATGCACATCCTTGAAATGTCAACTATTGCATGGCATCTATTGTTATCTTTAGAGATAATCAATTCACTTGAATTTGTCTTTCATCTTGCTTTTGAAGTATATGTTCTATGTGTTGCGGTTTATTCATTAAATTCCTCATATGTTCTTCTGCCATATTATGTGGTGATGTTTTTCCGCCAATATGATTTAAAAATGTACAATCTTTTCCATTATTCACTTTTTTTCCAATTTTTGAATCCACCTACAATGAAGACATTTGTGCCATGTCTAGAATTTGGCTTACTAGAGAAAAAAAAGGAAAATAGAATGCAGCATCTCTATAAGGAGAGTATTCTAACCAAGAATACTATTGAAACCAAGCTTTCTGAAACCACCAACGATGCTTTTCATTGTCATTAAATGGGTATTCCTCCATTAGATATTGAAAAGGCCGAAAGCTAATATAAGTATGAATAAGCTGCTCCATTTCTTCCACCTGATACTCCCAAATCTGCTTACGTAGTCTTAGATCTCATTCTAATGAACCAGCATCTATATTATGAATTTGAATTCTTTGAATTTTAGATGGTAGAGCTTCTTGTTCTCTAGAATTGTCACAAATAGGAAAAATTTATGAACCATCATTATCGTCTTGTTTTTTCTTGAAATATGATATATTTGTCATCCTTTTCTCCATGCTTCAACCTAAATAAATTAAAATAAATTATAATTATCTCCTCGTAATGGTACTACTACTTAACAATTTTAATTTTGAATACAAAAAACTACATGTATGAAAATTCAAATGCAGACAAGTAGTGGTAAACCCAACCAATGCAGACACATCTGCTAGATGCACAAAAGCTCCACAAGCATGACATATGAAAATTTATATGGTAAAACTAGAGCCAAATGTTTAAAGGTGAGACATCCACCAAAAAAACAATACACTTGCATCTGACTGTGCAAAAAAATGTAGTAAAAGCCATGGTACTTTCCCATTAAAAAGTGCACCCCCCAGCAAAAGAAACACTCTGGATGACCCAAATCAATAATTAATATTATAAAAACCAAATCAACAATACAACATATGTTCACTTCTCTCCAGATACCCAAAATTGAAAATTGATTCCTTCAAAATACCAACATCCTCTGTCAAAACCACCCAAAAGAACAAAAAAGGATGGAAAGAAAGAAAAAGCATGATGCTATTTAAAGAAAAATAATAACGAGCTTCATCCTTGTTGATACGCCTCTGGCCTCCAGACCAAAGAACATGAACCGTGGGAAAAGAAGAAATTACTCAATACCCACCTCCTGAAAACATCAGAAAACCCTAATTCAGCAAAAACCAACCTCGACAAATGTGAGAAGGTATCAACTTTCGATCAGAAACCATTAGAAATCCACCAAAACACCCTTGTTCTCAACAGACCATAGATCCAAACAAGAGAAGGGGACAGGGACGAATCCAAAAAACCCAAAAGGTGGTGCCTTTACCTTGAATAGGAGGACATGAGGGATGCGAGTGGGGCAGCGTTGGAGTTGAAGGTGGAGAGCTCATCGAGGTGGCGGGCTCAGGTGACCGTGCAGTGGATTGCGACCTTCAGGCGTTCCGCATGCATGAGAGATGGGTTGTGGTAAAGCGATTGAGGGGAGTCTCGTATCAGGGCAGGGACGGAGGTTTGAGTACAGGGAAGAGGTGTGGCTGCCGATGTTTGTGGGAGACAGTTGACATTCCTCTTGTGGGGAGGGTTTTCTGGGGCAAAATAGGAGATTTTAAATATGCATTCATTATAGTAGACTCCTAAATTGCACAACACATTTAAATTTATAAACTCAAATTCTAATTGGAGTCCGAGGTCGTTTGTAGGGAGCAAATGTGGAGTTCACACATTAATCTTCATTCAAAATAACTAAGCACAATAAATTGAGTATAATAACAAATATGCAATGAATACAATTTGTCAGATTAATATTTAATATAATCCAATGATCATGAGATAAAAAGAATAGAAAGATAAAATAATGGTGATTTGAATCACCAATTATTCATCTTTAATTAAGCATATATCTCATACTTAAATTATTCAAATAATTCAACAGTATTCCTTAATCAGAAATCAAAGTTAACTTAGGTACTTACATAATTCAATAGCACTTAGAACCAAATCAAACGTCACCCATATGTATTAGATGACCTAACAAAAGCACAGAACCTCAGCAGAACACTTTCTTTTTCTTCTTCAAGACCAAGGCTTCTCTTACAAGCCTTCAAGCATAGGACCTTTCTCTTCAGAGGCTAAGTGTGAGAGCCCCTTTCTCCCTTCAGCATGTGCCCTACGCACTACAAAGCAAAACCCACCCCCTCCACTCACAGATCTTTTCTCTCCTCTTCTCTCTCAGACCTGAGGTTAATCGGGTTCAATGTAGGGTTATTGGATCCTAGGAAGTGGCCAGACCCACGTGCGTGTGCACGGGTGAGGCGTGAGAGCAGGAGGAGGCACGTGCGTGGGGGACCCGACCCCCCGTGTTACTGGGCGATAAGGTGGATTCACAAAATCAATTTATTTGCTGTTGCACGGTTTCCTGTTAACGATGTCAGACTAAACATCCTTGCCTTATTCACGTGCATCAACTGAGGGAGCATTGCTTCATTGCAGCTGTTGGTGGGCTTCATGTCTCAATTGTTCCTGTGAGGGAGCACTCCAAATGGTTCCACATTGATTGCAGGTGTTCTGAAGTGGAATGGTGGCCGATGTACTGTGTGTGAAGTCGGCGAAGGCAAGGGTGATGGCGGAGTAACGACGAGCACCTGAAACAAAGAATAAGGACTCACAGCCGCATCAAAACAACTTAGGAGGTTTACTTGAGGACAACGAAGGCGATGGAGGTGTCGTGGCGTTTAGGTGCATTCGTGGTTAGGCAAAGTCAAAGATGGTGTGTGGTGAGGATGGTGTTCGGTGGAATGTTTGGATGGTCAATCCCCTCAATTTCTTAAGGGGTTTTGATCGGCGTGAGATGGCGGAGCTTTTGGGAGCGATCGCGAAGTGTTTGGTGGTATGACCTCATTGGAGTGGAGGGAGACAGTGGCCGTGAGGTCGTGTTGATGGTCGAAACAGAAAGGGAATGGAAAGGAAGATTTAAGAGGAGAAGTGAGATAGGTGGCGACCTAAACGAAAGGAAGAAAGGGCTAGGAGGGCACCGACTGTGATTGGCTAGCATCGGAGAAGAGAAGTCCTTCGGTGGTGGAGTGGTGACGATGAAGAGGATCTAGGCACTCCTGCTGTGGCTGGCAAGGAGCGGACGATGGAAAGGAAGAAGAACCTATTGCCTATGGTACGTGGCAGCAAGTGAAGAGCCCAGAGAGAGAGGAGTTGTCGAAGCTGCGATGAAGGTGGCCGGAGAGGGAGAATTGATGAAGAATTGTGTCCAAAACCGAGCTGAGTATGGTATGAAGAGAGGAGCTTATATAGAGCTCCTAGGCAAGATCTATTAAGGAAGAATTCCAGCAAAGGAATAAGATTTCAAGGAGTTCTTGTTTTGGGAAAAACTTGAACTTGCCTGGCTTGTGGGATCAATTCAAATCCCTCTAATGGGGTTGGATGGATTCTTGATTGCCTAAACATTATTCCCTCCAAATTTGGAGGGATTAGGAGTCGAGACGAGAGAGATCTTCTCTCTAGGTCGGTACTTTTAGGTTCACACCTGCCATGGCGGCAGGGACCCTTTTGTGAAGAATATAATAAAATTTGGGGGCTATTTATAATTAATTCGAAAGTTAAGGGCTTGGATGTGAGGAATGAAAATCTTAGGGACTAAAATGCAAACTAGGTCAAGATGGGCTTTGATTGGGCCCAAATTTTG
The DNA here is from genome assembly GCA_037157565.1 of Thalassia testudinum. Classification (NCBI taxonomy): domain Eukaryota; kingdom Viridiplantae; phylum Streptophyta; class Magnoliopsida; order Alismatales; family Hydrocharitaceae; genus Thalassia; species Thalassia testudinum. Next base: position 5,524,110 of record JAZHRO010000014.1, read on the forward strand.
GTACAAATATAATTTGGACCCAAGTAATTGAATTTGAATGTTGACCAAGTTTGATTGGGCAATTTGTGTAGAAACCCAAATTAGGGTAGAACTCTATCTGTGACTTTGTTTAAGGTTAAAATAGATTCCAAAGGTCAAACCAAGTGATGGGAACACCATAGTAGGCCATAAATAGCCCATTTTAGTCTGGAATAAAAGATGAAATCTCCTACATATTCATCTGAGGGTTATATCTCCACCATATTGTGTTTTGAGAAGAGAACAAGAAACTAGGGTTAATTATGTAATTTTAACAGCATATCCTGAACACAGAATAAAAAAGGGGTTGGATAGGGTGAATTAAAGTTCAAAATAGCACTAAAGTCAAATAAGTGGGTTTATGCAGACAAAAATGGGTTTTCACGCATTTCATGAATTAATAGTAACCTGATACCTTAATTTTAGACCTACTTAAATAACAGAGGTTATGGTCAGGATAAATTTCATATAAACCTTCTAAAATTCATATAAAAATATTCTATAATGTTTGATACCCTTGATTTGATCATTGGAACTCATGTTGACCCAAAATAGAGTTTCAGACGAAAAGTTGCCCTAATTTAGGTTTCTACGCAAATTGCCCAGTCAAATTTAGTCAAAACCAAAATCAGACTTCACCATCAGATTCCTTGGGTCAAAATTAGGTTTGTACCAAAATTTGGGCTCAATCAGAGTCCATCTTGACCTAGTTTGCATTTTGGTCCAGTCTGATTCTTTCTCTCATTCATACCCCCAACTTTCGAAATCTTTACAAAAGGCCCCCTAATTTCTCTTCATTTTCTTCAAATGAGTCCTTATCGCCATGGCAGGTGTGAACCAAAAGGAGCCGAGCTTCAATCAGGGATACCTCCCTGATTTCTCGATTAATCCCTTCCAAAATTGGAAGGGATGATCTTGAGGTCATCCCTAATCATCTAAACCTAATTCCAGATCGCAAATCCACCTAAGAAACTGATGTGAATCCTTAGAATTTCAGGGATTTTCCTCCTTGATCTCTCAAGCTTTTCAAGCTTGTTTCTAAGCTTGAGAGCTTGCCCGAGCTCTAATAAAAGCCCCTTGGTCTTCTAACCGTGCTCCTTAGCAAGTTTTGGTCAGAGAAACTCCTCTCTTCCCTCTCCGGCCACCTCGCACCTTGCTCTGGCGATCCCTCTCCATCCTCCTCTTCTGGCCATCCAACAATCAAATTAGACAGCCCTCTACCTTCCTCCATTGACCCTGCTCCTCGCCAGCCACAGCAGGGACGTTCTTCCTCCTTGCCGTCGCTGCACCACCTCACCAGACTTCATCATCATCTTCGGCTCCGGGTCGCCAACGTTGGCGCTCTCCGTCCACCCCCTTCACTTCTAACTACCTCTATTTCTTCCACTTCCTCTCTACTTCCTTTTCCCATACTCACAACACACGCACAACCACTGTCTCGACCGCTACAACCCTTCGTTCTCCGCTCCGGCGACGCTCCGACGTAGCCTCCAGTCCACCTCACACCTCCAAACAGCCCCACACCACCTCCACAAGCTCCGCCACACCACCTCCACAAGCTCCGCCACACCACCCTCTCCAAAAGCCCTCAAACAATTTGGGCTTTCACCCACCAAAACACCTCCCCGAACTCGAGCACCTTCGCTTCACTATCTCAAGGTCGTCAGGCCTCCACCTTCACTCACACCACATGTTGCACCCACCACTGCACTCGCCGCACTACAACGAAGCTTTTGTGCCCCTTTGGCGTGGCTACAAGGCTATGTTATTGCTTATAGGTGATTCACCGGATCTCCATCGCCACCTTGACTCCTCCGACTTCGTACGTAGTGCTCCGGCCATGAGACCTCCAGGAAACTCCCCCAGACACTGCGGTTTCCCTCCAAACACATTCCCAAGCCCTCAGTTGAAGCCCTTGACTGCACCTACTGCCTTAATTTGAGGCATCTTCACCAGCTGCTGCATGAGATGCAAAGGGGGCCAGATAGTCCCACATCGGGGACGTAGCAGTGATTCGAGCGGGATAAATTATTTTCCTTCCCCCGACCCCTCGCCCAAGTCATAGCGGTTAGGTCCCCTTCACCCTCACGATACGCTTGCCCGGCCGAGCACTGCTTGCCTGCGACCACGGCCGTAGGCCTGCACCCTGTTCACACCCAATTACCCGCCCGATTGCCCAGCTAAACCTGAGTTTCTGAGAGAAAGAAAGACAAGGAAAAAGAGAGAAGGGGGGGTTTCGCCCTCTGCTGTGCTCTCTCTATAATTAGCTGATCTTGAGGCCTTTGCCTCTGTACTGTGGGTGCCTCTCCCTTAAGGCATGAAGGAAGAAGGAAGAAGAGGCCTTTGCCTCTGTTCTGTTGAGTTGAGCCTTGAAGTAACTTAAGTTGTCTAATATCTGCCTAGTGCCTTGGTTCAGAATATTGTTGGGGTTTGGTTAACGTGGGTTATTTGATTGACAATTACTGTTGATATATTTGAGATATTTGAGTTAACTTCAAAGGGCTAATTAGTGATTCAAATCACCATTTTAACCCATTCTTTTTGCACTATGATACTGAATTTCATTATATATCATTTTTAGTAGTTCTAAATAAAGTTTTGATTATAATTGCTTATATTTCTTATGATTGGTGAGATTAAATTGCTATTATTTGCTTCATGTGTTTGACCTCGGACTCTTTCTGAATCTGAGTTATAAATTCAAATGATTTATGCGCATTTGTCCTATACTACAACGCATTTCTTAACAACAATGAATTCGCTTAAACACCAAGGTCACCAAATCTCAAGGAATATTTTTCTATGAATTTTAGGATATTTAGATGAATTTTATCCTGATTGGAACCTCTGTTATTTAAGCAGGTCTGAAATTAGGGCTTTAGGTGCTGTATCAGTTCTTGAAATGCGTGAAACCTTGTTTCTGTCTATGTGGACCCTCTTACTAGACTTTAATGCTCATTAGAACTTAGATTAACCCTTGGAAAATCCTGTGGTTACTCTGCTTTTATAATATGTTGTTAAAACTATAGAATTAACCCTGTTTTAATATTCTTCTCTAAGAATGGATATGCAAGGAAATATGGCTCTCAGGTGACTATGTAGGAGCATTTGTCAATTAATCTTGACTAATTAAATCTAGTTATGACTTATGATGATATTATCATCAGAGGGCATGGAATTTTTTTCTAAATATTAATATCAAAATTTTGAAATCTTTGCGGGTGTCGGGCCCCCATCGGCCCCCCTTTCCTCTGTCCTTGGATAGGAGATCCTCCTCTCTCTTACAAATAGTCTTGCTCATCCTTCAAGAAGATCCTCTCAGGTGCGCCTTTGCATATGCCCTCGATTTCTCACTGCTTCTTCGTCGTTGAGGCTTTGTCTTCGAAGGCGCTATATAGTCTTAGATTTATTCTTGTTCTAGTTGTAATGTTAGCATAATTATTTCTAGTTGTTCTCTACATGTTCTAGTTGACATTATTCTTTCAAAAAAATTTCTATTTTGCTTTATACTGCTGGCCTTCAAGTATTTAATCTAGTTCTAGTTGCTTCTCTACTTTAAATCTAGTCATAGTTATTGAAGTTTCATTTATTTTTCTACTTGCCTATCTACTTGCAAAAATACAAAAAAATTTGGATTTAGGAAAGGGAATTAGTACATCTACCTCTCTGAGAATGACTTGGACTCCACTTTTAAATTACGGTTCTCATATTTATGAGTTCGATCTAATTATAAATTCAAGAGTTTCTGTACGCATTTGCTACGATGAAAAGTGATTTCTCGCAATCTTACCAGCTAATAGAACAACAACCAAGGTGAGAGATAAGATCAAATAGGGCATTTAGGGCTTGGATCAATTTTTCAGTAATTGAAACATGCTCAAAACATGCTAAACATAATACCAAAATGTGGGAAATTGAAATAGCTTTCCAATGGTACCTTATATGCGGGGATTTGAGGTTGTTTGAGCCTCGAATTAGCCCAAAAACCTCAAAGGGTTGTTGAATCGACCCCTTGAACTGGTTTGGGTCGTCAGTTCAACTTAACTGGTGCCCCCTCCTCATGCCACACGCAGCAGCTTGCATGCGATGTCCATGCGTAGTGTTGTGCCTAGCACCGCCTCTGCCTTTCATCGATCCTCACGTGCTGAGTTCTCTCTTCGCACGCACTGTGTGCTCTTCGCATGTGAGCAATGCTACTGCGCATCCTCCCTTCTCTCTCTTTCTCTCTCTCCTCAGGATGTGTGCGATGATGGGAGAGGAAATGGGGGGTGGTGGTGTTTTATAGAGTAGGGTTAGGGCTTTAGGTGTGGGGTAGGGAAAAATTATGATTTTAACCCTAAAGTTTAGGTTTTTTAATCTAGGCACCAAAATATTCAAGTTTGGGTGCGAAATTTGCAGCAGAACCCTTAAAGAAGATAGAAACAATGTGAGGGTCCTTGGACTACCTTACATGTGCAAACATTGTAGAAACACCCATGAGGGTTTATAAAATTCCTCCAAGGTCCTTGGGTGCATTATTTAATGCATAAAATTTACGAGGAGCCTCGAAGGTTTGGAAAATTTTCCTACAATCCTAGGATACACCATTGGGCATGTAAAATTTACAGAAACCCTCTTAGGGTTTGGAAATTGCGTAATGACTCTTAGGTGCACTATTTGATGTGCAAAAATTACAAAAAACACCTTGGGATCTTGAAAATTGCCTAGTAACTCCAAGGAGTTAAATTAAAAGCTTGGGTTGGGTCACTTCAAAGGGGTTTTATGAGATAAGACCAATGGGTGGATGGAGTTATCCACCCACTCTAGCCAGGCATCATGTCAAATGTTAATTCACTATCCATTCCCTACCAACAACATACTGTTTTGAACAAATGTGTACCTGAGATTTCATAATTCAGACCAAAGGCTAGAGGGGTTGGTTCTCAACTGTGCTCCCCAAAAATCACCATCAGGACAGTAGAGAAGTTGGAGGTGTCTAATTTGATGAGGGTAGTGGAAGAAGACTAATAATTTCATACTTATTTACATTCATTAATGCCTAACTAATGTTAGTTTGAAGGTAAATTAGGTTAGAATGCATTTATATAGGATAGATTAGTCATTTAGTGCATTCTGTAAATAATGCATAACTGTTGGCTTTTATGCAATTTTTCCCTTAGTTACATTTGATGCCTTGATGTTCTTGTTCATATGTATGTAAGTGCCAACTATCAAGCCTCCTGGACCATGGTTGGAGGGAGATTTAGAATTAAGCTCATTTGTTTAGAGGCTGAGTTAAGTTGGTGAACCCAGAACCCTCACCCAATTACACATAACCTTAAGCCTAATTAGGAACCTAATTTTACCTAACCTAACACCCAACCACCTAGCTAAATTAGACACCTATAGTGGTTGGCCATGGAACTTAATTCTCCACCTATATGGTTGGCCAAACAGGTTCATATCCTTTTGAAAAACCCAAACCATAAAATCTAAAACCAACCTTACCCTATCTTCCTACATTAGTCGCCACCTATGCCTAGAAAATGCCTATAGTGGCTAGCCCTACTTATCTCTTTTTCTCCCCTCATGGCCGGCCACCAACCTCCTAAAATCCCATCCATTGATTTTAGATCCTATGGCTATCTATCCTTTACTAACCCTAGATCTTATCCCTACCAACAACCAAAGTAGGCACCATGATTTAACCTAAACCCTAAGCCACCTAGTTGCCACTTATGAACCACCAAAATCCACAAAGTGGCCGGCCATACACCCTTAACCCTTAAAACCTATCTTTGTTGGCTAGCCACCTTAGAATAATAAATACCCAACAAACCTTGCTTACATCTCCACCCTCCATACTACATCCTATGGCTCTTCTCCAACCTATCCTAGCCATCCCCTTAGATTGAATCTAGTCCATCCACCTCATCAATCCTAAGCCTTTTAGATCAGCCAATAGGAAGCCTTGTCTCTTCCTATTTAAACTCTTAGTCACCCCCCCTGAACTTCAACTTTCCACTTCCAAAAGAAAACACCACCAACTAGAACTTAACCTCCTCTACCTAATGCCCTCCTTCTCTTGGAGATTCTTGGATGTGCCTTCTCATCTGCTACTACGTCTCTGCTCCAAACTTTGTCTTCAAAGGCCTTAGATTCTAGATTTTCAATTTTAGTTCTATTGTAGTTAGATTTATTTCTAAGTATTATGTACTAGTTGTAATCATTGTTCTACTTGTTCCAACTCTGATCTTTCTAATAAAAGTTCTAGTTGATTATTCTCTACTTGTGTTTATCTTATTTCTAGTACTTATTCTCGTTATTAGTTCTAGTTGATGCTTGCTAATAGTTCTAGTTACTTTAGTTCGTCTTGATTTCACATCTAGTTTATTTTTCTATTTCATAAGAAAGCGAATTAGTCCATCTGCCTCCTTGCAAAAAACTCAAACTCTATTTTGAAAATCTCGCTTTTATTATTTTTGAGTTCGATTTGAATAACTATGTACATTTACTACGACGAATGCACTTTTGCGTATCTATTTCACGAATAGAACAAAGATGAACCCAATTGAGCTTATGTTTAGAGCCATGATATGTAACCATGAGAGGAATAAGGGTAGGTGATTGATTAGATTGTAAAATCCCAAGGTACTATTACACATAAATTCTACCATCAACTTTTGATTCATCTTTACATGTGTGCCATCGTAAAGTTCATTATTTTTACAAAAATGTTTCTTGAATTAAGTTCTATCAAGATGATTGGTTATTTTCAAATTAAGATGTTACAAAAATGGTTGTCTTTGCCTCCAAATTATGTTGTACATCCCAAAATGATGTCATTGCATTATTTCTTTCATCCTTGTTCCTCTCTTCATCTCTTTAATTTTGTCTGGTAGCACTCTCATTGTTTCCATTTTAACTTGACATCGAGGCATGCAACACACCTCGATAAACTTGTCTATCACCCTCAACAAAAACTTTTGATCCCTTATTGCCTTTTTTTGTCTTTTTGAGCACTTGAATGCGAATAATATCTAATTCCACATTAACTAAGTGGCATAATGGCATAGGCATGACTATAAAGTTCGCAATCCAATTTACTTTTCTCACAATGTATATTCTCACACCAACACTAGATTCCTTAATATCCTACAATGCTAGGCTCTTGTAGGTATACCACATATATGTACCTCTAGCAAACAATAATTGTTTCATGTGGACCTTTCAAGTCCGTTACTAACCCTGCCTATCCTCAACTAGGTCTAATTCCAGAGATCAATCTTACACACAAATCATTGGTCACTTGCCCAATCTTACCAATCAACACTCCAGTCCAAACTCTAACAATAGGGCTAGTAGATATTGTCTCTTTCCCAAATTTCTTAACTCTAGCACCCAAAAACTATAGTGCTTGCAAAAGGGCATCACCTCCAAGAAGCCCAAGTACCCTCAGATCCAAAAACCATTACACCAAATAGTCACATATAATTAGGTGCTAACTTTTAGTTGTATCTTGGGTAAACAAATGGAGTCTCTAGCTCCACCTCATTAGTTACATACTCATTTCAATCCATCATTGGCAATCTAACCATTTTAGAATTTCCCCTTTGGAATACACGTCCCATGATATCTAGAAATATCATTTTTTTTTCATAAAAATAGATTATTTTGTTTACACTAGGTTATAACATCCTATTATTAAGTGGTCTCCATAGTTCAGCTACCTAAATCCTCTGTTTAGCTACTTAGACTTGCATCTTTCCTTCCCTGTTCTAGGTTCAGGTTTGGGCATTCCAATTACTGTTTGGTTGTCCTGCAATGAACATTCATCGTCTTTTTTTCCTATTCTTCATGAATCCATTTTCTAACTTTGTCCTTGCTCCTTTTACTTTCCACCATTTCTACATCTAACACTCTTTAACAATAGCTGCTATATACCTGGTTAAAAACCCCAAGTAGGAAGCATCAGGTAAAAAGTCCAATAAAGCTATTTATAAAAGCAAGTGCAAATAGGAGAAAGAAGAAATATACAAGAGTATTTTGAGCCCATCTCTTTATTAATAAACTAATTTGTCCTGCTTAGTTCACTTATAATTTACTAATAATTATATCTATATATTTTAACCTAGCTCGTTAGGGCCCAAAGTAAAGTATGATAAAGCATACCCAATGGCTAGTGAGTGTTACGCATACCGAACCCTTGCTCAAGTCTTGATACAATGCATGACAACCTATGGAAGGGGTGACCATACCTTAGGACAAGGCAAAGACCACAGTCATAAGGCTAACATCTCTTCCTTTCAATCCAACTCACCAATCAAACAGAAAATTCAATGCCCCAGTAATATTCCAACTAAACCTCAATAGTCCACTGATTGAGGCCCTTATCGATGGGGGACCCAAATCAACAAGAATTGCAAACAAACACATAAAGAGATGCACAAAAGATTGGTGACCCTGTTCCACCCAAAGGGGTGTACGTCAAGGGGGAGGGCGATGCTCCTGAATTTCCACTATAGTTGTGGGTGATACAATATCTCTCATTCTCTCTCCAGGGTTGCGTGAAGAGAGTCCCTAAAGGTCTCTCTTCTATATTTATAGCACAGGAAATATCTAACATTTAATCCCTATAACGAACTTTGCGGATTCCCCGGTATATCCATTACTTGGCTATAAATAGCATTGGTAATGCCACCGTTAGCGTTGACGTGGATGTTGTTATCGCCTCTTCAACTTTGATCAACCAGGTTCTTCGGCGGGTCGGGCTCGCCAGAATCTGCCTGGATGTTGGTAGGTCGGGATCCGTCGGATATACCCAAGTTGGGTAGATCTGGATCCGACTGTTTGTCGGGTATCCGAGTAGCCGGATCCTTTTGGGCATTATGCGAAGTTTTAAGTCTGAGAGCACCTTTTGCCTCTCATCACCCACCAAAAGGCTATATGTTTATTCTAGAGTGTCAAGAGACGTATCCTAGGTGCATATATTTTGGCATGTCCAACAACCACAATTTATATCCATATAACATAAATATACACATATCATTTTGCACTTATGTCAATAAAGCAATGGCATATTATGTTAGTATAAAGCACTAATTAACCTAATTTTGATGATTAACAAAATAACCCACAATATTTGGATTAACCTAAGTTTGTGATGCTGAGCTTAATTTGATATACACTAAGGTTATACATTGATGATGATGCAAGAAAAGTTATTCAAGTAATGATAAGGTGATGGCTTAGCTCAGTGTTGAAGAAAAATGAAGATTAAATGAAAGAGTCCCAAGGTGTAACGACCTGATTCCCAAGTCCCTACGAGACACGAGAACCGGATCGACTCGACTAATCCCAAGGCCTAGTCGTCCAACGAGGAAGTAACCAAAAGAGCAGTGAAATAAACCACATTCAACATGAAATATAACTAGTAGTAACAAAATACAGCAGTAAGAAAAAGAACTACTACAGCATGTGCCACCACAACAGTAGAACAACATTTATAACATAACAAGAACCACAAGTAAAGAAAAGTACCGAGAGTAACAAGAACTACTCACTACAGTGGAACAAAAAGGGCATAAAAGAACAGTGGTAACTCTATTGGACCCTACTCGGCCCAGCGTCTTCTGCAGCCGCTGACCCTGGCTGCTCAACACCTGGTCTTGAAAAGTAACGAGTGTAACACGTCAGCGAAACGCTGAGTAGAGTGGCAGCTAAAACTAAAGAAGCAGTAAGGTGTACAGTAACTGCTTTATTTTCTTTCTTCCTTTATTTACGTCTTTCTATTGTTTCACAATTTATCTATTTCTTAGATCCTTCACTTGATCTCGAATATTCCCGTGGGAACGATCTTGATTGCAGTCTTTTCCGAATAGTAGAAGTAACGGTGGTGCTCTCCTGGCCGGGAGAGTCCCCCGTGGTGATCCTACTCTCAGTCAACCACCCCAAGGTCACTGATAGACGTAACGGTGACTACGGCACGCGTGGTAAACGCACGGGTAGCTAACCCGCACTGGCACGCGGTCAGTCATTTCCATTAACGGGTGCGCCCAAAGCACAGTACGGAACCAGTATAGGGCAGAGCCCTCTCAGTAACAGGGGTCCAACCCCTCCACAGTAACCAAACAGGGGCCTTGCCCCTCCACAGTCCGCGTACCCTCTCCTGACTACCCTGGTTTGCCCAGTGGGCCTAACAAGTCGGTGTAGGTGAGCTAGCAGAAGCCCGGGGCCCGTGGGGTAGCTAGTACTCGCCCTACAGTAGTAGCTCTCCTCGGTACTGTGTACACGAGGGCCAATAAGTCGGTATAAAGTGGCCAAACCTAACCCCGGGTCCCTGGGGCGGCTGGCTCCGCTCTGCATTAAGCAGGTAACAGGTGCTTCCCCTGGCACTACGTACCCAAGAGACAACGCACCTCCACATCTTTCCTTCTCAATTCCATTTCATTCTCTTTCCAGGAGTTCTACTCCTAACTCCCCGTAGGGTTCCAGCTCTTTTAACTCAGCACATTCAGGTTTCACCTTTTTCAGTTTTACGTTCATACAACCCATATTCTCAATCATGTTCATTTATTCATAACAGCCAGCTGTTAAATCAATTTACAGGCAGCAAATATTTCCTTTCCACATTTTCCAAGACTGCAATATCTATATTCATATCACTAGTTTTTCAGTCCTAGGATTCATGCCGCACCCTAGGATCTATCATTCAATCTAGTATTCATGCAATACCCTAGGATCTATCATTCAATCTGGTTTCTCATTCCTAGGATTCATGAAATGCCCTAGGTTCTATTAATTGTTCCATAATTGTAGCAAATTATGTTAATAATTTCTAAAGCCACTCTACCAGCTACAACGGAAGTACTGGGGGCGTGGTCGAAAATCCTGCGCGCCTCCGCAACCCCCGAGTCTGCAATGGAACGGGATCCTAACACAAGGATCAAACACAAGGAGTTTCTCAGAACAGTATATAATTACTGTAGACGGGTAGAGGATTTTATTCTGAAAAGAACGCGACTCGAAATGCGGAAAACGGACTCCGAACGGGCCCTAAACGGGTCGAAAACGACGAAACAGTCCAAAATCAGACGTCTGGAACCTCTTCCAGACGTCTTAAAAAGTGGGTCAGATGGTACCTTTGTTCTGCGTAGTCTCTCAGACGTCCAGAAGCCTGCATGGGCGTCTGGCCTAGTTCCCAGATGTCCGATGGTCACCCCGGACGTCTGGAAGTCCTTCCAGTCGTCTGGCACTGTGGCCAGACGTCTGATTCGCGTTGGATGCGAATCTCAGAGCCTGCACGTACCCACTCATCGTTCACAGTGCAACGGTCACAGAAAAGGACGAAGGACGGAAAAATAACTTACTTGCCAGACGTCTGGACAGTCCTCCAGACGTCTTCACAGTCGTCTGGTTGGAAGCCCAGACGTCTGATTCTGGAAAAACTTTCAGAATCAGAGCTCGACGCGCTCTCCGCCCGCGACGCACGGTCGCGCCTCGTCCGCCTGCTCTCGAGCTGCAGCAGCCCTCCTGCGTCACTCCGCGCCTGCTGCTCCCCCGCCGGCCGGCTCCAGCTGCCCCCGCAAGCTCGAGCCCTCACGGCCGAGCGTCTCCTCCCTCGCGCGACGCCTCCTCCCGCACACCCGCCGCGGCTGCCGCTGCCGCCGCTCGCTCACTCTCGCACTGGCTGGAAGAAGAAGGGAGCGGAGGAGATGAGAGTGAGGGAGAGGGCGAGGGCCCTTTTAAAGCCGCGCGGGGAGAGAGAGCGAGAGAGAGGGGCGCAGCCTGCGCCTGTAGGAGGAGAGGGAAAAAGAGGGGCATCGCAGGTCTACGTGCGCAGGTGCGCAGACGAAATCGCGCGTGTCGCAGAAATCAAATCCCAGACATCTGGAAGGGGTTCCAGACGTCTGGTCAGACGTCTGGGTCACCTCCTAGACGTCTTAAAAGACGTCTTGAAGCCGCGTTCGTAACACAAGGGGAGCTTTAAGAGCTTGAAGAAGACTCAAAGCCTAGTCATGTAATATTTTTATGTTTCTTAAAGCTTTTGTTAAAGAGCCACATGCATATCGTTCACACACATACTTAGAAAAATGATTAAAATTTAAATTAATCAAAATTAACTGATTAAGAATGATTAAGGTTTATCTAGAAGGTTAGTTGTTACTTGAAAAGCATCTCTTAATGAAAGGATGCAAGTTTTAAATTATCCATTGTTTAAAACAGATAATTAATCAATTAAGAATAACGATTAATTGATTAATTTCAAATTTGAAAAGGAAATTAATTGATTCAAGCTAAAATTTAATTGATTAGTGACCTAACAAGACTTTTTTGGAATAGGGTTAATTGGTTAATAAAATTAGTTGATTGATTAATTTTGCTTCATTATGCTGTGGGTTGAATTGTACTAAGAAGAAATTAATAGATAAGTTAATCAATTAACTACAATACATTAATCAAGTAATCTGAGTGTTAATCAATTAATTTCAAAGATTTTTTAATTATTTTGTATTTCTTCAAAATTGTAGCTTTTCATTTTGAATTCAAATGTTATATTATGAATTTTTAGTGATTAGCAAGCCTCAAATCAAAGTTTATAAATACCCTATGAAGGCTTAGAACTAAGATACACAACTCACACACACTTGCCTTTAAGATCAAAGATTCTTGAGAATTCTATTATTCATAAAGTGCTCATTTCTGTAATTTCACTTACGAAAAGCTTTCGTACTGTACTTCCTTCACAATAAACTCTAACATTTCGACTAAGGAAGTATAAGGAAATATTCTTTTCCAGGCCAACTACATTTACTTGCATTTACACATGCTATTAGCTTTATAGGACTTGTTGTTCATATTATTTTTTAGATTTTGATGTAAAGTTGGATGCCTAGGTTCAGGTCAGGTTTAGCTAAACTCGTATCTATACCCATTTAGAAAATCCATACCCATACCCTACCCATTTGCTAATCGGGTACAAAAATCCAAACTTATACCCATACTGATCTACCCATTAGGTATCCATTTATAATTGATCTTACAATCAAATTGTGCTCAAATTAGAGTTAAAGAAGAAGAAAAATCTATAACATAATTAATTAATTATTTATTTTTAACAAGCTCTAAACATAGGAGCTCAGGCTACTCTAATTTTATAGATCACCAATAAAATTATTACAAAAAGAGCCCTTCAAAGGGAATGCATAAAAAATGAAAACAAAAAATACAAAGAAACACAAAATATAAGTACATTTTAAACAAAAGATTCTCATCCTCAAAATAAATGTTCAATGGAAGCATAAGAAACACTCCTAACCTTCAAAATCATTGAGGGAATCATGAGAGAAATTAGGGTTAGGAGAATGAGGGACTTAAGGTGGGACTTGTTGAAACAAATGCATATAGGAAATAAATAAAAACATATGCATTTCCAACGTATTCGCATAGATCAAAAATATTAAATCAAGAAAATTAAACATGATTAGGTAAGATCCAGAATAACATAAAGAACAAAGAATATGCAATAACACAAATATACAAAATGAGAATGGATTAGATTTTACTCCGATCGAAGCACCCATTAAGGACTGCCCTTAGAGAAGGTATCACCCCCTACAATATCGGTGCATCAGGGTCTGACAAACTCCTCCCAGGATACGACGATCCACCTCCAAGATTCAGTGCACTTCGATCTTGGACGTCCCCGAAAATCACCTCAGGAGAATGAAGCCAAGGCAATTTGGTTCGCAACCAAATTCTTGATTGATCTACCAACCAAATGGTTTGATCAACTAAAAACTTCTCGTGGACCTCTCAACCTTCTTGTGTAAGATCGACAAAAGTGATTGGAGATTTTTCTACCAATCTTACGTCGAACAAATGCACCAAGAAAGAGAGGCAAGAATGAGAGGGAGAGGGAGAGAGTAGAGAGAGTTTTTTGCTCTTGTTGTATGTCAAATGAGAACTCCCTCGTGGCCCTCATATAGAGCCCACGACCAGATGTTTAAGGAAATTCCCGTTTTATGGAAACACAACAATTGATCGACCAATTAAATTCATTAATCAACCAAAATCATTTGGTCGACCAATTAATCCCATTGATCGACCGAAACCATTTGATCGATCAAGTTTTACTAATTGATCGACCAAACCAATTGATCGACCAAGGTAAATACATTGATCGACCAAAGCAATTGGTCGACCAATTTACAATATGGTTGATCAATCTTGGTCAAAATCATGAGATTAAAATCCGTAGGAAAAGAGGTCCAAGTTCCAAGTTCCAAATTGATTCTCACCCGAGCTCGAGCCTGAGCCTGAGCCAGAGCCGAGGTGAGGCAAGCGCGTGCGTGGTCCCTAGCCCCACCTCTCACTCTTTGCTACATAAGCCATGGGAGGTAGAAGCCTTTTATACCCACCAAGAGGTTTGTCCACTTCCAGTATGAGACTAAACACCTCTGACTAAACACCTCTCCCAAATCTCATAGATTTCAACATGAATTCTGATGGGAACACCATCATGAGCCATAACTAGCTCATTTTGACCCAATTGAGTCCATAAATGCTCCTACATAACCAACTGAAGGTCATAGTTCACTACATAACCTTTTTGAGAGAAACACAAGAAATAAGGGGTAAAATTATAATTTAACCAATGCAGTACAACCACAGGTTTTCTCAAGGACTAAACAAAGGTCAAATGGTCTTAATAAGATAATAAGTGGGTTGGATCAGACAGAAAAGGGTTTGTGCGTGTTCTGAGAATTAAATGACTTTTGAAACCCTAAAAATAAACCCACTTAATTAACTAAGATTCTAGTCAGGATAAGATTCACCTGAACCCTCTAAAAATTATAGAAAAATATTCTTTAGGGTTTATTACCTTCAATTTGGCCATTAGAACCTATCTTGACCTAAAATAGATCTCGGATAGATATTTGCCCTAATTTGGATTTTTTCATAAATTACCTAGTCAAATGTGGTCAGAACCAAAATCCAACTTCACCATTGGATTTCTTAGGTCCAGATTAGGTTTGTACCAAAATTTGGACCCAAGATGAGTTTCCTTGACCTAGTTTGCAAAAAGGTCCTGTCTGATTACATTTCTACCCCTAACTCTTAAAAACCCTTGCTAACTGCCCCCTAGCTTTCTTGTCATCTTCACAAGTAGGTCCCTCCACCATTATCGCGGAGGAAACCTACTCCGGCGACCTTTGATAGAGAAGATCTCCTTGATTGCTTGGAGGATCTCCTCCAAAATTGGAAGGAAGATCCTTTGAGAAATCCTCGTCAATCTGAACCCATTAATGAGCTCTGATTCCTTCCCCATCCCTCATGCGAACGCATTAGAGATGTGAGTATCTCAGCAACTCCCATCTCTGGTGACCTTCCAAGCTTGGGAAGCTTGCTTCCCAAGCCCTAACAGCCTTTCAAAGCCCTATTTAAAGAAGCCCAGATCTCCCCGATTTCTCTATGCTTGATTTCGGCCGCGAATACCCCCAATTCTTCTCTTCCCCTCACGGCCAATGGCTCCTCGACGTCTGGCGACCTTTCCTGCTCCTCCTTGTCGTCGGACTGCCATACCTATGGTGGATTCCTCCTCCCTGTCTTCGTCCGCATCTCGCCGTACTAGCAGGTGCTACTCCCTCTTCGTCCTCGCTAATTTCACCTCACCAGAGTCGCTTTCGTCTCCAGCGTCGGCCACACCAGACCCGATGCCCGCGCTGCCCCATTTGTCCCTTGACCTCCCAACTAAGTTCCCTCCCCCCTCTACTTTCTTCTCCACCCTTTATTCTCCAAAATCGACCACTGTCGCCCTTCACACCTCCATCCCTTCCATCTCCGACCACTACCTCCAGCAAGGCCATCCCACCTCCACAGGCCACCAAAACCCTCGCCGACAAGCCCACAACCTCCACCGCACCTCACTAAGCACTTCCCCTCACTTCACTCACCGCACCACTCACCCAAACCACCCCCCGAACACACCCATTCACACGCATACACTCACAGGCACCCACACACCATGCCACCACCCCTAGCACATCCACCGTGCTCCGACGATCCTCTCTGAATGATTTGGCATGTCCGCAAGGCTGTTCTTGTGTTTTCAGGTTCAGGCCCCATCCGCCATTGGCGAGCGAGCTTGAAGCTTGCTTGAGGTCGCTCCAGGCCTTGCTGTCCCAGGCTTACACTCCCAGGCTACGTGAACTTACTTCATGCACGCACTTAGGCCCACAATTGGAGTCAAAGGCCTTAGCAGCTGCTGCAATTGGAAACATCACTCTCAGCTGCAGGCACGCGAGAAGAGGGGGTGTGGATAGTCCCACCTCGGATACGCAGAAGCGCCCACACCTGAATAAATTGATTTTGTGATATCATCTGTTTGCCTCAGATCCACGAGGTGAGGTCCCACTCACCCGACCCGGTCTCATCCGCGACACGCCCTCACGGACCTGGCTGACTTGACCCGACCTGCACTCCTCGCCCACTACCGCACGCTGGTGGGCCTGATCCCAGGTACGCACCCGACCTGATAGCCTGAATACCTATGTGGCTCTGGGAGAGCGGATCCTAAGAGAGAAAGAGAGGAGTGTCACGTGGGTAGGGGGAGGGTTTTGTTACAGGGGTCTTTGGCCAACACTTAGCCAATTCAGAGGAAGAAGAGGAGGTTAGGGTTGAAGGCAGAAGAAGAAGAAGAGAGGCTCGCAAAGGCAAAGGTAGACAAAAAAGAAGTAGGACTGAAGAAAGAGCTGAAGAGAAAGAGAAGAAGAAGAGGAAGCCAGAGAAGAAGCCAAAGAAGAAGAAGAAGCCAAGGCAAAGGAAGAAGAAAGGAGAGGACAGAGAAAGAAAAGGCCAAAGCAGAAGTAGCAAAGAAGAAGGATCAGACACTTTAAGTCGTCTGATTCCTTCATCAGACGAAAGATTCTAGTTCTCATTGCATATTCATACATTGAATTATTTGGTGATATTGTAGGAGCATTTGTGATCTACATCACCATTTTACTCCCATATTTTTGCACTTTGATACTGATATTATTGCATACTTTTTAATTCTGAATTGTGATCTTGATTTCTAAATACCAATTTGCTCCCTGTGTCCGACCTCGAAAATCTTTTCGAGTAATAAAATTGTATTTGTTTGAACGCTATTTCGACTATATTACAACGTGACACTTTTTAAAACACCGACTTAGCGATTGAACATTTTGGCGCCATTGCTGGGGAGCAACGGGCAATTTAGAATTCTTGATTACAATTTCTGATACAGAATCTAACTTGCTATATCTCTTTTACTGTGGTTGTTTCAGGGAGAAGATACATCAAAAGAAAGTCCACTGCACAACAAACACACCAGGGGCAGGTAAATTCTGATTACTCTCTCTCTTAAGCGCCTCATTCTGAAAAGGATAAAAAAGATAAAATCAATTAGGGCTACTTGGTTTCCATTGTTAGATAATTCATCAAGTTGCCTGATTTGATTTCAACAACAAAATCTGATTTGTGCACCCATTTAAGGTACCTAGGGCTATCACATTCTTGTTTGAGTCCTAGATACCACATTTGACAAACTAAATTGGACCAAAATTAGAGCCAATTAAGGATTCCAAGTTAGGATTTTAGAGACACACTTACATAAGCAAGAATCAACTTTCCAAAAATGATGTGTGCCTAAGCCTTGGTTGAATTGATCTATTCAAGCAAACCCTAAAAATCAGGCTCTTAATCTCACTTGAATCCTAAAAGAGGGACCTAAAACTTCTCAAAGGACAGACAGGTGAAGTTGTCCCACCTTGTTGGGTCAACCAATCTTGAAATTAGGTAACCTTTTGCACTCATTACATCCCAAAGTTCAAGTGAAATCCTAAGCACCCTTGCTCTTAATTAAAATTGGTAGACTTAAGAGGTCAAGTCCCCATTCTGGTCTACCTAGAACATCAGTGACAAGAGAGGTCGGGTGGGGGAAACCCTGTAACCCGTGGAGGTGCTCTACCGTGTAGGGGTCTTTGCAGGACTCTCCCTCTGTGCCTGCCCAGGTAATTCTTAGGTGGACAGCTTTCTGACTAAGGGGTATCATCCGCCTCGAACCTCTATAGTCATCCAAAATTTTTGGGTGTCTTGATTGGGTCAATCACATTCTATTCTCATCCAGACCATTGGTGCATGTTTGGTAGGAGGTCCTTAATACCATCCTTGAGGCCTCCTCTAGTCATTCACTCTTGTCGAGACCAGACCTCGACTTCCGTGTTTGTGCAGCAACCCCATCACATAGACATCTCTTCTGATTCATCTGAACTAAATTCTCCTTCATCCATCATCATGGCACAACCCGCAGAAGAAGAGAATAACCGTGAGAATCAACTTCAGCGCCTTAATGATTTATTCCAAGCCTTTGTGAATCCACTGTAGCGTCCTATGATGCGAGATCATTACAATCCCGCTGCGGTGGCGATCGAACATCGAGTCCAAATCCTGGCTGGAGGTCCTAATACTAAATTCAAGCCCAACATGATTCATGCTTTTCCAAAATTTCATGGGATTAATTCCGAGGATCCTTTCCAGCACATCAAACAACTCAAGCATCTGGCCCAGACCTTCGGGTCAGATGTTCAAAATCGAGATATCCTTCTCCTGAAAATGTTCTCCTCTCTCATGGACAAAGCAGCTCATTGGTATCAGACTCAAATGCGTCCAATCAACACATGGGTTGAACTACAATCTGAGTTTCTGAAAAGGTTCTTCCCAGTTGGTTGGACGAATGCTTTAGGACACCAGATCACGCACTTCACACAGCAGCCTAGAGAACCACTTCACGAGGCATGGGATCGTTTCCTGGATCTCATGTGAAAGTGCCCCCATCACGGAGTTCCTAAATGGAAACAAGCCCAGTCTTTTTACCAGGGACTCTATGAAGATATCCGTTTATTCGTCAATGCACCTTGTGGAGGGAATATCATGGGTCAACACAAAGACACTGTGTGGGAGATTCTCGAGAATATGTGCGAGAACTCCATCAATAATGACTCCATGGGCATATTCGATTGGACGAATGCCTGCGCATCGACGAATCCAAGGGGAGCACGTGAGATGCAGCGCCTGTCCTCATCTGTTGACTTGGAATTGATGGCCAGTCGTTTGGATAGTGTCTTTATCATTGAGAAGAAGGTGGATGAGCTAACTCGACATTTGCAGCGAGCCACCTCTGCGCAAAACTCGTTCGCATAGCCACCCTCTGGGAGGGAAGCTATGCATAACATCTATCATCGATCTTCTCAGAGGATGGACCCGTATCCACCCCCGTCTGACTCTAGGACCAGAGGAAACTCTGACCCTACCTACTCTAGTTGGGGGAACTTTGAACCCTCGTACTCTGACTTTTCTGCGGTGCCTCAGACCTGCGATGACCTCAACGCCATCTAGAATGACCCATTTTCTAATACCTATAACCATGGATGGCGGAATCATCCCAATTTCTTGTGGGTGGGAAACAATCAGAATCAAAGACCACCATATCATCCCTGTCCACAAGCTCCTCATCCATATCAGCTGCCTCAGCCTCGGCCCAACCCCACCTATCAATCTGGGCCAACTCAGACAGATCAAATGACTCTTATCCTTCAGACTTTGGCTAACATTCAAAAGACGAATGCGGCTATGCAAAAATAGCACAAAGATGAGATCACAGAGGTTCGCAATCAACTCGCTCAGATGGTGAATTCTCGCCAACCTGGTACACTCCTTTCACAACCTTTGCCGAATCCAAAAAACATGACGAACCAGAGGCATGTTATGAACCCAAATCCAAGCCAAGCTCACATGATTTATCAGGCCCCTTTGCTCCATCACCCGACGGGATGGAAACTTTGACATCATACTTGGGATTTCAGCAGCAACCACTTATTTTACCTACACCAAACCCGAATCAGGTAGGATTAAATTTAGTAACAACCTGTAGTGGCAAAGCAACACAAGACGCACCTTACCCAAGCCACTTACAGCCTGGGAGTGCTAAACCAAACCCTAGGATAGTCATCCAGGATACCCCTATCCCAGATTAAGAACCTGGACCTATTCTAGAGGAACCATCCAAGGTTCCATTTCTCAAGGCCTTGACCAAGGGAAAGAGGACAACCAAACCCGTGGCACCTGAAGAGGATCTGGTCAAGCTCTTTGAGCAGATCCATATAAACATTCCCTTGATGGATGCGTTCGCCACGTACCAGCTTACGCACGATTTCTGAAAGACGTGTGTACACCTAAGAGTAAGCCGTGAACCAAAAGTGGGAATCCAATCGTATTGTCAGAGAAAGCTAGCTCTGTCATTTTAAGCAAACTCATACCTAAGGCAAAAGACCTAGGTACTCCCTTGATTTCCTGTACAATTAGTGATATCCAATTTGATAGAGCTTTATTGGATCTAGGAGCCTCCATAAACCTAATACCTACATCCCTACTTGACCATTTTGAGGAATCTGAGCTCAAACCAACAGAGGTGACATTACAGTTGGCAGATCAATCTATTAAGTCACCTAAAGGAGTTCTTGAGGATGCCATTGTTAGGGTTCGGGATTTCTATTTCTCGGTGGATTTCATAGTCTTGGATATGGAGAAAATCCGAGGAATACACCAATCATACTAGGGAGACCCTTTCTAGCCACTGCTAGGGCCAACATAAATTATGAGGAGAGCCAAATTGAACTAAAATTTGGGAACCAGACATTAAAGATTGACATCTTTAAGGCCCAACAAGGGATTAATTGTGGAGTTATACAATAGATATGTGATATGAAGGCTATGGTTGATTATCATTATATCGAGGAAAACCTGACTACTTCTGATCAACCACAAGAGGATCAAAACCCGCAATCAGAGGAGTTTGAACTCAACCTAGACACACCCATAACTCCTTCCTTTACTCCTGACATCCACCCTGAACCACCCGCTGCTGCTGATAACCCTATGTTGGAACTAAAGCCTCTCCCCGATCATCTAAAGTATGTCTTTTTGGGTTCCAATCAGACGTTTCCTGTGATTATCAACTCCAGACTCACACCTAATCAGGAATCCCATCTGATTACTGTTCTCCAGCAACATCGAAGAGCCATTGGATGGACTCTTGATGATTTGATTGGCATCAGCCCCTCTTACTGCACACACCGCATCTATACTAAAGAGGGCACACGACCTTCTCATGAAATGCAGAGACATTTGAATCCTAATCTGTAGGAAGTCGTGAAAAAGGAGATCATCAAGTGGTTAGATGCTGAGATCATCTACCCGATCTCCGACAATCGGTGGGTAAGTCCAATCCAGGTTGCGCCTAAGAAGGCAGGACTCACCGTGATCACGACTGAGACCGGAGAAATCATACCGACCTGTGTGGAAAATTCGTGGAGAGTCTGCATTGATTACAGAAGACTCAATACCTCCACGAAGAGGATCATTTCCCACTACCGTTTATTAACTAGATCCTCGAAAAGCTAGTTGGAAACAGATTCTTCTACTTTTTGGACAGTTACTCAGGTTATAACCAGGTGGCAATCCATCCTGAGGACCAAGAGAAGACCACTTTTACCTGCCCCTTCGGGACATACGTGTTCCAAAGGATGCCTTTCGGTCTCTACAATGCACCCGCTACTTTTCAACAGTGCATGCTTGCCATATTCTCAGATATGGTAGGTGATTATCTGGAAGTCTTCATGGATGACTTCTCAGTTTTTGGCGAGTCATTTGATGATTGCCTCCTGCACTTGGTTTAGATCCTCAGGCGATGCATTAACATGAATTTGGTTCTTTCCTGGGAGAAGAGCCACTTCATGGTGTCTGAAGGAATTGTCTTGGGACATCTCATCTTAGAAAAAGGCTTCCAGGTTGATCGAGCCAAGGTGAATCTAATTTCCAAACTCCCTATGCTAAGCTCAGTCAAAGACATCCAATCTTTCCTGGGGCACGTCGATTTTTACCGTTCATTTATTCCTGATTTCTAGAAGATCGCACCCCTTGACTAATCTACTATCTAAGGATGTTCCTTTTGAAATCTCCAAGGAATGCACTTAAGCATTTGAAATCCTATGTGATCGAGTCACCCAAGCTCCAATCCTACAGTCCCCTGATTGGTCTCAACCCTTTGAGATCATGTGCGATGCATCTGATTTCGCTGTAGGAGCGGTACTTGGGCAGAAAATCGACGGGAAACCCGTGGTCATTTACTATGCTAGCAAGACACTTGACGAGGCTCAGCGTAACTACACAGTTACTAAGAAAGAGCTGCTAGCTGTAGTATTTGCCCTGGAAAAGTTCAGATCGTATCTTCTGGGTTCCCGTGTTATCATTTACTCTGATCACACAGCTGTGAGGCATCTCCATGCAAAGAAGGATGCGAAACCTCGAATAATCTGCTGGATCTTGCTGTTGTAAGAATTT
The DNA here is from genome assembly GCA_037157565.1 of Thalassia testudinum. Lineage (NCBI taxonomy): Eukaryota > Viridiplantae > Streptophyta > Magnoliopsida > Alismatales > Hydrocharitaceae > Thalassia > Thalassia testudinum. The sequence continues at coordinate 5,546,532 of JAZHRO010000014.1, forward strand.
GACCTTGAGATTTGCAACAAAGCAAGAAAATAGAATGTGGTAGCTGATCACTTGCCCACCTTCCTTTTGGCATATCGACCCTTCCAGACCCATTACGGAATATTTTCCTGATGAGCACCTCCTGACTATCAGTATAGGGCTTCCATGGTTTGTTAATCTAGTAAACTACCTAGCATCAGATCAGATTCCATTCGATTGGCTGAAGGCTAAGAAGGACAAAATGCTTTCCGATGCTAAGTACTACTTTTGGGAAGACCTGTATCTTTTTCGCATTGGTGCTGATCAAATCATATACCGATGTGTCCCATAAGCGAAAATTCAGGGCATCTTGTCCTTCTGCCATGACCAGGCATGTGGTGGACACTTATCTGGTCATAAAATCGCAGCAAAAGTCCTCCAGTGCGGCTTCATTGGCCTACGATTTTTAAAGACGCATACAACCACTGTAAGGCATGCACTCGTTATCAGACCTTAGGCAACATGAGCCACCGTGATATGATGGCCTTACAGCCGATTCTTGTATGCGAAATCTTCAATGTCTGGGGGATTGATTTTATGGGACCCTTTCCTGTTTCAGACGGCTTCGAGTACATTTTACTCGCTGTTGAGTACGTGTCCAAATGGATCGAAGCCATTCTGACCCGAACCAATGATCATAAAGTGGTTATCAAATTCATGCATCAGAACATCTTTTCTCGGTTCGGGATTCCACATGCTATCATCTCTAATGGAGGGACCCATTTCAGTAATGCTCAATTTAGGTCACTGATTACCAAATATAGGGTGTCACACTGAATCTCTACTCCTTATCACCCCTAAACCAATGGTCTAGTTGAGCTATCGAATTGGGAGATCAAGAAAATTCTCTAGGTTACTGTTCGACCTGACAGTAAAGACTGGTCATCCCAACTTCTGGAAGCTTTGTGGGCTTATAGGATCACCCACAAAACCCAATTAGGTATATCTCCCTTCAGATTGGTGTACGGGAAGGCATGCCACCTCCCCGTCAAATTGGAGCAGAAAACCTATTGGGCAGTACAGAACTGCAATCTCGATCCTTCTAAGGCAGGAACCCACAGAAAGCTTCAAATGAGCGAGATCGATGAATTACGCCACGACACGTATGAAAACTCACGAATTTACAAAGAGTGGGTTAAAGCCTTTCACGATAAGCACATATCCAGAAAGATCTTTTTCCTTGGTCAGAGAGTCCTACTCTTTGATGCCAAGCTCAAATTATTCCTAGGAAAACTCAGATCAAAATGGATCGGACCTTACCTTGTCCGGCGAATCTTTGGAAATGGAGACGTCGAAATCAGTCAACTTAGCCACGATTCAGAGCCTTTTGTCGTGAATGGTCAGGGACTCAAATCGTTCATTGAACTTACCGATACGAATTTGGCTGAGACATCTTTTACCCTCCATTCTCCCTGAGCTCATTATGCCCAGCTGATGACGTTAAACTTAACGCTTAACGGGAGGCAACCTGTCATTTTTGAAAAATCCGAAACCTTTCTTGACATTCCTATGCTGAACTCATATTGCACTTTAGGGTTCATCCATTAAAACAGCCGACTCCACCTCTAGTACCTGTACCCGAGCTTGAAATCATTCGCAACAGTCATCCCGACCCATTCATCCACCCAAAACCTGTTCTAATGAATGATCTAAGCTGAACTCGAACTCAACTAATTTACATTGAGGACATTGCAAATTGTAGGCATAGGGGGATATGAAAGTACAAAACGTTGTGAAAATCATCTCACAAGAAAGGGTTTTACCAAAAAATACCAAAAAAATAAAAAAATTCTTGAAAAAAATAAAAAAAAAGAGGAGAGAAAATTTTGAGGGCATATCAAATTTTGAGGAGAAAAAGGGGAGTTAAAAATGTCAGAAAGGAGCACAAGTTGAAAAGAAAAGAAAAAGAGGTAGTCATTAGTAAGAAATTAAGGAATTGACTTAGTTCTAGATTATATCAAAAGAAAATGAAAGGCAAAAAGTGCTAATGAAATACAGAAGAGATTAGTAGGAATGTTGATTTTAGGCCTTTTGGGCTGTGATCATAGGCTTAAAAATTCAAGTACCTATTAAGATTTGGATAGTCCTCAAGAGGTTGGGGAAAATGAGATACTTAAGTATTTGGTCTAAGGCTTAGGGAGTATTCGACCTCTGGTTTGTGGGACTTGGTAACCTAAGCACCCAAATCCACACACAGTCTGGGTCAGTGTGCTTAAGTATCAAAATCATGCAAATGCGTTTAAATTGTTATGAAAAAGTCACCTAGATTAGGAGCGGCTGATCAACACAAGTTGATTTGGATAAGTTCCTAGTGCGAAGAGGTGGGAAATTCCCCTCGAAGATGTGCAATAACATATCATCTCCTCGGTGCTTGTCTCCTAGGATATCTACATATCCTACCGGGGGCATGTAAGCATCCTTTTTTGGTTCAGATGCCATGGGTGGCATTATCCCGAAATGTCGATTACCAGGGTCTGGATTTAGCCATAGAACACCATGGGCGGGATTATCTCGAAACCTCGAAAGCCAGGGTTCTGGGGGTTGCCATGGGTGGTGCTATCTTGAAGCATCGATTGTCAGGGATCCTTCGAGGATTGACGATGGGGACTAGGAATTCGATACAGACCATGTTGTGAAGCTAATCCGAAGCTAAAAATAAAAATAAAAGAGAGAGAAAACTCTCCACAAAGAAAATTCCTCTGTCTCTCTCTAACAAAAATGCACTGCAAACTGAACCAAGGCTAAACATGTTACAAGCACGGGTGCTTTAACTGCAGAGTTCAACGAACCTTAAGATAGTTCCTGTGGGCCTTAGAAACCTTCGCGGCAGACTGAGGCTAGAGTTGGTCAAGTCCAGATCTTGGGTGGTACTTGAGTACCTCTTGGCCTACTATCGGCATTCTAACCTAATCTACAAAAGAAAGCACACATCACAGTTTTTGAGCATCAAAGGATTTCATCGTCTAGAATCAAAGTTAAAACCTTGAAATTTAACTAAGGGACTAGCAAAAGCTAGGCATGGGGGTATGATGGGAACACCATCATGAGCCATAACTAGCTCATTTTGACCCAATTGAGTCCATAAATGCTCCTACATAACCAACTGAAGGTCATAATTCACTGCATAACCTTTCTGAGAGAAACACAAGAAATAAAGGGTAAAACTGTAATTTTACCAATAAAGTATAACCATGGATTTTCTCAAGGGCTAAACAAAGGTCAAATGATCTTAATAAGATAATAAGCAGGTTGAATCAGACAGAAGAGGGTTTGTGTGTGTTCTGAGAATTAAATGACTTTTGAAACCCTAGAAATAGACTCACTTAATTAACCAAGGTTTTGGTCAGGATAAGATTCACCTAAACCCTCTAAAAATCATAGAAAAATATTCTCTAGGGTTTAGTATCTTCAATTTGGCCATTAGAACCCATCATGACCTAAAATAGAGTCTCAGATAGATATTTGCCCTAATTTAGGTTTTTTCATAACTTACCTAGTCAAACGTGGTCAAAACTGAAATCCAACTTCACCATTGAATTCCTTAGGTCCAAATTAGGTTTGTACCAAAATTTAGACCCAAGATGAGTTTTCCTTGACCTAGTTTGCAAAAAGGTCCTGTTTGATTACATTTCTACCCCTAACTTTCAAAAACCTTTGTTAACAGCCCCTTAGCTTTCTCGTCATCTTCACAAGTAGGTCCCTCCACCATTATCGCAGAGGAAACCTACTCCGGCGACCTTTGATAGAGAAATTCTCCTTGATTGCTTGGAGGATCTCCTCTAAAATTGGAAGGAAGATCCTTTGAGAAATCCTCATCAATCTGAACCCATTAATGAGCTCTGATTCCTTCCCCATCTCTCATGTGAATGCATTAGAGATGTGAGTATCTCAACAACTTCCATCTTCGGCGACCTTCGAAGCTTGCTTCCCAAGCCCTAACTGCCCTTCAGAGCCCTATTTAAGGAAGCCCAGATCTCCCCGATTTCTCCACGCTCGATTTCGGTCGCGAATACCCCCAATTCTTCTCCTCCCCTCACAACCAAAGGCTCTTTGATGTCTGGCCACCTTTCTTGCTCCTCCTCGTCGTTTGAGTGCCATACCTGCGGTAGATTCCTCTTCCTTGCCTTCGTTCGCATCTCGCTGTACCAGAAGGCGCTACTCCCTCTTCGTCCTCCCTGATTCCACCTCACCGGAGTCACTTTCATCTCCGGTGTCAGCCACACTAGACCCGATGCCCTCGCTGCCCCCATTCATCCCTTGACCTCCCAGCTAAGTTCCCTCTCCCCTCTACTTTCTTCTCCACCCTTCATTCTCCAAAATCGACCACTGCTGCCCTTCACACCTCCATCCCTTCCATCTCCGACCACCACCACCGGCGAGGCCATCCCACCTCCACAGGTCACCAAAACCCTCGTCGACAAGCCCACAACCTCTGCCACACCTCACTGAGCACTTCCCCTCAGTTCACTCATTGTACCACTCACCCAAACCACCCCACGAACACACCCACTCACACGCACACAGTACACCCTAGGCACACACTCACAGGCACCCACATGCCACGCCACCACCCCTAGCACATCCGCCGTTCTCTGGCGATCCTCTCTGAACGATTTGACGTGGCCGCGAGGCCGTTCTTGTGTTTTCAGGTTTAGGCCCCATCCGCCATTGGCGAGCGAGCTTGAAGCTCGCTTGAGGTCGCTCCATGCCTTGCTATCCCAGGCTAACACTCCCAGGCTGCACGGACTTACTTCGCACACACACTTAGGCCCTCAATTGGAGTCAAAGGCCTTAGCAGCTGCTGCAATTGGAAGCATCACTCTCAGCTGCAGGCACGCGAGAAGAGGAGGTGCGGATAGTCCCACCTCGGATACGCAGAAGCACCCACACCTGAATAAATTGATTTTGTGATATTATCTGTTCGCCTCAGATCCATGGGGTGAGGTCCCACTCACCTAACCCGGTCTCGTCCACGACACGCCCCAGCGGACCTGGTTGACCCAACCCAACCTGCACTCCTCGCCCACCACAGCACGTTGGTGGGCCTGATCCCAGGTACGCACCCGACCCGATAACCTGAATACTTGTGTAGCTCTAGGAGAGTGGATCCTAAGAGAGAAAGAGAGGAGTGTCGTGTGGGTAGGGGGAGGGTTTTGCTACAGGGGTCTTTAGCCAACACTTAGCCAATTCAGAGGAAGAAGAGGAGGTCAAGGTTGAAGGCAAAAGAAGAAGAGAGGCTCGCAAAGGTAAAGGTAGAGAAAAAAGAAGAAGAAGTAGGACTGAAGAAAGAGCTGAAGAGAAAGAGAAGAAGAAGAGGAAGCCAGAGAAGAAGCCAAAGAAGATGAAGAATTCAAGGCAAAGGAAGAAGAAAGGAGAAGACACAGAAAGCAAAGGCCAAAGCAGAAGAAGCAAAGAAGAAGGATCGGACACTTTAAGTCGTCTGATTCCTTCATCAGATGAAAGATTCTAGTTCTCATTGCATATTCATACATTGAATTATTTGGTGATATTGTAGGAGTATTTGGTGATCTACATCACCATTTTACTCCTATATTTTTGCACTTTGATACTGGTATTATTGCATACTCTTTTAATTCTGAATTATGATCTTGATTTCTAAATATCAATTTGCTCATTGTGTTCGACCTCGGAAATCTTTTCGAGTAATAGAATTGTATTTGTTTGAATGCTATTTCAACTATGTTACAACGTGACACTTTTTAAAACACCGACTTAGCAATTGAACAAATTCTCATGTCATCATATGACAATTGCATCCCAATTGATGCAATTAGGCTCTCAAATCCAACAATCCCCCACAAATTCATCATTGAAATCTAACAATAAATTCCTCGGCTACCATACTCTGCTTTTAGTAAAGGTACCTTCCGGTTTGAACCCTTACTTGAGTCATTCACCTTCACCACCACAAGAACAGAGTGAAACTAGTATTGAACTCTAGACCTTTGATGTAGGGTGTATAGTGGTGACAACAAAATGAAGTTCTTGGCGATAATTTTCAGAGTTGGTGCTCTTAAGGGCCATGCACCCTGTCCTATTTCGTGAGTGTAATTGGGAAAGACCCTATTCCTTTAACTGCGACCCACAATAACACTCACATAGGTGGCATTCTTCAAGGATGCATTTCTCACATCCTGCCATAAAGGCTTGAACTCATTCAGAGCCTTTGCTCTTCCTGAATTTGTAGCTTAAGGCACTCAGGCTTCCAGGGATTGGACTTAGATGCAAAAGCATCTAACAGTGAGTGCCAACCAGTTCCCCATACAACTTGTTACCACATTGAACCTACTTTGTAGGATCTCCACTCAATTGGTTGGGTTGCTTCTACAGGTGAACTCCCAATGGGTCTCAGTCCCATCCCAAGCCTAGACTTAAGGACTAAAGATCTATCAAGTCCTTTAGTAAATGAATCTACTGTGTTATCCTTGGATCCTATAAATTCCATAGCAATCACTCCTTGAGACACAAAATCTCTTACAGACTTGAGTCTGATTTGGATATGTCTCCTTGTTTTCTGATTAAACTTTAAACTCTTAATCTTTACTATAGCAATCATGCTATCACAATGCAAAGATATTGCAGGAATTGGCTTACCCACCATAGAGATTTCTGTAAGAAGTCCCTTTAGCCATTCAGGCTTAATTCTAGTGGTGTCCAAAGCACATAGCTCAGCCTCAAAGGTAGACCGGGCTAAAATGGTATTTTTTGCAGACCACTAGGAGATTGCATCGCCTCCAAGGGTAAAGACATACCCTGTAACACCATTACTCCCGGAGTGCTCCATTTGATCGATCCAACTTGCATCACTATATCCTTTCAAAATTGAAGGGTATTTCCCATAATGCAAATTAAAGGAAATAGTTCCCTTTAAGTACCTAACTACTCGGTCCAAGGCATCCTAATGAGTATGGTCAGGACAGCTTGTGTATCCGCTCAACTTAGACACAAAAAAGGAAATATCTGTTCCAGTATAGTTAGCCAGATACATCAAGCTTCCTATAATCTGTGAATATCTTAGCTGTGAAACAGGCGTTCCACTTTTGTTCTTATAGAGAGTTTTTGATGGATCAAAAGGAGTGCTTATAACCTTGCAATCTTCATAGCCCAATTTCTCAAGAACCTTCTCAATATAATGAGATTGAGAAATTGCAATCCCCTCCACTGACTGAATCAGTTTGAGGCCTAAGATCACATTTGTAACACCCATATCCTTCATCTCAAACTTATTACTCAAGAACAACTTAGTTTCATTCACAATTCTAATGTCTGATTCAAACAGTAATATATCATCTACATATAGGCATAGGACAATACACATCACCCTTAATCATAGAGTAGACACACTTATCAAATTTATGACCTACAAAGCCAAAAGAGAGTATGGTCTTATCAAACTTTTCATGCCATTGCTTGGGTGCTTGTTTCAAACCATAAAGAGATTTAACAAGATTGCAAACCTTTTTCTCATTCCTAGGAGCTACAAATCCCTCAGGTTGGTCTATAAAGATCTCTTCCTCAAGATCGCCATGAAGAAAGGTGGTCTTTACATCCATTTGGTGGATACTGAGATCATAATTAGAAGCCAATGCAATAAGCATACGGATAGTAGTTATCTTAGTTACTGGAGAATAGGTATCGAAATAATCGATTCCTTCCATTTGCTTGAACCCTTTAGCAACAAGTCTAGCTTTGTATTTTTCAATGGATCCATCAGGCCTGAGTTTTGTCTTAAACACCCACTTGCACCTGATAGTAGAACACCCTGGAGGTAAATCAACCAACTCCCAAGTGCCATTAGAGATGATTGAGTCAATGTCATTCTTAATGGCATCTTTCTGGTGCTTAGCTTTAGAAGAAGCCATGGCATCATGATAAGTGGGGGGATCACCCTCGATGTGGTAAGTATTGAAATCACTTCCCAAATCCTTGGCAATCCTTGGTCTTTTACTTCTCCTAGGTTCAGAACGGGAAGAGTTAGCCCCCACATTAGACATCCTTTCCACTTGACCAGGAATAAAACCAAATGTGGCAGCTAGATCATCTGAAGTCATATTTTAAGGTAATCCGGACTTCAAAGGGAAGACATCCTCAAAAAATGTAGCATCGTGAAGCTCAACAATAGTGTTGACATCTATGCTTGAAATCTCAGATATTATATCCAAAAATCTATAGGCATAGCTATTATCAACATAACCCAGAAAGGTCACCTCAACTGTCTTAGGTCCAAGCTTCTTCCTCTTGTGGTCTGGGACAACTATCTTTGCAGGGCAGCCCCACACTTTGAGGTATTTCAAACTTGGTTTCCTGTTTCTCCAAATCTCAAATGAACTACTTTCCTTATGTTTGAGGGGAACTCTATTCAGAATATGGCATGTCGTATTCAAAGCTTCCCCCCACATGTAAGTAGGTAATCTTGAGCTTTGCATGAGAGCGTTGACCATGTCAGTTAGGGTCCTATTCTTTTGCTCTGCTATCCCATTAGATTGAAGGGAATATGGGGCCGTCACTTCATGAACAATACCAAAAGCTTGGCACTGTTCATCAAATAAGTTGGACATATATTCCCCTCCTCTATCTGACCTCAATTTCTTAAGAGTTTTTTCAGTTTGTGTTTCTGCTTCTTTCATAAAGATAAGGAATTTACTTAATGACTCATTCTTAGACTTAAGCAAATACACATAGGGTATCTACTACTATCATCTATAAAGGTGATAAAATACTTTTTATTGTCCTTAGTCAACACATCATTAAATTCGTAGATATCCGTGTACACCAAATTTAGAACCTCAGTATCTCTAGTAATAGAGTGAAAAGGTTTCCTAGTTTGTTTAGGCTGCACACATATCTCGCATTTCTTAGTTTTATCTATGGTGTGTTCAGGAATCATATTTAATTTCATCATTCTATTTAAAGAATTGAAATTTACATGACCCAATCTACCATGCCATATATCACAAGATTCAATATTACTGCAAACAGATTGAATCGAATGAAGACTAACATTATTTAAAGCATTTCTCGATGATACATTCACATCACATTTCACTCTAATAATAGATCAAAATCTTTCAAATACCTCTTTTCATAAAATCCCATGTCTCAACATAACAACTTTATTACATTTAAAGTTTAACTCAAAACCCTCTCTAACCAACAAGGAACCAGAAAGAACATTCTTCTTTACAGCAAGAACGTGCAACACCCTGTGTAGTGTCCTAACTCGCCCCGAGGAAAACCTCGAGTCCACGCATCTGAATCTAGCACCTTGGCTGCAGAATCATTCCCCATCTTCACAGTCTCACCATTGTAGGCCTGATAGGAAAAAAGAATGATATATCAGTACAAATATGTACATTGGCTCCAGTATCCACGAGCCATTCAGTAGGATCGTGAATAACATAGAATTCGAGTTTTATTGAGACATACCCATCGCTAGCCCCGGCCTCCTCGGTGATCATATTCACCTGAAGATTCCCATCTGTGGTCTTCTGCTGAGATTTATTAGGACAATCCTTCTTCCAATGCCCAACCTGCCTATAGTGCTAGCATGTTTTGTTCTTGAATTTCTCCTGGATCTTGGATTTGTCCTTCATTTTGTTTTTATTATTCTTATTTTTATTCTCCTTGCCCTTGGATGTCATGACATTCACCTTAGACTCCACAGGCATTACAGGTTTCTGTTTCCTATGCTCTTCCTCAATAGCAATGGCTATCATCAAGTCATCTAGAGAAATCTTTCCCTTCCTATGCTTGAGAGTCATCCTGAAGTCCTCCCAAGATTTAGGAAATTTCTCAATGATAGACATGACTTGAAACTTCTCAGGAAGCTTCATTTTAGCCTCTGCTAAACCATGGAACAACAACATAAATTTGTGTGCCTTCTCTGATACCGATTTACCCTAAACCATTTGAAATTTAAGGAATTTTGAGACAGAGTATTTTTCAATGCCAAGGCCCTCGGTATTATACTTCTTGTCCAACTCCTCCCATAGCCCCTTTACAGTGGATGTGGATGTGCTGTATACATCAAACAGCACATTGGACAGAGCCAATAAGATACAACCATGACAAATGCGGTTGTGCTCATTCCACTCATTCACTGCCTTTTGACCTTTGGGAGTGGGTTTTTCCTTATCCAAAATCGGGCAATCGATTTCCAACATCGAGATCAAACCAATGGTGGTCAGCCAAATTCTCATGCGTTGTTGCCAACGCTTGAAATTTTGCCCACCAAATTTCTCAAGCATATCAGATAAGCCTACATGTGATTTAAAACTCATTTTCGACATCCCAAATATTTTAGATCTAAGCGATACCTTATCTAAGATTGTTGAAACAAACGCATATAGGAAATAAATAAATAAAAGCATATACATTTCCAATGTATTTGCATAGATCAAAAATATTAAATCAAGCAAATTAAACATGATTAGGCAAGATGCAGAATAAACTAAAGAACAAAGAACATGCAATAGCACTGATAAACAAAATGAGAAGGGATTAGATTTTACTCTGATTGAAGCGCCCATTAAGGACTGCCTTTAGAGAAGGTATCGCCCCTCACAATACTAGTGTGTTGGGGTATGACGAACTCCCCCCAGGATACGATGATCTACCTCTAAGATTCGGCGCACTTCGATATTAAATGTCCTCGAAAATCACCTCAGGAGAACGAAGCCGAGGCAATTTGGTTCACAACCAAATTCCTGATTGATTTACCAACCAAATGGTTTGATCAACCAAAAACCTCTTGTGGACCTCTCAACCATCTTATGTAAGATCGACAAAAGTGATTGGAGATTTTTCTACCAATCTTACGTCTAACGAACGCACCAAGAAAGAGAGGCAAGAACGAGAGGGAGAGGGAGAGAGTAGAGAGAGTTTTCTGCTCTTGTGTGTCAAATGAGAACCCCCTCGTGGCCCTTGATGTAAACATGTTTACACTACATAAGATGTCTATTTATGCATGTTCTTAGGCATAGAATTGCATTGCATACTATAAATATTGCATAGCATGCATCATCTTGCATTTAGATTAGTTTGAATAAAATGGAGGTTAATTGTCTCCTTTTATATTCAGGGACAGGGCAAATTTTTATCGGGGCCTCAGATCGAAGATCCAATCGTATAGATTTGATCAGGGCGACGATTGGAGTTCAACGACTCCAAGATTGCCCTAATCTGACATCTATAACATCAGATAGAGATCGGGGAACCCTAGAAGATAAATGGCCAAGATGGTGTGAATCTACACTTCAAATGACAAATCCGATTGCACAAATGGATTCAGATCGACGATCGCAGCCTAACGACACGAAAATCGACTCAATCCGACAACCGTGGCACCATCTACATCATCTAGAAGATGGAAGGCCAAGATGGCACCACGTGGCGCCATCTTAGCCGCCTAATCGGCCGCTACACCTGCCGCACCCTCTCTTCTTCGTCAATTCTCCTCCGTTGGATGTGCATCCAACGACTGTGGATGCGCGCGCACAAAACGTAAGCGCGACACAAATGCGTTTGTAGCGCGTTGGTCGAACGCACTTACGCGTTGCAAAGGCAGGTGTTCGAGTCTTGTGGAGTGGATCTGAGGTGCGAGCAAGCAAGCGTATTGACCGCTCGATCGCGATCGAGCGGCTGCGGGCGCTCAATAGCGCCCATGCACTATTGCACTCTCGCGCATAACGTGAGATCGCACGCTGCGAGCGTGCGATGAGGAGGCGGGAGAGGACCCATCTCAGCCATTCGATCTCGCGATCGAATGGCTGAGACTTGATGAACGTGAGCACGCGTTTCATGCATGGGAGGTGAGCGGGCGGCACACGTTGCCCACGACTGGGGCTTTAGCGACGATTTTATCCGTCACTAAAGATCCTTATTTAATGTTTTGAAATTGTAAAGGCCAAATTGCCCTCACTCCTTGCAACTATAAAAGGAGACCCCCTCCATACGAAATTTTCATCCCTTCTTTCTATTCTCTCCCTTTCCAAAGCTTAAGAGAAGCTTGTCCCACACCGGGGATGCTTCTTAAGAGATAAAGTCAAAATTTCGTCCCTCTTTCGGAAGTGGATCCCGTGACATGTTGCCCCATTCCCGTTCTTCCCGCTTCGTCGTCTTTTGTCCTGCTCCATTCCACGTCTTCCAGGTGTCGTCCCGTCTGGCTCATCCTCCAAGCGACCGTCGATGAGTATATTCTCTCTCCATTTTTTTTAATGCTTTCTAGAGTAGATTTACTGCTTTCTAGTATAATCATTTTCTGCTTTCTAGTCGTAATGAGTAGTGTAACAAACAATCTCTTTGATAATGAATTCCATGTTCATTCTACATCTCTTTTTGATTTTTGTTTGTAATATTCTCTCTCTCTCTTCTATTTATTGTAAGTAGATTGATAGTTTCTAATCAATTATTTTGCTTTGTGATAAATAAAACAAATGCGTATTTTTAATCAAACGTCCGCCTCCCTGAGTTCGACCCAGGATTTCTATTCTGGTATAAATTTTATTTGTTGAACACAAGTTCTTCGCTTTAAAACTACAACGATAGGTTTTTCAAAACCAAACACGTTAGCGTAGTAACCTGTAGCTTCAACATTTTGGCGCCGTTGCCGAGGATTCAACATTTTGGCACCGTTGCCGAGGATGCGATGCTCTTTGATTTTTTTTTCACGTTTTATAACCTACAAATCATTTACCTCATTTCTCTCCTTTCTTATTGTGATTGTAGGTACTCTTTTGAGACGAGCAAAAGTGATAGATTGGAGTAAAGTACTGTTGAAGGTTCTGTATGTTTTCCCCCACCACCCACCCATTAGATTTCATTCCACCATGTAATAACAAAAATATAAATCAACCTAGGTGTTCTTATAAACTCTAAGGTTAGTTTTGTTTGTTTGTTTGACACCTACACCCGCCTCAACCTTCACATTTAAAAAGAAAAAAATAAAAAAATCTCACAGAGGTACACAACCTCATCTGATTTTCAAACTCAACCGGTAAACCGATCTTTGGAACCGGTACACACATCTAAACACATAATTGAGTAGAAATCAGATTAGGTAATCACTTGTGTGCCTAATTAAGTGGTGCAACAGGCTAATTGTTTGAGTTGATTAGGCCTCACCACTTCAACTAAAATCAACTCATCAAGTGGCTGCTGCATAGGTTCAACTCTTAGGGATTTACCAGGCACTCCACATTCTTTTAAGTTTTAAAGGAAAACATCTTCACCTGTGCTTTTGAAACCTGGTGTGCCAACAAAACTTGTTTGAAAAAAAACCTAAAGTTGAATCTTAAAAGCTACTAAGCAAGATTTGAACCCTAAAATTCACCGCATCAAAAATAATCTCGTTGAAAACCACTGGTTGTGCACGCATGCACACATCAATCAATCATTAGGGGCACAACCCATATAAAGGGCCCATCACATTCCAAAACACATTCAAACCTAGTCCTAAATAAAATAGAGTAGATGTTGGCCTTATGGATTTGACTCGCTCTTCAGGGCCCAGAATGAGATTATTTTTGATTAGTCTGTTTTTACTGTTCAATCTGATGTCTAGCTAAGGGAGTAGAATCAAACGATCGCGGCTGGGGGGTACACTAGGAATTGGAGGTGCAAGCCGAAGGAAGAACCTTCTTCCCAATCCCTCCTTCTAACTGGTTGGATTGAACAGACATAAGTAGATCAAATCATTTCTTTATCTCAAGACAGGTTTTGGGAGTCTGTAGGTCATTAGGCTAGCCCACTTAAGGATAGGTTTGATTGCTTGTATTGCAGGGTGCCTTTCTTCCTTGCATCTCTCATGAATCCTTCCACATTGTTTATGCATTCCCGCTCTTTCCCTCCTGTTTTGAGTTATCCTCAACGTGACGATTATCCCGACTCGTACTGTAATCAACCATTAGTTAGTTGGGATACCTCAGATTGGGGATATAGTTCTGGACCTCTATGTTTAGGGTCTAACTCTGAACACTATCAGTGTGATTTTTATCCTTCTCAGAGCCACATCGATTATAGATCGTCACCCTTTCATGGACAACCTAATACGATCTACAATCAAGAAGAATACACTGATTCTTACCCATCCTCTGATTACATTGCCTTTAGGTCATCACCACCTTTTGAACAATCTGAAATGACCTATTATCAGGAAGGGTATAACAAATCTCAATTCGTTAACTCTTCTGCACTGATCCCAAACCCACCCAACCCTGAACCAACTCATTTGGTTTAGGGTAACCAGGTTTAAGATAAGGTTCTGGCTAACTTGAGGAATATCATATAATCTTTAGAAGTTCAGCCAATACCTTACATTAAAAAATTGGAGCCCTTGATTGAGATGATTGATGATTTGAATAAGTATTTGTTGGATTGGCTCCACGATGTTAAGGATAAGAACCCAGGTGAGTTTCTACTTGGGAAGTTAGCGAAATTGAGGATGAGATTTATGGTTGCTTTAGTTCAATCGTGGGATGATTCCTAGGATGAACTCCCTTCAGGAGAGCCAATGTCAGAACTCGCTCAGGCACCTGTTGGGGGGACACGTATTACGAGGCTGACCAGATTGAATTAGAGCAACCAATTAAGGATGATTTGATTTCTTCACCTGAAATCCCTGAGCCGGGGTACGAGGAAACGTATGTCTCCATGGACCAAAAAGTGATGGATGATTTTGAGACATACAATTAATACGGATTTTGATTTTTTTGATTCTGATGGTGAAGATTCAGTTTGCGAAGTCTTACGTGAGTTTACAGAACACGATTTCTATGAGACGATTGGGCCTGAGGAATCTGATAGATCATTTGATAGCCCAATAACTAAGGAAACTGATCTTATTGGGGCTCACATTACCGATCCAGAATCGCATTTTCTGGAGGATTCAATCCAATGCCCTGATTGTTAGTTACACCCCATTGAGCTTATCGATGTCTTTGTTTTTGAGATAACTAGACCCAAGTCAATTCTGACTCAGCCACATCTTTTAGACTTGGAAATTTCAGACGGGGTGATTAATATGCAAAAGGTCCCGAAACTTGACATTCTGAATGAGGAGAACAGAAGCTGGGAAGTTCTGATTTGGGAAGCAAACTTTGTCGAAAATAGAAGACTAAGTCTAAGGGTTCCAATTCATCTGAAACCATCAAACCAGGACCCTTACGACATCTGTTCTGAGGATGCCCAACCCAAGCACACATTCATTGATTATCTTTTGGAGCTTGAATTCTCTATAACATGACTTTTTGGTCTTGGGTTGCATCATCATAAATCGCAGGCCCAACCCCGCTTGTATACTGATTTTAGGTTTTGGGTAATTTTTATTCAGAACCTTAGTTATTCTCGATTATGGGGTATGAGTCTGTACCACAATTTGGTCCACATTTGTAGACATTTGATGGTAGGTCAGAGGTTTCTTTTTTGTATTTTGA
This sequence comes from Thalassia testudinum, assembly GCA_037157565.1. NCBI lineage: Eukaryota > Viridiplantae > Streptophyta > Magnoliopsida > Alismatales > Hydrocharitaceae > Thalassia > Thalassia testudinum. Next base: position 5,562,002 of record JAZHRO010000014.1, read on the forward strand.
TTCTGACCTGCACCTGTGAATTCTTTATTTCTCTTGTTTGTATAGTGTGCCTAGCTGAAGGCACTAAATTTAGCACGTATACAGTTTTTTTTTTGTTTTATCTTGGAACGGATCTGACATTCACGCAATTCAGGTGCTTTCTACTCTATTCCACTCTGTTTTATGTCTCTTTAATACAATGAGGACATTGCATTAGATAGGCATGGGGGGGTGGACATTCATCTCTGAATTTATTCGTCAGCTTCGTAGATTCGTTTTATTTTCTTTTATTTATATATATTTCAAAAAAAATGTGGAATTAGGAAAGAGAACTTGGGTTTAAGAAAATTTTCAATCTTAGGAAATACTACATTATGATCTGAACACAAAGACCCTTCAGGTCTTCATAATTAATCAGCCTATGTATCCACTAAAATGTGGATTCGTTTTTTGAGTCCTCGCCATCTTAATTCTATCGTAATTGGAGTAAATAAGTTTGGGTGATAAGTACACGACTTATCAATCCACCCTCTGATTTTAGGGAACTTTAAGCCTAAAGCATCTATACACTATCTTGTCACTAACTCGTTAATCGACTGTTTTAACAGAAATTGGGTAGCTAATGAACCTTCTAGGGTGATATGGCTGGCAAGTTATCGTGGGTAATAGCCCATAGGTAGGTTGTCTAGAGCCCAGTCATTGGACCATTCTCTTTTTGCTGCCTTTAGGTAAATTTTTGACCAGGGAAGCCACTTACTTAAAAAAAATAGAGAGAAAAATAAAGTCAAAAAGAAAAGAAAAAGAAAAGGAGAAAAGAAAAGAAAACAAAAGAAATAAGCCACACTTCACCACACGAGTATGGCTGGCAAGTTATCGGTGGTAACAGCTCATCGACTGGTTGTCCAGAACCCAGCTCAATAAATGCACTGAAAATTTCCAAAACACTTAGGAAGAAGCGGAGAAGTAGAATAAAATGGAGAGATATACACTGGATTCACCCTTTTGTTGACCCCATAAAAATAAAAGTAGGGAAAAAGCTACCGGTTGTAAAGATACACCTTTAGGTAGAATTCTCTTTTTAAGGTCACCTTGAGGCATAGAAATCCGAAGTTCGTTTTAACAGCCGATCAATGAGTCTATCACATTCACAATAAGATGCTTAGAACTTAGGGTTCTCATCAATCTTGGGTGAGTTGAATGGCCATAGAAAGCCACTCTTAAACCCTAAAACTCAAAAATCCAAAAAAATTAGAAAAGAAGAAAAAGAGAAAAAGAAATTTTTCTTTGAATAAGGCGAGGGCTTGAGGCAGTCTGCATTTTGGCAGATACTTGGGTACCGTTGTGTCTTTGAAAGTTCATATCATAAGTAAACATTTTCTTAAATATTGAAAATAACTCATGCCCAAATAACTCGACCTAATTCTTTTTATAAATATCATATAGTTTTTGCTAGGGACTAGCAAAAGATAGGCATAAGGGTGTGATGTAAACATGTTTACACTACATAAGATGTCTATTTATGCATGTTCTTAAGCATAGAATTGCATTGCATACTATAAATATTGCATAGCATGCATATCTTGCATTTAAATTAGTTTCAATAAAATGGAGGTTAATTGTCTCCTTTTACGTTCAGGGACAGGGCAAATTTTTATCGGAGCCTTGGATAGAAGATCCAACCATACAGATTTGATCAGGGTGACGATTAGAGTTCAACGACTCCACGATCGCCCAAATCAGACATCGGTAGCATTAGATAGAGATCGAGGAACCCTAGAAGACTAAGGGCCAAGATGGTGTGAATCCACACTTCAAATGACAAATCTGACTGCACGGATGGATTTGGATTGACGATCGCAGCCTAACGGCGTGAAAATCAACTTAATCAGACAACCATGGCACCATTTACATCATCAAGAAGATGGACGGCCAAGATGGCGCCTCGTGGTGCCATCTCAGCTGCCCAACCGGCTGCTACACCCGCTGTACCCTCTCTTCTTCATCGATTCTCCTCCGTTGGATGCTCATCCAACGACTATGGATGCGCACACACGAAATGTAAGCGTGACACAAACGCGCTTGTAACGCGTTGGTCGAATGCGCTTACGCGATGCAGAGGCAGGCGTTCGAGTCTTGTGGAGCGGATCTGAGGCACGGGCAAGCGAGAATATTAACTGCTTGATCGTGATCGAGCGGCTGCGGGCGCTCAATAGTGCCCATGCGCTATTGCATGCTCGCGCGTAACGCGAGATCGCACGTGGCGAGCGCGCGATGAGGAGGCGAGCGAGGACGCATCTCAGCTGTTCGATCTCACGATCGAATGGCTAAGACTTGATGAATGTGAGCACTCGTTTCATGCGCGGGAGGCGAGCGGGCGGCACACGTTGACCAAGACTGAGGCTTTAGCGACGGTTTTATCCGTCACTAAAGACCCCTTATTTAATGTTTTGAAATTGTAAAGACCAAATTGCTCTCACTCCTTGCAACTATAAAAGGAGACCCTCTCCATACGAAATTTTCATCCCTTCTTTCTATTCTCTCCCTCTCCAAAGCTCAAGAGAAGCTTGTCCCACATCCGGGTTGCTTCTCAAGAGATAAAGTCAAATTTTCATCCCCTTTTTGGAAGTGGATCCTGCGATGACGACAACATGCTGCCCCATTCCAGTTCTTCTTGCTTCGTCCTGCTTCGTTCCCCGTCTTCCAAGTGTCGTCCCATCCGGCTCGTCCTCCAAGCGACCGTCGAGGAGGATATTACTCTCTCCATTCTTTTTAATGCTTTCTAGTATAATCATTTTCTGCTTTCTAGTCGTAATGAGTAGTGTAACGAACAATCTCTTTGATAATGAATTCCATGTTCATTCTACATCTCTTTTTGGTTTTTGTTTGTAATATTCTCTCTCTCTCTCTCTTCTATTTATTGTAAATAGATAGATAGTTTCTAATCAATTATTCTGCTTCGTGACAAATAAAATAAACGTGTATTTTTAATCAAATGTCCCCCTCCTGAGTTTGACCTGGGATTTCTATTCCGATATAAATTTTATTTGTTGAACATGAGTTCTGCGCTTTCAAACTACAACGACAGGTTTTTCAAAACCAAACACGTTAGTGTAGTAACCCGTAGCTTCAACAACCCTCATATAGAGCCCACGACCAGACGTTTAAGGAAATTCCCATTTTATGGAAACACGGCAATTGATCGACCAATTAAGTTCATTGATCGACCAAAATCATTTGGTCGACCAATTAAGCCCATTGATCGACCAAAACCATTTGATCGATCAAGTTTTACTAATTGATCGACCAAACCAATTGATGACCAAGGTAAATACATTGATCGACCAAAGCAATTGGTCGACCAATTTTACAATCTGGTCAATCAATCCAGGTCAAAATCATGAGATTAAAATCTATAGGAAAAGAGGTCCAAGTTTCAAGTTTCAAATTAATTCTCACCCGAGCCCGACCATGAGCCGGAGTTGAGGCCGGGCCAGGGTGGGGCGCGCGTGCGCTTGTGTGGTCCCCAGCCCCACCTCTCACTCTTTGCTACATAAGCCATGGGAGGCAGAAGCCTTTTATACTACCAAGAGGTTTGTCCACTGACAAAAAGCCGTTCTCGCGCATTTGGAAGTCATCGGAAATCATAGTATAGTCTCGCAAAAACGTTCGTCAAAAATTGATTTCTAAAGATAACGAGACTTGAGTCCCGGTCGTTCGTCTCTGGGAGGCATTGCTTTTACTTTTGAAATTGATCTTTTTGCCGCTCTACTTTGTTTAGAATCGCATGCCGGTTCGTGATTATTACGTATTTACGTACGACATGCTTAGTTGCAAGAATATTAAGAGTTAGAAACAGGCAATATTAATCACGCAAAAGATAATAGCAATCATTAAGCTCATGGTGAATTCAAACAGATATATATATATATATAAATGTGTTTTCATTCATTCATTTGGGAGTTGTTGCACAAGGAATCTAGAGGAAAGCTTGTACATAAATACTTGAAAATTAAATCTAGCTATTAGAAAATGATCGCATACAAGAATCGATGGGGGGATTTCGCATGCATCATTGGGGGAGAAGTAAGACTACACTACTAAGTAGTAAATAAACGCAGTAAATATACGAAGAGCATAATCTAAATCTAGCAGAATGGAAGGGCATTCAGGGGTGGTCTGAATGGTTGAGAGAAGAAGGAGGGGCGGCCAATGAAACTTAGGCCGGACCTTGGAGAGAGGTTGGGGAGCTGATCCAGCTTCCTGGCATGGAGATGGTGGCCTCCATGGTGGTGCTCAACTCGTGGAGGTGGAGTGGAGATGGAAGTGGCTATTCTAAGTGGAATGGATGCCAAGGAAGTGAATGGTTGCAAATGGCCACCCAAGGGGTCTTTTTATAGACCTAAGGGAAGCTCCCTAGAGAATTATGGAATTCTCTAGAGAGGCCTATGGTGGGAGCTCGTGGGAGAGTGAGAGAGAGAGGGTGGATGGTGGTTTTTAGATCCACCAAATGTGGATCTAAAAATTGAATGGCTCTTGGTTGCTATTTTTGGCAACCAAGGCAACCACACATGGTAGAGAGTTATAGAGAACTCTAGGCTAGATATTTTCGTGTGGATGGTGTGTGTGGGTCAAAACTTAGGTGGCTAGGTTGATTAGGTTGGGTTCTAGTGGGTTTAGGTCAAGGTAGGTCTCAAATTAGGGTTATAAACCCTAATTCACTAAGGTAAAGTGCAATTAAACTTAATACAAGTTTAATTGGGTGTGTGGAAACTTAATTGAGAGTAAAACAACTCAATTAAGTCAGGTCTAGGTCAATTGGACTCTCACTGAGTCCAATTGGACAGTGTGTGCTGAGATCAGGGCTCAATTGGACTCAATGAGTCCAATTGAACAGGCTAATGGAATTGACTAAGATCCAAGTCAATTAGGTTTAGTGAGGACCTAATTAGGTCCTTAGGGAGGTCTAGAGGTGATGTACTAGGGTTAGGGCACCTTAATTTAGGTTCCTATGGGGTTAGAATTGGGTTTAGGGACCTGGAGATCTAAGATCAAGGCTTAAATCTCAAAACAGGAATTGGAGAGCAGTATCAGATGTTTAATAATAGAATTAGACGTCTTATACTCAAAAATCAGAAGTCCAGACTTGTTGTCTGGATGTCCAATCAGAGTTAGGAAGGATTTCGGGTTCTGTTTTGGGTATTCTGCAGAAATTAGACGTCTGACAAAGTGTCTGGACGTCCAATAACATTGCAGAAGTGGGTTTGAAGTGTGCGGGATTTGGCTAAGGGTCCTGGATGTCTTAAAACTTATCTGGACGTCCAGAGAAGGGTTGGAACTAGGGTTTTAGGGCTTCCTAGGGTGCTGTGACCTAATCTAAGGGTGGCTAAGGCTTGGGGAAGTCTCTAGGCTATCCTAGGGCTAGGATGGACCTAAGCTCTTCACATTTTACTGCTTTATTCCTACTTAATAGAATAGCAAACTTTTAACCCCCTTACATTATTATTCCTACATCTAAACTAGGCCTTCTGCTCCAGCTCTACTACAACTCCTGTTATTCCTGATCGAGCTTTAGATCCAGCTCCTGATAAGCTTATTCCCTACAATCGACATAATGCACTTAATCAGCACATTATAACATTATTTTATGCATAGCTAAAGGAAAGCGGTAAAGATGCAGATAATGCGTATGCATGCATGAATAACCCTAACTTATGCTAAGTCCTAGCTTAATCTAGGCCAATTAAGACCTATGATTGCTGCGCAATCATCCACTTCCAGTATGGGACTAAACACCTCTCCCAAATCTCACAGATTTCAACATGAATTCTCATGTCACCATATGACAATTGCATCCCGATTGATGCAATTAGGCTCTCAAATCCTACAGGACTTATATATCTTGGGTAAATGGAGATTTTATTTAGCTATTCAGGTCAGGTAATTGTGTATAAATTCACACTCATACCCATACTCAAACACAGTTGGGTTTTTTGGATAAAACCCATGCCCGAACCGAGTCGAGTTTGGGTCGGGTTTATCGACACTTGCATCCTTAGTTGTAAGCTTCTCGATTCTTCATGTAAGAAGAGGGATGAAATCCCTTCTTGAGGGCATTCAAGAAGGAGAGCTGTAAGCTGAGGTACATCACCCTTAGATTTGTGGTATGGAAAATGATTCTTGCTTAGATTCCAAGGGCAAAATCCTATATAAGGGATATCTTGGTAGGGGGTTTTCCCTCTTTGGGTTTCCTCTATAAACCAATGTGTTAATTTGTGGTTTGATTTTTGTGGAGTAATTTTTATTTTCTTAAGCACAAATCACCCCTCCCTCTTATGCCAATTTCATTTGGTATTAGAGCTAGTTTCACCTTTTTCTTGGGAGTAAACTTCTAGGTGATCTATAATGGTTGTGAGAGTGACCGTAATATGGCTAGCAATAATGGCCAATCAACCACACAATCCCCATATTTTGATGGGACTAACTATACTTATTGGAGGCAGAGGATGGAGATCTTTCTCCAGTCTAATGACTTCTCCATATGGGATATGGTGGTAAATGCATTTCAAAAGCTAGTCAAGCCAAAACGAGAAGCCTATATTGAAGAGCAAAGGAGGCAACTTATGCCTAATTCAAAAACCATGAATGCACTCTATTATGCATTATGCCCAAAGGAGTTTAATAGGATCTCTCAATGTGGCACCGCAAATGAAATTTGGAGAACACTCCAAGTTAAACATAAAGGCACCAACAAGGTAAAAAGTTTCAAGATTGTTTTATTAACTCAAGAATTTTTAAAGTTTGAGATGTAGTATAATGAGTCAATTAAATATGTTCACTTGCTTCATCGACATTGCCAACAACCACAAAGCACTTAAGAAAATTTTCATTCGTGGAGAACTTAAAGGTAAATTATTATGTTCTCTAACATTTATTATTTGAGGAAGTGAATGAGGTGGAGAATCTCAACATGGAGAATCTCACTGGCAACTTAATGCTCTATGAGAACAAATTAAAGACAAAAGTAGAAGGCATTGGAGGAGCCAAAGAAGAAATAACTCACCTTCGAAGTAGAAAGCGACTTGGAGGATTCCTTGCATGACACTGACAATATTGCTCTCTGATGGGAACACCATCATGAGCCATAACTAGCTTAATTTGATCTGATTAAGTCTCTAAATGCTCCTACATAAACAACTGAAGGTCATATTTCATTGCATAAGCATTCTGAGGGAAAGATAAGAAATTAAGGTTAAAACTGTAATTTTACCATCAAATCATGAATGTAGTATAATCACAGATTTTTCCGGGGGTTAATTAAGGGTCAAATAGTCTTAAAAAGATAACAAGTGGGTTAGATCAATCAGAAAAGGGTTTGCACATGTTTCGAGAATTAAATGACTTTTGAAATCCTAAAAATAGACCCACTAATTAACCAAGGTTCTGGTCAGGATAAAGTTCACCTAAACCCTCTGAAAATCATAGAAAAATACTCTCTAGGGTTTAGTACCTTCAATTTGACCATCAGAACCCATCTTAACCCAAAATGAAGTCTCAGATAGATATTTGCCCTAATTTGGAATTTTGCATAAATTATCCAGCCAAACATGGTCAAAACCAAAATCCAACTTCACCATTGGATTCCTTAAGTTCAAATTAGGTTTGTACGAAAATTTGGACCCAAGATAAGCTTGTCTTGACCTATTTTGTAAAATGGTCCTGTCTGATTACATTTATACCCCCAACTTTCAAAAAGCCTTGCATTCAGCCCCCTAACTTCCTCGCCGTCTTCATAATTAGGTTCCCCCTCCATTATCGTGGAGGAAACCTACACCAATGATCTTTGGCAGGAGATTTCTCCTTGATCTCTTAGCGAATCCCTTCCAAAATTGGAAGGAAATCTCCTTGAGAAATCCTCTTCAATCTGAATCCATTCTTGTGCACCGAATCTTTCCCAATCTCTCATGTGAACACATGAGAGATTTGGGTATCAAGGAACTCCCAAATCTGGCAAAGGTTTCTGAGCTTGGAAAGCTTGATTTCTAAGCTTTCCTTGCCTCTGGATTCCTATAAAAGAACCACTAGATCTTCCCGAACTCCTCATGCTTGAAATTGGCCGTGATTCCCCACAATTCCTCTCTCTCTTTCACGGTTGAAGGCTCCTCAATGTCCGGCAATCCCCTCTGCCTTTCCTCATCATCCTTCCACAATACCAGTGGTGGATTCCTCTTCCTTGCTTCCTTCCTCGTCTTGCTGTACCAGCAGACACCCTTTCCTTTTTTGTCCTCGCCATTTCTACCTCACCGGAGCCACCTTCATCTTCGGCATCGGCAACATCGCATCTGACGCGATCTCTGCCCCACTTCTTCTGCCTACCTCCTAACTAAGTTCCTTATCTCCTGCATTTTATTTTCACATCCACTCCACTTCAAATCCGACCACCGACGCTTCTCCGTGACTTCGTCGTCTCCATCTCTGGACATTCCTTCGGCGAGGTGTTCCCACCGCTACGCACCTCCATCCACCTCGCCGACAAGCTCACAACCTCTACCGCGCCTCCCTGCTCATTTCCCATCTCCCTATTCATTGTTCCATCCACCCAAACACCTTCCCGAACAAACCCACTCTCACCGGTAATAACCGCATTCGTCCGGCCACCACAGCCACTCGCGCAACACGCCACTGACATCATAACATTCGCCATGCCACGACAATCTTGCTGAACCTTCTGATGCAGCCATAAGGCCCCTTTTCTTGAATTTCAGGTATCAAGCCGAACCTGCTATTGACACCGTGCTTCGAGTAAGCTTCAAGCTGCTCCAGGGCATTTCTGCTCCAAGGGATAACTCCAGGCCATGCGGAATTGAGACTTGCAGGAGTCCAAGTCCTCACACGAGGGCTTCAGCAGCCGCAACCTCGTCAATTTGACCAAATACCTTGCTACTGCACTGCACAGAAGAAAGGTGGGACATTTAGTCCCACCTCGAATATGAAGAACCACTTGTAGCTGCATAATACCCAAAAGTGAATGAGGCTGTTTGCCTCCAATCACTGAGGGTGAGGTCCTACACCTTCACTGGTCTCGTCCGTGACATCTACCCCATGGATCTGGCCGACCCGATAACCCACCTAGCCCACACTCCTTGGCTGCTACCAACTGCAGGCAGCCCTGGTCCTGGGTACGCTAGGTCCGATAACCCGGATACCCTGTGGCTCTAAGAGAGCGTGACCTAAGAGAGAAAGAGAGAAGGAGAGTTACGCGGGGGAAGGGGGGTTTTTGCCACAGGGAAGTCCGGCTGACACTTAGTCGAATTCAGAAGAAGAAAGGCAGAGAAGGAAGAAGAAAAGAAGAAGAAGGTGAAGGCCTGAGCAGAAGAGTAGAAGAAGGAGCAAAGCAAAGATAGAGAAGAAAAAGAAGGAGAAGGTCATAGCTGAAGAAAGAGAAGCTGCAGAAGAAAGGAAGAGTCGGAGAAAGAATGATCAAACTTTAAGCCGTTTGATTTTTAAATTAAACGTAGGGGTTTACTTTCATTTCATACATATACATTGAGTTCCTTAGATATTATTGTAAGGAGTATATGGTGATTTAAATCACCATTATACTCCCATCTTTTTGCAAATTGATACTTGATCTTAGTGCTACATTATTTTGAGATAATTCTTGATTTCAATTCTATAGCTTTCTTGTCTTATATTGCAATTCTTGAGATTTAAATTCCCATGTTGCTTCCTGTGTTCGACCTCAGAATCTTTTCGAGTAAAAAAAATTATATTTGTTTGAATGCGATTTTGGCTGTATTGCAACGCGACACCTTTTAAAACACCGCGATGAACACTCTCATCTTAAGAAAATTCAAAAAATTTTTGAGAAACAAGCACTTAAACAAAAGAAAGGAGAAGAATAAAGAGTCCATAACTTTCTACAATTGCAAGAAGGTCGTGTTGGAATCTTGTTCCACATCTTATTTTGGTGTTAACAAAATTATTATGGATTAATGTTTGCAATTAAGTATTTTTTTCAGATTTAGGTAAAGAAGAAAGGCAAACAGGAAATGATGAAACAGAGAAGATCATGATAAGAAGGAGGCAAGATGACAAGGATGAGTCGAGGAGAAGAAGATCATCTTCAACCTTAGTTTCTGTAGTTTATATTTTATTTTCATAGATTGTATGCCTCTTAACAAGAGAATGTAACTTAGATCATAAAAATAATTAGAGATAAATTAGGATTAATATTGCGATCATTTTCAAAGAACGTAATTGATTAAATCACTTAAAAAAGGTACTTGTTAACCCACAAGTACCGGTACTAAAGTTTAGTACCGGTACGTGTGAGTTACAGGTTTGGATTTTGTCAAGAAACAAACCTGTACCCTACAAGTACCGGTACTTATGATCAGTACTGGTACTGGAGGTAACGAGTACCAGTACTAATGATGAGTACTGGTACAAGTGGGTTACAGATTTGTGTTAAGAGTTTGAAACCCAAATCTAGAAGCAACGAGAAGTACCGGTACCAAGTAGCCATTGGCTCAATTTTGAACGGCTAGAAAATTAATTCCAACAATGTAAACGTTGGGAATTAATTTCCAGCGTCTAGTAGACAAGTATCCTAGGTCCTAAACTCTATAAAATGACCCTAGGACTCTTTGTTTGCATACAAGAAAGATTAGAAATACAAGGAAAATTCCTAGAGCTATATTTCCCAAATTTCCACCACATATTCAAGAGAGAAAGAAGAAGCTTGTCATTCACTCTCTACATTCTTGCAAGATCAACGACGTGATTTTTTTTTTTACACATTGTCAAAGCGATTCACGTCCTTTCTAGGCTCTCAAATTGGTATCATCATTTAATTATTGTTGAGAGGCTTAGGTTCTTGTTGTAAGAGTTTTCTTTCTTACACCAGTTTTCACTTGTATTTTGAGCTTGTTGCTCGTTGGGTTGTAACAAACCCATTTTTGTAATTGGGTTGAGGTAACCCGTTAATTACCTCGGTTTGTATATTGATTCTCTTGGGGTTGAGAGAATCGGGTTAAAAATCCTAAGCTGGGAGGCTTAGGTAGTGGAGTACCCAAGGGAGGGGAACCACTATATATCTTGTGCCAATTTCTGTGATTGTATTTTGTGCAAATTATTTTTGTTATTACTAACATTTTGATTTAGTGTTTGTGCTTGTAGATAGCCACATATATTCAGAAGGATTGTCCCCTTCTCAAGGAGTACTATAAGAAAATGAAGGAGGAAATGATGAAAAATTTCAAGAAGAAAAAGGTCCTTCAAGCAGCATGGGATGACTCTGACTCGAGCTTAAGCCAGAAAAAGGATAATTCAAGTGATTCAACTCTAGAAGAAACATTTCTTGCTCTTCTGGCCAATGATAATGAGGTAATCTATTTATCATTCATTGAAATTTTAGATGCTTTTAGTGTGCTATTTGTTTCATATAAGAAATTGAAATATGAAAATAGGGAGTTGAAGGTCAAAATTGACCTACAGATCATTGAGAAAAATGATCTAGACAAAGATAAGGATTTTCTCAAATCAGAAGTTAGTTTTCTTAAAACCAAGATTAATGAACTAGAGAATAACATAGAAAAACTAAAAAAGAAATCTAAAAAATTGCTTGATGACCATGGTAAATTTACTAAAAGGAGAAAATCTAAACAAGTTGCTATACAATGACCACCTTATAGTAAAATTGAAATTAATTTTTTAAGTTTTCTCAACCATAAAAGTTAGTAAAAATAACTTTTCTCTTAGTCAAAGGATTGTAGAAAAGTGATCTTCCTTAAGCCATGTGTTTTGGAAGAAAGCTAATGATGGGTCTACTTTAGTGGACCATAAGTCGGCCTAAGTACAATCTAATTGTTCTTTATAGACCCTTATTTTCCTAAGTCTTAGGAGTTAATTGCCATAACCTGCATGCTGAGTTAGTACCCGTTTCTATGCTTAATTTGCATTTGATTGCATATTTTTATGCTATTAATTTGATGTATGAAGGAAGGAAGAAATTCGTCTGGACATGAGAGCTAAACTTAATATTCGGAGGGTGTCTTTGAAAGATGCCACACGTCATAAGCAAGAATTGTGGCAGTCCAACAAGGCATAATCCCTTGCCTAATTGAGTTTAGCTATGTTTGGAAAGGAACTAAAATAATCCCTTGAATCAAGGGATTTGTTTGTGGGAATGGTGGGCCGATTAAATAAAAAGAAAAGTAGGGGGATGGAGGATGGTGGTCAATTCTAAGGAACAACCGACTCTTGAAGCCAGGTGCTAATACGAAAAATCACGTGATTTGTAATTAGGGTTTTTAAAGTCATTGTAACACGCAAAATTGCATACACTTTTAAATTTATAAACCTAGATAGTAGGGTATCTAGGGTTATCCAAGGAGGCAATATGTTTGCAAAATTCAGGTCTCTTGCTTGGAAATAAAAATCACCTTTCTTTTTGGTCATTTCAACTATATCATTTTTTTTAGGATTTTGAAATAACGAGCATTTGCAAAGTTGTTGACAAAGAAAAAGGTGATCTAAACCTGATCCACTAAACTATTGCTAGAGTGACAAGAAAGGCCTCTCCCTAAGCTCACTTTAGGCACGTGGGGGCCTAGAGTAATTTGGGAGAGGAAGTGAAAAAGTGCTAGATCAAGATAAAAAAAAACAAATGCGACAAGAATTTAAAAGAAGGCAACTTAAATTGAATTGAACTTATTCTACACAAAACACATAGAGGAAAGCTTCTAATCTACTTGAAATGCAAGAAGATAAAAACACAAATCCTCTAAATGAAATGGTGAAGAAGATGATGGCTTCTTGCTCCAATCCTGGTAGCTCCCGAGCTTGAAAAGAGTCCTCCAACTCCTTCCTTGCTATGCTCCTCCAAGATGGTGTCCTCCAAGGTGGAAGCTACCACCTTCAATTCTCCTCCTCCAAGGGTGGACGTCCACCCTAGGTCCTTCTCCTTTGCCTGGCCGTCCTCCTTGAAGTAGAATGGCTCTCCTCCTTGGCATGGCACAAGTTGAAGAGAGTGGGGAGAAGAAGGCACCAAAGGGGCAGGTGATGTGCCCCCTTAATCTTCTTCTCTACTCCTTCTTCTTGGCCGTAGGTGTAGGTGGGTATAGGTAGAATAAAACACTAATGGAGGATGATTTTTATGTGGTGATATGGTGGGTTTATATAGAGGTGGAGAGGGGGGTAGTTGGCGTGAATAGGTGGAGGGCTAGGATGGAGTTTGGTGGTGGTTATGGGTGGTTAGAATGATCCTAGGGCTAGGGTTAGTTGGTGCCACCTTAAAGGGTGTTAAGGGGGTGGTTATGGTGGTGTTGGTGGCTTTTGGTGGTGGAGAGACACCACCATTTTGGCGCCAACCTAGGGTCTTCTAGAAGGGGGGTTAGGTGGATGGTGGAGATGGATTTAAGGAGAGGTGTATGGTGGAGATGAAGGGAATTTTGGAGGGAAAGTTGGCGCCAAAAGGGAAGGGTTCTAAAAGGTTATTTTGGAGGGAAAATAGGTGGCTTTTGGTAGTGGTGATGGGGTGAAGGGGTGTGATGGTGGTGGCGCCAACTTGGAGTAGGATAGCTAGCTTAGGTGAGCTTAGTTGATGTAGCTAGCTAGGGTTGAGTTGAAGGTGGTGGATGGCCAAGGAGCTGAGCTAAGCTAAGTTAGTTTATCTAGCTATGGAGTAGAGGAGTAGGTAATGTGAGCTAAGGTTTGAAGAGAGGAGCTGAGGAGCAGAAGTCTGGAATTTGAAATGGAGCTGGCAACTGCTGAAGAAGCTGACATGGAGCTACTCTAGCTAGCTTAGCTTGCTAGTTCTTTGCTAGCTGCTAAGCCAAGCTAAAGTGAGCTGGCTTCTACTATAATGAGTTGAGATGAGCTGGGTCTGGTGCTCTCGGGGAGGATCAAGCTGGTTGAGGCAGTTAAGATAGCTTAGCTCAACTGAGTTCAGCTAAGCTGAGTCCCCAGGAGCTGGACTTGAGCTTCCTGAGCTGGAATGAAGTCATCTTCAGCTGGCTAGAGTTGAGTGGAGCTGGATGTAGCTGGACCTGAGCTAGGGTGAACTCCAATCAACTCAGCTGAGCTAGCTAGAGCTCCCTATGGACTAATGTGAGCTGAGATGAGCTAGACTCAGCTAAGTTGAGCTGGATCTGAGCTGACCTGAGCTAGGGTGAGCTAAGATGAGCTCTCTTGAGCTGCCATTCAGCTGAGATGAGATGAATGGAGCTAGGATGAGCTAACCCTAATTCAGGTGAGCTGAATTCCAGCTATGGTAAGCTGGATCAAGCTGAGTTCTAGCTGGTGAGAGCTTCTCCTTCACCAGTTGCCTTCTTGAGTGCTAGGGTACTAGGGATCTAGCAATCTGTTTATCCCTAACACTCACAAAAACACATTAAAAACATAATAAAAAATGCAATACATGCCTAACCTAATTTATTCCTAAATGCAACCCAAAAACCAGTTTGCGGAGTATAATCCTAAGAGCTAGGTTTATTTTAATGCATAGAAATAATGATAAATTGGCGTTTATCAGGCGCTCCACCCTCTTTTCAACCACCGTGACCTTAGCATACACCGTGGACCCTTAACGCACACTGTGAAACTTCGCTAGCTCCACCATCTCCGTTACTCGCCATCGACATGTGTGCATGGTGACAACGTGTACATATCCATTGCGCTCGCCAGCTACTGCATTCCAACGTACTGCATTCATCACTGCACCACCACCGCGATCTCCATCTTCATTGGCCTTTCATCGCGCTTCTTCTCCTTGATGTCAAACGCACCACGACCACCACTCTTCCCTTCTCTTTCTCGTTCCTCTTCGTTTTTTTCTTTCCCTTCTTCATCTTCAACTTCCATGCATGCCTCCTCCCCTTCATCTTCTTCTTCTTCATTCTCCTTTTCCTTCATTTTCTTCTTCAACTGCAGCCCCTGTTCACCATCCACGTGCACCGAAACCACCCCCTGTGCCACCTTACCATAGCGGCCACTTCCGACCGCCATCATCTTCCACCTTCTCGACTGTGCACTAAGTCTACACCGTGTAACTCGACACACACCATGGATCAAATCTTGCCTCCCCTTCCACCCCTCACCCTCAACATGGCAATGCATGGTGACAAAATGCACTACCTCCATCACTACCACCCCACGATCTTTTTCCTTCCTTCTTCTTTCAAGCTTCTTTAAATGAACCCAACACCATCACCAACGTGAACCAACAACTCCATCACCTCCCATTGCCCTCCACAATCACCTACAATAGAGCCTCCACTGCGACCCTCCTCCATTTCACTTCTTCCTCTCATTCATTTTCTTCTTTATCTTCATCTTCTTCCTCTATTCACCGTCTTTTTCATCAAGAACCCATCGTCGCCACCTTCACCGCTGCCTCCATGTTCGCCGTTCAACCTCCTTCCTCATTGTTTAAGTGCGAAAGTCATTGTTGCTTGCTCGAAATCAGGTTTTAAATCGTTGAGTTGCAGTATAGTTGAAATCTCGTGAAAAATAGATAAAATTTATACTTAAAAAAGTCCAAGGTCGTTCACTAGGAGTAAGTAGGAATTTAATTCTCAAAATTGCAATTTAAAACAGTAGAGATAAGAAATTATAATTAGAAATTGATTCAGAATAATGTGGCAATAAGATCAAGTATCAGACTGCAAAAAGAATGGAGTAAAATGGTGATTTGAATTACCAATTACTCCCTACAATAATGGCAAATGGAACTCAATAGTTATATATGAAATAAACTCAAATTAGCCGTCTGATGGTAGGATCTGACGTCTTAAACGTCTGATTCTACAGTGTTCTGATTCTTTCTTCTTCTTCTTCTACTTTTTCTGCTTCTCTTTCTCTGCTTTCTCTCTTGTTCTTCTTTCCTTCTTCTTTTGGTTTCCTTCTCCTTCATAGATACTCTACTTCGGCACTTCTTCTCTTCCTCTTCTTTTGCTGCTTTCTCTTCCTTCTCTTTCTTTCTCTGCTCTTCTTACTCTTCTTCACATAGAGGGGGGAGGGTCTTCAGATTTTGGCTAAGTGTTAGCCAACTTCCTAGAAAGCAAAACCCTCCCCTACCCTGCGCACTCTCCTCTCTCTTTCTCTCCTAGGGTTTCCTCCTTTATTCCACCTTCACAAGGCCATGCACAATACCGGGTTATCGGGTATTGGACCTGGAGGGCACTCGGGTCCATTCTCGCCGACAGTGGGTGGTAAGCGAGGAGTGGATAGCGTAGGTAGGTAGTCAGATCTGCGCCAGGCCCGCGGGGTAATGGGTCATAGGCGAGGTGCAGGTGAGGGGTGTGAGGGACCTCACCCCTGTGTTTCTTGAGGCGGTAAGCTGATGTGACTTTTTCCTCTTATGCCACTGCATCTGCTCTTCCCTATTTGAGGTGGGACTAAATCCCACCGCTTTCTTCTTTGCGCAGCTAGTAGCAGCCAGTGGAGAGGTCTTCGTCTAATTCCGTTCAAGTTGTGGTCAACTGCTCCAATTGATGATCGAAGAGCGGTCTTAGGATGTAGCCGCGTCACCTAGAAGTGGCTCCTGGAGCTGTAGTTGTTGGAGAGGGCTTCAAGAAAGCTTGAAGCTTGCGTTCATGGCAGAGGAGGAGCGCATACCTAAAAACAACAGTAAGGCCTTTCGACCGTGTCAGAAAGCTCAGGAATGATTGTCGGAGAACGGCGAGTGTGACGGTGGCAGTGGTGTGCCGTGAGAGGGCATATGGTGGTGTGTGGAGGTCGAAGATGGTGGTGCGGTAGTGGGTAGGTTGTCGGGGTGTTAGGATGAGGAGATGTTAGGGATTTTGTGCGGTGGAGCACGGCAGAGCTTATGGAAGTGATAGCGGCGTGATTCGTGTAGTGTGGTGGTGAGTAGGCGTCGCTTGAGGCGGAGAAGATGAAGTGCGTTGAGGGAGAATGGTGGTCATGCGTATGTGTAGAGAGTGTGAAAGCAAAATAGAAAGAGAAAGAGAGAGCAAGAGAGGGACTTAGAGAGGTGGTAGGGAGGCAACGGGCTACGATATTGATCGACCGGAGCTGGAGAAGGAGGAAGAAGCAGCGAGGGGACAACGATGATGCAGACAGAGGAATGCCCTCCCTTTGGGTGGGGAGGGTCACGATGAAGAGAGGAAGAGTTTAGGCCGTCCAATTTGATGGTTGGACGGTCGAAGGAGGGAGATCCAGAGAGGTCGCCGAAGCAGGGTTTTTTTGGTGGCCGGAGGAGGGGATTAAGGTGATTTGGCTCCTGAAAACATGCTGAGGAGCATGGCTGTGCACCATGGGATCTTTTATAGGCCATAGGAAGCCCTTCCAAGCTCGGAAGGCTTTTGCAAAATAAGATACCCGAACCTTTAAAAGGTTCGCATGACCTTTTGGGAAAGAATTGGAGCCCAAGGAATGGCTCAAATGGAAGTCAACTTCCCAAGGAATCCCCGTATCAATTTTGGGAGAGATTGATTGAGAATCGAGCGAGAAATCCACGCTCGAAACTCAACGGTGAAGGTTTAACCTTCCAAAAATGGCACGGGGACCTGCTTGTCAAGAAGACAAAGAAGTTGGGGGCTATTTGTAAGAGAATTCAAAAGTCAAGAGTCTGAATGAGATAGAAAGAGTCTGACTCGACCAAAATGCAAACTTGGTCAAGATGATCTTATATTGGGCCCAAATTTTGGTACAAACCTAATTTGGGCCCAAGGAATCCAATGGTGAAGTTGGATTTTGTTTTTGACCACGTTTGACTAGGTAATTTATGAAAAAACTCAAATTAGGGCAAATGTCTGTCTGAGACTCTATTTTGGGTCAAGATGGGTTCTGATGGTCAAATAGAGGGTACCAAACCCTAGAGAATATTTTTCTATGAATTTTAGAGGGTTTAGGTAAATTTTATCCTAACTAGAACCTCAGTTAATTAAGCGAGTTTGTTTTTACGATTTTAAAAGTCATTTAATTCTCAAAACATGCGAAAACTCTTTTCTGTATGTTTTAACCCACTTGTTAGCTTTTTAGGACCATTTGACCCTTAATTAACCCCTGTGAAAACCCATGGTTGTACTACATTCATGATATGATGGTAAAATTGCAGTTTTACTCCTATTTTCTTGTCTTTCTCTCCATATGATTATGCAATGAATTACATTCCTCCGGCAGTTATGTAGGAGCATCTACTAACTTAATCAGATCAAAATGAGCTAGTTATGGCCCATGATAGTGTTCCCATCAGTCGTCTTTTAGAGAAATACATCGTAGCATAGGATGAAAATCACACAAACACTTAAATTTATAAAGCTCGAAAAAAATGTGAGTCTGAGGTCCTTCGCAAGTAGCAAAATCGTAAATTTCAATCACTAATCACAATTATCAATAAAGATATGCAAATATAATCAAATTATTTCTCAAGGTAAATTAGAATAATATGTCAATAAAACCAAGGATGAGAGTACAAAAAGATGGGTTAAAATGGTGATTTGAAACACCAAATTAATCGTAATGTTTAAGCTCTATAACCACTTAAATATTTCAATAGTATCAATCAAACATCTCAAATATCAGAACCAATACAAGCACGGGGTCAAATGTCTGTTTAAGGCTTTAGACACCTTATTTCAAGCCTCAGAGAAACCAAGGCACAACAACAGTAGAGGAACATAGAGGTGCAAGGGCCTCTCACAAGAGAAAGGCACAAGGCCTCATTAAGTCTTCAGCAACGACTAAGTGTAGAGAGAGGAGAAGGAGGGCACGACTCCCGAGGAAGCCAAAACCCCCTTCCTCCCTCTCGGAGTTTCCTTAGAACCAAGTTAGACCCAGGTATCTAGATAAATGGATCCGTTACCCAGACCTGCGGGTGTGTTTGGGCATGCGTGAGAGCACGTGTGAGCGCGGGTGCATTTGGGCGTGTGTGGGTAGGGACTTCACCCCTGTACTCTCAGAGGTGGTAAGCCCAAAACACTTTTTCCTTTTATGTGCCTTTGCGATTTTGTCCCACACGATGTGGGACTAACCTCTCCTTCTTCATGCACAGCAGCAGGTGGATTCAGCTCTAATTCAAGCTACCGTATCTACATTTGTGGTCAATTGGAGTCCTGAAGGGCTTTGTTGGGTCACGCCACTACTGATGGAGGTGGTATCAAGGTTGAAGTCGGTCAAAGAAGGGCTGTCATTGTCAGAGAAGACAGCGGTGATGGTGGAGCTCCGATGGGTACCTGCGAGCACGAAAACAGCCTTGCGGCCCTGTCAAACATGTTCAGAAGCTTCGTCGTATTGAGGCGAGTGCAATGGTGGTGGTTTTATGGCGTGTAGTGGTCAGAGGAGGTCAGATAGTGCCAGAGAAGGTGATGGTGAAGCGTAGTGTTCGATGGGGAAATAGAGGAAGCAAAGCTCCTAATTAGGTTAGGGATCTTGCTCACGATAGTGAGATGAAGGTGTGGGAGGTGGTGGTGTGGCATTTTGTTGGGTGTAACAACCAGATGAAGCTCATTGGAGCTTCATTGGCTGCGAAGAAGATGGAGAGGGAAGGGAAGTGAATGTTGCGTGAACCTAAGTTTTAATGGGTTGGAGGAGATTAGGAGGGTGAGACGAAGAGAGCAGAGGCCTTATCGGGGTGATTTGAGGTAGGGAGCATCTGACATTGACTGGCCAAATGTGAGGAAGGTGACGAAGTTCGATGGAGTAATCGGCAAGGAAGAAGGGGTAGAAACTGCTTAAGCTTTGATGGGCGATGAGCGTGAAGAAGAGAGGGAGAGGATGGCCCTCCCAAGTTGACGATTGGTCGGACGGAGGAAGGAGTTGGAGAAGCTCGCCAGAGCTCAAGTTGCGGACAACCAGAAAAGGGAGAAGAGGAGGTATCTCGGTTGATTCTTGGCTAAGGAAGATGGCCTGATGAGCTAGAACTTATATAGTGCTCATAACTGGGCTCTAATTGAGGAAAGGAGATCTATTTGCTTGGAGAATAGGGCACAAGATACCCACAAATTTCATGGGTTCGCTAAGGCACATCATCGCGAATTAGAAGCTAAGATCTGGTTCAAATGATTATTTGCAGTGTGAACATCAATCCTACCAAAGTTGGTGAGATTTGGTGGTGATTTAATGAGGATTTGAGATGGTCAAAGCATGCCTGTAGGTCGATTGATCTCCAATGGCGGAAGGGGTCATTCTATCAAGAAGAAGAAGAAATTGGGGGGCTAAACGTAAGGAATTTCGAAAGCTAGGGGGTTAGGTGTGAAGAATAGAGTTTCAAAGGACTTGATTGCAAACTAGGTTAACATGAGCTCTAGTTGGGCCCAAATTTTGGCCTTAACTTAATTTGGACCTAAGGAATCTGATGGTGAACTTAGATTTTAGTTTTGACCACGTTTGATCGAGTAATTTACGCAGAATCCCAAATTAGGGTAAAATCCCATCTAAAGCTCTGTCTAAGGTCAAAATGGGTTCAGATGGTCAAACCAAGGGTACCAAAACTCTCAAAATAATTTTCTATGAATTTTAAAAGGTTAAGATGAATTTTATTCTGACTAAAAGCTCTTTAATTCAAGCAGGTCTGAAATTAGGATTTTGGGTGTTGTTTTGGTTCTCAGAATGTGTGAATCCCCATTTTTGTCTGTGTGGACCCACTCTTAGGAATTTAATGGTCAATTGAACTTCAATTAACCCTTGGGAAATCCCATTCTTACTCTACAATTATGATGTGATGTTAAAATTGCAGATTTAACCCTTTTTAATGTCTGCTTCTCAAAATGGATCTGAGTGGAATTACAGCTCTCAGGCGATCATGTAGGAGCATTTGTCACTTGATTTCCACTAATTTAAGCTAGTTATGTCTAATGATGGTGTTACCATCACTCATCACCAACACCATCTCGATGACACTATGCTCCATCGCATCAAGCTCGCCGTCCTCACTGCCACATTGGCGGCTTCATTGCCACCAACTATACCCACCATCGTTGCCGCCTCTAAGTGTCAACTAGACATCACCAGTCGTCTACGGTCTGGCCGCCACCACCACTGAGTCCCTTCATCTTTGGCGCACCTTCGCTAACTCCATGTTGCCGTCAATCGCCCACGTGATGAGCGTACGCGTCCCCAAGGAAGTCCCCTATTTTGTTACAGTTGCAAGGGGCATTAGTTGCAATGATTGGTTGAGGGGGTTGATTGAAGACTTTGATTTTTAGTTTATATATATATTTCTGAATTTACTCTTACACGCTCTCTTTCTCTCTCGCTCCCTTACTCTCTCTGTTTTTTATCTCTCCCCTTTAAACGCTCTGCCATGAACATTTTAGATGGTAATAATTTTCTCGAAACATTATTGGTAAGTTTGTGAGTTTTATGTGGGCTTAATCTATTTCTTATACAGGCTCTTAATCTCTTTGCTTTTGAACATTATTACATGCAATAATTTTTCACGTCATTTTGAACCTAGATGGGAATTTTGTGTGAACATTCCTAGTGAAAATATTGTGAGGTTTATTGGTCTTGTTCCTCCTCATAGAAATGACTTAATCTTTGTGGTTGGATTTAATCAATTTTTTATTGTAGGTTTTCCACCACGCTAAATTCAATGACGTAACCTTCATTTTATTCTTATCTTGTTTAAGCGTAAATTTATCAATCAGCTAACCCTCATGGATCCAATAAAAAATGTATACCAAAAACTATTTTACAAAACTATTCTGTATGAAAAGATGTGAATTTCATATAATGGGTCTTTCATACCACTAAGAACGAAATTGAAGCTTTGAATAATGCTCCAACTCAAAAGAAGAAATATTTTGTGGGAGTTAACCAACGGTCGATGGGACATGGATAGTGGGTGATGCACAGAAATTCACGAAATAAATTTGGTTTAGAAAATCTATCGTTATAGTTGCAAAAATCTAAGATCAAATACAATTTATAATCGAGATGGTGAGTCCCAGGTTGAACTTAGGGAGGCTACGCTTGATTTAAAGATCTGCACTGAGTTTATTTATTTTTGGTTTTTTTTTTGGCTTTATATTTTTTTGTGATTTTATATAAAGAGAACAAAAATAAGAAGCAAGACTAAACTAAGAAACATAATACATATATAGCAAAAATTGATATTATAAATGAATAGTGTTTTATTACAACTACAATGGAGAAAATACAATTATAAGAGAGAGAGTTGAGAATAATATCTTGAGATGGTTGCCCAATGAGACGATGTGCTTGGTGGTGGCCTAGACGACAGAGGTGTGGAATTAGATGACGGGGATGAGATGTAGGAAGAAGACGGGTAGAGGGAGGCTTAGGCCAAGCAGGGATGAATCTGGGATAAGGGATGGAGGTTCTAGAGTACGGGAATGTGGGTGAGGAGGTGGAAGTGATTGTCTACTTGGAATGGGGTTGAGAGAACAACCTTAGGGCACCCTATGAAGGTGGTGAGGAGTTGAAGGAATATAGGGGTAGGAAGGGAGTTTTTCTACTCTACTAAGGCATAGCTCAACCCACAAAATGATTGGATGCAACAAATGCTGAATACCCAAAATTTAATGCTTCAGACCATGCAGCAGGGGATTGATAATAACCTCATCATTAGCCATATCTAGCTTTATTTAGTCACATTCCATCATTAAATGCTCCTACATAACAGCCAGAAGACAGTAATTCATTACACATCCTTTCTAAGAGAATAACAAGAAACCAGGGTTAAAATTATAATTTTACCATCCTTTCTTGAATGCAAAACAATCATGGGATTTCTCAGGGGTTAATTAAAGGTCAAATAGTCATAAATGTCTTATAAGTGGGTCTATGCAGGCAGAAATGGATTTTCACGTATTCCAAGAATTAAATGACATCTGAAACCCTAAAAATAGACCTGCTTAATTAGATGAGGTTTTGGTCAAGATAAAATTCATAAACCTTTTAAAATTCATCAAAAAATATTCTCTAGGGTTTAGCATCTTTGAATTGACCATCAGAACCTGTTCCAACCCAAAATAGTCACATATTGCCCTAATTTAGATTTTTACATAAATTACCCAGTCAAACGAAATCAAAACCTAAATCCAACTTCACCATTGGATTCTTTGGGTTCAAATTAGGTTTGTAACAAAATTTGAGCCCAATCTGAGATCATTTTGACCTAGTTTGCATTTTAGTCCAAGTCTAACTCTTAATCTCCCAAATAACCACTAAGCTTTTGAATTTATTACAAAAAGCCTCCTATCTTTGTCATCATCTTCGCAAAAAGGTCCTTGCTGCCTCCATGTCGTACTCCTACAACTCCGGCGACCTTCAATCAGAGTTTTCTCCCTGATTTCACGCTTAATCTCTTCCAAATTTGGAAGTGAGATTCCTAAGAGATTTCTTTACAAATCGAACATATTCGTGGGCTCCAATTCTTTCCCAATCTCTCATGCGAACGCATGAGAGATGTGGGTATCATTCTCCAGCAAGCCTATTAAGCTTGGAAGCTTGGTCTCCAAGCCTTAAAACTCCTTCCCACGGCCTATAAAAGGAGCAGGGGCAAGAACCCTAGCTATTCAGCTAGGTTTTAGGCCAAAAACCTCTTCAAATCCCTATCTCCGACCTCCTCCAACCTACGCTCCGGCGGACCTTCTCGACCTCCCTCCTCCACGCCTCCAACAGCCAAATTGGAAGCACAGCGACCTTCCCCATCTTCTTCCACGTCTCGCCAGCCACTGCGAAAGTGTTCTCCCTCTCTCTTCGCCGCCGTCTCCCTCATGGAGGGTTTGTCTTCCCAATGTCTGGCAATCACACCGGCATGGGAATCTCCCTTATTTCATCCTTAATTTAGTTCCTCTCAACTCCTTTCCTTAGGTTTTATTTATCCCCTAAAATCCAAAAATCAACCCTCGACCTAACCACCATCCACCTTCGTCTCCACCTTCGGCCACACATTCGGCGAGGTACTCCGCACGCTACACACTACCAAACACCTCGCCACCACTTCCTACACCTTCGCCACACCACCACGAACAAAAGCCCTAAGATATTTCGCCCTATTGTATACCCAAACACTCCGTCAACCAACCCTCCACACACGCGTCGTTCCTGACTCTATCCGGCCATCTCACGCTCTCTCACACCACAAGATCACCACCACCGCACTCCTTGTCCATCGACGATGCTCACGAGCTATTCTAATGTGGCCAAGAGGCCGTGTTTGTGACTTGTAAGTTCCACCATCCACCACCGTCACCGCCATTACCGCCACCACATTCTTCGAGTTCCAGGTCATGTTGGCCCTAGGTGACACCTCCAGGCAATGTGGGATCACTTAAGGACCACTCCTAGGTGGTCAATTTGAGACCACATCACCTGCGGGTATGCCAATTGAGGACACATCTTCAGCTATTGGCACTCGTGAGAAAAGGCTTGTGGGATAGTCCCACATCGTGAGGATAAGAGTGCGTCAACACACATATATTGTATTTGTGTTCTAGGCTTACTGCCTCAAAACACGAGGGTGAGGTCCTCCTTACCCGCCTTCACTGACCCGACCCGACCTACTGTCTTCACTCCTCGACTGCGACCATGCTCACAACCCTGGACCCGGGTACGCGCTTGACCTGAATACCTGATTTGATTGCCTGGTTTCAGTGAAGAGAAGAGGAAGAGAGAGAGAAAGAGAGAATAGGTTCCTCCCTTATGTGTGAAGAGGTTAAGAAGAAGAGGGACGAAAGGCAGAAGAAAAGAAGAGAAAGAGAAGGAAGAGAAGCCAAAGAAGAAGCTAAGGAAAGGAGCTGTGCCAACAAAAGAAAGAACAGCAGAAGAAGAAGAAACACTGTGGAAACGACATTTAAGTCATCTAATTTATTGTTCATTCATTTGGTTCTCCAGTAATTGCTATATATATGTTAGACTAATAATTGGTGATTCAAATCACCATTATTTTGCCTTAGATATCTTTTTACCTCATTTGATTCTTGATATAATCATGCTATACATTGAATATTAGCCTTCGAATAATTAATTGTGCTCATTTATATTATTTGATTGAGATTAGTGCGTGAATTTAATACTTGCTCCCTGTGTTCGACCTTGGACTTAAAATTCGAGTAATAAATTGTATTTGTTGACGAGCGATTTTGGTCTATACTACAACATATTAATCTTAAACGTCGATTTCGTGTGCTAAACATTTTGGTGCTGTTGTCGGGGAGCAACGTGCAATTTACCGCTATTCTTTGCTTTATCTGATTATATTTGAGCACTAACTTGCCCTATTTGTTTCTTGTGATTTTGCAAGGTACTTGACGAGGAGATCTTTCGCGCAATTAGCCACTCCCAGGGCAGGTAATCTTTGTTCTTCCCTAATCAACCTCTTAATCTTGGGAAGATAAAAAAGGAAACAATCAATTAGGAATCATTTGCCTTATTTTCATAGTAAATCATCATTTAAAAAGGCAAGTTTCCTAATTTGTGAAAAAATTTCATATCTGATTGAAGTTTTGAAGTGATTCTGTTTAGAATTCCCTACCCTATTTCTTATACCTATTAGGGATTACGCTTAAGTTCTAAGCATCTTGGATTTCTCACCTTCTTGTTTGAAGTCCAAGGTGTACATCTTGAGATTTAATTAGACTTGAAATAGAGCCAACTAGGGTTTCTACATTAGGGTTTGAAGTGTTAGAACACATTTGCCTATAGTAAGAGAATAATTCCTCCCTCATTTGTGTGCTACCCAAGCCCTTTTTGAAAATATCTAATCAAGAAAAACCCTAAAAATTAGGCTCTAAAATCACTTGAACCCTAAAATCTTGGACCTAATAAATTGAGAGTCATTCAGGGTGATTTCTAGGTCTTGACCTAGATTTCATTTTGCCATCTTTAGGGCAGGTCAGGTGAAGTTGACCTACATTGTAGGCCAACCAACCTCCAAATTAGGTCACAAGTCAAATCAACTTCTAAATCAGGTGAGATTCAAGGCACAAATTAGGACTTAAAATTGGTAGACTTAAGGTCTTAAGTCTGTACATTTTGATCTACTTGGAACCGTAGTGACAAGGAAGGTCGGGTGGGGGAAACCCTGTAACCCGTGGGGACGCTCTACCGTGTAGGGGTCTTTATGGGGCTCTCCCTTCCTGGCTACCCAGGTATCTCTCGGGTGTGCAGATTTCTGATTTAAAGGTATCATCTGCCTCGAAATTACCTTATTCATCCAAAAATCTTTGGGTGCCTCGATTGGGTCTAAATAACATCCAGTCCTTCATTTTCTCACTAGAACACACACAGGAAGGTCCTTAGGTTTTTAACCTAAGTAACCTCACTAGATCTTCTTGGGAATCTCTTTCAGATCTAATCAACTTCAATCTAACTTGAGCTTGATTCTTCATTTCGATCCACCACCTGATTCAAAAACGCAACCTAACATGTTAGCAGACCCATTTGAGGATATGTAGGTTAATGTTTCAAACACAACAAATTTCATTGCAGAACAGACACAACAAATTTTGACACAACTAGAAAATGGTTCAACTTGGAATGTTCTCATGCCAAGATACTAGGAAATTGAAAGATGGCATAATGGTGAGTATATCTTATGTAGATTTGAGCCATCACTGTGGAAAATACACCAAGATGACCTTGGAAGAAGAGACAAGATGATGCAGATGTTAAATTGTGTTATCAATCAAAGACATCAATACATCCCTGAGACATCTTGGGGTAATCAACATAATTTCCCAAATCTCAGGTTTGAGGATCAAGGTTATTATGGATCCCCCACCCAAATGGAATTTGATTCAAATTACATACAGATTGACACGCCTGATCTTGAGATGGGTTGAGAGGAGCCGATTGCAGGTGTTCCCGATTCCAAACCGGCCCTAGGTAACCAGGAACTGGTCCATCGAGCTTAGATTTCCTAGACACCTGTGAAAATAAGATTGCGTCAAAACCTCTCGAGGGTGTAAATTCCGTCCCTTGTTCTGATAAGGTGACTCTCAAGAACAATCCTAACATCCTTGTAGAGCGCAACCTAGATTCTAGTGATTCAACCCACACCCTTAACCTAGAATCTGGATTTGAGCCTTATTAGGAGGATTATAAGGTCCTGTGTGATACAAGTCAGATTTTGAATCCAGAATACGATTCAGGGCTCGTATTTGATGAGTACACCTCTTCAAACTCCTCAGACATACATATTGATTTTCAGAAGTCACTCGAATTTACGATACAGAAACAAGGAACTGGAAGAGTTGGATTTTGATTGGGTCTTCCCTACAAGCCAAGAACCCGAGCCTATACCTACTAGGAACACCTTTTCAAGCTTGAAATTTGAAATTAGGTTAGATCCAAGTCAGGTTGCTGAGTCTACATCCCTTGATTTATTCCATGGTGGAACCTCTGATCCCAAATTAGATTCAGAACACGATCTTCGCAAGCTCTCTAACGATTTCGAATCTTACTCTGACATCGGAGAATTATTGTTTCCTAATGAATTCAAATCAGTTTATGACCTCAGCGACCACAACCCATCTTTTGATTCTGATGTTGAGGGCAATGATTTAAAAGAAAACACCTCTTTTGCACCATATACAAAACCTTCCAAAACTCACTTTCAATCCCGACCCGCAACCGAACACAATTTCGACTCTGATTCTCCTCTCGATGATCTGGTAGCACATGATTCTCCTCCACATTTCAATCGGGTTTCGAATATTGATCATACTACAAATCATGCCTCATCCTTCTCTGATCACCCTCTTAGGGACTCACATCCTCCATAGATCCATTCTCTTTGGAAGATCCCTACTTTTACCAGGCTAATTACACTCAGCCAAACCCTGGATTTACATTTCCACATCTTTTCAAGTTTCAAAGTATCTGGTGGGCACTGCATCTACTGATTCACATCCATCAACCCACCAGACTGATTGGGTTTGGGCTGCATCATCAACCTGTCAATTTGAACAAGCACCTGATTGGACCAACCAGGCTATTGATCAAGGTGTTTGTTCTACAAAATTCGTATGATTTAACCACTCCTCCATGACCATGTTCTGCTCGGTTGAAGACGTTGAATTTAGCGCTTAACGGGAGGCAACCCATCATTTTAAAAACCTGAGAACCTTTTGATTATCCTTTTGAGCTTCACGTCTACTGCACTCTGAGTTCAGTTTTAGAACAGTCAACTCCACCTTTGGTACTCGTACCAGAGCTTGAAATCATTCGCAATAGTCATCCTGACCCGTTCGCCCACCTGTTTATCCTGTTCTAATCCTTGAACCACATGGATTTCATTCCCTTTGGTTTACAATGAGGACATTGCAAAACTTAGGCATGGGGGGGTGTTATAGTGTAAACACATAAAAATTCAAATTTCTGAAGGGTTCTCATAAAAAATTACATATTCCAAAATCAAAAAAATTGAAAAAAAAATAAAAGTGGAGAAAGGGGAGGAAATTTTCTGAGATTAATTGCATATCATTTGGAGGAAAAGAGGAGGTGATTTTACATGTTAAAAAAGAGCTACAATTTGAAACAAAAATGTGATAGTCATTAGTAAAAGAGAATAGAATCTACTTAAGTTCTATATCAAATAAAAAGAAAAAAAATAAGTCCAAGAATAATATAGAAACAAAGAGATTAGTATGAGTGCTGATCTTAGGCCTCTTGGGCTTGTTTTAGGGCTTAAAAATTCATGTATCCGTTAAGATTTGGATAATTCGCAGGAGGTTGAGGAAAATGCTAAGCTTATGTATTAGGTCTAAGGCTTAGGGTTTATTCGGCCTCGTTAACTGACCTCTGGTTTGCGAGACTCGTTAACCTAAGCACCCTAATCCACACATAGTCTGGTTCAGTGCGCTTAATAATCAAAATCACGTAAAGGTGTTACTTCTATTTTGAAAAAGCTACCTAGATTAGGAGTAACTTATCAACATAAGTTGATTTGGATGAATTCCCGGCATGGAGAGGTGGGAAATTCCCCTCGAAGATGCGTAATAACATGCCGTCTCCTCGGTGCTTGTCTCTTAGGATATCTAAATATCCTACCAGGGGCACGTAAGCACCTTATTCTGATTCAGGTACCATGGGCGAGATTATCCCGAAATCTCGATCGCGAGGGTCTGGATTTAGCTACAGAATGCCATGGGTGGCATTATCTCAAAGTGTCGAAAGCCAGGGCTCTGGGGGTTGCCATGGGCGGTGTTATCTCAAAACATCGATTGTTAGGGACCCTGCGAGGATTGACGGCGGGAACAAGGAATCTGATACAGAATGTGTTTTTGAGCCAATATGAAGCTAAAAATAAAGAAAAAGAGAGAGAAAACTCTCCAAAAGTGCAAGAATACTTCTATCCCTCTCTCTTACAAAAACGCACTGCAAACTGAACCTAGACTAACCATGTTTTAAGCACTAGTGCTTTAACCACGGAGTTCAACGAACCTTAAGTTAGTTCTTATGGGCCTTAGAAACCTTCGCGGCAGATTAAGGCTAAAGCTGGTCAGGTCTGGATCTTGATTGGTACTTGAATGCCTCTAAGTCTACTATTAGCATTCTGATCTAATTTTTAAAAAGAAGAAAGAATCGAGACTTTGAACATCAAGGCATGGGCTAGAATTTGAGTTAATTCTGTAAGATTTTGCTAAGGGACTAGCAAAAGTTAGGCATGGGGGTATGATGATAACGTCATCATCAGTCATATCTAGCTTTATTTAATCATATTCCATCATTAAATGCTCCAACATAACCGCAAGAAGATAGTAATTCATTGCACATCCTTTCTAAAAGAATAACAAGAAACTAGGGTTAAAATTACAATTTTACCATCCTATCATGAATGTAGAACAATCACAAGGTTTCTCAGGAGTTAATTAAAGGTCAAATAGTCATAAATGTCCAATAAGTGGATCCATGCAGACCAAAACAAGTTTTCATGCATTCCAAGAATTAAATGACATCTGAAATCCTAAAAACAGACTCGCTTAATTAACTCAGGTTATGGTCAAGATACAATTCACATAAACCTTCTAAAATTCATAAAAAATTATTCTCTATGGTTTAGCATTTTTGAATTGACCATCAGAACCCGTTTTGACCCAAAATAGAGTCACAGACAGACTATTACCCTAATTTAGGTTTTTACATAAATTACCCTATCAAACGAGGTCAAAACCTAAATCCAACTTCACCATTAGATTCCTTGAGTTCAAATTAGATTTGTATCAAAATTTGAGCCCAATCTGAGATCATTTCGATCTAGTTTGCATTTTAGTCCAAGTCTGACTCTTAATCTCCCAAATAACCCCTAAGCTTTTGAATTTATTACAAAAAACCCCCTATCTTTGTCATCATCTTTGCAAAAAGGTCCCTGTCGCCTCCATGTCGTACTCCTACAACTCTATCAACCTTCAATAAGAGTTTTATCCCAATCTCACGCTCAATCTCTTCCAAATTTAGAAGGGAGATTCCTAAGAGATTTCTCTATAAATCGAACCTATTCGTGGGCTCCAATTCTTTCCTAATCTCTCATGCGAATGCATGAGAGATGTGAGTATCATTCTCTGGAAAGCCTACCAAGCTTGGAAGCTTGGTCTCCAAGCCTTAAAACCTCTTCCCATGGCCTATAAAAGGAGCAGGGGCAAGAACCCTAGCTATTCAGCAAGGTTTTGAGCCAAAAACCTCTTCAAATCCCTATCTCCGACCTCCTCCGACCTACGCTCCAGCGGACCTTCTCAACCTCCCTCCTCCGCGCCTCCAACGACCAAATTGGAAGCGCAGTGACCTTCCCCATCTTCTTCCGCATCTCGCCAGCCACTGCGAGAGCATTCTCCCTCTCTCTTCGCCATCGTCTCCTTCACGGAGCGTTCGTCTTCCCCACGTCCGGCAATCACACCGGCGTGGGAATCTCCCTTATTTCATCCTTAATTTAGGTCCTCTCGACTCTTTTCATTAGGTTTTATTTATCCCCTAAAATCCAAAAATCAACCCTCGACCTAACCACCATCTACCTTCGTTTCCACCTCCGGTCGCACATCCGGCGAGGTCCTCCGCACGTTACACACTACCAAACACCTCGCCACCACTTCCTACACCTCCACCACACCACCACGAACAAAAGCCCTAATCTATTTCACCCTATTATCCACCCAAACACTCTATCAACCAACCCTCCACACACGCGTCGTTTCCAACTCTATCCAGCCATATCACGCCCTCTCACGCCACAAGATCACCACCACCGCACTCTTCATCCATCGACGATGCTCATGAGCTATTCTAATGTGGCTAAAAGGCCGTGTTTGTGACTTGCAGGTTCCGCCATCCACCACCATCGCCACCATTACCGCCACCACATTCTTCGAGCTCCAGGTCGTGCATGCCCCTGGTGACACCTCCAGGCAATGTGGGATCACTTAAGGACCACCCCCAGGTGGTCAATTTGATACCATATCAAATGCAGCTACGCCAATTGAGGACACATCTTCAGCTACTGGCACTCGCGAGAAGAGGCTTGTGGGATAGTCCCAAATCGTGAGGACAAGAGCACGCCAACACACATATATTGTATTTGTGTTCTGGGCTTACTGCCTCAGAACATGAGGGTGAGGTCCTCCTTACCCACCTTCACTAACCTGACCCGACCTACTGTCTTCACTCCTCGACTGCGACCACGCCCGCAGCCCTGGACCTAGGTACGTGCTTGACCCGAATACCTGATCCAATTGCTTAGTTTCAGTGAAGAGAAGAGGAGGAAGAGAGAGAGAAAGAGAGAACGGGTTCCTCCCTTGTGCGTGAAGAGGTTAAGAAGAAGAGGGACGAAAGGCAAAAGAAAAGAAGAGAAAGAGAAGGAAGAGAAGCCAAAGAAGAAGTTAAGGAAAGAAGGAGCCGTGCTGACAAAAGAAAGAACAGCAAAAGAAGAAGAAACACTGTGGAAACAACATTTAAGTCGTCTGATTGTAAAATCAGACGTCTGATTTACTGTTCATTCATTTGGTTCTCCGGTAATTGCTATATATGTGTTAAACAAATAATTGGTGATTTAAATCACCATTGTTTTGCCTTAGATGTCTTTTTGCCTCATTAGATTCTTGATATACTCATGCTATAATTAAATATTAGCCTTTGAGTAATTAATTGTACTCATTTATATTATTTAATTGAGATTAATGCGTGAATGCAATACTTGCTCCCTATGTTCGACCTTGGACTTAAAATTCGAGCAATAAATTATATTTATTGACAAGCGATTTTGGTCTGTACTACAACGTATCAATCTTAAACACTGATTTTGCACGTTAAATAGGGATGAGCCAGTTGTCTTGATTTAAGGCTTATAGACCCAAGGTGGACCCAAAGTTGACCAAAGACAACTTAATTCACTCTCACCTCAATTTGTTCCTAACCCGAGACATCAAAGGCAGTGTCCCCAAGCTGCACCTCCATACCAAGCTGTCCCCAAGATATTCACATTTATTTATTTGTTCACATTTTATTTGGGGCATATTTGACTCATCTTCTTTTGGTACGAGGTACGCGTATTTGGAGACATCTTGCCGCACCAGCCTCAAAGATCAGGCGATCCTTGATGTCACCAAAGGGCCACACATTGGGAGCATCATAGCCGTCGCATGCACAATTGAGGTGGATCTTGAGCCACGATTCGAAGGAGAACATTTCAAGGGAGTTGCAATCGTCATCTCCTCCATTTTGAGTAGATAGAATTTAGGTTTTAGAACTTTATTTTTTCTTTATTTTTGCACATTCATTCATTGGAAGACCCTTGTTCTGGGGTAAATTTTGAGGGGTTTGTTCCCTGACCTTCTTTTAGGCCCCTGCATGGGTAATTTTTCAGGAGTTTGTTCCCCTTTGTTTAGGTTTAGGTTTTTCTTTTATTTTGTGGTTTGTTTATCCTTTATTTATTTGAGCATAAGTTGGTAAAAAAAAAACACAAGCTACCTACTAGAAGGTGCCTGCCCCTAGGGACAACCATTTAGGATTGTATGAGCACCAACTACACTTTATTTTTTGCATTGCGTGCATTCTTGCATTGTTGATTGCTAAAAGCAAGCATGCATCTTCTTACTTTGCACCCATATCTTGATCATGCATTTGCATCCGGATTTAATTGCAAGACCACCTAATTGTCTTGAAACGATTTAACAAGGTGGTCACATTAAAGCTTCCGAAAAGGACTAACTAAAGGAGGAACATTAAAACCCAAGGAGTTGATTTGAGACATTATGCTACGGCTCAATTCAAACTCAAACTTTTACGGTGTATGCACACTTGTTTAATCTTTGCATCAAGGCACGCATTTAGACACTCCTAGGTTTTTGAGTTGCTAGGAAAGAACCCTCCTACCATTGGATACCAAAGTGCTTGAAACTTAAGATCAAAGGTTTTGTAACTCCAAAGAGGGGGATACCCTATCATGGATTTTTGCGAGTAGTTAAGAAGCATTGCGAAAGCACAACTTCAAAGGAAGGCTTAGGCCTACTTGCATCCCTTGACATTCCATCCATGGAGTACTTTACCATTTGAACTTTAGGGTAGAGCACCTAAGTTCCAACTATGTCTTCATTAAGGCATTTCATATGTCAACAATAGGCACGTAATTGATTAGGTAATTTATATTGTCACCTACAACTGGACTGAAATCTCAAAGGCCTTAAGAGATTAAAGGCATAAAAAGTCCTTTAGAATTGTGTTTGCGTTGTTAGTGTATGCTTGGTAGGCGATCTTTGAGGAGACAACTTATGTTTAATTCAGAACCTGAAAGAATCCTTAGGAAAGCCAACCAAGAGAGAAGAGAGATGACCGAGGAAGGAGAAAATAGGATTGTGGAAAACCAACGATCTTTAAGTGACTATTTTATCCCTACCAACCAACCTGGCCATACACTGAGAAGACCTGGGGGGAACAATCCTTATGAAATCAAGTGTAGTACCATATCTTTGTTTCCCTCATTCTATGGTACTTCTAGGGAGGACCCCTACAGGCATTTGGAGGAATTCACCGAGGTTTGTTCCACAGTGAGATTGTAGGGTGTTACCGATGACGCCCAAATGCAAACTCTCTTTCCCTTCTCCCTCAAGGATAAGGCGAAACATTGGTATCGCACTCTAGATGGTAGAGTGGGTACTTAGAATGCCTTGAAGGGAGAGTTTTTGAAAAAATACTTCCCCATGAGCAAAACTAATCACTATAGGAGATAAATCATAGGTTTTTCTCAACAAGATTGAGAGCAATTTCATGATGCATGGGAGCGCTTTAAAGATTTGTTACGCTTATAGCCCCATCATCAGGTGCCAAGATGGAAACTTGTAGAAAGGTTCTACATTGGTTTAAATGATAAGCACATGCAAACAGTGGATGGTGCCTATGCGGGAACCTTTCTCACAAAAACTGAAGATGAGGCTTGGGAGCTTTTTGAGACCTTGAGTGAGAATTCTATCCACATAAATTCTGCCTATTTGAATAGGAAACCCACTCTTATGCAATGAAAGATTGAGGCCAATGAGGCTAGGGATACCTAGAATTTAGCCTTCTAAATTCAATTCTTGAACCAAAATATGGAAAGGCTTATGTCAAACCCTAACCAATTAATGCCAAATGCCTCCACTTCCCAATCTTTTGAATGCTCCATTTGCCAAGGAAATACTCATGCTACTGTTGATTGCCACTTGGCCTCCCAATTCCCTAAGCTTGTACAGGTGGACTTGAATGTCGCCCAAGGGCTCCATCCTAGACCTCGTAATGACTCTTTTTCCAACACTTATAATGAGGGTTGGAGAAACCAACCCAATTTTTCATGGAGACAAGGGAATGTTTCCAATTCAGGGAATTACAAACCTTGACCCTTTCAGACTTAATAGTATAATCAACCTCCTAACCTCTCCCAACCACCCAAGCCTCTAAGATGGATGACCTTAAGGCCATGCTGAAGGCCATGCAGGAGAATCAAAGCATGATCATCCAATCTCATGACAAGGCAATCAATGAGATGAAATCCCAAATAGGACACCTTGACGAGGCTGCAAGCAAAAGGGAGATTAGGAAGCTTCCTAGTTCCTCTGAGGAGAACCCTAAAGGGAAAGGGATTCTCTTTAGGGAGCATGCCCAAGCGGTGACTATTCTGAGGAATGGGAAAGAAATTTCCAAACTTGATTCTCCTATAGTCCCAACCTCTGAAAACCCATCCACCTCGATTTTCGCCTCCATTGGAGAAGAGCTGCCC
This sequence comes from Thalassia testudinum, assembly GCA_037157565.1. NCBI lineage: Eukaryota > Viridiplantae > Streptophyta > Magnoliopsida > Alismatales > Hydrocharitaceae > Thalassia > Thalassia testudinum. The sequence continues at coordinate 5,597,151 of JAZHRO010000014.1, forward strand.
AACTCTCCTCCACTTGAAATCACCGCACCGAAAGAGGTTGTCCCTATTCCACCCCTTACCCGACATGACAACCCTTCCACCAAGAGTCTGAGAGTGCCCTTTCCAGAGTGCTTATCCGACTTTGGGTAGACTTCTGCTAGCTCATCTGGAGCCAAAGATAGGACGAACGAAATCATGGAGACTTTCAAGCAAGTGCAGATTAACATGCCTTTGCTTGAGGCTATCAGGCAGATTCCGCCTATGCCCGCTTTCTAAAGGACCTGTGCACGAAAAAGCTAAAATCGAGGAAACAGGTCCAATCAAAAGTTGTCCTGCCTGATTCTATTAGCTCAATTATACAACATGGGACACCCAAAAACTTAAGGACCCAGGAGCCCTATATATCTCGGTGGTCATTGGCGACTTACATATAGATGAGGCTCTGCTTAATTTGGGTGCGAGGGTAAACATCCTTTCGAGCTACGTATATGAACAACTTGGAGGTGGTAATCTGAAGCCTTCCCCCGTAATCCTCCAAGTTGAAGATTGATCCTTGAAGACACCACGGGGCCTATTGGAAGATTTCCTTGTGAGAGTGGAGGATTTCTTCTTCCCTGTTGACTTTCTGGTATTGGACACTGACCCTACCAACAAACCAACCAAGCCTTCTATCATCTTGGGTCACCCTTTTCTTGTGACTTCTAATGCTTCAATTAATTGTCACACCGGGGCATTAAAAATGGGCTTTGGGAACAGGAAAATTCGTTAATGTATTTGATGCTTATAAACAAGCTGGATATGAGGATTGTTCCCAAGTTGAGGTGGTAGATGACCTGATTGAAGAGACAATGATAAACGCCAGTTTATCATCATTTTTATGCATTAAAACAAACTTAGCTCTTAGGATTTTGCTCCGCAAACGGGTTTTTGGGCTGCATTTAGGCATCAAGTAGGTTAGGCATGCATTGCACTTTTTATTATCTTTTTAATGTATTTTTGTGAGTGTTAGGGATATGCAGATTGTCAGAACTCCAAAACCCTAGCACTCAGGAAGGCAATTGGTGAAGAAGAAGCTCATACTAACTGGAACTCAGCTTGATCCAGCTCACCATAGCTGGATTCCAGCTCACTTGAACTAGGGTTATCTCATCTTAGCTCCATTCAGCTCATCTTAGCTGAATGGCAGCTCAAGAGAGCTCATCTTAGCTCACCCTAGCTCAGGTCAGCTCAGATCCAGCTCAACTTAGCTGAGTCTAGCTCATCTCAGCTCCCATTAGTCCACAGGGAGCTCTAGCTACCTCATCTGAGTTGACTGGAGTTCACCCCAGCTCAGGTCCAACTACATCCAGCTCTACTCAACTCCGGCCAACTAAAGATGACTTCATTCCAGCTTAGGAAGCTCAAGTCCAACTCCCGGGAACTCAGCTTAGCTCAACTCAGTTGAGCTAAGCTACTTTAGTTGCCTCACCCAGCTCACCTCAGCTCCTTTCAGCAGAAGCCAGCTTGCTTTAGCTTGGCTTAGTAGCTAGCAAAGAACTAGCAAGCCAAGCCAGCTAAGGTAGCTCCTTGCAGCTCTCTTCAGCAACCACCAGCTCTAGTGCAGCTCAAGATGACTACCTCCAGCTCTTCTCCCTGAAAACCCTAGCTCCAAATGCCTCCAACTCTACTCCCTACTAGCTAAGCTAGCTAAGCTGCTTAACTTAGCTAGTCCACCTCCATGGCACCAAAACCTACTACCCTACTACCTAAGCTCCAGCAAAAAGACCACATACTCCTACTTTATTTTGGTGCCAACTATCCCTTCCATCACCACCCTACATCCACCATCAAAACCCATCTCCACTCTCCATTTTTTCCCTCCAAAATTGCCTTCTAGAAGGCATTTTTGGAGGGAAAACCAAGGCACCTCTTCATTTCCCTCCCATTTTTTCCTCCGAAAATATCCAAGCACCCCTTCATTTCCCTCCAAAAAAATACCATAACCACCCCCCTTCCCATCCTATAAATATCCTACCCTACCACCACATAATTCCCATCCTCCATTAGTGCATTTTTCTACCTATACCCACCTACACCTACGGAAAAGGAGTAGAGAAGAAGATTAAAGGGGCACATCACTAGCCCTTTTGGTGCCTTCTTCTCCCCACTCTTTTCAACTTGGGCCACGCCAAGGAGGAGGACTTCTCTACTTCAAGGAGGACGGCCAGGCAAAGGAGAAGGACCTAGGGTGGACGTCCACCCTTGGAGAGAAGCTTAGGGCACACCCCCTTAGGACTTGCTTTGGAGGACATCACCTTGGCGGAGCATAGCAAGGAAGGAGTTGGAGGACTCTTTTCAAACTTGGGAGCTACCAAGCTTGGAGCAAGAAGCCCTCTTCTTCACCATCTATCTAGAGGATTTGTGTTTTCTTTTATTTATTGCAATTTTTCTAGTAGTAGAAGCATTCATCTACTAGGCTTTTTTGTAAAACACTTTTTCATTAATCTAATTGCCTTCTTTGCAATTTCTTTAGTTGCATTTTTAATTGCTTTGTTTTTAGCATTCTTCACTCCCTCTCCCTAATTATTCTAGGCCTCCACTTGCCTAGAGTGAGCTTAGGGAGAGGCTCTACTTGCCACTTTAGTAGTATATTGAGTTGAAGTGTAAGTTACTTTCCCGCCACAATTTCGCATGTTGCCTTAATTTCAAAAACATAAAAATGATATATTGAAAAAGACCAAAAAGAAAGTTGAGATTTATATTCCAAGCAAGATAATTAATTTTGCAAACATATTGCCTCCTTGGACGACCCTAGATATCCCACTATCTAGGTTTATAAATTTAAGAGTTGATCGATTTTGCACGTTACAACGACGTATTTTACAAACCGCGTAAAATCCGTGTCAGACAACTCCTACAATTTTATGTGTTGACCCCCTTCAGCATGTCATGCTAAATGAGCATTCCCATCTTTTGGAGCAATGTGAAGGGGATGTACTAGAACTTGAGGAGTTGCTTGGAGTTTCTACTGAGTCTCTCTCCCCATCATACTTGCCTAAGGTAGATCTACTACCGGAGATGGAGACATCTATTATGAAACCCTCAACCATACAAGCCCTCGACCTTGAACTGAAACCCCTCTCGGACACTCTCAAGTATGTATTCCTTGGGCCAAATGATGCACTCCCTGTAATCATCTCATCTACGCTAGCTGAGGTGCAAGAGGGAGCCTTGTTAGACTGCTCATCAAGGCATAAGGAAGCCATAGCTTGGACAATCGTTGATATTAAGGGTATAGACTCTACACTCTACATGCATCACATTTATACTGATGATTCCATCAAACCATTTCGAGACTTGCAGAGACATCTTAACCCAAACATGAGGGAGGTGGTTAAAAAGGAGATTCTGAAGTGGTTGGATGATAGGATCATATATCCCGTCATGGATAGCAAATGGGTTAGTCCAATCCATGTGGTGCCTAAGAAGGCAGGCTTTACGGTAGAAACCAATGACCAGGGAGAACAAGTGGTGACCGGATCCTCAACTGGTTGGAGGGTCTGCATAGACTACCGCAAATTGAACACCGCTACCTAGAAGGATTACTTTCCATTGCCCTTTATTGATTAGATCCTCGAGATATTGGCAGGGAATAAGTATTTTTGCTTTTTGGACAAATATTCTGGGTATAACAAAGTTGTAGTCTTCCCTGATGACTAGGAGAAGACAACTTCCACGAGTCCTTACGGTACCTTTGCATTCAGGCATATGCCGTTTGGATTATGTAATGCACTGGCAACCTTCCAGCGATGTATGATGTCCATTTTTTCGGACATGATTGACGAGTGTATCGAGGTTTTTATGGATGACTTCTCCATTTATGGCTCATCTTTCAACCAGTGTCTCCTTCACTTAGAGACTATGCTAAAGAGATGTAAGGAGACTGGTTTAGTCTTTAACTAGGAGAAGAGTCATTCATGGCACAGAAAGGCATTGTACTTGGGCATGTTGTGTCTGAGAGGGGCTTAGAAGTAGATAAGGCCAAGGTTGATTCTACTTCCAAACTTCCATTGTTTAACAACGTCAAACAGATTTGATCCTTTCTTGGCCATGCAGGCTTTTATAGGCGCTTTATTAAGAATTTCAGCAAAATTTCTAGGCCACTTTGTGACCTACTGGCAAAGGAATCCTCCTTTGATTTTGATGCAAATTGCGCCGAGGCCTTTCACACTCTAAAGGGGGCCTTGATCTCTACGCCTATTCTCCGAGCTCCTGACTGGACAATCCCATTTGACCTAACGTGTGATAAACGCCAGTTTATCATCATTCTTATACATTAAAACAAACCTAGCTCATAAGATTTTACTCTGCAAATAGGTTTTTGGGTTGCATTTAGGCATAAATTAGGTTAGGCATGCATTTTACTTTTTATTATCTTTTTTATATGTTTTTGTGAGTGTTAGGGACAAACAGATTGTCAAATCCCTAGAACCCTAGCACTCAGGAAGGCAATTGGTGAAGGAGAAGCTCAAACTAGCTAGAACTCAGCTTGATCCAGCTCACCATAGCTAGAATCCAGCTCACTTGAGCTAGGGTTAGCTCATCCTAGCTCCATTCAGCTCATTTCAGCTGAATGGTAGCTCAAGAGAGCTCATCTTAGCTCACCTTAGCTCAAGTCAACTAAGATCCAGCTCAACTTAGCCGAGTCTAGCTCATCTCAGTTCCCATCAGTTCACTGGGAGCTCTAGCTAGCTCAACTGAGTTGACTGGAGTTCACCTCAGCTCAGGACCAGCTACATCCAGCTCCACTCAACTCCAGCTAGCTGAAGATGACTCCATCTTAGCTAAGGAAGCTCAAGTCCAACTCCCGGGGACTCAGCTTAGCTCAAGTTAGTTGAGCTAAGCTACCTTAGCTACTCCAACTAGCTAGGTCATCCTCGGGAGCATTAGACCCAGCTCACCTTAGCTCCTTTTAGCAAAAGCCAGGTTGCTTTAGCTTGGCTTAGCAGCTAGCAAAGAACTAGAAAGCTAAGCCAGCTAAAGTAGCTCCATGCCACCCTCTTCAGCAGCTACCAGCTCCTTCCATCAAACCCTAGCTCCAATTGCCTCCTCCTCTACTTTGCTACTAGCTAAGCTAGCTTAGCTAGCTTAGCTTAGCTAGTCTCCAGCTCCCTTGGCAATCCACTACCTTAATACCCTACCTAACTAGCTCCACCAACTAAGCCCACCTAAGACCACCTAAGCTAGCTCCACCTCCACTCTAAGTTGGCGCCACCACCATCACCACCTTTCACCCCTCAACCACCACTAAAGGGCACCAAAATGTTGACGCCAAGACCACCCTAACTACCCCCTTTTTTGGTGCCAACTTCACCTCCCATATCCACCATACACCTATCCCTTCAAGCCATCACCACCTTACACCTACCCACCTTCTAGAAGCCTCCCATAGTTGGTGCCAAAACCATGGCACCTCTCCATGGTGGCGCCAACCTATGGTGCCTCTCCACCACCATAACCATCACCACCACATTCCTTAAGGTGGCACCAAACACCCTCCACCATAGGACCACCTAACCACCTCCTAGAACCCATCTTAGCCCTACATCTAACCCACGCCAACTACCCCCTCTCCACCTCTGTAAAAACCCTCCTAACCACCACTAAAAACTCATCCTCCCTTAGTTTAATTCCACCTTATACCCACTTATAACCCACGACCAAGAAGAAGAAGGAAGGAAGAAGATTAAGGAGGCTATCCCTTACCTCCTTGGTGCCTTCTTCCTCTCCATTCTTCTCCTTGTGCCACACCAAGGAGGAGGAGCATTCCACTAGGAGGATAGCCAGGCAATTGGAGGAGGAAGGGTGGTCCATGCCTACCCTTGGAGAAGACTTGAAGGTGGTAGCTTCCACCTTGGAGGAGCCAAGGCACGCCCCCTTCTAGGGCTTGCCAGGAGGAGACCACATCTTGGTTCAAGAAGAAGGAGGAGGAGCCCTTTTAAACTGTGGGAGTAGTCGCAGTTGGAGCAAGAGCTTCACCATCTTCACCATCATCATCCAGGATTTTTGTTTCATTTGCTTTTTAGTTTCATTTTTTTGTCATAGAAGCTTTCCTCTACAAGTGTAAAACGAAAATCCATTTCCTATAAAATTACCTTTTCAATTTGGTGCATCTTCTTCTTGCTTTGCTTTGACTTTATTTTAGCACTTTCACACCCTCTTCCCAATTATCCTAAGCCCTCACTTGCCTAAGGTAAGCTTGGGAAGAGGTCATTCTTGTCACCTAGTTGCTAAATTAGAATTAGCCTTTTCTCGCCAACATTTCGCATTGCATTGCTTGTTCAAAATCCCTAAAAAAAATATATATTCAAAAATACCAAAAAGAAAGGTGATTTCTATTTCCAAGTAAGAGACATATTTTACAAACATTTGGCCTCCTTAGACCACCCTAGATACTTCCCTATCTAGGTTTAAAAATTTAAAAGCGATTACAATTTGGCTTATTACAACGACTTAAAATCCCGCTTTTACAAATCACGTCAAATTTTGCATCAATGTGTGATGCTTTGGATTACGCAGTGGGAGCAGTCCTTGGACAAAGGGTTAAGGGAAGACCACATGTGCTGCACTGTGCCAGCAAGACTTTAATTGAACCGCAGCAAAACTACACCATCACTGAAAAGGAATTACTTACTGTAGTTTTTGCTCTGGAGAAGTTAAGGTCTTATCTTCTTGGGTCCAAGGTGGTTATTTTCACTGATCACGTGGCAGTGAAACATCTCATTGCCAAGAAGGATTCTAAGCCACATCTGATTAGGTGGATCCTACTCCTACAAGAATTTGACTTGGAGATACATGAAAAGAAAGGAGTAGAAAATGTAGTAGCTAACCACCTGTCTCGCCTCCCACTTGATGACTCCCCATCTAGAGATATCCACGAGACATTTCCCGATAAAACCCTTATGGAGGTAACACCGACTTCACCTTGGTATGCTGATACCATCAATTACTTGGTCACTAGAGAAACTCCTGTCTCTTAGGATGAGCAGAAAAGGAAGAGATTCATTTCCCAAGCTAGATACTTTCATTGGGAAGAGCCAGAATTATTTAGAATTGGACAAGACCAAGTACTGAGACGATGCGTGCTTGAAGAGGAGCAACGAAGTGTGCTGAGATTTTTCTATGAACTTCATTGTGGACACTTTGGTGCTAAGAAAACAACTTTTAAGGTTCTCCAATCTGATTTTTCGTGGACTACTTTATTTAAGGATTCTCATACCATTGTTAAGGCCTGCATTAGATGTCAATGGCCGAGAACGATTGGGAAGCGGAATGAGATGCCCCAGCACCCTATCCAACTTGTGGAAATTTTTGATGTATGGGGGATAGACTTCATAGGTCTCTTCCCTTTGTCCCATGGATATGAGTATATCTTAGTGGCTGTTGATTATGTCTCCAAGTGGATGAGGCCATTCCTACGCACACAAATGACCACTCCGTGGTCTTGAAATTTGTGAAGGCCAATATCATATCTCTCTTCGACTGCCTTAAGACGATTATAAGTGATGGGGGACCTCATTTCCAGAACCACCACTTCAATCGGCTACTCAAGAGTCTGGGAGTAACTCACAAGATCGCAACCCCTTACCATCCTCAAATGAGTGGCCAGGTTGAAGTGTCAAATAGGGAGATCAAGAATATTTTGGAAAAGACTATTAGGCCAGGTAGGAAGGATTGATCCCAAAAGCTGGATGATGCTTTATGGGCTTACCGAATAGCCTACAAAACCCCTTTGGGTATGTTTCCCTTCTGGATAGTGTACAGGAAAGCGTGCCATTTGCCCGTTGAGCTTCAACATAAGGTACTCTGGGCTATCCAAAGTGTCAACATGGATTTAGAAAAGGCAGGTAAGGCACGACTTCTGTAATTAAGTAAGCTTGAGGAGCTGAGGAATGATGCTTATGACACCTCACAAGCTTATAAAGAGAGAACTAAGGTCTTGCATGATAAGTATATCCTAAGAAAGGCTTTTGAGCCCAACCAACAAGCTTGGCTTTTCAATTCTAGACTTAAGCTTTTTCCAGAGAAATTGAAATCTCATTGGGATGGGCCATACAAAATCACCAAAGTGTTTCCGCATGGGGCTGTGGAGATCAAGAGCCCTTCCTCTTCAGCAATGCCCTTTACCGTCAACAGCCAACAGTTGAAATCGTATGTTACTTTGGATAGCCATCTGTTGACGAGGTCACTCTCAAGGAGCTTTAGCTCCTTTCATTCTCCGTCTCAGGTAACATCTTCCCTTGGCTATTTTACTTCCAATGAGGACATTGTTTAAACCTGGCGTGGGGAGATAAGACCTGAGTGATCTGTTTATAGCATGTATACATATTGCATTCATGCATTCATATTGCATTCAAAATAAAAAAGGTTTTAATTTGTTGAGCTTAATTAGTTTGTCCCAACATTCTCTGTAGATGAGTTACCTAAAGTTCTGGGTTGGAACGAATGATGAGATATGACCTTAAATGTCTTGCCTTAGGGGATAAGGAAGAGATATTAGTCTTAGACCCCTAGGGCTAGGTTGGCTTAAAAATCTAAGTATTTGTTAAGATACAGATTTTGCCTCAAGCAATTGAGGTACTTGAGAAGCTCATGTATTAAGTCAAGGGCTTAGGAATATAGGACTTCTCTATTTATTCCTTGGTTTGGGGACCCTTGAAATCGAAGTGTCTTTTTCACATACACGAACTTAAAATTGGGGCAACCATGTGAGAGCCTACAATGGGTTATGTTAGAATCGAGGTTGGAGACTTTAAATTAAGACACCTTAACTTATATTCAAACTTAATAGAGATCCCTGCAGGCTATGGCTGGCATGTCACACGTAGTAACACCTAGGTGTGGGATATCCAGAGCCCAACCTTACACCCTGAGTCTTCCTAGATTTTACTTAGGTGAAGCATTTAGAAAGGATGAAGGAGAGCCACTCACCAGAAAAAGACAAAAACAAAAAAAAAAATGAAATAGAGAATAAAAAAAATGAGGAGTGAAATAACACCTCGTTACACATAGGTGTCATCGAGAATAAAAAATACCTCATTATTCATGGGTACCAGATTAAAAAAAAATGGAGAAATAGTTGGGGAGATATATATTGGGTTCGCCCTTGTGTTGACCTCGAAAAATAAAAAAGAATAAAAAAAGAAGAAAAAAGTGAGGAGAAAGCTGTAAGTCTAAGTATGGTTGAACCTAGGTAGCTCTAGGTAGGTAACGAGCAAGTCCGATCCTGGGAACGTATGGGAAGAATAAGTGTGGATGCCCATTAATCAAATTATACACTGAGCACTGACACTTTAACCTTTGGGATTTACAAACTCTAGGATAAACTTAGAAGTTTAAGAAACCATTGCCTGAGACCAAAACTGAAGCAAATCAAGTCTGAATTTTGACTACTACTTGGATACCTTAAGGTCTTAGGTTAATATTTCAACCAATCTCTAGAGGTGAGATATAATAAGGCATCCTAACGGTTAATTCTAGCCTAGAACTTAGGAATTCTTCATAGATGTTGCTAGGGACTAGCAACAACTAGGCATGGGGGCATTTGATGAGCCCATATTTGTGGGCTATTTAGGTATTTCAATGCCTAGACATTATCTTTAACAGTTATTTAGCATACATTAGGATGTAAATAGATTTGACTTGATTGCATAATTCATGCATTGCATTCATAATTAAATGCATTTAAAATTGACTTAGACTGGCATGCATTTGATTAGTTACCCAATTAGGTGCATTACACGCATTGTTTTGTTTTAACATAGAAATTAAGGGTTTGCATATAAATAACCCATCATTTCTTTTTCATTTTTATTTATTCTCTTCTTAATAGCTGTAGGAGTCACAGCCATTAAAGAGCAGCAATGAAGAGGCGACAAAAGTGGATCTCAGTCACCCATGTTGGCTGTCGCTCCATCTTCTTCCCTCAACCATCACAAGCCATTCTCCCTGCAGTATAAGAAGAAGCTCCTTCACTAAGCACCCAATCCATCACTATGCATGCATTGTGCACATTCCCGCTCATCACCACCGGCCTCAACCATGGTAGTGAGCCTCCACCACCTTGGGCATGTGGTGTGACAGGCTACACTGTCGTTCGTAGCTCGCTTGCATCACCGTGCTTCTTGATCACAACAACACCCACAACACCACTGCTACCTCCATGCACCATCACCATTCTCCTTCTACTTCGTCTTCTTCTTCCTCTATTTCTCTGTTGCAACCACACACCACCGAAACAAACCCATCAACAGAGTCACCTCCCAAGCGCATGCAACCCTCCGGCTCTACCCTCTCCCTCGTGCACCATCGCCCTCGTGCACCATCCATGCACGCTGCCCACGTGCGCTCTTGCCTCCCTCTCCTCGTCATGCCTCCACCTACGTGCAGTAGAGGTCGCGCACACCTCTAGCAGCCCACGCGCTCCCTCTCCTCTCCACGCATCACTCTCTAGTAGCAAGCAGCACCTTCACATCTCCCTTTTCTCAAACGCAGTAGAAGCAAGAAGAGCAACCCACCGCCGTCTCCTCGCCGTCGCCGGCTCCGGCAACCATTTGCTGCGCCACCACCGCCATCTCCTCGCCGACTTATCCTTCGGCAAGCTCCTCACCTCCAACCATTGCTTCGTTCATGCGCAAGCACAAGGGGAAGTTTTCCCCTATTTTTGGGTTCATTTATTTTTACATCTAATGCCATTGTCACATATTTTCTTTTTCACTTATTGAATATTTAATGTGGTAGAATGTCATGATCACCCCTCTTCTTTCGTATAAATGAGATTCCAACATTATCTCTTCTTATTTCCTTAATCTAAAGGGGATTTTGGCTCAGTTTTTTTGGCATTTTTGTGAACATATAGTTTTCGACATGTGCAAGTTTTAACGAGCGTAAGCCTCCCTGTGGAGACGACCCGCTCCCTTGTGAGTGGTTATTTATTTTTCATTTATTTTGATCGTGCGATTTACCACTCAATTTCTATACTACAATGCAATCTTAGATCATATTTTTGAACACCAATTTAGCACTTGATCACCTAGGAAGGAAACTAACCCTCTTTTGAGGACCTAATGGAATTATTTGGGCATGTTCACATAAATGTCCCCCTTCTCGACGCAATGCGCCACATTCCTGCTTATGCAAAGTTCCTCAAGGAACTTTGTACTCCCAAGTGTCAGGAGAGAAATACAAAGAGGGTGGTCCTTCCAAAGTAGGCGAGCTCAATCATTTTGAGCAAGGTACCCACTAACAAAAAGGACCCAGGTGCACCTTTGATCTCTTGTGTCATTAGCGACACTGCTTTTGATTGTGCCCTCCTCGATCTGGGAGCCTCTATGATTCTGATTCTCTCAATCCTCTATAAGGAATTCATGTTCAATGCTAAAGCCGATTGACGTAACTCTACGGTTAGCAAACCAAACCATGGTTAAACCCCAAGGGATGGTAGAGGATGTAATAATCAAGGTACAAGATTTCTACTTCCCTGTAGATTTCCTAGTTTTAGATATGGATGTCCCCAAGGCTTTATAGGATGCCCCAATTATCCTAGGGAGGCCCTACCTGACCACCGCCAAGGAAAATAGTGATTGTGCTTCCGGCACCATGGAGACTGCTTGTGAAGATCATAAAGCAAACCTTAGTATCTTTTAGTCATCTAGATGACATAGGAACTGTAACACAATTGGGGATTTGGTGGATGATGATTTTTTTGAAGAAGCTCTAATGATTTATGTTGTGGGCAGTGCTAAGACCAATACATCTGTCCCGTCAACTTTTGACATGTTCACCTCGCACTCTCTGACTTTCAAGGTGGATGTAACTTCTGATTCCGCATCAACTGACCCTACTTCGAGATCTAGCCCACACCTAAAGTTAAAACCTTTGCTAGACTCCCTCAAGTTTGCTTTTCCTGGGCCCGACTGGACTTATCCCATCATCATTAGTGCCTAGTTAACCAATGGCTAAGAAGAACAATTACTGTCTATCTTAAGGAAAAATATGGATGCCATTGGATGGACGTTGGAGGATCTACAAGGCATTGACCTGTCATTTTGTACTCATTGAATTTTCATGGACGACAGGTCACAACCTTCCTGTGAATTTCAGAGAAGACTCAATCTTACTATGAAGGAGGTCACTAAAAAGGAAATTGTCAAGTGGCTCAACACTGGTATCATGTACCCAATTTCGAATAGCTTGTGGGTCATCCCCGTGCAAGTTGTACCCAAAGAGACCAGGCTAACCATTGTTACCTTAGAAATTGGGGAACAAATACCAACGTACACAGCTTCCTCTCGGCGAGTCTACATTGACTACAGGAAGTTGAATGTTGCCACCAAAAAGGATCACTTTCTGCTCCCTTTTATTGATCAAATTCTTAAGCGGTTAGCCAAACAGCTCTATTCTGTTTTTTGGACGAATATTTCAGCTATAATCAAGTGGCCATCCATCCTGAGGATTAGGAAAGGACCATCTTTACATGTTCCTACATAATATTTGCATTTCGTAGAATGCCTTTTCGATTATGCAACGCACTAGCGACTTTTCAAAGGTATATGCTTGCGATATTCTTGGACATGGTAGGTGAGTTCCTAGAAGTCTTATGGATGACTTCTCTATTTTTGGAGATTCTTTTGAATCTTATCTTAAACATCTTGATAGGATTCTCCAAAGATTCAAAGAAGTCAATGTCCGGCACGTAATTCGCATTTTAAAAGTTATTGAGTTGTAGTATAGCGCAAAAACATGTCGACAAATAAATTTATAAAACTTCGATGAGTATCGGGTCATTCGCAGGGAGGCAATCTCAATTTTTGCAGAAGCATTTCAATAAAACTAATTTTAACTAGATATATCTATGTATAAAGTAGATATTCAGAGAATCAGAATTTTATTGCAATTAGATAAAGTTTTTCACAGTAGAAAATGCTAATAGAGATAGATAGATAGATAGAAAGAGAGAGAGAGAAGAAAGTGGCAGAGAAACAATGCCTTTGGGATACTTGTGCGAGATGTGGCAGCACCTTAGATCCAAAGCGTCAGGATGGAGAATTGCAGAGAAGACGGTAGAAGAGATCTGGAGTTGATGGGAGAGAGAGCTTCTAAGTTGATGCCTTCAATTGGGGGGCCCTGGGCTTCTTTTATAGTTTTGGTGGAGGGCAAAAAAGGTATTTTAACCCTTAATCTTGTGCGACAACCCTTTGGCTAACCAGATCCATTGATGGGGAGATCAACGACTCTGATTCAGCCTCAAAATAACCTTCAAAAAGCCTTCTACGCTTGGATTTGCTCTGGTGGCGACACATGGCAGCCACTGGAGCGATGGATCAAAGATCGCACGGCCTCGCTTCCTCCTCGCGCGCCCTTCATCTTTTCTTTATTGCCGCTCAAGCCTTAATCCTGCCTTAACGTCAGTCGTTCGATCGTAACAAATGCCGCTGCCTTAACGTCGAAGCAACCACATGAGATCAAGCATACCCGCTGCACACTTTGATCGCTCCACGTAGCCTAGCTTCAACGTGTACAATCGCCCGCAACTCCGCCCGCACGCGCTCGATTCAATTTCACGTAGCGTAGGGCTCAAGCCAGCACCCCGTGCATGCACGCGCACGCATGAGCCACTGCGCTACGCAAAGCCTTTGTTATATATACTTGTTTATTTGTATTTATCCTAATCCAGTCTGGGCAGGCGATGTGGTGTGCTCGTGGCCGTTGGATGAAGATCCAATGGCCCACTGATTAGCCCATAGTTGTGGGCTATTTAAGTATTTAAGTGCCTACATATTAGGTTAATTCTAACATTTATTTAGTATAAATTAGGATGTAAATAGATTAATTCATAGTTTTAATCTAATTACATAATCCATACATTACATTCATATCTTAAGTGCATTTAGAATTAGCTTAGAATAGCATTCATCTAATTAGATAACCAATTAGGTATATTGTTTTTATTAACATAGAAGTTGAGGGTCTATACATAAATAACCCTAATATTTTAATAATATTTGCTTTATTCGTCTTCTTTCAGAACGGCTGGCTGCCGCTCCAACGCCCGCGTGATGCAGTGAAAGCCATTCAAGGGGGAGCGGATACGGTGGATCTGGTCGGCGGCTGATTTCAAAATTGTTCAAGACACTACAAAAGGAGCACGGAGGCAGCCGAGCTCGGGAGGCCTCCGCCACCGACCCACCACTGTGCAGAGAGAACCTCTCTCTTCCACTCCACACTGCCGGCCTCTACCGTGGCGGCGAGTCTCCACCACCGTGGGCGTGTGGTGTGACAGGCCACACCGCCATCCGGAGCTCGTCGCATCACCGTGAGCACCCTAGCTTGCATCTTCCTCGCCGTCGTCGCAGACCACCACCACCTAGCTACTGATCAGCCACCCTCTCAGTAACTTAAGACGTCTGGGAAATTTCCCAGACGTCTGAAGTTACCCGCTCACCTCCACTTCCTCAGCCTGCACTCTCCAACCGGCCACCAAACCGCCTGCGCCCTCCACCGCTCACCGGCTGCTGACCTGCGCACGCCTGCAGATCAGCCCGCGCTCTCCTCCAACGCCTGCAGACCAGCCTGCAGCATCCTCCAACAGCCGCCTGCAGCTTCCACCGCACACGCCAACCGCCTGCAGACCACCGCGCAAGCGCCCTCCTGCAGACCACCGCCACGCCTCCGCGCGCCAGCGCCCTCCGCGCGCCCACGCACAACCGCCTGCAGAACCGCCAGCAACCGACCTCTGCAGCTTCCACCGCAGCCACGCCTCCGCGCGCCAGCGCCCTCAGCAGACCCTCCGCGCGCCCACGCACAGCCACCTGCAGAACCGCCAGCAACCGACCTCTGCAGCTTCCACCGCAGCCACGCCTCCGCGCGCCAGCGCCCGCCTGCAGACCACCGCAGCCACGCCTCCGCGCGCCAGCGCCCTCCGCAGACCCTCCGCGCGCCCACGCACAACCGCCTGCAGCACCTCCGCCGGAGCTCGTCCGGCCACCTCCGGCCGCCGCGCGACTCGCCGTCACCACCGATTCGAAGCCCTTGATCCAAGGGACCTCCTCCGAGCTTCCCTCTCCCGGCCATCGGCTCCTCGTCGCGCAAGACAACGGGGAAAAATTTCCCTGTTTTGCTACAGTAAAGCGTTGATTAAAATTTACATTTTCTGCCATTGCCAGATTTTATTCATATTCTATTCGCTCTGCATTGCGGAAAATATCCTGTAGTTTCTCATAATTGCCATTTCAGCATTATTTCTTGCTTAAACCTTAATCTAAAGGCAATCTTGGCTTGGTTCTTGTCCAAATTGACTCCGAACAAACATTTTTAAGTGGCGCAAATTTTAATACGTTATTGCCTCCCTGTGGAAACGACCCGCTCCTCTGCGAGTGGTTATTTCTTATTAAAAATTGATTAGTCGATTTTTCCACCACATTAAACTACAAACGACTTAAAAGCGAAAGATCGACCCGATCAAATGGCGCCGTTGCCAGGGAGGCAACAGACGCAATAATTTCGCCTAATTTTATTTTGATTATTTGTCAATTGCACAGAGATTTGACCATCTATTATTTTCTTTTCTGTGCGAGAAATTTTGTGCAAGAATCAGCCACTGTGAGAGGCGACCCTTGACGTCGCCAGACGAGAAGTGGACAAGCAATTTTGAAAGGAGGAGAAGGACGAGGACGCGACGGACACCACTGTATTTAATCGCTAATTTAATTAGAATAGAATTAAGACTGAAGACTTAATTTTTCATTACAGTTAGTTTGAAACCCTTGTTCTAGGGCAAATTTTGAGGGGTTTGTTCCCCGATTTTGTTTTGGACCCGTGTTGGGTAATTTTTGGGAGCCTGTTCCCTTTTCTTTAGATTTAGGTTTATTTTTTTATTTTATTTCTTTTATTTGCTTGTGCATAAGTAGTTCTAAAAAAAAAAATAGAAAAAGAAAAAAAAAAAATGAGCTGCCTGCTAGAAGCTGCCTGCCCTAGGACGAACCATTTAGGTCTGTATGAGCAGCCTCTAGATTTGCTTTTCTGCATTGCATGCATTTTTGCATCGAAGATCGCTGGAGGCAAGGTACGCATTCTCTTACTTTGCATCCTATTTTTGATCACGCATTGCATTTGGGATTTAATGCGAAGACCACCTAATCTGTACTGAATAAATCTAACAAGTGGTCACATATTTTCTTTAGAAAAAGGACTAATTAAAGGAAGGACATTTTAAAAACCAAGGATTTGATTTTCAAACTTGGCGTGCGATTCAAAGTTCAAAATCTTTGACGGTGTATGCACACTTATTTCACTTGCACCACGGCACGTTTCTAGACACTCCTTAGGTTTGGAAATACTAGGACAAGAGCCCTCCTTTCGTTGGATTCTGAAGTGTTCGGAACTGGAAATCAAAGGTTTTGTAAATCCAAAGAGGGGGATACCCTGTCACGGATTTTTGGGGGTAGTTGAGGAGCACCGCGAAAGCACAGCTTCAAAGGAAGGCTTAGGCCTACTTGCATCCCTCGATCTTCCGTCTTTGGATTTACTTGACCATTTGAGATTTAGGGAAGAACACCTAAGCTCCAACTAGGTCTTTTTAGGCGAGCCGTAGGTCGACAATAGGCGCGTAAATTGATTAAACAAATTGTATTGTCACCTGCAATCTGACTTAAAATCAAAAGCCTAAATTGGGAAAGACCTAAAAGGTCCTTTTTGAATTGTGTCTTGTTTGGGGAATTCTGATTGAAGTGTGAGTTAGAATGGACCACATTGATTTTCATCCTTTCACATCTTGCCCACACCCTCACCCCCACTCTGCATCCTTCGATCCCAGACGCTGAGATGGTCCATTCCTTGATGGACATAATGACAATCATTGGGATCCGTTTTACTCCTATTATAGGAGTATTGGCCTAGTTAAGCCCCAAATTAGTGAGCAGAACTCAGGAGCGGGATTTGCTTTGCCCAATATCTCACATACCAAAGAAATACCCAACCCACCCTCCCTGAAAACTTATAATGGTTGGACAAACACTCCTGGGTACTATAAATCTGAGCCTGACTTCTCTTATGATAGAAATGACCTCTCCTCTTTGAAGATGGAAATACAGAAAATGCAAAATGAAATGAGTGAATTGTTAGGAGAATCTTTGAGAGCAGGCCAACAAGAAAGAGATGAAATTAGCCACCCAATCTGCCCCATTGACGATGACGTACACCCCTCTACAATAGATGCATCTCCCGTGGGAAAGCTACACTTTAAGTTGAAGGAAAATTCTGGGGATAATAGCTACTTTTCGAGGATCGATTTTGAAACCTCCCCATTAGATGACACTTCCTTGAGAGATCTACACTTTAGGTGGGAGGAAAATACACATGAAAGTAGCTATGCATTGGATGAAGAAAGGTGGCAACCCGAGGAAGATGATGATAAGGTTGAGTATCCACCTGAATTATATTGGAGTCAAAAGAAGGGAATGATGGTGCCATTGGAAGACCTCGACCCAGATGATAGTATTTTCGTGACATTTGATGAAGTGGGTCAAAGTCAAGTTGTTAATCCTACCCTCCCTTCTGATCACGATATGGAACTCAAACCCACCCTTAGGGAACCTAACCCTAAAGAAATTGACCTATCTGAGGAGTCTGATGTAACCAATGTAAATAATTTACCTCAGATAGAGCACCCTAGGGGATCTGCTGAGATATTAAATGATTCTAGACCTCGGGTACATGATGAATTGTGTGATGAGGAGGAAGACGAATTATATGAGGAACCTACATTCAAGATTTGGAGTGACACTAAGGGTGATTATGTCTTATTTGAAGAGTTAGCCCCTGAGGATGTCACAAATTTGACCAAATTAGGTTTCCTTGGCACACCCATTGATGATATTTCTCCTCATGATAAAATGATGGAAAATTTGGAAGCAATTTCTAAGATTTATGTGGATTCACATATAGACTCCGGGGAAGATTTGAGTAAAGAACAAAAACCCGGGGATGACATTAATAGGATAATCCCTAGATCTGTTGCTTCCAACCTGCCTTCATTCACTTCGAAGTCACCCTTTGATTCTCTTATATCTGAAAGCGAAATTGTGACTCCTGATGAAGAGCAGGAAGATCCACGTGATGGTGCAAGGAATGTTAGGGATGAAATTGAGGATTTAGAAAGAGTGTTTGGGATGGACACCAAGCTGATTAAACCCAACCTAGATCTTATGGCCATCCCACAACCTCGTAACTTGGACACCCTAGACGATCCTTGCCTTAGAGAATTGCTCATTTTTGTTCTGACTAGGGGGCTTAACAGACCAATATTTTATGTAATGGAGTATCAGGTATGGATTGATGATTTCTTTAGTCAGTCCATTACCCTGGGGGTTTATCTCTATACCATTCCTTCCCCATTCTTTTTGGAGGATCCTTGTCATCCTACCCCTACCCCTTTGGAGGTTATTTTAACTGTTTATCCTTTAGAACCTCTTCTGGTGACCTGGGAAGATTTCATTCCCATTTTAGTTGGGCGAGCATTTGCTATCGGGATTCATCATCAGCTCGCCAACATCCTAGGTTACCTATTTTCTAGGCCAACTTTGCTTTCCTCATTTTTAGGGCCTATTTCTGCAATTCTTGAACCTGATTTGCAGGTTCTTCGGCTATTCAGCCCAGCTTTGACCCAGGTAATATCCTTCTATGCAATGAGGACATTGCAGATTTTAGGCATGGGGGGGTGTACTTGGGGATATACATAGCATAATTGCATACATTTGTACATATAAAATAAAAAAAAAAAAAGTTTTGAGCTTAACTGGCTAAGTCCTGCATTCTTAAGCAAATCAGAACTCTAGCGTAGACTAAATTAATTCTAGGGTCAAACTTTAGAAGCTAAATAAGCTACTAGCTTTAGACCTTTAGGGTCCTTTGTGGACTTAAAAACTTAAGTAGGAGTTAAGTTGCGGACCATTCTTCAAGAGGTTGAGGAAGGGAAGCTAGGGTTTGAGTTAAAAGGTGGGATAGTACCTGGAGTCTTATTCTACCTTTTGGTTTACGGGTCCTTGTAACCCAAGCATCCAAAATTTTCACACTTGGTCTGGTTCTCTTAGTTTTGGCTTAAGAGAGGCTTGAAAACACATTTTGATTGGAAGAGTTCCCGCCGCAGGAGAGGTCGAGTATATACTCACCTTTAGGATGCGATGATAACATATTACCTCCTCGGCGCTTGTCTCTTAGGATATCCATCCTACTGGGGGCATGTAAGCGCATTGCGCGGTTCAGGTACCATGGGCGGCCCTATCTCGAAGTGCCGATTGCCATAGGCCTGAATTCGCTTAAGAAATCCATGGGCGATACTATCTCGAAGTGTCGATTGCCAGGAGTTCTTGGGGTCGTTATGGGCGGTGCTATCTCGAAGCATCGAAAGCCAGGCACCCTTCGAGGTATGGTAATGGGGACAATGAATCCGACACAGACCGTGTTGATAGCTGATCTGAGGTTAGACTTAGAAGAATCAAAAAAAAAAAAAAAAAAAGTATATATATTAAAAAAAAAAAAAATCCTTTAACTCAAATAACTCGGACCAATGCACAAGCACGGATGCTTTAATCTCAGGGATCAATAAACTTTAGGGTAGAGTCAGAAATCAGGCAAACTTGTGCTGGCAACTCGTCTTTAGCCGACCTAGTCTGTAACTTAGCAACTACTTAGGAACCTTGGGTTTAGAACCTGAACTTAATATGCTTCTGAAGGAAGACTAAGTGAGTTGACTAGTCTACTTAGAGTGCTAGGTTTCGCTTAATTTTGCTAGGGACTAGCAAAAACTAGGCATGGGGGTATTTGATTAGCCCATAGTTGTGGGCTATTTAAGTATTTAAGTGCCTACATATTAGGTTAATTCTAACATTTATTTAGTATAAATTAGGATGTAAATAGATTAATTCATAGTTTTAATCTAATTACATAATCCATACATTACATTCATATCTTAAGTGCATTTAGAATTAGCTTAGAATAGCATTCATCTAATTAGATAACCAATTAGGTATATTGTTTTTATTAACATAGAAGTTGAGGGTCTATACATAAATAACCCTAATATTTTAATAATATTTGCTTTATTCGTCTTCTTTCAGAACGGCTGGCTGCCGCTCCAACGCCCGCGTGATGCAGTGAAAGCCATTCAAGGGGGAGCGGATACGGTGGATCTGGTCGGCGGCTGATTTCAAAATTGTTCAAGACACTACAAAAGGAGCACGGAGGCAGCCGAGCTCGGGAGGCCTCCGCCACCGACCCACCACTGTGCAGAGAGAACCTCTCTCTTCCACTCCACACTGCAGGCCTCTACCGTGGCGGCGAGTCTCCACCACCGTGGGCGTGTGGTGTGACAGGCCACACCGCCATCCGGAGCTCGTCGCATCACCGTGAGCACCCTAGCTTGCATCTTCCTCGCCGTCGTCGCAGACCACCACCACCTAGCTACTGATCAGCCACCCTCTCAGTAACTTAAGACGTCTGGGAAATTTCCCAGACGTCTGAAGTTACCCGCTCACCTCCACTTCCTCAGCCTGCACTCTCCAACCGGCCACCAAACCGCCTGCGCCCTCCACCGCTCACCGGCTGCTGACCTGCGCACGCCTGCAGATCAGCCCGCGCTCTCCTCCAACGCCTGCAGACCAGCCTGCAGCATCCTCCAACAGCCGCCTGCAGCTTCCACCGCACACGCCAACCGCCTGCAGACCACCGCGCAAGCGCCCTCCTGCAGACCACCGCCACGCCTCCGCGCGCCAGCGCCCTCCGCGCGCCCACACACAGCCACCTGCAGAACCGCCAGCAACCGACCTCTGCAGCTTCCACCGCAGCCACACCTCCGCGCGCCAGCGCCCGCCTGCAGACCACCGCAGCCACGCCTCCGCGCGCCAGCGCCCTCCGCAGACCCTCCGCGCGCCCACGCACAACCGCCTGCAGCACCTCCGTCGGAGCTCGTCCGGCCACCTCCGGCCACCGCGCGACTCGCCGTCACCACCGATTCGAAGCCCTTGATCCAAGGGACCTCCTCCGAGCTTCCCGCGCCTGGCCATCGGCTCCTCGTCGCGCAAGACAACGGGGAAAAATTCCCCTGTTTTGCTACAGTAAAGCGTTGATTAAAATTTACATTTTCTGCCATTGCCAGATTTTATTCATATTCTATTCACTCTGCATTGCGGAAAATATCCTGTAGTTTCTCATAATTGCCATTTCAGCATTATTTCTTGCTTAAACCTTAATCTAAAGGCAATCTTGGCTTGGTTCTTGTCCAAATTGACTCCGAACAAACATTTTTAAGTGGCGCGAATTTTAATACGTTATTGCCTCCCTGTGGAAACGACCCGCTCCTCTGCGAGTGGTTATTTCTTATTAAAAATTGATTAGTCGATTTTTCCACCACATTAAACTACAAACGACTTAAAAGCGAAAGATCGACCCGGTCACCCACAGTGTGCAGTGTGGCCATCTTAGATGGGGCGGTGGTGAGGGAGCGGCTATGATGGTGCCATGTGGCGTCATCATGGCCGTCCATCTTCTTTTCTTTGTATCTGGTGCTGTAGACCTCCGATCGAGTTGATTTTTGCATCGTTGGACTGCGATCGTCGATCCAGATTCATCTGTGTGGTTGGACTCTTCATCTGAGGCTTGGATCTTTGTCCTTTGGCTTTGTCATCTCCGTTCTTCTATGGACTGCACATAATGCTCTGGTTGTCTAATCGGGACGATTTCGAAAGTGTTGGACTTCCATCATCGTTCTGATCAGATCTATCTAGTCTGATCTGACATCCGCAGCTTTGAATCATCTATGATTAAAATCATCTCTCTTTTAGGTCATAAAATAATGATATTATTTATATGACTAATAAACAAACTAGTATGCGAATTACGATGCTTATGCATGCATTGACTCGAGGTTATGCTAGAATCTAGCTCAATTCAGGTGTTTTAGGTTGTATGATTGATGTGCAATCACACCCCCATTCCTAAATCTTGCTAGTCCCTAGCAAACGCAAGATTAAATGCAAAGTGGTCCTACATGATAGATTTCTATCAAGAGTTTGACTAGAGATTTATGTCTTTTGTTTTCATCCAATACTTTAGTAATCTAGATAATCATGAATGTGTTTTGTTGTAGTCTATGCAACAGATCCAAGTGAAAAGTCAATCCACATCTAAAGCTCGTACTTGACCCTTAGTAAACTATTGGGATAGGCAAGCTTCTCCCCTCGGGGTTATAAGGTAACCTGTATATACAACCCCGGCTTTTAGGTTAGGAAGAAGATTTTTTCTTTGAGTCAAGTGGATTTATTTTTGGTGGCTCACACTCATCTAGTGCTACATATAAACTAGTACTTTAAAACCTTGATTTCTAGATTATTAAATAATTCAACTCAAAGAGAGGCAAGAAACTGTGCTCTCTTTAATTCCTTTGTACTCGTTCTCTCTCTTTCTTTCTCTTCCTTTTTCTTTTTCTTTTTCTTTTCTTTCTTTTTAAGCTCACAATCTCACCAGATTATCAGTATATTTGGTGGTCTCTCCTGGCACTAACACTTTGATTAGGTTATGATAATTCTACGACTAAGTCAGCATTCCTCAGCTTGTATTCAGGCGACCAGAAATATAGAAAAGTAGGTCAAGGCTGTATTTGGTGGATCATGAGGGTGATGGGTGTTGTTGCCTCAATACACTGGAAATAAACTCTAAAAACACTTATGAATTTTTTTTTCTTTTTCTTTTTCTTTCTTTCTTTTCTACTCCTCTCTTTTTTTGTATATATATATATTTTCAATATGCATATACATATATACCTTTTTTTTTCAGACATCTACTAATGCAACACAGTAACACATACGACTTTTATTCACGAGGCATTATTCAAGATTGTGGGTGTTCAAGAGGATATCGGGTGGCTTATTTGGTGGAAGTGCCTATTCTCGGCACCGAAAAAGGAATGATAGGATAACATATTTCTGACCTTGACATTAATACCCTCCTTCAGTCGAGGTTTCCGTAAAGGATAGTTGTGACCATCCACCTCAGTCCTAGTTTTATTAGAACCCGCTCTCTGTGTATTTACCTTATTTGGTGGCTCTCAAGAGATTCGCACTAAGAACTTGTATGTAGAAATTGAGAGCGGAAACTATGCTTAACTCCGAGTATCATGATCTCACTATCCAGAAGTTAAGATTCCTCATACTAGCCTTAGAGCACCAGTAAACTTTCTACTCTCACCTCACATTTGTTTGGTGGATCTGATAGAAGATAGTTTTCCTGACTCCCTAATTATTGTCCAAGGGTTTTGGAGAAGAAGCAATGCTTTTTCTCGACAAACTAAAGATGTTTATCAGTCTTCACAGAGGATCCATTGCAAATTCTACGTGTAAGTGTGAAATTATACTGGGTTCTAAACTCAGGAATCAACTTAAGAATAAATCCCTAATAAAACCTTAATAAAAATTCTTTATGCCTAAATGCATTTTTTTTTCCAGACATAAAGATAAGACATGCAACGTCCACCACCCCATGCCTATTCATTACAATGTCCTCATTGAAATGTATGCATGAAAATCAAAATATAATAAGCAAGAGGAGGGGATATCACCTAACTATGCTTGTTAATCCAGGTCAGTATGGATGCAGAGGATGCAGAGCTACCTGTAACGAATACTAGGTTGCCTCCCAGCCAGCGCTAACTTTAACGTCATTTGCCGGACTTAGTTCAGCTTCAATAAGCTTCCAAAAGGTTGATGTGACCATCTGGAATGGGATCACAATTCTGAGTGATATAAGGTTTCAACCTCTGACCATTTACCTGTGTTTCAAGACCAGACTTGGGATCTAGGATAAGCAGAGCTCCATGAGGGTAGACTTTTCTTACAATGAAGGGACCTATCCACTTTGATCTTAATTTTCCCGAAAAGAGCATCAAGCGTGCATCAAATAACCAAACCTTTTGATTAGGGACAAAGCTTTTTCTGGAGATGTATTTGTCATGTAAAGACTTTGTCCTATTCTTATAGATTCTTGCACTTTCATAAGCATCATTCTGGATTTCATCTAATTCAGTCAATTGGAGTTTTCTTTGTCGTCCAGATTGATCAAGATCAAGATTAAATGTTCTGATTGCCCAATAGGCTTTATGTTCAAGTTTACGAGCAGATGGCAAGATTTTTCGTAGACCAGATGGAATGGGGACATTCCAATTGGAGTTTTATACGTAGTCCGGTATGCCCAGAGAGCACCATCCATTTTGGTAGACCAATCTTTCCGATCCAGGCAGACCGTCTTTTGAAGGATCTTTTTAATTTCTTGATTGGAGATTTTAGCTTGTCCGTTGGTCTGCAGATGATATGGAGTAGAGATTCTGTGGGTGACTCCATACTTGGCTAGTAAGGTCCTGAATTGATTGTGAGTGAAATGAGACCTGCCATCACTAATCAGAGCTTTGGGCACACCGAATCGACTAAAGATGTTCTTCTTTACAAAGTCCATGACCCCTTTATGGTCATTGGTTCGGGTCGAGATGGCCTTAATCCATTTGGATACGTAGTTGATTGCCACCAGAATGTATAGGTACCCAAATGAATTGGTAAAAGGTCCCATGAAATCAACGCCCCACACATCAAAGATTTCGACTTCAAGGATTGGGTTTAAGTGCATCATATCCTTCCTGGTCATGTTTCCTAAGGTTTGGCAATTGATACATGACCTACAGAAGTTGTACGAGTCGTAGAATAAAGACGACCAATACAATCCACTCTACAGTACCTTGGCTGTCGTCTTTTTTCCTGAGAAGTGACCTCCACAAGCATAAGTATGGAAGAATTCTAGTACACTTGTGATCTCCTCATCTAGAATACAACGACGGATAACTTGATTGGCGCAAACTTTGAATAGCTCAGGGTCTTCCCAAAAGTAGTATTTGGCATCGGAAATCAATTTATCCCGCTTATGCTTAGGCCAATCCATGGGCAGTTTTCTAATGGCCAAGTAGTTGACAATATCTGCAAACCAAGGTAGTTTGCAAATAGTCAAGAGAGCCTCTTCAGGGAAAGAATCATAGAGTTGAGGAGTTGTAGTGTCTACCAGGATTTTAGAGAGATGATCTGCTACTACATTTTGGGTACCAGTTTTGTCTTTGATTTCTAAGTCAAATTCTTGTAACAGAAGGATCCACTTGATTAATCTCGATTTTGCATCCCTTTTTGACATTAGGTGCCTTAATGCAGTGTGATCTGTGAAGATTGTGACATGAGATCCCAATAGGTAAGATATAAACTTCTCCAGAGCAAACACTACGGCTAGCAACTCCTTTTCTGTAGTGGTGTAGTTTCTTTGAGCTTCATCCAGGGTTTTACTAGCATAGTAAATCATGGATGGTTTCTTGTCTACCTTTTGTCCTAAGACTGCCCCAACGGCAAAATTAGAGGCGTCGGTCATGATTTCGAAAGAATGATCCCAATTAGGAGGTTGTAAGATGGGAGATTGTGTAATAGCCTCCTTTAGTTAATTGAAATCCCTTAAGCAATTGGAGTCAAAATCAAAGGGTTGATCTTTTGCTAGCACGTTGCTTAAGGGCCTCGCCACCTTAGAAAAGTCTTTAATAAATCGACGGTAAAATCCCACGTGTCCAAGGAATGATCTCACTTGCTTAACCGTCGAAGATGGTGGGAGTTTAGTTATAGTGTCCACCTTGGCCTTACCTACTTCGATCCCCTTTTCAGACACAACATGTCCAAGAACTATGCCTTCCTTAACCACGAAGTGACTCTTTTCCCAAGATAGAACAAGATTCACCTTAATGCATTTCTATAGAATCTTCTCTAGATTGATCATACATGAGTCAAAAGAGTCCCCGAATACAGAAAAATCATCCATGAAGATTTCCATGAAATCACCCACCATGTCTGAAAAGATTGCAAGCATGCACCTTTGAAAGGTCGCTGGTGCATTGCATAATCCAAAAGGCATTCTACGGAAAGCAAATGTTTTGTAGGGACATGTGAAGGTGGTTTGTTCTTGGTCATCGGGGTGGATGGCTACTTGATTGTAGCTGGAATAACCATCCAAGAAATAGAAGAATTTTTTGCCGGCTAGTTTTCCAAGATTTGATCAATGAAAGGTAGTGGAAAGTGGTCTTTCTTCGTTGTACTATTCAGCTTCCTGTAGTCGATATAGACTCTCCACGAGGAAGCTGTGCAGGTTGGAATCAATTCCCCATTGCTATTAGTAATCACAGTTAACTCGAATTTCTTAGGAACCACTTGTATAGGATTGATCCATGGGCTATCGGAGATTGGGTAGATTATTCCTGCATCTAACCACTTAATTATTTCCTTTTTCACTACCTCCTGCATGTTGGGATTCAATGGTCTTTGCATTTCCCGGGAGGGTCTTGATCCATCCTCAGTGTAGATTTTATGGGTGCAGTAAGTAGGATTGATTCCCCTTAGATCATCCAATGTCTAACCAACTGCTCTACTATTTCTTCCCAAAACTTGAATTAATTGATTTTCTTGAGTCTGGGTTAAGTAAGAGCTAATGATTACTAGATAAGTCTGATCAGTTCCTAAGAAAACATACTTTAGATGATTAGGAAGAGGTTTAAGTTCAGGTTTGGGTCCTTGGGATAAAGGGTCCAATGGTGGATCATAGTTACCCTCAAGAGGTCTAAGAATCAAGTCAGTGATTGGTGGGTTGACCTCTTGATTAGTTTGGGTGTCAAGGCCTGTAGGATCCGATTGGGATATTCCTAATTCCATATAATAGTCAATAGTACGATCCTCATAATCTTCTATCATTCCACAATCCTCAAATTGTTTAATGGCCTTAAAGATGTTAATCTTGGTTTTCTTATCCCCGAATTTGATTTCCATATTGCCAGATTCACAATCAATGTTCACCTTGGCAATGGCTAAAAAGGGTCTTCCTAGGATTATTGGGGTATTCTTCAAGTTTTCTGGTACCCCCATGTCAAGGCCCAAGAAATCTACTGGGAAATAAAAATCACGGACCTTGACAATTATATCCTCAATAATCCCCCTTGGCGTGGTCACAGATCGATCAGCTAATTGTAATGTGACCTCAGTAGGTTTTAGCTCTGCAAAGTTGAATTTTTCATAATAACATAGTGGGGATCAGATTTATGGAGGCACCTAAATAGAGCCCTTTCAAAAGTGGTATCTCCAATAACACACAAGATTAGAGGGGCTCCTGGGTCTTTTTGTTTTCGGGGTAGGTTCCTAAGAATAACAGCACTAGCTTGTTCGGATCACACTACCCTTTTTGCTGTTTTGGCCTGTCGTTTAGGTGTGCACATTTCCTTTAAAAATTTCACACAGGCCAGGATATTCTCAATGGCTTCGAGGAGTGGTATGTTCACCTGGACTTGTTTAAAAATATCAAGCCACTCCTCAGATGGATTGGGTTTCTCTTTCCTAGGTTTGTTCAAGGCTTCAGGAAAGGGTGCTTGAGAGAAATCATGAGTGTTTGGGTCCTGATCCTTGTCTTCTTGATCTCCTAAGTCAGATTCGGGCTCCTCAAGATCTTGTCTAGGTCTAGATTTAGAAGGGTAAGGATCTTGGGTTTGTATCCCGCTTCTCAAGGTTACTGCACTAGCAAAGGCATTATGGTTGAAAGGTTGAGGTGGGTTCTGCAAAATAGGTGGAGCAAAACTAGGTGGGTGCTGGGGAGCAGGTTAAACTACATATGCCTGTTGCTCCCGTGTGTTGCTTTGGTTAACCCTATTAAAATTTCTTGGGTTGGGGATAGGTTGGGATGGTAGCATCCTGTGTTGTCTAGCATCAACTAGCTGGTCTAGTCATCCCATTAGTTCTGTCCTTAATTGATTCATCTCTTCCTTATGTCTCAGATTCATCTCTCGCATTTCTTTGAGGACCAGACTCAAATTAGAGGGATGGTTTTCCTGAGTAGGTTGTGGTTGATATGTGCGTGGTTGTGTATACCTACTAGGTTGCCCATAAGTGTTTGGCTTAGTCAAGTTAGGACCCTGGGCGATTTCTGACTTGACCAGGCAAAGTTAGGATGATTGCGCCATCCAGGGTTGTAAGTGTTTGAATAAGGCTCATTTCTAGTGTAACCCTGGAGTGTATTCACATCCTTAGAATAACTAGGCATCGAGCTACCTAGTTCAGAATTCGAGGGCATCAAGGTCCCTCCTTGGCACCCAGAAAGAGATGGGTCCAAGTATAGTTGACTCATAGGTGGAGTCATTGTTAGGTCATTGGTGTTGTGCATTGATTCTTGACCTAGTGGGTTGGGGAGTTGGTTGTGGGTTAACATATTCATTCCTTGGGTAGGCATAGGGTTTAATCTAGATTGTTTACCTAAGGAACTCCCACCTTTTAGAAGATTATCCAATTTCTTATCCAAATTCTCCACATTCTTTCCCACGAGTTCCACCTTGTCTAAACATTATGCAATTAGCTCTAAATCAACCAAGTTTGAATTGTTATTAACTTCATAAACTCCACTTCTTGGTTGATTAGCTCTGTTAAAGGCAGACATTGAGGCATTGTTGAGGGAATTTTCACTCATATTTTCAAACAATTGAAAGGCCCCCTCAGCATCTCGACTCAGGAAATTGCCCCCACATGCCACACCAACAAAATTCTTTCGATTATCACTCAACCCATAATAGAAAATATGGGCTAAGTGCCACTTTGGAATCCCATGATGAGGGCATTTCCTAGCTAAATCATTGAACCTTTCCCAAGCCTCATGTACTTATTCCCTAGGTTTTTGCTTAAAGGTTGTTATGGCACATCTAAGAGCATTAGTTTCTCCTACGGGGAAGAATTTCTTTAGGAATGTGCTTCTCAGATCTTCCCAAGTTAGGATTGCTCTACCAATTGTCCTCAACCAATGTGCAGCTCTATCTTTCAAGGAGAATGGAAACATTTTCATCATTAGGGTGCCTTCATTCATGTTCCTAGGGCCAAAAGTTCTTCCTATGTGTAGGAGCTCTCCAAGGTGGTGGAAGGGGTCATCTGACTCACGGCCATGGAAATGGGGAATTGGTCGGACCTAGTTAGGTTATGTTAATAAGATGATTTTATCGTTGAAATGCGTATAGTGGTTAACCTAAATCGAGCCTAACCATCTCTTTAGAAAATTTTTTTACCTAGCCTACTTGATTTTATCTTGGTCACTTTTAGGCCCAGGGTCGAACTCAGGGAAGTGGGGTTAGAAGTCAAGTTTCTACACCTTTCCTACAACAAATCTCTTCCGTTCGTTTATTGTGTTTTTGGTGTTTTTCTGTTTAATATTTTTTTCTGATAATTCTTGTCCTTGAGGCACACCCTCAAAATTAGGTTCTTGGCTTTGAGCCAAATCAGGGTTTCAAAATTGGTCTTGCTATTCGCAAGACGGAGTACCTACAAGTCAAGGATTATCTTTTCTCTTTTATATATTTTTTTTATCTTTTTACTAGCATGAAAGAGAAACAGAAATAAAGTAAATATAGTATAGATATATATGTATAAAGGGGTGGGGGTGGAGATAGAGATGGCGTGTAGCACGGTGTCGAATCGGTCGTCGTCTAGAAAGATGCAACCAATGGGATGAGGTGCTGCGTGGAGTGTAGGATGGATGGTGGAAGACGAGTGTGAACACGCTTTCTATATGCGTGTATCGGGGAATATCAGTAACTGGTGTAGATATTCCCGCGATACCACGTATGGTGTGTGATATGAAAATATATATGTATATATGTAAATATATATATCTATATGTATATATATATATGGTTACAACTATATAGGTATATGTGTACTTATATATGTATATATGTATATATATATATATATATATATATATATATGTATGTATGTATGTATGTATATATGTATAGGTATGTAAATATATGTATAGATAGATATATGTATAGATATATATATATATATATATATATATATATATGTATATATATATGTATGTATATAATACTATATAGATGTATATATATATATGTGTATGTATATAGTAATATATGTATATATAGATATATGTATATATATATATATATATATATATATATATGTATGTATGTATATAAAGTTATAGATATATATGTATATATGTATGTATATTTGTATATATATATATGTGTAAATATATGTATATATATGTATGTGTGTGTATATATATATATATATAAGTATATATATATATATATGTAAATATATATGTATATATAGATATATATATATATATGTATGTATGTATGTATATAGACTAATACATAGTTATATAAGTACATATATTAGTTATATAAGTACTAATATATGTATAGATATATGTATATATATATGTATATAAATATATATAGATATAAATATATATATGTATATATATATATAAGTATATAATAGTGTATAGGTGAGAGTGTGTGTGTGCGAGAGTGTGAGTGTGTGTATGTGTATCTGCAGAGAGGGAGAGGGAGAGTGGTGTGAAAGAGAGAGAGAGAGCTACTAGAGATGGTGTTTAAGTTGTCTGCAGCTTCAGGGCCGACATCTGGTGCCAAGTGCACGCGTAGGCACGCAAAGAGACGCGCACTGGAGTGAGTAGCGCGGAGAAAGGAACCGCAGCGCACAGCGCTGCACGGAGAGGCGGGTGCGGGTTGGCAGACGCGAGCGCTGGGAGCTGGCGGGAGTGGGCGCTGGCAAAGGACCGCACGCAGACGCGCAGGCGGGAGTTGGAGCGGGCTTGGGGCAGGATGCGCGCACGGGCTGTGGCCAGTAGCGGCGCGCCGGGTGACCGGTTAAGTAAGAAACTTATCGGTCACCGTACTATAGCCATAGTGTCCCGCTGAAACGCGTGAACAGTGGCTACAGTGCCAGGGCAAGCCGCGTGACCGGGTGCGCCCGGTGCTGTAAGTGTGGGTGGCGTGGACGTGGCTCGGTGCGCGTGGAAGAAGGTCTGCGCTAGCTGGGCTGCGGGGAGAAGCGGGTGTTTGCGCGAAGAAGCGGGAGGTGAGGGTAGCCTGCAGGTGCATGCGGTGGCCTGCGCGTCTGCTACCGCGGAGCTTCAGACCTTGAAGCCTGCAGTAATGGCGGAAGTGTTGGAAATGAAGAAGTCAGGGAAGAGAATACCACCACGCTACTGGCGTGCGCGGTGGAGCTTAGCCGGCTGCTGCAGGGGCGTGCGGTGGCTGGTTGAGCTTCAAAGCTTGAAGCTTTGTGGCAGTGGCGGGAGTGGCATGAACGTTGAAACAGAGAGAGAACCACCAAGCCCATCGGCTCTCTGATGAGCTGGGTGGTGGTGGACTCACAGTGGTGGTTGTGCACCACTGTGAGGTGCTCCTGCCCGCAGAGTGTCTCCTCAGAGGAGGAGGGGCTGCGTATGGAGGGAGAAGGGGAAGGAGATGGCCTGGAGAAGAAGAGTTGCAGTGTGTTTTTTTGTGGGGACCAGCCTCCCCTTTGCAAAGGAGGTAGCCGTGCCCTTATAAAGAAGAAAGAGGCATGCACAGCCATGCCCTGGCTGTGCATGGCTCAGCATGGCCGGCAGGGAGATCATGTGCATGCAGCTGCAGGGCTGGCAGGGAGAGGCTGAGCAGGACATGGCACAAGGAGGAAGCTACCAAGCTTTGCAGCCGCGGGGAAGAATTCAAAATCAAATAGAAATAAAAATAAAGATGGAAATTTTGCGAAGCAGTACTTGAGGAAAATGTAAATTGCGAGGCCATTTTATTTACTCTCCTCCCCTCTCAATTAAATGCAGCATGCATCTATATTCACAAATGCAACTATGTCTACCTAATATGCGCTGGTAATGCTAGGAAATAGCACAAGACAGCACAATTGTAGGTGTATTTTTGCGGTGTAATCATACCCCCATGCCTATCTTTTGCTAGTCCCTAGCAAAACAGCATTTAGAAATGATCTTCAGCTGAAGATTTTCTTCTGAGGCAATATAGGTGTATTTATTGTTGGATATTGTGAGAACCAATTGCAGAGAAGACTACTAGTACTTTAAGTCTCACATCGATCATCTCGACTAACCAGGACTCTTGATATTTAAACCTTAAGTACGATTTCCAGGACTCAGGAAGTTTTTGCCATACTCGAGAGCTCAAGAGATTATGGCTTGTGCTTAGTGAAGGATCAAGATTGACCAAATGAACATTAAGACTCAAGCCTAGGGTTTCATGAATTTTTAAGTATAGGTTGATCCCAGTTTCAGCTCATGTCTTTGGATTGACCCTTAAAAAGATGATGGAAACTCAACTCCCATTTTGTAACATTTGTGGCTCAAAGAAAACAAGGTATTTGTAACCTGCCCTGAAGAACTTTTTGTAGGGCGAAGACTTTACAGACATTTGTGAGATATACTGACTTATTTGCATCTTTTTTTTTTTTTGAAACATGTGTCAGTATATCTCTTACAACATTATTTGGAGGAGCACACTTTTTCTTTTTGGTGGAAAGAGTCTCTCCTAAACATAAGACTAAAACCTGGGATAAAAAGTCTACCTGCGCGCACAGGTAAGGACTTCACCTTCCCTAATGAACACTAGGGTTGGGCCTTATGTTCACCTGGTCTTTCTTGATATGTGTAGTGTGAACCAAGATTACTTAGGCTCTCGAGTAGAAGTAAACCAACGGATCTTGTACTGGTGTCTCAGGTACAAGAATACATCCTTAGTTAGGAGAGATTCCGATCTATCTTGTCAATGCTCAAGTGAATTAAGCCTGAGCCTAAGCGAATCAAGCTTCTGTGGCCTGGAAAGTCTTCAAAACAGTGGTTGAATATCCATAAAAACTTATTGTATTTTTGTTTCAGCCTTTAGATCATTACTAAACACCATTTTCATTTTTCATTTTTTTTTCTTTATATATATATATATATAGATAGAAACTACATGATACCATAAAATACCCAGATCCTAAGGATGCCTATCCACCCCCCCATGCCAAACGATTCTATGTCCTCATATGCATGCAGGGTAGGGTAGAGGAAGGACGAAAGATCGGGTAACGAGAGTTGAGGTGCAGGGTATATAGCAGGGTGGTAGGGTGGGTGGATGGTGGGTGGAAAAGTGAAGTGAGCGTGACAGGATGAGGCACAAAATTAGTTACCCTCCAGCAGGGCAACAATTTCTCCAACGGGGGCAGGTTCATGAGTAAGATAGGGTTTCAAACGCTGCCCATTGATCGTAAATTTATGCCCAGATTTGGGATCTTCAATTTCAACAGCCCCGTTGGGAAATGGTCTCGAGACCAAGAAAGGACCAGTCCATTTGGACTTCAGTTTCCTAGGAAAGAATTTGAGCCGGGCATTATAGAGCCAAACTTGCTGAGATGGCTCAAATTCTTTCCGCCGAATACGACTGTCGTGAAAAGCCTTAGTGCGTTGTTTGAAAGTTAAAGCAGAATCATAGGCTTCATGACGGAGCTCTTCCAGCTCCTAGAGTTGGAGTTTCCTTTCTCGACCATACAGGTTTGGGTCGAGGTTACATTGGCGAACTGCCCAATAAGCGCGGTGCTCCAACTCCACAGGCAAATGACAAGGCTTCCCGTAAACGATCCTATAAGGAGACATACCAAGGGGAGCCTTGAAGGCGGTCCGATACGCCCAATGTGCGTCAATCAGCTTGTTGGACCAATCCTTACAGTCAGGCCGAACCGTTTCCTGTAGAATTTGCTTGATTTGCTGGTTCGACACCTCTGCCTGGTCGTTCGTCTGAGGACGATACGGGGATGCGATACGATGGTGGACTCCGTATTTCCTCAAAAGTACCCCAAAAGAAGCATGGGTAAAGTGGCTTCCTCCATCTGAGATAATGGCTCGAGGGATCCCAAAGCACGCAAAGATGTGGTCTTTGACAAATTGAGTGGATATAGCATGGTCAGCACGAAGCATGGGAATAGCCTCGATCCATTTCGAAACATAATCAACAGCCACGAGAATAAATTCGAAGTCGTTGGAAAGAGGAAAGGGACCCATGAAATCAGTCCCCAAATGTCAAAGATTTTCGCAACTAGGATTGGTTGCAAGGGCATCATGTCACGTTGTGACATTGACCCTAACGACTAGCACCTAGTGCAATGCTTGGCATAATTGTGTGCATCCTGGTGAAGGTAGGGCCAAAAGAAACCGCACTGCAACACCTTGGCTGCAGTTTTCCTCCCAGAGAAATGGCCTCCGCAGGCCTAATCGAGGCAGAAGGATAGCACACTGGGGAATTCACTGTCAGGAATACAGCGACGGATGATTTGATCAGCACCTATGCGAAAAAGAAGTGGATTAACCCAGAAATAATACTTTGCTTCTGCCATGAGACACTCACGTTGGTTTTTAGGCTTGCCACGTGGAAGGGATCCAGAAGCAAGGTAATTGGCAATGTCGGCATACCACGGTCCACCTACCACATTAATTGCCAATAAGTGCTCATCAGGAAAAATCTCATTAATCGCCAGAGTAAGTCCAATATGGTCAGGGTCTAGTCTAGAAAGATGGTCAGCCACAACATTCTCGGCTCCAGCCTTATCGCGGATCTCAATGTCAAATTCCTGGAGCAGAAGGATCCAACGAATCAGTCTAGGCTTGGCATCCTTCTTGTGCATGAGATGGCGAATGGCCGCATGATCAGTGAAAACAATAACATGTGAGCCCAAAAGGTAAGAGAGGAATTTCTCCAACCCAAAGACGACCGCCAGTAGTTCTTTCTCAGTGGTAGTATAATTACACTGGGCCTCATCCAACGTCTTACTGGCATAGTACACCACAAAGGGGTGTCTATCGCATCTTTGTCCCAGGATGGCTCCGAATGCAAGGTCGAAAGCGTCACACATGAGTTCAAAGTCGAGGGACCAATCAGGTGGCTGGAGAACAGGGGCCTTAGTGACAGCATTACGCAGCTGCGTGAATGCTCGTATGCAGTCGAGGCCCATATCGAAGGGTACGTCGATCGATAGGAGATGAGTTAACGGTCGAGAAATCTTGAAGAAGTCTTTAATGAATCTCCTATAGAAACCGACGTGTCCCAGGAAGGAGCGGATTTGCTTGACAGAGCTAGGCATAGGTAAATCAGCAATAACATCAAGCTTAGCTCTGTCAACCTCGATACCCCTATCAGAGATGATATCTCTGAGAACAATTCCCTCGTGCACCATAAAATGACCTTTTTCCCAGGAAAGCACAAGGTTTACATCAATACATCTCCTAAGGATACGGGTCAGGTTGGCAAGACATTCATCGAAAGATGGTCCAAAGACCGAAAAGTCATCCATGAAGACCTCGAGAAAGTCACCCACCATGTCATGGAATATCGCTAGCATACATCTCTGGAAAGTTGCTGGCACGTTACAAAGTCCGAGCGGCATCATTCGAAATGCAAAGGTGCCGAAGGGGTAGGTAAAAGTGGTTTTCTCTTGGTCCCGAGGGTCAATTGCCACCTGGTTATATCCTGAGAATACATCCAGGAAACAGAAAATTTTATTTCCCGCTAATCGCTCCAGGATTTGGTCAATGAAAGGTAGCGGAAAGTGATCTTTCCTAGTTGTAGCATTGAGTTTCCTACAATCTACACACACTCTCCAAGATGTAGGAGTGCGTGTAGGGATGGATTCGCCCCTGTCATTGACACGGATGGTGAGTCCCGCCTTTTTGGGCACGACGTGAATCAGACTCACCCAGGGGCTATCGCTGATCGGGTAGATTATACCCGCATCTAGCCACTTAATAATTTCTTTCTTAACGACCTCCCGCATGTTAGGGTTGAGACGTTGCTGCATCTCACGGGAAGGTCGAGCATCCTCCTCCGTATATATACGGTGAGTGCAGTAGGAGGGGCTAATGCTAGATAAGTCTGATAAAGATCATCCAATGGCTGCCTTGTGTTCTATAAGGACCTTCGTTAGCTTGCACTCTTGCTCCCTGGTCAATTTTGAACTGATGATTACGGGGAGCGTTTCATTTGGTCCCAAGAAGACATACTTAAGTGTACTAGGCAGCCCTTTCAGCTCGGGAGTGGATGGTGAAAGATCTAGCATTTCTTGGGATGAGAGTGTGTTAGGAGGAAGAAGTTGGCCCTCAGATTGGCCAAGAAGAGGGGCTTCTTGGATATATGGATCCAAAAAGGAATAGCCCCAGTGATAAGTATATGGGCTCAAGGTCCCAGTGTGGAGTTGCAACTCCGCTTGATTTGGCGGGAAAGAAAGGGCAATCCGGTCTTCAATAGTGTGGACCGGCAGTGAGTAGCCCGGATATGACTCAGACCACGAGGTATGGGAAGTGGAGAAAACCTCGTCAGAAGTTTGGTCAGGAGAAGGTACGGGAATAGGGAGGGATGGGGGAATGTCATAGTATGTGCTGATCAAGCAGTCGTCAGTGTTTATAGGTAATCCGCAGCAGTCTGAATAGGTCCCAATTAGTCCGATACACGCACTGACGGCCATGTCCTCGTTAGACGTGTCATCCTCGATATAATCACAATCAAAGTTCTTGGCTACCTTGAAGATGTTAAGCTTGAGCTTTTCAGATCCAACGGCAATCTCAATACAGCCCGACTCGCAGTCGATATGGGCGCGGGCTGTGGCCAAGAAAGGTCGACCAAGGATGATCAGACAATCAGAAAGTGAGCTAGGAACTTCCATATCTAAAATAAGAAAGTCAATAGGAGAACAGAGACTGTTGACCCTAACCACCACGTCTTCCACCACACCCTTCGGAATTTTGACAGAACAATCTGCCAACTGTAATGTGACAGAGGTGGGTTTCAGATTTCCCAAGGAAAATTTTTCGAGCATGATGGTTGGTATAAGATTGATGGAAGATCCTAGATCAAGCAGGGCAAAACTAAAATTACAGCCTTGGATGCTACAGGAGATAAGCGGTGTGCCCGGATCTTTCTGCTTCGGTGGTAGATTTAACAGTATAGCACAGCTCACATGAGGCGAGAGAACCACCGGATTCTTAGTTTTCTTTAACTGTCTCCTGGGTGTTGTGTAGTCTTTGAAAAATCGAGCGATAGTAGGTATGTGATCGATAGCCTCGAGCAGGGGTACCTTGATTTCTACATCCCTAAACAAATTACGCAGGTTATCAAAGGCCTGCGTATCTTCTTCTTGCCTTTTGGCTCCCTCAGTAGAGCCTCAAGGAATGGGATTGATTCTGGCACCAATTTGGGTGTATCATCCTCTCGCGAATGCGGTGCGCATCCCAAATGAGAGGGTGATGAAGAAGACGGACCAGGATCAGGACGAGGCGGATCGACAGTCTGCTTACCGCTCCTCGTAGTGATAGCATTGGATGATGCGGGTCCAGTGGGATCATACGGTGGATGAGGGTTCGCAATAGGGACATAAGAGTGAGGTGCTGTAGCAGGATTAGCCTGAAATCCCAATGGAATGCTCGGAGCCTGCAGAATTTGATGTACCTGCCCCTGAGAAGGTCGTACCTGTGGTTGAGGACCACTGGTGATGAGAGCCTCATCATGAGCCATAACTAGCTCATTTTGACCCAATAAAGAGAATAAAAGCTCCTACATGACTTAGAAGAGGGCTTAATTGGAGGAATAAGTGTTCTGAGAAGAAACATGAAATAAAGGTTAAAACTGCAATTTTACCATTGCAGTACATAAACGGGATTTCTCAGAGACAAAGCATAGGTCAAATGGTCTAAATGAGATAAAAAGTGGGTTGAATCAATCAGAAATGGGTTCATGTGCAATCTAGGAATTAAATGACATTTGGTAACCTTAAAACAGACCCACTTAATTCAACAAGGTTTCGGTCAGGATAAAAATCAAGTAAACCCTCTAAAAATCATGAAAAAATATCCCCTAGGTTTTAGAACATTCAAATTGTCCTTTGGAACCTAGTTTGACCTAGATTAGGGTCCTAGCTCATCAATTGACCTAAATTAGGTTTTTACGCAAAATGTCCAGTCAAACATGGTCAAACCTAAAATCCAACTTCACCATTAGATTCCTTAGGTCAAAATTAGGTTTGTACCAAAATTTGGACCTATGGAGAGGTCATCTTGACCTACTTTGCAATTTAGTACACCCAATCACATTTTGGTCTCTATCTTTTGAAAACCATCACAATAACCCCCCTATCTTTCTCTCCGATATTACAATCAGGTCCTTCCACCATTATTGGGGAAGATTCTTCTCCGGTGAGGTTGACAGGGGGGATACGCTCAAATTCCTCAGAGATCGCTTCCCAGAATTGGAAGGGAGATTCTCTAAGGAATCCCCTTCCATCTAAGCCCAATCTTGATCACTGATTTCTTTCCAAACTCTCGTGCAAACGCACGAGAAATTTGGGTCTCGACCACCTTCCTTCTCCGGCGAGACAGCTGTGGCCAAAAGCCGCCCTCCACGCACCAGAAAGTTCGACTAGCACCTATAAAAAGACCTCCGACCCTCTGCGAGATCTCAAGCTTGTCTTGGCGGAGAATCTCTCAAAATTTCCTCTTCCTTCTTCGACAGGAAACCGGCAAGCTCCGGCGGCCACTCCTCCTCCTTCTCGTCGCTCTGCTGCCATACCAGCAGCAGAGTTTGCTTCGTCTAGTCTTCCTGCGTCGCGCCGCACCAAGCGCACGCTTCCCTGCTCACTTCCTCGTCGCCGCTCTCTCCCTCTGGGTGCTTCTTCTCCGGCGACAGTCAATACGACTGCCCGCCTCTCCGGCCCCCTTCGTCCCTGCAAGTAAGTTAGAACTACTCCCCACTCTCCCTTCTTTCTTTTCCCACATTACTTCATTCAAACCGACCCTCGACCACTCCTGACCACCATCACCTTCCTCGCCTCCGGCCAACCTCCGGCGAGTTTCCCCCGTCGATCTGCAGCTCCATACAACTCGCCAACCGACACAGAAGCTTCGCCTCATCCCACTGAATACGCTCCACCCCTCCATAGTCCCTCCATACTCACACAACTCACCCCCAAACACACCCAACTTTTCGGTCACAGGTCGACCTAGGTACGCACGCCTAGGCAGCCCCACGGCCTGCTGCAGATCTCACCACCTTCGCCATGCCACGGCGAAGGTCTTCCGGTAGTTTAATTAGGCCGTGAGGCCGTATTCGTGTCTGACAGGTTCCCAGCCCCTGCCGCCATTGACGACGACTCGACGAAGCTCCAAGCTCGCTCCAGGCTTCAGGACCGCAAGGCTCCAGGTGCTGCGGATTCGGGGAAGCATTGCGAAGCTATCTGACCCAGCGAGCGAAGCCAACTGAGCCTGTAGTTGAGGAATTGAAGGCGCGATCGGCTGCAGGCGCGCGAAGAACAGCATTGGGCTTTAGTCCCACATTGGTAAGCCAAGACACACCAACACCCTTTAAATTGCTTTTGTGAAATAGCCTCTTCGCCTCCAGTTACACCTGGGGTGAGGTCCCTCACCCATTACACTGCGTCAGTGGTTTCACCTCACGGATCTGGCACGACCTGACCCAACCTTGTACTGAGCACACCTCGCGCACCACCCTCATGCCGGTGCGCCTGGTCACGGGCACGTGATCCGACCCATTTACTGTCTCTGGGAGAGCGTCCTGAGCATGTTTTACTTAGAGAAAGAGAGACGCACAGGTAGAGGGATAGGTTTTGCTGTGCCTAGTGTGTGCAGGACACAGGTTCTTAGCCGCTGCAAGAAAGAAGGAAGGAAGCTATGCAGCCAAGGACGAGAGGCAAGGTAGAGAAGAAGAAACGCCAAAGGGAAACAGAAGAAAGAAGGAGAGAGGCAAGGCAAAGAAGAACAGAACCAAGGAAGACTGAAGAAGAAGACAAGAAGGCAAAGGAAAAGAAACAAGAACGTCAGACCTTGGTCGCAGGAAGAAAAGAAATAGAGGGAGAGAAACAGAAGCATCAAGGAAGAAAAGGAGCTTCATTTTAAGACATCTGATATTTGTATCAGACGTCCAATTTTTGTTTTCCCTGAGCAATTTCTTTTTATAACTCTCATTGAACTCGGATATACTTATTTTCATTTAAAAGGTTGTGTTCTCAAGTTTTGAAAGTACTTAGATTGCTCCCTGTGTTCGACCTAGGATACTCCGGTCTTCGAGTTATAAAATCTTTATTTGTTTTCGTGGAAATTTCGTCTATATTACAATGCATTAATTATTAAAACACGATCTAGCCGCGTAAACAACGGGGTACGAAATTTCACGGGTTGGGAACAGGTTGGGCGGGAAGAGTGCCCTGAGATCGAGTCCCCATGCATAGTTGACTGATCTCAGCATTCTACTGCGCCAATTGGTGCTGAAGAAAGGTCATGTTCTCTTCATGGCACTTTGACATTTCCGTCATCATTCGCATCAATTTATCAAGAGGACTTGATGCGTGTTCTGTTTGTAGTACGCAAGGGCCTGATGGCGGATTCGCCATAGGATTAGACTGGGCCCTTGGGATGACGGGTGCGAACGGTCGCATTGGTCCACCCGCGGGGTTTTGGCGCTGCGGGTTGTTGGACCATGTGAAGTTCGGATGATTTCGCCACCCTGGGTTATAAGTGGCAGAGAACGGGTTGTTCCCCAGGGTGCAAGCATCTTCAATGCCAGAAGACATGTCTGCATGTAAATATGCTTTCGAGCACACGGAGGCTTGGTCCTCCGTGTCAAAATACTGGCTTGCAGAAGCCAGATCCACATGACTTACCGAGTCGCTCGGCGCGACACTCGGTAAGGAAGGTCTTACGGGTTTCTCGGGATAA
The DNA here is from genome assembly GCA_037157565.1 of Thalassia testudinum. NCBI lineage: Eukaryota > Viridiplantae > Streptophyta > Magnoliopsida > Alismatales > Hydrocharitaceae > Thalassia > Thalassia testudinum. The sequence goes on from JAZHRO010000014.1 coordinate 5,637,852, forward strand.
GCCTGGTGTTGGAAGTATTGGGATTGTGACGAAGTGGTGAAGTGGGGGTGTTTGCCATAGAACGGGCTGGGTTGGCCAGAAGCTCGTCCAGCTTCTTGTGCACGATGGAGACTTCATCCAATTTCTGTGCGATAAGGCTGAGATCAGTGGATGAATGGGAGGGTCCCGTGTCAACTTCGTGGACATTTCGGGGCAGGCTGGTACGATTAAAGGCGACAATGGAGGCATTGTTCATTGAGTTTTCGCTCATATTTTCAAGCAATTCAAATGCTCCATTCTTGTCTTTATTCATAAAGTTCCCTCTGAAGGAAGCATCTTCAATCTGCTTCAAAGTCTCATTTAGCCCATAGTAGAAAATCTGGGCTATATGCCACTTAGGCAGACCGTGGTGCGGACACTTCCTAAGGAGGTCATTATATCTCTCCCATGCCTCATGAAACTGTTCGCCGTTTTGTTGCGTAAATGAAGTGATAGCACGGCGAAGCGCATTGGTTCGCCCGATTGGGAAGAACTTCTTGAGAAATGCTGTTCGTATCTCTTCCCAAGAGTGGATGGTTCTCCCAAGGGTGCGTAACCACTGCAACGCTTTATCCCGTAACGAAAACGGAAACATTTTCATGAGGACTATAGGTACCCCGATATTTCTTGGTTTAACTGTTTCAGCTAATTGGGTTAGGCTTCCAAGTGGAGAAAAGGATCTTCACTTGCAAGACCATGGAAGTGAAAATTTATCAGGCCAATTATGTTAGGTTTTAGTTCAAAGTCGTCCCCGCCCATGGGGACCCGAATTTGTCTTATGGTCTCTGTAGCAGCGGGATTCTGATAGGAGCTAAGAGACCTAGGCTCCTCTCGTTCGGGAGGGTTTTGCATTTCCTCCAATGTTTCCCGAATGGCTTCCATTTGCTCATTATACATTTCCATTTCGGCTTGGAGGCGGGTTATGGGATCTAAGGCTCCACCACCTGGTGGGTTTTGAGGGCGATTTCCTCCCTCGGGATTTGGGGGTGGGCGTGTAGCCATGTTTTTGGAGGAGGAGGATGATTCGGCTTCTTTTCTAAAATTATCAGGCAATTCACACAGTTCAGGGTTTTGTGACCTCCTCCCAAACATGCACTACTGCAAGAAGAATTGGGGAGATAAGAAGGGAAAAGAGATGAGAAAAATGACTCCTCAAAGTTGCACTTGATGACAAATCAATTCAATCAAATTCCTAACCTCTACAGTGTGCCCTTAGACCTAAAGATCTAAGTTACCTACTATCACAAACTACGGAACCGAATGCAAGCACCGCGTAACCACCGGGCCAGATTGAAAGGCCGTTTGCCCCAGTCTTAGACACCCGATAGCACGTGGGAACCCTCACCAGCATGTAGGCACTACACGCAGGTCGTTAGACCTCCAATCCTTAATAAGGGTCAAGTTAGTACCAGTTTTAGTTAAAGGCTTTGGATCAAGTGCTTCTAGAATGTGAAGGGCGTTTTTTTACGAGTACTGCCCAAGTGATTGATTTTAAGAGAGTGTGTAATCCAAGCATGCAACGGGGAAATCTCCCCGAATTGAAGTTTTAATTGGTGAATGGCTTTTAGAGTTTCAACTTTAAGTAGTATGAATTTTAGGATTTCTCTGAATTACCAATTCAACCAATCTCCGAGTTTTGAGAGAATACAAGTTTTCTTCTAAGCGCAACAAACCCTTCTTCAATGTCAGTTGGTTAATGCATGCTAAAATGCAATGGGCTTCTCTAAATGGAGATTTCTATGTGTGGATGGACGAATCAATTTTAGATTAGTGTGAAAGGGAGCCAAAGCACTTCAATTCAAGTACTCCCAATCACCAGAATGATTTCCACACACAAGGCTCAACCAAAAGAAAATTAAATTGTTGGGGTTGAAGGATTCGGGATCGAATCTTAGGCACATGAAGAGTCATGGTGGGGTTGGAATCAACTCAATTCCAAGTCTCCCCACCAAAAAGGTGATCCTGAATTGTAGATAAGTGAGGCAAAGAGGGATGGCAATCAATCTTTTTATTTGCCTCAAAGACTACTTCACATGGCGAAAGATTCAAGAATCAAGATTCTTGAATTTTTGCTATGCGAAGTTTGGTGGGAAATCCCGGGGCTGTGGGAGTGATGACAAACAAGCAAACAAGTGATTTTTAATCCACTTGCCCCAAGAGATCCCAAGAAGTTTTTCTAGTTTTTTAATTTTTTTTTCTCTTTCTTTTTTTTTATTAAGGTGACAAGTTAACCTAGGTTGCTAAGAAAGAAAGACCTACTTATTCAGCAATGTGTGCGGAGCTCCAGTGCGGTGTCGGCGTCTTCACACTCTCGTTCCTGCCTTGGATCTGCCCATGTCTCCGACTTCATCTTCCTGCCTTCCTTCCAACAGGTTCACCTCCACAGCAACAAACAAAAACACCCGTGAAGAGAAGGGTGTGAGAAGAGAAAAATTACAGGAATGGAGTAAAAACTTACTTGAAGGCGTACTTCCCCGGAAACGACGCCAGAAAAGATTATGGTCGGACCTGGTTAGGTTATGTTAATATGGTGTTTTTATCGTTGAAATGCGTATAGTGGTTAACCTAAATCGAGCGTAACCATCTCTTTACAAAATTTTTTTACCTAGCCTACTTGATTTTATCTTGGTCACTTTTAGGCCTAGGGTCGAACTCAGGGAAGTGGGGTTAGAAGTCAAGTTTCTACGCCTTTCCTACAACGAATCTCTTTCGTTCGTTTATTGTGTTTTTGGTGTTTTTCTGTTTAAGATTTTTTTCCGATAATTCTTGTCCTTGAGGCACACCCTCAAAATTAGGTTCTTGGCTTTGAGCCAAATCAGGGTTTCAAAATTGGTCTTGCTATTCGCAAGACGGAGTACCTGCAAGTCAAGGATTATCTTTTTTCTTTTATATTTTTTTTTATCTTTTTACTGGCATGAAAGAGAAACAGAAATAAAGTAAATATAGTATAGATATATATGTATAAAGGGGTGGGGGTGGAGATGGAGATGGCGTGTAGCATGGTGTCAAGTCGATCGTTGTCTAGAAAGACGCAACCAACAGGACGAGGTGCCGCGTGGAGTGTAGGATGGATGGTGGAAGACGAGTGCGAACACGCTTTCTATATGCGTGTATCGGGGAATACCAGCAACTGGTGCAGATATTCCCGCGATACCACGTATGGTGTGTCCTATGAAAATATATATGCATATATGTAAATATATATATCTATATGTATATATATATATATATGGTTACAACTATATAGGTATATGTGTACTTATATATGTATATATGTGTATATATATATATATATATGTATATATGTATAGGTATGTAAATATATGTATAGATAGATATATGTATAGATATATATATATATATATATGTATGTATGTATATGTATATGTATGTATATAATACTATATATATATATGTATATAATACTATATAGATGTATATATATATATGTGTGTGTGTGTGTATGTATCTAGTAATATATGTATATATATATATATAAGTATATAGATATATATATATGTATGTATATAGACTAATACATAGTTATATAAGTACTGATATATATATATATATATATATATGTATATAAATATATATAGATATAACTATATATATGTATATATATATATATATAAGTATATAATAGTGTATAGGTGAGAGTGTGTGTGTGCGAGAGTGTGAGTGTGTGTATGTGTATCTGCAGAGAGGGAGAGAGAGAGTGCAGTGAGAGAGAGAGAGAGAGAGAGAGCTGCTGGAGATAGCGTTTAAGTTGTCTGCAGCTTCAGGGCCGACGTCTAGTGCCAAGCGCGCGCGCACGTGCGTAGGCGCGCGAAGAGACGCACACTGGAGTGAGTGGCACGGAGGAAGGAATCGCAGCGCACAGCGCTGCATGGAGAGGTGGGTGCGGGTTGGCAAACGCGGGCGCTCGGAGCGGGTGTTGGCAGAGGACTGCACGCAGACGCACGGGCGGGCACTGGAGCGGTCTCAGGGTAGGACGCGTGCGCGGGCTGTGGCCGATAGCGGCGCGCCGGGTGACTGGTTAAGTGAGAAACTTACCGGTCACCGCACTGTAGCCACAGTGTTCCGCTGAAACGCTTGAACAGTGGCTACATTGCCCGGGCGAGCCATGCGACCGGGTGCACCCGGTGCTGTGAGTGCGGGTGGCGTGGACATGGCTCAGCGCACGCGGAAGAAGGTCTGCGCCGGCTAGGCTGCGGGGAGAAGCGGGTGTTTGTGTGAAGAAGCGGGAGGCGAGGGCAGCCTGCAAGCACGCACGGTGGCCTGCATGCGGGCGCACGGTGGCCTGCGCACCTACTGCCACCTTGCTGCTGCTGCCACCGTGGAGCTTCAGACGTTGAAGCCTGCGGCAATGGCGAAAGTGCTGGAAACAAAGAAGTCAGGGAGGAGAAGACCACCACGCTGCTGGCGTGCGCGGTGGAGCTTGGCCGGCTGTTGCAGGGGCGTGCGGTGGTCGGTTGAGCTTCAAAGCTTGAAGCTTTGTGGGAATGGCGGGAGTGGCATGGACGTTGAAACAGAGAGAGAACCACCACGCCCACCGGCTCTTTGATGAGCTGGGCGGTGGTGGACTCACAGTGGTGGTTGTGCACCACTGTGAGGTGCTCTTGCCTGCAGAGTATCTCCTCAGAGGAGGAGAGGCTGCGTATGGAGGGAGAAGGGGAAGGAGATGGCCTGGAGAAGAGGAGCTGCAGTGTGTTTTTTCGTGGGGACCATCATCCCCTTTGCAAAGAAGGAAGCCGTGCCCTTATAAAGAAGAAAGAGGCATGCGCAACCATGCCCTGGCTGTGTATGGCTCAGCATGGCCGGCAGGGAGATCATGTGCATGCGGCTGCAGGGCTGGCAGGGAGAGGCTGAGCAAGACATGGCGCAAGGAGGAAGCTGCCAAGCTTTGCAGCCGCGGGGAAGAATTCAAAATCAAATAGAAATAAAAATAAAGATGGAAATTTTGTGAAGCAGCACTTGAAGAAAATGTAAATTGCGAGGCCATTTTATTTACTCTCCTCCCCTCTTAATTAAATGCATGCATGCGTCTATATTCACAAATGCAACTATGTCTACCTAATATGCACTGGTAATTCTAGGAAATAGCATAAGACGGCACAATTGCAGGTGTATTTTTGCGGTGCGATCAGGAATCAAGTTAATGATTTGAGGTTTGAGTTCAAAATCTTTCCCATCCTGAGGTACCCTAACAAAGGGTTCAGGTTGGGCATTAGGAGGGTTATAAAAGTCATGGCGGGACCGGTCTACCCTTTCGTTTTGAAGTCGAGTGATGGTCTGCACTATGACTTCCATATGTCGGTCATGATGCCGGCCTTGCTTAGTGATCTGCCTTTGTAAGGGAGTCATCGCATCCAGATTTTGTTCATCGATCTCTTCTTCCTCGTGATGACTAGCCATTGCAGAGGGTTTAGATTCAGATCCTGGATAAATATGTCTTCTCCTAGGATTTCTTTCTAATGGTGGTAGTAAATCAGGATTTTGAGATCTTCTACCTTGCATGCACCAAAAGAATGTCTGCAGATGAGAGAGAAGACAGATGAGAGAAACCCCGCCTGCTCAATGCAAGCAATCAAACTGGTCCTTAGAGTGTCAACCCTAATTAGACCTGATCCTGGCTCCCCAAAACATGACTGGGTTAGATCAACCCTTGAATTACTTGGCTGGCCAAAAGGGTGGTACCCCTTAGGACACCCCGCACGACAGGACACCACTAAAGGTTAACGCAGTTATCTCACCGACCTTTCATGTCACCAGTGAGTCCAAGTAGACAAGGCCTTGACCTTAGCCTAATCTAGTTTCAAGTCCCCAAGTCTATTAGTCCTGCCTAGGGCACGTCTACTCAATTTTAGGCTTGGGTTTGATGTGCTTTTGGAATATGATGGGCATTAGGGGGTGTTTGCCCTTAAAGTTGATTTCAGAGATGTGAAGTGCGCAGGCAAAGGGTTCACAAGCAAATTTTTATGATGAAGTATCTTTTAAGATTCAAATGCTTGTGTTAGCGTGTTTTAGGGTTCACTTGATTAAATATTTTCAACCAAGGTTCTGATGAGGCACACAAAAGTTTTGCCAATCCCAATTTGTTTGATAGATTTCCTTTAAGTATGGAAAAGCAAGTACGCTTTATCCTTAGTGTGAAACCCTAAGCACAGATTGTTCTAAATGATTCTTTTAGGTCAAAAATGATGAGTGGTGCGACCCAAGCGACGCAATCAATTGGTCTTCTTGCACCACTAACTAGGCACTCATAAATTTTTTTTTCAAGAATTTTAATGCATGTTTTCTATTTTTTTCAGATTTAAACTATACTGGGGGTTTTGTAGTCAATTTTGACCCCCAATTCATGATCAGATAATTTGTGCAACCAAACAAGAAAAAAATATTTTTTTTCAGATTTTTATAAAATTCTTGATTTTCTCATAAATTCAGTGCCACAAATTTCACATCAATTGGAGTTATATAAAAATTCCTATAATATTTTGAACTCTGAAAAATTAGGAACAAAATCTGTATTGATAACATATCAGTGTGCAAATTTTTAAATTTTTCTATAACTCTAATTGCCGCAAAATTTGTCTATGTTGTTCTTGACATTGAAATCTACGTCCAGTAATAATTTGAGAATTTTTAAAAATGCAGATCTTTGGGAATTAAATTTTTAAGATAAAGTTTTATTTCAGCCCGAAATCAAGAGAAATATATTTTTTTAAATAAGAAAACAAATTCTAACTAATCTAAACTATGGGTACTTACCTGAGGTTCGAATCTGCACTTTCTCCGTTGTCGTGTTTGGTTAAGATTTCTTCATTTCCTGCACACACGATATCAATGAAAAATGTAGCGAGTTAGAAATCTCAAATACATGCCAAAAAGCTTCAAAAATTTCCATTGCCTCCCCAGCAACGGTGCGAACTTGTCCGGTGCGTAATTCGTGCTTTAAAAGTCATTTAGTTGTAGTATAGCATGAAAACATGTCGACAAATAAATTTATAAAACTCTGGTGAGTACTGAGTCATTCATAGGGAGGCAATCTCAATTTCTACAGAAGCGTTTCAATAAAACTAATTCTAGGTGGATATATATATATATATATGTATATATGTATAAAGCAGATATTCAAAGAATCAGAATTTTATTGCAATTAGATAAAGTTTTTCACAGTAGAAAATGCTAATAGAGAAATAAATAAATAGAAAGAGAGAGAGAGATGAAAGTGGCAGAGAAACGATGCCGGATGCTTGTGCAAGATGCGGCAACACCTCAGATCCAGAGCGTCGGTATGGAGAATTGCAAAGAAGGTAGAAGAGATCTGGAGTTGATGGGAGAGAGAGCTTCAAAGTTGATGCCTTCAACTAGGGGGCCCTGGGCTTCTTTTATAGCTTTGATGGAGGGCAAAAAAAGTATTTTAATCCTTAATCTTGTGCAACAACTCTTTAGCTAATTAGATTCATCGATCGGGAGATCAACAGCTCTGATTCAGACTCAAAATAGCCTTCTACTCTGGTGGCGACACACGTGGTAGCCGCTGGAGTGATAATCCCACCTTAATGTCAGCCGTCCGATCGTAACAAACGCCGCTACCTTAGCATCGAGGCAACCGCGTGAGATCATGCGTACCCACTGCAAGCTCTGATTGAGCCGAGTCACCACGCTTCAGCGTGTCCGATTGCATGCAATTCCACCCGTGCGTGTTTGATTCAATTTTGCGCAACGTAGGGCTCGCACCCACACCCCGCTCATGCACGCGCGCATGCGAGCCACTACGCTACGGAAAGCCTTTATCATATATACTTGTTTATTTGTATTTATCGTTATCCAGTCTGGGCGGGTGACGTGGCACGCTCGTGGCTGTTGGATGAAGATCCAACAGCCCACAGCGTGCGGTGCGGCCTTCCTAGATGGGGCGGTGGTGAGGGAGCGGCTGTGATGGCTCCACGTGGCATCATCATGGCTGTCCATCTTCTTTTCTTTGTATCTGGTGCTATAGACCTCCGATCGAGTTGATTTTTGCGCTGTTGGACTGTGATCGTCGATCCGGATTCATCCGTGAGTTGATTCTTCATCTGAGGCTTGGATCTTTGTCCTTTGGCTCTGTCATCTCCATTCTTCTATGGACTGCACACGATGCTCTAGTTGTCTAATCGGGATGATTTAGGAAGCGTTGGACTTCCGTCGACATTCTGATCAGATCTATCTGGTTTGATTTGACATCGATGACTTCGAATCATTTGCGATTAAAATCATCTCTCGTTTAGGTCATAAAATGATGATATTATCTATATGATTAATAAACTAACTAGTATGTGAATTACGATGCTTATGTATGCATTGACTCAAAGTTATGCTAGAATCTAGCTCAATTCAGGTGTTTTAGGTTGCATCTTTGATGTGCAATTAGTCAATCTGGTCCTTAGTTGGGAGAAATTGCATTTCGTGGTCCAGGAATGAATTGTCTTGGACCATATCATTTCTCAACATGAAATCAAGGTAGACAGGGCCAAGATTAAGGCTATATCAAAATTGCCCCCTCCCACCTATGTCAAACAGATATGATCTTTTCACTACAAGAATGACTGCTTTTCATGACGGTTCAAAATCGTCTCCAAATCAGTCAAAACCATTGTATACTGTCGTCGTGAAAGTATCACGTTAGTGTATACACGACGGTTATGTTAAATAACCGTCATGTATGATTAGAAATACATGACGATTTCTCTAACCGTCGTCTATCTTGCTATACGATGGTTTTTTTTTAAACCGTCATTTGGTAACAATAAACGACAGGTTTTTAATTGTCTTGTATGCCATTAATTTGTTGGTGTAAGTTCCCATGTTAACAGTAAACGACGGTTATTAAATCGTCATTTATATGTATACACAACAATTTTCTATAACTGTTGTGTATATATGTGTATTTTTGTTTTTTAAATATACATAATGTAGGTATTATAGAATGATGGAGGAGAGGGAGCATACTGCATTGCTATCCATCAAGAGGGCTTTCCTTTTGTTACTCACGGGAAAGGAGACAGCAACTGCTCACATGGTCATGGGAGAAAAGTAATGTTGTAAAAGTCAATAGTCGATATTCAGTCAGACGGGTCACTAACTAAGGAGTATATTGTATGCAAGGAAATAATCAGGGAGTACTTGGTTAGGTGCTTTTTAAATATTTATATATATATACTCATAAAATATATTAACAAGATACATCTACTTGCACAATTTAAGATTTCAAAAAGTAAAATATACCACCACATAAAGATCAACCTTTTTGAAATAAGGAAATGGAAATAAGCTACAAATCATAAGTCCAAAGGCAATAAATAAAGTTTCTAATCATTGTAACCTACAACTAAGCCAGGTTGGGACCCAATAATCTACAAGTACGTAGAAATCAACCATAGAGTTGGTCGACTAGGTCGACTATTCGACCAAGTAATCGAGTCAATAGACTATTGGCCCAACTATGGGTACTCAAGTCGGGAAAAGGGCATGACTAGGACTATTTAGCTAAGTAGTCAGCCTGATTGGTTGATTTTTACAATAGTGGAGAAAGGGGAATGACCAGGGATAAAGGTAGCAAGAAGCTTCTTACTCTCATTTAATCAAAGCCATTCATTAACTTAAATAGCTAAGATGGCCTTTGCAACTACCATGGGGTTACTTTCAGGGAGGAGCCCATCTTTCTCATATTTTAAAGGTATTAGCCCTAAACAGCACCAGCCAAACAAGGTCAGTCTAAACACAATCACCACAAAAAGAACCTAGTTAAATCCACCAAGAGGCTCTTATAAAGCAACTATGAATCCATCATAACAAAGCCTTGTCCCATGTTAAGTGAGGTTAACTAAATAGATTATTTGCCTCCACTCATGTCATCTTAGGACTTAAATCCAAGAAACCAAGATCATGGCTCATAGCTTTCTCCAAAGCTTCCTTGGCCTTCTCTTATCCATCCATTTAGGCTCAATATGTAATTTCTCATATATTTTTTAATACATGGCTTATATTTCAAAAGACCCTTGCTGAATCCAACAATAACTACCTAATTATGAAAACAATATATTTGTACTTATTTCTATAAGTAAGCCACTAATATGGGCAGATCTTTGTAAGATAAAAGAGTAATATCAAACTTACCTTAACAAGGGTATCAGGACGGGACTCAAAAACAATTAGAAGAACTCCTAAGGATAAGATGTCTTCTCCAATATCAAGCCATCTGCAATCTGGACCAATATCATGGTTTTAGAATTATTGATAACAATAGTAAAAGTTGCAAGCTTCCTACAAGTTATCCATATCTCAGACAAAGAATTTTTTAAGATTAACATGTACAAAAACTAAATATTCACTAAACATTCAAATATTGATAGAAATCAAATAAATAACTGTTATTCCATTCGAATTCAATATCTTACCTCCGTTCTTTTGGAAACATGACCAATAGGGTCATCCATGTTAGCGAGCATACGGATATTGTTTGCTAAACTAGCCACCTATAATATAAGGAATTAGAAATTCATACTAGATCAACTCACAGCAGTCAATATAACAAAAGTCGATTTATTGAATATAAACCAATAAACCAGAAATCCAACAAAAAAAATTTAGTGATAAAACACACAACAGTCTGCACCTATACCGATGGTCAGTAATCGTCAGTATAGGGTAAAATAACTATTGCTGTAGGTATAAAGTGCTATTCCAACAGTCTTTATAGACGTTCGCCTAAGAGGAGTCACTGTAGGCAACACCGACGGTAAAAATCATCGGTGTTGTACCTAGAGCTACAGTGACGGTCGTCTTTTTGAAGCTACCCATTTTATGTGATAGCAACAACAACGACAGTTTTATCCGTCGGTGTAGCATAAAAAGTGTTGGTAAAGTCGTCACTATAGGTAATAACTCCAACTTTCTTTTTCACATAATACCAACATGATTATTTGTCACTAGATCTATCCAAGTGGATGTAGAGGTTTTCATTATAAAATCCTATTCAACATTCTGATCTTGCAACATCTTAATAGATTTAAGATTGAACCTTACCATCAACAACAATGTTTACCTTCGTTTAAGTAAGATTAAAGCAAAATATACAAGACATTACTCTTGAAATAACAAATTGAATTATTCATACTCAAATCTAATGAAACAATTTTTCTATATGATTCTAAAAGAAAATTGTGTATCTATGATGTAAACATGTTTATATCACATAAACTATCTATTTACACGTGTTCTTAGGCATAGAATTGTATTACATACTATAAATATTGCATAACATGCCTCATCTTGCATTTAGGTTAGTCTGTATAAAATGTAGGTTAATTATCTATTTTTATGACCAGGGACAAGGCAACTTACTAATCGGGGCCTCAGATCGAAGATCCAACCGTACGGATCTGACCAGGGCGACGATTGGAGTTCAACGACTCCAAGATTGCCCTGATCGAACATCCGTAGCACCAGATAGATATCGAGGAACCCTAAAGATCAAGGGCCAAGATGGTGATAATCTGCACCTCAGACGACAAATCCGACCACACGGATGGGTTCAAATCGATGATCACAGCCTAACGATGCATAAATCGGTTCAATCCGACACCCGTAGCACCATCTACAACACTCAGAAGATGGATGGCCAAGATGACGCCACGTGGTGCCATCTCAGTCGCCCAACCGACCCCAAGGATTCGCCTCCACTTCTCTTCTTCACCCGCTCGACGAATCTCCACCGTTGGATGCCCATCCAACGGCCGCAAGAGTAGCGCACTCAATTCATCCGCGCGACAAAGAAGGGCGCTCAGCGCAACAGTCGAGCGCCCCTTCGCAAGCGAAGGGCACGCGTTCGAGCCACGCCAAGCGCTTCAAATCAAACGGGCTGGGTGCGGGTGCAATTGGGCTGTCGGATCAAGATCAGGCAGCTGAGGGGAGGAGGCGTGGTGCACGGAGAATCGTCAATTGCTTACACGTGCGATGATGTGCGTTTGCTTGCCTCATCACATGCGGGCGCACGGCAAAGGAGTTTTGAAGGAGCGGGCACACGCTTTTTAATCCATCCGATCCCTTGATTAGACGGCTGGGAGCCTTTGAACGTGAGTGGGCATTGAGGCAGCCAAAGGCAAGGAGAGGTGTGCGGTGCGCTCACGTCGGCCACGTTCAGGCCTTTAATGACAGATAAATCCGTCACTAAATGTCCTGAATTAATGTTTTTGAAATTAAAATGTCCAAAATGCCCCCACTCCTTGCAACTATAAAAAGAGACCCCTACCCTATGAATTTCTCATCCCTTCTCTTCTCTCACCCCTTCCAAAGCTCTAAGAACTTGTCCCACACCTAGGATGCTCCTCTAGAGTAGAAATCTTAATTTTTCCACCTTTGTCCCCCTTCGTGGAGCATCCTGCAATTGTCCTCTCTCTGCATTCGGGAAGCGGATCCAGCGACGACGACGACGTGCTGCTTCGTTCCTGTTCCTCCCGCTTCGTCCTCCTTCTTCCCGCTCCGTTCCTCGTCTTCCAGGCGTCATCTCGTCTAGCTCATCCTCCAAGCGATTATCGAAGAGGATACTTCTCTCTCCATTCTTTTTACTGCTTTCTAGTCATAATGAGTAGTGTAATGAACTTATGATAATGAAATCTCTGTTTATTCTACTCCTCCTTTGGTTTTATTTGTAATATTCTCTCTCTTTCTCTTCTATTCATTATTTGTTAAATAGATAGCTAGTTTTCGACCAGCTAATCTGTTTCGTGGAAAGCAAATAAAATGCGTATTTTTAATCAAACGTAACCTCCCTGTGTTTGACCCAGAACTTCTTTACAGATTTTCAGTATAAATTTTATTTGTTGAACGGATTTCTTTACTACTCGAACTACAACAACGGGTTTTCAAATCTAACTCCGAACGTGTAGTTATCCACCTTCAACATTTTGGCGTCATTGCTGGGCAGGCGATGCTCTTTGATTCTTCGCATTTTTTGATTTACGAAGCATTTAACTCACTTCTCTCATTTCTTATTGTGATTGCAGGTACTCTTTTGAGACGAGCAAAAGTGCTAGATTGGAGCAAAGTGCTGTTGAATGTTCTGTAAGTTCACCCCCACCTCCCACCCATTAGTTTTTATCCCACCACGTAATAACACAAACATAAATCAACCTAGGTGTTCTTATAAACCCTAAGATTAGTTTTGATTGTTTGTTTGACACCTGCACCTACCTTACCCTCTGCATTTAAAAAGAAAAATTAAGAAAACCTCACAGAGGTACACAACCTCATCTGATTTTCAAACTCAACCGGTAAACCGATCTTTGGATCCGATACACACACCCAAACACATAATCGAGTAGAAATCAAATTAGGTAACCACTTGTGTGCCTAATTAAGTGGTGCAACAAGCCAATTGTTTGAGTTGATTGGGCCACACCACTTCAATTAAAATCAACTCATTAAGTAGCTGCCACATTGGCTCAACTCTTAGGGATTTACCAGGCACTCCACATTCTTTTAAGCTTCAAAGGAAAACATCTTCACCTGTGCTTTCAAAGCCTGGTGTGCCAACAAAACTTGATTGAAAATACCTAAAGTTGAATCCTAAAAGCTACTAAACAAGATTTGAACCCTAAAATTCACCGCATCAAAAATAATCTTGCTTGAAAACCACTGGTTGTGCATGCACACACACATCAATCAATCATTAAGGGCACAACCCATATAAAGGGCCCATCACATTCCAAAGCACATTCAAACCTAACCCTAATTAAAACAAAGTAGACATTGGCCTTAAGGATTTGACTCGCTCTTCGGAGCCCAAAATGAGATTATTTCAATTAGTCTATTTCTACCGTTCAATCTGATGTCTAGTTAGGGGAGCAGAATCAAACGATCGCGGTTAGGGGGTACACTAGGAACCAGAGGCGCAAGACGAAGGAAGAACCTTCTCCCCAGTCCCTCCCTCTAACCGGTTGAATTGAACGGAAAGAAGTAGATCAAATCATTTCTTTATCTCAAGACGGGTTCTAGGATTCTGTAGGTCTTTAGGCTAGCCCACTTAAGGACAGGTTTGATTGTTTGTATTGTAGGATGCCTTTCTTCCTCCCGTCTATCATGAATCATTCCACATTTTATATGCATTCCCACTCTTTCCCTCCTGTTATGACTTATCCTCAACATGACGATTATCCCAACTCGTACTGTAATCAACCATCTGTTAGTTGGGATAACTCTGATTGGGGATGCAGTTCCGGATCTCCATGTTCAGGATCTGACCCTGGACACCATCATCAAGATTTTTATCCTTCTCAGAGTCACATCGATTATAGATCGTCACCCCTTCATGGACAACCTAATACGATCTACAATCATGGAGGATACACTGATCCTTACCCATACCCTGAATACATTGCCTTTAGGTCATCACCACTTCATGAATAACCCGAAATGACCTATTATTAGGGAGGGTATGACGAATCTCAATTCGTTAACTCTTCTGCATTGAGATCCCAAACGTGCCCAACCCTGAACCAAGCCCTTTGGTTCAGGTCAACCAGGTCCAAGACAAGGTTTTAGCTAACTTGAGGAATACTATACAATCTTTAAAAGCTCAGCCAATACCTTGCATTGAAGCTTTGGAGCCCCTAATTGAAATGATTGATGATCTGAATAAGTATTTGTTGGATTGGCTTCAAGATATTAAGGATTAGGACCCAGGTGAGTTTTTACTTGGGAAGTTAGCGAAATTGAGAATGAGATTTGTGGTTGCTTTAGTTCAATCTTGGGATGATTCCCAGGATGAACCCTCTTCAGGAGAGCCAAAATCAGAACCCGCTCAGGCACCTGTTGGGGGGGACACGTGTTATGAGGCTAACCAGATTGACCTAGAGCAACCAATTAAGGATGATATGATTTCTTCACCTAAAATCCCTAAGCCAGGGTATGAGGTAACGTATGTCTCCATGGACCAGAAAGTGATGGATGATTTTGGGACGTACATTAATACGGATTTAGATTTCTTTGAGTCTGAGGATGAAGAATCAATTTGCGAAGTATCACATGAGTTTACAGAACACGATTTCTGTGAGACAACTGGGCCTGAGGAATCCGATAGATCATATGATGGCCCAATAACTGAGGAAAGCGATCTTATTGGGGCTCACATGACGGATTCAGAATCACATTTTCTGAAGGATTCAATTCCATGCCCCGATTGTCAGTTACACTCTATTGAGCTTACTGACGATTCTGTTTTTTAGATAACTAGACCCAAGTCAATTTTGATTCAATCACATCTTTTAGACTTGGAAATTTCAGACGAGATGATTAATATGCAAGAGGTCCCGAAATTTGATATTCTAAATGAGGAGGTAGGAGTTGGGAAATTTTGGTTTGGGAAGCAAGCTTCGGAGGAAGTAGAAGACTAAGTCTAAGGGTTCCAATTAATCTAAAACCATCAAACTAGGACCGTTACGGCATTTGTTCTGAGGATGTCCAACCCAAGCACACATTCATTGATTATCCTTTTAAGCCTGATTTCTCTGTAACCTGACTTTTTGGTTTTGGGTTGCATCCTCATAAATCGTAGGCTCGACCCCGCTTGCATACTGATTTTAGGTTCTAGATAACTTTTATCTAGAACCTTAGATATACTCGACCATGGGGTATGGGTCTGCATCACAATCTGGTCCACATCTGTGGACATCTGCTGGTAGGTCTTAGGTTACATCTTTTTATTCTGATTTTGATCTGCACCTATGAATTCGTTATTTCTTCTTCTTTGTATAGTGTGCCTAGCTGAAGGCACTAAATTTAGCACGTATACAGTCTCTGTTCATCTCAGAGTGGACACGTTCTTCACGTAATTTAGGTGCTTTCTACTCTACTCCACTCTATTTCGGGTCTTTTTAATACAATGAGGACATTACATTAGATAGGCATGGGGGGTGGATATTCATCTCTGAATTATTTCATTAGCTCCGTAGATTCATTTTATTTTCTTTTTATTTACATAAAAAAAAAATTGAATTAGGAAGGAATACTTGCATATTAAGACCTTTCAATCTTAGGAAATATTACTGTAGAATCTGAACACTAAGACCCTTCAGGTCTTTGGGCTTAATCAACCTGGGTATCCACAAAAATGTGTATTTGTTTATCGAGTCCTCACCATCCTAAATTCTATTTTAATTTGATTAAATAAGTTGGGGTGATAAGTACACGACTTATCAACCCACTCTTTGATATGAGGATACTGTAAGCCTAAGCATCTACACACTAGTCGCACTTGTCGTTCGGCGGTTTGAAAGGAAATTGGGTATCTAATGAACCTTCTAGAGTGGTATAGCCGACAAGTTATCGTGGGTAACAGTAGATAGGTAGGTTGTCCAAAGCCTAGTCACAGGACCACTCTCTTCTTGTTGCCTCTAGGTAAATCTTAGACCAGGGAAGCCGCCTACTTAAAGAAAAAGAAAAAGAAAGTTTAAAAAGAAAAGAAAAAAAAAGAAAAAGAAAAAGGAGAAAAGAAAAAAAAGAAACAAAAGAAATAAGCTACACTTCGCCACACGAGTATGGCTAGCAAGTTGTCGGTAGTAACAACTCATCGATCGGTTGTCCAGAACCCAGCTTAAGAAATGCACATAAAAAATTCCTAAAACACTTAGGAAGAAGCGAAGTAGAATAAGCCGAGGAGATATACACTGGATTCACCCTTGTGTTGACCCCATAAAAATAAAAGTAGGGAGAAAGCTACCGGTTGTATAGATACACCTTCAGGTAGATCTCTTTCTAAGGTCACCTAGGGGCGTAGAAACCCGAAGTCCGTTCTGATTGTCGATCAACGAGTCTATCACATACAAAAATATGCTTAGAACTTAGGGTTCTCATCAAATCTTGGGTGGGTTGAGTGGCTGTAGAAAGCCACTCTGTAACCCTAAACTCAAAAATCCAAAAAAAAAAAAAAGAAAAGAAAAAGAAAAAAAGAGATCTTTCTTTGAATAAGGCGAGGACTTGAGGTGATCTGCATTTTGGCAGATACTCAAGTGCTGTTGTGTCTTTGAAAGTTCAGGTCCTAAGTAATAATTTCTTAATGTTGAAAATGATTTGTGCCTGAGTAATCTAACCTAATTCTTTTATAAATAGCATGCAGTTTTGTGAGGGATTAGCAAAAGATAGGCATGGGGGTGTCATGTAAACATGTTTATATCACATAAACGGTCTATTTACGCGTGTTCTTAGGCATAAAATTACATCACATACTATAAATATTGCATAACATGCATCATCTTACATTTAGTTTAGTCTGTATAAAATGTAGGTTAATTTTCTCCTTTTATGACCAAGGACAGGGCAACTTGTTAATCGAGGCCTCGGATCAAAGATCCAATCATACGGATCTTATTAGGGCAACGATTGGAGTTCAACGACATCAAGATCGCCCTGATCGGACATCCATAGCACCAGATAGAGTCGAGGAACCCTAAAGATCAAGGGCCAAGATGGTTATAATCCGCACCTTCGATGACAAATCCGACCGCATGGATGGGTTCGGATCGACGATCGTAGCCTAACGGCACGAAAATCAGTCCAATCCGACATCAATAGCACCATTTAAAACACTCAGAAGATGGACGGCCAAGATGACGCCACGTGGCATTATCTCAGCCACCCAGCCATCCCCAAGGACCCGCCTCCACTTCTCTTCTTCACCTGCTCGACGAATCTCCACTGTTGGATGCCTATCCAATGGTCGCAAGAGCCGTGCACTCAATTCATCCGCGCGACAAAGAAGGGCACTTAGCACAGCGATCGAGTGCCCCTTCGCAAGCGAAGGGCACGAGTTCGAGCCACGCCAAGCACTTTAAATCAGATGGGCGCGGGAGCGGGAGCAATTGGGTTGTCAGATCAAGATCGGGCGGTCGAGGGGAGGACGCATGACGCACGGAGAATCGTCGATCGTATACGCGCGCGATAACATGCGTTTGCACACCCCATCGCACGCAGGCACGCGACAGAGGAGTTTTGAAGGAGCGGGCGCATGCTTTTTAAGCCATCCGATCTGTTGATTGAACGGCTGGGAGCCTTTGAACGTGCGCAGGCGTTGAGGCAGCCGAAGGCGAGGAGGTACCTGCGGCACGCGCACGTCGGCCACGTTCAGGACTTTAGTGACAGACAAATCCGTCACTAAAGGTCCTGAATTAATGTTTTTGAAATTAAAATGTCCAAAATGCCCCCACTCCTTGCAACTATAAAAGGAGACCCCTACCCTACGAATTTCTCATCCCTTCTTCTCTTCTCTCACCCCTTCCAAAGCTCTAAGAACTTGTCCCACACCCAGGATGCTCCTCTAGAGTAGAAATATTAATTTTTTCACCTTTGTCCCCCTTTGTGGAGCATCCTGCGGTTGTCCTCTCTCTGCATTCGGGAAGCAGATCCCATGACGATGACGACGTGCTGCTTCGTTCCTGTTCCTCCCGCTTCGTCCTCCTTCTTCTTGCTCCGCTCCTCGTCTTCCAGGCGTCATCCCGTCTGGCTCGTCCTCCAAGCGATTGTCGAGGAGGATACTTCTCTCTCCATTCTTTTTACTGCTTTCTAGTCGTAATGAGTAGTGTAATGAACAACTTATGATAATGAAATCTCTGTTTATTCTACTCCTCTTTTGGTTTTATTTGTACTATTCTCTCACTTTCTCTTCTATTCATTATTTGTTGAATTGATAGCTAGTTTTCGACCAGCTAATCTGTTTTGTGACAAAAAAATAAAACATGTATTTTTAATCAAACGTAACCTCCCTGTGTTCTACTCGGAACTTCTTTACGGATTTTCGATATAAATTTTATCTATTGAACGGATTTCTTTGCGACTCGAACTACAACGATGGGTTTTCAAATCCAACTCCGAACACGTAGTTATCCCCGCTTCAAAATCTACAAACACTATAAGCGACATAAGCCACAAGTATCTATCAATCTCACTTTATACACTCTTAAACTGGTAAACAACATTCCAACCTAAGGCCAGATGGTACAAGTAGCTCCTATCCTAGAAGCTTATCATCAAAATGTAAGCCCTCTTGGCCTTCTTCCAATTGCCCTACTGGTTCATTGGTTGCCACATGCCTCAACTATGAAATCTTGAGCAGCTTAAAAAGGTTCTCGAACTTGAGATGATGCACAACTGCAAATCATTAAACATGATATTATAACTCTTGAAGAAAAAAGAAATTATAATTTAAATATGCACAAATAAAATCATCATTAATCTATTCATTAAGATAAAAAAAAGATGAGTAACCTATTCTTAGCAAATAGTAGATTAAGCCCACCCTTCAATAGGAAGCAAGGCAATAATAGAGGTAGGATTAGCAATAATAAGATGACCCATAGTCAATTATAGTGAAAATCCCTTACAGTCTAGAAATTAAAGAAACAAAGTTAACAACTAGTTAAGATTAGCTAAACCATAAAAGAAACAGGAAGCAACAAAAAGAAGAAAGAAACCAAAGTTTCCTGCTGTTTCAATATGTTTAAGAAATTAGATAATTCATAATAGGATATGAAGTCATACCCCTTATAGGATGAAAAAAAACGAAGGAATAAAATGAGAGTAGGTGCAATCATGTAGAATGTTTGCAAGCGTGCCTTTGACATGTACAACTTCTTATGGATGATTTCCATCAACAGCTTGGAGTTTATAATAGTGATCATAGCAAGTTCATATTGGCATGACAAATTAAATCGACCTTGCATAGCATAAAATCATGATATAATGTAGTATAGAACTTATGACAAGAGTAGAATACTTAGAAACATAAAGAGACACTAGGTTTTTTAATTGGACTTGTGGCCATCCTAGAGATGATGATCCTTAAGAAACTGACACTAAGAAAGTAATCTCATACTAAATTTGAAGGAAATAATCAATAATTACAAGAGCTTATTAACTATTTATGTGTACATCTCCTTCAAATAGAAACTACTTTTGTGAAAATCAAAGAAATAGGAAGCAACTAATTAAGATCATGTCAGCTTGAGGATGTGATACGTCACCAGCTGTGAAAGAATGGACATTGGTTCTAACAACAATCCAAAATTTTCCTAGATTCTTCCTTAATCTCCTTTCTACTATGCATTTTTTCAACTTCTTCACAGCATCCCAATTACCTATTGTAGCATCTCATACTCTAACCATTTTACAATGAATTCCTTTACTCTACCAATTTCTTTCTTGGGGCCCATTAGCACTAGAATAATTTTCTATTTAAAGGTGAGAAATGTAGAGGGTTCATAAAACATTGAACAAAGGAACATATAAACAACTCAATGAACTGAAATCATGCCCTTTATAGTACAGGGATGATCCTCCTATCTACAAGTAACATATAGACAAGCAGCATAAATTACATCTTGATTTCTTCTTCTAATAGATTTCAAATTTTGAGCTTTCTTATAGATTTCATTGACTTACCAGCAAAGCAAATAATCATACAAAACTTATAGCACTTAGAAAATGACCTCATCATGTATTGCATGTAACAAGACAATGGAAAATTCTTAGCTAAATTATCTAGGGTTAAGACTACCAACATACCATGTATGGCATACAAATAAGGCATAATGCCATTAAAAGCACCAACTGGAGGCTGATGAAACGAATATCTCTAGAAAAAAAATATGCTTACCTCTTCAATCATATGTAGACATAATAGTAGAGAAAGGCAAACATAATGAACTACTATATAATCTTTATCTCTGTTGTTTGAAAAATTGATTAAATCACTATTATGCAAAGTCCTTGATAAACGTCAGTTTATCATCATTCTTATACAATAAAACAAACCTAGCTCTTAGGTTTTTGCTCCGCAAATGGGTTTTTGGGTTGCATATATGCATAAATTAGGTTAGGCATGCATTTTACTTTTTATTGTCTTTTTGATATGTTTTTGTGAGTGTTAGGTGTTGACGCGTGCCCGTCTCGATCGTGTTTTAACTGTTATTGTGTCGTAGTATAGGTGATCAAGCGTTGTCAACAAATAAAGATTTTATTACTTGAAAATCGGAGTATCCGAGGTCGAACACAGGAAGCAATTTGAATTTACTACTAATCTCAAATGTAATTGAACACTCTAATTTACTCAAAACTTGAATTCAAATATGAATGTATGCGGTTAAAAAGTAATTATGACAAAAGAGTAAAATTGGACGTCTGATCACAAGATCAGACGTCTTAAAAGTGTTTTCCCTTTTTCTTTTGCTTTCTTTCTTCTGCAGTCTTCACTTTGCCTTTCTTCTTCTTTCTTTGCAGTCTCTCTTCCTTCCTTCTCTCTTCTGCGAAGGCTTCTTCTTCCTTGGTCTTCTGCCTCTTCTCTTCAACCTTTCTTCTCCTTCTCTTCTCTTTTCTGCGAAGGCTTCTTCTTCCTTGGTCACTTCTCTTCTTCCTACCTTTGCTTCTTTTTTCTCTGCAGTCTCTCTTCTTCCTTCAGATCTCTACCTCTATCAGCCTCTTTCTCTTCTGCTTCTTTTTCTTCTTTGGCTAAGTTTCTTCTCTTCAACTCCCGGCCTGCTTGCACAAAGAGCAAAACCTACCCCTTTCCGTCTACCCGCACGTCTCTCTCTCTGTAATTCACTCAAAGGATGCTCTCCCAGAGCCGCGGGTAATCGGGTCGGATTTCGCACCCGGGACCAGGCGCACCGGCGTGAGGGTGATGCGCGAGGTGTGCTTAGAATGGGTCGGGTCGGAGCCCACCAGATCCGCGAGGTGAAACCGTGGATGAGGCGAGCATGCGTAAGGTGAGGGACCTCACCCCTGTGCGTTTGGAGGCGATAAGCGTATAACACAAAATCAATTTAAAGCATACCTGCGCATTGTGGATTGCCGATGTGGGACTATTAGTCCTGCCCCGCCCTCGCGCACGCCCGCAGAACCTTCGTGCAATTGCCACAGCTGCAGCCTCTGTTGGCGTTGATTTTTGGAGCAACGATCTTCGCGAGACCTGCCCCAATGCATAGCACCTGAGCCTGGACGTCCTGAAGCCTGGAGCGAGCTTGGAGCTTCTTCAACTGTCGTCAATGGTGGCTGCAGCTTTGATCCTGTCGTGCATGAATACGGCCTATTGGCCTAATCAAACCACTTGCAAAAGGTGGTACGACGTGCAGCAGGTCGCGTGGCGGCCTAGGCGTGCTTGCCTAGGTCGCCCTGTGACCGGAGGTGTGGGTGTGTTCGGGGGGCTGTTGTGGAGGCGTAGAGGGATGGTGGATGGGCGGAGGTTGCTCGGTGAGGTGAGGCGGAGCCTCTGAGTTGGTCGGCGAGTCGTGTGGAGGGGCGGAATGATGGGGGCGACTCACCGGAGGTCGGCCGATGACGTGGAAGATGAGGGTGGTCAGGCGGTGCCGAGGGGCAATCAATTGAAATAAAATCGGGAAAAGAAAGAGGGGAGGTTGTGGAACAATTCTAACCTACATACAGGGATGAAGGGGACGGAGAGGTGGACGGCTATACCTGCTGTCGCCGGAGAAGACGATGCCCAGTGGGGGAGGACGGCGGCGACGACGGGGCTGACGCGGCGTGGGCAGGTGTTGCGCGACGCGAAGGAGAATCAGCAAGATGACTCTGCAACTGGTTTTGTGGCAGAGCGAAGAGGGAAGGGAGGGGAAAGCTCGCCGGAGCTCGCTGGGTACCGTGGCCGGGAAGGAAGAGACGAATCTGAGGTGAAACCTCAGCCAGGTCAAGCTGAAAATGAGCGGCCGGGTTTGGGGGTTCTTTTATAGGCATTAGGCCGTGTGTTCAGAGCTTGGAGGGCACGCCTTTCTCTCCGACGGCTCATCGGAGAAGGAAAGTGTGTGGATACCCAAATCCCTCGTGCGTTCGCATGAGAGATTGGGTTCACACCAGCGATCGTGATTGGCCTTAGATGGAAGGGAATTCCTCAGAGAATCTCCCTTCCATTTCTGGGAGGGGATCTCTGAGGAATCAGAGAGTATTCCCTCTTTAATCCTCGCCGGAGCAGGATTCTACCCCAACAATGGTGGAAGGACTTGATTGCAAAGGTAGCGAGGAAGTTAGGGGGCTCTCTGTGATGATTTTCAAAAGATAGGGACCAAATTGTGATTTGGGTGTACTGAATTGCAAAGTAGGTCAAGATGACCTCCCCTTAGGTCCAAATTTTGGTGCAAACCTAATTTGGACCTAAGGAATCAAATGGTGAAGTTGGATTTTAGGTTTTACCCTGTTTAACTGGACATTTTGCGTAAAAACCCAAATTAGGTTAATTGATGAGCTAGGACCCTAATCTAGGTTAAACTGGGTTCCAAAGGCCAAATTAAGTGTTCTAAACCCTAGGGGATATTTTTCCATGATTTTTAGAGGGTTTAATTGATTTTTATCCTAACCAGAACCTTGTTGATTTAAGCAGGTTTGTTTTAGGGTTATCAAATGTCATTTAATTCCTAGATTGCACATGAACCCATTTCTGATTGACTCAACCCACTTTTTATCTCATTTAGACCATTTGACCTATGTTTTGCCTCTGAGAAATCCCATTTATGTACTGCAATGGTAAAATTACAGTTTTAACCTTTATTTCATGTTTTCTTCTCAGAGCACTTATTCCTTCATTTAGGCCTTCTACTAGGTTATGTAGGAGCTTTTATTCTCTTTATTGGGTCAAAATGAGCTAGTTATGGCTCATGATGAGGCTCTCATCATACCCCCATACTTAGCTTTTGCTAGTCCCTTAGCAAAATTTCAAGGTTTTAACTTATGTTCCAGACCCTAAGTGTAAGTGCTTTTCTTTTTCTTTTGTGATTAGGTAGGAATGCCGACAATAGGCCTAGAGGTATTCAAGTACCAACCAAAATCCGATCCTGTTCCGCTTTAGCCTCAGTCCTTCGCAAAGGTTTCTAAGGCCCACAGAAACTAACCTAGGGTTTGTTGGACTCCGCGGTTAAAACACCCGTGCTTGAGATATTTTCAGCCTAGGTTCAGTTTGCAGTGCGTTTTTGTAAGAGAGAGATAGAAGATTTATTTGTTTGGAGAGCTTTTCTCTCTTTTCTTTTTATTTCTAGCTTCGGATTAGCTTCTCAACACGGTCTATATCGGATTCCTCGTCCCCATCATCAATCCTCAAGGGTCCCTGGCTTTCGAGATTTCGAGATAATCCCGCCCATGGCATTCCGTGGTCGAATTCAGACCCTGGTGATCGACATTTCGTGATAATGCCGCCCATGGTATCTGAACCAGCAGAGTGCTTACATGCCCCAAGTAGGATATTTAAATATCCTAAGAGACAAGCACCGAGGAGACGATATGTTGTTACGCATCTTCGAGGGGAATTTCCTGCCTCTCCGCACTGGGAACTCGTCCAAATCAATTTGTGTTGATTGACCGCTCCTAATCTAGGTGACTTTTGTAGAACATTAAACGCTTTTGCGTGATATGGATGTTTATGCGCACTGAACCAGACTGTGTGTGAATTTGGGGTGCTTAGGTTACTGAATCCCGCAAATCGAAGGTTAGTTAACGAGGCCGAATACTTCCTAAGCCTTAGACCTAATACTTAAGCTTCGCATTTTCCTCAACCTCTTGAGGATTATCCAGATTTTAGCGGATACGTGAATTTTTAAGCTAACGAATCTAGCCCAAGAGGCCTAAGACTAGCGTTCCCGCTAATCTCTTGTTATGTCTCCTTAGCACTTTTCTTTTATTTCTTTTCTTGATCTGGTCTATAACTTCAGTTAATTCCTTAATCTTTTACTAATGACTACCTCTTTTCCTTTTTCATTTTGTGCTCCTTTTAGTCATTTTACTCTTTTTCTCCTCCTTATGAATATGTGGCTCACAAAATTTCCTCCCTCCCCTATTTTTTTGTTCTTTTTCATAATTTTTCAATTTTTTTTTGATATATGCAAATTTTTTTTTTTGTGTGAGAATCCTTCTGATTTTTTCTTGGTTCTATATGTATGCACTTTATCACCCCCCCATGCCTAAGTTTTGCAATGTCCTCATTGTAAACGGAGGGTGTGAAATAGTGTTGAGGACAGGGACTTAGAACAGGATACATCGGGTGGGTGAATGAGTCAGGAATGACTGATGCGAACGATTTCAGGCTCTGGTATGTGTACCAGAGGTGGGATCAACTGTCTAAGGCTGAACTCAAGGTGCAATGGACATGGAGTATGGACGGATAATCAGACGGGTCTCTGTTTTTGAGATGATGGGTTGCCTCCCGTTAAGCGCTAAATTCAATGCCTTCAGCCGAGCGGAAAATGGGGTGGAGCGGGAGTGGTCAAATCAGTGGAATTTTGTAAAACAAGCACCTTAATTAAGAGCCTGGTTGGTCCAACCAGGTGCTTGTTAAGATCAGTAGGCTGATGATGCAGCCCAAACCCAATGAGTTTGGTGGGTTGATAGATGTAGATTAACAAATGTGGAACCCACCATATGTAGTTCAAATGGATATGGAAGTGAAAACTCGGGTTTTGGCTTAGTCGACTCAGCCTGGTCAGAGTAGGGTTCCGAAAAATAATCAATGTAAGGTGTGGAATCCCTACAGGGGTGATCACAGAATGTTGGCTCCTGTTTTTCGGTCCGATCAATGCCCGATACCCAATATAGATATGGAGTTGAATCATCTGCAAACGGCTCAGTGAGAGGTGAATCGGAATAGAAATTGAGTCCGGTTGCGGGTCGAGGTAGAGAACGGGTTTTGATTGGTTCTGTATATGTGGAGCAGGTGGCTTCAAAGAAAATTGGCTTGTTATAATCAGGAAGCAGATTTTCTCCGATATTCTGGTCAGATTCGAGATCGTCGGAGAGTTTGTGAAAATCACAATATGAATGAGATTCAGGATCATGAGTTCCACCATAGAATAAATCATATGTTGTATACTCAGCAGCCTGACTGGGGTCTAGCTTAAATGTTAATTCTGAGCCTAAAAAGGTGTCCCTATCTGGTAGAGGCTCAGGTTCTAAGCTAGTAAGGCTAACCCAATTGAAACCCTACTCATCCAACTCCTCGGTTTCTATGTCGTAGATTGGTATGACTTCCGAAAAATCGATTAGTTCCTCTGAGGATGTTGGCGAGGGATATTCATCAAATCGAGGCCCAAAATTATATTCTTCATTGAAAGATTGATCTTCTTCATATGGGGCCTTGAAATCTTCAAAATAGGTTTCAGATCTAGATTTTAGGTTTCGAATGTGGGTTGAATTACTAGAATCTAGGTCTGAATAACCTTCAAGGGTCACCTTATCAGAATAAGGGACGGAATTTATACCCTCGAGAGGTGCAGTTCTACTCTCGTTCTTGCAGGAGTTTTGGGATTCTAGAATGGGCTCATCATGGTATTTTCCTGCATTTGGAGCTTCTCAACCTTCTTCAATATCCGGCACATTGTACTCTATCTGGGTTGGGAATCCACAACCATTTTGTGCCTTAAACCCGAGATCAGATTTATCCTCGATGTTGTCCCAAGATGGTTCATCCTTTGTTTGTGGTATATACGGGTACTTCTGGTCAATAACTTGTTTTACTAATCTCATTATCTCTTCCCGTTTTTCAAGACTATCTTGGTGTTGCTTCCAAAGTCGAGGATTTGTCATACATTGAAGGTATTCAATATTGTGCAGTTTTTCTATCTCAATGTATGCAGTAATGATCAAGTCACGGGTTGATCCTTTTGTGGCTTCTGCTAATAGTACTTGGGCACAAGTTATGATAAAGGTTGTGGTTGTTGGGACATCAACCTGAATGCTTCCTACTGGTGTTGAGGTTTCTTCTTTTTCATAGAATTTCAGGGCATCCTCAATCATTTTATTTCTCATGGATCTCTGATATTCAGGTTTCTTGAATGGTGGTCCTAAGTGGTTTGGCTACATATTTGGATTAGGTGGTGGAATCCAGATGTAGAATCAAAGTTTGAATCAAGATGTAGAATCAAGTTATGAAGCGATCAGATCTGAATAACGAGTCCCACTGAAAATGTGTGTGTGTGCTCTAAAGAGAAAAGATGAGGGACTGGAGATGTTTTTGTCCCAATCAAGACACCCAAAGATGTTTGGATGACTACGGGGCGGATGGACCCCTGGATCAGAAGATCGTCCACCTGAGAATTACCTGGGTAGCCAGAGAGGGAGAGTCCCGCAAAGACCCCTACACGGTAGAGTGTCCCCACAGGTTACAGGGTTTCCCCCACCCGACCTCTCTTGTCACTGAGATTCCAGGTAGACCAGAATGGAGACCTTGACCTCTTAAGTCTACCACTTTTATTTCAAAGGTGCTTTAGGGTTCTCACTTGAACTTTAGATAGTTTGATGTTGTGACCTAATTTGGAGGTTGGTTGACCCAAGGGATCAACTTCACTTGACCTGTCCTATAGATGGCAGAATGATTCTAGGTTTGGAGCCTAGAGATCACCCTGATTTGACTCCCAGGTTATTAACTCCAAAAATTTTAAGATTCAAGTGATTTTAGAGCTTCTTTTTATTTAAGGTTTGTCTTGTTTAGATCTCTTCAATCAAGGTCTTGGGTGACACACTGATGCGGGAAGGTTTATTTCCTTTTATGCAGGCATGTGTGACTAACACTCCAAGATCCTACTGCAGAAACCCTAATTTGATTTTATTTCCAATCCTTTTCTCTTTTTCACAAAAATTCTCTTTGGACTTGAAAGCAAGAAGTGTGTTGTCCGTAGAGATTAAGCGTTATTTCTATTAGGCACATGAATTTGTGGGATAGAATCTAAAAAATCGCTCCAACTTCAAGAACATTTGAAAAAATTTTCGCAAAATTAGGAAATGTTTGCCTTAAAGATGGTGATTACTATATAAAGAAGGCAATTGATTCCTAAATTGATTTTCTTCCTTTTGTCTTTTCAGGATTAGGGGATGGTTTAAGGAAGAAAAGAAATTACTTGCCCTGGAGTGGTTGACATGCGGGAGGGATTTTCTCGTGAAATACCTGCAAGATCAAAACAAAGCAAAGTAGGGCAAGTTAGTGTTCAATATGATAAAAAGAATGTAGAGCCTAGTGATAAATTGCGCGTTGTTCCCCGGCAACGGCGCCATTTTGTTGAAGCGACACTGCTCGATCGTGTTTTAACTGTTATTGCGTCGTAGTATAGGTGATGAAGGGTCGTCAACAAATAAAGATTTTATTACTCGAAAATCGGAGTATCCGAGGTCGAACACAGGGAGCAATTTGAATTTACTACTAATCTCAAATGTAATTGAACACTCTAATTTACTCAAAACTTGAATTCAAAAATGAATGTATGCGGTTAAAAAGTAATTATGACAAAAGAGTAAAATTGGACGTCTGATCACAAGATCAGACGTCTTAAAAGTGTTTTCCCTTTTTCTTTTTCTTTCTTTCTTCTGTAGCCTTCACTTTGCCTTTCTTCTTCTTTCTCTGCAGTCTCTCTTCCTTCCTTCTCTCTTCTGCGAAGGCTTCTTCTTCCTTGGTCATCTGTCTCTTCTCTTCAACCTTTCTTCTCCTTCTCTTCTCTTTTCTGCGAAGGCTTCTTCTTCCTTGGTCTCTTCTCTTCTTCCTACCTTTGCTTCTTTTTTCTCTGCAGTCTCTCTTCTTCCTTCAGATCTCTGCCTCGCTCATCCTCTTTTTCTTTTGCTTCTTTATCTTCTTTGGCTAAGTTTCTTCTCTTCAACTCCCGGCCTGCCTACACAGAGAGCAAAACCTACCCCTTTCTGTCTACCCGCACGTCTCTCTCTCTCTGTAATTCACTCAAAGGATGCTCTCCCAGAGCCGCGGGTAATCGGGTCAGATTTTGCACCCGGGACCAGGCGCACCGGCGTGAGGGTGATGCGCGAGGTGTGCTCAGAATGGGTCGGGTCGGAGCCCACCAGATCCGCGAGGTGAAACCGTGGATGAGGTGAGCGTGCGTAAGGTGAGGGACCTCACCCCTGTGCGTTCGGAGGCGATAAGCGTATAACACAAAATCAATTTAAAGCATACCTGCGCGTTGTAGATTGCCGATGTGGGACTATTAGTCCTGCCCCGCCCTCGCACGCGCCCGCAGAACCTTCGTGCAATTGCCACAGATGCAACCTCTGTTGGCGTTGATTTCTGGAGCAACAATCTTCGCGAGACCTGCCCCAATGCGTAGCACCTGAAGCCTGGAGCAAGCTTGGAGCTTCTTCAACTGTCGTCAATGGTGGCTGTAGCTCCGATCCTGTCGTGCATGAATATGGCCTATTGGCCTAATCAAACCACCTGTAGACCTTCGCCGTGGCATGGCGAAGGTGGTGCGACGTGCAGCAGGTCGCGGGGCGGCCTAGGCGTGCGTGCCTAGGTCACCCTGTGACCGGAGGTGTGGGTGTGTTCGGGGGGCTGTTGTGGAGGCGTAGAGGGATGGTGGATGGGCGGAGGTTGCTCGGTGAGGTGAGGCGGAGCCTCTGAGTTGGTCGGCGAGTCGTGCGGAGGGGCGGAATGATGGGGGCGACTCGCCGGAGGTCGACCGGTGACGTGGAAGTTGAGGGTGGTCAGGTGGTGTCGAGGGGCAATCAATTGAAATAAAATCGGGAAAAGAAAGAGGGGAGGTTGTGGAACAATTCTAACCTACTTACAGGGACGAAGGGGACGGAGAGGCGGACAGCTGTACCTACTGTCGCCGGAGAAGAAGATGCCCAGTGGGAGAGGACGGCGGCGACGACGGGGCTGAGGAGGCGTGCGCGGGTGTTGCGCGACGCGGAGGAGAATCAGGAAGATGACTCTGCCACTGGTTTTGTGGCAGAGCGAAGAGGGAGGGGAGGGGAAAGCTCGCTGGGTACCCTGGCCGGGAAGGAAGAGACGAATCTGAGGTGAAACCCCAGCCAGGTCAAGCTGAAAATGAGCGGCCGGGTTTGGGGGTTCTTTTATAGGCATTAGGCCATGTGTTCAGAGCTTGGAGGGCATGCCTTTCTCTCTGAAGGCTCGCCGGAGAAGGAAAGTGGGTGGATACCCAAATCCCTCGTGCGTTCGCACGAGAGATTGGGTTCACACCAGAGATCGTGATTGGCCTTAGATGGAAGGGAATTCCTCAGAGAATCTCCCTTCTATTTCTGGGAGGGGATCTCTGAGGAATCAGAGAGTATTCCCTCTCTAATCCTCGTCGGAGCAGGATTCTGCCCCAACAATGGTGGAAGGACTTGATTGCAAAGGTTGAGAGGAAGTTAGGGGGCTCTCTGTGATTATTTTCAAAAGATAGGGACCAAATTGTGATTTGGGTGTACTGAATTGCAAAGTAGGTCAAGATGACCTCCCCTTAGGTCCAAATTTTGGTACAAACCTAATTTGGACCTAAGGAATCTAATGGTGAAGTTGGATTTTAGGTTTGACCCTGTTTAACTAGATATTTTGCGTAAAAACCCAAATTAGGTTAATTGATGAGCTAGGACCCTAATCTAGGTCAAACTGGTTTCCAAAGGCCAAATTAAGTATTCTAAACCCTAGGGGATATTTTTCCATGATTTTTAGAGGGTTTACTTGATTTTTATCCTGACCGGAACCTTGTTAATTTAAGCGGGTTTGTTTTAGGGTTATCAAATGTCATTTAATTCATAGATTGCACATGAACCCATTTCTGATTGACTCAACCCACTTTTTATCTCATTTAGACCATTTGACCTATGTTTTTCCTCTGAGAAATCCCGTTTATGTACTGCAATGGTAAAATTACAGTTTTAACCTTTATTTCATGTTTTCTTCTCAGAGCACTTATTCCTTCATTTAGGACTTCTACTAGGTTATGTAGGAGCTTTTATTCTCTTTATTGGGTCAAAATGAGCTAGTTATGGCTCATGATGAGGCTATCATCATTAGGGATAAACAAACTATCAAATCCCTAGAACCCTAGCACTCGGGAACACCATTGGTGAAGGAGAAGCTCAAACCAGTTGAAACTCAGCTTAATCCAGCTCATCATAGCTGAAATCCAGCTCACATGAACTAGGGTTAGTTCATCCTAGCTCCATTCAGCTCATCTTAACTGAATGGTAGCTCAAGAGAGCTCATCTTAGCTCACCTTAGCTTAAGTCAGCTCAGATCCAGCTCAACTTAGCTGAGTCTAGCTCATCTCAGCTCTCATCAGTTCACTAGGAGCTTTAGCTAGCTCAGTTGAGTTGACTGGAGTTCACCTCAGCTCAGAACCAGCTACATCCAGCTCCACTCAACTCCAGCCAGCTAAAGATGACTTCATCTTAGCTCAGGAAGCTCAAGTCCAGCTCTCGGGGACTTAGCTTAGCTCAACTTAGTTGAGCTAAGCTACCTTAGCTACCTCAACTAACTAGGTCCTCCCTAGGAGCATCAGACCCAGCTCACCTCAGCTCCTTTTAGCAGAAGCCAGCTTGCTTTAGATTGGCCTAGCAACTAGCAAAGAACTAGCAAGCTAAGCCAGCTAAAGTAACTCCATGCCACCCTTTTCAGTAGCTTCCAACTCTAGTTCAGCTCCAGACTTCTTCTGTCCAACTCCTTCCCTCAAACCCTAGCTCCAATTGCCTCCTCCTCTATGCTACTAATAGCTAAGCTAGCTTAGCAAGCTTAGCTTAGCTAAACTCCAGCTCCCTTGGCAATCTAATACCCTAAAACCCTACCTAACTAGCTCCACCAACTAAACCCTACCTAAGCTCACCTAAGCTAGCTCCACCCTACTCCAAGTTGGCGCCACCACCTACCCACCCTTTCACCCCTCAACCACCACCAAGAGACACTTATTTTGGCACCAAGTAACCCTTCTAGAACCCCCTCCTTTTGGGGCCAAAATGACCTCCCATCTACACCCTACACCTACCCCCTCCAAGCCACATCCACATACCCCCTTCTAGAACCCTACCTTGGTGCCACCTAATCACCCTTCTAGAAGCCCATTTTTGGCACCAACTTCAAGGGACACCACCACCATAACTACCCCCCATGTGACCCCTCAATTGGCACCAACTATTCCTAGCCCTAGGATCTACTAACTACCCTTAAATCTCATCCTAGCCATCCATTCCAAGAGCCACCTATACCCCCCATCCTACTCTATAAAAAGACCCTTAACCACCACCATTTTCCCCATCCTCTAATAGGTAATTCCACCCTACGTCCACCCTAACTCACAGCCAAGGAAGGAGAAGAAGAGAAGAAATTAAGGAGGCATCCTACCCGCCCCCTTGGTGCCTTCTTCCCCCCTTCTTTCTTCTTCCTTGTGCCATGCTAAGGACGAGACTCTCTTCACAATGGAGGATGGCTAGGCATTGGAGGAGAATTGAAGGTGGAACCATCCATCTTGGAGGAGCATAGGGCATGCCCCCTTTGAGGGCTTGTCTTGGAGGTCTTCACCTTGAAGGAGCTTTACAAGGAAGGAGTTGGTGGACTTCTTTTCAAGCCCAGGAGCTACTAGGCTTGGAGCAGGAAGCCTCTATCTCTTCTTCACCATCATCATCATCATCAAGAGGACTAGTGTTTTTACTTTTATGTTTTTGATTTCTAGTAGTAAAAGATTTCCTCTACTAGGGTTTTGTAAAATATTTTTTCTCCTCTAGTAAAGTGGCCTTTTTCTTAATTGTGTTTTTCACAATTTTACTTTTACCTTAGTGTAATCACTCCCTCTCTCTAATTACTCTAGGTTTCCACCTACCTAGGGTGAGCTTAGAGAGAGAAATTACTTGTCACTTAGGTTTTAGTTTAGTTATTTTAGGTGTTAGTCACCTTCCTGCCATCAAATCCGCATTGCTTTAGTTATTTCAAACTATAAAAATTACATATTTGAAAACAACAAAAAGAAAGTTGATTTCCATTTCTACATAAGAGATTCAATTTTGCAACATATTGCCTCATTGGACGACCTTAGATACTTCCCTATATAGGATTATAAATTTAAAAGCGAATCTATTTTTGTGTGTTGCAATGACTAAAACCCTAACTTTATAAATTGCGCAAAAATCCGATCAGTCCTCCCCAGCCACTACCTTCATTCTAAAATTCTATTACATTGAGTAATTTTCATTACAAATTCTAAATAAGAAAACACCTTCAACATGGTAACAGTGTAAAATTTTGAACCTCCAACATAAGAAAATGCAAACTAGATTTCAAAAGGGATCTTCTATATTACCTTCTCAGCTAAATTCCAAGTGAAAAGGAAAGATGTCCTTAAACTTATGTATATCAAAGAGAGAATAATTACAAAAAGAGAGGAAGCTCCAGTATGAATACCATGCTATAATTATTTATGGCTTTTACATTATTATCTTAAAACTTCCTTATTTTTAAGAGTTCAATCTTTTCTTTCCCAAGATATTTAGAGGGAAAAAAATGGTGAAGCCACAAAGCAAATTACTTTCCCTTGTCAATAATCTAATTTGTCTTGTGGTTCAAGGGGATCTCAACTAAATTAGTGGAAGAAAAATGGCCCTACCAGCATTAAGGGTAAAAAATAGATGATTAGGTAATAGTTGACATCCTCAAGCCTCTCTAAAGTTGGAGAAGCCCTTTTGTTGTCAGATTCCATAAAGTGCCACGAAATTGCAAAAAAGGCATATATCTATGAACCTACTTAAAAAAAAGAGAATATATATGAACTGTACCTCGCCTTTATACGATTAAAAAAACATAACGCCATCACAATCTACAAGTGATCAATAGCCTTACAAGCTTTATATTAGCTGAAGCTAACCATCTCCTTGACCAACGGATCACGGGCACACCTGTGGTGGTTGGCAATTGGTTGATGCTTGACGGGGAGGATGGGTTTTTGGTTGTCAGGGAGTCTCTCTTTCATTGATGAGGATCAGTACCTCATTTTCTGCCTTTTGCACTCTTTTAGGTACGTGAACCTCAAGATGCCGCTCAACTCGCCTCTGCTCTCCTGCATTTACATACACCTCCAATCTTAGGCTACAAAATAAAAGCACGCAACAAACATGATCATTGTATGCAAACTCAACACATATGAAACGTCAGTCAATCACCTAAAGCTTACCTTAACTATATTCATATACTCAAGGCATTGATGAAAATCAAAGAAACATACAAAACATGACTACTAACTATAAAATATGTATCACATAAAGAAACCAGCATTTCCCTATTAAGAGTGAAGTAGCCTAATGCCTTCCAAATTGATTCAGACAATTCAAATTTTTTGCACCAAGTCAAAAACTATTGTCCATTTACAACTACAGCACATAGGGTACCATTGCAATTGATCCAAATTCATGAAAGAAAGATCCCTATACAACAAAGTTCTAGCCTATACTCTAAACACAATGCTTGCTATCAACACCTGAAAAATTCAGAAACACTCACCATCATCACCATAGTCAAGGGTAAACTTAGATTTTCAACACTCTAACTCTTTTTGCAAAGTAGAGAGGGACCGAATTGCATTAAAGAAAGCAAAGGGATGGGATAAAATAGGATGTATGTCTTCATAAAACAAAAGATGAGGAAAGAGTTATCCAAATCTTGTACATTTAATTTAGCAAAGTAATGATTTGTGATGTTCAAAACAAAAAAGAAAAGAAAAGACAACAACAACACTACCTCACCTTAGTTAACCTTTGTGAAGATGAGAACTTGGAAGATGGGCAATGCCAATAATAGGAATGTTTGGGTCTCATTATATATATGGTGGTGCTCAAATGATGTATGTACCACTATGCACATACACAAGAATGTACCAAAAAAACAAGTATGACTCAAATTTCAAGTTGGTCAAGTACTCCCATCTGGAAATCTACTTAAACACAAGTATGGTCTATATCCCAAGAAAAAATGAGAATGGAACAAATATATGACTCAAGGGCAATTACCTCACTCAAAACAACTCAATAATCTCTCTTTGATTTTATGTCCTAACGAGATGGTTAAGAGCTAACACAATAGTATTGTTCACACTTCCTTAAGGAGCTCTAACACTAATTCATGAAGCAAGGCCAAAAGAATATGACTTAAGGGCTATGTTAACATTAACATGGAAAAACAACGTTAGTTTATACTACTAGTATTTCTACTAACAAAAGGATTAGGAAGGTTTATATTGATGAAGAGAGAGGATTAGCCTAAGGGAGGCTTGTGATGCAACTCCCATCCACACTGTAATGTTAAACAATAATCTCCTAAATAAAATGTTGAAAGAAGTGGGCACTTAATCAGAACGTTAACTTTAATAATGCAAATAAAGATGTTTTAGGGATTTCTACATACTAATCCATACATAAAGGCCTACTATTATTTAATTGTGTATCCGAGCTCATATATAGCACATCAACAGCCATGCAAATTTAGCAAATTGATCAAAAAGTTCTATAAACTAGACTAAAGAGCTGGCATCTGTATAAGAATCTCAAGTACATTTTTAAAAATAAGATTATTCAACGGGAACACTAAAAAACTAGAAACCATGAACTATCTCCCATATTTGGAAGGCATAAAAATGGTGCATGACATCAAGAAAAGTGCCTATCTAATAGTGAGCTTTTTGCCTGTGGTTGACAACAAGTCATCCAATAGTGACCTTGGAAATTGACTGAACTAATTATAGTTTGATTGGGTTGAGCAATGCATATTCCTATTCTACAACCCATTAGTATGGACTTTCCTAGAAATAAGATCTTAAACATAATAAGTTTCACATAAGGCAAAATCATAAGAGCTTGGAAGAAAGCCTAGAAGGATAAAGAGGCCACCAATAACCAAGTCATTGGAAAAGTTACTCTCAAATACAAGAATCTGAACATGCTGCAAACAACATGGAAAACTAACTCCAAACACAAGATGAGATGACATGAATTCCAATCAAGATATTGAATAGACTAATGTAATGAAACCAGTGTCCTATTATTTAGTGGAATGATAAACATATGTTGACACAAACGAGATTAGAAAAGGTGTAAGATCCTTAAAAATAAAGCCTTTTTGCCTATCATCAAACAATTGCAACATTAGCCATGAGCATTATGCATAGCAGATCATTGGTAGAAGACTTTCTTAGCATCACCTTTTCTCATGTTCATGAATCCATATACTCAAGAAAGAATATAATGCGTGCAAGTGCTTGGAGGTATTACCATGCTATCCATAACAATAGTAGATATAGAATCCTTAGCTATTTAGGAAGATGACCCAGAAGCTTCTGAATGTCACACCAAGTTCAGCAAGCATAAGTGAAGAACACTACCCTATTTGTTGTTAATAAAAAATTATGTCAATCGCACTGATGATTGCAAGCTAAGAAAAACAGGCAGGAATAATGAAAATATGGCTAAAGGATCTTAGATGAACAAATACAATGGTTGTGTTCAAGGAAGCCTAGATCAAATAGATTCACTAAGAAAATGGCAATCTAAGGATAACTAAACATAGCAACCTAAATCAATCTAAATTTCTCTCTCTATCTAATAATCATTGAAGTTAAAGAACCTATTATTTGAAGCAATTAAAGCTATCACAAGATCATGAAGAATAATGCTATACAAGTGTCATGAAACTGATACATACTCATGAAGAATAATGCTTTGCTTTACCATGCAAGCCCAAGAAAGCATGGGAAAATCAAGTTCTCAAGATAAATAATCTAGGGAAAATCACCATCTCAAATGCATAGGAAAAAACCCAAAATCGACTCTCAAGAACAAAAAAAATCACATGATAACTTAATGTGCAGACCTAAGAATTACTTGAACACCATTGATTCTAGCATCAGAATTGCAATGTGCCTTAACTACAGAACCTTAATATGCACACATTGAACACGAATACAATTCTAATATATCAAAATCCTACCTAGCCTTCCTTGGCATTTCATCAAACACTTAATAAGCACACAATATTACAAGTTTTTATTCAATTTTCCTCTTTGGCATTACGTCAAACACCTACAGTGCACTGCTCTTTGACTTTAACAACTTCACCCACCCATTATGTGATGTGCTCCACATCCCTGTCCCTTCCCCTTTCCATAACCTCCTCCCCCTTCATAGCATCACCATTGTCACAGCCACCCTCTCCACCTCCCCATTCCTTATCTCTCCTGCCACCATGCGCACCAATATGTTTAATGAGAAGGTGAAAATTAGCCTTGCTAAGTATTTGAAATATACAATTAATCATTGACATGAATTTTTGAAATGATTTCACATTGTTCCAAAGTAATTTAAAACTAATCCCAGCATTGATTATGAACATTACGCGTAGCATTTGCGAGATAATCAAATACTTAGCACTCTGCATGCATGTGGTTTGTTTTACAAAGAAAGAAAATCATGAGTATGGCATCTTGTCAAAGCATGCCTCCATAACCTCAAGGAAGCATCAAAGAGATATAAATCAAAGAAAGTAGGACTATAATACCTAATCAAGAGATACATAATGGAAAACAGCCAATCAAATCGAAGCTTCAGAATCAACCCTAAGGTCGTGCCCCTACCTTGGCATTATATTAATAGAAACGATAGCATGTGAAGGCATCAAGCATGAATCTATAAACAAAGTACTTTCAAAATAATGGGAAGTTGGATAGTTACTTGTATGAAAGCAAACATAAAAATATAAACAATTAGAGATAGGAAGTGCTAAAATCAGTGAAGAACAAATGCATGTAATTTTCTTTGTAGTTGGAGGCTTCTTCTGTAAATTGCTTAAGTTTGGAGAGACAATAGCTTAGCAAGTTGTAAAATCTTACAATGGCTTTTAACAATCAGGAATTGATGGGGGATGTGCATGCTTAAAAGAAAAAAGATGAATATCGATTCATTAAACTTATGTCCTAAATACTTCTTGGCAAAATATGAGATAAAAAAGATCTACTCAGGTTTGGGGAGAAAAATGGCTTACCGATATCGAACATATGATAACTGCAAAAGCTTTAAATCATAACTAGCACCTTTTCGTTCCCAAGTTTTTCCCCCGATCGATCATAGGAGTCCACCACAACAACTCCTCCATGGCCATCTCTAACCAGTAACACGCTTAAAATTTAGCACAACATTCCAAAGAATCAACCAATCGATTATATCTGCATAAATAAATAAATAAAGAGCTTCATGTTCACTACACTGTCCTACAACAGGCAATAAACCACCATCGTGCGATGTCCTGACCTATTAGCTTGGCAGGGCCATTTTGAAACTAAAACTGTTCGAATCCAACTTGGTGTATGAATAGGTCTAATATCATACTACATGCATATATAGATAATGTTAGAATAATTTTGAACTAGCCAAATGATTTTACATGCCAGAGCATTAGCTATGGAAGATCCAACCCACATTCATTCAATTTCTTAAATCAAACTAGAGGATAGGGAAAGGCATATTCAAAATTCACACTTGGACCTAGTAAAAAGGCTTGGGCTCCACAGACCCAATGCTCACAATTATCCAGTTCCAATGGAGGAACATGATTACATAAAAGAGAATAACAAACCAGCTCTGCAAATCGATCCAAAACAAGTAATTATAGGGACAGACAAAAGGGAAAAATGCAAGAATCAACATCCCAAGTATTCCCTTTCTCTTCTTGTAAAGGGGGCAAAAACCACCAAGTAGTTTGATTCTTCACAATCTTCCTTGCATGTTTCTTTAATAGTAGCAATCTCATTTTCATCATTTAAGGGCCTTTTGGACTGCCTAAAGAAGTTGTTTAGCAAGCATTAACTTAAGGAAGATTACTGATAGGATTCGCAGGCAAGAGTCTAGTCTCATAGTGTAGTCCTTACTACCATCATTTAGATAGATATGTTAATATCCTGGGAAAGCTTTAGAAGTTTCAATAAGCACTTATTCCACTGCATATAGTCTTTCCTTGTAAAAAAAGTTACCACTTTTATCACATTGCATATATTTAGGAAATGAAGGATCCAGAATTCCTTTTAAACATCCACAACATGCATTCCATGCCTAAATATTGGTAATCACACATGGGACACAGCTTTGAAGCCCTATGGGGAGGTAGAGTGGCAGCTGACAAGTGGAGGAAGGATTTAAATCAATGCATGTTCATAGAATCAGACTAGATCCTTGTAAGATGAGACACATGGTGTCTCTTGTAACTATTGATGGATGAATGCAAGAAACGCACCAGATCCTAATTCGCTATGGGAATTATCATTCTCTCTGTTCAAAATTCCCAGGTTGCAAGAATATTGTGCTACATTTGAATCCCGCTTTTGACTTAGAATGTGTGCATTAACATTTAAATGCATGTGAACTCCATTGACAATGGTCACATATAGAAGGAATTTCAATCTCAGTTGTTTACATCCAAGAAAAGGCCTCGGTTATGGAAAACCATGCCTTAATGCACTAATTTGAAATTTCAGAGATCCCAACTACAAAACATTTCTAACTTAATTGAAGGCAAGCTATGCAAACTGATGTCCAAAGCCACAGTGATCCTTATAAAATTAGTGAATGAGAACAAAAATGACAAATTGCCAAACAAGAGCCCTGAAGAAAAGGAATATCAAATGCCAAATTGTGCATGAATTATGTAGACTCCTAGCACCATATATATTTACCTTTAAAACAAGTTTAAAAAGAAAGGGCTTTCACCATGCACAAAAAGGAAAAATGAAAAAAGTTTATCCATCACAAAAAATCTGTTGGGGTGCCATACTGCAATGTTCCTATTAGCTGGGGCTATGAACTCATCCATCGATTTTTTCTAAACAAAAGCCATGTGATGCAATGGAAGGACGATAAGAAAATTAGATGATTCCCCCAACACTAAATGGCATAACAACTAATGCACAACACCTCAAAGATACATCTCAAGTAAAACAAAATAAAATCTCCTCTATCACAAATGGATAGTCAGGCCTTACAACACATATTCTGAAAATCTAACAGATATATATATATTCAAAGAACAAAAATATATTTTGAAGCTACTACAGAACATCAATACAAAAGAAAGACAATAATTAATAAAAAATTAAAAATATATATAGAGGATTTGCAATTGACACCTTAATCTGTGTGACAGATGAACCTCCTCAAGGTTGTGAATGTCCCCATGTAAGATCCACCTCCTCTCAAAGGCCCCTTTGTATAGAAGAACATAAATCACATAAGCAAATGGTTAATTGTATAGCCGCAACCCTAAATTAAATACCAACACCTAACAGTAATCTAAACCAATCTAAAAAAAAAGGTTAATCATGTAAACCTAACCCTAAATCAAGGTTGTCAATGATTGAGAGAGATCGACTTGAATCAAACACAAATTGAAAGAGATAAAGATAAAGGGATCAAGTGAGAGATATCAAGAATAGAAACCAGATCTGATTAAAAGAGACCAGATTGAATGAGAGTTCCCAATCCGATCTTCAGAGATGATTGAGAAAACATTGAGCTCCGATTGACCCAGATCTAAGAAACACCGATCTAATCATGAGAATGAGAGATTGACATGAGTGAAATCAAAGGAGAGAGATTCGAGTGATCTGAGATTGATGAAAGTTTTAGAGAATAAGACTGAGTGATTGGTGAAAGAAAGTGAGCGATCAAGTGGAGAGGAGTGGCAAGAGGCAAAAAAGGAGAGATCGTTTATAGAGATGACCTGAGGAAGAGATCCACAGAGACCTTGATATCAAGGTGAGTGAGAGATTCATAGAGAGGCCATAATGTCGAGGTGAGTGAGCGGCGATCAAGATGTTGAGACATTGGCGGACATGTTGGAGGCGATGTAGAGAAGCGTCGATGGTAGAGGCATCGAGGGTGTATGTGTCTCCGGGGGGGAAGGGGAGGTGCCCATTAGGGTGAGAGTTGTCGAAGGTCCTTAGATGCCGGTGTATGTCTTCGTCGAAGTCGTCATGGTGGGTTGGGTGTAGGGGGTTAGGTGGTGCGTGTAGCAGGTGGCTGTGTGGGGTTGGAGAGGAGGATTGTATGGAGGTGGAGGGGAAAAAAAGCCAAAAAAAAAAGTAAATTAGCGACAATTCAATGTAAACTAACAATGACATATTTGAAATGTTGGTGTAGTTCACCCGTCACTATATGTCACTTGTTTTGTAGTGACAACTTACTTTTCCCAGTTTCAGAATTAATTGAGATACCAATGACTTCGCATATCCATCTTGTTTCACAGCAGCAACATCAACTTCATTTTCTATTTGTATTGAACTCTCATTGGCTTCTAAAGCATCAGCAATATCCAATAATTTTTTTTTTCAATCTTCTGATGACAATTCTGCAAGAGGAAAAATATTCTCCTTAAGTTTGGCCTACATAGTGTCATCACAAATTGCAATCCTTTCACCAAATCTTCCTTATCCAATACAACACTGTGATCAGAATTAAAGCAAGATAAAATGAAGCCACTTCATACTTGCACTCTTTAAATGCAATAAGATAAGCCAATTTCCATCAACCTAGGGATCAAGACTTAGAACAACTCATGGACCTCCAAAGCCTCTTTAAATGCAATAAGATAAGCTAATTTCCATCAGCCTAGGTATCAAGACTTAGAATAACTCATGGACCTCCAAAGTCTGAACTCCTAGATTAACCAAAATAAAAAAATTAGTTATACATACAAAATAAAAATAGATCCTTCCTCCCTTTCCCTCCTCTCCCTTCTCTCCTATACCTCCTTATCTTGCCACTTTTTTGCTACTCTTTCTCTCTTCCCCCTACCCTTTCTCTCCCCCTTCCCTTCCTTTATATTCTTCTTTATGCATCTCTCTCCCTCTTCTTCCTTTCCTATCTAATTATTTATCTTCTCTCTTCTCTCTATCCTTCCTCTCCTCCTTCTGATGAGAGACACATCATGGCTCCTAATTAACATTAATTAGCTAGTTTACTTAGCTAATTACCTAAGAATACACAAAATACAAGGTTAATTATAATATATGGGTTAAATAGTAAGGACCTGCAAAATAAGTTAAAAATACATAATTAAAGCTCAATTAATATTAATAATAATTTAATTAATAATTAGGACTCAATTCATAATCATTTAGCTAAATATTAAGTATTTAAATTAACTTAAATAATTTAATGACCTAAGTATGTATTAACTTAATTGATTTTATCATCTAACTAAATATAGCTAAAAAGGGCAAAAATGTAATTTCAAGGCATAAATATAATACTTATCTAATTTATGATAATATAGAAAATGTTGAAAAAGAAATAAATTAAAATAAGCCTTAAAAATCATTGTTTACGTTTCAGTCCTTAATTTCCATTTCACTTGAGTCCTTTTCTATTTCAAATAGTTCCTCTTTATTGCAGAAATGTCCTTATGCACACAGGTCTTCTTCAACCTCTCTTCTTCACCGTGGATGATCCACGACGTTCGGTGTTTGTACCTCGCAATCACCGCTAATCTCATGTCGTGAAGCCACCATCGATGCCGTCATTAATCATCTCACCTCCCTGAATCCATCCGACAGATCGGATGACCACGTAATCCTAATTGACCTAGGTGTTTAACCTCACCGATGTCGGAGATGATGCTAGAGGTTACAATGAAGCTAGTCTATTTTCCATCCAGATACTTCCCCCTTTACCTCCTTCGCCTATAAATAGACCCCAGGACCTCCGATCTCGATTGATCAATTCCTTTCCCTCTTCCCTACACTGAGCTGACGATAGGCTATTCCCTCTATTTCCAGCGACCTCTCACCCCTCTTTCGGAGTGCCCCCAAGAGAGACACTCGTCTCCCTCACCGGCTGTGATAGAGCTTAGGAGCAGCATCTTCTTCATCTCGACGTCTTCCTTTCTCGCCGGACTTCTACATCTCAACCGTCTAATTTCTTCCTCCATTACGCACTCCGACAGAGAATCTCTACCCCAATTCATCCAGGTAACTCGTAGATAGCTTAGTTTTTAATCTAGATTAGTTTAGCAAAGTTAGATAGTTAGATTAACATAGTTTAAATGTTGTTCTCACGTTGTCTTCCTTGACTCTGGCAAGCTCCCTTGACCTTGTCCAAAGCTTTCTTTTTTCTTTTGAACACACAGATAACATTATACATCTTTCCACAATCATTTCTATCTCACTAATTACATGATTTATCACATTATATGCCTATTCCATCTCACACACAACCAAGATCTTTCATTATCCATGGCGAAGGTCTCAAAGCAAAATCACATCCAATTAGGGCCCTCCACCACGTAACCATCACTTCAAGGCCCTGTTCTACCTTATAATTTTGTAGATTCCTACGGGAGGGGGTGAGATTTGAGAAATAAAATATGCAAGTGCGGAAATATGTAAACAATGTCACACAAGTAATCAATCACACAAATGCACAGAGTATTTTTAGGTGGAAACCCAAACCGAGTGAAAACCACCACCCAACCCTCTCGAGTTAAGATTTTCCGATCGACCAAGTCGATCAAATCCACTAACCCAATCACATAAACGAGGATGACTGAACCTCAATACAACAACACTACTTTATACAAGGGTAGTATACCTCAAACCCCTCCTCTTCACGAGGAGTATTTAGTCTCTCGATGGAGACGGGAATTCGCAAAGCGAATACCCAACCAAAGACAGTAAAAACAATAACAATCCCATAAAGCCACAAAGTATGTAAATGAAACTAGCTACTATAGGTAAAGGATCTTCCCTTTGGTGGAAGAGCGTCGACTTGATGACGCAGATGCGTGAACCATGCAATGACACTTCGTCTCTCTCGTAATCGCAGAGGGAGAGCGGGTGCATGGCAAATATGATGCTCTCTTGATGTAGAACAAAAGCTTGGAGAGGAGGATCACTTCTTATGATCAAAGGGACACAAAATGATGTGGAAAAGTGTTATTTGGTGTATTTTTGCAAGGAAAGGGTACTCCTCTATTTAGAGGGCCTAGGAAGGCTTTGGAAGCCTTAGGTAGCAATTGGAGATCATCCTAAGGAAAAACAAGCCACAATC
The DNA here is from genome assembly GCA_037157565.1 of Thalassia testudinum. Classification (NCBI taxonomy): domain Eukaryota; kingdom Viridiplantae; phylum Streptophyta; class Magnoliopsida; order Alismatales; family Hydrocharitaceae; genus Thalassia; species Thalassia testudinum. The sequence continues at coordinate 5,681,739 of JAZHRO010000014.1, forward strand.
AAAATCATTAATGATTCTAACAGCATCATCAGATGTCTGGAAAAAGTATCTGACGTCTGGAAGACACTCTTAAGATGTCTGGAAACTAAATCAGACGTCTAATTCTAGATGGGTTTCCTTCCTCACTTGAGTCAGAAATAAACAGGGTTCTTGTGAAAGTGGGTCAGATGATAGGTTGAATGTATGGTACTATGTCTGGATGTCTGGAAACCTAATTAACTGCGGGAATGGATTTCCCAAGGCATAAATGGCAATAACCCTCAAGAGAAGTGATTTTGGCTCAATCGAGGGCTAACGTTCACTTATCAGACGTCTGAGGTCTTCTAAGGATGTCTGAGAAAAGATCAAAGGTCAAACCTCAATGAACATATTCCTAAGCCAACGTTCAACTAATTGGATGTCTAGCAATGTCATTAGACGTCTGGACTAAGGGTCGGTCGTCTGAAATCAGACAGAAGGCTCTAAGACCAACCCTAAATGTTTGGACGTCTTATTCAACATTCAGACGTCTTAAAGTTCACTATCAGACGTTTGAATATCAGATTAGACATCTAATAAGGCTGTCTGAAGCCTATTTAGGTTTTCTAAGTTCTCTACTGAAAATCTAAGTATTCTAGGGTTGTGCAAGTGTTCCTAGGACTACAATATTGATACTTTGAGGCTCTTTAACAAATATTCTAAGACAGAAATAAAGAGCAACAAAAGAAACAAAAATAAAGTACAACGAACAAGAAAGGAAATCTATCATATTCTTCATCTCTTTCCTTCTTCAAGCTTTCACTCCTCGCAAAGCTCCTTTTCCTCCATCAAGCTCCTCCAATCCTCCATGGATGCGAGCTCGAACTCTGCCTTTACACTTGTAACATTTGCAATCGACTTGAAATCTAGGACTCAAAAGCAAATGTAAGATAACAAGTGTTTTTTTATCATCAAAATAAATGATCGTGGTGCCCTTGCTCCAACAAATTTGACCTATAACACACTATATATAAAATGCCTAAATTTAGCTTCAACCTCTGAGTTCGCTGTCCATGGTGAGCTCAGAGGAGTTCTTCATCTAATTCCCTTCACGTACACAGTTGCCCCATTTATCTGAATAATTCCCCACTTAATTGAGTAAGAGGGCAACTCTTGAGTTCAGGCAAACTCAAGATGCAATTTTACCAAGTTTCTTGTATAAATCATTCTCATAATCATTAATTGACTCAATTGTAGTGTTCTTGAGACTCCTTGAAATCTCAAGAAACTTTTGAGAACATTCTTGGTGAGCTCCAGCAAGGGTACGGGGTTGGATATTTCCCTTGTTTCATTTCAGATGAGTACTCTCTCTCACTCAAGGTTTATTCTATACTGCTTCTAGTTGAGTCGATCTCAGAATCGACCTAGAAGTAGGGTTTGTTGATGCCCATGGGCTGGGATACATCCCTGGCCCATGTTGCTTGTTCTAGCTTTATTTCAAGGTTATGCACACACAAATGAAATGAAGTGAAACAAGTTCTCCATTGGAGGATGGAGAATGAAGTGAAATGTAATTGAATGAGTGAATCACGTGTTCTTTAATACTTCTAGCATTCTATGGGGTCGATCTTCTCCTCCCTCCTTTTGGAGAAGCTCTCCATGGAATGCTTTACAGGCTCCTCCCAATCTCATAACCATCCTTAAGGTTAGGAGATTGGTCTCCTTCCTATAAAGCTATTAGCATTGCTAGATGCATGAAAATATTTTGCACACACATTTCATAAAGCATTAGCTTTATAGGAAGGAGACCAATCTCCTAACCTTAAGGATGGTTATCAGAAGTGAGCAAGTTTTGAGAATAAGAAGTATCTCATTTTATTCTTATTCGAAGAACGCAGCTCAACCAGAATTAACTCCTGAAATGGAGTTGAATGAGTTTTCCCTTGGCTAGGGAGAACGAGTGAAACGTAATGTAACGAGATTAACAATATTATTTTGCCAAAGTTACCCATATTATGTCCCTTATCCTTACTATAGGCAAAATAATATTTTGTACGCACATTTGTTTCCTAAAAGCTAATAGCTAGCATCTGTTTCATGGAGATTTGATCTCCGATGATTCATTTCATCCTTCACCAGAGCTCCAACGAGTCGAATCTTGAATCTTAGCCTTTGAATTGACATGAGAAGCTCTAGATATAGATAATTTGGTTTGAGGGTTAAAATCCACTGATTAGATTTGACAATTAATGATGATTTAGTTACATCATAGGGCATCTTCTCAAACTCCGACGAAGTTGGAGAGAACTGATTCAATGATGATTAGAATTTGGGAATAGATTGTGAAGCATAAGCTGGTTATCAAGATTCTTTTCTAGGTGTTAGTTAGACCTAAGAAGCAGCAATTTGCTCTGACGAACAAACCCACTTTTGTTCTCCAATGAAGAGCTCCGAGTTAACTCTAGAGCTATCAAAAGTAGATTTTGGGGAATGGAACAACTTCTTAAGGTGAATTTGAATCTTTCTAGATAGTCAAGTTGATCGAAGATTCTTTAATCTTGAGAGTCAACTTTGTGCTTCATAGGTCAAACCTGACTCAAATTTGAGGTTTTGGAGTTTGGATTTCTGATTTAAAGGTTTATTTGAATTCTTGTGAGTTATTTGAATTATTTGGGACTTAATTGAATGAGGTTTACTGATATTTAAATGTGATTTCAAATTTTGACTAGTTTGGGTTCCAACTAGAACCCAAAGCTGTTCTTGTTCATGTTGAGTTTTAGCTCCAAATCTAACCCAGATCAGTCTCATCTGATCTCTTAAATTGATCTGGGTTATTAGATGAGGTTCTAATCAATTTGTTAGGTTGATTCAAGGCTGAAACCAGTGCCTGTGCACTGAGCATTGAGTTCTAAAGCTCACTAAGCTTCCAAATCTTTTCTAAACCTTCAATCTTCTTCAAACCCTTCGGAATCATCTCATGATGCTATCTGCACTCTCAAACAAGAATTTTAGCATGTCCTGCAGGTCCTTTGACCTGTAATTTACCCTCTACAACATATTTGAACCATGGAGACAGAGCCATGTTCACTTTCTGATTGCATGAATCAATTTTGATCCAAAGTTCAAATTGGGTCCAAAATTGGATAGAGGATCTCTTAAGCTCTTGATTGAGCTTTGAATCACCTTGATTGGTGAACTGAGCTACTCGGAATCATCATTCGAAGTTGATGGTCAACGGACACTACGCTGAAAGAGATGCAGACTTATTTGTCCCACATCGGAAAGATGAGAGCGCTTGCTCGAGTATAAAACTAAAAGAGTGCGTTGTCGACACAGTCGTCAATGCAGGGCGCATCTAATGAGCATATGGTCTGATTATGGCACATGTCGTGCACATGCATGTGTGTGTGCTTGCGGTGCACGTGGGTGTGCACATGGGCCCAAGTGGGCATGAGCTTGTTTGTGGGCTTGGTATGGCCCGATATTGTGCACTATAACGGTTAAAATCCACACTAATTGAATTAGAGCTGGGTTCAAGTAGTAGTCTAGTCCCACCCTAAAGGTGCTATGTATCCTACATGTGAACCTAGTTCGCCCATTAAAACCAATTTTTGGTTAAGTGTAAAAGGCATGAGTTTAAGGGCTGTAAAAATTAACTAAGTGTGGAAGAGTTGCACAGTGAGAATTAGAGGGTTTAAGAAAAGAAAACAGTGGAGAGAGGAGTTAAATGAGAGTACTAAAGAAAGAGAAACTAAGTGTTGAGAGCTGAGAATGGAGAGAGAGAGAGAAGAGTTAAATATGAGTGATTCAAAGAAATGGTTAAGTGTTGGCTAAGAGTTTAAGAAGGAATTAAAGAAAAGATCAAATATGAGAAAAAAGATTGAGGTAGACATCTGATGATGTAATTGGAAGTCTAATTTTGATACTTAAGTCGTCTGATGGACTTATGAGATGTCTAATGAAGGCTGAATTGAGATTGATTAAGTGATTTGAGCTCTATTGTAACAAAGGCATTATTTTATATTGTAAATTCTTTTTATGCCTTTATCTTTTGTAGCACTTGTAATAAATGTTTCTTTTTGCTATCAATGTAAAACCATTCATGTACATCTCTTTTATAATGGAATGACTGCCATGCTTTCATATTCAATTATATGATGCAATTGTTCATGTGTTTAACATATTTTGTAATTATTATAGTAATTAGTTATTTTTTAATTTAAAATAAAAATGGTGAATTGATTAATTTTAAATACCTTCCAATGAACGACCTGGACTCAACCAGTTAAAAGAACCTAACTCTAAAATGTAGGTTAACTTGATCCTATACTACAATCAACGACAATGATTTAATAAATCAAGTTAACTTAAGTTTATTTTTATGTGATTAATTAAGACTAATAATCCTAATTAACTGTACTGACAATTGAATAATCACCTTTCCTTCATTAATTTATATTCTTCTTTATGCAACTCTTTCCCTCTTCTTCCTCTCCTACTCCATTACTTCTCCTTTCTCTTTCCCTCTCTTCTCTCATAACTTTCTCCTAACTTCTTAAATTCATAAAAATTTTCACAGAACTTTCCCTATAATATAAGCTTCTATCCATAATAAATTAACACAAAAATAGAATCAAATAAACATTCAGAAGAAAGTGGGTATGCCCCAAAATCATAAAAATAATTCATAAGATTAATCAAGTGAGTACACCCCATATTCTAAACCTAGGTGAGCACACTCCACATTATAAACCTAATTAAGTGGGCACACCCCACATTCATCTACAAATTAATTAAGATAGCTTAATTTGATACCTCAACGAAGCTTGTGAATCAGAGAGAAAGTGTCTGATGATGCAAGATACCTAAATCAACTTACAAAAATTTATAAGAAAAAAATTATAACAAATCACAAAATTTTAACAACATTTTGTATTTAATTAATTAAATTTATTAACCTAAAATTTAACCTAAATCAATTTACAGGAGTGGGAGGAGGAGGAGGAGGAGGAGGAGGGGGCGGTGGTGCTAGGGGGAGGAGGAGATGGCGAGGCGGAGGAGGAGGATGGTGGGGCCACCTGGAGGAGGTGGGAGGGGGTACCTGGAGGTGGTGGTAGGGGGAAAAGGAGATGGCGAGTCGCAGGAGGAGGATGAAGGGTGTAGCCGGAGGAGGAGATGGCATGGGAGGGGGTGGATGGGAAGGAATAGGAGGAGGGCTAAGGGAGACACCGCAAAGAGGAGGGTGGTAGCTGCGTGTGTGTGGCGGAGGAGGACAACGAGGGGAGGGGGCTGGAGGAGGAGGAGGAAGACGGCCATGGGAGGAGGAGGGGTGCTTATCGAGGATGAGGGGGCAATGTGGTCGGAGGAGGATCGTCGGGTTCAGGGAAGAAGAGAGGGAAAGAAAGGGGAGGGTTTGGGGAATCGGGCATAGGTTGGACTAATATTGCACATTTAACAATAGGTTTGTAGAAAACCGTCGTTTAATGTCGGGTTAGGGCGTGAAATTTCGCGCGCTAAAAATTTTCACGAAATATATACACAACGGTTTGTGTAAAACCATCATTTTGGTGAATTATACAACGATTTAAAAACTGTCATGTATATCATTGAACATATTCCGCACCCGTTAAGCGGATATTCCATATAAAGGAGGGTTTTACCAATAAATGTCGTCTAGAAAGCGTTGCAAAAGCCCATTTTTGTAGTAGTGTTTCTTGGGCATGTGGGGTTCTACTGTCGATTCATAAAGGATTTCTCTCACATCTTGAAACCTCTCAGTAACCTCCTTGGGAAAGAGCAGGCTTCTGAGTTTGACGACGCTTATAAGCATGCTTTTGACACCCTAAATCTTGCCATCACTCAAGCTCCAATTCTACGACCCCCCAATTGGTATGAGCCATTTAAACCCATGACTGACACATCCGATTACATCATTGATACATCCTTCATTTTGTGAATAATTCATGCTTAACATTTGCTGAGTGTAGTGCAATTATGTTCTAAATAAAGATCAATTATGCAATTTCTATAAATTTCATTTTTATATTGCTTAATTACGTAATTTAGCTTAGATTAAAATATCAATATAAAGTTTGGAATAATTGATGTGTAGGCATTTGATTTTACAAGGTTTAAACCTATACAAGGGAATGTGAATGATATGGACTAGCTAGATCAAAGTTGACATAGGTGATGGAATTTAATCCGAATAAAAATCAAAATCAAATGATTTTCTATAATACCAAGAACAATCTATTCCCCATACCATCAACCAAAATGAAAATTGAAAAGAAAATGATGGAGGGATATTTGAATCCATCATAGCGGAAGCATTGAGGAGATCACGGAGATCCTCAGGAGCAGTGGGCTTGCCTCTCCAACAAGAGGAAGTGACAATGGTACTTCCAGAGGGTTCAGAGAGTGAGAGCGGAAGAGAATTGAATGAGAGCAGACACTTTGGGTTCTATCATGAGCTCTATTTATAACTTTTCTGTGATGAGATGCAAAAAAATCAAATGCCCACTTCGCCCTCACCCCTCCAGGGACCATAACTACTTAATATGAAATGACAATTCCACCCATCACAGAATTGCATTTTCCTTAATGTTTCTATGTATTAAATCCCATATCCTGATGACATGTGAATGGTCAATTTATATAATTAGACCACTTTAATGACCGTAAATATGATATCTAAATGTATGTATATATTTAACGTATAATTCTATAATAATAATATATATAGGTTCACATTATGATTCTAACAACCTTCCACTCAAACGACATATATCATCCTTATAATCATACATTCATATATACCTATATGAGCTCACTAATACAACATCACAATAAACCGCATCTCCATCAATCTCGTCCATACTCTGTTAACATACGACCAAAGTTGGTTTTCTTCATTATGAAGTCGACTAGACCAAACAATGATCACATACATTAACTCAAGTAATGACATAGATCTGATATATGTACATAGCATGAAAATTGTATTTTAATGTGATCTATACATGCCTATTTTCAAGTGATCCAAAACTTTATTGTTCACGAGGGGAAATCAGGTTTAAAATCGATGCGTCGTAGTATAGTTGAAATCGCTCGAAAACAAATAGATTTTATTATTCGAAGTTTTAAGTCCGTGGTCGAACACAGAGAGCAAATTGGGGTTTAAAAATCAAGAGCACAACTTTGAAAAATTGAATATAATAAGCAATGAAAATTGGAGTTGTAAAGCAAAAATGTAAGCACAGGAGAATAAAGTCAATGTATGAAGAAAAGCATAAAAAAAATGGACGTCTGATTTTCACTAATGGATGCTACAGTGCTTTATTTCTTCTTTTTCTCTCTTCTCTAATCTTTGTCTCTATTCTTCTCTTGCAGCTGCCTTCTTCCTCTTCCTTCTTTCTCTTCTTCTCTCGAGCCTGTGCCTTAGCTTCTTTTCCTTTTCTTTTGCCTTTGGCTTCTTCTCTTTCTTCTTCTTCTTTCCCTGGTGGCTCCTCTTTCCTCTGCCTTCAGTTCCTTCTCTTTCTCTTTCTTCTTCAGTCCTTCAACCTTCAGCTTCTTCCTCTTCAGCCTTCCGTTCTCCTCCCTTAGCCTTCTCTAGCCTCCGCCCTCTTCTTCCTTGGCTTCTTCTTCTTCTTTCCTGTGACAGCAAAACCTACCCCTACCCACCACAATTTCTCTTCCTCTTTCTCTCTTAGGCTCGCTCTCCCAGAGCCGTTTTCTTGGGTAATCGGGTCGGGTACGCACCCGGGACCAGGCCCACTAGCGTGCGGTGGTGGTCGAGGAGTACAGGTTGGGTATATGGGTCAGGCCAGGTCTGCGGAGGCAAGGTCACAGACGAGGCGGTGAGAGGGTGAGTGGGACCACACCCCATGGTCAGGAGGCGATAAGCCTGATTCACTTTTTAACTTTATTCGGCTGCGGCGTTTCAAGATTTTCCGAGGTGGGACTATCTTCCCACCTCCCTTCGCGTGCGTCCGCAGCAGGTGTCTCACTTGATTGCAGTGGCTACTTTGGTCTTCGAAGCAAATCGCTCGCCTAGATCAGTGCGCGAGGGGAGTCTGCGCAACCTGGGGCCGTGCACTTGGAGCGGGGAGACCTGGAGGAAGCTCGCAAGGATGCTACTTCCTTGAGTTAATGGCAAAGGACCTCCAACACCTGTCAACACAAAAACGGCCTCGCAGCCTCGTCAGAAAGCTTTGTCGAGACACGGCGAACGTGTTGCGGGGGTCGGCATGGCGTGGGGTGGCTGGAGTGTGCATGCCTAGGGTACCCCGTGTGCGTGAGAGTGGGTGTGTTAGGAAGGTGTTTTCGGGGCGTGTTGCGGTAAGTGGAGTGAGGGTTTACGATTAATGGAGTGTTACGGTGCTTATGGGGTGGTTGGCGAGGCAGATGGAGGTGTGGAGCGGCGGGGATGCCTCGCCGGAGGTCTGGCCTGAGATAAAGGTGATGGTGGTTGCATGTGACAAGGGGCATTTTCAGGAAATAAAGAGAGGAAAAAGAATTAGACAGGAGAGAGGGCTTAGCTGGATGTAGAGAGATGAAGGGGGAGGTAGAGATGGCGGCCGACTTGTATTGCCGTCGCCAGAGACGAAACACTCAGTGGGGGGAGGACGACGACGATGAAGGGGTTGTAGAGGCGTCAGCGGGTGTGGCGCGACGCAGACGAACAGGATGAAGAGAACCCTGCCACTGGTATTATGGCTGGGCGACGAGGGAAAGAGAGGGAGGTCGCCGGATCTTGCTGAGCCACTGGCCGGAGGGGGAAGAGACAAAATAGAGGGATTCTCTGGCCAATTTCAAGCATGGAAGATGCGGAGGGATTTAGGTATGCTTTTATAGGTCCTGGAGGAAGGATTTGTGCTTGAAAGCCAAGCTTCCAAGCACGACAGGCTTGCCGGAGATGAAAGGTTGAAGGAGACCCAAATCTCTCATGCATTTGCATGAGAGATTGGGTATCAAATAAAGCCTTGAATTGTGTTCAAACTGGAGGAGATTTCTCAGAGATCTCCCTTTCAATTTTGAAGGGGATTCTCTGAGAAATCAAAGAGATCTTTCCCACGAAATTTCATCGGAGTAGGATTCCCTCCGCTATAATGGTGGAGGGACCTAATTACAAAGAATGAAGACAAAGAAAGGGGGGTTTTTGCAGAGATTTTCAAAAGATAGGGGTACAAATGTAATTGGGCTGGACCTATTTGCAAAGTAGGTCAAGATGACTTCCCCTTAGGTCTAAATTTTGGTACAAACCTAATTTGGACCTAAGGAATCCAATGGTGAAGTTGGATTTTGGGTTTGACCATGTTTGACTAGGTAATTTATGCAAAAATCCAATTTTGGGCAAATATTTGCCTGAGACCCCATTTAGGTCAAAATAGGTTCTAAGGGCCAAATTGAATGTTCTAAACCCTAGAGAATATTTTTCCATGATTTTTAGAGGGTTTAGGTGAATTTTATCCTGACCAGAACCTTGTTAAATCAAGTGGGTCTATTTTAGGGTTACAAGAAGTCATTTAATTCCTAGAATTCACATGAACCCTTTTTTGTTTGAACCAACCCACTTTTTATCTTGTTAAGATCATTTGACCAGTGTTTAGCCCATGAGAAAACCCGTTGTTGTACTACAATGGTAAAATTACAGTTTTACCCTTTATTTCTTGCTTTTCTCTCAGAATGGTTATTCATTGAGTTATGACCTCCAGTTGGTTATGTAGGAGCTTTTTGTTCTCTTTTCTAGGTAAAAATGAGCTAGTTAGGGCTCATGATGATGTTTCCATCATTTATCATACAAGAGATCACATAGCAAGGACTAACAAGTTCAAAGAATGGAAAACTTTATTATTATGCGCATAATCCAAAACATGTCCATACATGAAACACCAAAATAGAATAAACTCCCACTAAATTATTATATTATAGAATAGATACAACACCCATATAGACAACATGCTCATGAAAAATCTTTGGCATTAGCCCTTTATTGAGTGGATCTACTACCATGGAGTTGGTTCCAATGTGTTCAATGAACATCTGTCCACTTTGAACTCTTTCCTTGACCGCTAAATACTTGATATCAATGTGCTTCGACCTCGAAGAACTTTTGTTACTGTTGGAGTACATCACCACCGAATTATTGTCACAATAAAGTTGAAGTGGTCTTTCGACACCATCAATGATCCATAGTGTTATGACAAAATTCCTAAGCCATACTCCATGATTTAAGGTCTCGAAGCACACTATGAATTCTGCTTCCATAGTGGAGGTAGCCATCAAGTTTTGCTTTGCACTCCTCCAAGAGATAGCCCCTCCAGCTAGTAGAAAAATGTATCCTAAAGTACATCTTCAGGTATCCTGACATCCTGTAAAGTCAAAGTCAGAATATCCGAAGACCTCCAAATGATCTGTTCTCCTATATGTGAGCATAAAATCCTTTGTTCTTTGTAGGTAGCGCATGAAAAAGATGTGTATGGTCGGGCCCGGATAGGTTGTGTTAATATGGTGATTTTATCGTTGAAATGAGTATAGTGGTTAGCCTAAATCGAGCCTAACCATCTCTTTACAAAATTTTTTACCTGGCTTACTTGATTTTATCTTGGTCACTTTTAGGCCCAGGGTCAAACTCAGGGAAGTGGGATTAGAAGTGAATGAGTTTCTACGCCTTTCCTACAACGAATCTCTTCCATTCGTTTATTATGTTTTTGGTGTTTTTCTATTTAACTTTTTTTTCTGATAATTTTTGTCCTTGAGACACACCCTCAAAATCAGGTTCTTGGCTTTAAGCCAAATTAGGGTTCAAAACTGGTCTTGCTATTCGCAAGACTGAATACCTGTAAGTCAAAGATTATCTTTTCTCTTTTGTATATATTTTTTTTTTATCTTTTTATTGGCATGAAAGAGAAATAGAAATAAAGTAAATATAGTATATATATATATGTATATTATATATGTATAAAGGGGTGGGGGTGGAGGTGGAGATGGTGTGTAGCACGGTGTCGAGTCGGTCATCGTCTAGGAAGATGCAACAAACAGGACGAAGTGTTGCGTGGAGTGTAGGATGGATAGTGGAAGATGAATGCGAACAAGCTTTCTGTACGCATGTATCGAGGAATATCAGGAACTGATGCAGATGTTCCCGCGATACAACATAGGGCAAGTGATATATATATATATATATATATATCTGTAAATATATATCTATATGTAAATATATTTATATGGTTATAAATATATAGGTATATATGTAGTTATATGTGTATATATATATATGTATATATATATAGATATGTAAAGATATGTGTAGATAGATATATGTATATATATATATATGTATATGTATATATATATTAGTATGAGTATCTATGTGTGTGTGTGTATATATATATATATATAATTATAGATATATGTATATATATATATATATATAATTATAGATATATGTATATATGTATGTATATATATCTATATATGTATCTACACTTATACTTCGTTATATAGGTAATAATATATATATATAGATATATATATATATATATATATATTTATTTATACGTATATAAATATATGTATATATGTAAATATATATGTGTATATATATATATAAGTATATAGATATATATATATTTGTATGTATGTATACTAATACATAGTTATATAAGTACTAATATATGTATAGATATATGTATATATATATATAAATATATATGTATATGTATATATATATAAGAATATAGTAGTGTATAGGTTAGAGCGTGTGTGTGAGAGAGTGTGAGTGTGTGTGTGTCTGCAGGAGTGAGAGAGTGCTGAGAGAGAGAGAGAGAGAGCACGTTGCTGGAGTGAAGAAGGCTCGGGCGAGATAAGTCGTCCGGAGCCTCAGGGCGTCATCTGATGTTTCATGCGCACACACAGGCGCGTAGGTGCACGAAGAGGCGCGCACGTAGGAGGGAGCGGGCGTGGGGGAGAGACTGCAGCGCACCTCACTGCGCGAAGAGGCGGGTATGGGCAGACGCAGGTGCTGGGAGCAGGCACTGAAGCGGGGGAGCGTACGCGAGAGCGGGCGCTGGAGCGGGTGTGGGTGTGCGTGGACGGGCAGCAGACGGTCGCGGTGCGCCGGGTGACCGGATAAGTGAGAAACCTACCAGTCACCGCACTGTAGCTACAGTGTTCCGCTGACTAGCGTGAACAGTGGCTATAGTGTTGCTCGGCTTGCGCGACCGGGTGCCAGCGGTTTCGTGAGTGCTGGCGGTGTGGAGCGGCTGGCGCGCGCACTGAAGAGGTTGCATCAGCTGCTGGCTTGCGTGGAGAAGCTTCACGACAGGTTGCGCGGAGAGAGGCGCGGGCATTCTGCTGGCGTGCGCGGTGGCTTGCGTGCGTAGAAGAGGAGTCCGATGCCGTGCTGCTACTGTGAGGAGCTTGAGCTTCAAAGCTTGAAGCTCCTTTGGCAATGGCGGAAGTGGCTAAATGTCGAAACAAAGAGAGAACCACCACGCCCACCTGCTCTTTGATGAGCTGGGCGATGGTGGACTCACAGTGGTGGTTGTGCACCACTGTGTGTTGCTCCTACCCGCAGCATGACTCCTCAAGAGGAGGGGAGGCTACGTATGGAGGGGAAATGGGAGGGGATGGCCTGGAGGAAGCTGTTGTGTTGGGTTTTTTTTTGTATGGACTAGGCTCTCCTTGCAAAGAAGGTAGCCGTGCCTTTCTAAAGAGGAAGAAGGCATGCACAGCCATGCCCTGGCTGTGCATGGCTGTGCATGCGGCTATGCAGGGCTGGCAGGGAGTGGTTGTGTAGGGCAAGCTGAGCAGGACATGGCGCAAAGAAGAAGAGGCCATTCCTTGCAGCCGCACGGAGAAATTCAAAGCCAAATGGAAATAAAAAATAAAGATGGTGAATTTGCGAAGCAACACTTGAGGAAAACATTAATTTCACAGCCATTTTATTCACTCTCCTCCCTTTTCAAATAAATGCATGCATGCATGCATTTTTACAAATGCAACTACGTTACCTAATCTACACAGGCAATGCTTGGAAATAGCACAAGATGGCACAATTGTTGGTGTATTTTTGCTGTACAATCATACCCCCATGCCTATCTTTTGCTAGTCCCTAGCAAAACATTTTTTTTTTGTATTGTATTTAGAAATGATCTTAAGCTGAAGATTTTCTTCTGAGACGACATAGGTGCGTTTATTGTTGGATATTGTGAGAACCAATTGTAGAGAAGACTACTAGTACTTTAAGTCTCACATGACATAGACCAACTCTCGACTAACTAGGACTCTTGATATTTAAACCTTAAGTACGATTTCCAGGACCCAGGAGGTTTTGCCGTACTCGAGAGCTCACGAGATTATAGCTTGTGCATAGTGAAGGATCAAGACTGACCAAATGAACATTAAGACTCAAGCCCAGGGTTTCACGAATTTTTAAGTACAGGTTGGTCCCAGTTTCAGCTTGTGTCTTCGGATTGACCCTTAAAAAGATGATGGAAAACTCAACTCCCATTTTTTGACATTTGTGGCTCAAAGAAAATAGGGTATTTGCCCTGAAGAACTTTTTTGCAGGAAGATTTTACAGACATTTGTGAGATATACTGACTTATTTGCATCTTTTTCTTTTTTTTTTTAAACACGAGTCAGTATATCTCTTACAACATTATTTGGAGGAGCGCACTTTTCTTTTTGGTGGGAGGGTTCCTTTTTGGTGGAAAGTATTTCCTAAACACAAGACCAAAACCTGGGATAAAAAGTCTATCTGCGCGCACAGGTAAGGACTCCACCTTCCCTAATGAACACTAGGGTTGGATCTCATGTTCACCTGGTCTTTCTTGATATGTGTAGTGTGAACCAAGATTACTTAGGCTCTTGAGTAGAAGCAAACCAATGGATCCTGTACTGGTATCTCAGGTATAAAAATACGTCCTTAGTTAGGAGAGATTTCGATCTATCTTGTCAATGCTCAAGTGAATTAAGTCGAGCCTGAGTGAATCAAGCTTCTGTGGCCTGGAAAGTCTTCAAAATAGTGGTTGAATATCCATAAACACTTATTGTATTTTTGTTTCAGCCTTCAGATCATTACTAAACACCTTTTTTTTTTTTTAATATAGATAGATGAAAACTGCATGATACCATAAAATACCCAGATCCTATGGATGCCTATCCACCCCCCATGCCAAACGATGCTATGTCCTCATATGCATGCAGGGTAGGGTAGAGAAAGGACGAAAGATCGGGTAACGAGAGTTGAGGTGCAGGGTATACAGCAGGGTGGTAGGGTGAGTGGATGGTGGGTGGTGAGGTGAAAAGTGAAGTGAGCGTGACAGTGAAGTGACAAGTGATGGTGGATAGTGAGTGTTGTTGGGGTGCCTCCCAACGAGTGTTGAATTTAACGTCCCCAGCTGGACTCAGAATGAGGCACAAAATTAGTTACCCTTCAGCAGGGCAACAGTTTCTCCAACGGGGGCAGGTTCATGAGTAAGATAGGGTTTCAAATGCTGTCAATTGACCGTAAATTTATGCCCAGATTTGGGATCTTCAATCTCAACGGCCCCGTTGGGAAATGGTCTTGATACTAGAAAAGGACCAATCCATTTGGACTTCAATTTCCCAGGAAAGAATTTGAGTCGGGCGTTGTAGAGCCAAACTTGCTAAGATGGCTCAAATTCCTTCCATCAAATACAGCTGTCGTGAAAAGCACTAGTGCGTTGCTTGAAAGTTAAGGCAGAATCATAGGCTTCACGACGGAGCTCTTCCTGCTCCTGAAGTTGGAGTTTCCTTTCTCGACCACACAGGTCTGGGTCGTGGTTACATTGGCGAACTGCCCAATAAGCGCGGTGCTCCAACTCCATGGGCAAATGATAAGGCTTCCCGTAAACGATTCTATAAGGAGACATACCAAGGGGAGCCTTGAAGGCGGTCCGATACGCTCAAAGTGCATCAATCAGCTTGTCGAACCAATCCTTACAGTCAGGCCGAACCATTTTATGGAGAATTAGCTTGATTTGCCGGTTCGACACCTCTGCCTGGTCGTTCGTCTGGGGATGATATGGAGATGCGCTACGATGGTGGACTCCGTATTTCCTCAGAAGTGCCCAAAAAGAAGCATGGGTAAAGTGGCTTCCTCCATCCGATATAATGGCTCGAGGGATCCCAAAGCATACAAAAATGTGATCTTTGACGAATCGAGTGGATATAACATGGTCAACACGGCGCGTGGGAATAGCCTCGATCCATTTCAAAACATAATCAACAACAACGAGAATGAATTCGAAGCCGTTGGAAGGAGGAAAGGGACCCATGAAATCAATTCCCCAGATGTCGAAGATTTTCGCAGCTAGGATAGGTTGTAAGGGCATCATGTCACGACGTGACATTGACCCTAACGACTGGCACCTAGTGCAATGTTTGGCATAATTGTGTGCATCCTGGTGAAGGGAGGGCCAAAAGAAATCGCACTACAACACCTTGGTTGTAGTTTTCCTCCCAGACAAATGGCCTCCGTAGGTCTGATCATGGCAGAAGGATAGCACACTGGGGAATTCGCTGTCAGGAATACAGCGATGAATAATTTGATCAGCACCTATGCGGAAAAGAAGTGGATTATCCCAGAAATAATACTTTGCTTCTGCCATGAGACGCTCGCGCTAGTTTTTATGCTAGCCACATGGAAGGGATCCAGAAGCAAGGTAATTGGCAATGTCGGCATACCAAGGTCCACTTGCCACATTAATTGCCAATAGGTGCTCATTAGGAAAAATCTCATTGATCGGTAGAGTAAGTCCAATATGGTCAGGGTCCAGTCTGGAAAGATGATAAGCGACAACATTCTAGGCTCTAGCCTTATTGCGGATCTCAATGTCAAATTCTTGGAGCAGAAGGATCCAATGAATCAGTCTAGGCTTGGCATCCTTCTTATGCATGAGATGGCGAATGGCCGCATGATCAGTGAAGACAATAACATGTGAGCCCAGAAGGTATGAGCGGAATTTCTCCAGCCCAAAGACGACCGCCAGTAGTTCTTTCTCAGTGGTAGTATAATTATGCTGGGCCTCGTCCAACGTCTTACTGGTGTAGTACACCACGAAGGGGTGTCTATCGCGTCTTTGTCCCAGGATGGCTCCAACTGCAAGGTCGGAAGTGTCACACATGAGTTCAAAGTCGAGGGACCAATCAGGTGGCTGGAGAATAGGGGCCTTGGTGATAGCATTACGTAGCTGCATGAATGCTCGTATGCAGTCGGGGCCCATATCAAAGGGTACGTCAGTCGATAGGAGATGAGTTAAAGGTCGAGAAATCTTGGAGAAATCTTTGATGAATCCCCTATAGAAATCGACGTGTCCTAGGAAGGAGCGGATTTGTTTGACAGAGCCAGGCACAGGTAAATCAGCAATTACATCAAGCTTAGCTCTGTCAACCTCGATACCCCTATCAGAGATGATATGTCCGAGAACAATTCCCTCATGTACCATAAAATGACTTTTTTCCCAAGAAAGCACGAGGTTTACATCAATACATCTCCTAAGGATATGGGTCAGGTTAGCAAGACATTCATCAAATGATGGTCCAAAGACCGAAAAGTCATCCATGAAGACCTCGAGAAAGTCACCCACCATGTCATGAAATATCGCTAGCATACATCTCTGGAAAGTTGTTGGCATGTTGCAAAGTCCAAACGGCATCCTTCTAAATGCAAAGGTGCCGAAGGGGTAGGTAAAAGTGGTTTTCTCTTGGTCCCAGGGGTCAATTGCCACCTGGTTATATCCTGAGAATCCATCCAGGAAATAGAAAAATTTATTTCCCGCTAACCGCTCCAGGATTTGGTCAATGAAAGGTAGCGGAAAGTGATCTTTCTTAGTTGCAGCATTGAGTTTCCTATAATCTACACACACTCTCCAAGATGTAGGAGTACGTGTAGGGATGGATTCGCCCCTGTCATTGACACGGATGGTGAGTCCTGCCTTTTTGGGCACAACGTGAATCGGACTCACCCAGGGGTTGCCGTTGATCGGGTAGATTATACCCGCATCCAGCCACTTAATGATTTCCTTCTTAACGACCTCCTGCATGTTAGGGTTGAGACGTCGCTGCATCTCGCGGGATGGTCGAGCCTCCTCCGTATATATACGGTGAGTGCAGTAGGAGGGGCTAATGCCAGATAAGTCTGATAAAGACCATCCAATGGCTGTCTTGTGTTCCATAAGGACCTTCGTTAGTTTGCACTCTTGCTCCATAGTCTATTTTGAACTAATGATTACGAGGAGCATTTCATTTGGTCCCAGGAAAACATACTTGAGTGTACTGGGCAGCTCTTTCAGTTCGGGAGTGGATGGTGAAAGGTCTGGCATTTCTTGGGACGAGAGTGTCCCAGGCGGATCAGAAAACAAGTCAGGAGGAAGAAGTTGTGTTACGAACGCGCGGCTTCAGACGTTTTTAAGACGTCTGGGAGGTGTCCCAGACGTCTGGAACCCCTTCCATACGTCTGGGATTCGATTATTTTCGGCACGCATGTTTCATCTGCGCGCCTGAGCACGCAGACCTGCGAGCGTCTCTCTCTCTCTTTTTCCCTCTCCCTCCTGCATCCTCTGTCCCGCTCTCTCTCTCCTCCTCGCGCGGCCTTAAAAGGCCACGCCCTCCCCCTCACTCCCGTCACCTCCGCCCCCTTTCCTCTTCTCCTTCTAGCCGGTGCACGAGAGCGAGCGCAAGTGAGCGGCGGCAACGACAGCCGTGGTGAGCGTGGGAGGAGGTCCTGCACGTGGGAAGAGGCGCTCGGCCGTGAGGGCGAGCTCGCCGGGGCTGCTAGGGCCGGCCGGCGGGGGAAGCAGCAGACGTGGGGTGACGTGGGAGGCCTGCTGCAGCTCGAGCAGCAGGCGGACGAGGCGCGGCGTGGCCGTGCGTCGCGGGCGGAGGGCGAGATGCTCTTTGATTCTGGAAATTTTTCCAGAATCAGACGTCTGGGCTTCCAGCCAGACGACGGGGACGACGTCTGGAGGAATGTACAGACGTCTGAAAGGTGAGTTATTTCCATCTTCCTTCCTTTTCTTTGACTGATCGTACTGAGAGAGAGAGGAAATGGGTACGCACAGGTTTTGATTCGCCACCCAACACGAATCAGACGTCTGGCTGCAGTGCCAGACGACTGGAGCGACTTCCAGACGTCCTGGGTGACCATCGGACGTCTGGGAACTAGGCCAGACGCCCCCGCAGGCTTTTGGACGTCTGAGAGATCACGCAGAGCAAAGGTAACCTCTGATCCACTTTTTAAGATGTCTAGAATAAGTTCCAGACGTCTGATTTTGCACTGTTTCGTCGTTTTCGACCCGTTTAGGGCCCGTTCGGAGTCCGTTTTCCACGTTTCGAGTTGCGTGCTTTTCGGAATTACATCCTCTACCCGTCTACAGTAGTTGTATACTATTTTGAGAAACTCCTTGTGTTTGATCCTTGTGATAGGACCCCGTTCCGTTGTAGTCTCGGGGGTTGCAGAGGCACGCGGGATTCCCGACCACGCCCCCAGTACTCCTATTGTAACCGGTAGAGTGGCTTTTAAGTTTACTAGTATAATCTGTTAAATTATGGAACCATAAATAGAACCTAGGACATTGCATGAATCCTAGGAATGAGAAATAGATTGAATGGTAGATCCTAGGGTGTTGCATGAATCCTAGGGCTGGAAAACTATATTGTATGATAGATCCTAGGATATGGCATGAATCCTAGGACGGGAAAACTAGTGGAATGTATGAATACTGCAGTCTTGGAAAATGTGGAAAGGAAATAATAGCTGCCTGTGAATTGAATTAACAGCTGCCTGCTATGAATAAATAAACGTGATTGAGAACATGGATCGTATGAACGTGAAACTGGAAAGGTGAAACCTGAATGTGCTGAGTTAAAAGAGCTGGAACCCTACGGGGAATTAGGAGTAGAACTCCTAGAAGGTGAATGGAATAGAATTGGGGAAGTGAGCTGGCCCTTGAGTACGGAGTACCAAGGAGAGCGACTGTCCCCCTGTTTAGTGTAGAGCGGAGCCAGCCGCCCCAGGGACCCGGGGTTAGGACTGGCCACTTTGTACCGACTTGCTGGCCCTCGTGTACATAGTACCGAGGAGAGCTACTAGTGTAGGGAGGTACTAGCTACCCCACGGGCCCCAAGGTTCTGCTAGCCTCCTACACCGACTTGTTAGGCCCACTGGGCAAACCACGGTAGTCAGGCGAGGGTGCGCGCACTGTGGAGGGGCAAGGCCCCTGTTTGGTTACTGTGGAGGGGTTGGACCCCTGTTACCGAGAGGGCTCTGCCCTGTACTGGTTCCGTGCTTTTCTTTGGGCGCACCCGTTAACAGAAACGACTGACCGCGTGCCAGTGCAGGTTAGCTACTTGTGCGTTTATCGCGCGTACCGTAGTCACCGTTACGCCTGTCCGTGACCTTGGGGTGGTTGACTGAGAGTAGGATCACCACGGGGGACTCTCCCGGCCAGGAGGGCACCACGTGCTACTTCTACTGTTAGGAAAAGACTGCAATCAAGATCGTTCCCACGAGGAACATTCGAGATCAAGTGAAGGATCTGAGAAATAGATAAATTTTGAGATAATAGAAAGACGTAAATAAAGGAAGAAAGAAAATTAAAACAGCTACTGTACACTTTACTGTTTCTTTAGTTTAGCTGCCACTCTACTCAGCGTTTTGCTGACATGTTACACTCGTTACTTTTCAGGACCAGGTGTTGAGCAGCCAGGGTCAGCGGCTGCAGAGGACGCTGGGCCGAGTAGGGTCCAGTAGAGTTACTACTGTTCTCTTGTACCACTTTTTTTTGGTTCCACTGTAGTGAGTAGTTCTTGTTTCCGCTGTACTTTTCTTTACCTGCAATTCATATTATGTTATGAATGTTGTTCTACTGTTGTGGTGGCATATACTGTAGTGGCTTCTTTCTTTACTACCATATTTCCTTACTGTTAGTTATATTCATGCTGAATGTGGTTTATTTTGCTGCTCTTTTGGTTACTTCCTCGTTGGTCGACTAGGTCTTGGGATTAGTCGAGTCGGTCCGGTTCTCGTGTCTCGTAGGGACTCGGGAATCGGGTCGTTACAAGATGGTATCAGAGCAAGGTCGTCCCGAGAAGTGAATCAACTGATTGGAAAATAACCAATTCACATGTCTATAACTAAAGTAGCCACCACAACATATCTTTTGACATGAACTCTTAGACGTTTTCGTTAGGTACTGTTCCGTACTGACGTATTTCTTTTTGTTTCATGTCTCCTTGTAAGAGATGCCTCGTCGCGGGACTGGCGAGACTGGCTGCGGGCGCGGCCGAGGACGAGGTCGGCGAGGTGGGCGTGCCATTGCTCCCAGGCGTCCAGGCCCAGGACCTCGCCCGACTGATACGGGATATTGTGCGAAAGGAGCTCCACCCACCGCCTCGAGTGCCTCCCCCTGGGGCTGCAGAGGGGGAGTCCTCTGTGGGACCACCCGACGGATGCGGCGCTGGACACGGGGGAGGGGATGGGCCGCCGCAGCCCCCACCTTCCTCCGATACTTCTGTGCACGAGGCACCGTTGCCTAGAGGTGCACCATCGTCCCCACTACAGCGCCACTACGAGTTCTTCGGGCAGTTCCTGAAGTTGAAGCCCCCCTCTTTCAAGGGGGATGAGGACCCGACCGAGGCAGAGGACTGGCTCGAGAAGTTGGAGAAGATCTTCGACACCCTTCGCCCCCCGGTGGAGTGCCGTGTGGCCTTTGCCACGTACCAGCTGGAGAGTGCGGCACACAGGTGGTGGAGGGCGGTCCGGGGACAGGAGAGGGACGAGTCAACCTGGGATCGGTTTGTCGCCCCCTTCTGCGAGCAGTACTTTCCCCAGACGTGGCAGAACCAGAGGAGGCGGGAGTTCCACACTCTCCGCCAAGGGACGATGACTGTGAGCGCGTACCGCACACGTTTCTTGGAGCTGTCCCGCTTTGCAGTGACAGCGGTAGCCACTGAGGAGGAGCGCCTTTGGAGGTTCACCGAGGGGCTCTGGCCTGTAATTTGGAGGTATGTCAAACCCGTGAAGTTGCCTACGTTTTCAAGGGTGGTGGAGGCAGCCAAGACTTATGAGGAGACCAACCCGTCTGCGCAAGACACTGACGTCGGGCGGAAGAGGCCCTTCCAGCCAGACTTTTCACAGGGCCGATGAGAGAGGAGACACGTGGCGTCCGCAGGAGAGTCGTCACGTTTTACAGGGCCATCAGTGGCCTTTGGGGGCCCTCGACAGGGGCCAGTCGCCAGCACCGGACCCCCACCCAGTCGACAGCAGGGACCCACTGAGGGCGGGAGTCGGATTCCCCTCTGTTACCAGTGTGGCCAGCCGGGCCACATCAGGAGGGATTGCCCGTCTAGGGCAGGAGGTCAGCAGATACTCCCCGCGCAGAGCACTGGAGGGCACGCAGGAGGTCGCGTTTCCCAGGTGCGAGGAGGAGGACAACAGTCACGAGGAGGGTACCGGCCAGCACCTACCCGTCCGACGCAGAGTGTGGCTGCTTCGTCCGCACCTAGAGCTGAGGGGCTCATCAACGCCCTGACACACAGGGATGCCAGAGCTTCGGGCTCGGTAGTGGCAGGTATGGTTTCAGTTTCCGGCGGACTCGTTTACACACTTTTCGATTCCGGCGCTACGCACTCGTTTGTCGCAGCCAGTTTCGCAGTTAGTTTGGACCAGGATTATACACTGTTAGAGAATCCGTTCGTAATCAGAGGTTCGAGTGGTCAGCTGTTTGTAGCTGAAGAGGTGTACACGGATTGCGAGGTCAGCGTCGGGGGATATAGCCTGCCAGCTGACCTGATTATGTTACAGATGGAGGACTTTGGAGTGATTCTGGGGATGGATTGGTTGTCCGCTTACCACGCCTTGGTGGACTGTTTTGAGAGGAAGATCGTCTTCTCCATTCTGGAGTTGCCTTCTTTCGAGTTTCACGGAAAGCTAGTGGACGGAGGGTTTAGGTGCATTTCGGCACTTCGGGCGGCGAGACTTTTGAGCCAGGGGTGCGAGGGCTTCCTAGCTTGTCTGGTGGCAGAGCCCAGCCCTGTGGCAGACTTCCAGAGCATCCCGGTGGTCAGAGAATACCCTGACGTGTTTCCAGACGAGTTACCAGGACTATCGCCCGAGCGTGAGATCGAGTTTGAGATCTCACTAGTACCAGGGACCAGCCCCATCTCCACCGCGCCATACAGGATGGCACCGCTTGAGCTGCCAGAGCTCAAGTCCCAGTTGCAGGAACTTTTGGAGAAAGGTTTCGTGAGGCCCAGTGCGTCTCCCTGGGGAGCCCCTGTATTGTTTGTGAAGAAGAAGGATGGGACCTTACGCCTTTGTGTGGACTACCGACAGCTGAATAGGGTCACCATCAAGAACAGATATCCGCTGCTGAGGATCGACGACTTGTTTGACCAATTGCGGGGTACCACGGTGTTCTCCAAGATCGACTTGAGGTCGGGATACCACCAGTTGAGGATCAGGGAGACCGACGTCTCCAAGACAGCTTTCCGCACCCGGTACGGACACTACGAGTTTTTGGTCATGCCGTTAGGGTTGACCAATGCCCCCGCTGCTTTCATGGATCTGATGAACCGGGTGTTTAGACCGTACTTGGACCAGTTCGTGGTGGTATTCATAGATGATGTACTCATCTATTCTCGAGATCGGACGTAGCATGGACAGCACTTGCGGATGGTTCTGGACACACTGAGACGACGTAGGTTGTACGCCAAATACATCAAGTGCGAGTTCTGGTTGAGGGAGGTGACCTTCTTAGGTCATGTGATCTCTGGAGACGGCTTGGCGGTGGACCCAGCCAAGGTCAAGGCAGTACTCAGGTGGGAGAGACCGCGTTCAGTCACTAAGATTCGCAGTTTCCTGGGACTGGCAGGCCACTACAGACGATTCATCAGAGGTTTTTCACAGATTGCGCGTCCTATGACACAGTTGACCCGGAAGGACGTGCCCTTCGCTTGGACAGACGCCTGTGAGGCATGTTTTCTGGAGCTGAAGAAGAGGTTGACCTCGGCTCCCGTGCTCACCATCCCTGACAGTAGTGGCGGGTTCGTTGTGTACACGGACGCCTCCTTGCAGGGGTTAGGAGGTGTGCTCATGCAGAGGGGTCACGTTGTCGCTTACGCTTCACGGCAACTGAAGCCCCATGAGCATACCTACCCTACCCACGACCTAGAGTTGGCAGCGGTTGTCTTCGCGCTGAAGACCTGGAGGCACTACTTGTACGGTGAGACCTTCGAGATTTTCACAGATCACAAGAGCCTCAGATAACTTTTTGATCAGAAGGAGCTCAACATGAGACAGAGACGTTGGTTGGAGCTCCTGAAGGACTACGACTGCAGCATCTCCTACCACCCGGGAAAGGCCAATGTGGTGGCTGACGCCTTGAGCCGTAAGGCACCCGCACACTTGGCCAGTTTACAATTACAGAGTTGGAGCCTTTTGGAGGAGGTGGGCAGTTGGCGACCCCTGGAGTTACGGGGGCACTGTGGGGCAGTGACGGTGACACGACAGACTAGGCCAAAGCTAATAGACCGCATCATCACAGGATAGATGGCTGATCCGTACTTGCAGTCCTTGCGCGACAGAGTACTGTCAGGAGACCCAGGGGACTTCTATTTCACAGACCAGGTGCTGCACCTGAGGGGACGGTTGTGCGTTCCCAGAGACGAGGAGCTGTTGAGAGAGCTCCTGACTGAGGCACACGGTTCCAGATTCACCATACATCCCGGAAACACGAAAATGTACCACGACTTGAGATGCGAGTTTTGGTGGAGGGGGATGAAGCGGGATGTGGGTGAATTCGTGCAGCAGTGCTTAGTGTGCCAACAGGTGAAAGCCGAGCATCAGAGGCCTGTAAGGCCGCTGCAGCCGCTTCCAGTGCCAGAGTGGAAGTGGGAGAGCATCACCATGGACTTGGTGGTGGGCTTACCTGTTACCTAGCGAGGACACAACGCAGTCTGGGTAATTATGGATAGACTGACGAAGACAGCACGATTCTTGCCGATCCGAGTCACTTTGGGACCAGCACAGTTGGCGGAGAGGTATATCCGCGATGTGGTTCGACTACACGGAGTTCCGCGGGAGATCGTATCCGACCGGGATACCCGCTTTACGTCCCAGTTTTGGGCTGAGTTTCAGCAGGCCCTGGGGACGCGGTTGAGGTTTAGTACGGCTTACCACCCCCAGACGGACGGACAGTCTGAGAGCACGATACAGACACTTGAGGACCTTTTGCGTGCCTGTGTACTGGACTGGAGGGGCTCTTGGGAGGAGCACCTGCCCCTAGCGGAGTTTGCATACAACAACAGTTATCACTTGAGCATCGGCATGGCTCCCAACGAGGCTCTGTACGGACGGAGGTGTACGACACCCTTGAGTTGGGTTGAGGTGGGGACCAAGTGGGAGGTTGGCCCCAGGTTGATCTGGCAGAGTCAGGTGGTAATCGAGTAGATCCACAGGCGACTCTGCACTGTCAGGAGCAGACAGAAGAGCTACACAGATCGGAGACACCGAGAGGTGCAGTTTGAGGTTGGGGACCACGCCTTCCTTCGTGTTTCGCCCATGAAGGGCCTACAGCGGTTTGGGGTGAGAGGGAAGCTCGCGCCGAGGTTCATGGGACCCTTTGAGGTCCTGGAGCGGGTTGGACCCGTTGCTTACAGACTTGCCCTCCCCCCGCAGTTTTCTGGTGTGCACAACGTGTTCCACGTGTCCAACCTTAGGAAGTACGTAGTCGATCCCAGTCACGTACTGAGTCACGAGAGCGTCGAGGTGGGTGACGACCTGACCTACCCCGAGCGCCAGTGCAGATTCTAGATCGAGCCGTCCGCAGTTTGAGACGAAAGCAAGTACCCCTGGTAAAGGTTTTGTGGAGGAGCCAGCGGTACGAGGAGGCTACCTGGGAGCCTGAGGCGGCAATGCTTGAGCGGTACCCGGAGCTCTTCGCGGGTATGTCTTTTCGGACTGGCTTCGGTCCTCTTTGAGTTTGTTATGGTTATTTCGACGTCTTTCCCGCACCCTAGTTAGCGCAAGTTTCGAGGATGAAGCTTCTTTTGAGTTTGTTATATTGTTACGAACGCGCGGCTTCAGACGCTTTTAAGACGTCTGGGAGGTGTCCCAGATGTCTGACCAGACGTCTGGAACCCCTTCCAGACGTCTGGGATTCGATTATTTTCGGCACGCATGTTTCGTCTGCGCACCTGAGCACGTAGACCTGCGAGCGTCTCTCTCTCTCTCTTTTTCCCTCTCCCTCCTGCGTCCTCTGTCCTGCTCTCTCTCTCCTCCTCGCGCGGCCTTAAAAGGCCACGCCCTCCCCCTTACTCCCGTCACCTCCGCCCCCTTTCCTCTTCTCCTTCCAGCCGGTGCGCGAGAGCGAGCGCTAGTGAGCGATGGCAGCGACAGCCGTGGTGAGCGTGGGAGGAGGTGCTGCACGTGGGAAGAGGCGCTCGGCCGTGAGGGCGAGCTCGCCGGGGCTGCTAGGGCCGGCCGGCGGGGTAAGCAGCAGACGTGGGGTGACGCGGGAGGCCTGCTACAGCTTGAGCAGCAGGCGGACGAGGCGCGGCCGTGCATCACGGGCGGAGGGCGAGATGCGCTTTGATTCTGGAAATTTTTCCAGAATCAGACGTCTGAGCTTCCAGCCAGACGACGGGGACAACGTCTGGAGGAATGTACAGACGTCTGAAAGGTGAGTTATTTCCATCTTCCTTCCTTTTCTTCGACTGATCGTACTGAGAGAGAGAGGAAATGGGTACGCGGAGGTTCTGATTCGCCACCCAACACGAATCAGACGTCTGGCTGCAGTGCCAGACGACTGGAGCAACTTCCAGACGTCCTGGGTGACCATCGGACGTTTGGGAACTAGGCTAGACGCCCCCGCAGGCTTCTGGACGTCTGAGAGATCACGCAGAGCAAAGGTAACCTCTGATCCACTTTTTAAGACGTCTGGAATAAGTTCCAGACGTCTGATTTTGCACTGTTTCGTCGTTTTCGACCCGTTTAGGGCCCGTTCGGAGTCCGTTTTCCACGTTTCGAGTTGCGTGCTTTTCGGAATTACATCCTCTACCCGTCTACAGTAGTTGTATACTGTTTTGAGAAACTCCTTGTGTTTGATCCTTGTGATAGGACCCCGTTCCGTTGCAGTCTCGGGGGTTGCGGAGGCACGCGGGATTCCCGACCACGCCCCCAGTACTCCTGTTGTAACCGGTAGAGTGGCTTTTAAGTTTACTAGTATAATCTGTTAAATTATGCAACCATAAATAGAACCTAGGACATTGCATGAATCCTAGGAATGAGAAATAGATTGAATGGTAGATCCTAGGGTGTTGCGTGAATCCTAGGGCTGGAAAACTATATTGTATGATAGATCCTAGGATATGGCATGAATCCTAGGATGGGAAAACTAGTGGAATGTATGAATATTGCAATCTTGGAAAATGTTGAAAGGAAATAATAGCTGCCTGTGAATTGAATTAACAGCTGCCTGCTATGAATAAATAAACGTGATTGAGAACATGGATCGTATGAACGTGAAACTGGAAAGGTGAAACCTGAATGTGCTGAGTTAAAAGAGCTGGAACCCTACGGGGAATTAGGAGTAGAACTCATAGAAGGTGAATGGAATAGAATTGGGGAAGTGAGCTGGCCCTTGAGTACGGAGTACCAAGGAGAGCGACTGTCCCCCTATTTAGTGTAGAGTGGAGCTAGCCGCCCCAGGGACCCGGGGTTAGGACTGGCCACTTTGTATCGACTTGCTAGCCCTCGTGTACGTAGAATCGAGGAGAGCTACTAGTGTAGTGAGGTACTAGCTACCCCACGGGCCCTGGGATTCCGCTAACCTCCTACACCGACTTGTTAGGCCCACTAGGCAAACCAGGGTAGTCAGGCGAGGGTGCACGGACTGTGGAGGGGCAAGGCCCCTGTTTGGTTACTGTGGAGGGGTTGGACCCCTGTTACTTAGAGGGCTCTACCCTGTACTGGTTCCGTGCTGTGCTTTGGGCGCACCAGTTAACGGAAACGACTGACTGCGTGCCAGTGCGGGTTAGCTACCTGTGCGTTTATCGTGCGTGCCGTAGTCACCGTTACGCCTGTCCGTGACCTTGGGGTGGTTGACTGAGAGTAGGATCACCACGGGGGACTCTCCCGGCCAGGAGAGCACCACGTGCTACTTCTACTGTTCAGAAAAGACTGCAATCAAGATTGTTCCCACGAGGAACATTCGAGATCAAGTGAAGGATCTGAGAAATAGATAAATTTTGAGCCAATAGAAAGACGTAAATAAAGGAAGAAAGAAAATTACAACAGCTACTGTACACTTTACTATTTCTTTAGTTTAGCTGCCACTCTACTCAGCATTTTGCTGACGTGTTGCACTCATTACTTTTCAGGACCAGGTGTTGAGCAGCCAGGGTCAGCGGCTGCAGAGGATGCTGGGCCGAGTAGGGTCCAGTAGAGTTACCACTGTTCGCTTGTACCACTTTTTTTGGTTCCACTGTAGTTAGTAGTTCTTGTTTCCACTGTACTTTTCTTTACCCGCAATTCATATTATGTTATGAATGTTGTTCTACTGTTGTGGTGGTATATACTGTAGTAGCTTCTTTCTTTACTGCCGTATTTCCTTACTGTTAATTATATTCATGCTGAATGTGGTTTATTTTGCTGCTCTTTTGGTTACTTCCTCGTTGAACGACTAGGTCTTGGGATTAGTCGAGTCGGTCCGGTTCTCATGTCTCGTAGGGACTCGGGAATCGGGTCGTTACAAGTTGGCCCTCAGATTGGCCAAGAATAGGGGATCCAAAAAGGAATAGCCCCAGTGAGAAGTATGTGGGCTCAAGGTCCCAGTGTGGAGTTGCAAATTCGCTTGATTTGGCGGGAAAGAAAGGGCAATCCGGTATTCAAGAGTGTGGACCTGCGGTGAGTAGCCCAGATATGATTCAGACCACGAGGTATGGGAAGCGGAGAGAACCTCGTCAGAAGTCTGGTCAGGAGAAGGTACGGGAATTGGGAGGGATGGGGGAACGTGACAATATGTGTTGGTCAGGCAATCATCAGTGTTTACAGGTAATCCGCAGCAGTCAGAATAGGTCCCAATTAGTCCGATACACGCGCTGACGGCCATGTCCTCGTCAGACGTGTCATCCTCGATGCAATCGCAATCAAAGTTCATGGCTGCCTTGAAGATGTTAATCTTGAGCTTTTCAGATCCAACGTCAATCTCAATACAGCCCGACTCGCAGTTGATATGGGCACGGGTTGTGACCAAGAAAGGTCGACCAAGGATGATCGGACAATCAGAAAGTGAGCTAAGAACTTCCATATCTAAAACAAGAAAGTCAACAAGAAAACAGAGACTGTTGACCCTAACCACCACATCTTCCACCACACCCTTCGGAATTTTGACAGGATGATCTGCCAACTGTAACGTGACTGGGGTGGGTTTCAGAGTTCCCAAGGAAAATTTTTCGAGCATGATTGTTGGTATAAGATTGATGGAAGATCCTAGATCAAGTACGGCACGATTAAAATTGCAGCCTTGGATGCTGCAGGAAATAAGCGGTGTGCCTGGATCTTTCTACTTCGGTGGTAGATTTGACAGTATAGCACAACTCGCATGAGGCGAGAGAACCACCGGATTCTTAGTTTTCTTTGACTGTCACCTGGGTGTTGTGTAGTCTTTGAAAAATCGGGCGACAGTAGGTATGTGGTCGATAGCCTCGAGCAGGGTACGTTAATTTCAACATCCCTGAACAAATTACGCAGGTTATGAAAGGCATGTGTATCCTTCTTCTTGCCTTTTGGCTCCCTCAGTAGAGCCTCAGGGAATGGGACTGATTCTGGCACCAATTTGGGTGTATCGTCCTCTCGCAAATGCGGTGCGCATCCCGAATGAGAGGGCGATGAAGAAGACGGGCTAGGATCAGGTCAAGGCGAATTGATGGTCTGCTCACCGCTCCTCGTAGTGATCTCATTGGACGATGCGGGTCTAGTGGGATCATAAGGCGGAGGAGGGTTCGCAATAGGGACATAAGAGTGAGGTGCTGCAGCGAGATTAGCCTAAAATCCTAGTCGAATGCTCAGAGCCTGCACAATTTGATGAACCTGCCCCTGAGAAGGTCGTACCTGTGGTTGAGGACCACGGGGTACGAAATTTCGTGGGTTGGGATCAGGTTGGGCGGGAAGAGTGCCTTGAGATCGAGTCGCCATGCGTAGTTGACTGATCTCAGCATTCTGCTGCGTCAATTGGTGCTGAAGAGAGGTCATGTTCTCCTCATGGCGCTTTGACTTTTCCTTCATCATTCGCATCAATTTATCAAGAGGACTTGATGCGTGTTCTGGTTGCGGTACGTAGGGACCCGATCGTGGATTCGCCATAGGATTAGACTGGGCCCTTGGGATGACGGGTGCGGACGGTTGCATTGGTCCACCCGCGGGGTTTTGGCGCTGCGGGTTGTTGGACCATGCGAAGTTTAGATGATTTCACCACCATGGGTTATAAGTGGCAGAGAACGGGTTGTTCCCCAGGGTGCAACCGTCTTCTATGTCAGAAGACGTGTCCACATGTAAATACGCTTCCGAGCACATGGAGGTTAGGTCCTCCGCGTCAAAATACTGGCTCGCAGAAGCCAGATCCACATGACTTACAGAATCACTCGGCACGACACTCGGTAAGGAAGGTCTTACAGGGTTTCTCAGGATAAGCCTGGTATTGGAAGAATTGGAATTGTGACGAAGTGGTGAGGTGGGGGTGTTTGCCATAGAACGGGCAGGGTTGGCCAGAAGCTCATCCAACTTCTTGTGCACGATGGAGACTTCATCCAATTTTTGTGCGATAAGGCTGAGATCAGTGGATGAATGGGAGGGTCCCGTGTCAACTTCGTGGACCTTATGGGGCAGGCTGGTACGATTAAAGGCGACAATTGAAGCATTGTTCATTGAGTTTTCACTCATATTTTCAAATAATTTGAATGCTCCATTCTCATCTTTATTCATGAAGTTCCCTCCACAGGAAGTGTCTGCAATCTGCTTCAAAGTCTCATTTATCCCATAGTAGAAAATCTGGGCTATAAGCCACTTAGGCAGACCATGGTGCGGACGCTACCTAAAGAGGTCATTATATCTCTCCCATGCCTCATGAAACTATTTGCCGTTTTATTGCATAAATGAAGTGATAGCACGACGAAGCACATTGGTTCGCCCGATTGGGAAGAACTTCTTGAGAAATGATGTTCGCATCTCTTCCCAAGAGTGGATGGTTCTCCCAAGGGTGCGTAACCACTGCGACGCTTTATCCCGTAATGAAAACGGGAACATTTTCATGAGGACTATAGGTAACCCAATATTTCTTGGTTAACTGTTTCAGCTAATCGGGTTAGGTCTTCCAAGTGGAGAAAAAGATCTTCACTTGCAAGACCATGAAAGTGAAAATTTATCAGGCCAATTATGTTAGGTTTCAATTCAAAGTCGTCCCCGCCCATGGGGACCCGAATTTGTCCTATGGTCTCTGTAGCAGCGGGATTCTGATAGGAGCTAAGAGACCTAGGCTCCTCCCGTTCGGGAGGGTTCTGCATTTCCTCCAATGTTTCCCTTATGGCTTCAATTTGTTCATTATACATTTCCATTTGGGTTTGGAGGCGGGTTATGGGATCCAAGGCTCCACCACCTGATGGGTTTTGAGGGCGGTTTCCTCCCTCGGGATTTGGGGGTGGGCGTGCAGCCATGTTTGTGGAGGAGGACGACGATTCAGCTTCTTTTCTAAAATTATCTGGCAATTCACACAGTTCAGGGTTTTGTGACCTCCTCCCAAACATGCACTATCGCAGGAAGAATTGGGGGGGATAAGAAGGGAAAAGGAGATGAGAGAAATGATGCCGCAAAGGTACACTTGATGACAAATCAATACAATCAAATTCCTAACCTCTACAATGTGCCCTTAGACCTAAAGATCTAAGTTACTTACTATCACGACCTACGGAACCGAATGCGAGCACCGCGGAACCACCGGGTCAGATTGAAAGGCCGTTTGTCCCAGTCTTAGACACCCAATAGCATGCGGGGACCCTCACCTGCACGTAGGCACTACACGCAGGTAGTTAGACCTCCAATCCTTAATAAGGGTCAAGTTGCTACCAATTTTAGTTAGAGGCTTAGGATCAAGTGCTTCTGGAATGTGAAGGGCGTTATTTACGGGTAATGCCCAAGTGATTGATTTTGTAGAGTGTGTAAACCAAGCATGTAATGGGGAAATCTCCCCGAATTAAAGTTTTAATTGGTGAATGGCTTTTAGAATTCATCCTTAAGTAGTATGGATTTTAGGATTTCGCTGAATTACCAATTCAACCAATCTTCAGGTTTTGAGAGAATACAAGTTTTCTTCTAAGCCCAACAAACCCTTCTTCAATGTCAGTTGGTTAATGCATGCTAAAATGCAAAGGGCTTCCCTAGATGGAGATTTCTATGTGTGGATGCACGAGTTAGTTTTAGATTAATGTGAAAGGGAGCCAAAGCACTTCAATTCAAGTGCTCCCAATCACCAGAAATGATTTCCACACACAAGGATCAATCAGAAGATAAAGAAAATCAAATTGTTGAGGTTGAAGGATTCGGGATCGAATCTTAGGCACGTGAAAGGTCATGGTGGGGTTGGAATTAACTCAATTCCAAGCCTCCCCACCAAAAATGTGATCCCAAATTTGCAGATAAATGAGGCAAAGAGGGGTGGCAATCAATCTTTTTATTTTCCTCAAAGAGTACTTCACATGGCGAAAGATTCAAGAATCAAGATTCTTGGATCTTCGCTATGTGAAGTTTGGCGGGAAATCCCGGGGCGGTCGGAGTGAAGGCAAACAATCAAACAAGTGATTTTTAATCCACTTGCCCCAAGAGATCCCAAGAAGTTTTTCTAGTTTTTTTTTGTTTTAGTTTTTAGTTTTTTTTTTTTTATTAAGGTGACAAGTTGACCTAAGTTGCTAAGAAAGGAAGACCTACTTATTCAACAACGTGTGCGAAGCTCTAGTGCCGTGTCGGCGACCTCACGCTCTCGTTCCCGCCTTGGATCTGCCCACGTCTCCGACTTCGTCTACCTGTCTTCTCCTTGCAACAGGTTCACCTGCACACCAGCAAATAGAAACACCCGTGAAGGGAAGGGTGTGAGAAGAGAAAAATTAAAGGAATGGAGTAGAAACTTACTTGAATGTGCACTTCCTCGGCAACGGCGCCATGAAAAGGATGTGTATGGTTGGGCTCGGATAGGTTGTGTTAATATGGTAATTTTATTGTTGAAATGAGTATAGTGGTTAACCTAAATCGAGCCTAACCATCTCTTTACAAAATTTTTTACTTGGCCTAATTGATTTTATCTTGGTCACTTTTAGGCCCAGGGTTGAACTCAGGGAAATGGGATTAGAAGTGAATGAGTTTCTACACCTTTCCTACAATGAATCTCTTCCGTTCGTTTATTTTGATTTTGGTGTTTTTCTATTTAACATTTTTTTCTGATAATTTTTGTCCTTGAGGTACACCCTCAAAATCAAGTTCTTGGCTTTGAGCCAAATTAGGGTTCAAAACTGGTCTTGCTATTCGCAAGACTAAGTACCTGCAAGTCAAAGATTATCTTTTCTCTTTTGTATATATTTATTTTATCTTTTTATTGGCATGAAAGAGAAACAGAAATAAAGTAAATATAGTATATATATATATATGTATGTATATTATATATGTATAAAGGGGTGGGGGTGGGGGTGGAGGTGGAGATGGCGTGTAGCACGGTGTCGAGTCGATCGTCGTCTAGGAAGACGCAACCAACAGGATGAAATGCAGCGTGGAGTGTAGGATGGATGGTAGAAGATGAGTGCGAACACACTTTCTGTATGCGTGTATCAGGGAATATCAGCAATTGGTGTAGATATTCCCGCGATACAATGTAGGACAAGTGATATGAAAAATATATATATATATATATCTGTAAATATATATCTATATGTAAATATATATATATGGTTATAGATATATAGGTATATATGTAGTTATATGTGTACATATATATATGTATATATATATAGATATGTAAATATATGTGTATATATATATATATGTATGTATGTATATGTATATATATATTAGTATGAGTATCTATGTATATATATATAATTATAGATATATGTATATATGTATGTATATTTGAATATATATATGTATAGGTATATGTGTATATATATGTATATATATCTATATATGTATCTATACTTATACTTAGTTATATAGGTAATAATATATATATATATATTTATTTATTTATTTATTTATAAATATATGTATATATGTAAATATATATATGTGTGTATATATATATATAAGTATATAGATATATATATATGTATGTATGTATACTAATACTTAGTTATATAAGTACTATTATATGTATAGATATATGTATATAAATGTATATAAATCTATATATATAAATATATATATGTATATGTGTATATATATAAGTATATAGTAGTGTATAGGTGAGAGCATGTGTGTGCGAGAGTGTGAGTGTGTGTGTGTGTCTACAGGAGTGAGAGAGTGCTGAGAGAGAGAGAGAGAGAGCGTGCTGCTGGAGTAAAGAAGGCTCGGGCGAGATAAGTCGTCCGGAGCCTCAGGGCGTCGTCTGATGTTTCACGCGCTCGCGCAGGCGCGTAGGTGCACGAAGAGGCGCACAAGCAGGAGGGAGTGGGCGTGGGGGAGAGACCGTAGTGCATCGCGCTGCGCGAAGAGGCGGGTGTGGGCAGACGCAGGCGCTGGGAGCAGGCGAAGACGTGGGTGCTGAAGCGGGTGGGCGTATGCGAGAGTGGGCGTTGGAGCGGGTGCGGGGAGAGACGCGGGCGCGGGCGTGCGTGGACGGGAAGCAGACGGTCACGGCAAGCCAGGTGACCAGATAAGTGAGAAACTTACCGGTCACTGCACTGTAGCCACAGTGTTCCGCTGACTAGCGTGAATAGTGGCTACAGTGTCGCTCAGCTTGCGCGACCGGGTGCCAGCGGTTTCATGAGTGCGGGTGGTGTGGAGCGGCTAGCGTGCACGCTAAAGAGGCTGTGACGGCTGCTGGCTTGCGTGGAGAAGCTTCGCAACAGGGCGCGCGGAGAGAGGCGCGGGCGGTCTGCTGGCATGCGCGGTGGCTTGCGTGCGCGGAAGAGGTGTCTAGTGCCGTGCTGCTGCTGTGCGGAGCTTGAGCTTCAAAGCGTGAAGCTGCTGTGGCAATGGCGGAAGTGGCTAAACGTCGAAACAATGAGAGAACCACCACGCCCACCGACTCTTTGATGAGCTGGGTAGTGGTGGACTCACAGTGGTGGTTGTGCACCACTATGAGTTGCTCCCGCCCGCAGCGTGGCTCCTCAAGAGGAGGGGAGGCTGCGTATGGAGGGGAGAGGGGAGGGGACAGCCTAGAGGAAGCTGTTGTGTTGGGTTTTTTTTTGTGTGGACCAGGCTCTCCTTGCAAAGAAGGTAGCCATGCCTTTTTAAAGAGGAAGAAGGCATGCACAGCCATGCCCTGGCTGTGCATGGCTGTGCATGCGGCTGTGCAGGGCTAGCAGGGAGTGGCTGTGTAGGGCAAGCTGAGCAGGACATGGCGCGAAGAAGAAGAGGCCATTCCTTGCAGCCGCACGGAGAAATTCAAAGCCAAATTGAAATAAAAAATAAAGATGGTGAATTTGCGAAGCAGCACTTGAGGAGAATGTTAATTTCACAGCCATTTTATTCACTCTCCTCCCCTTTCAAATAAATGCATGCATGCGTGTATTTTTACAAATGAGACTATGTCTACTTAATCTACACAGGCAATGCTTGGAAATAGCACAAGATGGCACAATTGTTGGTGTATTTTTGCTGTGCAATCAGCGCATAACCCGTTTGGCTGTCTTCCAATGGTCAGATCCAGGCTTGCTTAAATATCTTCCTAACATGCCAACAATCTATGCTAGGTCTGGTCATGTGCAGACTTGGGCATACAACAAACTTCCCACTGCCGATGCATGGGGAATATTTTCCATTTCTTTAGCTTCAAATTCATTCCTAGGGCATTGATTAAGAGAAAATTTATCTCCCTTAGCCACTGGAGTATCTCCTGGTTTGCAATTCTCCATGCCAAATCGCCTTAGAATGGTATCAATGTATCTCCTTTGTGATAATCCAAGGATACCCCAAGAATGAACTCGTTATATTTGGATTCCTAATACAAAAGAGGCTTCACCAAGTTCATTCATTTTAAAATTACCAGAGAGAAATGTCTTGGTTTCTTCAAGTAAACCATTGTCATTACAAGCAGGGATGATGTCATCCACATACAAAATCAGGAAAATATATTTTCTGTTACAAAATTTGTGGTATACACAATCATCAATCGGATTTATTTCAAAACCAAATGAGACAATTATTTGATGAAATTTGTAATGCCATTGTCTTGAAGCTTGCTTTAGTTCATAAATGACTTTCATTAATTTGCAAATCATTTTCTTTGCGTCTCCTAATGCAAAGTTTTCTGGTTGCACCATGTAAATTGTTTCATTAATGTTTCCATTAAGAAACGTTATCTTTACATCCATTTAATGTAGCTCAAAATCAAAATGAGCTACTAAAGCCATTATGGTTCTAAATGAATCCTTAAATGAGATTGGCAAAAATGTCTCTTTATAGTCTATGCCTTCCTTTTGAGTAAATCCTTTAGCAACAAGATGAGCCTTATATTTGTCTACATTGCCTTGTGAATCCCGTTTGGTTTTAAATATTCATTAACAACCAATGGGCTTCACACCATTAGGCAATGGGACAACATCCCAAACCTCGTTGTCACTCATGGATTTCATCTCTTCATTCATGGCATTAATCCAATTCTGAGAATGGGAACATCTCATGGCATGAGTGATCGAAATGTGATCCGTATCCATTTGGTCTGCCTCTAGTTCCTAGAGAAAGACAACATAATCACTAGATATTGTACTTCTCCTTTCCCTATTGGATCTCCTAATGGGTGAAGGATCTGAAATGTTTTGAGGTTCGATTTTATTGATGGGAAGATTATCCACATTACTTTCTTCCCCTGATGTTGTTGGAACAACATTTGGAATAAGAACTTAACTCTATTCAATGATTTCCTTATGAACAAGATCTGATTCTTCAAATGTAATGTGGCGACTATCATCCCCCAAACCAACATCCTCAAAATAATGGCATTCCTAGTCTCAAAGAATGAGTAAGTCATTGGGTCATAAAACTTATAACCCTTTGACCTCATAAAGTAGCCTACAAAATAGCAGGTGACCATCTTAGAGTCTAGTTTCCTTTCAGCAGCCTATATGGTCTAGCCTCAGCTGAATAGCCCCAGATATGAAAATGTTTTAGACTAGGTATCTTATTAGTCCACATTTCATATGGGGTTTTAGGCACTACTTTAGTCGGTACTCGATTGAGAACATACATAGCTGTCTTGAGCGCTTCTCCCCATAGAGACTTAGGTAAAGAAGTATGACTAATCATACTCCGTACCATATCCTTAAGAGTCCTATTGCAGCGTTCAGCAACACCATTCATGCTTAGTGTCCCAGGCATGGTGTACTAAGGCACTATGCCGCACTCATCTAGAAAAGAGGCAAAAGGTCCTGGATGTTGTCCACCTGATCCATCATATCTGCCGTAGTACTTACCACCACGGTTAGATCTAACAACCTTAATCCTTTTCCCGAGTTGGTTGTCCACCTCGACCTTAGAGGACTTGAACACATCCAAAGACTGTGACTTTTCGTGAAGGAGGAAGAGATATCCGTATCTAGAGTAATCGTCTATGAATGTAATAAAG
The DNA here is from genome assembly GCA_037157565.1 of Thalassia testudinum. Lineage (NCBI taxonomy): Eukaryota > Viridiplantae > Streptophyta > Magnoliopsida > Alismatales > Hydrocharitaceae > Thalassia > Thalassia testudinum. The sequence goes on from JAZHRO010000014.1 coordinate 5,718,551, forward strand.
AACTATTCCCCATTCCAAGAAGCCGTAAGAAATGGACCACAGATATTCGTATGTATTAGTTCTAAGACAGCTATAGCTCTAGTGGCACCCATACCACTTTTGTTTGTTCTTTTCCCTTTTAAATAGTTTACCCAAACATCCAAATCCATGTAATCAAGGGAATCAAGAATTCCATCTGAAATAAGTCTATCCATTCTCTGTTTAGAGATATGGCCTAAACGCTTATGCCATAGTAAATCGGTATTCTCTTAAGTTATCTTAGATTTTATACCACTCAAAGTTGCATTGAAGGTTTCTAAATTTGAGGAAAACGTATAAATCATATATAATTTATCACTAGCATACAAAGAACTAAAACCAACTAAATTTCAATTAAGAAATAGCTGAAATTATCTATCTCCAAATGAACAAGAATAACCAAATTTGTTCAATAGATAAATAGAAACTAAATTCCATCTAAATGGTAGTATAATTAATGTTTCTTTCAAATCTAATTGGTGACCAGTAGTTAGTGATAGCCTGAAATCTACAATGGTTTCTACCTCCACCTTCTTACTGTCACCCACATAAATGTATCTTTCACCATCACTTAGCATTCAGCAGCTTAGGTAACCCTGCACAGACACACTAATGTGAATAGTAATTCCCGAATCTATCTACTAAATGTCTGAGGATACATAAGCATAATTAACTTCTAAACAAACCAAAGAGAGTGATGTAGCTTTCTTTTCACGCCAAGCGTGATATTTGGTACAATCCTTCTTCACGTGTCCTCCCTTGCAGAAGAAGCAGGATCCCTTAGGCTTCTTCTGACTCCCTTTGGAGGAGGTTGAACTGGCAGCAGCTATATCTTTAGCCCTCTTTCTTTTGGGTCCAGAAATCAGATGAGCATTCTCTAGTTTGTCTTGTTTCATCCTCTCTTCCTCTCGCACACAATGAGAAACGAACTCGTTAAGAGTCCACTTCTCCCTTTAGTAGTTATAGCTGACCTTAAACTGGCCATATTGTGCAGAGAGGGAGATCAAAACTAAATGCACGAGGAGGTCATCTGACAACTCCAACTTAAGTGCCTTTAGTTTTGAGGCTATATGGGACATTTCCATAATATGCTCCTTAATGTTTTCAATGCCCCTGTACTTAAGTGAGACAAGTTTGCTAAGGAGATTGCTTGTCTCAACTTTTTCATTCTTAGCAAATCTTTTCTTAATCTCATCAAAGAATTTCTTAACATTTAATTCCTCTGAGATAGCACCCCTAAAGTTTTGTGGGATAGCATGCTTCATGATCATCAGACACATGCGATTTGATCGTGTTGGAATCTTGTTCCACACCTTATTTTAGTGTTAAAAAAATTATTATGGATTAATGTTTGTAATTGAGTGCTTTTCAGATTTAGATGAAGATCAAAGCAAACAGAAAATAATGGAGGCATGATGATGAGAAGGAGAAGATCATGACATGAAGAAGGTAAGATGACAAGGAAGAATCAAGGAGGAGAAGATCATCATCGTCCTTTAGTTTTTAGTTTAGGTTTTTCTAATTTATAGAATGTATGCCTCTTAACAAAGAATCAACTTAGTTCATAAAATAAATTAGAGATAAACTAGGATTTATACTACGATCATTTTCAAAGAATGTAATTAATTAATTTACTTAAAAAAAGGTACTTGTTAACCCACAAGTACCGGTACATGTGAGTTACATGTTCCGATTTTTCAAAGAAACAAACCTGTACCCCGTGAGTACCAGTACTCATGATCAGTACTAGTACAAGTGGGTTACAGATTTGCGTTAAGTGTTTGAAATCCAAATCTGGAAGCAACGAGTACCAGTACCCATACTTTAGTACGAGTACCAGGTAGCCGTTGGCTCAAAACTGAATGGCTAGAAAATTAATTTAGGCAATATGAACGTTGGGATTTAAACCCCAACGTCTAGTAGACGACCCACTAAGGTCCTAATTCTATAAATAAACCCTTGGACCCTTAGTTTGCACATAAGAAATAGAGAAGAAAAATTCTAGAGCTATATTTCATATTTTCACAATATTTTCAAGAGAAGGAATGGATTGCTGCTCTCAATCTCTCTACGGATTTGCAAGCACATTGACGTGATTTCTTCACTCATTGTCAAGGAATTCACATTCAATTTAGGCTCTCAAATTGGTATTAATTTTATATTATTGTTGAGAGGCTTAGGTATTTTGTTGTAAGATTTTATTTATCTTACACCAGTGCTATATTTGTTCTTAAGCATTTGCTCGTTAGGTTGTAACAAACCCGTCTCTTGTACTTGGGTTGAGGTAACCCATTAATTACCTCATTTAGTAAATTAATTTCCTCGAGGTTGAGGGAATCGGGTTAAAAACCCTAAGCTGGGAGGCTTAGGTAGTGGAGTACCCTAGTGAGTGGGGAACAACTATATATCTTGTGCCAATTTTTGTGATTGTAATTTATGTAAATCTTTCTTGTTATTATTAATTCTTTGTTTGAGTGTTTGTGCACATAACCAATGTATCTGTTAGATCCTATCAGGTGGTATCAAAGCAGGTTGCGAGAAGACGTAACAACTCGACTCACAATGGCATCAACGTCAAGACGTACCGAAGGATAGTCATCCGCACATCCTCCCTACTCCGAGGGGATGGACTATGGATACTGAAAGAGGAGGATGCAAATCTTTCTCAAGGTAATGGATTAGGAGTCGAGGACCCTCATTCAAGAGAAGTACTCGAATCTGGAGTCGTAAGAAGAAGTAGCATGGACGACGAATCAAAAGAACAAAATTGTCGGCAACGCAAAGGCAATGAACGCACTTTATTGTGCGTTGTCAAGGGAAAATTCAACCATATCTCAACATGTGAGTCAGTATTTGAGATATGGAATACACTTCAAATCACCTACGATGGTACTAACAAGGTAAAAGAAACCCGTATTTCTATTCTAACCGAAGAATATGAGTGTTTCAGGATGACAAAAGGAGAGACAATCAAAGATATGTACACAAGGTTTGGAGATGGTGAATCCCATGAAGAATCTTGGAGTCATGCTAAAAGAGGAGCAGCTTGTAAGGAAGATCTTGAGATCCCTTACAAGTGACTGGTCTCCAAAGTCAACGGCAATTCAAGAGGCAAAGGACCTTTCAGTCCTTTCCCTTGATGATCTGATTGGAAGCCTCAAGGCTTATGAGGTTCAACTGGAGAATATGAAGAAAACTGAGAAGACATCAAGCAAAAAGAAGAATATTGCTTTTAGAGCAATTAAAGAAGGACTCGGATTCAAGCACCTCAGAATCCGAAGATGAAGAAATGGAGATGCTCACAAGAAAGTTCCAGAAATTTCTTTGAAAGCAAGTGAATAAAATTTCATCTGATATGGTTTGCTATGAATGCAAGAGAAAGGGTCACGTGGGGAAGGATTGCCCCATAAGCAAGAAGAAGGAAGACACAAAAGAGGCCAACAAGAAGAAGAAGAAAGCTTTTAAAGTGACGTGGAATGATAGCGACTCCGACATGGACACCGATTCCGATGATGATGAGGTCGCACACCTTTGCTTGGTAGCCACTATAGAAGACATAGATAATGAGGTAAATCCTGATTTTTCTCTTGAAGAATTACTTGAAGCTTATGAAGAATTATATCATAAAGCTAGGTTATTTAAAAAGGAAAATAAGGTTTTAAAGCATAATTACCAAACATTATAAATAGAAAAATTATGCTTAGAAATGGAATTAAAAATGTCAAAGAGACTAATAATCAATTGCATGCAAAAATAGTAGAACTACAAGATATTTATGAGCATTTTGAGGGGACTTTAAATAATATTAAAACAACTAGGTTAAATACTGAATTTTGTGCTTCTTTAAAATCAAAATTTCAGAGTAAAAAGAATACACAAAATAAATCACATGCACCTAGGTATGCATGAATGTATCAAAAGGCTAAAAATCCCAAGAATTATAGATCTAACACTAAAAAGGTCTATAAATTTTAAGATTTGAAAGGTACAACCTAAAAGGACCCACAAGAAAATGGGTACCTAGAAATAATTCTTTACATTGTTTTCCAAGGTTAGATCATTGGGATCAACACAATCAATGGGTGTTCAAAGCAAAAAATGGAAGACTTCAACCATTCTACAAACTACATGAAGACCATGAAAGATGGGATAGTGGAGCTTGGTATCCACATTCATCATACTACTACTGATAATTTTTTTGGCATGCTAATTTTTGCCCCTTCATTTTTTTTTTGTGATTGACAAAAACGGGGAGAAAAAGAAAGAGCAAATAGTAATATGTTTAGGGGGAGCATATACTGAGGGGGAGGATTAAATTAAAAGTTTGTTCCTTCATATAACATTGCTAAAAATTACTTTTTCTATAATTATCTATTTGCAAGATAGTTTTGTCAACACCAAAAAGGGGGAGATTGTTGGAACCTTATTTCACATCTTGTTTTGGTGTTAACAAAATTATTATCAATTAATGCTTGCAATTGAGTACTTTTCAGATTTAGGTGAAGATCAAGGCAAACAGAAATGATGGAAGAATCGAGGAGGAGAAGATTATCTTCATCCTTTAGTTTTTAGTTTAGGTTTTTCTAATTTAGAGAATGTATGCTTCTTAACAAAGAATCAACTTAGATCGTAAAATAAATTGGAAATAAACTAGGATTTATATTACGATCATTTTCAAAGAACGTAATTAATTAATTTACTTAATAAAAGGTACTTGTTAACCCACAAGTACCGGTACTAAAGTTTAGTACTGGTACATGTGAGTTACAGGTTTGGATTTTTCAAAGAAACAAACCTGTACCCCGCGAGTATCGGTACTCATGATCAGTACCGGTACAAGTGGGTTATAGATTTGTGTTAAGTGTTGAAATCCAAATATAGAAGCAATGAGTACCGGTACCCATACTTTAGTACCGATACCAAGTAGCCGTTGATTCAAAACTGAACGATTAGAAAATTAATTTAGGCAATATGAACGTTGGGATTTAAACCCCAACGTCTAGTAGACGACCCACTAAGGTCCTAACTCTATAAAAAAATCCTTGGACCCTTATTTTGCAAATAAGAAATAGAGAAGAAAAATTTTAGAGCTATATTTCATATTTTCACAATATTTTCAAGAGAAGGAATAGTTTGCTGCTCTCAATCTCTCTACAAATTTGCAAGCACATCGATGTGATTTCTTCATGCATTGTCAAGGCATTCATGTTCATTCTAGGCTCTCAAATTGGTATTAATTTTATATTATTGTTGAGAGGTTTAAGTATTTTGTTGTAAGATTTTATTTGTCTTACACCAGTGCTATATTTGTTCTTGAGCATTTGCTCGTTGGGTTGTAACAAACCCATCTCTTGTACTTGGGTTGAGGTAACCCGTTAATTACCTCATTTAGTAAATTGATTTCCTCAGGGTTGAGGGAATCAAGTTAAAAACCCTAAGCTGGGAGGCTTAGGTTGTGGAGTACCCAAGTGAGTGGGGAACTACTATATATCTTGTGCCAATTTCTGTGATTATAATTTTTGTAAATCTTTATTGTTATTATTAATTCTTTGTTTGAGTGTTTGTGCGCATAGCCAATCTATCTATTAGATCCTATCAAATTGCCCCCACCTCTCAAAGTTCTTTATTTCATCAAAAGAACTCTTATCTGTATGAAGGGAGGGAGGATCAACCCAAAGTGCATAATCCAGATCATGCATCCTAGAATAATGACACTTTCTTTCCAGAACTTAAAATTAGATCCATTTAGTTTTGGAATAGAGTTTTGGTTGGTAGTTATGGCAGATGCAAAGGAGTTAACTGGAAAAACAAAAGAAATAAACCAAAAACATTCTCAGAATTAAGTAAACTAAACAATACAATCATTAATATTTGGTCTTTGACAATAAACATTAATATTGTAAAGGGCGATCTTAAGAATGATAAATAACTATTGAAAACATCTATATAAGTAATCAAGTCATCTTTGGATTAACTTAACTACCCACATGAAACCTAATGATTCAATAGAAAATTTATCATTAATGTGTACATATGCATTTGGTCATGAGGCAGTTCACCTTTAGGTTAAGCTCCCCATACAGGAATACAACATACACAGTCACTTTAATGCTTTAAATAAACTGGCACAAGGAGCAACCTGCTTTGGCAAGAATTACTATTTATCGCTTTCATCGAGTGTTAACAAATATATGTGTCGTAGTATAATTGACAAAATCACACAAATACTTAAATTTATAAACTCAGAATCTAATTAGAGTCCGAGGTCGTTCATAGGGAGAGAAAGAGATAGGGAGATTCAAGAGAAGAAGAGGGAGAGGTTAAGACCTAAATTACTGGACGAAAGGGTGAGGGAGGCGCCGGCTTTGATTGGCCAGCACCAGAGATGGTGAAGCCTCCGATGAAGGAAGCGGCGACGACAAGGGGGTATGGGAGCTCCTGCTATGGCTGGCGAGGAGCGGAGGAAGGCGAGGAAGATGATTCCGCTGCCTATGGTATGTGGCAGCAGGCGAGGAAGTTGGGGAAGAAGATGTTGTCAGAGCTACGGTGGAGATGGTTGGAGGGAGGGATTTGTTGAAGAGATGCGGCTAAACTAAGCTAAAGAGCACAAAATTGCAAAGGGAGACCTTTTATAGAGCTTAGGGTAAGCATTAAGCAAGGAAACAAGCTCGATGAGCTCAGAATTTTAGGGAAGAAGACCCCTAATCTTGAGGAGTTTACACGAGCTCTGTGGATCAAATCAAGGTCCAACATGTGATTTAGATGATTGGGGACTTCCTCAAGATCAACCCTTCCAATTTTGGAAGGAATTGGTCGATAAATCAGGGAGAAATCCTAGATTGAAGGTCGGTGCTTTGGGTTCACACTGCAAATGGTGGCAAGGGGCTTTTAGTGGAGAAGATGAAAAACTTGGGGGGCAAAACGTAAGGAATTTCAAAAGCTAGGGGCTTAGATGTGAAAAATAGATTTTAAGGGACTAGATTGAAAACTAGGTCAAGATGGACTCTAATTGAACCCAAATTTTGGTACCAACCTAATTTGGACCCAAGGAATCTAATGGTGAAGCTAGATTTTAGTTTTGACCAAGCTTGACTGGGCAATTTGCATAGAAACCTAAATTAGGGTAGAAATCTATTTGTGGCTTTGTTTAAGGTCAAAACAGGTTCAAATGGTTAAATCAAAGATACCAAACCTCAAGGAATATTTTTCTTTAAATTTTAGAGGGTTTAAAAGAATTTTATCCTGACTGAAACCTCTATAATTTAAGCAGGTCTGAAATTAAGGTTTTAGGTGCTATTATGGTTCTAGAAACGTGTGAAACCCCATTTCTACCTGTGTGGACCCACTCATTGGACTTTAATGCTCATTTAACCTTAGATTAACCCCTGGAAAATCCCGTGGTTACTCTGCTTTCATGATGTGATGTTAAAACTGTAGAATTAACCCTATTTTAATGTTTTCTTCTCAGAATATATTTGCATGGAATTATGGCTCTCAGGCAACCATGTAGAAGCATTTGTCACTTGATTATGACTAATTAAAGCTATTTATGGCTCATGATGGTGTTACCATCATACCCCCATGCCTAACTATTGCTAGTCCCTAGCAAAATCTTATGGAAAGAACTAGATCTCTATACCATGCTTTTGATGTTCAGATGCCTGATTTGTGCCACTCTCTATAAATTATATTAGAATGACAGCAATAGGCCAAGAGATACTCAAGTATCAATCAAGATCCAGACCTAACCAGCCTTAACCCGAGTTTGCCACGAAGGTTTCTAAGGCCTGCAAAAACTGCTCAGAGGTTCGTTGACCCCAACGGTTAAAGCACCCGTTCATAGACATAATATGTCTAAGTTCAATTTGCCAGTGCATTTTTAGTAAGATACAGATAGAAGGATTTTTGCATTTGGAGAGTTTTCTCTCTTTTCTTTTTATTTTTCCCTAAATCTAGCCTCAGATTAGCCCTAAATACGATCTATATTGGATTCCTTGTCCCCACCATCAATCCTTGAAGGGTCCCTGACTTTCGATGCTTTAGGATAGCACCGCCCATGGCAACCCTCAGAACCATGGCTTTCAACACTTCGGGATAATGCCGCCCATGGCGTTCTGCAGCTAAATTCAGGCCCTGGCAATCAACATTTTGAGATAATCCCGCCCATGGCACCTGAACCAGCACAAGGTGCTTACACGCCCTCGGTAGGATATTTAGAAATCCTAGGAGACAAGCACCGAGGAGATGATATGTTAATACACATCTTCGAGGGAAATTTCCCACCTCTCTGCATTGGGAACTCGTCAAATCAACTTGCGTTGTCGAGCTACTCCTAAGCTAGATCTTCTAGATGATTTTTCAAAACAGAACACTTTTGGCATGATTTTCTTTATTAAGCGCACTGAACCAAACTTAGCATGTGATTTTGTGTGCTTAGGTTACCAAGTCCCGCAACCAAAGGGCAGGCAACGAGGCTGAATAATCCCTAAGCCTTAGACCTACTACATCAGCTTTGCACTTTCCTCAACCTCTTGAGGACTAATCCATATCTTAACGAATACATGAATGTTTAAGCCCTAAAACAAGCCCAAGAGGCCTAAGATCAGCACTCATACTAATCTCCTTATCTCTATCATTTCAAGACTTAATCTTTCTTTTGATTTGGTCTAGAAATTAAGTAAATCTCATAATCAATTGTTATGACTATCATTTTTTTTATTTTGCTCCTTTTTGACATCTAAATTTCCTCCTCTTTTTCCAATTTTTTCTTCTTTTTCATTCTTTTTTTTTATTTTTTTATCATTTTTTAATATGTATTATTTTGTGAGAACCCCTCAGAGAATTGAATTTCCATATGTTTGCACTTTAACACCCCCCAATGCTATGTTTTACAATGTCCTCATTGTAAACCAAGAGGGTATGAAGTCAGCTTGGTACAGGGATTAGAATAAAATCAAAGGATGGGTGAATGGGTCGAGGTGACTGTTGCGAATGATTTCAAGCTTTAATACAAGTACCAAAGGTAGAGTCGGTTGTTCTAAAGTTGAACTCAAAAGTGCAATAAGAGTATAGCTCAAAAGGATGATTAGAAGGGTCTCGGGCTTTTGGAATGATGGGTTGCCTCCCGTTAAGCGCTAAATTCAATGCCTTTAGCTAAGAAAAAGGTGGTCAAGGAGAAGGGGTGGTCAAATCAGAGGAGTTTTGTAGAACAAGCACCTTGATAAGTATCCCAGTTGGTCCAACCAAGTGCTTGTTCAAATCAACAGGCTGATGGTACAAACTAAACCCAATCAGTATGCTAGGTTGATGGATGTGAATCAGTAGGTAAGGAGCCCACCATATATTTTGTGGTTCAAAAGGATGTGGAAATGCGAATCACAGGTTTAGTTGAGTTGGTTAAGCCTGATCAGAGTAGGGGTCCTCAAAAGAAAACGGATCTATGAAGGATGTAGGAACCCTACTAATAGGATCAGAAAAGGATAAGAAGTGGTTAACGGTCTGATCAATGTCCAATACCTAATCAAAAGATGGAGGTGAATCATATGCACTGGATCAAAGAGAGGTGAATTAGAATAGAAGTTGATTCTGGTGGCGGGTCAGGGTTGGGATTGGGTTTTGAAAGGCTTTCTATGTGTATTGGAAGGTGTGGCTTCTTTAAGGTCCAAATCATTGACCTCAGCATCAGAATCAAAGAACGGATCATGGATGCTGAGGTCATAAACTAGCTCGTAATTGTCAAGAAACAAAGGTTCTCCAAAATCAGAGTACAATTCGAAATCATCAGAGAATTTGCGAAAGTCAGTTTCTGAACCTGATTCCAGATTAGGATTTCTACCATAGAATGAATCATGATGCGTACAATCAACAACTTGACTTAGCTCGACCTTAGTCTGAAATTTTGAGCTCAAAGAAGTGTCCTTATTAGGCATAGGCTCAGGCTCTTGGCTCCTAGGGTAGACCCAATCAAATCCCAACTATTCCAACTCCTTGATTTCTGTGTTGTAAATTGATGTGACTTTCAAAAAATCAATTTGTATTTCTGAGGAGTTTGGAGAGGTGTAATCATCAAATATAGGCCCAAAATCATAGTTTGGATCAAAAATCTGATTCTCATCACCTTAGGCATCATGATCATCCCAAATAAGCTCAGATCTAGATTCTAGGCCAAAGGTAAAAATTAGGTCACTAGGATCTAGACTTGGTTTTATTGGGATGTCAAAATCACTCTCGAGAATTACCTTAACAGGATAAGGAGTGGGAATTACATTCTCGAGAGGTTCTGAATCTAATTCATCACAGGTGTTTGGAAAATCAAGGCATGATGGACCAGCTTCATGACTTTCTAAGGCTGGTTCAAAATTGAGAACACCTACAATTGGATCCTCCCAACCCATATCAAGATCAAGCATGTCAATCTGCACAAAGTTTGAATCTGATTCCATTTGGGTTAGGGGTCCACACCAACCTCTACTTTCAAGTCTGAGTTTTGGGAAATCATGTTGATCCTAAATGTTGTTCCAAGATGTCTCATTAGTTTCTGAGGAGATATATGGGTATTTTTTATTGGTGGCTTCATCACCATATTCAGCAATTTTCCACGTTCTTCCATGAGACCTTGGTGTTTTTCCAAAAGTAGGGTATTTGACCAACATTGTAAATACTCATTGCTATGTAATTTCCCCAATTCAATATATTCTACTAAGAGATCATCTCGGGTTAAACCATGTGTCATTTGTGTTAATATCATTGCAACATGGTTCATAATGTGGGTTATTATTTTTGAAACATTAACCTGAATGTGCCTAGATGGATCAGAGGTTTTGTAATACTCATCATGATGTCTAAGAGCATCCTCAGTCATCTTTTCTTTTATGCTCATTTGGAATTCAAGTTTCCTAAATATCCTTCCTGAATTGTCAGGTTGCATTTCAAATCAAGTGGTGGATCAAGATGTAGAATCAAATTCAGGTTCAGATTAAATTGATTAGATCAGATCAGAAATCCCCATGAAGATCACCTCGAATGAGGCTTCTAGGTCAACAACCTAGGGACCTTTCCTGTGTATGTACTCTAAAGAATAGATGAGGGACTGGATATGAATTGGATCCAATCAAGGCACCCAAAGATTTTTGAATGACTAAGGTTGTTTCGAGGCAGATGATACCTCTGAATCAAAAATCCACACACCTGAGAAGTACTTGGGCAGCCAGGAAGGGAGAGCCCTGCAAAGATCCCTACACGGTAGAGCATCCTCACGGGCTATAGAGTTTCCCGCACCCGACCTTCCTTGTCACGGCAGTTCCAAGTAGACCGAAATGTGTGAATTGAGACCTTAAGTCTACCAATTTTAGTCCTAATTTGTGCCTTGAATTTCACTTGATTAGAAGTTGATTCAATTTGTGACCTAATTTGGAGGTTGATTAGCCCACAAAGTAGACTAACTTCACCTGACCTACCCTAAAGATGGAGGTTGAAATTTGGGCCAATACCCAAAAAAATTCACCCTGAATTAACTCTCAAGTTATTAGGTCCAAAGTTTTTGGATTCAAGTGAATTTAGAGCCAGATTTTTAGGGTTTTCCGTAAAAAGATCTTTTTAACAAGGGCTTGGGCAGCACAAATGCAGGAAGATCAATTTCCTTTAATGCATGCAAGTGTGTACTAACACTTCAAAACCCTAATGTAGAACCCTGATTATCCCTATTTCAAGTCCAATTTAATCTCAGATGTGCACCTTGTACTCAAACAAAAAAGTTAGTAGTCCAAGATGTTTAAAATTTAAGCGTAAATCCCTAATAGGTACAGGAAATCAGGATTGGGAATCTCTAATCAAATCATCTCACTTCAATCAAATATCAAATCAATTTCGTAAATCAGGAATGTTTTACCTTTGAATGATAATTACTATAGAAATAAGGCAAGTGAATCCTAATTCATTTGTTTCCTTTTTCTATTCCCAAGATTAGGAGTTTGATTAGGGAAGAAGAGAGAGTTTACCTGCCCCTAGAGTGGTTGATTGCGTGAAAGATCTCTTCATGATGTACCTCGTAAAATCACAAGCAAAGCAAGTAGGGCAAGTTAGTGCTCAAATCAATCAAAAAAGTTAAGACTAATGGTGATTTGCGCGTTGCTCCCTGGCAACAGCGCCAAAATGTTTAAAGCTTTCGTCGAGTGTTAAGAAATATATGTGTCGTAGTATAATCGATAAAATCATACAAACACTTAAATTTATAAAATCAGAATCTAATTGGAGTCCGAGGTCATTCACAGGGAGCAAATATAGAATTCACGCACTAATCTTGATTTAGAATTAATGAGCATAGTAAATTGAGCATCAAATAGAAGATATTGAATGAATAAACTAGTTAGAATAGCATTCAAACATAGATCAACATATCTCATCAAATAGCAGGGGCAAAAAGAATGGAAGAAATCTAAAAGTGGTGTTTAGATCACCATTTTTATCCTTCTAATTAAGCATATACCCAAGTATCAAATTATTTAAATTTCTTAATAGTATTCTCAATTAATCAATCCAAATCAACTTAGGTACTTAAATGTTCCAACAGTCCTGGTAGAGTCAACCTCAAAGCCTTAGCAGAAGCTAAGTCAAGGACCACAGTAGACGCACAAGGGCTACAGCCTCTCAAGGCTTTCTCTTCTTTAATCCTTCACAAGCACAGGGCCAACAGTCTCAGAGGCTAAGTGTAAGCCTCTTCCTTCAGCACACATCCTAAAGAATTCCAACGTGAAGCAAAACCCTCCCCCTCCTCATAAATCTCTCCTCTTCTTCTCTCTCAGACCTGGGGTTAATTGGGCATATAGGTGGGTTATCGGATCCAAACAGGGGACCAGGCTCATCAGGAGTGGGGGTGAGCAAGGTGTGCGAGCGCATGTAAGAGGGATAGGACTCTTTGTTACTTGCGCGAATAGCAGCTATCACTTTTTCCTCTTATATCCTGTCACGAGCTTTTCGTCTTACGATGTGGGACTAAATAGCCCCATCTTCCTTGCGCAAGTGCAGCTGCTATCATTGCCTTGATTGAGCTACTGCTGATGCCCCTCTCATCAATTAGGAACTTGGATGGCTTCGTGAAGGCATCTCACTCCCACTAAGGGTGATGCTAGTGACGATGGCAGCCGGAATATGGAAGACGGAGCCTGAGATGACGGTGGCGACAGGCAATGACGACGAGATCTGAAAAGAAGAATACGGGCTCAAAAGGCCCAATCAATAGGTCCAAGAGGATCGTCGGAGGATGGCGAAGGTCATGGCAGTTGATTAGCCCATACTTGTGGGCTATTTAGGTATTTAAATGCCTAGACATTAAGTTAATTTTAACATGCATTTAGTATGCATTAGGATATAAATACATTAATTATAGATTTGTTGCATGCATCGCATTTCTATGTAAATTAGGTCTTAGCATGCATGGTTTTTAATTTAGTTTGCATTGAGTGGAAAGTATACATAATACATGCAATTAGATATTTTATAAGGATTTCTCTATAAATAAGCCAATGTTTATTATATTTCTCATCTTCTTTTTCTCAAGAACAGCTCTGCCTCTCCTCCTCCAGCCATACCTCCTTAATGGCCGTGAGAAGCGAATCTGCTCCTGCCTCTTCATTTCAAAACCATGGAGACGGCTACAAGAGAAGAGGAGCTGCTACCATGCTCAAGGAGACATCGCCCCACTCCACTACCGTGAACTCCATTCCACCATCATGGTCCACAAGGCCGAGCTCCACCACACCGTAGGCCGACAGGTGACAGATCGCTGTGCCAAACCGGTGGACTCGTGCCAACACCGTGAGCGTGTGTCCTCGATGGCCATGCTTCCATCACCGTGCCTCACCAAAATCAACATCACCACCCTCACCACCATCACCAGCAACCACCACCGCAGCCGCCGCAACTCCATGCCCTCCATCTTCATCTCCCCCATCAGTTAAGATGTCCGGGAAGTTTCCCGAACGTCTGAAGCTCGGCCCCATATCTTCTTCTTTCTTCTTCCTTTGTTTCTCTTCACCTTAAAAACAAACCCAATGCCACGCCATCCCCACGCACAGCAGCAGCCCCTTCCAACTCCATGCAGCACGCGACCATCTAGGTGCGGCTGCAGCATGCACAAACCAGCAACACGCCATCGCAGCACTACGTGCACCAAGAGCACGCCTCCACCGCGCGCAAGCATGCAATGCCCTCAGCGCTGTTGATGGGAACACCATCATGAGCCCTAACTAGCTCATTTTGACCTAATTGAGAGAATAAATGCTCCTACATAACCAACTGAAGATCCTAATTCACTACATAACCTTTATGAGTGAAAAATAAGAAACTAGGGGTAAAACTATAATTTTACCAATGCAGTACAACAACAGATTTTCTCAAAGGTTAAATAAAGGTCAAAGGGTCGTAATAAGATAACAAAGGGGTTGGATCAGACAAAAAATGATTTTTGTGTCCTGTGAATTAAATGACTCCTTCAAAGTCTAAAATAGACCCACTTGATTAACGAAGGTTCTGGTCAGGATAAAATTCACCTAAACCCTATAAAAATCATAGAAAAATATCCTCTATGGTTTAGAACCTTTAATTTGGCCATTGGAACCCATCTTGACCTAGAATAGGGTCTCAAACATATATTTACCATAAATTGAGTTTTTTGCATAAATTACCCAGTTAAACGTGGTCAAACCCAAAATCCAACTTTACCATTGGATTCCTTAGGTCCAAATTAGGTTTGTACCAAAATTTGGACATAAGGGGAACTCATCTTGACCTAATTTGCAAACAGGTTCAGTCTGATCACATTTGTACCCCTATCTCTCCAAAACCCTTACAAATAGCCCCCTAGCTTCTTCATCATTTTCACAATTAGGTCCCTCCTCCATTATAGCAGAGGAATCCTACTCCGACAAGCTTTGGAAGGAGAGTTTGCCTTGATTGCTCAGATAATCTATTCCAAAATTGGAAGGGAGATTCTCTGAGAAATTCTCTCTCGTCTAAACCCATCTTTGATCCCAGATTCTTTCCCAATCTCTCATGCGAATGCATGAGAGACATGGGTGTCTCAACGGCTTCCAGCTCTGGCGAACTTTCCTTGCTTGGGAAGCTTGCTTCCTAAGCCTTAACCGACCTTCAGAGCCCTATTTAACGGAGCCCAGACCCCTCCGATCACTTCAAGCTTGAAATTGGGCCGGTTCCCCCTATATTCCTCTCTCCCTCACCGGCCATAATCTCCGCAAGCTCTGGCGATTTATCCCTCACTCACTCGTCATCCAACCACAATACCAGTGGTCGAGTTGTCTTCCTCTCCATCCTTCACGTCGCGCAACACCAGCCGACATCGCCTCTGCCCCGTCTTCGCCGCCGCCTCATCTATGGAGCTTCATCTTCCCCACGGCCGGCAACCATACTGGTCGGGACAGGTTAGGTTGTGTTAATATGGTGATTCTATCGTTGAAATGTGTATAGTGGTTAACCTAAATCAAGCCTAACCATCTCTTTACAAAATATTTTTTTACCTAGCCTACTTGATTTTATCTTGGTCACTTTTAGGCCCAGGATCGAACTTAGGGAAGTGGGATAAGAAGTGAAGTTTCTACGCCTTTCCTACAATGGATCTCTTTCGTTTGTTTCTTGTGTTTTTGGTGTTTTTCTATTTAGGATTTTTTTCTGATAACTTTTGTCCTTGAGGTACACCCTCAAAATTAGGTTCTTGGCTTTGAGTCAAATTCAGGGTTTCAAAATGGGTCTTGCTATTCGCAAGATTGAGTACCTGCAAGACAAGGATTATCTTTTCTATTTTATATTTTTTTTTTGTTTATCTTTTTATTGCCATGAAAGAGAGAAACAGAAATAAGGTAAATGTAGTATATATATATGTATATATTATATATGTATAAAGGGGTCGGGGTGGAGGCGGAGATGGCGTGTAGCACGGTGTCAAGTCGGTCGTCGTCTAGAAAGACGCAACCAACAGGACGAAGTGCCGCGTGTAAGGTGAATTGGTGGAAGATGAATGCAAACACACTTTCTATAGGCGTGTATCGGGGAATATCAACAACTGATGCAGATATTCCCACGATACAACATATGGTAAGTGATGTGAAAATATATATATATGTATATATGTAAATATATCTATATGTATATATGGTTATAAATATATAGGTATATATGTAGTTATATGTATTATATATGTATATATATGTGTGTGTATACATAGATATGTAAATATATGTATAGATAGATATATGTATAGATATATATATATGTATATGTATGTATATATAACTATATATATATATATATGTATGTATGTATGTATATATATAGTAATATATGTATATAGATATATGTAGATAGATATGTATATATATATATATATATGTATGTACTTATACTTATACTTAGTTATATAAGTAATAACATATATATATAGATATGTATATATATATAGATATATATATATTTATACGTATATAAGTATATGTATATATGTAAATATATATGTATATATATATATATATAAGTATATAGATTTATATATATATATGTATGTATGTATACTAATACTTAGTTATATAAGTACTACTATATATAAGTATATATATATATATATGTATATAAATATATGTATATATATCAATATATATATGTATATGTATATATATATAAGTATATAATAATGCATAAGTGAGAGGGTGTGTGTGCGAGAGTGTGTGTGTGTATGTGTTTCTGCAGAGAGAGAGGGAGAGAGTGCTGTGAGAGAGAGAGAGCGAGTGAGAGAGAGCTGCTGGAGATGGCGTTTAAGTTGTCTGTAGCTTGAAGCTGACGTCTGGTGCCAAGTGCGTGCGCACGCACGTAGGCTCGCGAAGAGACGCGCGTTGGAGTGAGTGGAGAGGAGGAAGGAATCGCAGCGCACAGCGTTGCACGGAGAGGCGGGTGCGGGTTGGTAGACGCGAGAGCTGGGTGCGAGCGGGAGCTGGCGCTGGCAGAGGATCACACGCAGACGCACGGGCGGGCGCTAGAGCGGGCTCGGGGCGGGACGCGCACGCGGGCTGTGGTCGGTAGCAGCGCGTCGAGTGACCCGTTAAGTGAGAAACTTACCGATCACCGCACTGCATCCACAATGTTCCGCTGACTGGCGTGAACAGTGGCTACAGTGCATGGCCGAGCCGCGCGACCGGGTGTGCCCGGTTCCGTGAGTGCAGGGAGCTGATGCAGTTGGCTATGCGTGCGTGGAAGGGGTGCGCCGGCTGGCTTGTGGAGAGGCAGTTCGCGACAGGGCACGCGGAGAGGGCTGGGTCGCGGGCGAAGGAGCGCAACAGGGCGCGTGGTGGCCGATTGCAGGCGAAAAGGTGAGTGCAGCACGAAGAAGCGGGAGGCGAAGGCGCCTGTAGGCGTGCACGGAAAGGGCTGGGGCAGCCTAAAGGCGTGCGCTGGAGGGCCTTGCTACTGCTGCTGTGGATCTTAGCCGGCTGTTGCAGGGGCGTGCGGTGGCCAGTTAAGCTTCAAAGCTTGAAGCTTCGTGGTAATGGCAGAAATGGTTTGGAAAGTTGAAACAGGGAAGAGAAGACCACCACGCCCACCGGCTCTTTGATGAGCTAGGCGGTGGTGGTCTCACGGTGGTGGGTGTGCACCACAGTGATGTACTCCTGCCTGCAAAGTGGCTCCTCTGAGGAGGAGGGCCTATGTATGGAGGGAGAGGGAGGAGACGGCCTGGAGAAGAAGAGAAGCTGCTATGTGTTTTTGGTGGACCAGGCTCTCTTGCAAAGGAGGAGTCGTGCTCTTTTTAAAGAAGAAGAAAGCATGCACAGCCATGCCCTAGCTGTGCATGGCTTGTGCATGGCTTGGCAAGGAGAGGTTGTGCAGAGCATGGCTGAGCAGGACAAGGTGCAAAGAAGAAGAAGCCATTCCTTGCAACCGCGGGAAGAATTCAAAGTCAAATAAAATTAAAAATAAAAAGATGGTGAATTTTACAAAGCAGCACTTGAGGAATACGTGAATTGCGAGGCCATTTTATTCACTCTCCTCCCCTCTCAATTAAATGTATGCATGCATGTATTTTCACAAATGCGACTATGGAACCTTAATATGCACTGGTAATGCTAGGAAATAGCACAAGACGGCACAATTGTAGGTGTATTTTTTGCAGTGCAATCACATACCATTGTGGATCCCCTGTCCCTTTCGTCCCTTAAAAGTAGGTTTTTCGACTTTCTCTCCCACTTTCTTTCCACCTCTTTATTTCCCAAAATGCCACAGACGCCACTGACCACCGTCACCTTCTCCACCTCCGGCAATACCTCCGGCGAGGTGCTCCCGTCACTCCGCACCTCCATACACCTCGCCAACCACCCTACGACCTCCACCTCGACTCCCTGATTTTATCCCCTCACTCCAATCACTCCATCAACCACCCAAACATTCCTTCAAACACACCCACTCACATGCCCACAGTAAGCCTTAGATGCGCCACCACAGCCACCCACACGCCACTCCAACCACCCCAGCATCTTCGCCATGCTCTAGCGACCCCTTCTGAACATTTTGACGTGGCCACAAGGCCGTGATATTGATTTCAAGATTCAAGTCGCCTTCCGCCATTACTGCCAAGCTTGAAGCAAGCTTCAAGCCAGTCCAAGTCGCGCTCTACTCCAGGAGAGACCCCCAGGCTGTGCGCAATCGAAGCCCGCATGCATCGCAACCCTCACGCAAAGACTCCAACAGCTGCAGCCCTTCAATTTGGTCAAGAACTCTCTACGGCAGACGCGTGAAGGGAGGTGGGACATTTAGTCCCACCTCGGAAGTGGAAAAGCACCTGCGTACGCATAAAAGGAAAAAGTGTTAGAGGCTTATTGCCTCCAACACTGAGGGTGAGATCCTCCTCCCCCCCTCTCACGGACTCGTCCGCGACACCTAATACGTGGACCTAGCCACAACCCGACTACCCAACCTATTCACTCCTCTCTCACCACACACACCGGTGAGCCTGGTCCTAGGTCTCTGTTAGGTCTGATTACCCAACTGGTTAAAGGCTCTGGGAGAGAGCCTCTAAATTAGAAAAGAGAGAAAGAGAGAAGAGAGCTACGTAGGGGAAGGGGGGTTTTGCTCTAGGGAGCTTACCTTTGACACTTATTCAAATTCAGAGAAAGACCAGGGCAGAAGGAAGAAGCTGAAGAAGGAGAGGAGAACCGCAGGGCTTAAGGCAAGGTAGAGAAAGAAAAGAAGGAAGGAGCTGAAGAAGGAAGAAGGAGAAGAGAAAGGCAGAAGACAAAGAAAGCCAAAGAAGAGAAAGAGAAGGCAGACGGCAAAGAAAGAAGGAAAGAGGAAGAGGAAGAGAAAAGTAATTAGACACTTTAAGTCGTCTGATTAAAGAATCAGACAACAGATTTTAGCCTCATTGCATATTTTTACATTGAATCATTTGGTGATATTGTAGGAGTATTTGGTGATCTACATCATTTTACTCCCATATTTTTGCACTCTGATATTGCTATTATTGCAATTTCTTTCAATATAAATTGTTATCCTGATTTCTAAATACCAATTTTCTCCCTGTGTTCGACCTTGAAAATCTTTTCGAGTAATAAAATTATATCTATTTTGAATGCTTTTTCGGCTATACTACAACGCAATACTTTTAAATACCGATTCAACGCTCTCAACAGCTGCGCTCCCTAGCCATTCCCACAGCAACACATGAGCAGCGCCCTTGCAGCCGCAGTCCCCTTCAGCTGTGTGATCCCACGCGCCCGCACCCCCTATAGCACGCTGTCGCTGCACGCCCAACGCCTGTCCGAGCCGCCTCCGTGCACATCGTGCGTGCCTCCTCACTGCCATCCTCGCCATCTTCGTGACCTCCACAACACTTGCA
This sequence comes from Thalassia testudinum, assembly GCA_037157565.1. Classification (NCBI taxonomy): domain Eukaryota; kingdom Viridiplantae; phylum Streptophyta; class Magnoliopsida; order Alismatales; family Hydrocharitaceae; genus Thalassia; species Thalassia testudinum. The sequence goes on from JAZHRO010000014.1 coordinate 5,738,457, forward strand.
GCAGCACGCGTCCTCCAGCAACGCCACACTCCGCACGCGTGCAATCCCGTGCGTGCGCCCCCTCGCCAAGAGCCCACCACGCGCCACCTCCGCCACGCCCGTCCACTCCCCCTGCCAGGAGACTTTCCACGCTCCACGCACGGCTAGTAGCCACCGAAACCCACCTCCACCATAGCTCCATTCGGCCACCTTGAGGCGCCTCGCACTTTCCCGCGACTACCATCACGGAGCCCTCAGTCTAGAGATCCTCCTCCGAGCTTCACACCTCCGGCCATTCCTTCCTCCTCGCGCATGGTCACGAGGAAGAAATCCCCTATTTTTGCACAATGAAACTTGCATTAGTTATTACCATCATATGCCATTGCCACTTCATTTTTTATTTCATTATTATGGTGATTTTATGAGAACCCCCTTCATTATTTAGCTTATTAAGCAAATCAATTTCTTAACCTTAATCTAAGTGGGTTTTCATTCAATACTTGGAAGAATTTTGCTATAGGAGAAGCCTAATTTGTATTTACATTTAAGTGTCATTGTGAGGATTTTATTCTTATTTTATTGTGGTACATATTACATTGAACCCCCTCCTATTTGGCTTAAATGCAATTTCAACTTACACTTTTATTTAAACTCATCTACATAATTTTCGACACAATTTCTTGAGAAAATCATTCATGAACAATAATTTTTAATTATCACGAGTTTGTAATAGCCATTGCCTCCCTATGGACACGACCCGTTCCTCATTGGATGGTTATTTTAATTACTTTGATTAGTCGATTTCCACCACTTAGAAATACGATGAATCATCTTAATCATCATTTTCGAAAGCGAAAATCAACTCATCAAATGGCGCTGTAGCCGGGGAGGCAACAGGGTTAATTAAATCACATTCATTCATTTGTTCACATTGATTCAAATTTTTTGAAGCACATTTAACTTTGTATCCTGTTGTTCTGGTGCGAGTGAATACATTCTGCAACACACATTCTACGATTCGCCATCACACAACCATCATGAGAGGTGTCTTTTGACATCACCAGAGGACAAATTATTTGAGCCATTTTGCAAGGAACCAAAGCCAAGAGGAGAAGGATGAGGACGTGATGATCATCTCCACACATTTAGTCTCTGATTTGATTAGAGTAGGATTAAGACATTAGACTTAATTTTCCTTGCACATTTTAGTTTGAGACCCTTGTTCTGGGATATAGTTGAGGGGTTTGTTCCCCAACTTTTTTTTAGGCCCATGTTGGGTAACTTTTTGAGAGCATGTTCCCTTTTCTTTAGATCTAGGTTTTCTTTTGTGGGTTGTTTATCCTTTTCTTTGTTTTTGCATAAATAGATATATATATATAAAACAACACGAGCTGCCTACTAAAAGCTGCCTGCCCCTAGGTGTATCATTTAGGATTGAATGAGCAGCATCTAGATCTAATTTCCTATCTTGCATATTGCATGAAGAATGCTGGAATCAGGTATGCAGTTCTAACTTTGCATTCCTACCTGTCATGCAAATGCATTTTGATTAATTTCAAGACCACCTAATCTGTATTGAATAGATCTAACAAGTGGTCAAATTTAATTTTTTGAAAAAAAAAAGGACTAATTAAAGGAGAGACATTTAAAAACCAAGGATTTGAATTTCAAACTTGCCGTACGATTCAAAATTCAAAATTTGTTACGATGTATGCACACTTATATTCTTGCACCACGGACTGTGTTTAGACACTCCTTAGGTTTCGAACCGCTAGGACTAGAGCCTCCTATTACTGGGGTCTAAAGTGACCCGAACTTTAGTTCAGAGGTGAAGTTGCCTCCAAACCTTGCGGATTGAGGGTAGTTAAGAAGCACCGCGAAGGCAACGCTTCAAAGGAAGGATTTGACCCTACTTGCATCCCTCTTTGCCGTGTTTGGTGGTGACTAAACTTTTTAAGCTTTAGGGAGGATCACCTAAGTATCAGTTAGGTCTTCTTAGGCGTATTGTAAGTCGACAAGTAGACATGTAACTGTTTAGATAACTTGATCTGTCACCTACAAGTGGACTTAAATCTCAAATGCCTAACTAATTAAAGACCTAAAAAGTCCTCTGATTTATGTTTGCTTAGGGAATCTAATTGTGGTGTGAGTTAGAATGGACCACGTTGACTTTCATTCTTTCACATCTTACCCACACACTTACCCCCACTCTGCGATCTTTGATCCCATACACCGAGATGGTCCATCCTTTGATGGACATAATGACAATCATTGGGATCCATTTTACTCCTATTATAGGAGTATTGGCCTAGTTAAGCCCCAAATTAGTGAGAAAAACCTAGGAGTGGGATTTGCCTTGCCCAATATCCCACACACCATAGGAACACCCAACCCACCTTCCCTGATTGATTGTAATGGTTGGACAGAAACTCCTAGAAACTATAAGCCTGAGCCTGACTTCTCTCCTGATAGAAATGATGACCTCTCCTCCTTGAAGATGCAAATACAGAAAATGCAAGACGAAATAATTAAATCTTTGAGAGCAAGCCAACAAGAAAAAGATGAAATTAGACACCCAATCTACCCCATTGAGAATGAAGTGCACCCCTCTACGCTAGATGCATCTCCCATGGGAGAACCACACCCTAAGTTGGAGGGAAATTTTGGGGATTATGTAAGGGAGAATAGCTACTTTTCGAGGATTGATTTTGAAACCTCCAGGCTAGATGACACTTCCTTGAGAGATACATGATTGCACCGCAAAAATACACCTGCAATTGTGCCGTCTTGTGCTATTTCCTAGCATTATCAGTGCATATTAGGTAGACATAGTCGCATTGTAAAAATACACGCATGCATGCATTTAATTGAGAGGGGAGGAGAGTGAAATAAATGGCCTTGCAATTTACATTTTTCCTCAAGTGCATCTTTGCAAAATTCACCATCTTTTTATTTTTTTATGCTACTTGACTTTGAAACTCTTCCCGTGGCTACATGGCAACCTCTTCTTCTTCGCGCCATTCCCTGCTCACACCCCTCCCTGCCAGCCGCATGCAGCCTCGCCATGAACAAGCCATGCACAGCCAGGGCATGGCTGTGCATGCTTTCTCCTTCTATAAAAAGAGGGCGGCTCTTCCTTTGCAAGAGGCCTAGTCCTCCATACAAAAAACACCCCACACAACACAGCAGCTCTTCTCTAGGCCACCGTCCCCTCCCCTCTCCCTCCATACGCAGGACCTCCTCCTCAGAGGAGACACCCTGCGGGCAGGAGTTCCTCACGGTGGTGCACACCCACCGCCATGAGACCACCACCGCCCAGCTCATCAAAGAGCCGGTGAGCATGGTGGTATTCCCTGTTTCAACGTCAAAAGCCACTTCAGCCATTGGAGCAAGAGCTTCAAGCTTTGAAGCTCAAAGCTCCACACGCAGTAGCAGCAGCAAGGCGGCAGCACGCAGCAAGGCAGCAGCAGCCGCCCCAGCCCTTTCCATGCACGCCTGCAAGCCGCCCTCGCCTCCAGCGCACGCCTGCAGGTGCCCTCGCCTTCCGCTACTTCGCACTACACTCGCCTTTCAACCTGCAACCGGCCACCACGCACCCCTGCAGCGGCCGGCCAAGCTTCACCACACCCGCCAGCCAACACTCGCAAGCCTCCGCGCACCCTGTCACGCTCCTTCACCCGCAACCCAGCCCTCTCCGCGCGCTCTGTCGCAACATCGCACTGGCCAGCGCAACCCTTCCACGCGCGCGCCAGCCCACGCGAGCCACCCGCACTCACAGCACCGTCCGCTCCCGATTGTGCGGCTCGCCCGGCCACTGTAGCCACTGTTCACGCATTTCTGCGGAACACCGTGGCTACAGTGGGGTGACCGGTGAGTTTCTCACTTAACCGGTCACCCGGCGCGCCTCAACCAGCCCGCGCACGTGTTCAGCCCTGCGCCCGCTCCAGCGCCCGCCCGCGCGTCTGCATGCACCCGCATCACCCGCACCCGCCCTCTCCCTTCACCCGCGTACACCTCTCCGCGCAGCGTTGTGCGCTGCGGTCCTCTCCGCGCCCATCGCCCTCCAGTGCCCGCCTACGCGCTTGCGTGTGCACGCGTGGACTCAGACGTCGGCCCTGAAGCTCCGAACGACTTAACTGCAGCCTTCTTCACTCCAGCAGGATCGATCTCTCTCTCTCTCTCTCTTTCTCACAGCACTCTCTCCCTATCTCTTTACCAACACTTACACACTTACACTCACACTTTCATACACACACACACACACCTATACACTATTATATACATATATATATACGTATACATATATATATTGATATATATACATATATATATATATAGATACACACACACACACACACACACACACCTATATACTATTATATACATATATATATATATCTATATATATATATATATATATATATATATATATATATATATATATATCTATATATATAGTAGTATTTATATAACTAAGTATTAGTATACATATATATATATACATATATCTATACATATATTAGTACTTATATAACTATGTATTAGTCTATATACATACATACATACATACATACATACATATATATATATATATACATACACATATATATATACATATATAACTACATATATATACCTATATATTTATAACCATATATATATATATATATATATATATATATATATATATATATATATATATATATATATATATATATATATACATATATATATATATTCACATTACTTACCATACGTGGTATCGCGGGAATATCTGCACCAGTTGCTGATATTCCCCGATACACACGTACGAAAAGCGTGTTCGCATTCATCTTCCACCAATCCACCTTACACGCAGCACTTCGTCTTGTTGGTTGCGTCTTTCTAGATGACGACCGACTCGACACCATGCTACACTCCATCTCCGCCTCCACCCCCACCCCTTTATACATATATAGTATATACATATATATATCTATACTATATTTACTTTATTTCTATTTCTCTTGCATGCCCATAAAAGGATAGAAAAATATATATAAAAGAGAAAAGATAATCTTTGACTTGCAAGTACTCCGTCTTGCGAATAGCAAGACCAGTTTTGGAACCCTGATTTGGCTCACAGCCAAGAACTTAATTTTGAGGGTGTGCCTCAAGGACCAAGATTATCAGAAAAAAAAAATATAAATAGAAAAACACCATAAACACAATAAACGAATGGAAGAGACTCGTTGTAGGAAAGGCGTAGAAACTTCACTTCTAATCCCACTTCCCTGAGTTTGACCTTGGGCCTAAAAGTGACCAAGATAAAATCAAGTAGGCCAGGTTAAAAATTTTGTAAAGAGATGGTTAGGTCTAATTTAGGTTAACCACTATACACACTTCAACGATAAAATCACTGTATTAACAACTTAACTGGGTCCGACCACCAGTACACGCCTTAAGTGGGAGGAGGATATGTATGAAAGTAGCTATACATGGGATGAAGAAAGGTGGCAACCCGAGGAAGAAGATGATCAGGTTGAATATCCACCTGAATTATATTGGAGTCAAAAGAAGGGAATAATGGCACCATTGGAAGACCTCGACCCTGATGATAGTATTTTCGTGACATTTGATGAAGTGGGTCAAAGTCAAGTTGTTAATCCCACCCTCCCTTCTGATCACGAGATGGAACTCAAGCCCACCCTTAGGGAACCTAACCCTAAAGAAATCTACCTATTTGAGGAGTCTGATGTTACCAGTGTAAACCATGTACCCCAGATAGAGTGCCCTAGGGGATCTGCTAAGATTTTAGATGATTCTAGACCTCAGGTGAATAATGAATTGTATGATGAGGAGAGGGATGAATTATATGAGGAACCTACATTCAAGATTTGCAGTGACATTAAGGGTGATTATGCCTTATTTGAAGAATTAGCCCCCGAGGATGTCACAAATTTGACCAAATTAGGTTTCCTTAGCATACCCATTGATGATATCTCTCCTCGTGATGAAATAATGGAAAATTTGGAAGCAACTTCTGAGATTAATGTGGATTCACATATATACTCCAGGGAGGATTTTAGTAAAGAACAAGAACCAGGGGATGAGATTGATAAGGTAATCCCTAAATCTATTACTTCCAACCTACCTTCATTTGATTCGGAGTCATCCTCTGATTCGCTTATGTCTGAAGGCGAAAATTTGACTCCATTTGCAAAAATGATCACTAATGAAGAGCAGGTAGATACTTGTGATATTACCAGAGATGTTAGGGACGCGATTGAAGAACTAGAAAGGTTGTTAGGTATGGACACTGAGCCGACTGGACCTACCTTAGATCTTATGGCCATTCTGCAACCTCGAAACTTAGACACCCTAGACAATCCCTAGCTTGAAGACATTCTCACTACTGTTTGGACCGAGGGGCTTAACAGATCAATATCTCTTATAATGGGGTACTGGGTATGGCTTGATGCTTTCTATGGTCAGTCCATCACCTTGGAGGTTTATTTCTGCACCATTCCATCCCCATTCCTTTTGAAGGATCCTTGTCGTCCTCCCCCTACCCCTTTGGAGGTTGTTATGCCAATTTATCCTTTAGAACCTCCTCTGGTGACCTGGGATGATTTCATTCCCATCCTAGTTGGGCGAGCATTTGCTATCGGGATTCATCATCAACTCGCCAGCATCCTAGGTTACCTATTTTCTAAGCCAGCATTACTTTGCTCATTTTTAGGGCCTATTTCTACAATCCTTGAACCTGATTTGCAGATTTCTTGGCTACTCGGCTACCAACAAAATAATGGTAGCCCATCTCTGACCCAAGTAATATCCTTCTATGCAATGGGGACATTGCAGATTTTAGGTATGGGGGGTGTACTTGGGGATATACATAGCATTTATACATAGTGCATTCATGCATTTAGTTAAAGCATTCTGCATTGCATACATTTGCAGCAAAAAAAAAAACACAAAAAAAAACATTTTGCATTGAGCTTAACTGGCTGGGCCCTACATTCTTAGGCAGACCAGAGCTTTAGGTTAAACTAAGTTGACTCTAGTTGTCTGAATTTAGAAGCTAAGTTGAGATACTAGTTTTAGAACCTTAGGGTCCTTTGTGGACTTAAAAACTTAAGTAGGAGTTAAGTTGTGGACCATTCCTCAAGAGGTTGAGGAAGGAAAGCTAGGGTTTGAGTTAAAGGTTGGGTACTACCTGATGTCTTTTTCTACCTTTTGGTTTACAAGTCCTCGTAACCTAAGCATCCACAATTCACACACACTTGGTCTTATGTAAATAGTGATCACCCTAATCCATTTCTTGAAGAAAATTGGGTTCTCTTAGTTTTGACTTAGGAGAAGCTTGAAAGCACAATTTGATTGGAAGAGTTCCTATCGCAGGAGAGGTGGAGTATATACTCACCTTGAGGATGCGATAATAACATGTCACCTCCTTAGTTCTTGTCTTTTAGGATATCCATCCTACTGGGGGCATGTAAGCGCATTGTGCGGTTCAAGTATCATGGGCGGCCCTATCTCAAAGTGTCGATTGCCACAGGCCTGAATTCGCATAAGAAATCCATGGGTGATACTATCTCGAAGTGTCAATTGCTAGGAGTTCTTGGGGTCGCTATGGGAGGTGCTATCTCGAAGCATCGAAAGCCAGGCACCCTTCGAGGTTCGGTGATGGGGACAATGAATCCAGCACAGACCGTGTTGATAGTTGATCCAAGGTTAGACTTAGAGGAATCAAACAAAAATATATATGTTACAAAAAAAAAATCCTTCTTACTCTCTTTCTAGGTTAGCAATCATACCAACCTCAAATAACTCAGACCAATGCACATGCACGGATGCTTTAATCGATGGGATTAATAGACCTTAGGGTAAAGTTAGAAATCAGGAAAACCTGTGCCCGCAACTTGTATTTAACCGACTGGGTCTATAACTTAGCAACTACTTGAGAACCTTAGGTCTAAAGTCGTAACATGTTTCTAAAGGAAGACCGATTGAGTTGGCTAGTTCACTTGGAGAGTTGAGTTATTGCTTGAATTTGCTAGGGACTAACAAAAGCTAGGCATGGAGGCATTGATTAGCCCATATTTGTGGGCTATTTAGGTATTTAAATGTCTAGACATTAAGTTAATTTTAACATGCATTTAGCATGCATTAGGATATAAATACATTAATTATAGATTTGTTGCATGCATCGCATTTTTATGTAAATTAGGTCTTAGCATGCATGGTTTTTAATTTAGTTTGCATTTAGTGGGAATTATACATATTACATGCAATTAGATATTTTATAAGGATTTATCTATAAATAAGCCAATGTTTATTATATTTCTCATCTTCTTTTTCGCAGGAACGGCTCTGCCTCTCCTCCTCCAGCCATACCTCCTTAATGACCGTGAGAAGCGGATATGCTCCCGCCTCTCCATTTCAAAACCATCGAGACAGCTACAAGAGAGGGGGAGCTACTACCATGCTCAAGAAGACACCGCCCCACTCCACCACCGTGTACTCCATTCCACCATCATGGTCTCCAAGACCGAGCTCCACCACATCGTGGGCCGGCGAGGTGACAGCTCGCCGCGCCAAATCGGTGGACTTGTGCCAACATCATGAACGTGTGTCCCCGATGGCCACGCTTCCATCACCATGCCTCACCAAAATCAACATCACCACCCTCACCGCCATCACCAACAACCACCACCACAGCCACCGCAACTCCACGCCCTGCATCTTCATCTCCCCAGTCAGTTAAGACGTCCAGGAAGTTTCCCGGACGTCTGAAGCTCGGCCCCATATCTTCTTCTTCTTTCTTCTTCTTCCTCTATTTCTCTTCACCTTAGAAACAAACCCAATGCCACGCCATCCCCACATGCAACAGCAGCCACCTCCAACTCCATGTAGTGCGCGACCATCCAGGTCACTACTCTACACACTCCACGTGCGGCTGCAGTGTGCACAAACCAGCAGCACGCCATCTCCGCACCTAAGTGCACTGAGAGCATGCCTCCACCACGCGTAGGCATGCAATGCCCTCAGCGCTGCGCTCCCTAGCCATTCAAGCAGCAACATGCGAGCAGCGCCCCTACGACCGTGGTCCCCTTCAGCTGCGTGCCCCCGCGCATCTGCACCCCCTACAACGCACTATCGCCGCACACCCAGCACCTGCTCGAGCCGCCTCCGCGCACACCGTGCGTGCCTCCTTGCTGCCATCCTCACCATCTTCATGCACCTCCACCACTCTTGCAGCACCACACTCCACGCGTGTGTTGTCCAACGCGTTCGCCCCCTCGCTAGGAGCCCATCATGCGCCACCTCCACCACGCCCGTCCACTCCCCTTGCAAGGAGCTTTCCTGCGCTCCATGCACAGCCAACAGCCACCGGAACCCACCTCCACCGTAGCTCCGTCCGGCCACCTCGGGGCACCTCGCACTTCACCACGATCGCCATGACGAATCCTATTTATCAAAGGGCGAAGTCAGTTTTGTAAAAGATAAATGATGCGTCATAGTATAGTTGAAATCGCCTTAAAAACAAATAAATTTTATTACTCGAATGTTAAGTCCAAGGTCGAACACAGGGAGCAAATGGAATTCATACACTAATCTCAATAGATGTAATTTGAACACATAAAATTACTCAAAACCTAATTCAGAATGTAAAGCATGAAGTTTTTTTTTTTTGAATCAGTGAGGATTGCTATCATAAACCGATAGCGATTCAGAGGGTATTGTATTGCATATCAAAAGAGTATTACAAAAAAGTTGCCCAACTATGTATGAGAGACCAACATTCCTTTACAACATTCTCACATCTCACCAGTCTCCCCTGAAACAGCTTATCATTCCGCGCCCTCCACACACACCACAGAATGGTAGCCATAGCCCCCAATGGTCGAACAGGGTTGATGAAGCTCTGCCACATAGCATCCCAAGGAGGGAGGGGTTCTAAGCACACCAACCTCCAAATTTTATCCGTGATCAAGCAAGAGGAGAATATGTGTGTTGCACTATCAGAGTGTAATCCACATAGGGGACAGGCATTCATATTAATCCCCATCCTTCTGTGCCTAAGATCGCCAGTGATCAACCCTTCCCGTCTGCAAAGCCACAAGAAAATCTGGACCTTCAGAGGAATTCTCAAAAGCCAAATCTTTCTGTCGATAAGATCCCATTCCACCTCATTATCAGACCTAATAATTTTTTCATATGCCTGCTTCACTGAGAAAAAACCCTGCCAGCAGTATGTGTCCTTCACATTTGTCATAAGATACAACTGTTGCAGATTCTCCATTAGTTTCTGCCTCTCCTCCCAAAGTCGAGTGCCTGGCCTGCATTGTTGTAGCCCTTCCAGCTGCAAGCAACCTTCAGCCTGGGACCACAGACTGCTAACTGTGGCATCTTTATCAGTAGTAGCATCATACACCCTCGGGAAGGTCTCTTTCAGCAGGCCCAATTCAGACCACCTCTCATTCCATAAGCTAAAACATCTACCATCACCAAACTTAGGCTGTAGCAGATGCCAGTAGCAGGTGATTGCAGAGATCACAGATCGCCAAAAGGGGGAAGGCCTCTTTAGCTAAAGCCTTTGCAGATAGCTATTGGATCCCCCATAGCTGTCCCTAATCAGATCATCCATCAGCCCCTCCTTGCAATTCAAAATTCTGATGGCCCATTTCAATAGTAGGGCCTCATAGAACTCTTTTAATGCTTTAATTCCCAACCCCCCACCCTCCTTTGGTCTGCAGATAGTGTTCCATCTGATGGGCTGCATGAACCTACCCTCGTGTCCTGCTCCTTTCCAGAAGAATCTCTTCCTCATAAGATCCAATCTCTTCCAGATGCATTTAGGGGCCTTAAATATGCTGAAGAAAAAGATTGGTATGGCAGTAATAACCGAGTTGAGTAAAATCAGTCTCCCACCCTTAAATAGGAATTTACTACTCCACCATTTTAGCTTTCTAGCCACCTTCTCGAACAGGACATTCCAATCTGATTTTTTCAGTTTTGTAGCCCTTAAAGGTAATCCAAGGCATCTCAGAGGCAATTTAGTATGGGGTGAGCCCAGTATACCCTCCAATTCCATCTGTTCCTGTTCAGTCATACCAAAACAGATCAAAACAGACTTGTCTTTGTTCAAACATAAACCTGAAATATCACCGAATATCTTCACCATTAATCCCAAAGCATGCGTCTCAAACTTGGACCCTTCCACGAAGAACACAGTGTCATCTGCATATTGTAAAATGGGGGCCAAATGTCTCCTGTTTGATAGCGAGTACCCTTTAATTATACCCACCTCTACCAAATTGCAAGCGTACCTTGCAAGTCCATCTACCGCAAGGTTAAAGACCAATGGGGCCAGGGGACACCTTCATCTAACCCCACGTTGCGGCTGGATCCAGTCTCCACATGGCTTCCCATTGATCAAAGGAGAAAATGAAGCAGTGGTGATACAGCGTTTCATCCACTGAATCCAAAGGGGGGGGAAACCTCTTCTTCTAAACACCTCCTAAAGATACGGCCAGGAAATCGAGACATAGGCTTTCTGGAAATCTACTTTCCACAGGAAGGCCTTGCATTTCCTTCGGGGCAAACCATTAACCATTTCCTGAGCCAAAATAAATGATTCCTGAAGTGATCTGTTGGGCAAGAAAGCAGCCTGTACTGGATGAATCAGGCCTTGTAGAACAATTCTTAGCTTGTTAGCCAAGACCTTGCTGATGATAAGATAGATGGAGTTTGAAAGGGCAATCGGCCTGAAATCTGAAAATTGTTCTTCTCCCATTGATTTAGGCAAGAAGAAGTGATATGACTTGTTAATCCTCTCGAAACCAGCATTACCCACCTCAAATTCTCTGACAACATCCATCACCTCCTTACACACCACACTCCACACCTCTTTCTAAAAGAAAACTTGTATTCATCCGGGCCTGGGGAGCCTTCCGCATTTAATTCTCTGATTGCTTGTAAGGTTTCTTGTTCTATAATTAGTGCAGTCAGTTGTTCGGCTTGTTCGCTTGTCACCCTGGGACCAATGTCTCCTACCATTCTCCATTTCCCTCTCCTAGTTGCCCGAGAAGCTGCCCTGAAATACTTGATGGCTTCAGATTTAATCTCCTGATTAGAGGAGACCCTATGTCCATCACAAAGAATAGAGGAAATGAAGCTAAACCGCCTCCGAGAGCTAGCTGCAAGGTGGAAGAATTTCATATTGGCATCCCCCTCCTTAAGACATAACTGCCTGGATCTTTCCCTCCAATCGATTTCCTGTTTAAGGTCTTCATCTAGTACCACATCTTGCCACATTCTCCTGTCAACCTTTTCATCTTCAGAGGGCCAGCGGCTTCCTTGGAGTCCAGCTCCTGGATTCTACTCAGAGCTTCCCTTCTCCTTTGTTCCCTCACTAAGGTAACAACAGATCCATATTCTTTTAAGATCGCACGCAATCCAGCCAGCTTAGTTGATAATCTAACAGTAGCAGACCCCTGTACCTTTTTAGCTCTCCACCAAGAACAGATCATCTGGTAGAAACCCGGTTCAGTTAGCCATGACCTTTTCAGTTTGAAATAGGTGTCAGCCAGAGTTTCTTCCCCACTGTCCCATACTAGGGGGGGTATGATCAGAGAAAGGTTGGCTCAACCCATTCACAGTCAACAAATGGAATCTGACAAGGATGCCCACATTCCCAAAAAATCTATCAAGCCTGGAAGCCAGCCCGTTTCCATTACGCCAAGTAAATTCCACGCCAGAGGACAGATATTAACTCAACTGCAGAGACTGAATCGTCATCTGAAATCCAATAGCCGAGCTACCTGTGTTGGCACTAGACCTATCAACCCCTGTTAACCCACAATTAAAATCTCCTCCCGTCAGCCACATTTCCCCCTGCACCAACTCAGCTACAGTGGACCATTCCTCCCACAACACCTGCCTGGCAGAAGCAGTACAAGGTCCATAGATCCCAGTAATCTAGATACACTCCTGCCCCTGTTAAATCTGAAACTTGCATGTTAGCATATGTCTGGCTTTGTGAACTTCCAAACATTGAGCCCACCTCTTCCTCCACCAGATTACAATGCCCCCCAACCTCCCATGCACATCAATCTGTACACATTCATTCATCCTTGTAGCTAACAAGTCAGACCAAAGTCTATTAGAATTACTCTCAATGTGTGTCTCTTGAATGAGCGCACAATCAATTCCCCATTCTCTCAAGTATCGCATCAGAGATGCCCTCCGGCATCTGTCACGCAACCCATGCACGTTCCAAGTGAGGATTCTCATCACTCCTCATTGGAACCCTCTCTCCTAAGGGTCTGGCAACTACACACTTGCATAACTTTGGCAACTTCATCTTCATCCATCAAAGAAATAGCCTTTAATTTTCTTTATCGAAGGTTGTATGGTGATCTCCCCTTATTGATTTTTGTGCATGATCTCCCTTCACATTCAGGATCTTCCTTCCCCTGCAAGACCTGTTTGCCCTTCAGAGATTCAAGCTGCGTATCAAGGTTCCCCTGCTCCTGATTCTCCCTCCCACATGACAGCACATCCCCTACCATCGTGGTCTACAGTCCTGCCAACTCTCCGCAGCCCAATTCCTCCATTTCTTTATTCTGAAGCATCCCCGTCTCCCCATCACACAAGTCCTTACACATCTCGGCAGCCATGGACTTATCGCCATGCACCATGTGCAGCTCCTGAGCAGTCGCTTCCTCATCAGCTGTAGGTTCAGACGACTTAAGCTGCTTTGCTACATCATCCCCCATCAGGAACTTCAGCCTTAGCATCCACGAGCTTCCACCACATCTCAAAATCAGACTATCAGGTATAGAGCCAGCGATGAAGACAACAACCCTCACACTTAGTAGACGCCCATTCCCCTCAAGCAGTCCGACGATCGCGTCTTCAGCCACAGATGCAAAGCCTGAGATCATTGACGACACAACCTCCTTTAACCTCAGGTGCAGAGGGAGTCCCTCAATCTCAAGAGTTCCAGACCTAATTCCCACTCTCTGTGGTGACCTCTCCGATAGGGCTCCATCAAAAGGAGAAACCAGCCTCCAGGTCACCACGACGCCGTCGTTACACGATGTATGGAATCGCAATTTCTCAACATCCCCCGCACCCAAACCAAAGAGCACAAAACGTGTACTTGACATAAAGGAGATCTGCCAGGAATCAGTCGAGAGGGACAGAGAGGTTACCAGGGCGTGAACATTCTCCGCCATCGGTCCTCCAGTCATAATCTCCCCAGCCAGAGCTTCACGCAAGGCCATCTCTGCAGCCTTAATGCTCGCCGTCAAAGGAACCTCCACATCTGCCATAAGCCCTCCCGAGTTGCACATAAGTGGGGGCGGAGGCGGCGTCCGCCCAGCCCTAAAATTCAAATTTCCAGAGAGCGGGAAACGACAATGACTCATCTGCCCCCCCAAACCCCTACACGAATCCCTTTTGTGTACGAAGCCCCCACACCCCAGACACACCACAGGGGATCGACAGGTGGCCGCCAAGTGTCCCCGTCGTCGGCACCAGAAGCAAACAGTTTTGCCAGTCAAGTTTGTTCCTCTTCTCTTAAACCACCTCACCTCCATCCCCCTTTGGCCGTATGCATCAGAGTTCCCCCATTCCATCCTCCTGCGTCCTTTCGACCTCCAAGTATGCCACCCCTCACCCTCCCTATTCCCACCAGCCGTCGCACCTAAACCGCCGGCCGTCGGGATCAACATTCTTTCTCCAAGAAATCCCCTCCCTGGATAAGAAATCCGTCCACCTAAGATCGACCAAAATGTAAAGCAAAAGAGAGAATTTGAGCATCTGATTATAGAATCAGACATCTTAAAAAGGTATGCTTCTTCTCTTTCTCTTCTTTTTTTCTTTGGTTCTTCTTTCCTTCTCTGGCTCTCTTTCTCTTCTTTCTACCTTCCCCTTCTTGGCTTCTCTTCTTTCTCTGGCTCTTCTTTCTTCCTTCTTTTCTGCCTTTAGCTTTCTCTGTCCTTAGCTTCTTTCTTTCTCTGACTTCTCCCTCAGCTTCCTCTTTCTCCTTCAGCCGTGCCTTCCATAGCTTCCTCTACGATCTTCTTCCTTTCCTTCTGCCTTCTCTGCTATAGTGCCTTCTCCTTCCTTCCTTAGCTTCTGATCTTTCCTGCCTTCTCCTTCCTTCTTCTCTCCTTTAGCTTCCTCAACTTCCTCCTTCAACCCTTTGTTTTTCCTTCTTCTCTGTGGCTGCACCTAAGGCTTCCTCTTCCTTCTTCCTCTCCCTACACACAAGTGCAAAACCTACCCCTACTCACCCCCGTGAATTCTCTCTCTCTCTTTCTCTCTTGGGCTCGCTCTCCCAGAGCCAATCTCAGTTATTCGGGTCGGGCAAGTGCACCCAGGTCCAGGCACACCGGCATGGGTGATGTGCGAGGAGTGCAGGGTAAATGGGTCAAGCAAGCCAGGTCCGTGTAGTGTGGATCGCGAACGAGGTGGGTATGTGGGCGAGGGGACCTCACCCCGTGTTCGGAGGCGAAGAGCCTCTGACACAAAAACAACTTATACCACACTCTGCACTCTAAACTTTCCAAGGTGGGACTAAAAGTCCCACCCACTTCTCTTGCGCCCGCAGGAGGATGCTTTACTCAATTGCCGCGGCTACAGTGCCCTCTCAAAGACAATAACTGGCTGAAAGTGTGCGCGAGGTGACTCCGCATTGCCTGGACCAGGGAACTTGGAGCACGACAGCCTGGAGCGAAGGTTGCTTGCTTCTTCGAGCCGACGCTAATGGCGGCGGAAGTCTATTCCTGCTATCAAGTAACACAGCCTTGTGGCCTCATTAAACCACACAGGAAGCTTCGCCATGGCACGGCGAAGGTGTTGCGGTAGGTGACTGGGCACGGGGCGGCCTAGGCATGCGTGCCTAGGTCGATCTATGGCCGTGGTGATGGGTGTGGTCGGGGGGAGTGAACAGAGGTTGTGGCGATCGATGGAGATGGGGATAATGATCAGTGGAAGGTGGCGGTGCTTCTGAGGGGTCTGGCGAGGTGGATGGGTGTGTGGAGGTGACAGAGATACCTCGCCGGTGGCCTGCCGGTGGTGGAGAAGATGGTGGTGGTCTGCAGTGGTCGAGGGTCAGTTTAGGAAATAAAGAGGGGGAAAATGAAGAGAGGAGAGAGAGGAAGAGATTTAACCTTGTTTAAGGACGAAGGGAGGTGAGATGGCAGCTAGCGCGTATCTGCCGCCACTGGAGACGAAGGTCCAGTAGAGGGGTGATCACAACGACGAGGGGGTATTTGGCACGTGTGCAAGTATGGCGCGACATGGAGGAAGGAGGAGGAGGAGAAGACTCTACCACTGGTATTGTGGCAGAGCGACAAGAAGAGGGAGGAGATGTTGCCAGAGCTCGCTGGATGCTTGGCCGGAGGAGAAGAGATGAATTGGAGGGTGGTTCCTGGCCAAGCCAAGCTAAGAATGGACGGTCGAGGCTGGGACTTCTTTTATAGTCACAGGCAGAGGGCTTTGTGCTTGGAAAGAAAGCTTCCAAGCATAGGTTTCCTCGCCGGAATAGGAAAGTCAAGAGATACCTATATCTCTCATGCGTTTGCACAAGAGATTGGGTTTGAATCAAAGTGCATGATGGGGTTCACATGATCGGGAATTCCTTAGAGAATCTCCCTTTCAAATCTGAGAGGGATTCTCTAAGGAAACAAGGAGATCTCCCTCTTGAATCCTTGCCGGAGTAGGATTCCTCCCCTGTAATGGCAGAGGGACCTAATTGAAAAGAGTGGCGAGGAAGATAGGGGGATCTCTGCAAGGTTTTCGAAAGTTAAGGGCATAAAAGTAATTGGGTTGGACTGTTTTGCAAAGTAGGTCAAGGTGAACTCCCCTTAGGTCTAAATTTTGGTACAAACCTAATTTGGACCTAAGGAATCTAATGGTGAAGTTATATTTTAGTTTTGACCATGTTTGATTGGATATTTTACACAAAAACCCAATTTAGGGCAAATAATTAGCTAGGACCCCTATTTAGGGCAAAATGGGTTCCAAAGGCCAAACTGAAGGTTATAAACCCTAGGAGATATTTTTCCATGAATTTTAGAGGGTTTATTTTATTTTTATCCTGACCCGAACCTTGTTAAATTAAGTGGGTTTATTTTAGGGTTACAGGATGTCATTTAATTCTTAGATCTCACATTAACCCTTTTTTGATTGAACCGTCCCACTTTTCATCTTGTTAAGACCAATTGATCCATGTTTAACTCCTGAGAAATCCTGTTGTTGTACTGCAATGGTAAAATTACAGTTTTATCCTTTGTTTCTTGCTTTTCTTTCAACCTAGTTATTCTCTGAGTTAGGCCCTTCACTTAGTTATGTAGGAGCTTTTATTCTCTTTTCTAGGTCAAAATGAGCTAGTTAGGGCTCATGATGGTATTCCCATCAGAGCCCTCGGTCTAGAGATCCTCCTCCGAGCTTCACACCTTCGACCATTCCTCGCGCATGATCACGGGGAAGAAATCCTATATTTTTGCACAGTGAACCTTGCATTGGTTATTACCATCATATGCCATTGCCACTTCATTTTTTTGATTTCGTTATTATGGTGATTTTATGAGAACCCCCTTCATTGTTTACCTTATTAAGCAAATCAATTTCTTAACCATAATCTAAGTGGGTTTTCATTCAATACTTGGAAGTATTTTGCTATAAGAGAAGCCTAATTCGTATTTACATTTAAGTGTCATTGTGAGGATTTTATTCTTATTTTATTATGGTACACATTACATTGAACCCCCTCCTATTTGGCTTAAATGCAATTTCAACTTACACTTTTATTTAAACTCATATCTACATGATTTTCGACATAATTTCTTAAGGAAATCATTCGTGAACAATAATTTTTAATTATCACGAGTTTGTAATAGCCATTGTCTCCCTGTGGACATGACCCACTCCTCCTTGAGTGGTTAATTTTTATTGTTTTGATTTGCGACTTTCCACCACTTGCATACTACAACACAACATTCTATATGAGAAAAAACGAAAGCGAAAATCGACACATCAGCAGTGTCTTTGTGGTGTAGGGGGTATGTGGTGGCCTGACGGAGTCGAGGAGGATGTGCGGATGATGGGTTGTCTGGTGGGAGTTTTGAGTGGGTGGAATGTGAAATAGGAAGAGGGGTTTTGATCGTCGAGGTGTGGCGGAGGTTTTAGGGGTGGTCGCATGGAGTTTGGTACGATGTGGAGTGCAGAAGGCCTCGCTAGAGGCGTGGCCGGAGCAGAGGAAGATGAAGGGAGAACAAGTGGTTGGTCGATCAAAATAGGGAGAGAAAGAGATATGGAGATTCAAGAGAAGAAGAGGGAGAGGTTAAGACCTAAATTACTGGATGAAAGGGCAAGACAGAGGCGTCGGCTTCGATTGGCCAGTGTCGGAGATGGTGAAGCCTCCGGTGAAGGAAGCAACGACGATGAGGGGGTCTAGGAGCTCCTGCTGTGGCTGGTGAGGAGTGGAGGAAGGCAAGGAAGATTGATCCCACTGCCTATGGTATGTGGCAGCGGGCAAGGAAGACAGGGAAGAAGATGTCACCAGAGCTATGGTGAAGATGGCCGAAGGGAGGGATTTTTTGAAGAGATGTGGCCAAACCGAGCTAAAGAGCACAGAATTGCAAAGGGGGACCTTTTATAGAGCTCAGGGCAAGCATTAGGCAAGGAAACAAGCTCGAGGAGCTTGAAATTTTAGAGAAGAAGATCCCTAATCTTGAGGAGTTTGCACGAGCTCTATGGATCAAATAAAGGTCCTAGATGTGATTTAAATGATCAGGGACTTCCTCAAGATCATCCCTTCCAATTTTGGAAGGAATTGGTCGAGAAATCAGGGAGAAATCCCAGATTGAAGGTCACTGATTTGGGTTCACACTGCTAATGGAGGCAAGGGGCTTTTCGTGATGAAGGAAACAAACTTGGGGGTCTAAACGCAAGGAATTTCAAAAGTTATGGGCTTAAATGTGAAGAATAGAGTTTTAGGGGATTAGATTGCAAACTAGGTCAAGATGGACTCTGATTGGACCCAAATTTTGGTACCAACCTAATTTGGATCCAAGAAATCTAATGGTGAAGTTGAATTTCAGTTTTAACCAAGTTTGACTGGACAATTTACACCGAAACCCAAATTAGGGCAGAAATCTATCTGTGACTCTATTTAAGGTCAAAATAGATTCAAATGATCAAATCAAGGATACCAAACCTCAAGAAATATTTTAATATGAATTTTATATGGTTTAGAAGAATTTTATTCTAATCAAAACCTCTGTAATTTAAGCGGGTCTAAAATTAAGTTTTTAAGTGCTATTGTGATTCTCGAAACACGTGCAACCACGTTTCTACCTGTGTGGACCCACTCATTGAACTTTAATGCTCATTTGACCTTAAATTAACTCCTGGAAAACCCCGTGGTTACTCTGCTTTCATGATGTGATGTTAAAACTACATAATTAATCATGTTTTAATGTTTTCTTCTCATAATGGATTTGCACGAAATTATGGCTCTCAGGCAACTATATAGGAGCATTTGTCACTTGATTATAACTAATTAAAGATAATTATGCCTCATGATGGTATTACCATCAATTACTAAATGTGACAGTGTACTTAATACATTAAAATTAGTCACTAATGTTTGTACCAAAATAATCATGATCACTAAATTATATCCCAATTAACATGCCAGTACCATGAGTACCAGCACCAACAGCAATGACCAAGTACCAGTACTGGTCCTTCTGTACCGGTACCTTAGTGATGCGTATCTGTACTGATCTTATGTACCAATACTACATCAATACTGGACCGATCCTGGAACCATTATTATCCGTGACCATTACCGATCCTGGACCGATCCATGACCAATATCTCACATGTACCAATACTCATGATGAGTATCCGTACACCATTGATATTCGACCGATCTTGGGTTTGACTAGCATCCCTCATGTATCAATAATCATGACGAGTACCAGTACTCCTTCAATACTGGCAGCACTTTTATGCCGGACAAGTATCCCAGATATATCGATACTCATGATGAGTACCGGCACTCAATTAATACTGACGATGCTCCGGGAAGTGCTCGATGGGTACCCGTGCCCAGCCAATATCAATACTTATCATGAGTACCAGTACCAGACCAGTTATGACTTGATTCCAGGGTGGCGATCTAAAATCGAGATTTGGGGAAAAAATCCCAAATCATGATTCCGATAAAAAAAATCAATTCTATGATCATATATGGGATATAGACAATCATGAAAATTGAAATACAAACATTAGTTTCATTGATTCATAAAGATGGGAGTGAATCAATCCAAAAAACTAAATAAAGAAAAATCTCCCAAAACCAAATGGAAAAATTACTTTTTCTTCAAAATCGAATCATTAAGGTAATGATATGACCAATAAAAAAGCTATGATACCACTTGATCGAATTTAATCCGAATAAAAATCAAAATCAAATGATTTTCTATAATCCCAAGAATAATCTATTCCCCATACTATCAACCAAAATGAAAATTGAAAAGAAAACGATAGAGGGATACATGAATCCATCGTAGTGAAAGCATTGAGGAGATCACGGAAATCCTTTAAAGTCGTGGGCTTGCTTCTCCAACGAGAGGCAGTGGCAATGGTACTTCTAGAGGGTTCAGAGGGCGAGAGCGAAAGAGAACTGAATAGGAGCGTACACTTTGGATTCTGTCATGGGATCTATTTATAAATTTTCTGCGATGGGATGCAGAAAATCGAATGCCCACTTCACCCTCTGTAACGACCCGATTCCCGAGTCCCTACGAGACACGAGAACCGGACCGACTCGACTAATCCCAAGACCCAGTCGTCCAACGAGGAAGTAACCAAAAGACAGTAAAATAAACCACATTCAGCATGAATATAACTAACAGTAAGAAAGTACAGCAGTAAGGAAAGAAACTACTACAGTAGGCACCACCACAACAGTAAAACAACATTTATCATATAACAAAACTGCAGGTAAGAAGGTACAGCGGAAACAGAAACTACTCACTAGAACAGAAACAAAAAGGGGTACAAAGCTGTGGTAACTCTACTGGACCCTACTCGGCCCAGCGTCCTCTGCAGCCGCCGACCCTGGCTGCTCAACACCTGGTCCTGAAAAAGGTAACGAGTGTAACACGTCAGCAAAACGCTGAGTAAAGTGGCAAACTAACTAAAGGCAACAGTAGAGTGTACAGTAGCTGTTATGTTCTATTACTTCCTTTATTTACATCTTTCAATTTTTTTCTCACTATTTCATTTACTTCTCAGATCCTTTACTTGATCTCGAATGTCCTCGTGGGACGATCTTGATTGCAGTCTTTTCCAAAAGTAGAAGTAGCACGTGGTGCTCTCCTGGCCGGGAGAGTCCCCCGTGGTGATCCTACCCTCAGTCAACCACCCCAAGGTCACTGACAGACGTAACGGTGACTACGGCACGCGCGATAAACGCACAGGTAGCTAGCCCGCACTGGCACGCGGTCAGTCGTTTCCGTTAACGGGTGCGCCCAAAGCACAGCACGGAACCAGGGCAGAGCCCTCTCAGTAACAGGGGTCCAACCCCTCCACAGTAACCAAACCGGGGCCTTGCCCCTCCACAGTCCGCGCACCCTCGCCTGACTACCCTGGTTTGCCCTAGTGGGCCTAACAAGTCGGTGAAGGAGGCTAGCAGAACCCCGGGGCCCGTGGGGTAGCTAGTACTCTCCTAACACTACTAGCTCTCCTCGGTACTACGTACACGAGGGCCAACAAGTCGGTACAGAGCGGCCAAGCCTAACCCCGGGTCCCTGGGGCGGCTGGCCCCACTCTGGACTAAACAGGTACAGGTACTTCCCTTGGTACTGCGTACCCAAGAGACAGTACAACTACATCTCAGTTCCATTCCCTTTTCCTTTCCAGGAGTTCCACTCCTAATTCCCCGTAGGGTTCCAGCTCTTTATCTCAGAACATCATATGTTTCACTTTCCAGATTCACGTTCTCAAATTCCATGATCTCAAACATGTTTCTTTGTTCATAACAGGCAGTTGTTAATTAAATTCACAGGCAGCTTTATATATTCCTTTCAATTTTTTTTCCAAGACTGCAGTAATATACATTCCACTAGTTTTTCCATCCTAGGATTCATGCCATATCCTAGGATCTATCATACAATCTAGTTTTCCGACCCTAGGATTCATGCAACACCTAGGAGCTATCATTCCATATATTTCTCATTCCTAGGATTCATGCAATGCCCTAGGTTCTAGTTACGGTTCCATACTTTAACAGATTTTATTAATACTTAAAGCCACTCTACCAGGTACAACGGGAGTAATGGGGGCGTGATCGGGAATCCCGCGCGCCTCCGCGACTCTCAAGACTGCAACCGAACGAGGTCCTATCACAAGGATCAAACACAAGGAGTGTCTCAAAACAGTGTATAGCTACTGTAGGCGGGTAGAGGAATTAATTCTGAAACGAACGCAACTCGAATCACGGAAAACGGAGCCCAAACGGGCCCTAAACGGGTCGAGAAAGACAATACTGTGCAAAATCAGACGTCTGAAACTCTTTCCAGACGTCTTAAACGGTGGATCAGAGAATTACCTGTTCGGCTTGGTTCCCCGGACGTCCAGAAGTCTGTGGGGACGTCTGACTAGATCCAAGACGTCCGATGGTCACTCCGGACGTCTGGAGGTCACTCCCGCCGTCTGGTACAACTTCCAGACGTCTGATTCGCAAAGGATGACGAATCAGAACACCTGCGCACAGCCAACCCCCCTCCCTCAGTACGGTCAGTCGACAAAAAGAAGAAGAAAGCGGAAACTCACCTTTCAGACGTCTGTATGATCTCACAGACGTCGACCTTGCCGTCTGGATATCAATCCAGACGTCTGATTCTGGAAATTTTTCCAGAATCAGAACCTTGCTCGGCCTCCGCTCGCGACGTCGCCCGCGTCGCACCTCGCGCGTCCGCTGCTCCGCCCGCAGCAGGTCCCTCTCCGCGACGCTCTGCGCCCCCCTGCGCCCTCCGCCGGCCGGCCAAGCCGCTCCCGGCGAGCTCGCCCTCACGGCAGAGCCCCGCCCTCGCACGCCGCAGCTCCTCCCCGCCTACTGCGGCTGCCGCTGCCGCTGCGCCCTCGCGTCCGCTCGCTCTCGCGCACAGGCAGGAGAAGAAGGAGGAAGATGGTGGAGACGGGAGGGGAGGCGCGCCCCCCTTTTAACGCCGCGCGGAGAGGAGAGAGAAGGCGGTCGCAGTCGCCTGCAGCCGCAGAGAAAGAGGCAGGATCGCAGGTCTGCGCGCACAGGCGCGCAGACGAATATCCCGTGCGAGCATAACTGTTCGCCAGACGTCTGTAAACTATCCCGGACGTCTGGTCAGACGTCTGGATGTGATCCCAGACGTCTTGACAAACGTCTGGGCCACCTCCCAGACGTCTTAAAAGACGTCTGGGGCACGCGCTCGTTACAATATAACAAACTCAAAGGAAGTTTCGTCCCCGAAACTTGCGCCAACTAGGGTGCGGGAAAAAGATGTCCAAATAACCATAACAAACTCAAAGAGGACCGAAGCCGGTCCGAAAAGACGTACCCGCGAAAAGCTCCGGGTACCGCTCCCGCATTGCCGCCTCAGGCTCCCAGGTAGCCTCCTCGTACCGCTGGCTCCTCCACAAAACCTTTACCAGGGGTACTTGCTTTCGTCTCAACCTGCGGACGGCTCGGTCTAGGATCTGCACTGGCCGCTCGGGGTAGGTCAGGTCGTCGCTCACCTCGACGCTCTCGTGACTCAGTACGTGGCTGGGATCGGCTATGTACTTCCTGAGGTTGGACACGTGGAACACGTCGTGCACACCAGAAAGCTGCGGGGGAAGGCCAAGTCTGTAAGCAACGGGTCCAACCCGCTCCAGGACCTCAAAGGGCCCCACGAACCTCGGCGCGAGCTTCCCTCTCACCCCAAACCGCTGTAAGCCCTTCATGGGCGAAACACGAAGAAAGACGTGGTCCCCAACCTCGAACTGCACCTCTCTGCGTCTGCGATCTGCGTAGCTCTTCTGTCTGCTCCTGACAGTGCGGAGTCGTCTATGGATCTGCTCAACTACCTCCTGACTCTGCCGGATCAACCTGGGGCCAACCTCCCACTTGGTCCCCACCTCAACCCAACCCAAGGGTGCCGTGCACTTCCGTCCGTACAGAGCCTCGTAGGGAGCCATGCCGATGCTCGAGTGATAACTGTTGTTGTATGCAAACTCCGCCAGGGGCAGGTGCTCCTCCCAAGAGCCCCTCCAGTCTAGTACACAGGCACGCAAAAGGTCCTCAAGTGTCTGTATCGTGCGTTCCGACTGTCCGTCCGTCTGGGGGTGGTAAGCCGTGCTAAACCTCAACCTCGTCCCCAAAGCCTGCTGAAACTCAGCCCAAAACTGGGACGTAAAGCGGGTATCTCGGTCGGATACGATCTCCCGCGGAACTCCGTGTAGTCGCACCACATCACGGATATACCTCTCTGCCAACTGTGCTGGTCCCAAAGTGACTCGGATCGGCAAGAATCGTGCCGTCTTCGTCAATCTATCCACTATTACCCAGACTGCGTCGTGTCCTCGCTGGGTAACAGGTAAGCCCACCACCAAGTCCATGGTGATGCTCTCCCACTTCCACTCTGGCACTGGAAGCGGCTGAAGCGGCCCTGCAGGCCTCTGATGCTCGGCTTTCACCTGCTGGCACACTAAGCACTGCTGCACGAACTCACCCACATCCCGCTTCATCCCTCTCCACCAGAATTCGCGTCTCAAGTCATGGTACATTTTCATGTTTCCGGGATGTATGGTGAATCTGGAACCGTGTGCCTCAGTCAGGAGCTCTCTCAACAGCTCCTCGTCTCTGGGGACGCACAGCCGTCCCCTCAAGCGTAACACCTGGTCTGTGAAAGAGAAGTCCCCTGGGTCCCCTGACAGTACTCTGTCGCGCAAAGACTGCAAGTACGGATCGGCCATCTGTCCCGTGATGATGCGGTCTATCAACTCTGGTCTGGTCTGCCGTGTCACCGTCACTGCCCCACAGTACCCTCGTAACTCTAGAGGTCGCCAACTGCCCACCTCCTCCAAAAGGCTCCAACTCTGTAACTGTAGACTGGCCAAGCGTGCGGGCGCCTTACGGCTCAAGGCGTCAGCCACCACATTGGCCTTTCCCGGGTGGTAGGAGATGCTGCAGTCGTAGTCCTTCAGGAGCTCCAACCAACGTCTCTGTCTCATGTTGAGCTCCTTCTGGTCAAAAAGATATCTGAGGCTCTTGTGATCTGTAAAAATCTCGAAGGTCTCACCGTACAAGTAGTGCCTCCATGTCTTCAGCGCGAAGACAACAGCTGCCAACTCTAGATCGTGGGTAGGGTAGGTATGCTCATGGGGCTTCAGTTGCCGCGAAGCGTAAGCGACCACGTGACCCCTCTGCATGAGCACACCTCCTAACCCCTGCAAGGAAGCGTCCGTGTACACAACGAACCCGCCACTACTGTCAGGGATGGTGAGCACGGGAGCCGAGGTCAACCTCTCCTTCAGCTCCAGAAAACACGCCTCACAGGCGTCTGTCCAAGCGAAAGGCACATCCTTCCGAGTCAACTGTGTCATAGGGCGTGCAATCTACGAAAACCCTCTGATGAACCGTCTGTAGTAACCTGCCAGTCCCAGGAAACTGTGAATCTCAGTGACTGAACGCGGTCTCTCCCACCTGAGCACTGCCTCGACCTTGGCGGGATCCACCGCCAGGCCGTCTCCAGAGATCACATGACCCAAAAAGGTCACCTCCCTCAACCAGAACTCGCACTTGCTGTATTTGGCGTACAACCTGCGTCGTCTCAGAGTGTCCAGAACCATCCGCAAGTGCTGTCCGTGCTGCGTCCGATCTCTAGAATAGATGAGTACATCATCTATGAAAACCACCACAAACTGGTCCAAGTACGGTCTGAACACCCGGTTCATCAGGTCCATGAAAGCAGCGGGGGCATTGGTCAGCCCAAACGGCATGACCAAAAACTCGTAGTGTCCGTACCGGGTGCGGAAAGCTGTCTTGGAGACGTCGGTCTCCCTGATCCTCAACTGGTGGTATCCAGACCTCAAGTCGATCTTGGAAAACACCGTGGCGCCCCGCAACTGGTCAAACAAATCGTCAATCCTCGGCAGCGGATATCTGTTCTTGATGGTGACCCTATTCAGCTGTCGGTAGTCCACACAAAGGCGTAGGGTCCCATCCTTCTTCTTCACAAACAGTACCGGGGCTCCCCAAGGAGACGCACTGGGCCTCACGAAACCCTTCTCCAAAAGGTCCTGCAACTGAGACTTGAGCTCTCGCAGCTCAAGCGGTTCCATCCTGTATGGCGCGGTGGAGATGGGGTTGGTCCCTGGTACTAGTGAGATCTCAAACTCGATCTCACGCTCGGGCGGTAGTCCTGGTAACTCGTCTGGAAACACGTCGGGGTACTCTCTGACCACCGGGATGCTCTGGAAGTCTGCCACGGGGCTGTGCTCTGCCACCACACAAGCTAAGAAGCCCTCACACCCCTGGCTCAAAAGTCTCGCCGCCCGAAGTGCCGAAATGCACCTGAAACCTCCATCCACTGGCTGCCCGTGAAACTCGAAGGAAGGCAACTCCGGAATGGAGAAGACAATCTTCCTCTCAAAGCAGTCTACCAAGGCATGGTAAGCGGACAGCCAATCCATCCCCAGAATCACTCCAAAGTCCTCCATCTGTATCATAATCAGGTCAGCTGGCAGGCTGTGTCCCCCGATGCTGACCCCGCAACCCGTGTACACCTCCTCAGCTACAAACAGCTGACCACTCGGACCTCTGATTACGAACGGATTCTCTAACAATGTATAATCCTGGTCCAAACTAACTGCGAAACTGGCTGCGACAAACGAGTGCGTAGCGCCGGAATCGAAAAGCGTGTAAACGAGTCTGCCAGAAACTGAAACCATACCTGCTACCACGGATCCCGAAGCTCTGGCGTCCCTGTGTGTTAGGGCGTTGATACGCCCCTCAGCTCTAGGTGCGGACGAAGCAGCCACACTCTGCGTCGGACGGGTAGGTGCTGGCCGGTACCCTCCTCGCGACTGCGGTCCTCCTCCTCGCGCCTGGAAACCGCGGCCTCCTGCGCGCCCTCCAGTGCTCTGCGCGGGAAGTATCTGCTGACCTCCTGCCCTAGATGGGCAGTCCCTCCTGACGTGGCCCGGCTGGCCACACTGGTAGCAGAGGGGAACCCGACTCCCGCCCTCAGTGAGTCCCTGCTGTCGGCTAGGCGGGGGTCCGGTGCTGGCGACTGGCCCCTGTCGAGGGCCCCCAAAGGCCACTGATGGCCCTGCACAACGTGACGGCTCTCCTGCGGATGTCACGTGTCTCCGTTCTCGCCGGCCCTGTGAGAAGTCTGGCTGAAAGGGCCTCTTCCGCCCGCCGTCGGTCTCTCGCGCGGACGGGTTGGTCTCCTCGTAAGTCATAACTGCCTCTACCACCCTCGAAAACGTCGGCAGCTTCAGGGGTTTGACATACCCCCGGATCGCAGGCCGGAGCCCCTCGGTGAACCTCCAAAGGCGCTCCTCCTCAGTGGCTACCGCTGTCGCTGCAAAGCGGGACAGCTCCAAGAAACGCATGCGGTACGCGCTCACGGTCATCGTCCCTTGGCGGAGAGTGTGGAACTCCCGCCTCCTCTGGTCCTGCCACGTCTGGGGAAAGTACTGCTCGTAAAAGAGGGTGACGAACTGGTCCCACGTCGGCTCGTCCCTCTCCTGTCCCCGGACCGCCCTCCACCACCGGTGTGCCGCACTCTCCAGCTGGTACGTGGCAAAGGCCACGCGGCACTCCACCGGGGGGGGAAGGGTGTCGAAGATCTTCTCCAGCTGCTCAAGCCAGTCCTCTGCCTCGGTCGGGTCCTCATCCCCCTTGAAGGAGGGGGGCTTCAGCTTCCGGAACTGTCCGAAAAGCTCGAAGTGGTGCTGTAGGGGAGGTTCTGGTGCACCTCCAGGCGAAGGTGCCTCGTGTACAGAAGTGTCGGAGGAAGGTGGGGGCGGCAGGGGCCCATCCCCTCCCTCGTGTCCAGCGCCGCGTCCGTCGCGTGGTCCCACAGAGGACTCCCCCTCTGCAACCCCAGGAGGAGGTGCTCGGGGCGGTGGGTGGAGCTCCTCTCGTACAATATCCCGTATCAGTCTGGCGAGGTCCTGGGCCTGGATGCCAGGGAGTGGTGGCTGGTCCACCGAGACGTCAACGACAGCACGTCCACCTCGCCGACCTCGCCCTCGGCCGCGCCCGCGGCCAGTCTCGCCAGTCCCACGACGAGGCATCTCCTGCAAGGAGACGCGAAACAAAACGGAAACGTCAAAACAGACGGTACCTAACAACACTTCTAAGAGCTCATGTCAAGAGATATGTTGTGGTGGCTACTCTAGCTATAAACATGTGAATTGGTTATTTTCCAGTCAGTTGATTCACTTCTCGGGACGACCTTGCTCTGATACCATCTTGTAACGACCCGATTCCCGAGTCCCTACGAGACACGAGAACCGGACCGACTCGACTAATCCCAAGACCCAGTCGTCCAACGAGGAAGTAACCAAAAGACAGTAAAATAAACCACATTCAGCATGAATATAACTAACAGTAAGAAAGTACAGCAGTAAGGAAAGAAACTACTACAGTAGGCACCACCACAACAGTAAAACAACATTTATCATATAACAAAACTGCAGGTAAGAAGGTACAGCGGAAACAGAAACTACTCACTAGAACAGAAACAAAAAGAGGTACAAAGCTGTGGTAACTCTACTGGACCCTACTCGGCCCAGCGTCCTCTGCAGCCGCCGACCCTGGCTGCTCAACACCTGGTCCTGAAAAAGGTAACGAGTGTAACACGTCAGCAAAACGCTGAGTAGAGTGGCAAACTAACTAAAGGCAACAGTAGAGTGTACAGTAGCTGTTATGTTCTATTACTTCCTTTATTTACATCTTTCAATTTTTTTCTCACTATTTCATTTACTTCTCAGATCCTTTACTTGATCTCGAATGTCCTCGTGGGACGATCTTGATTGCAGTCTTTTCCAAAAGTAGAAGTAGCACGTGGTGCTCTCCTGGCCGGGAGAGTCCCCCGTGGTGATCCTACCCTCAGTCAACCACCCCAAGGTCACTGACAGACGTAACGGTGACTACGGCACGCGCGATAAACGCACAGGTAGCTAGCCCGCACTGGCACGCGGTCAGTCGTTTCCGTTAACGGGTGCGCCCAAAGCACAGCACGGAACCAGGGCAGAGCCCTCTCAGTAACAGGGGTCCAACCCCTCCACAGTAACCAAACCGGGGCCTTGCCCCTCCACAGTCCGCGCACCCTCGCTTGACTACCCTGGTTTGCCCTAGTGGGCCTAACAAGTCGATGAAGGAGGCTAGCAGAACCCCGGGGCCCGTGGGGTAGCTAGTACTCTCCTAACACTACTAGCTCTCCTCGGTACTACGTACACGAGGGCCAACAAGTCGGTACAGAGCGGCCAAGCCTAACCCCGGGTCCCTGGGGCGGCTGGCCCCACTCTGGACTAAACAGGTACAGGTACTTCCCTTGGTACTGCGTACCCAAGAGACAGTACAACTACATCTCAGTTCCATTCCCTTTTCCTTTCCAGGAGTTCCACTCCTAATTCCCCGTAGGGTTCCAGCTCTTTATCTCAGAACATCATATGTTTCACTTTCCAGATTCACGTTCTCAAATTCCATGATCTCAAACATGTTTCTTTGTTCATAACAGGCAGTTGTTAATTAAATTCACAGGCAGCTTTATATATTCCTTTCCATTTTTTTTCCAAGACTGCAGTAATATACATTCCACTAGTTTTTCCATCCTAGGATTCATGCCATATCCTAGGATCTATCATACAATCTAGTTTTCCGGCCCTAGGATTCATGCAACACCTAGGAGCTATCATTCCATATATTTCTCATTCCTAGGATTCATGCAATGCCCTAGGTTCTAGCTATGGTTCCATACTTTAACAGATTTTATTAATACTTAAAGCCACTCTACCAGGTACAACGGGAGTAATGGGGGCGTGATCGGGAATCCCGCGCGCCTCCGCGACTCTCAAGACTGCAACCGAACGAGGTCCTATCACAAGGATCAAACACAAGGAGTGTCTCAAAACAGTGTATAGCTACTGTAGGCGGGTAGAGGAATTAATTCTGAAACGAACGCAACTCGAATCACGGAAAACGGAGCCCAAACGGGCCCTAAACGGGTCGAGAAAGACAATACTGTGCAAAATCAGACGTCTGAAACTCTTTCCAGACGTCTTAAACGGTGGATCAGAGAATTACCTGTTCGGCTTGGTTCCCCGGACGTCCAGAAGTCTGTGGGGACGTCTGACTAGATCCAAGACGTCCGATGGTCACTCCGGACGTCTGGAGGTCACTCCCGCCGTCTGGTACAACTTCCAGACGTCTGATTCGCAAAGGATGACGAATCAGAACACCTGCGCACAGCCAACCCCCCTCCCTCAGTACGGTCAGTCAACAAAAAGAAGAAGAAAGCGGAAACTCACCTTTCAGACGTCTGTATGATCTCACAGACGTCGACCTTGCCGTCTGGATATCAATCCAGACGTCTGATTCTGGAAATTTTTCCAGAATCAGAACCTTGCTCGGCCTCTGCTCGCGACGCCGCCCGCGTCGCACCTCGCGCGTCCGCTGCTCCGCCCGCAGCAGGTCCCTCTCCGCGACGCTCTGCGCCCCCCTGCGCCCTCCGCCGGCCGGCCAAGCCGCTCCCGGCGAGCTCGCCCTCACGGCAGAGCCCCGCCCTCGCACGCCGCAGCTCCTCCCCGCCTACTGCGGCTGCCGCTGCCGCTGCGCCCTCGCGTCCGCTCGCTCTCGCGCACAGGCAGGAGAAGAAGGAGGAAGATGGTGGAGACGGGAGGGGAGGCGCGCCCCCCTTTTAACGCCGCGCGGAGAGGAGAGAGAAGGCGGTCGCAGTCGCCTGCAGCCGCAGAGAAAGAGGCAGGATCGCAGGTCTGCGCGCACAGGCGCGCAGACGAATATCCCGTGCGAGCATAACTGTTCGCCAGACGTCTGTAAACTATCCCGGACGTCTGGTCAGACGTCTGGATGTGATCCCAGACGTCTTGACAGACGTCTGGGCCACCTCCCAGACGTCTTAAAAGACGTCTGGGGCACGCGCTCGTTACACCCTCACCCCTCCAAGGATCATAACTGCTTAATATGAAATGACAATTCCACCCATC
This sequence comes from Thalassia testudinum, assembly GCA_037157565.1. Classification (NCBI taxonomy): domain Eukaryota; kingdom Viridiplantae; phylum Streptophyta; class Magnoliopsida; order Alismatales; family Hydrocharitaceae; genus Thalassia; species Thalassia testudinum. The sequence goes on from JAZHRO010000014.1 coordinate 5,769,708, forward strand.
ACGGAATTGCATTTCCCTTAATGTTTTTATGTATTAAATCTCATATCCTAATGAGTATGAATGGTAAATTTACATAATTAAACCACTTTAATGACATTAAATGTGATGTCTAAATACATGTATATATATTTAACATATAATTCTGTAATAATAATATATATAAGTTCGTATTATGGCACTTGTTTGAAAAAATTGTGGAGAATCTATATGCATGAAGATTTTAGTGGACAAACATAGTTTAAAGCTCAACTTTAGACAAGACAAAATGATGACTGCATTGTCACTGCCAAACCATGCATGCATGAGAAGCTATAAGCCTCATGCTATGATTGGATCATCTCACCATAATACACTTAATAATATACATATTAATCCATTCACATTTTCTTTCCCATCCTAATTCCCCAAGGGATATCCCATTGCCACACTCACATTTAGGACACACTATTGCCTTCCCACGTGAATTTCCCTCACCATAAAATGCGATTAAATGCACAAATAATATAATGATAATCTAAATTATAAAATATAATCATAATTAGTCATTTATATTTACTAATCAAAATCATTTAAACTCACTAAATAATTATTTAATAATATAATTATAATCATTCTCATACTATTAACTCCCTCTTTAATTCCTCGTTTAAGTACGCACTTAATTACCTCATCATAACTTCCATAAAAGAAAATACAAATCCCATTTAATACATACTCACATGTAACATCACCACTGCCCATGCAACAATTCTTCCTCACTTCCCATCTCTCTCTCTTACGTTTTCAATTAACTCCCCACCATATCATTCACTTTATGTTAAGAATAAAAGAAAATATCCCTCACGTTCTCCCATTAAGATCCCTTAATTATCACTTCTTTATTCTTTTTGCACAAAACTTCCCCCACTCTCCATTTACGACCATCCATTATTTCTCTCCACTCTCTCTCTCTTCCCATGATCTCTATTCTCTCCAACCCCTCATATCCTTATCGTTATCCTTGTATCTATTACCGACACGAGATTGAGTTTGAACGGTACTGTAGATGATACTGTTGTTTTTTTGTTTTCTTTTGATTCTGCGGCTACGCCCTCCGCCTCTCTCTCTCTCTCCCCCTCCCCATCTATCTATACTACCAAATTAAAAGAGGGTTCTGCCCCCTCCTCTTACACACACACCCCCGCCCGCCACACCCCCCCACCGACCCCCAACCTCCTCTCTCTCCCTTTTATTCAAAATAATCCCTCCCCATTGCTTAAAATAAAAATAAAAATAAAATCATCCTGCCCACGCCCTTCTCTCTGTATCTAACTAAAATTAAATCTCACTCATCTAACAAATAAGCGGGTTCTGCCCCCTCCACATGTTGCCCCCTCCTCCTACACCCCTACCCCGTCTCTCTCACTCCAAATAATCCCTCCCCATTGCTTAAAGCAAAAATGAAAATAAAATCATCCCACCCACCCCCTTGCTCTCCCTCCTCTCTTTATCTCACTCAAATTAAATCTCACTTACCTTATAAATAAAATATGATGAATCTCTCTCCCTTAAAAAAATCAAAATAATAAAAAAAATACATCTTCCTAACGTCTCGAATTGGATGGATACGGATGTTATTCTCCCATTAAATTTAACTTGCTAAATTGCTCACAAGAATCTCTCACCTTTGCTTAAAAAATCAAAAAGAAAAAATATAAAACCATCATTTGACAATTTATATCCTCTCCATCACCCGAAATCCTCTTGTCCCTTCTGTTCTCTATGTCTCACTCAAATTAAATCTCACTTACCTATCACCTAAATTAAATCTCAACTATCTAACAAATAAAATAGGATGAACCTCACCTTTAGTTAAAAAAAAAAAAAATGTCTCTCTTTTACATTTTCATATAGGTAAATATAAATATTATTTTTCTATTAAATCTCACCCACTCAACTACTTCCCAAGCAAAAGAAATTTTAATATATATATTTCTCCCATCTTAAAATCTAAAGTACACATAATTTTAAAATCTCAAATATACATTTACTTAAAAGATATGAAATATTGGGCACATTATACACATACATATTATGATTTTTTATTATATATTATTACATCGTAATAATGTTATTCCGCAGAGTAAGGGCCTGCACACTGGTTTCCCACCGTCTGTCATCTCATTTTTCCTTTTTGTCTCTCCTACGACAACTCCTCTCTCTCATTTCGGCACTGTAGAGATACCATTGTCTAATTTTTTTAGTTTGACTTTCGGTTACGCAGCTGCACCCTCCCCCCCTTCTCTCTCTCTCTCTCTCTCTCTCTCTCTCTCTCTCTCTCTCATTTCCCTTTATCCTCTGTCATCTCATTTTCCTTTTTGATTTTTTCGTACGACAGCTCCTGTTTCTCTTTCTTTCCTCGATACTTTTAAAGATTTTTTTTTCCGCTTATTTCATGTTTTACACAGTGTTTAATATATATATCCCTTTTAAATTTTATCTTATATATCTTTTCACCATCTGATCTTATATTTTCATATTAAAGATCAATATTAAATATATTTTTATAAGAATATAAAATAATATATAATTAAATTAGACATACAATATATTTTAATTTTGAATCGATATTGTTATTTTCTACAAATGAAAAATAAAATATACATGTAGTGTATTTTAACTTTTAATTGATATATTTTTATTTTTCATAGGTAATATATTTTATGACATATGATGTATTTTAATTTTCAATAAATATTTTTTTCACCAATATTTCTTTACTTTAATTTCTTTAAATATAGAATTTTGATATAATTTTTATTTCTTTACTTCGAGGGAAAAAAGTTAATTTCCACTCATATAACATTTACTTATTTTTACCCATAACCATCCCTTCTCTTCTCCATCTCTGCACTCGGATCCCATCCACCACCACCACCTACGAAAATCTCTCTCTCTCTCTCTCCCTCCCATTATCATTTCTTTCATTATCCCCTTGGCACCACATTACTCCTCGCGTTCCCATGGCTTCTCTCCATTTCTCTCCTCTCCTAACACTACATGTTACATTTCTCCCATCACTCCATTTAAATAGCTATTCAATTCCCAACACTAAATTATAATTTAAAGTGTAACTTGTGACAATATGATATCATTGCCATCCATTCGAGGGAAACAAGAAGGACCTCAACGTTAGTACGTGGAGGAGGTGATTCAGCTATTTGTGACACATCTCATCATCAACTTCATTAGGAGTAAGAAAAAAATATCTATGTCTCATGATTCTTGTGTTTCTTTGATGTCTTCATGTTGAACTTTATTAATTATAATTTATCTTTGAGATAATCAATAGAAATATAAATATTTTCTCTATGGATAGTACACGCAGATGATGTTGACTAATTTCTTATCATGATAGCTTAAATTTTCATTTACCGGTAGGAATACGTTTGAATATATTAATTTAATATGATAAAATCTTACGTAAAGATTAATCGGACTTTTTCATACCAATCGAGTTATCTAATTTCCGTGGAATTATTTTTAAAGATGATCTAAGCTTAAGGTTGGATACGAGTTAGATTATAGTTCTAGAAAATTTACGTTGGATAAGCTAAGCCTAGGGGGTGGAAAATTAAAAATCTATTGCGGAATCTAACTTTAAAAAATATCCTATGAATTTCTTACATCCTAAGCATTTTTATAGTATACTCAATTAAAAAATTTTCATATGTAGTTTTTGTGTTACTTGATCCTTTTGTTTTTCATATAAAAAAAAAAATTATTTCACAACTTTCAAGTATAAAAAAATTCAATGTAACCAAGAAATCTTCTTACATTCCTTGTGGATTTGGCGTGACATATCACTTATACATATTTCAAAAGTTCGTTAAAATTAAATTGGGCACTTTGACGACAAATAAAATCAGCTGTCACGATGATCCTCATACAACAAATCAACTGCTAGTCTCATGTGATTTATCACACTAGTAAGATCCTTGACAAGATTCAACGTTATTATACTGTCACTGAAAAATTAAGACCATACCTTCTAAGTTCTCATGTCATGATTTTTACCGACCATTCGGCCCTTAAGTATTTACTTGAGTAAAAGGACGCAAAACCTTACCTCATTCGTTGGATTTTACTTTTACAAGAATTTGACTTGGAGATAAAAGATAAGGCGGGAGCTCAAAATATGGTGGCCAACCACTTATCTAGGATACCTTCAGACTGTACAATCATTCCCAATTACACCTTCCTCGACAAGACTCTACTACCTGACTCACGTGGCTCTCTCCCATGGTTTGCTAATCTAGTAAACCATTTAGCTTCTGAGAAAATCCCTGAAGATTGGCCCAAGCCAAACGTGACAAACTTCTCTCAAAAACTAAACACTTTTTCTAGGAAGAGTCGAACCTATTCAAGATTTGTCCAGATCAGGTCATTCAACAATGCGTCCTTGAAGAGGAGTTCCACATATCCTAACGCATTGTCTTGCCTCTGCTTGTCTAGGGCATTTGTCTAGGAAGAAAATGGCAGCCAAAGATTTACAAAGTGGATTTTTCTGGCCAACCCTCTACAAAGACGCACACAATTTTGCCCAAACTTGCACCAAATGCCAAACTACCCAAAGAATGACAAGGAAGGATATGACGCCCCTTAAACCTATACTAGAAATCGAGATCTTTGACATTTGAGGAATAGACTTCATGGGACCTTTCCCCGTCTCGAATGGATACCAACTTATCCATTTGGTTGTAGATTATGTGTCAAGTGGGTTGAAGCAATTCCCACTCAAATGAATGACCATCAGGTAGTTGTCAAGTTTATTAAGGACAATATCTTTTCTAGGTTTGGTGTGCCAAGGGCAACAATCAGTGACAGGGGCACACATTTTACAAATGCGTAATTTCGAAGCCTCCTGGCCAAGTACAGGGTCAACCACAAGATTTCCACCCTATACTAGCCTCAAACCAATGGCTAGGTGAAGTTCTCCAACAGGGAGGTTAAGAACATTCTTTAGAATACGGTTAGGCTCGACCGTAAGGGCTAGTCCAGCAAGCTAGATGTTGCACTATGGGCCTATCGCACTTTAAGACCCCCATTGGCATGTCGCCTTACAAACTCATCTATGGAAAGGCATGACACCTTCTAATCGAATTGACACATCGTGCGTACTGGGCCATAAAAGAACCGAACGAGAACTCAGACCAAGCTGGCCACCAAAGATAGCTCCAACTCACGAAGCTAGAAGAGTTACACGACGAGGCATATGAGAGCTCACGTATTTACAAGGATCAAGCAAAGGCTTATCATGATAAACATAGTGCCAAAATATCCTTCAAGCCAAACTAGCATGTGTGGCTCTTTGATGTCCATCTACGTCTCTTCCCCAATAAACATCATTCCAAGTGGACAAGCCTATTGTGTGTCAGTCGGGTGTTTTCCTCCAAAGCTATTGAGATACAAAATCCCAAAATAAGACTAATTTCCAAGGTCAATGGTCAACGACTCAAGCCTTACTTCGATAATACACCTACACCTGCACCTGAAGAGGTAACACTTATTGACCCATCTTATACCTCATAGCTTTGATTTGCCTAGTTGCTGACGTAAAATACAACTCTTGTTGGGAGGCAACCAACATGATTTTGACAATTTTTCCAAGTTATTTTTAGTTTTCCATACCAAGATCACAGTTCTCCAGCAATCTCCCAAACATACAAAATGTGCTTAGGTGTCTTCCTTTATCATGCATGAGGACATGTCATGACTTTAGCTAGGTGGGGGGGGGTGGAGATAATACTTATAGTCATTTTTTTTAAGTATTAGTTCATTTTCTTAAAAATTTATTTTTCAAACAAAAATAGTGTTTTTGGAGTTTAAGTTGCAAAAAATTGAAAAAATTTGATTTTGATGATTTACTAATCTTAGAAAGCATACAAACAAAGTCTTTTTGCATAGACCCTTTCGATCATTTTCTAACTTAATTATCTTGAATATTTACTAAAATATAAACTTATTTTCCTAAGTCTTTGAAGAGATTTAAAAATGCTAAAAGTATTAAGTCAAAAAAAGTAATAAGTATATGACTTATCTTCCCACCCTATGGTTTAGATAGACTTTGAGTTCTAAGCATCTTCACTTGCACTATTGCACCAACTCATCACTTAGATGATTTTGTTGAGTACATTTGTAGCCAATAAGGTTTATTCTGAGAGTCAAAAATCCTTGCAAGTTTAGCCTGCATTTTGAGCTTTCAGACTTTCATTTAGGAGAAGTATTTAGAACAAATGAAGGAGAGCCACTCACTTAGAAAAAAGATTTAGAGAAGAAAAAATATATATATAAGCCTTAGAAAATGAGAAGTAGAGAAAAAAGAACAAAAACTCTCCACCAAATAAAAGCACCCATTACAAATGGATGCCATTCCACCAAATAATAGCATCTCGCTACAAATTGTTGCTACCCCTCCAGTGAAAAAAAATATCTCGTTGCAAATGAGTGTTTATCCTATAGAAAATGATTGAAAAAATACCGACAAAAAAAATTATAAAAAGAGGCCTAGGATCCAGCTAGAGAGATATATGTTAGAGTGTTAACCTCGAGATACAAACGAGTCAGGAGAAAGCTACTAAGTTCTAGTATAGCTAACCCGAAGACGGGGTCCATATGAGACCCAAAAAATATTCTAAATCTTATTGAATACTAAGAGCCAATTTAATTTCCCTTTTGGCGAGTTACTTTTATTTTACACACAAGATGCTTATTTCTTACATTCAACTCAAACCTCGAGTGGGTTGACTGAGCCATAGAAAGTTGAGTGTTTTAAGGAAAGGATATGGCCAACAAATGGAGTGCTTAGGAAGCCTAGTGCGGTCTGCTTCTAGGTGGTTAAATGGGGGCCCTTGGATTGATAATGGAGAGTGGATGAGAAGGTACCTTTACCAGCCATAGTGGAGTCTTCAAGAAGCTATGGTGGCCCACCAAGCATGCTAAAAATAGCATGGAAATGGTGTCCTTAGGATGATGAATGTGTGGCTTAGATTAACTAGGTTTAGGCTACTAAAAATAGGAGGGCTTTAGGTGGCCTTAGGATGGTGGATCAAGGGTTGACATAGGTTTCTAATTTGGGGTTAGGACAAGGTTATTTGGTGGATAGGTTGTCCTAAGGATCAAGGGTAGAGAAGGAGAGGCCAAGTGTCCTTTGTCTTCTTTATTTCTTCCTTGTCTTTTATATCTTTGAGCTCTTGTCTTGAGCTTCCTTTGTTCTTCATTAGTGAGCTTCTAAATGGATGCTTCTCTTTCCATATGATCCTTTAGCTCCCCAACTTATTTACCGACTCCTAATATCTGCATTATTCACAAAAGAGCATAATTAGACATACTTATTCCCAAAATATATACAAACCCTAATAATGCAATTCTACCTGTAATGTAATATTCACAACCTAAATTCATGTTTTTACCGAGGAGCTAACCTTAGATTAAGAATGATAAGCATATAATTAAGATGTTATCATTGGTGCACAGGGATGATGAGTGTTGAGGGGTGTTGATGCCCTAAGATTGATTAATAAGTGTGTGCCAATGACAATCAACACAAACAATGTCTTTAATTTGGATTTTCGTCTTTTAGGAATTTAGCCTTGTTTAGCCCTTTTAGAGTTGCACTTGATTAATAGATTTTCAAACAAGTTCTAGTGAGCACTCAAATGGTTTGCAAGCATGTAAAATAGATATTTTCCTTTAGATGCAAGTGCTCCTAGATGCAACTCCTAAGGCTCCTTAATTGGTTGTTGCTAAGGGTGAATGTAAGTGAATTTTAAAAATATGGGTGTGACAGCCAAGACAGCAGCAACAATGGCTTCCCAAATCTCACCCATCAGTAGAGAACCCCACCAAGAGTTTTTTTTCAAACACAAAGGAAGGGTGGCTATAGGCAAATTAAGTCCTAATGGTTCACCTTGTACATGTAGCTCCTACTGATTTTATGCCCAAACGAATTGGTTTTAGGTCCTAGATGGTGGAGCTTGGGTCAAACAATCTCCCACTGTTGGGTACTGTTTCACCGCTTAGGATAGAGCAAAAAGATTTTTTTTTGACAATTTTTCCAGGGGGTTTGGATATTAAAAATGATTTTTCAGTTCAAATAGAGCGTTCAACTAGAAATGACCCCTTACTGAAAATCCATCCAAACAAGGATTAGTCTCTTCTCTAAAAATTCCCCCAAAAATACTGGAGACACTAGATAAGATAAGGAATCAAATGAACTAAATTTCACAGAATTTGGGTCACTGAGCAGGTGCCAGCAAAATTGTAAAGCTGAACATTTTTTATTCTGTTTCAGTCCAGACCCCTGCTCCCTCAGCGAATTTTTTAAAATTCCATAGGTGGAATTTTTCCATGAAATTTCTTTCAAATGAAAGCTCGTTCAAAGGGCTGTCTCCTGTCAGAATCTCAAGATTTTAGGTAGTCAGAATTACTCGCAGAAAATTTTGAAGTCCAAAGATTTGCTGTTCCATGACCCAGAAACAAAGATGTGGTGTTCAAAGATATGGGTCAAGTAACTTTGTTACTTTATACACCATGCAAATTTTAAGCCAATTTTTTGTATTTTTTTAATACTTTGTATTTTTTAAGTGTTTTTTGGATGTGGGGAAAGGAGAAGTTGAGATGGGGGCCTACCTTGAATCTGCGATGTCGAGTCAGGAGTTGGCTGCTCCCGCTCCTTGCAACTCGTAGTGCCTGCAAGAATCCAAGAGACACAAACACAGCCAGTTACTTGCAAAAAACTAAAGAGAGATGGAAAAATGTCAAAAGGTGGCCATTACCTCTCTGCAACAGTGTCAAAAAGTGATCGATACGAAACAATATGCAATAAAATCCATTCATTGTAACTCATCTCGCACGCAATCGCTTTTAATATGTTTAACAAACTCGCAATTAGTTAATTAATTTGGTGAACTTGTGTCAATCTCAGGGAGGTGGAAGGTTCATTCTCTCACCAAGTCCTCTCTATAGTTAATCTCTTCTTTTCTCTTTTTTTTGTTTTGGAGTTATACAAATTTTTTTGCTCTTTTAGATGATAGTCCAAATGATGAGATTATGGTGATGGAAATGGCGAGTACTACCAATGTGGAATGAAGGCCGCAGAATGAGCTCACAAGGGACACGGCATGTCCCAATATAATCACTCCAAGGCCATGAAAGTTCTAATTGACAAGTAGATAGTAAGAGAACATCAAATGAAACCAAGGTGCATTTTATTGAATAGAAAGAGAGTCTTACATAAAGCTTGATACAACCAAAGAAAAGATAATATCAGCAGTAAAATGGTGGCCAAGAGGTGAGCTCACAAAAGGGAATAGAGTATCCCTCTTGTAATCACCTAGGGCTGATCATAGGGAGGAAAAAAATGAAATCAAAACATCTACGAAAACAAAGAAAAGAGCAGCGCTCGCATATGGATGCACGCGCTTCACAAGAAGCCGCTTGAAGTCTTCACAAAGAAGATGGGTGGCGTGTGGAATGGGAGAGGAGAAGGGAGTGTGTTTGTGTGGGAGTGAGTGTGCACACAAGTGAGAGTGGGCAGGGGAGAGCATGAGATGGGGAGGGGGGTTTTATAGAGTGGTGGCTTAGGGTGTAGGATGGGTGGAAAGGAGTGGAGAGAGTTCTAGAAGGGGTGCCTAAGTGGAAGGTGATGTGTAGGCTAGGTGGCACCACATAGGAAGAGGGTGGTGAGGTGGTGCCATGTAGGCAAACGATGTGGCCGATGTTTTTGGGTAAAGTTTTAGATAATTGTGAGGGTGCCTCACGAGGTCCAATGGTGTGGGCTAGAATTTAGTAGGCTTAAGTTGTTTCAAGTTGCCACAAACGCACACCTCCATGTATCTTTAAATGCATCTCCCTTGGTCTTCGTTAAACTCAAACTCTTTCAGGTTCTCAAGTTAAGTTAAACCTACACGAGAAAGCGTTCATTAAGCGCAATTTGCCTTGTATTCTCCGTCTAATTGTAGGTATGTATATGCATGGGTATGTGTTATGTACAATGTCTTAATACATGAAAACTAACAAAATCAGGCATGTTACATATATGAATTGTGCATTTATCACATACTCTTGAGACAGTTTTGATGATAACAAAATCTGGAGACAAATTAATAAATTTTCCATGTAGCTCTTTGTCAGGACATCAAATATAAAGGATGGTATTATAAGATGGATAATCCTGCAAGGATGTCAGGATGATATGAAGAGAAGATGGGCGCTTTCAATCCAATCTATAAATTGGGACCGTAAGTTGCATTAGGAACTTAGAATATTTTAGGTACTTAGTTTTTTCAATGTAAAGTGATCACAAAACTCGAATCTCACGCATTTTCTCAAATTATCAATTCTTTACATAAATGAAAAAGGATCTAACATTAATAAGATGATAATTTGCCATGTGGATTGATCAGTTGGATTACTCTATCCATTACATTTATTTTCATCGATCAGCAAAATGTTCAAGAAAAATATGATTAATCAATTGATATGTCCATCACAATATGCTTCAATAGATTGATGAACAAGAGTCTCAAGAAAAATACATTCCTAGATTTAATTGATCGACTGTGATATTATTGATCAATATGATCAATTAATCATGCAAGCAATCAGCTCAAAACATCTCCCTCGATTTAATCAATTGACATGTAAAAATTGATTGCTTAAAGGCAACTTTGATCGATCAACATCGGTTATTGATCAATTAGTCTATGCAGCTTTGAAACGAAAAATAATCCCTTGATCTAATCGATCAAATGTAATTTTGATCAATCAAGTGATGTTTTAATCGATCAAGCTATCTTTTCAATCAATCAAAAGCAAAAAGGTTTAACAAATTTGGGAAGAACTTTCATAAATCAACTAAAGTTTCAATAAGTTTGAATTTGATAGCTTAGGTAATTTTTGTATATTTCTTTTACCATGATAAGCTCTTTCAAATGTTGGAGATCGAGTAGTGGCTTATAAAATGAACCCTTTGCTTCTCTTTACAAAAAACCCAATGTTTTAAAAATTGGACTGGATCGACTGGTTCAATCGAAAATTGGTGTCTTACTGACCAAATCGAACGATTCGGACAATAAAAGTCAAAATTGGTGTGAACCTGTCAAAACTGGGGTGGACTAGTTCGTTCAATTAAATCGGCTGTTCGGTTTGACCATTCACTAAAGAGCTAAAAAAAAGGAGGTTAGAACTTGGAAACAAAGATTTAAAGACCTATGTGTTCTTCAATGTCAAACTTTCACAATTTTGATTATACATTTCATTTTTGTCTAGTATTTTCCAAAAGTGTGGCAATTTTAGTGTAATTAAAGTTGCAAAATAACTTTTTATACTACATATCTTTATTAATTTTTTATTGAACACTGGTTCAATGCGGTTGGACCTGGTTGAACCAATACCATCTAAACCAAAGATCTTACACTCTGATTTTCTTCGCTTTTCACATGCTATCATCGGTTCAACGGGTGCAAATCGCCAGTTGAACCACTAAAAAACCAAACTAGCACCTTGCTGGTTCAATGACCGGTTCAATTTTTAAAACATTGAAAAAAACAACACATTACAAACTTCTCTATTGATCAACACACGGTACGCTCTTCGCGTGCTAATTTCGCTATCCTAAAAGAGCTAACTCACTACACTTAGCTACTATGATTAATTTGGTGGGAATGTCTCGATCTTCGATTTGATTCTTATTATTAGAAAGATTGTTTGCTTACCCTAAGATTCTTATTGCATCTATCAAGGTTCTTTAGTTAATTGCATTTTTATTTTTCTTCTTTTATTTGAGTTGTACTAAAGTGCCTAAGTAGTAGGGAATGCTTTCCCTATGTACTAGTCATTGAGATAAAATTCTCTCCATAAGGTTTAAGGAGAGTAAGTTGTAAGAGGTTAAACGACCCTCAATTAAGTGGTGTGGTTTGTTAGTGATTTGATTGGTGAAATTCTAGGTTGAGTAAATTTAAGTAGTGGTTTTTAGTCAAAGAAGGTTTTCACTACAAAATCTATCTTGTGTCTCCATTTCTTTATTGTGGTTTGCTTTTATTATATTGTTTGAGGGCAGGGAACATGAAGTTCACCTGCACAAAACTTAGGTGAAGTTTGGCAATATTTTATGCAAAATCAATGTTTTAAAATGAAAACTTAGGGATTGAAATAATTTAGTAAAAATATAAAGTACACAAAATTTCATTAAAATCAGATGACTCTAACACCTCTATCAAGTAAGGTTAAATTTCATAATATTTAAGCTGTTCAAATTGAGCCCCCTTCAATGTACAGGATAGAAGCATTGAATTGACTTGAAATTTTGTATATAATATGTTCACATATAGTGATCTTAATTCCCAAGTTTTCACTTCAAAATATCACTTGTAGTGAAAGATATTAGGTAAGCTTTACCTGAATTGTATGCATGTGAGCTTCACGCTCCCTTTTTAAATTTAAGTACAATTTTGAAAACTATACCGTTCACCCTATTTGGTGTAGTCAAGTAAACCATAGGAAATTTTAATTGGCATGCTCCCATACAGGTGACACCAAACATGGACACTCATGCACCCACTTACACAACCATTACCCATTCAACACTACACCATGTTGCTTATGGTATAATATATATGTACCATAAAAACATCACATAAAGTCACCCATAATTTCCTATACAACACCGATTGCTTACATACGTACATAATTTCTTTTTGAAAAATGGAAAATGCACACCCCTATCCACACCTCTCTTACAACAAAAGGGTGCACATCCCCCGATGAAGAGTCGATGAAGGAGGTGTGGGGGAGGTGAGAATGAAGGGTTGGGAAGGGGGTACATGGATTTGGACTTAAAAAGGAGGATGGGTCCCCCATTATTCTTTCTTTATCTCACAACATCATTTAAGATGTAAAATAAATTTATATATGCCTACCATCTATATTATATACATACGAATAGATATCAATTTTCCCCTCCATACAAGCTACCTATACAACACTTATCATACTCGTATAACTATGATGTCCTATTACCATTTCTTCCTCAAATCATAACACACATATATAGGACACATATAGACCACAACAAACCATCTACCTCCACCGGAAACAATGACAACACAGCACCACAGAATTAATTAATTAACATTTAAATATGTTCATTCTTTATATATGTCCATTTATACGTAATGGCTATGATTCCACTACCAACATAATACATGGCAACATATATACCCATCATCGCTCACATGGAACAAACCACTGCACACATTTCTCAAAATTGCATCCCATATATATAATCATGTCCATCACTACCTCCCCTTCATGATTGCACAACATATATACGTCATAGCTTATGGCCACCGTCAGCCACCTTCATCAACATCTTGCCACTATCAATTCCCTCCCATTAAATTCTTGGGAAGACCTCTCAAGCACCGCCACCTCCATGGTTCAGGTACGCCGACACACACCAAGACCTTCACCACCACACCACAACACTCCACCTCCATCGTCACTTACATGGACGTAATACAAATATATCACCTGGACGTCTCAATCTGACTCAAACGCACACAACCACTCCGCGCGGGCTCACACCAACCACTACACCACCTTCACCCTCCCAGCCACACACACATAGAGAGGGAAGATGCAAACACAAGCATGAGAAGCTAGAAAATTATTGACCCAATTTCACTTAGAAAGGTATACGTCTGGGGGAGATGATAACTCCCAAACTTTACCAGTTTTAGCAAGGAATACAAGTAAAATTCAGTAATCCTCACTTATCTTAGATTGCATAACCCCTCTCTCTCGTGCATCCTAGATATATATAGGGTACACGGTGTTGGATCGTGGGCACTACAACATTAAGGAGGGAATAACTTGTACCTGTCAAGCCACCTGGCGTAATAAAAGAGCAACGGCTCAATCATTGCGTCTTCATCAACTAGATTTGTTAACAAGTAGTCGTATCCGTCAAGATGCCAGGTAGCCAAATCCATCAGGATGCTGGGTAGCCAGATATCCAAATTAGGCCACGAAGCTTATTTCACAATTTGGGAAGATTTTTCTCCCCTCATCACTGTGGTACGGGAAGGGAGACGAACTAGTGTTCAGTTGTGGTGGCCACTAGGTGAGACAGCATGCGACAAGTGGGTCCCCAGAGGTCATTGAGATAGTGTGGTGGTGGTGTATGTGGTGTTCTAGCAATGTGGAGGTGGTGATGAAACGAGACGAGACGTGAAATAGCGATGTGGTGGAAGGCCACAACAGCAACGTGGTTGTAAGGAGGCTGTAAGAGTAAGGGAGGTGAGATTGTGAGAAGAGACGAGGGATGTGCAATACATGCATCCACGTAGGGAGTATTGGGGTTTAAAAAGTAAGGTCCTGTTAGGTAGGTGGGTTGAGGCACTTCATGTTAGATTAAAATCCAACATATGAACTTGTATATGTAAATATGTATATAGCTATAATCAAGTAACAATAGGTATTGTGATTGTCATGTAGTGCATATTATTTAAAGTGATCAAATTAAGTTATACTGAGGGCATGGGCATAAATGCAAATGGTTTAGTGTTGTTTAGATTACAAATGTGCAGAGACCCTTTTGCAATCAACAATTCCTGGATGGTCGGAATTGTAAATTGCTAATGGTAATTAGTGTGTCTAATTACTAATTTGGAGAGGTTAGGTCCCCAAGGATTTCTCACCATCATTCTCAGTTTAACCCATCAAGTTCTAAGAAAAGACAAGAGAGAAAGGGCGTTTGCAGAGGGAGAAAGAGATTTCTCCTGAATACTCTTGATCTATTGAGGAGGTGAGAAAACCCTTTCAAGCATCTAACCTGCAGCCCCATTCTCTCTTTATAATATGAACCCAGGTATGTCTCCTTTGTACTCTATAAGTTCATACAAGATATGAACAAACCATTGATGCATATTTGTTTCCCGAATCCCTAAGAGACACGAGAATCGGACCGACTCAACTGATCCCAAGACCCGGTCGTCCAACGAGAAAGTAACCAAAAGAGCAGTAAAATAAACCACATTCACCATGTATATAACTAGCAGTAACAAAAGTACAGCAATAAAGAAAAGAACTACTACATTACACACCACCACAATAGTAGAGAAATAAATAGGTACATAAACATAATGCTTACAATAAAATAGTACAGTGGTAACAGAAAAATACTCACTACAACAGAAGAAACGGTACAATAGGTACTACACAAGTAAAACTACTGGGCTCTACTAGGCCTAGCTCCCTCTGCAGCCGTCGGCTCTGGCTGCTCAACACCTGGTCCTGAAAAGGTGACAAAAGTGACACGTCAGCGAAACGCTGAGTAGAGTGGCAACCAAAAGCTAAGAAAAACAGTAAGGTGGACAGTAGTTGTTATTTTTTTTTTCTCTTTATTTTTCCATTTACTCATTCTTGAATTATTCCTCAAATCTTTCTCTTGATCTCGAATGTTCCTCGTGGGAACGATCTTGATTGCAGTCTTTTCCGAAAAGTAGAAGTAGCACGTGGTGCTCTCCTGGCCAGGAGAGTCCCCTGTGGTGGTCCTACCCTCAGTCAACCACCTCAAGGTTACTGACAAACGTAACGGTGACTACGGTACGCGCAATAAACACACGGGTAGCTACCCTGCACTGGCACGCGGTCAGTCGTTTCCATTAACGGGTACATCCCAAAGCACAGCACGGAACTAGTATAGGGCAGAGCCCTCTCAGTAACAGGGGTCTAGCCCCTCCACAGTAACCAAACAGGAGTCTTGCCCCTCCACAATCTTTGCACCCTCGCCTGACTACCCTCGTTTGCCCAGTGGGCCTAACAAGTCGGTGTAGGAAGGCTAGCAGAACCCCGGGGCCCGTGGGGTGGCTAGTGCTCTCCCTACACTAGTAGATCTCCCCGGTACTGTGTACGCGGGGTCAAAAGTCGGTACAAAGTGGCCAGACCTAACCCCGAGTCCATGGGGCGGCTAGCTCCGCTCTGCACTAAACAGGGGAACAGTCGCTCTCCTTGGTACTCCGTACTCAAGGGCCAGCTCACTTCCCCAATTCTATTCCATTCACCTCTCAGGAGTTCTACGCCTAATTCCCCGTAGGATTCATGCTCATATTTCTTTAACTAAGCCAATTTAGGTTTCATCATTTCAGCTTTATTTTCATATAGCCCATGTTCTCAACAGTTAATATCCATTCATAAACAAGCAATTGTTATCCAATTACAGGCAATTATCATTTTTCTTTCTATTTTTCCAAGACTGCAATTTATAAATTCACGACATTCGTTTCGGTGTTTTCTGTTCCTAGAATTCATGCCACACCCTAGGATCTTTCATTCAATCTAGTTTTTCAGTTTTAGGATTCATGCCATACCCTAGGATCTATCATTCAATCTAATTTTCCAATCCTAGGATTCATGCCATACCCTAGGATCTATCATTCAATCTAGTTTTCCAATCCTAGGATTCATGCCACACCTTAGAATCTATTAATTATCTCACAAGTGCATAAATGTTGGTAAATAATTAAAGGGAGCCACTCTACCCGCAAAATCGGGAGTACTGGGGGCGTGATTGGCAAGCCAGCGTGCTTCCACAACCCCCAAAGCTGCAACGGAACGGGATCCTAACACAAGGATCAAACACAAGGAACTACTCAGAACAAGATGCAATTACTGTAAATAGATAGAGGAACTAATTATGAGAAGAACGAAACTTGAAACGCGGAAACAGACTTCGAAACGAACCCTAAATGTGTCAAGAACGACAAGTCTGCCCAAAATCAGACGTCTGGAACATCTTCCAGATGTCTTAAACGATGGTTCAGGTCATACATTATTCCTGCGCGGTCCTTCAGACGTCCAGAATCCCACTGAATCGTCTGGACTTAGTTTCCAGACGTCCGACTGTTACTCCGGACATCTGGAGACCCTCTCCATCGTCTGGTGCTGTGCCCAGACGTCCAATCTTTGTGGGAGGGCGTGCCCTTGCGCCTTCCCGAACGAAACGTGCACGCGTACGCAACCGTCCTCAACACAAAAATGAGGCCGAACCCTTCGGCGGAACGACTGCATGGCCGTACACGCGAAAGAAGAAGGAATGGAAAATATTGTACCTTTCAGACGTCTGGACCTTCCTCCAGACGTCTCCCGCGTCGTCTGGAAGTACGTCCAGACGTCTGATTCTGGGAAATTTTCTCAGAACCAGAACCTCCTCGCCCTCCGCCTGCTGCGCACAGCCGTGCCGCGCCGCGCTCGTCTGCTGCCTGAGCTGCAACAGCACTTCCCCAGCGCCACGCTCCCACTGCACGCCCGCCGGCCGGCCCTGGCTGCTCCGACGAGCTCACACCCTCGCGCTCTAACCCTTCTCCCTCTCGCTGCAACTCCTCCCCGCGCACCCACGGCAACAGCTGCTGCCCTCGCCCTCTCACTCACTCTAACAGGAAGGAGAAGAAGACGGTGGAGTGAGGGTGAGGGAGAGGAGAGGGGGAGTATTTGAAGGCACCGTGGGGAGAGAGAGAGAAAGAAGGCTGCGCCTACAGGACGGGGAGGAAAGAGAGAGAAGAAAGGAGGGCGGCGGTTCAATCTGCGCGTGCATGCGCAAACGCGAAATCGTACGCAGAAAACATTAATTTCCAGACGTCTGGGAAGGCTTCCAGACATCTAGACCAATTCCCAAACGTCTTAAACGACGTCTGATGCCGGGGTCATAACAATATTTGTGTTTTGTTTCATATGGACCATGTTTGCATATATGTGGCTTTGCTTATTATTTCGTCATAGATTGATCATATCGTGTTTATGTTTAGATCTAACATTTGGTATTCTATATATGATTCTGCTATCAATCTCGTAACTAACACAAGTACCAATACTTATGGTGAGTACCGGTACATGTGTCATACAATTTTCGGTTCTAGAACTTAAGGCCTTGAATTGTAGGTTGCTGGTACCGGTACTCATCATGAGTATCGGTACATACTAGCT
Source organism: Thalassia testudinum (assembly GCA_037157565.1). Taxonomy (NCBI): domain Eukaryota; kingdom Viridiplantae; phylum Streptophyta; class Magnoliopsida; order Alismatales; family Hydrocharitaceae; genus Thalassia; species Thalassia testudinum. Next base: position 5,787,732 of record JAZHRO010000014.1, read on the forward strand.
GCAGATTTGGCTCCAGGTATTTTAAACCCAAAATCAATAACCTATGTATACCAGTACTCATCATGAGTACTAGTACACATGAGTTACATATCAAGTTCTGGGTTTGAAGTGACCAGAACCTATATCTCACTAGTACAGGTACTGATCTTCAGTACCGATACCTGTTGGCTACAGGCTAAGGAATAAGTACTCAACAAGTACCGGTACTCGCGATGAGTGCCGGTACTCATTGAGACAAGTTAATTCTGGAGTGATACCAGTACATCATGAGTACCGATACTAGCCTCTAGTACCAGTACATGATGAGTACTGGACAAGTACTCATCTGAGTTTGAGTTCCAAACTGTAAGCTATGAGTATCGATACTTGGCATCAGTATCGATACTCCTTTAGATATGGAACTCATATCTGTAAATTAAGGATACTCGTACTGGTGAACCAGTACCGATACTCAGTATATGAGATACTGGTACTGGTACACAAGTACCGATACCCAATCAGTATTAAGCTCAGTTGAGATTAGTTAATGTTCAGGTGCATCCTAAGTTAGAGGTGGGTCATTTATGGAATAACCCCAATAAGTGGTATCAGCGCAAACCCACTCTCTACGTAGTTTAATTATAATCTAGTTTGATTAATACAGTATACTATCCTAGGGTAATCCGATTGAAGCAGCATCTCACTAAAGTGAGCTCTCCTATAAATACTGGGCTTATCTCTAAATAGTAATAGGTTGAATGGGTATTAGTAGGTGAGTGTTCACTTGTGTAACGAAAAGTGCCCACTTATTGTACTCTCACTCATTTGCGTGGAAGTAATGATGTGTTGGTTATTAGGTTTTTTAGGTAGTCAATAAATCAGCCCAAAGGAAGATTCATGACTGATTGAGATTTGAACCAACAATCATCACTCACCACATAATGTCTTTAATTACAAGTCAACCACTCATCTAAAGATGAGACCCTTGGTGGAGTTAACTAAGGCATGTGATGGAGTTTAATAAAATTAATCAAACACCTTATGATTTGTAGGAGCTAATTCTGTATTATCTACATTTATTTTCAAAAATGTCTTCTGACAATATCACTTCCACCTTAAATCCTAGCCTTATGTTGAGTGGCTCAAACTTTAAGTCTTGGAAGGAAAATTTATTGATTGTCCTCGAAGTTATGGACTTAGATCTAGCAATTAGGGAATCATCTCTCATTCTTACAGACACGAGTACTTCTGAACAAAAGAAGGAAAGATGGGAGAGGTCTAATCACATATCAATAATGATAATGAAAAAGTCCATACCTGAGGCATTAAGGGGCACAATGTTAGATGACATTGCTACAACTAAGGAATTCCTTCCTGATATTAAGAAGAGGTTCGCCAAGAACGAAAAGGCTGAAATTGGTACACTCTTAACAAGCCTCATCTCAAAGAAGTATAAAGGGAAAGGTAATATACGTAAGTACATAACGGAAATGTCCCACATTACTTCTAAGTTAAAAGCATTGAAACTTAATCTCTCGGAGGACTTATTGGTGCATCTGGTCTTGATCTCTCTTTGATGGCATCACCATCATCCTCTATAACTAACTTAATTTGGCTAGATTCTAAGGTTAAATTCACAAAATTAACACATTAAATGGTATTACTCAATCAGGGCAGAAGAAAGAGAAATTGATAAAAATTGAGGTTAATTATGCAATTTTCACTAATAATTATAAATGCAGAATAGTTGGAGGGTGAACTTATAACTAATAAAAGGTCAATTGAGCTTAATTATCCTAAAAATGGGTTGGTACAGAATAATTCAATATTTACATTAAATCTGAATGTTAATCCTTAATCAAGTTGACAAATTTCCAACCCACTTTAATTAAAATAGTTCCAATGGAAATAAATGTGATCTAAATCATTTAAAAATCAATTAAAAATATTCTATGAGGTTTGGCACAATCAATATGATGATCGGAACCCATTTTGACCTAAAACAGAATCACAGACGGGAATTTGGTTCATTTTGGGTATAATCGTAAATTGACTATACAAACGACATCGAAATATAAAATTGAGGTTACCACTAGATTCCTTATGTTTTAATTAAGCTACTATAAAAGTTGGATTGATTTGGACCTCATTTGCACCTACTTTACATTTTAGTCCTCAACTTTTAAATCTTTATTCTTTGGCACTTTTCTCTTTCACTTTGGTCCCTGGGCATCTTCTTCGACTGAAGAAGCTTCCAATGAGCACCATTGATGCCGAGAATCAAGCTCGGATAGTGACTTCCTCGAGCTTCGAACGGCCTCAACTCCTAAAGCAAAGTTATGCCTCAGGTCGTTCCACATCCATCAACGATGGTTCCACCGCCAGAGATCACGTTGGATGCCCACAATCGACGGTCAAAGCCGGTGAGCTTGTTGCGAGCTCTCCGAGCATTTCTCACAACTACACACCTCCGGTCACTCCAGCGTGGGCTAGAAAGCCCCTCCAGACCCTTCTGTGCTTGATCGTGCAAGTTTTGGACGTGATCAACCCCCCTTTCCTCTCCTTCCTATCACGTCATTGTTGAGCACCTTGGAGCTTCTCCACCCCACTTCTTCGTCGTGCCTCACCATCAACTGGGGATGCGGATCAACTTCCCTCATCGTTGCCGTGCTTCTTGCCAACGAAGGCCGTTTTTCTTCCTCATTCTTCGCTCCAACTCTCTCACTAGATTTCGTCTTCTCCCCTAAGTCCAGCCATCCAGGACCAGCTTCTCCTCGCCTCATTCTTGCCTCTTAGGTATCCCTCTTCCTTCCCCTCATCCTCTAGATCCTGGGCTATTTCCTTGTAGGTATCAACCAACGTAGCTCCTTTCGTGCCTCTTTCTTCTCCATGGCCGGCCACGTGCCAACCAACTCCGGCGAACCCTCTCTCGCCATGCCTCACCTCCTCGACATCTGGCCGGCCACACTGGATGTTCTCCATCTCCCTCATCGTCTCTTAGATAGGTAATCTTCTTCCTTGATCTTTGTATGGTAGAATAGGACTCTTAGGTTCAAAATCCACCACCAACACCATTCGCCTCACTGTCTTCTTTGCGAACGGCCGACGCCCGGCATAGCTCCGATGACGTCCTCCACACTACTCTGTGCGACACCCTCCATCACCGACCACCCCATGACCTTTACAATGCCCTGAGGAACAAAAGCCCCAACCTTATTTGGGGTCTCGACGCAGCCCTCACTCCACCAGACTTGACCTGCAGCCGCCACCTTTTCCGAACTCGGAGGCCCTCCTCCAACCTCCTCGTGTCAAATCACCACCGGCAGCACCTCCAACAAGTTTGGGCGAAGCTCCCTATCCCCTCGAATTGAAGCTCCAACCACTCTCGTGCAAAGTCACCACCGTCGGTCGCTGCCACCTTCTCCGACACAAGCAGCCGTCCTCCGTCCTCCTCCGGCGTCCAAGCTTTGCAAGAAGCTCCATCTCCGTGCGAGCGAGCATCAGCAACCTCGAGCAAGTCGTTTCAAGCATCAAAGGCAGCCGTTCTTCAACCTCCTTCCCCATCCTCTGCTGCAGGTTGCACGCATGGAGCTTGAGCTCCTGATGATGGTAGGGGCCTGATCGAGAGAAAAAGTAAGCCACAGGGGCCCAATCGCAGAAAAAAGAAAGCCTCAAGGACTAACGTGTAAGAAAAAGACCTGTGTGAAAATGTTTTCAAGGACCTAATCTTAAATCACAGGGACCAAATTGAATATTCTTTTCTATATGTTAAGAATTAGCTTTCTATAAAGAGATTTTATTACACTAATAACTTTCTTCAGATATTAATTACATTATTTAATGCTTCATCATAATAGTCAACCTCTTATTTAACATTAAATGATTACAGAAATCCTAATCTATTCAAATTGCCGTGCAAAAACTTATTGACAATTCTCTCTACATTTTTGAACTAGGTTTCAAACTAAAATATTAATTAATCATATCTAGTTCCTCAACTTAAAATTTAAAAACAGTGATAATCGCGTATTAAGCTTTCTCTCAGAGATGACCTCAGATTTCTTTTCTAATTCGAGTATTATAAATTTTAAATGTTTGATTCGCCTTAATCAACTATACTACGATGTGAGATTTTAAAATATGGTCGAGGCGACTAAACACTCTTCCACTCTCTTTCAACCAATTCAAGGTAAGTTATAACTATCAGAAAAAACTTGATCTCTAAATGAGTTCATCTCGCACTATGTAAGAGGAAGAGAGAATGAAGCATGATGAAGTAAAAAGTGCTCATGTTGCCACTTCTTCTAACAACAAGGGTAAGGGAAGGAAAAGACTACAGATACATCTCCCCAAAAGAAATAGAAAGGGAAGACTACCGAGTCTTCCAAATCAAGATGCGTTTTCTGTGGGGCTAAGGGGCACCAAAAGAAGCATCATACCAACTACCACGCCTGACGTGCTAAGAAAGGTATGACTCAGTTTGGTTTGTACGGAAATTAATTTGGCTTCGGTATCTAGGTACACTTGGTGGTTGGATTCAGATGCTACCACTCACGTAAGTGTGTCTGTGTAGGGTTGCATGAGCTACCTGATTAGCGCATGCTTCGCGAATTAAAATGAGGGTTTGGAGGACCCGTCGTCGTAACTCGCAAAACGCGTCTACCAGATAAAATTTATAACCGAAACTCAAAAAATGAGTCCCAGGTCGAACACGGGAAGGCGAACGTTTGATTTTTAAAAATCCACATTTCGCTTTTTATTTGTTTTTGTCGTTTTTATCTTTTCAAATTTTTTTGGTATTTTTAATAGGGCAAGAGATTAGGTCGATGAAATCTAGCTAATCTACTTGCAAAATATAAAAGAAAGAGACAGAGACAGAGAGAGAAGAACAATCATCTATTTATGAATAAATGTTTGTTACAACTACGAAAGCGGAAAAACTATACTATGAAAGCGAAAAAGATAGAAAGAGGTGAGAGAATCCCCCTCGACAGTTGCTCGAAGGACGACTCGCTCTGACGTCGCCTGGAGGAAGGTGGTGAGAAGCAAGACGAAGGAGGACGTAGTCGGAGGACGGAGGATGGGCCAGGACGGCACTGTGACAAGGATCTTCTTCCTGAAGGGAGGTGAGAAGACAGCCACGGGATGCTCCACGAAGGGGGATGAGAGGCAGGAACAAATGTTTGTTTTCTACTCTAAAGGAGCATCCCGAACTTGGGACAAGCTCTCTCTAGAGCCTTGGAGGTGGTGAGAGGAAGAAAGGAAGAGATGGTTTGGAATGGTGGTGGGTAGGTCCTTTGATAGTGGAGGAAAAACAAATTCGCATATGGGTCATTACTGACATCCGTAAATGTCACTAAAGATCCGCCCATCTATCGTTGAAGATCCGCACCTTCAATTCCTTTGTTGGCACACACGAGCCATTAGTGACAGCTACAAGTGTCACGAAAGGCCCACGCAACTGTCGCAGCAGATCCATGCATACCCCCGCTGGCACGCGCTCCGCTGGGGCTGCACGCATCACGCGCCTATGCTCCTCGTACCGTGTTGCGCATGCGTTGGCATGCGTTACGCTACTGCTACGCGCTACGATGCTTCATCTGTACTCAATTACTAATTGAGGGGGCTGCGGGGAAACGAACCCACGCCCCTCCCTTGGAGTCCAGTGCCCCAACCAACGCGCCAAGACGTCTGCTATGTCGAGCGGATGACTTAACGTCCACGGTGGAGAGCTTCTCAGCGGTTGGATCAAGATCCAACGGCTGGGAAACAAGGTCGTGGATGGAGAGGTGGGAGCAGGCGTTACTGGCTGATGTTGGGCGGCCTGGATGGCATCACGTGGCACCATCTCGGTCGTCCATTCTTCTTTCTGTTGCAGAGGGTGCCACAGTGCTTGGATCGAGTTGATTTCCACGTTGTCGAACTGCGATCGTCGCTCTGGATCCATCCGTACGGTTGGATTTTTCATCCAAAGCCCATAAGGATGTCGCATTGTCCCCTTGGCCATTGATCTTCCTCAAATTTCGTATGATGCTATGGGATTCCGATTTAGACGATTTCGGAGGTGTTAAACTTCGATCGTCATCTTGATCAAATCCGTACAGTCGGATCGTCCATCCGAAGCCCTGAATGAATCTCCTCTCCTGACCATAAAAAGGACTTAATTAACTTAAAAAATATACTACTCTAAATGCATAATGATGCATGCTATGCAATATTTATAATATGAAATGCAAGTCTAAGCCTAGGAACATGCATAATTAGGCATTTTAACCTAAATAAATGTGTCTACATCATACCCCCATGCCTATCTTTTGCTAGTCCCTAGCAAAATTAAATTACATGCTATGTATAAAATCAAAATTAGGATTAGGTCGCTTAGGCTTAAGTCGTTTATTAATAATAGAAAATTTCAATTAAGGTCCTAAATAACGAAAACTCAACAATACCTAAGTGTCTGCCAGAATGCAGATCGCCCAAGTCATAGCTTTATTTGCAAAGGGAAGATACATTTTTTTTTGTTTTTCCTCTTTTCTTATTTTTTTGGACTTTTTGGAGTTTGAGAGTGTCGGGATAACTTTTAACAGCTACCCAACCCACTCAAGACTCGAAAAGGACTTTAAGTGCTAATCATCTTTGTAGAAGGGTGATAGACTCACTAAACGACCGTTAAAATGGACTTCGAGTTTCTACAACCCTAGGTGACCTTGCGTAAAGGTTTATCTTTTCGATTGGTAGCTTTCTCCCTACTTTTATTTATGGGGTCAATACAAGGGCAAACCCAGTGTATATCCCCTAGTTTACTTTTACACTTCTTCCCTAAGTGTTTTGAGAATTATTGTGCATTTTTGTGAGCTGGGCTCTAGACAACCGACCAATGGGTTGTTACCCACGGCAACTTGCCAGCCATACTCGTGCGGTGAAGTGTGATTTTTTTTTCTCCTTTTTCTATGTTTTTTCTTTTCTTTTTTTTTTAAGTAGGTGGCTTCCCTAATCTAAGATTTGCCTAAAGGTAGTATGAAGAAAATGGTCTTGTGGATGGGCTCTGGACAATCGGCCGATGAGCTGTTACCACCGACAACTTGCCAGCCATACCACCTTAGAAGGTTCATTAGCTACCCAATTTCTGAAAAAATCGTCAAAAAGTGAGTCAATGAAAAAAGTATGTAGATGCTTAGGCTTAAAGTTCCCTCAAATAAGAGGATGAGTTAATAAGTCATATACTTATCACCCCAATTTATTGATCGATTTAAAATAGAATTACTTAGCGAAGACTTGAGGCTAAGTCTACATTCGAGTAGACATCCGGGCTAATTAAGCCCGAAAGCCTAAAGAGTCTAAGTATTTAAGTCCTATCGTATCATTTCTTAAAGTTAATAAATTCCAAATGCCTAAGGTCTCTTCTTCCTAATTTCCTTTTTTTTATCTTTTTGAATTTTTCAATCTTTTTTAAAGAAACTAAAAGAAATTCTACGGAGTTAACAAAATAATTTCAGGAATTAATTATCCACCCCCCATACCTAAATGATACAATGTCCTCATTGTAAAAATAAAGACATGAAAGGGCAGAGTAAACAGAATATCACCTGAGTATCATGAAAATCCAGTCAGCTCCGTAGAGAGAAGAGAGTATACACGTGCTAAATTTATTGCCTTCGGCTAGGCATAACATACATACAAGGAAGAAATTGAGAATTCACAAGTGCAGATCAGAATCAAAACAAAAAAATTGATCATAAGACCTACCAATAGGTGTCCACAAATGTGGACCAGATTATGGTGCAAACCCATACCCCAGGGTCGAGTGGTTTTAAGGTTCTGGATGAAAATCACCCAGAACCAAAGATTGTTGTATTTATGGGGCTGGGCCTGCAGTTTGGTGGTGTGCAACCTAAGACCAAAATGACGGACAATAGGTAGATCTGGTTCACTAGGTTCAGATGTCCACTTAATGTTCAGCTCAGAAAAATAATCGAGGCTTGAGTCGCACATCAAAGGTATCGTAAGGGTCCTAGTAAAAAGTAGGTGATTTTAGGTCAACAAGAACCCTTAAATCCAAACTCCTGCTTTCCCTGAAGTTAACTTCCCAGATCCTCACTTCCAAATTCCAATCCTCTAACATCAAGTGTTCGGGCTCTGGGACCTCTAGCACATCATTCACCCCATATGATTTACCAAAGTCCAGAAATCGTGGCTAACTCAAAATTAACTTGGGTACAATGATTTCCAAATCAAAATCAATCCCTTCGGGGTGTTGTTGAGGAATGGGTCTACCGATTGAATCTTCTAGTAAATGAGGATTCGAATCCTCCAAGTTAGCCCTAATCGAATCCAAATCTTCAATGAACGAGCTATCAAATGGTTCGTCATATTCCTCGAGTCCATTTGTCTCACTAAAATCATCTTCCTTACGCTCAAGTGAGACTTCACTAAGAGATTCTTCACCCTCAGAGTCAAAAAATTCATGATCCTCATTTACATGTCTTAAAATCGATTATCATTTCCTAGTTCAAAGAAACATATTTTTCCTCGCTCCCTAGCTCGGGGATCTTGGGTGAATCAATCGGTTTATCCTCAATGGGTTGCTCTAGCCCAACCTAGTCAACTCTAATCTTAGAATATGTATCCCCCCCCCCCCCCGACAAGTGCCTGAGCAGGTTCAGACACCGGTTCTCCTGAAGGGGGTTCATCTTAAGAATCATCCCAAGATTTGACTAGGGCAACCACAAATTTCATCCTCAACCTTGACAACTTCCCAAGTAGAAACTCACTCAGGCTCCTATCCCTAATATTTTGGAGCAAATCCAATAAAGAGCTATTCAGCTCATCAATTATTTTTATCATAGGCCCCAATGCTTCAATGCATGGTGTTGGCTGGGCTTCTAAAGATTGTATGGTGTTCCTCAAGTTAGTCAATACCCTGTCTTGGATCTGATTCACCTAAACCGACTGGTTCGATTTAAGGTTGTGTGACTTTAGGTTAAATCTAGGGGAGTCAAGATATCGAGGTTCTCGGGTCCCTCCCTGATAGTAGGTCGTTTCAAGTTGTTCAAAGAATGGTGATGACCTATTTTCAATGGAATACTGGGGAGGGTAGGTGTTATAATCAGCATATCCTTCATGGTTGTAGATCTGATTAGGTTGATCGTCAAAGGGTGGAGATCTATAATCTTTGTAGCTCTGGGAAGAATAGTAATCATAGTCTTGTTGTCCAGGGTTAGGCCCTAGACACTGAGGTTCGGATTCATATCCCCAATCAAAGTTATCTCGGCTAGTGGATAGGTAATTACAAGTCAAGTCGGAATAGTAATCATCATGGGGATAAGTGGTGGTAGGAGGATAGGATTGGAAATGCATGTAAGATGTGGAAGGATACATGGTAGAATAGGAGGGAAAATCAAAAGAAAGAAAGGAGCTCTACAATACAAGCAATCAACCCTATCCTTATGTGGGTTAGCATAAAGATCTACAGACTCCCAGGACCCATTTTGAGATTATAAACGATTTGGTCAACATCTATCCAGTCAATCCAACCAGTTAGAGGGAGGGGCTGGGAAAAAGGTTATTCCTTTGGCTTGCGCCTCCGGTTCCTAGTGTACCCCCAGCCACGGTAGTTTGACGCTACTCCCCTAACTAGACATCAGATGGACCAGTAGAAGCAGATTAATCAAAAAAAATCTCAGCCTGAGCCCCGAAGAGCGAATCAATCCTTAAGGCCAACATCTACTCAGTTTTAATTAGACTTGGGATGATCGTGCTTTTGGAATGTAATGGGTCCTTCAAATGGGTTGTGCCCTTAATGATCAGTTAAAATGTGTGTGCGTGCACAACCAGGGTTTGCAAACAAGGTTATTTGATAATGTGTCTTTTAGGGTTTAACCTTGTTTAGTAGCTTTTAGGGTTTAATTCTTAGGTTGGTTCAATCAAGGTTTAGTAAAACATTCCAAGTTTTGAAAGCACTGGTGATAATATATTCTTTTAGAAATCAAAAATATAAAGTGGAGTGCCTGGTTCATCCCTAAAGATCAACCCTAAGTGGCAAGCTACTGATGGATCGCTTTTAATTTGAGTGGTCCGGTCCAAACAGTTCAATCAATTGGCATATTGCACCACTTAGTTAAGGCGCACAGAAATGTTTGACCTATTCAGATTTCTACTCATTTGTTTTGAGTTGAAGTGTACCAAGTCCATAGGTTAGATCCCAGTTAAGTGGTAGAATCAAAGTGGAGTGGTGCGCCTTAAGTTAAGAGTTGTGGGTGTTAAGGTGTGTCTCTTTCAGAAAATCCCACAATCAAATAACTTTTTTTCTTTTTTTTTATTTATGTGGATGCCGAGGTGAGTGGAAGTGTCAAACAAACAACCAAATATATCCTAAGGTTTATAAAAAGCACCTAAGTTAATTTAATTTTGAGTTATTAGGCTATGGAATGAAAACTAAGGTGGGGGTGGTAGGGGTACACTTACAAAACCTTTATCTATACTTTTCTCCGATCTAACCGCTTTGACCCGCCTCAGAAGAGTACTTACAATCACAGTAAGATCAAAGACAAAGTGAGGTAAAAGTTAGGTAAGGTGGAAAAAAACGCGAGAAAAACTAAAGAGCGTTGCCTCCCCGGCAACGGCGCCAAAATGATTAACGCGTACTTCACGAATTAAAATGATGGTTTGGAGGACCCGTCATCGTAGCTTGCAAAACGCGCCTATGAAATAAAATTTATAACCGAAACTCAAAAAGTGAGTCCCGGGTCGAACACGAGGAGGCGATCGTTTGATTTTTAAAAATCCACGTCTCTTTTTATTTGTTTTTGTCGTTTTTATCTTTTCTAATTTTTTGGGTATTTTTAATAGGACAAGAAATCAAGTTGATGAAATATAGGTAATCTACTTGCAAAATATAAAGGAAAGAGACAGAGAGAGAAGAACAATCATCTATTTATGAATAAATGTTTGTTACTACTACGAAAGCGGAAAAACTACACTATGAAAGCGAAAAAGATAGAAAAAGGTGAGAGAATCCTCCTCGATGGTTGCTCGGAGGACAACACGCTCTGACGTCGCCTGGAGGAAGGTGGTGAGAAGCAGGACGAAGGAGGACGTAGCCAGAGGACAGAGGATGGGGCAGGACGACGTCGCAGCAAGGATCTTCTTCCCGAAGGGAGGTGAGAAGACAGCCACGGGATGCTCCACGAAGGGGGATGAGAGGCGGAAACAAATGTTTGTTTTCTACTCTAGAGGAGCATCCCGGGCTTGGGATAAGCTCTTTCTACAGTCTTGGAGGTGGTGAGAGGAATAAAGGAAGAGATGGTTTGGAATGGTGATGGGTAGGCCCTTTTATAATGGAGGAAGAACAAATACCCATCTGGGTCATTACTAACGTCCGTAAATGTCGCTAAAGATCCACCCATCATCATTGAAGATCTGCACCTTCAATTCCTTTGCTAGCGCGCACGGGCCATTAATGACAGCTGCAAGTGTCACTAAAGACCCGCGCAACTGTTGCAGCAGATCCGCGCATACCCCCGCTGGCACGCGATCCGCTGGCGCTACACGCATCACGAACCCGTGCTCCTCACGCCGTGTCGTGCACGCACACTAGCATGCGCTGCACTGCTTCTACACACTACGGTGCTTCATCCGTGCTCAATTGCTAATTCGGGGGGCTGCGACGATTCAAAGCCGCACCCCTCCCTTGGAATCCAGCACCCCAACCAACGCCCCAAGACGTCTGTTGTGTCGAGCGAACGACTTAACGCGCGCGGTGGAGGAGAGCTTCTCAACCGTTGGATCAAGATCCAATGGCTGGGAAAGAAGGTTGCGGATGATGGAGAGGTGGGAGCGAGTGTTGCTAGCCGATGTTGGGTGGCCTGGATGGCGCCATCTGGGTCATCCATTCTTCTTTCTGTTGCAGAGGGTGCCACGGTGCTTGGATCAAGTTGATTTCCTCATTGCCGGACTGCGATCGTCACTTCGGATCCATCCGTATGGTCGGATTTTTCATCCGAAGCCCGTAAGGATGTCGCATTGTCCCCCTAGCCGTTGATCTTCCTCAAACTTCGTATGACGCTACGGGATTCCGATTTAGACAATTTCAAAGGCGTTAAACTCCGATCGTCATCTTAATCAGATCCGTACAGTCGGATCGTCCATCCGAGGCCCTGAAATGAATCTCCTCTCCTGACCATAAAAGGACCTAATTAACCTAAAAAATATACTACTCTAAATGCAAAATAATGCATACTATGCAATATTTATAATATAAAATACAAGTCTAAGTCTAGGAACATGCATAAATATGTATTTTAACCTAAATAGATGTGTCTACATCACTGCCAAAGGCCAAATGATGCTGAAAGATTCATTTATGTCAGGGATGGGAAGGCTGTAGAAGTTGAAGTTATAGGAAAATTTAGATTATTGATGAAAATCAGTTCTTATTTGAATTTAGATGAAACTTTTGTAGTACCATCTTTTAGAAGAAAATTAATTTCTTTTTATGTATTGGATAAATTTGGTTTTCATTGTTCATTTGGAAATGAAAAAGTTAGTTTATATTTGAATTCAAATCTAGTCGATTTTGGTTTTCTACTTTGTTATGATAATCTTTATTATCTCGATACAATAGCTTCTTATAATGAGTCTTCAATTTTGGATGCACGTGGTGTGAAAAGAAAATTAGAAAATAAATCTTCAGCTACTTTATGACACAAAAGATTAGGTCATATCTGTTGGTGCAAGAATACCACGATCGTTAATTTTGATGATAACAAAACAATTGTCATTTAACATTTGCATTGAGTTTAAGGTTTCAGGAAAATACAAATTGTTACAAGTGTGAAGGAGGAGCTCAAGCTCACATCCATGGCAGATTGGAGGAGCTCGTTGGAGGAGAAGGAGCTTCGCGTGGAGCGAGAGCTTGAAGTCATGAAGAGTATGATAGAAGTCTTCTGTTCTTGTAATTTGTATTTATTGTTATTTCTTTTGCTCTTTATTTTTGCTTAAATTATGTGTTAAAGAGTCCAAAGTAACATAACAATAGTCCTAAGAACACCTACACAAACCTAGGATACTTAGGCTTTTCGTAGAAAACTTAGAAAGCCAAAATAAGCATCAGACAGTCTGAACAAACGTCTAATATGGACATCAGACGTCTGATCTTAAACTTTAAGATGTCCAAAACATTTAGGCTGGCAACCCACTCTCTGTTTAGCAGTTTCAGGCATCCAGCCCTTAGTCCAGACATCTTAGAAGACGTCTGATGGCTTTGCCAGACGTCCAACTAGAGGACCATTGACTTTATCAGACTTAATCATTGAGGATTACCTTTAATCTAAACTACATTCACTTTCAGACGTCCGCAGAGATCCCTAAACATCTGATAAATAGACGTTAGGCTCAATCCATCCCCAAATCACTTTTGTCAGTGATTATAGCCGTTTGAGTCTAGGGAAAGCAATTCCCACAATAAATCCCATTTTCAGACGTCCAGACTTTGTGCCAGACGACCAACCTATCGTCTGACCAACAAGACCTAGAACCCTATTTACGTCTAGATAAAACAGAAAGGAAACCCATCTAGAATTAAACATCTAATTTGTTTCCCAAACGTCTTATATTTGATCTTTAGACATCCGTCTTGATCTAATCTTAATCAGATCTTCCACCATTCTATATCAAACGACCGATCATAGAATCAGACGAAGACCCAGACGTCTAACATTAAGTCCAGACGTCTAATAACACTGTCAGAATCATTAATAACCCTAATTCCGACCTGATTAGCCTTGGATTTGTTTCCAACAGCTACCTAAGGCTTCCACAACCTTCCTAACGGTGCCTAAGCCACCAATAAATAGAGGACCCTTCCTTTGTTAGACACATCTTGAGAATACTTCTTCCACTCATATTGTGTCCTAGAAGAGTTTAAACTCAAATAAGAAAGTGTTGTTGCTCTCCAAACCCTCTAGCATCCACTCGAGAGCACCATCACACTGCTGACTTAAGTCTAACATTAAGTCCAAACGTCTAATAACATTGTCTGAATTATTAATAACCCTGATTCCAACCTGATTAGCCTTGGATTTGTTTCCAACAACTACCTAAGGCTTCCACAACCTTCCTAACGGTTCCTAAGCCACTAATAAATAGAGGACTCTTCCTTTGTTAGACACACCTTGAGAATACTTCTTCCACTCATATTGTGTCCTAGAAGAGTTTAAAATCAAATAAGTGTTGTTGCTCTCCAAACCCTCTAGCATCCACTTGAGAGCACCGCACACTACTGACTTCACGTCGCATCACTTCCATCTCAAGGAAGTACCATTTTCCTATAGAATATAAGTTTAAGACAATTACTTTGAGGCTTTATAGGATATTTGTTATTGTCTTTGTTCGGGTATTCCCCTTGCGAATTCCCATCTCCTTCGTGGGATAAAATACTCCTCGTGAAGAGAAGTTTAAGGTATGCTACCCTCGTCTAAGTAGTGTTGTTGTAAAAAGTTAAGTCACCCTTGTTTAAGTGACTTATTAGTGGATTTGATCGACTCAATCGATCGAGAAATCCTAAACCGAGAGGTTTAGGCTGTGGTTTTTACTCGGATTTGGATTTCCACCTAAAACTCATTGTGTACCTGTGTGATTACTCTTTTGTGAGATTGTTTATTTATATTTCCACATTTTATTTCGTATCACACAAATCTCACCCCCTCCTGTAGAACCTACAATATCTCCAAAAAGGGAATAGAGAGACTTATGTCAAATGGAATTTTAGACCCCTTAGATTTTTCTAATTTTGATCAGTATATAGTGTATTAAGAGGAAACAAACTAACAGTAATAGGTCAAATGGTGTCTTAGATGTGATTCATTCGGATATTTGTGGGTCATTTCCTACACCTACGTGGAATTATCAACAGTATTTTATCACATTCATAGATGGCCACTGCAAATATGGCTTCATCTACCTAATTCATGAAAAGGCACAGTCACTGGACACGTTCAAAAATTATAAAGTCGAAGTTGAGAATCAACTTGACAAAATGATTAAATCCGTCAAATCTGACCGTGGTGGTAAATGCTATGGTAGGCATAATGGATTAGGTGAACGGCTAGGATCATTTACCAGGTTCCTAAAAGAATGCGGTATCGTTCCTCAGTACACCATGCTAGGTTCGCCCACTATGAATGGTGTTGTTGAGAGACGAAACATGACACTTAAGGACATGGTAAGGAGCATGATTGCTCATTTTACCTTACCAGATTCACTTTGGAGAGAAACCTTAAAGATTACAACTTACATTTTGAATAGAATCCCAACTAAGGCAACTAAGAAGACCACATATGAGCTATGGACTGGGTGGAAGCCTAGTCTTAAGCATTTTCATGTGTGGGGATGTCCAGCTAAGGCAAGGCCTTATAGGCCCAATGAAAAGAAACTGAACACAAGGGCAATTAGTTGCTATCTTGTTGGGCATTTTGAAAGATCAAAAAGATATAAATTTTATAATCCCACAACTAAGGCCATATTTAAGTTTGGAAATGCCAAGTTCTTTGAGAGTGTTAAGTCTGCCCAAGATGACAGAGTTAAAGACTTTGTCTTTGAAGAGAAAAACATAGTCATTCCTTCTAAAGTTACTCAAGTTGATGAAGAGCGTGTCTTTGACATACCTCAAGACAACTCCAATGAAGACATTGATACGAATTTAGCCATTGTAGAGCAGCCTCAGACACATACAAAACCCGTGCCATTAAAAAGATCCACTAGGGAAAGAAGTGCAATATCAGATGACCATGTAGTATTCCTTCAGGAATATGAAACAGACATTGGGGTGATAGAAGATGATCCTATTACCTTCCGTCAGGCAATGGAAAGTTCGAATCATGAAAAGTGGATTGAGGTAATGAAAGAGGAAATGAAGTCAATGAAAGACAATGACGTTTGGCATATCGTTCCACTACCAGAAGGTGCAAAGCCCGTTGGTTGCAAATGAATTTTTAAAACCAAACAGGATTTGAAAGAAAAGGTGGAATGATACAAAGTGCGTCTTGTCACTAAGGGTTTTACCTAAAAAGAAGGCATTGACTATAAGGAGACATTCTCTCATGTTTCTTCTAAGGACTCATTGAGGATTATAATGGCACTTGTGCCCCACTTTGATCTTGAGTTACATCAGATGGATGTTAAGACTGCATTCCTTAATAGTGACATTGAGGAAACCATTTATATGGCTCAGCTCGAACATTTTGTTACGAGTGATCCAAAAGACATGGTATGTAAATTAAGGAAATCCATTTATGGGCTCAAGCAGGTATCTAGACAATGGTATTTTAAGTTTCATCAAATGATTCTATCGTTTGGTTTTGAGGAGAATCTGGCTGATGAATGTATATACCATAAGTTCTGTGGGAGAAGGTATATCTTCTTGGTCCTTTATGTAGATGATATTTTGCTTGCTACTAATTATATGAATATCCTATTAGACACCAAGAATTTTTTTGCCAAACATTTTGGCATGAAAGATCTTGGAGATGCTTCATTTATTTTGGAAATTGAAATATGTTGATATCGTTCTAGCCATATTCTATGTTTATCCTAAAGAAGCTATATAGATAAGGTACTCAAAAGGTATGGTATGTATGATTGTGAGCAATTAGATACTCATGTGACTAAGGGAAACAAGTTTAGTCTCAACCAATGCCTACATGTGATTTTGACAAACGAGAGATGCAAATAGTTCCTTATGCATCTGCCGTTGACAGTATAATGTATGCTCAGGTCTATACTTGACTAGATTTGGCATACATTACAGGCACGTTGGGTAGATACCTGGCAAATCCAGGAAAAGATCATTGGAGAGCAGCCAAGAGAGTACTGAGATATTTGCAGAAGATATGGGATTTTTTATGCTCACCTTCAGGAGGTCAGAAAAGCTTCAAGTCTTTGGCTATACTGACTCCGATTTTGCTGGATGCCAAGATAGCAGAAAGTCTACTTCAGGATATATATTTCTGCTTGCCAAGGGTGCCATCTCTTGGAAGAGTGCCAAATAGTCTCTTATTGCATCTTCCACTATGACAGCAGAATTCGTTGCATGCTACTAGGCATCCAATCATGGAATATGGCTGTGAAATTTTATATCGAAGCTGCACATGGTACATGGCATTGACAGGCTACTATAATTATTTTGTGATAATCAACTCGCAATTCTCTACACCAATACCAGTAGCTCCTTCAAATCGAAACACATTAAAATCAAATTCCCGGTTGTTAAAGAAAGGATACAGAATGGACAACTGTCTATTAAGCACATTGGTACGGACTCCATGGTTGCTGATTAACGGGTTTTCACGAGAGAAAATTGGGGTTAGGAGAAACCTGTCGCTGTAATCGCAAAACACGTTATCAAATACAATTTTTTTACCGAAACTCTAAAGGAATCCTGGGTCGAATACAGGGAGGCAACGTTTTCTTTCATTAAAATCCGTGCTTCACTTTGTTTTTGGCATTTTTAGGTTTTGTTATTTTTTTGTGTTTTTGTGATAAAGAAATAAACAAGAAAGCACACAAAGTGGAGAGAAGCAAATCTGATATAATGCAATGTCGTTTATTACAATAAATGGAAATATGACAAAAATAACAGAGATAGAGGTAAGAGGAAATCTCCCAAATCGACTGTTTGGCGAGACGACGATGCTTGGCGACAGCTTGAATGGAGGAGGTGAGAAGCTAGACGACGGGGATGAGATGCAAGAGGACATCGAGTAGAAGAATACTTCAGCAAGGTACAAAATGAGGATAAGGAGGTGGAGGTGATCGACTTCCTGAACAGAGGTAAGGGGACAGCCTCTAGGTCTCCTATGAAGGTGATGAGGAATAAGATGAATATTTGGTGGAGGGAAAGGGTTTCTGCACTATTAGGTGGCCTAGGGCTTGAGAGGGAACTCTTGGGAGCTCAGGGGGCTCTTTGGAACTCTAGAGGGGGTGTGAGTAGCATAGGAAGTGATGCCTTGGAAGGGAGAGGGTCATGGGGTTTATATAGTGGTGGAAGGGAGGCGTTTTGCGTGCACGTGTCTTCAACGACATTTAAAACATCGCTAAAGACCCACCGGAGGTGTTGCTAGAGCCTTCACTCACCTCCGCTGGCGTGAGGTGGAGCGCTGTAGCTGGCACAATGCAGGGACACTTGCAGCCGCTGGATTTTCATCAAAGGGTGGAGAGAGAGTGCGGATCGCATGCTCCCAAATTGCGTGCATCGCGCCTTCGCTGGCAAGGGCAAATCTCCATTGTTCGATCCTGATCGCGCGGCTGGGGAGTGCGCGCAGATCCTACCCTTGCGAGATTTGAATCGCGCTCATTGTGCGATCGCGAAGATCGGACGACGGATAACGCACCCGATCGTCTTAAATGAGCGCTCCAGATGGCGCGCGTCTGCTTTGGCGTGCGTCTGCACGTTGTCAAGCGGCGTCTCCTCGCGCGTGTGCAACGTTGATCGCTCGATCAAGATCGAGCGGTTCAATTTGGATGGCATTGTTGAGGCCTCAACGGATTAGAGCTCAAACTTGCCCTCTCCTTTGAGGAACGGGTGCGTGACCAATGGGGCATGGGCACCGGATGGTCACACAGCCGTTTAGTGCTTGCAGTGACCTCGACCGTTGGATGAAGATCCAACGGTCGAGATCAGATCTTCCTTGAGGTGCTTGAAGGAGGCCGGGTGAGGTTGGGCATATCTCAGCTATTAGATTGAGATCCAACGGCTGTGATCTTCTCCTTAAGGCGAGGCTGGGGCTGCAGCTCATGTAGGATGGCCTAGATGGTGCCACGTGACGCCATCTGGGCCGTCCA
The DNA here is from genome assembly GCA_037157565.1 of Thalassia testudinum. Lineage (NCBI taxonomy): Eukaryota > Viridiplantae > Streptophyta > Magnoliopsida > Alismatales > Hydrocharitaceae > Thalassia > Thalassia testudinum. Next base: position 5,806,548 of record JAZHRO010000014.1, read on the forward strand.
TCTTCTTCTTGTAGAGTGATGAGAACCTCATCATGAACCTTAACTAGCACAATCTAACCTAGATTTGCGAGAAAAAGCTCCTACATAACTTATAGAAAGGCTTGACTCAGAGAATTCTAAGTTTATGAAGAAAACATGTCATAAGGAGTAAAAATGCAATTTCACCAACACAATCAGTAAACAGGGTAACTCAGGGTCCAAACATAGGTCAAACTAACCTAATAAGAAGGAAAGTGGGATGATTTGATCCAACAAGGGCTACAGCAACTCCCAGGGAATTAAATGACATCCTGTAACCCTAAATCAAACCCACTTCAATTCACGAGGTTCGAGGCAAAGTAAAAATCGACTAAACCCTCTAAAAATCATAGAAAAATAATCTCTAGGGTTTAGAACCTTCAATTTGGCCTTGGGAACACATTTTGACCTACATTGAGAACCATGCCCAATTAATGATTTAATTTGGGTTTTTATGTAAATTGACCCGTCAAACAAGGTCTGATCTAGAAAATTCGCCATTAGAATCCTTAGGTCCTATTTAGTCATGCATAAAAACTTGAACCTAAGAAGAGACCTTCTTGACCGACTTTACATTTTGGTCCTCATCTATAACTTTTTGACCCTCAACTTTCGAAACCCTCGCATTTTGGCCCCTAGGTTCTTCGTCATTCTTTGCACTTAGGTCCTCCCTGCAAAACTCTGAGCAGCGCCATGCTCCGGCGACTTTGCGCGGAGCATGACGCCGCGCAGGGTGAGGGAGGCCCTCTGCTCATTGAACCAGGTGTTCCCTGCAACGTCTGCTGTCGCAGGGACACCTCCACGACCTCTGTCATCGCCCACACCTTCCGTGCGAACGCACAGAAGGTATGGGTTGTTGCTCTGGCCATCCTCTGGCGAGGGAGGCACGTCGCCTCCCTGCGCCCACCCCTCCGCCTTCGCCTTTATAAACACCGTCGTCGCCAGCAGAAGAGGATAAGCTGTCTCTGACGGAGAATACCCCCCCACTTCCTCCTCTCCAGCTCCGACAGACGGCCTGCAGCTTCCGGCGACCAACTCCTCCTCCTCCTTGTCGCTCTGTTGCCTTACCTGCAGCAGGGTTCCCCTAACCCTTTCGTCTGTGTCGCACTGCACCCGCCGACACCCTCCGCCTGCCTCCTCGTCGCCGTTCTCCCCTTCCAGGGCCTCTTCTTCCTCAGCTCCGGCAGGCACGAACCGGTGGCTCCGCCCTTCCCCCTTCGTCCAGAACTTAGGTAAAAGCTTCCTCTCCTCCTCCTCTAAATTCCCCCTCTGTCAATTTGTATTTTCGCACCCCCACACACAACTACCACCTCCACCTGCTCCGTCTCCGACCACCCTCTCCGACGAGCCCATTCCACCTCCACAGACCCCCTCACTCCTCGCCAATCACCTCAGAAGCTTCCGCTCACTCCACTCCACAGCTTCCCCCGTCTCATTTCCTGCCACACGCCACCTAAAGACGCCCCGAACAAACCCATTCCTCCAACCACAGTCCGACCTAGGGCTACCACCATACGTCGCCTCATGCCTCACCACCACCCGCACTGGCTTCGCCGCACTCCGGCGAAGCTCCCTGCATCCTCTAACTGGGCCGAGAGGCCGTATGCTTGATTTCAGGTCACGCCCTCTTCACCGACATTGCGGAGCAGGTGAAGCTCCTTCACCTGCAACTGCAGGTTCGCCCTCGCCCATGCTCGCACTCCAGGACGCGTGGTTTACCCCCGCGAAGCATCCCAAGCCTGCAGCTGGGGTGAAAGCCTCGCACACGGCCGCAATTGACCGCAGCTCTCTCAGCCGTGGGTGCGAGATTTGGAGGTGGGACTTTAGTCCCACCTCAGAAGCACGCGGCTCAACGCCCGCGCATAAATGAAAAAAGTGTTGTAGGGTTATCGCCTTCGAACACAGGGGTCAGGTCCCTCACGCACGCCGCACCCCACGCGCTTGCCCTCGCCCGCGCTCACGCCCCGCGAGTCTGGGCCGGATCTGGATACCCGACCTGCACTCCTCGCCCACCACCGCACGTCGGTGGGCCTGGTCCCGGGCGCGAAACCCATACCCGAATACCCGACTCTGGGAGAGCAATCCTATGGGAAAAATCTAAGAAAGAGAGAGACGCGGGGGGGTAGGGGTAGGTTTTGCTCGACCAGCAGTGTGAGTGTGCAGGCAGAGAAGAAGAAGAAGGAAGAAGGTGGCTGAAGCCTTGGCGGCTCAAAGAGAAGGGAAAGAAGAAGGACTGCGAGAAGAAGAAGAAAGAAGAAGAAGGAGCACAAAAAAAGCACTGTAGCAGATGCCACTTAAGCCGTCTGATTGAGAAATCAGACGACGGAAGAAGCTCTGCAGACAAAGTAAAGGAGAAGAAGAGAAGAACAGGTGCCGTAGATGAAAGCAAAGAGAAGAAGAAAAGAGAAAGAAGAAGAAAAACTGAGGAAGATCAAGCAAAGAGAAGAAAGAAGAGAAGATAAAGAAGAAGACAAGGAAAGAGAGAAAGAAGAGAAGAAAAAGCCAAGAGACTAATCTACCTCTCTCTCTCTCTCTCTCTCTCTCTCTTATTTTTGTAATAAATGCATTGTACTTCTAGAATTCTAGTAGCTCCCTGAGTTCGACCTCAGGAAAAATATTTCCGAGTAAAATTGTAATAGTGGCAATGACTATCTGTACCTCAACGACATTTCTATAACAAAAAGAAAAAAAAAGACCTAGCCACGGTCGGCCACATAAGTCATACGCCCACTATTTCATAGAGGGTGCTAGAAGCTCTGATCGGAGTGATTTTTGCACTGACGGATTGCGATTGTCACTCCAGATCCATATGTACGGTCGAACTCTTCATCCGAAGTCCGTAAAGATGTCGCACTACCTCCTGGCCATATAAAATGTTGGAATTAATATACAGAATACACAACCTATCCTAAATGCAATGCAATGAATGTTATGCAATATTTATACTATGAAATGCAATGTTAGGCCTAGAAACCATCATAAATAAGTATTTACATGAATTCATATGTATTTATCAGTTGCGGATCCGCTTAATAAAGGAATAATACCTAAGATGTTCCATGAACACGCAGCTTCTATGGGTCTCATGTCCTTACAGAAATTTTAACTTTAGCGGCAATTTATAAATTTTATAGTGCTCATTTGTAATAAAGAAACTTTGATAATTTAGTGTTTCAATTATTCTGTTCTTTAGTTATGTATAAAGTTTTATAAAGTTTCATTTCTGTTGAAATAAACAAAACTTAAAGTTTCTAGTTGAATGTCCATTCTGACAAGTAATTTGGTTTCGATTTTTTGAAGTGATCTCAATTTGGAGGACCAGGTGGAAATAGACATGCATTGATCGCATTTGCATGTAATTTCCATGCTGCATATCCACACGTTTTTTGTTATCTTTTACATTAGTGTACGTGGTCATTGTAAATTTAGTTACTGTGATGTAGCGAAAGCTGCTTTGGCTCCATTACTAGTGCAATTAGTAAAATGAATTATTTATAGATATGCATTAAAGTCATGACAATAAAGTTGAGCTCAAATTCAATTTTATATGTTTTTTTATTAACAAGTTACACATATAGTCCAAGTGGGAGATCGTTGGATTAAAATTCAACATATAGACTTGTATATGTAAATATATATATATATATAATCAAATAACAATAAGTATTGTGACTGTAAATTGATCAAATTAAGTTATAATGAGGGCATGGGCATAAATGCAAGTGGTTTAGTGTGGTTTAGATTACAATTGTGCAGAGACCCTTTTGTAATCAATAATTCTTGGATGGTCGGAATTGTAAATTGCTAATAGTAATTAGTGTCTAATTACTAACCTGGTAAGGGTTTCTCACCATCATTCTCAGTCTAACCCATCAAGTCCTAAGAAAAGACGAGAGAAAGGGTGTTTGCAGAAGGAGAAAGAGATTTCTCCTGAATACTCTTGATATATTGAGGAGGCGAGAAAACCCTTTCAAGCATCTAACTGGTAGCCTCATTAATCGACTTTCTACGACATTCGTCAAACAATCACAATAAAGCGTTGTTGACAGGTTTTTAACCCTAGCAACGGCATCAGAAATATGATCGCATATCTACCAATTCGTACTAAAAAGGGGTTTTAAAATGTCGTTGTGTAGTATGTCACAAATACAAACCATTGTCACGTCAATTTTATTTATATACTTAATTTTTACTGATTTATTACAAGTAGTTCACTGGGAGGAAGTTATTGATATACATCATTCTCTAAGTCCAAAAATATTCTTTAATTCCAAAAATGTTGATTTTATTTACAAAAATAAATGAAATAATCAATGAATAAAAGAATTCGGTTAATTATGTACAAAAAAAATGAATTAAAATACATTACAATTATTGGAAACAAATGTAGACACAAGCATTAAAAACTATGTACAACTACTCTATATTAAGTATTTACAACTAATATAGTTAATACCTAATTATAAGTACAAACATAATTAATAATATTTACTATACTAACTCATTATAACATATTAACATCTATAGTAACATATATATTCTATATAGTAACATATATAAGTGTCGCTAAAACCTTAATAAAATTATATCCATAACATAAGGTAAAAACTATTATCTTTACTAACATATAATCTTATGTACAGTGACAAATGTATTCGTCACTAAAGCTCTAGTGTTATATATATACATATGAGAACTCAAACACTTATACTAATCTGTATACACTATCTATACTATTACACTATACATTATATTAGTTATATACATGTACATTATATATTCTATACTTATATATATTATATATATGTATACATATATACAGATGCACACATACATATATATGCACACACTCAACACAGCTCACACCAAGGCACAGGCACAAAGGGGTAACAGTTAGCCGATTTCAAGTCTCTTCTCTTCTCTTCAAACCGGTTCACAATCGGCTTTTAACCCAAAACTGATTTAATTGGCAGGCAGCCTTTTCGAGTGATACACAGCACCCATTACTGGGTGGGACCAGACCTCTACTAGGGCTACCCTAATTGATTATTAGGTGCATTTTAGTCGGTTTATAGCTCCTTACTGGACCCACACAAGCCCACGCACAGTGCATGGCCCCCAGCCGTACACCGTACCCGATTATCTCATGCCAATGCCAATCAAATGCTCATTTATATGCTCAGATAAGGATAAGTGTATGCGCGTGTGCTCGAGTGCCCAATGCCCGTGACAACTGAGAAGGCCTAAAGACAAAAACTTAATATAGCACTACAGGTGGTCTCACATTAACGATGTGGCACTTAAAACACCCTTCTCCAATGGTTGAAATCCAAGTTTGTGCGATGATTTGGCCCTCGATTTGAGGGCCCAAATTAGTTCCAAATTTGAAATAAAATATGGGGTTGTAAAGCCCTTATATAAGACTACAAAATTAATTAGTTTTACTATATAAATAAATTAGCTAAATTTTACAATTTATACGTACTGATTTATAGATCTATTTCTTAATTAACATTTAAATTATCTAATTAATGACCAAATTGATATTGTACCGTGTTAATATACATATTAAATTATTTAATACACATTTTTATGGCATTTTACACATTTTATTTTAATTTATATACATTTAAATATGCATTTTCAAGTTGTTATACATATAAATTAGGTATAAATAATATAATACAGTATAAATATAGTTAAATTAGTTTAAATTACTTAAAATAATATAATACAAATATATAATATAAATTAGTTCAATAATAACTTAATTTACTAATTTATTTTAATTTAATTTAATAAACTACCTAATAATTAAATTAATTATTTATTTATTGTACATATATAATTAAATTAGTTTACAGGTATTCTAGTGTACATTATATGTATATAAATATGTATGTACAGTATCATTGATAAATAAGTTTATTTATAGGGGTTTCTATAATTATATAGCTTAGAGTACATATAAGTTAATTAAATTAAAAGATAATTATATAATAAAGTTATATATGATTTAAGTTATCTTAAATACTTAGTTTATTCTATAAAATACATACATAAGTTATATGTATACATTATATATATATTTTACATTATATATCTTAATAGCTTAATATATAGCTTATATATGTATGTATATACATAGTGTACATAGTATTTTTAGGTGTTTTTCGAGTTTTTCTGCTTTTTATGGGTTTTATAAGTTTTATAGAGGTAGGGGGTGAGAAAGAAAGAGTGAGATGAAAAATAAAAAGTTATTTTTGTTGATTTTAATGTTTAGTTCTTTTATTAAGTTTAAAGATAGATTAAACCTTCGGCTAGTATATTCTACCAAGTCGGGGATTCAGAACGCCTTGAAACTTAACATACACTTAAAAATATATTTAATCCTACTCACTACATCTTTATTTTATTTTATTTTTAGTATTTTTATTTATTTACAAGTGAAATACATTTTAGGCCTTCAAAGGATTGTTCAATGAAACCTAAGGCCCTAAATAGCATCCTTGTAGCTGGGAAAGCAGTCTATTAGTTCAAAGGTGTTCTAAACATGCTATGGGAGGTGTGCGAGCAATTGAACATGAATTTCAACCCAAAATTCCACTAATTTTGAATTTAGACAGTTATGCAACATATTTAGCTGGCAAAGAGCGTTAAAAATCAGATTACAAGCTATCAAAAGAGATTAAAAGACACTTGATCGTACATGAAAGCTTGCTACAAAATCAACTACACATTATAGCACATGTCAACCAATTAAAAGCTTTAAATCTCAGCCACTGTCCATTTGTTCTAATCCAAAAGAACAGCTGCTGCAGAGTCCAATGACAACAACAGCAGCATCTCATGCAACAGCAATAACTACAATCTGAGAACAGTAGTAGCTGCAGTAGCTCATATACCTTCATCAGATGTCTTAAATAAATTCTCAAAGGTTGCAGTGCAGCCAAATCTCTACTCTCAGCAAGTCTAAATGAGGACTTTAGTAGACAATTATCCTAGATCAGACTTAAGAAAGTTTGATCAGGTATCAAGCATATCCAAATTCAGATCATGATTTTAAGTTAACACCAATTTGTACCAAATTAAGGGTTGAAAAACCCATGAAAATGTAGCTGCTGAAGCAGCACTTTAATCTGATGAACTGGGATTCAAAACACAATAGTAAACCTTTTAAAAAACTGACAAGGCTTGAAAATAGCATTGAAATCACTTTGAGATGTTAAACTCTACATTAAAACTCCTCATTAGCATTCTCATTTCATATCAGAGAGAAAAACACTGATCTAACACCTTCCTAATGCTATAGACAGCATGAAGGTGTTAGAATCAGTCCAATAAATCCAACTTGAATCCCAATTATCTAAAACCTTAAGGAATACTGAAAATTCCTTAGGTTAAAAATCAAAATCTCAAAAATAAATCCACACAAAAATACTTGGTAGAGCCTCAAAGCAACAAGGTTGATTCTCCTTGGCTCTCCCACAAATTTAAGACCATGAAATTCCCAACTCATGACAAATCCGATCATGACTCATCTGAGGAAAAATTTATCACTAGCATCAGCTCAGATTCATAGCCATGTAGTTAATCACACAAAAATACATCAATTTACTTGATCAAAAACCCTTCAGAACTCAATTTAATCAAAATCTCACGATCTTGCATTGAAATCCAAATTAAAATTAAATCAAGCAAACCGATTCTTTTTAAATCAGTTCAGGGGTCTTTGTGGAAAATCTGAAATGAATGGGAGACCTCTAAATGGATTTTAAGTGCAAATCGTCATCTCAATACTAGAGAGCAATAAGATGAGGGTTTGACTCTAATGGGTGGGTGGATTGCGAATTAAAAACACAAGGGAAATTTAGAACGTGAAATTTGTGAGATGAAGAGAATGATCAATGATTAGGTGATAAAATGAGTTCATCTCCTCTGATCTGAAATGATCAAAGGAGGTGTGAGTGTGGATTCTATACAAACCTACTCCTAATCTACACTAAGCCATCACTGAATTTTTGTATCTAATCAACTCCTAGCTACTCTAATTATACTAATCACTACTCTAAATTACTCTAGAAAGCAGATAAATTCTAATCTAAAGGAGGAATGGGAGGGAGATGAAGAAGACTCCAGCGATGAATGGGATCCCTGAATCCACAGGGGTTGCTGTGGCGACAAAATTAAGGGAGAGCTACACCCCAGTCACAGGCGCAGCTAATGGAGGAAGGAGAATTGGAGGGTGGATGAAAGGAACCACTCCAGGGGAGAGAGCGATTCCGTCGTGCGCGCAGGTCAGGAAGGAGCTTAAGTAGACTTTGAGAGTGATTGCGCTCACCGCGCGGTGGGAATAGGTGATTAGGGCATGGGCGGCCACAATGAGCCACGAGAGCATGGGAAGAGCCAAGTCAAATCCTAGCCACTAGACAGGATCTAGGCAAGGTGGTGAAGCTACACGATTATTCTCGCGAAGTTTCAATTGAAGGGTAGCCACAGATCAAGATGGAGGCTTTGAATGGCAGAGATTGCTCAAGTTCATCGAGTGAACAGTGCACCAAGAGGTGCACCGTTCACAGGTCTAATGGTGTAATTGTGCCATCAGTCCAAAATGAGAAACGATAGGAAAATAGCAGCGAGGCCCATAGATGGTATGAAATCACTGTAGAGTAGTCTGTAAGGTGTTACAATTAGGTTCCTACGGCTTAAAATGGGTCCTTGGAGGTTTTAAAGTGAATAAAATGTTATGAATGAAGGACCTAAATGTGAATCTTCTAAATGTAAGGTCCTATTAATGTCCAAATGCTACCAAATTTTTATTGAAACTTAATTGAACATATTAGAAGTTAATTTCACTTTTGATTTGATCTTTTGAACTCAATTATGTATTCAATTTGCAATTGGATCATCATTTTGTATTTAATAATAGAATGTCTCAATAAATGACCTAATTATACATTTTTAGCATAGATTTGGTGTTTTAAGTCTTTTCCTTATTTTCCACACGTAACCCATTTCATGTGTTAATTTGATAGTGTTTAACCTAATTTCTAGCTTAACTTAAACATTTTAGCTATGATGAGCCACACCTCATCACTCATTCTCTGTTTACAATATAAACCTAAATATGTCTCCTTTGTACTTTATAAGTTCATACAAGATATGAACGAGACATTGATACATGTTTGTGTTTTGGTTCATATGGATTATGTTTGCATATATGTGGCTTTGCTTGTTATTTCGTCATAGATTGATCAGATCGTGTTTATGTTTAGATTTGACGTTTAGTATTCTGTGTATGAGTCTACTATCAATCTCGTAACTGACACAAGTACCGGTACTCATGGTGAGCACTGGTACATGTGTCATACAGTTTTGAGCTCTAGAACTTAAGGTCTTAAACTATAGGTTGCTGGTACCGGTACTCATTAATGGTACCAGTACATGCTAGCTGCAGATTTGGCTCCAAGTCCTTTAAACCCAAAATCAATAAGCTATGTATACCGGTACTCGCCATGAGCATCGATACACATGAGTTACATATCAACTTCTGGGTTTGAACTAACTAGAACCTCTATCTCACTAGTACTAGTACTATTCTTCAATACCAGTACCTGTTGGCTACAAATCAAGGAATCAGTACTCAACAAGTACCACTACTCGTGATGGATACTGGTACTCGTTGAGACAAGTTAATTCTGGAGTGATACCAGTACATCATAAGTACTGGTACTGTCTCTAATACCAGTACATGATGAGTACTGGTCAAGTACTCATCTGAGCTTGAGTTCCAAACTATAATTTATGAATACCGATACTTGGCATCAATACCAATATTCCTTTAGATATGGAACTCATATTTTTAAGTCATGGATACCAGTACTGGTGAACCAGTATCGGTACTCAGTATATAGGATACTGATACTGGTACATCGATGCTGATACCCAATCAGTATTAAGCTCAGTTGAGATTAATTAATGTTCAGATCCATCCTAAGTTAAAGGTGGGTCATTTATGGGACAGCCCCAATAAGTGGTATTAGAGCCAGCTCACTCTCTACTTAGTTTAATTATAGTCTAATCTAATTAATACAGTATACTATTCTGTAGTAACCCGGTTGAAGCAATATTCACCAAAGTTTTGTACTGTGATGTGATAGGATGGTATATGAAATATTGATTAAAGTGACTTATTTCTATCTCCTTATTCCATTGGCAAACAATACTTAAGGGTGTAGGTTCTTTTTTTATCCAACATGAGAGCTCACGTGACTCGAAGGCACATGGTTTGCAAATGAAATCTCTGTTCCCATGAAATGAGGCCTATTGGTTTCATTTGTTCAAGAGGAAACATACTAGTTATACTGTCACTCTGCGTATATTAAAATCTATGCTCTAAAAACAACCAAATAAATGACATGACTTGTAATGGTGCATCATACATGGGTATACGAATACATGTGTTCTTCAAAATGCATGCAACCAACTACTTCATGCGAAAAATGTATTGCTTGTATCCATATTTCACAAGGAACTTCAAAGAGAGCTCTAATAGGATTTAGTGCATTTTTCAAAATGTGAGAGTATTTATGTAAATATGGAACATGAAAAAGGGCTTGCTCACAAAATTTGCCTAAAAGAGTACAACCTCGATTGAAACAAGAGGTGTCGGACTCCTTAAGGTGAGGACAACTCAAATTAAACATAAGAATTTAGTTACATTACATTACAGTAACATGTTGACTTCATTAGTTTGGTTATTCTCCCAATTTAATTGGCTTTAGTTCTCATTACAAATGCAACTTTTTTCACCTTCTCTTTCAACTCAAAATCCCATACGAGTAATTAGGAGAAATTAGCTGTCTCCACACATCAAATGCCAAGGTAATGCAGAAATAGAGACTAGAACTTAGGTTATTCTTGCCAAATTCAGGAGTCTCATTTATTGACCATGTCATGGTGGACAAATGTAGTTGATTTTAGGTGAAAATAATTTCCGAATCAAGTGTGAAATCTGAGGGAAAGGGCTAGATTGAAGTGCTCTACATGCCAATGGATGCCTCTTTTGACTTCCCAAACCTTCAGTTCCCTTTTCCTCCGTTTCCCCATTGCCCTAACCTAACTTCCCTGTAGCACCATTGGGTCCTAGACTGGATGTCGATGTTGACTAGGACCATGTTTCCATTGTGCATTCGCTTCTACACCCACCTCCTACACCTTCTTGTTTTATGGTAGTTTCCCCACTAGATCTGTGCACCATGTCCCTTGCTAGTTGTGTTACTTCCCACAACCGGGTGCCTTGCTGGTTTCTTCATCTAGAATTGCTTCGTGTCATGGAGTTCGTAATGGTGAGGCAATGCTCTAGCTTCCCTTGGTGCAAGTGATATGTGATTGGGTGTAGTAATAGATGTGTCCTCTTTGCTTGTGGAACTACTTGTCAGGAGCTTCCATCATCTTTGGTGTTAGGTCCACTTTGCCTTCATCATCTACAACCATGTTGGTACCCTCTTATTGGGTTTTGTAGTTTATGGTTGTGTACTGTTTGGGTTGTTTCTATGTTTTGTTGTTGTATTTGTATTGGATGTCTTTGGCGACGTGTGAGTAGTGAGCTTCTCGATGTCTTTCTGACATCTGTAGGTGGAGCTCTCTACACTTCATTTGTCTTACTACTTGATTTTTTTGCACACAGGTTATTTGAAAACTTTTGGATTGCAGTGGATCATGACTATTGCCTCTTGCACTTGTTTTTCTTATTTTGAGGTTCATTATCATATCTTAGGTTGCTATGTTATCCTTCATGAATTTTGTATAGGACACTACAACAAAGAAGATTTTGGTCACCGTTAAAAACCGTGACCAAAAGATTTAAAATTGTCACCAATTAGTGTCACCAAATATTACGTGGCAAAAGAGTTTTGGTCATACTTCCACACAAACCAGATTTCATCCAAAACTGTGACCAAAGCCTCCATCATAAGTGGGTCTAGAGGGCATTTGGCTACAGTTATAAACCGTGACCAAAGGTTTTTATTCACGATTTTAAAACTGTGACTAAAGGAAGAGTTTTTGTCATAGTTCACGAACCGTGATTAAAGACATGTAACCAACGATAGAAGAACTTTGTTCACGATTTATAAGAAATATGTAATTTGCATGAAGCCAATCCTCTCACCGGCAGTACAATACAACATGCTAAAGGGACCATAGAAATTCCAGCTATTCTTAAATATATGCCTCAACAATTACAAGTTAAAGACCTTTAAAGAGAAAATTTACCGAGAACCTCGTAGAATAATCCCCATTTAGAACTCTACCTCAAAAGAGTGCACAGATAGATTAAAGTAAAATATTTAAATAGAATTACATCCGTCAATGTTAGATGAATTACATTCTTCGTACCTTTTAATTACACAACTTGACATCATGATTTCTACTAATTAAAAGTTCAAACTATATACACACAGTTGAAAATAATTTCAAACAATCAAGAGCAACAAGGAATTTTTTATGTTCGATCCATTTTCATGTTCGTGGTCCCAATCAAGTTTGCTGTGCCAACGAAATCATAGGACATGCGCCCACCCTAGACAAGACTTGCAATGTACAAAAAATTGAATCGTAAACATTAACCATACAAATGACAATTCTTTAATAAAAAAATCAGACAATTGACAGGGTAGAATTTTTCCATGGACAAGAAAAAGGAAAAGGAGATAAAATATTGGTTTCCATGCTTAGATTATGGGTACTCATGCATGGCAAGCATTCAAGTATGATAAAACAAATTGCAAGAACTGAAAAGTCCATTGATTCCAGCTTTCACATCGTATGTGTAGCTGTGACTGTGGAAAATACTGAGGCATAAATCTAAGAGAGATTTTCCAATGAATATTTTAGTAGAAAAAAAGTGTTTTATGTAAATCAGTTACAATACAGAAGATTTACACTTGTCTAGTTCCTTGACAACTCGTCCAATTGCATCCGGTAAAAATGCTCGATTAGAAATAGAAGATGCAAGATTCAGATATAAATTGTTGACAACATTTAATCATGACATAATTGAGAAAACTCCACAGATCTGGGAGAGATTATTATTAGCTCCTATATAGATACAGTTGAAATATTTAAATAATACGGAAGTAATAATATTAAAGTACATAAGCATAATAAAACATTTAAATTTACGTGGAAATATCACTCACAAGAAGTGGGGAGAGACCCCGATAGGATACTGATTTATATTTCTTCTTCTCAAAGGAATATGAGAGGAATACACACCTATTTATAGGCCACCACTCACACAAAAAGCCATCTTTCAATGTTGCACTAAACCTATAACTCAATTCTCTCAACACTTTCCCTCAACCTGGAACATGGAATGCTCAGCTTGTCACACAAATAAACCCACTCTATACAGCAGAACAAACAACACTCTGAACTGGTTCTTACTTGTAGGCAGGAACACGGGCTGGAGCTGCTGGACGAACTGTAGCTGATCCTGAAGATCTAATGCTGATAGCTCCCCGTTCAGTATCCCTGAAATTGGATCTTCTTCTAAAGACCTCAAAGGTAGATCTCTCTCTCTCTGGAGTCTACGAAACTGGATCTCCCACATAGAAACCTGAAATAAGTCCTTCCTCTGAGGACCTCAAAACTCTAGACCTTCCAGAGTTGGGTTTCTCATGTGGAGTCCATGAATAAAAAGAACTTCCAAACGAGGGTGACTACAAGCTTCCACACTCCTTTCTTCCACACTCATATGGGAGAAGACAATAACAACGAGAAGAAAATAAAACCTAAAAAGCTAAAGAAAACTTCTCCATCTCTTCTCTTAAACATAAACCTCTCTTCTCTTTTTTTTTGAATTTTTTCTTTCTTTTTTTCTCATTTTTTTATTTTTCTCTTCTTTTTTTCTTGGACATCCTCTTCTTATTTCTGGCACCTCTTCCTTTATCTCCTCTCTTTTTTTATAGAAATCGAGGCTAAACATAATAGGCAAACAAAGGAACACATCAAATGACCTAGACAAATTCAACCTCACAGTCCTCATGCACCCCTCTGTTCATTGCCCAAATCACCGCCACCATCATCGCCATCACTAAGATCATGCCGCCTCGCGAGATCATCACCAAAGATCATGCAATCCTATCTCCGTCGCCATCTTTGCCATTTATCTCGGTACCGCTCCTCTTCACCGCTATCTTCTCCTCGACGTGGCTACCACAGCCATTGCCTCCATCAACTCGTAGCAGCAGCGACCACCACAACATGCTGCCAGATCAATGAGTTTGCTGCTCGTGGGAGATCTCGAGGATGTCAATGTTGTCCATCATGTGCCACCGCTGTCGATCTCAAGGAGGCTTGTGTCGCGCACAAGGTGCCACTGTTCTCTCCGATGATCTCTTGACCTCTGACCTCCGCCACCTTCATCCTTGCCTCACGTCGAACTACGTGATGCTCCTCTTGTGCAGTCGCGTGGCTCGGGTTGGGCCTACGATGCTGATTGCACCAGCCTCGTAAGTAGTGTGCTCCCGTGCATCTACTCTCATGCGACCACTCCTCAAGCTCTGCAGCGAACTTGCCACCTTCTTCCTTCCTCGCCTCGACGAGGCCATCGAAGTAGTAGATCTCCTCGCCACCTTTTCGCAACCCCTCTCTCGATCACAAGAGGTTACACCCCTAGTCCAGTGTCACCTAAGCCAACGTGTGACCACATCGGTATTGCTGGGATCTCTCATGATGCAAAGATCTTCTACCTCGTCGCCATCTCCTTCCACAGGATCTCCATCTTGCACAGAGAGATTAGGGTTTCCCCTTCTATCTTGAAATTGAAGACAATATGGAGACACAAATAATAGATCTCAAGAATAATAAAACAAAAAACCCAAGTTCAGAACTTGCTCTGATACCAAGTTGAAATATTTAAATAATGCGGAAGCAATAATATCAAAACACATAAGCATCACAAAATACTTACGTTTACGTGAAAACCCCACTCATAAGTTACAGGGAGAAAACCACGGGAGAAGGCCCCAATAGGACACTAATTTATATTTATTCTTCTCAAAGGAATATGAGAGGAGTATACGCTATTTATAAGCTACTACTCACACAAGAAGTCCACATCTTCTAATGTGGCACTAAACTCAACTCAATTCTCTGAAGAGACCCCCATTACAAAGAAAAGAATGATGTTTTCTTTTAATCAAGAAAGCATGGATTTTCAATGAGAAGGATGGGCACACAAGCAAAGTAGAACCTAACCTCTAGTTTATCTTCACAAGCTCTGTGATTATTAGGAAACCTCCGATAATCTTCTGCCAAGAGAACACATTCACATACAAAATCCCAAGAAACAAAGTCCAGTGTAATTTTTATACAAGACTGTACAAGGAAAACAAGTCAAAATATTAATCTCTAAGGCAAACTATGCCAAATCTTCTCCTGCTTGGGAAAGGTATCATCATAGGAAAACATCTAATGTCATGGCATGTCAAAAGATAAGTCTATTAAGATGTAAGTGGTAAGTTTCCAATTAAAAAATGATCATACCTTAAGATTTCTTACTTAATGTGTACATCCACCTGGTATAACAACTACTTCACCAAGCTTTTGCACAAAAGTCCATGCCTCAACTCCTATTTAAACAATGAAATGGATTGCCAATTTTGTGATCCTGAAAAAGCAGAATTTTTGTGGGGAATTCCAGAAGACAAATGTTTACTTACCAAATTCCTCCTTCAGCTTCCTCTTTTGCTCCAATGTTAAATAAAAAGTATGATCACGAATAGGATCTATCACCTGCAAGGAATGAAGGCAGCAGTTAAGAAATTATAATGTCATTGGTAACACCCAAATTTTTTCCAATTTCTACCACGTGAGAGTTTTCTTCCTCTTCTTTTTCTCCCATCACTGATGCCATTTGCCTTTGAAATGTCTGCCACATCATTCCTACAATTGGCATGACCTTCATGCTTGCCTGGTGATTTATCTGAGCTAGTACCATCAGCCTTTTCCTCAACGTTAGCTAGTACCATCAGCCCGTTCCTCAACATTAGCTAGTACCATCAGCCCGTTCACCAGCAAAGAAACTAGTGCACAGAAAGAAACAATTCATCCAACAAAGGTATCTTTTGATTTTTCCGTTTTTTTTTGTTTAGGCAAACAGAAAGGTACCCAATGCATTGGAAGGTTGGAAAAGTGATGCTTGAAAGATGAACAGATGAAGTAGATCCAAATATTGCACGAGTAGAAGTACTTGAACAGATTACAAAAATGCAAGCATCACATAGACAAATCTACTCTATGTACAGTTTTCTAGTAGAGGATTAAAATCTAAAAGGAACTAAACAAGGTGGGAGATAGAATTTTCTAATAGAGGACTGGCATCTAGAAAGAATTAACTAAAATTGGAGTTATTCAATCATCGCCACTCAGAGAAAGGGTGTTTCCCTGCTGTTGTTGAAAATAGAACAAAAATGTGAATACATTCTCTAGAAAGTTTTAACCTACGGTATCTATTGAGACAATTATCCATCCCATTTCAACTTCTTGAGTGGAGGGTAACTCAGCAGTAAAAACCATCTTGGCAAGTTGTGTAATGACAAGAAAATATACATATAGGTTCTTGTAAATAGGATTGCCCAAGCTTTCCATATTTACTACATAAGTTTGAGAATAAATGGGATCCTTGCACATCTCTATTGTTGGCATTGATTTAAAGCTTATTTGCCTAACTGCTTCCTCTATGAGAAGATCTATACTTCAAATGTGTATTTTTCTATGGTAAGATACAAATCGGTGGGATTAATGAGAACCTTTAGCTATTTGCACAATTTTTGAAATTAATAAATATTCTAGCTATCCGATATTCACCAGTTGCTTGTGTAACCATCATTTGACCTTGCAAGACCTCAAAGCTCATTGTGCACCGTTGAACTCAAATGCTTCTCTTCCAAAAAAAAAAGCCAAACTGCACCAATCCTGAAGGGTTTAAATTACTAATTTATCTAGCTGCACCATGTTCGCATAGACATTAAAAGAGAGTTGAGGCTGCCACCGAGAAATTAGTCTACCTCTAGCTTTTTCTACAGGACTTTTAACCATTTACTTCGATTTTTTTTTTCAAGGAGTACAATAGGACATAATAGAACATCCGAGAATCCAAAGCCGTAGCCATGCTAAACCTGGAAACCACCAAGTATAGCAGTAAATTAACATATGTAAATGATCCTAATGACCAGCCTTGCTCAATCGATTACATGCTCGAAATAAATGATTTATGGAAGTTTAACACTCTAATAACTGATTGCAGAAAAGCATCTAATGGAACCACCAGGAAAAGTTGCCTAAAGGTTTCTCAAAAGTGCCCTTCACACCCATCTATTGCAAACATATTTCATCATTACTAGGGGCCACATTAGTTGCAACTTTGAAATTAGATAACCTCTAAGAAGTCTTGAGCTGAAAGAAAGTGTTTGGTTAAGTTTGGATAAAGGATGGCATTGATATGATAGGTGATTTGATGTAATTTAAATAGAAAATTAAAGTTATAAGTTACTTGTTTTATACTTGATATTAGGTTATTTTCGTCATTGCAATGTTGGATAGTAGAATAACCATTGGGTTGATGTTATAAGCGGGTAGAGGTGTTGTAACAAGGGACGTGAGACTTGTACTTGTCTATATTTAATATGTTCTTTTTCCCCCAAACTATTGGCAGTTATACATTGGAAACTATGAAGAATAGAAAACCTTCTCACTTAACCCTTATTATAGAAGAAAACTGATCAAGAGACGAGAAAACCCATGGCTATCCTACATCTATGTTTCCAAATGCAGCCTAAGTATTCATGGATGCTCTTCTCTAAGTTATGCTGCTATGTTAACAAGTTCTACAAAAGCAATGACAAATTCCTTTTCCTTGTGTGCAGTTGCCTGCAACACGAGCTCCAGGGCCCAAAATCAGCAGCCACAGGCTTCTAACTTCTGGAGAAGCCCATAGTTCCCTTCATTCAACCCCATCCAACCTTCTTCTCTCCCACCCCAACAAGTAGAAACGACATCATTCTCCCCTCCCAAACCTCCAGAAAGAAGCAAGCATGAAAAAATCAACAATAAAATTTGTATTCACGCTCTGAGAAAGCATAGGATGGAAACTAGAAAGTGGAGGTCTTCAAAGCTTCAAGCACGAAGAAAAGAGGGAGTCAATACCTCGCAATTGCAAGACGATGTGAGAACTGAGGTACAACGAGCTTTCCGGTGGTGGGGTTGACGGAGAGGAGGTGATGGGAAGGAAGTAGAGGCGGAGAGATGGCCGTCGTGGGGGTTGAGCCGCCGCTGCTGCGAGCGTGCAACGCAACCGGGTACGGCCGAGGTCGGTGACGTATAGGCGAAGGAGGGCAATTGAGTGGGAACTGGTTGACTTAGGGCCGGACCCCAACCTGTTTGCTTAGACATGTTTATAAATAAGTTAGCTCCGGGTGGCTTGTTTACTGAGGCGGTGTTTGGTTCCGTGTTAATTGAGTTAACATGGCAATTAACCCCACTCCACTTACCTCCATGGAGGGGCAGTTATGCTGGATCAAGGTTATTTCACGGAAGCTGTGAAGTAAAGCTAACCCCTCAAATTCACTCTGCCTACGGAGAACTTAACCCCTCGCCCTCCCTACCTTGCTCCATTCATGTGAGGTACATGATACCCTCCCTTACCTCTCGCCCTTTCACACGGTGGCCACATCCGATGGATACCCCCCGAAGGGCTATTGTGAACGTCTACGAAGCTATCGAATGCAATTCTCGTGCGGCGATGGTGAAGGATCTGATCGATATTGTCAACTGCGTCATCGTTATAAGATATGTGTAATTGTTATTGAGTTGATCTTAGGGTTTCATACTATGATACATCGTTGGGGTCATGGGTGTGATTAGGGATTGTGCTATGGGATTATTTTTTTTCGATTTTGTTGATTAGGTTTTGTGTGCCCCTCTTTTCTAGGGTTTCGTCAAAGTTGGTTATCGTAGATGTAAATGACGAAGGGATTTAAAAGTTGTGCAGATTTGCTTTGACAACTAGGGTTTTGTGGGGCTTACGTCTTGTGATGTTGTCATGTTGGTGCTTGCACTGTGCTTTTTAGATTAGGGTTTCACGTTTAGGGTGGTCGTAGAGTCTTTACGATGACTTTTACCATTGCCCTTTTACTGTTTTTGTGGTTCCTTTATTGCACATGTTAGGCATTCAAAAAAGTTTTCGATAGTGGTGTTTGCTTTACAACAATATATCTTCTATGGGATGGTAGATGGCCTTTATGCAATTTTGAATGGGGGTGATTGTGTTATTTAATCCCTTTGTTTAGGATACTATTACTTGATATGTCCCATCTGGTGAGATTCTTGGCTATTTATCTTCCATATACAGTTGATTACACCCATAGAGAGTGATGGGTATTAAAATGTGTTGAAGCCTTCCTATTAATTGTCTTGCCTATTTCATATTATGGACATGGCAGGGGCTCTTAGCTCAGCATCCTCTCATTGTGGCAGCATTACCTGTGATATGTGGGAGGAAATAAAGTTGAAGGTCAGGAGGCAACGTCTATATAAGGACGTATTTGTTTCATAACAATAAAATGGAGATGGATTGGAATCAAGTGCAGAATGAAATAAGGCAAGAAATGGAAAGGAATAGTTGGTTTCATTTTTTTGTTTGGATTATAGTAAGAATAGAATCGTTAAAGGTTGATCTAATACCTTTTAATTGTTTGATAGGATCAATTATCGAGATGAATAAAATCGAAACTTTTTTGCATATTTGACCCAATACATTTTTAAAAATATGATAATTGTCAATTTTAACATAATATTTAAGTTATTTACAACTTAATCCATTAATAAGAAATAAATATTTTTAATTTACATAGAAGCCCTTAAATTAAAAGAAATATTTCATTTTAGTCCATTATTTTATATATATTACATTAATTCAAATTTAACATACCTATCCAAACAAAATAGCAAACTAATAGATAAGTGATGGAGAGAAATTCGCTTGATTGTGAAGATGATAGCGATAACTGATATGTCGCTGTAGTTGTGTGATGGAAATTCTCTCAATCAAAGATTAAAACAAATGTTAATTTAAACCATAGTAAAAATGTCGTATCCACAGGGAGGATCGAGCCAAATAAACTCACAATAAGTTTCCCTCTTGTTTACTTAAAAATAATTTCATTCATTCATCCTAATGCCAAAGAGAGAACACTTATAGATTAATCAAATAACCAATCTCTAATTGCTGAAAAGAGATGGACCAATCACGCAAATTCTCCTTCACTAGAATACTCCTATAAACTTCATCAACCCAAATGTTCAATGGTAGCAAATGTGAATTATAATATCACCCTTAAATGTGAGGCTTAACAAAATAAGAAAAGAGATATGCAATTAGATGGCCCGAGAAATAATGAAAACTAAAGGGTGTCTGGTTGCAATATCACTTAATAAATCAGAATTTTTTATTTAAAATCAAAACTCCCACAATGGCATCGCAATGTAAATTTTAATTGATGTGAAAATAGGGGAATGATTCTCTCCCTTCCTTGCGTGCATGGAGGAGGGGTCGTCGGTCGTTTGCTTTAGTGGAGGAGCTCGACCGGTGCCAGAGGAGCGAGCTGGTGGTGGCACCTTGGCCTGGGACGATCGGACGTGGCCGAATGGCGGAGCGGAGGCCGGCGGCGGTGGGTGTTGCTGGCGTCTTCATGCCAGCAATGGAGTCGCCAGCTATCGATGAGGTCTGGAACGGTATAGCTGAGTGTGGTCGAAGCGTTGGTGCGATCAGCGTTTAGGATGTGGATCGATGGTGGTTGCTACATGTGAAGGTGGTTTGGGTTCTTTGCGTGTTGCGTGGCAGGGGAGGCAGGTTGAAGAGAGGATGGTCTGCAATTAAAGGGTGGAAGTGGATTTGTGGAGAAGGTGATGAAGGTGGTTCTATATGGTGTTGGTGGTGGTAATGGTGTGC
Organism: Thalassia testudinum; assembly: GCA_037157565.1. Classification (NCBI taxonomy): domain Eukaryota; kingdom Viridiplantae; phylum Streptophyta; class Magnoliopsida; order Alismatales; family Hydrocharitaceae; genus Thalassia; species Thalassia testudinum. The sequence continues at coordinate 5,827,582 of JAZHRO010000014.1, forward strand.
ACTCTATCACCGTGCACACCATGGTGTTACGACCCAGTTCCTGAATCCCTACAGGACCCGAGACCAGCTCGACTCGACTAATCCCAAGATCCAGTTGTCCAACAAGAAATAATCGAAAAGCAGGAAAATAAATCACATTCACTATGCAATGTAACAAACAGTAAAAGCGTATAAATAGTAAAGGAAAGTAAAAGCTGATAGTCAGTACATACCACCACAACAACTGGAAAAACAGAACAAAAGTACAGTAACAGAAACAATAATAACAATCTGAAACTCACTAGCAGAAAAGAGAGTACAACAACAGTAAGAAAACTACTGCTAAGCTCGACTAGGCCCAGCACCTCTGCAGTTGGTAACTCGGGCTGCTCAACTCCTTGACCTGTAAAGGGTTACGTAAAAACGGAGTCAACGAACGCTGAGTAGAGTGGTAACCAAACTATCTAAAGCAGTAAAAACTAGCAGGTAAATTTATCTTTACCAGTTATTTATTTTACAATTAATTTCCTTTCACCCCATTGGGTTACTTTCAGATTTTTTTCTTGATCTTGCATGTTCCTCGTGGGAACGATCTTAATTGCAATCTTTTCCGAAGAGTAGAAGGCACATGTGGTGCTCTCCTGGACGGGAGAGTCCCCCGTGGTAGTCCTACACCCAGTCAACCACCCCGAGGTCACAAACAGACGTAGCAGTGACTACGGCACGCGCGATAAGCGTACGGGTAGCTACCCCGCACTGGCACGCGGTCAGTCGTTTCCGCTAGCGGGTACGCCCAAAGTACAACACGGAACAGTATAGGGCATAATTCTCTTAGAAACAGGGGTCTAACCCCTTAGAACCAAACAGGGGTCTCGCCCCTCCACAGTCCGTGCACCCTCGTCTGACTACCCTGATTTGCCCAGAGGGCCTAACAAGTCGGTGTAGGGTGGCTAGCTGAACCCCGGGCCCCGTAGGGTGGCTAGCTCCCTCCCTACACTAGTAGCTCTCCCTGGTATCGTGTACGCGAGGGCCAACATAAGTCGATGTAGAGTGGCCAATCTTAACCCCGAGTCCCAACCTAAGGGCGGCTAGCTCCGCTCTACACTAAAAAGGGGACAGTCACTCTCCTTGGTACCACGTACTAAAGGGCCAGCACACTTCCCATCCATATTCTAAGCTTTTCCATCTAACCACAGGAGCTCTACTCCTAACTCCCCGTAAGGATCATGCTCATGTTCACCATATTATTCTAATCCAAGTTTCATCATTCACGATTCTGTTCTCGTTTATACACATGCAGCTCGTATTTCCACAATTTAACACATGCAATAAGTGATATCACAGGTAACTATTTAATTATCCCAAGCAGCTCATATTCTATCAGGCAGCTCGTGTTCATTAACAGGCAATTGCTAACAATTTAGCTCATTCATTCATAAATACAGTTTCAATCATTCAAACAAGCGGTTCAACCATTTCTCATCCTAGGGTTCATGCAACATCCTAGGTTTCCAGTTATCTAATTTTCATGGATGCATTCATATTTTATAAGTAGAAAAGGGGGAAACCACTCTACCAAACAATCCAGGAGTACTGGGGGCTCGAACTGCAGGCTTACGTGCCTTTGCAAGCCCCAGACACGCAACAGATCAAAGTCCTATACCAATAAACACATCACAGTGGAATGTTTAGAATAGTATATAAAGGTTTCTAATATGTAGAGGAACTCACAAGGAAACCACAGGTATTTTGATTGCGTAAAATGGATCTCGGTCGGACCCTGAACGGGTCAAAAACGTGTCTGCAGATCCAAATCAGACGTTTGGAAACAAGTCCAAATGTCTTAAAAGTCATCAGAGACTCACCTCAGGTTCCTGTGATGATCTCAGACGTCCAGGACTCCGCCGCGACCGTCTGGAAGCAGTTCCAGACATCTGACCAGTCTTCTGGTCATTTGGGGACGTCTCCGGTCATTTGGTCAGCTGTCCAGACATCCGAAAAGCATGGGAGGGCGTGCCGCACGCCTTCCCAAAGCTGCTCCTGCGCATGACAGAGCAGCTCACCACTTTTAGCCAAGCAAATCATACTGCGATGCGGCCTGCATGGTCGTAACTACGAAGAAGACGTACCTTCGCGATACACCCGCTTTCAGATGTCTGGTGTCAATGCCAGACATCTAGCCAGTCGTCTGAAAGGCACTCAAAACGTCTGATACTGGAAAAACTCCAATACCAGACCGTGCTCCCGCTTCTCTCGCTGCGCTCCGATGCGGCTCCACCCGCTCCGCTGTAGAATGTCGGGGGCGATGCCCCGACGCTCTCCTCCTCCTGCACGCGTAGCGGTGGCCGTGCGAACCTCCGACAAGCTTCCACTAAACTCGCGAGCTTGGCCTTCTCCTTCTCTTCACTCCCGCTCCTCCTCGATCTTGCTCTCTCGCGCATCTCTGCTCACGGCAGTGGAGTGGGGAGGTGTGGTGGAGTGGTGGAGTGGAGGGGAGAGGGAAGGGGGCCTCTTATAGGCGAGGGGTTTAGGGTTCTGCGGGGGAAAAGAAGAAGAGAGGAGACAGAAGGTCTGCCACTGCTTGCGCGTAGAAAGTAATTACACGTACAGATTTCTCAATTTCCAGACGTCTGGGAAGGGATCCAAATGTCTGGCCAGACGTCTGACTGGCACTCCAGACGTCTTAAAAGGCTCAAAGCAGAATGGGTCTTTACATCATAACAAACTTAAAGAAAGTTTCGTCCCCAAAACTTGAGCTAGGGTGCGAAAAAAGGAATAAAATTGCACAACAAACATAAAGAGGACCGAAGTCGGTCCGAGAAGATGTACCCTCAAAAAGCTTCGGGTACCACTCTCGCATCGCCGCCTCAGTCTCCCAGGTAGCCTCCTCGTACCACTGGCTCCTCCACAAAACCTTCACCAAGGGTACCTACTTCCGTCTCAGACTTCGGACGGTTCTATCTAATATCTGCATTGGTCTCTCGGGGTAGGTCAGGTCGTCACCCACCTCGACACTCTCGTGGCTCAGAACGTGACTGGGATCAACGACGTAATTCCTGAGGTTGGACACGTGGAACACGTTGTGCACACCAAAAATTTGAGGAAGAAAGGCAAGCAGGTAACCAACGGGTCCTACCCACTCTAGGACCTCAAAGGGCCCCACAAACCTCAGCTTAAGCTTCCCCTTCACCCCAAAACACTTCAGGCCCTTCATGGGCGAAACGCAAAGAAAGACGTGATCCCCAACCTCGAACTGCACCTCTCTACGTTTCCGGTCAGCATAACTCTTTTGCCTGCTCCTGACAGTGAGAAGTCGTCTGTGGATCTGCTCTATCACCTCCTGACTCTACCGCATCAGCCTGGGGCCAACCTCCCGCTTGGTCCCCACCTCAACCCAACTCAAGGGCGTAGTATGCCTTCATCCGTACAGAGCCTCGTAAGGTGCCATGCCGATGCTCGAGTGCAAACTCTGCCAGGGGTAAATGCTCCTCCCAAGAGCCTCTCCAGTCTAATACACAGGCACGCAAAATATCCTCAAGTGTCTGTATAGTGCGCTCTGACTGTCCGTCCATCTGGGGGTGGTACGCAGTACTAAACCTCAACTGTGTCCCCAAAGCCTGCTAAAACTCAGCCCAAAACTGGGAAGTAAAACGGGTATCCCGGTCGGATACAATCTCACGCGGAACTTCGTGCAGGCGTACCACATCACGAATGTACCTCTTTGCCAACTGTGCCGGTCCCAAAGTGACTCGGATCGGTAGGAAACGTGTCGTCTTCGTCAACCTATCCACTATCACCCAGACTGCGTCGTGTCCTCGCTGGGTAATGGGTAGACCCACCACCAAGTCCTTGGTGATGCTCTCCCACTTCCACTCTGGCACAAGAAGTGGCTACAACGGTCCTGCAGGCCTCTGGTGCTCAGCCCTTCACCTGCTGGCACACCAAACACTGCTGCACGAACTCACCCACATCCCGCTTCATCCCTCTCCACCAAAAGTAGCGTCTCAGATCATGATACATCTTTGTGTTCCCGAGATGTATGGTGAACCTAGACCCGTGCGCCTCCGTCAGGAGCTCTCTCAACAACTCCTCGTTCCTAGGAACGCACAAACGTCCCCTCATATGCAACACCTCATTTGTAAAAGAGTAGTCTCCTAGGTCCCCTGACAGCACTCTATCTCGCAAAGACTGTAGGTACGAATTTGTAATCTGCCCTGCGATGATGCGGTCTGATTAGCCCATAGTTGTGGGCTATTTAAGTATTTAAGTGCCTAGACATTAGGTTAATTCTAACATTTATTTAGCATAAAATAGGATGTAAATAGATTAATTCATATTTCTAATTCAATTACATAATTCATGCATCTTATTCATATTTAAATGCATTTAGAATTAACTTAGAATTGCATTAGTTAACTAATTAGGTACATTGCATGCATTAATTTAGGTTAACATAAAAGTTGAGGGTTTGTATATAAATAACCATAATATTTTATCATTATTTTTTATTCTTCTTCTACGTGCAATGGCTGCAGCTGCCACAATGAAGAACCCATTCAAGGAGGAGCGGATGTGTTGGATCTGGTCGGGCAGTTGATTTCAAAATAGAGGAGGCGACAGCCGAGCTCACTAGGCCTCCACCACCGACCCACCACTGTGCAGAGAGTGCTTCTCTCTTCCATTCCACACCGCCGGCCTCAACCGCGGCGACAACCCTCCACCACCGTGGGAGTGTGGTGTGACAGGCCACACTGCCATCCGGAGGTCGTTCGCATTACCATGAGCACCTTGCCGTGTACCCTCGTCGTCGTCATCAACAACCACCGTCGCTGCAATCACCTTCTCAGTCAGTTAAGACGTCCGGGAAATTTCCCGGACGTCTGAAGCCACACCCCACTCCAGCAGCAACCATCGCCCGCTCACCTCCAGCCGCACGTAAGGCGTGCACAGCCTGCAGCGCCTCACCGCTCACGCCCGCTCACCTTCCGCCTACAATCGCACCCGCTCAACCACACACACCTGCTCACCGCACGCCTGCAGTACTTCACCCGCGCCCTCCAGCCTTCGCGACCACTCGCCCGCGCACACCCATGCCTACAACTTCACCCGCGCTCACCGCCAACAGGCCGAGTGCGCTCCCGCGCCCTCCAGCTAGCGCGCAGCAGTCCTCACCGCCAACAGCAGCTGCAGCATCGGCTGCAGCCACCTCCGCCGGAGCTTCGTCCGGCCGCCGCGTGACACGCCACCACCACCGCTTCGAAGCCCTCGGTCCAAGGAACTTCCTCCGAGCTTCCCGCGTCCGGCCGTCCACTCCTCGTCGCGCATGACAAAGGGGAAAAAATCCCCTGTTTTGTTACAGTAACATGGCCATTAAAAATTACATTTTCTGCCATTGTCAATTTTTAATAATATTTTATTGATTTTGCATTGCGACAAATATCCTCTAGTTACTCAGAATTGCTATTTCAGCATAATTTCTTGATTCAACTTTAATCTGAAGGTAATTTTGGCTTGATTCATATCTAAACTAACTACGAACAAGCGTTTTTAACTGGTGCGAATTTAAATACGTCATTGCCTCCCTGTGGATACGACCCACTCTTCTGCGAGTAGTTATTTCTTTTTAAATATTGATTAGTCAATTTTTCCACCACATAAAACTGCAAACGACTTTAAAGCGAACAATCAACTCGTCAAATGGCACCGTTGTCGAGGAGGCAACAGACGCAATAATTTTACCTGATTTTATTTTGATTATTTGTCAATTGCACAGTGATTTGACCATTTATTATTTTATTTTCTGTGTGAGAAAATTTGTGCAAGAATCTGCCATTGTGAGAGGCGACCCTTGACGTCACTAGAGGAGAATTTGACGAGTTATTTTGGAAAGGAGGAGAAGGACGAGGTCGCGACGGACATCATTGTATATTTAGTCGCTAGTTTGATTAGAATAGAATTAAGACTTTAGATTTAATTTTTCATTGCATTTTGTTTGAAACCCTTGTTCTGGGGTATATTTTGAGGGGTTTGTTCCCCGATTTTGTTTTGGGCCTGTGTTGGGTAATTTTTGGGAGCATGTTCCCTTTTCTTTAGATTTAGGTTTTTAGTTTATTGATTACTTTTATTTGCTTGTGCATAAGTAGTTTTAAAAATAAAATAAAATAAAAAACAAGCTGCCTGCTAGAAGCTGCCTGCCCCTAGGACGAACCATTTAGGTCTGTATGAGCAGCCTCTAGATTTATTTCTCTGCATTGCGTGCATTCTTGCATTGTTGATTGCTGGAAGCAAGGTACGCATTTTCTTACTTTGCATCCTATTCTTGATCACGCATTGCATTTGGACTTAATGCGAAGACCACCTAATCTGTACTGAATAAATCTAACAAGTGGTCACATATTTTCTAGAAAAAGGACTAATTAAAGGAGGGACATTTTAAAAACCAAGGATTTGATTTTCAAACTTGGCGTGTGATTCAAAATTCAAAATCTTTTGCGGTGTATGCACACTTATTTCACTTGCACCACAGCAGACTTCTAGACACTCCTTAGGTTTGGAAATACTAGGACAAGAGCCCTCCTATCGTTGGATTCTGAAGTGTTCGGAACTTGAGATCAAAGGTTTTGTAAATCCAAAGAGGGGGATACCCTGTCACGGATTTTTGGGGGTAGTTGAGAAGCACCGCGAAAGCACAGCTTCAAAGGAAGGCTTAGGCCTACTTGCATCCCTCGATCTTCCGTCTTTGGATTTACTTGACCATTTGAGATTTAGGGAAGAACACCTAAGCTCCAACTAGGTCTTCTTAAGCGAGCCGTAGGTCGACAATAGGCACGTAAATTGATTGAACAAATTGTATTGTCACCTGCAATCTGACTTAAAATCAAAAGCCTAAATTGCGAAAGACCTAAAAGGTCCTTTTTGAATTGTGTTTTGCTTGGGGAATTCTAATTGAGGTGTGAGTTAGAATGGACCACATTGATTTTCATCCTTTCACATCTTGCCCACACCCTCACCCCCACTCTGCATCCTTCGATCCCAGACGCCGAGATGGTCCATCCCTTGATGGACATAATGACAATCATTGGGATCCGTTTTACTCCTATTATAGGAGTATTGGCCTGGTTAAGCCCCAAATCAGTGAGTAGAACCTAGGAGCGGGATTTACTTTTCCCAATATCCCACACACCATAGAAATACCCAACCCACCCTCCCTGAAAAATTATTATGGTTGGACAGACACTCCTGGGTACTATAAGCCTGAGCCTGACTTCTCTCATTATAGTAATGACCTCTCCTCTTTGAAGATGGAAATACAAAAAATGCAAAACGAAATGATTGAATTGTTAGGAGAATCTTCGAGAGCAGGCCAACAAGAAAGAGATAAAATTAGCCACCCAATCTACCCCATTGAGGATGACGTATACCCCTCTACAATAGATGCATCTCCTGTGGGAGAGCTACACTTTAAGTTGGAGGGAAATTCTGGGGAGAATAGTTACTTTTCAAGGATCAATTTTGAAACCTCCCCATTAGATGACACTTCCTTGAGAGATCCACACCTTAGGTGGGAGGAAGATACACATGAAAGTAGCTATGCATTGGATGAAGAAAGGTGGCAACCTGAGGAAGATGATGATAAGGTTGAGTATCCACCTGAATTATATTGGAGTCAAAAGAAGTGAATGATGGTACCATCGGAAGACCTCGACCCAGATGATAGTATTTTCGTGACATTTGATGAAGTGGGTCAAGGTCATGTTGTTAATCCTACCCTCCCTTCTGATCACGATATGGAACTCAAACCCACCCTTAGGGAACCTAACCCTAAAGAAATTGACCTATTTGAGGAGTCTGATGTTACCAGTATAAACCATTTACCTCAGATAGAGCACCCTAGGGGATCTGCTGAGATATTAAATGATTCTAGACCTCGGGTACATGATGAATTGTGTGATGAGGAGAAAGGCGAATTATATGAGGAACCTACATTCAAGATTTGGAGTGACACTAAGGGTGATTATGTCTTATTTAAAGAGTTAGCCCCTGAGGATGTCACAAATTTGACCAAATTAGGTTTCCTTAGCACACCCATTGATGATATTTCTCCTCATGATGAAATAATGGAAAATTTGGAAGCAATTTCTAAGATTTATGTGGATTCACATATAGACTCCGGGGAAGATTTGAGTAAGGAACAAAAACCCGGGGATGACATTGATAGGATAATCCCTAGATCTGTTGCTTCCAACCTGCCTTCATTCATTTCGAAGTCACCCTCTGATTCGCTTATATCTGAAAGCGAAATTGTGACTCCTGATGAAGAGCAGGAAGATACATGTGATGGTGCAAGGAATGCTAGGGATGAAATTGAGGATTTAGAAAGAGTGTTTGGGATGGACACCGAACTGATTAAACCCAACCTAGATCTTATGGCCATCCCGCAACCTCGTAACTTGGACACCCTAGACGATCCTTGCCTTAGAGAATTGCTCACTTTTGTTCTGACCAGGGGGCTTAACAGACCAATATTTCCCGTAATGGAGTATCGGGTATGGATTGATGATTTCTTTAGTCAGTCCATTACCCTAGGGGTTTATCTTTGCACCATTCCTTCCCCATACCTTTTGGAGGATCCTTGTCATCCTCCCCCTACCCCTTTGGAGGTTGTTATACCTGTTTATCCTTTAGAACCTCTTCTGGTGACCTGGGAAGATTTCATTCCCATTTTAGTTGGGCGAGCATTTGCTCTCGGGATTCCTCATCAGCTCGCCAACATCCTAGGTTACCTATTTTCTAGGCCAACATTGCTTTGCTCATTTTTAGGGCCTATTTCTGTAATTCTTGAACCTGATTTGCAGGTTCTTTGGCTATTCAGCCCAGCTCTAACCCAGGTAATATCCTTCTATGCAATGAGGACATTGCAGAATTTAGGCATGGGGGGTATACTTGGGGATATACATAGCATAGTGCATTCATTACATACATTTGCATTAAAATAATAATAATAATAATAATAAATAAATAAATAAAAAGTTTTGAGCTTAACTGGCTAGATCTTGCATTCTTAAGCAAATCAGAACTCTAAGGTAGACTAAATTAATTCTAGGGTCAAACTTTAGAAGCTAAATGAGCTGTTAGCTTTAGACCTTTAGGGTCCTTTGTGGACTTAAAAACTTAAGTAGGAGTTAAGTTGCAGACCATTCCTCAAGAGGTTGAGGAAGGGAAGCTAGGGTTTGAGTTAAAAGGTGGTGTAGTACTTGGAGTCTTGTTCTACCGTTTGGTTTACAGGTCCTTGTAACCCAAGCATCCAAATTTCACACACTTGGTCTGGTAATTAACTTAATTTCTACCTTTTTGAAAAGATATTTGGTTCTCTTAGTTTTGACTTAGGAGAGGCTTGAAAACACATTTTGATTGGAAGAGTTCCCGCCACAGGAGAGGTGGAGTATATACTCACCTTGAGGATGCGATGATAACATATTACCTCCTTGGCGCTTGTCTCTTAGGATATCCATCCTACTGGGGGCATGTAAGCGCATTTTGCGGTTCAGGTACCATGGGCGGCCCTATCTCGAAGTGCCGATTGCCATAGGCCTGAATTCGCTTAAGAAATCTATGGGCGATACTATCTCAAAGTGTCGATTGGCAGGAGTTCTTGGGATCGTTATGGGCGGTGCTATCTCAAAGCATCGAAAGCCAGGCACCCTTCGAGGTATGGTAATGGGGACAATGAATCCAACACAGACCGTGTTGATAGCTGATCTGAAGTTAGACTTAGAAGAATCAAACAAATATATATATATATATATATATATATATTCCTTTAACTTAAATAACTCAGACCAATGCACAGGCATAGATGCTTTAATCTCAGGGATCAATAAACTTTAGGGTAGAGTCAGAAATCAGGGAAACTTGTGCCTACAACTCGTCTTTAGCCGACCTAGTCTGTAACTTAGCAACTACTTAGGAACCTTGGGTCTAGAGTCTAAACTTAATATGCTTCTGAAGGAAGACTGAGTTAACTAGTCTACTTGGAGTGCTAGGTTTCGCTTAATTTTGCTAGGGACTAACAAAAACTAGGCATGGGGGTATTTGATTAGCCCATATTTGTGAGCTATTTAAGTATTTAAGTGCCTAGACATTAGGTTAATTCTAACATTTATTTAGCATAAATTAGGATGTAAATAGATTAATTTATATTTCTAATTCAATTACATGATTCATGCATCTTATTCATATTTAAATGCATTTAGAATTAACTTAAAATTGCATTAGTTAACTAATTAGGTACATTGCATGCATTAATTTAGGTTAACATAAAAGTTGAGGGTTTGTATATAAATAACCATAATATTTTATCATTATTTTTTATTCTTCTTCTACGTGCAACGGCTGCAGCTGCCGCAGTGAAGAACCCATTCAAGGAGGAGCGAATGTGTTAGATCTAGTCGGCCAGCTGATTTCAAAAGAGAGGAGGCGACAACCGAGCTCACTAGGCCTCCACCACCGACCCACCACTGTGTAGAGAGTGCTTCTCTCTTCCATTCCACACCGCCGGCCTCAACTGCGGTGACGACCCTCCACCACCATGGGCGTGTGGTGTGACAGGCCACACCGCCATCCGGAGGTTGTTCGCATTACCGTGAGCACCTCGCCGTGCACCCTCATCGTCGTCATCAACAACCACCGTCGCTGCAATCACCTTCTCAGTCAGTTAAGACGTCCGGGAAATTTCCTGGATGTCTGAAGCCACACCTTACTCCAGCAACAACCATCGCCCGCTCACCTCCAGCCGCACGCAAGGCGTGCACAGCCTGCAGCGCCTCACCGCTCACGCCCGCTCACCTTCCGCCTACAGTCGCACCCGCTCAACCACACGCCCGCTCACCGCACGCCTGCAGTACTTCACCCGCGCCCTCCAGCCTTCGCGACCACCCGCCCGCGCACACCCACGCCTGCAACTTCACCCGCGCTCACCGCCAACAGGCCACGTGCGCTCCCGCGCCCTCCAGCCAGCGCGCAGCAGTCCTCACCGCCAATAGCAGCTGCAGCACCGGCTGTAGCCACCTCCGCCGAAGCTTTGTCGGCCGCCGCGCGACACGCCGCCACCACCGCTTCGAAGCCCTTGGTCCAAGGAACTTCCTCCGAGCTTCCTGCGTTCGGCCGTCCACTCCTCGTTGCGCACGGCAAAGGGGAAAAAATCCCCTATTTTGCTACAGAAACATGGCCATTAAAAATTACATTTTCTGCCATTGTCAATTTTTAATAATATTTTATTGATTCTGCATTGCGACAAATATCCTCTAGTTACTCAGAATTGCTATTTCAGCATGATTTCTTGATTCAACCTTAATCTGAAGGCAATTTTGGCTTAATTTTTTGTCCAAACTAACTATGAACAAACGTTTTTAACTGGTGCGAATTTAAATACGTCATTGCATCCCTGTGGATACGACCTGCTCTTCTGCGAGTGGTTATTTCTTTTTAAATATTGAATAGTCGATTTTTCCACCACATAAAACTGCAAACGACTTTAAAGAGAACAATCGACTCATCACGGTCTATCAACTCTGGTCTCATCTGTCATGCCACCGTCATGCCCCACAATACCCCTGTGACTCTTGGGATCGCCAACTGCCCAACTCCTCCAGAAGTCTCCTACTCTATGCTTGTAAACTGGCCAAGTGGGCGGGCACCTTCCGGCTCAAGGCATCAGCCACCACGTTGGCCTTCCCCTGATTGTAGGAGATGCTACAGTCATAGTCCTTCAGGAGCTCTAACCAATGTCTCTGTCTCATGTTAAGCTCCTTCTGATCAAATAAGTACTTGAGGCTCTTATGATCCGTGAAAATCTCAAAGGTCTCACCGTAAAGGTAGTGCCTCCATGTCTTTAGCGCAAACACAACGGCTACCAGCTCTAAGTCATGGGTAGGGTAGCTATGCTAATGGGGTTTCAGTTGCCACAAAGCGTAAGCAACAACGTGACCCCGCTACATGAGCACACCCCCTAACCCCTGCAATGAAGCGTCCGTGTGGACCACAAAACTGCCACTGTCATCTGGGATGGTAAGCACAAGAGCTGAAGTCAGTCTCTCCTTCAACTCCTGAAAACAAGCCTCACAAGCATCTGTCTAGGAAAAGCCCACGTCCTTCCGAGTCAACTGAGTCATAGGACGCGCAATCTGCGAAAATCCCCTGATAAACCATTGGTAGTAACCTGCCAGTCCCAAGAAGCTGTGTATCTCTGTCACCGTATGTGGCCTCTCCTACCTGAGTACGGCCTCAACCTTGGCTGGATCCATAGCCAAACCATCCCCTTAGATCACGTGGCCCAAGAAAGTCACCTGCCTCAACCAGAACTCGCACTTGCTGTACTTGGCATATAGTCTGTACCGTCTCAAAGTGTCTAGAATCATCCGTAAGTGCTGTCCGTGCTGTGCCTGATCTCGCGAGTAAACGAGCACGACGTCAATAAATACCACCACAAACTAATCCAGATACGGTCTAAAAACTCGGTTCATCAAATCCATAAAGGCAACAAGGGCGTTGGTCAGCCCAAACGGCATGACCAAAAACTCGTAGTGTCCGTATTGGGTGTGGAAAGCTGTGCAAACCTCCGGCGAGCTTCCACGAAGCTCACGAGCTCGGCCTTCTCCTCTTCACTCCCACTCCTCCTCGCTCTCGCTCTCTCGCGTGTCTCTGCTCACGGTAGTGGAGTGGGGAGGTGTGGTGGAGTGGTGGAGTGGAGAGGAGAGGGAAGGGGGCATCTTATAGGTGAGGGGTTTAGGGTTCGGCGAGGGAAAAGAAGAAGAGAGGAGAGAGACGGAAGGTCTGCGAGCTGCCTACGTGCAGAAGCAATTGCGCGTGTAGATTTTTCAATTTCCAGATATTCGGGAAGGGGTCCAGACGTCTGACTGGCACTCCAGACATCTTAAAAGGCTCAAAGCAGAATGGGTCTTTATACATGGCAAGCGAAGGGCGGAGGTGGGTGAGTGGAGAAGGTGATGAAGAAGCTCGCCAAGGTCCCACGGTGCACGCTCCTGATCACGATGCATGCTGCATCCACGGTGGCGGCCAAGGAGAAGTGCCCCACAAGGGGGAGGGAGATGAGATGGTGATGGCCGATCCTCTTCTTGAAAACAACTCTGTTGTTCGTTCTCTTTGGCGAAAATTTCTCCAACCACTCGCAAAGATGTGCCTTGGCAATTCTTTTTTAGATGTCCGATAAAATCTTCAGACGTCTTATAATGTGTAGACATCAGTAAGTTTCTGATGGTGGTTACCAGACGTCCGATTTGATCTCTAGATGTCTTATAGATGAAGAAATGGATGCCTAATCTCTTACACCTAGTTTGCATTCATCAAATAAATTATGTTACCATATCATATATTATTAAATATAAAATTTACACATAAAATTATATGGGGACAAATGAATTACCATACATCCCTTAATCAATTAACAACTAGGAATAGATAGTTAAATATTACTTATGCCAAATAATGATCTACTAAAGTAGATTTATCAATAAGGAAAACATTGAAGGCTAATTTATGAAATATAAATATCTCAGAAATAAAAATTCAACTACATTATTCATTGTAATAGTTTAAAAATACAAATTTATAATAATTTTAATCTACAAAATTTATAACCAAATCTTTTTCTCATCACCTGAGGGAATTTAAAAAATATATATATACTTTTGTTTATTATTTGAAAGCTCGAACTATCGACTAAAGATCTTATCGAGTTTATGATATATATATTTTTTACCAAAAGATCTTGTTTATGATATCATATTTTTTAACAAATATTGAGTTTATGTTATTATGATATACATATTTCTTAGTGAAACATGTGATGCTATAACATGTTTCGAGGGAGAGGGATGTATGGGAACTCAATAATCTATTGGCATAGAACCTATTCTTGGTATAGGTTTAATATTTTAAAACATTCATAATAATATTATTTTAGAAAAAGTTAAACATACACTTATGTATGTTCACGCATATTTCCACCAATTAAAATGGTATCATTATTCAGAACATATTACATGTGTGTGAAAACAAGGCAGGGACCACAATAAGTGAGAGTAGGGAGGAACGTCCGACTGCGGCAAAACATTGATTTCCGATAATTTGTTCTTTTGGCAAAAGAAATTAAAATATTGAAGTAAGCTACCCTTCGATGCAGCGATCGCACGGAATGGAATAGTAATGATATTTTTAGAAAGGGATACACGGTTGGGAGGGGGGGAGGGGGAGGGATGGATGGATTTCGAATTCCTTCGGGGTGTGGTTGGATTGGGAATTTTCTCTCCTAGGAATTAAATAATACTTGAAAGGATTATTCCGTGTTATATTTGAGATCCAAATAAGGAAAATGAATAACAATTTCTCATTCCATTCCTCCTCATTATCGTGAAACAAACATATCCTAAATGGCTACCTTATTTCTTTAATGTTGTCACTTGAGTGGTCCTTCTATTCTGTATGGAATAGGAAGATAGGCAACCACTCCTTATATGCAAGTTTCCTTGTTGTTAGGAATGTTTTATGAATTTCCCTTATGGTCATTTAGGTGCTCGAGTTGCGGGGAGTCGTGAAGTACTCCGCCATCGAATCATTATCATAATAAGCTTATGAAAAAACTTCTTAATAGGTAAAATCTTCAAACTTATGCTATGTTCATTAGTTGTGGAATTTTATATGCAATGGAATATATGTACTTGCATGATTGATATGGTTGTCCCCGAAATTAGTTATGAGTTCTATATGATGTTGTCTTTGGTTGTGGAAGGAAATCATAATGGTTAATACATATGGTCCATGTCAGTGGGTATTGTGTTTGGAGTTTTCTATAACTATTAGCAAGAGGTAAAGTGTTGTTACATATGATTCTCCTTGTATTTTATTACATTAGATTAAGCCATTTTATTTAATATGTGTTGAAAATGAAACCAAGTTAATGGTTAAATACTTATCAATTATTATATGCTACTATCTTTGCTTGTTTAATATAGAGAATAGAGTTATTAGGGACTCCTATCAAGTAGATTGTACATGATGGTTTAGAATTACTTGATGTCGTATTGAATAATAATTAACATGCTCTATCATAGCTTCTACAATTAATGACTTTTATTTAGGAGATAATAATTACTTTATAGCAGCACAAAGAAGTGTAAGTTTGTAATCTAGTTTAGATGTGGAAATGAGTGGTAGTTTTCGAAGCTAATTAATTATCATATTTTACAGCAAGAACTGAAATGAACTTTTTTTTTACACATGGGATTGGATAGGTGGGAGAGAATCCCACTGTCACCCATAGGATGATCATATCCGAGGGCCATGATGAACCTTGTATTTGTTTCACATCAAGTTTAGATGGCTATTGGGTTGATGACAGAAAGAATATATTTTGTACATTTTTTCTTTGCATATTTCATTACTTGATACTTAAAAAGTATTAATTCCTGAAATAAGTTAACATAGATGTGATTTTTCGATAACACACATATTTGTATTTGCTTCTTGTATTTGCTACTGTTAGAATGTATATTATAGACATGTATCTTATACGTTATATATATTTATTTTCCATATATCAGCATGTTCATATTGATTGATATCATGTGCTGTTTGATACGTGTTACCCAGCACAAACTCTTTGTATTCAACATGTGTTTTGTAAACTTTGCAGTATGATGAGAATTTCTAGCCTTCTTACATGATCTTTACTTTCAATAGCAACATGATATTTAGCAGTCATTTTGATTTTGGTATTAGTTGTACTTCTTACAATATTGGTCTTATTCCACTTTATGAAGCAGACTTTCATACAAATTCATATTTGTTTTAAATTATGCCCGATTGAAAATATGCAATGAAGATGTTGGGATGAAGAGGGTAAATAAATTTCAAAATTAATATAGTTCCATTAAGTACTTAGAAGTTTTTATGAGGACACTTTCACCAAGTAATATTTCATGGACTTAGTTACCATATATGGATATCTCCATAAAATGTATCTCCGTGTTTGCTTGTTATGCACATGTTAAACTTATCTTGCACAATGGTATGTTAAACTTATCTTACATAATGGTTAAGAGTAACCATAGAATTTAATGATGTTACTTTTTAGGAACAATTTGCATATTGTTAGAATGTATCTTCTACATATGTATCTTATACATTATATCATTCATTTTCCATATATAAGCACGTACATATTGATAAATAATAGGTATTGTTTTGTGCGTGTTACCAACCACAAAATCTATGTATTCGACATGAGCTTTGTAAACTTTGTAGTATGATGAGAAATTATACCCTTCTACCATGATCTTCACTTTTAGTACCAGCATGACTTTTAGGAGTCAATGTGAATTAGTTATTAGTTGTACTTCTTGCAAATTTCATCCAATTCCACTTTATGAAGCAGATTTTCATGTAGAGTCCTATTTGTTTTAAGTTATGTGTAAATAAAAATAACTAATGAAGATGTCGGGGTGAAGAGGGTAAATGTAGGAAATAAATTTTTTAATTTATACAGTTGCATGAACTACTTTGAACTTTTTGTGAAGACACTTTCATTGAGTATTAATTCATAGATTAAGTTACCATAGAGTGAATTTTTCATAACACGCATCTGTTGTTGCAAGGGCACCACGATTATTAATTTTAATGTGAACAAAATACTTGTGATTTAACATTTGCATTTGAGTTTATGAGTTTCAGGATAATGCAAATAGATACAAGTATGAAGGAGCTCAATCTCGCATCCATGGTGGATTGGAGGAGCCTGATGGAGGAGAAGGAGCTTCACGTAGAGCGAAAACATGAAGATCAAGGAAAATAGGATAGATACATTTGTTCATGTATTCATTTGCCTTGTACTTTGCTCGTTTTATTTCTTAGATTCATGTAAAGAGCCGAAAGTACCTTACCCTAGTCCTAGGAAACCTTACACCTCATTAAGACAATTAGACAAACACTTAGAAAAATCAGAAAACCAAAATAGGCTTCAGACAGGCTGGTCAGACGTCCAATCTGGACTTCAGACGTCTAATCTATGACTATAAGACATTTGACCTTTTGTTTAGACACCCAAACACTTAGGCTAGTGTGTTCTGTCCATTGTTTTCAATCGACCAGCTCATAGTTCAGGCATCTTAGAAGACGTCTAATGCCATTGACAAATGTTCAACAATAGGACCGTTGGATTGTCAGAAGATAATTCTCGGAAATTACCCTATAATTAATTTAATAACACTTATAGATGTCTGTAAAGCATCCTAGACATCTGATAAATAGACGTTAGGCTAAGATCTAACCCAATCACTTTTATCAGAAGTTTTAGCCGTTAAGCCTCTTGATAAATCCATTCCCATAGAGGATTGCCTTTCTAGATGACCAGACATTTTGTCAGACGTCCGACCTGTCATATGTGCAACAAAACACTTGATCCCAGTTTCGATCTGGTGAAAATAGGAAGCAACATGCCTAGAATTAGACATCTGATTTTTGTCCCAAACATCTTAAAAAGTATTCTTATACATCCATCTTGATCCAACACCATCCAGATGATCAACCCCTCTAGATCAGACGACCGACCCTTAGATCATACGAAGACCCAGATGTCTGACCTTAAGTCCAAACGTCTGATAACCCTGTCAAAATCGTAAATGATCTTGATTTCGGCCTGATTTGCCTTGGATTTATTCCGAGCGGTTATAGAAGTCTTCCAAGGCCTTCTAAACCCTTCTTAGAGCCTCTATAAATAGAGGAGCACCCTTCCTAAGCAATATACACCAAGTAATGCTACTTCCACCACCATTGTGTCAAAGAAGAGATTAGAATCAAAGAAGAAAGTGTTGTTGCTCTCCAAGCCCTCTAGCATCCATTCGAGAGCACCATTACGCTGCTAACTTCACGTTGCACCACTTCCGTCTAAGGGAAGTCCTTTTGCCTACAGGAACTAGTTTGATTTACACCCATTTTGGGCTCTATAGGATATTGTGTAATTTTGTCTTTGTTGGGTATTCACCTTATGAATTTTTGTCTACTTTGCGAGACAAAATTCTCTTCGTGAAGAGGAGGGGTTTGAGGTACATTATCCTCGTACAAAGTAGTGTCGGTTGTATTGAGGTTGAACTACCCTCATTTTAAGTAGTTCGGATAGTGGGTTTAATCTACTAGGTAGATCGGGAAATCCTAAACCGAGAGGTTTAAGTGGTGGTTTTTACCCGGATTTGGGTTTCCACCTAAAAATCCTTATGTGCTTGTGATATTACATTTTTGTGTGTTTTATTCCACATTATTTATTTATCACGCAAATCTCACCCCCTCTGCAAAGGGAATTACAACATCTTCATATTTGCTGGTTGTATGCACATGTTAAAGTCATTTTGCAAAATGATGATGCTTTTGAGGAGCAATCTGGCTACTGTTATATACATTTGGTATTAGTTGTACATATGTACCTGATACATTATATATATTCATTTTTGAGATATAAGCATGTACATATTGAGAGATAGCATGTAATGTTTTGGACATGTTACCGGCCACAAATTCGTCTACACCACATGTGCCTTTTAATCTTTAGAAATCTTCTAATTTCTACATAACCATGAAAAATCCCCTATTTATATGTACTTCTATGTATTGCAAATAGTTGCATGTGACTAAAAGTATTCCATTCATTTTTGTTATTTATATTAGTACGAGTAAATCCAATTCATGAATGCTGCCAACGCATGAACTGATTACGCAGCAATTCACGCCGCTAATTAATCTCACTTATGCTATTTCCTAGTTTTGCGCATTTAAATTAGGTAGGTATTCATGCATTTTGTAAATATGTACACGCATGCATTTTATGGAGAGGAAGATAGAGAGAGATTGAGCCCCCTAACCCATTCATTTCCACCACTTAATACCACCTAACACAACATCACCCTACATCACCTACAACAATTTCCTAGCAACTCAAGTACCTAGCCAGAAAATAACCAATATCCTAAAATATCATTGGCTTGCTCCCCAACCCATTCCCCACCTATATAACCACCCATCCCACCTCCATGCAAAGGGTTCGGCTACCGCCTCCACCACCTATCTCTACCACTAACAATTTCCCCCCTCACAGCAACTCACGCACACCTCCCTCACACTCACACACAACCACTTCTCCATAGCCGACCACCTTCTCCCTACTCTCCTCTCTCCCTCTCTTCGTCTCATGTTCCCAGCTCCCTCTTACAAGTTGAGAGGACATGCTGGTGACCTTGGAGAAGCTCGACATGGTTCAAACACCATGGCGAGCTCCACCGTTGTCCAGCTCCTTCGAGCGCAGGTGGACATGATGGGCACTTTTTATTTGTTGAATAAATCATTGTGTAGTTTTATTGCCATTAGCATAGTTTTGAACTGCTGAAGCTCCTCCGTTTTGCGTAGCATTGTAGTACACTGTAGCATTTCAATCGTGACACATTTTCCTCACGTGCAATCGGGTGCTTCCCAGTTATCTGGTGGCCATCGCACCCACACACACCACATCACACCTTCAGCCAGTCACGTAACCCATTTTTTTCCTCACGCACGCACGAATCCACACGCTAATGACTACTTCTAATGATGATAATTCTATCAACTAGAGTCAATCTTGAGGGTATATGTGCATTAATGACATATCATAATGGGCTTGGAAGTATTACATGCATAATAAGTTGAGATTGCTTGTAATTAATGTTTAATGACCATATGTGCAAGTGCATATTGAAATAGGTCTTAGATGAGCAATCAGACTGCACGGATGGATCCAAATCGACAAACGGAGTCCAATAAACTCAAAATCGCCTCGATCCAACCTCCGTAGCTCTCACAACAAGTCCAAGAAGTCCAAACCATTGATCTAATGATCAATGGCCCTTGCTGTGCCACGTGGCGCCCGCAATAGCCTCCATCACATGCCCCGCTCCTCTTCATCGTGTGTAAGTTAAACCATGACCATCCGATCTTCGATCAGACAGCTGAGGGACCATAAGAAACAGACCCTTTCGCGAGTATAGTGCAGCGATCGCACCTCCACTTCATGTGCAGAGGCGCAAGATCAAAACGCACGCCGCACCAAATCTGCGAAGATCGAGCGTGCATCCAAATTGAATCGCCCGATCGCCATCGAGCGGCCTAGATAGTGGCTACGCGGTGCCCCCGGGAGCACACGATGCCTCCACGCCCGCGCCGATGCCTGCGCCAATGCCTAGTCAAATGCACGCCTAAGGCACGATCCAGCACGCGACCTCGCGTGTGATTTCAACCCTTCACACACGATCGAATGGCCAGGATCTTCTCCCACGCGATGGCGCGATGAGCGTGGAGCTTAAGTCATTAGGAAGAGACCTCAGCTGTAAAATGGCGATATGCGCCACACATCCAATGTCTAAGGGTGTAAGCACATGGCGTGTGAACGAAGAAGCATACACGCATGGACAGACCGGCAGACAGGGGCCTTCATCAACATTTTGCATTTCTTTTAGCAACGCCCTGGACGTCGCTAAAACCCCTGTCTGATTTAGAAACCCTTTCTTCACTATAAAAACCCCCACACCTACTCCATTGAAGAGTATCCCTTCCTAGCTTCTCCTTAGCTCTATGTAGCACACTTCACACTCTCCCGGAGTTCCCGAGCCGTCGACAGAAGCCCATCCACAGTGGTGGCTACCTCGCCTCTCCATTTTGCATTTCTTTACCCTAGTTTAATGTTTATGTGGTTTTAAGCTTTCCTCTAGCATTTTAATTGTAAAACGACTCTACTTGTGCAATATATTTTCATTTTATTTCATCATGTAATGTTTCATGCTTCTCTAAGTAAGCACCATGCTATCATAATCGATTTCTAACTCTCTCTCTCTCATTTTTCGCAAGCAAACTAAATAATCATTTTGTTACACCTCAAAGCGATAAACTGATCCGATTTCATGCCTCCTCGTGTTCGACACTTGGACTCACCTAATCCATATCTTCATTTAAAATTGATGTCGTAAACGCATGCTATAACGACGACTTAAACTTAACGCGTTTTGCGACATCAGTTTTTGGTGTCGTTGCCGGGGAAGCAATGGATCTCTTTGTCGCTTTTATCCTTGCATTAGTATTCACATTTTCTAACCCCTTTTCTTTCTCTTTCATTGGTCGCAGGAACTCGGTGCGTCGACAACGAGAGGAGAGCGATCCACATTGATAGAGTCAAAGTAAAGTGCGGTGAACAATTTTGTGAGTACCACTTGACCTGGCGTAGTCTCATCTCTCCATTATCTAAAAAAAAGAAAAAAAAAAGAAAAATTGCATCTAGGCTCATGCATGAACCCTAGGTTAGTTGATTATTTGCTTGCTTAAAAATCTAAAAAATATAAATTTAAAAAATGACGTGGTGAATGATTATTTGACCCACATCTCAAATCCATCACCCAAACAAGAGAAATATACACTCTAATGTTCTTGAAGAAGAAAAAATCTTTTTGGAGTGTTCTTTTCCTTTCGAGTGGTGTTTGTGAAGCCACCGGTGCTTTGTATTTGGCCGCACCACTCCAACTAAAATCAATTCACTTGGTAGAATTGCATGAACTTTTGGGTGAATACATTAGGGTTATTTTTCTAGGGCCATATTGATCTTAAAGGAAGTCAACCATCACCAATTTTATGCAAAAAGCTTGTGTGCCCACATGAAACATTGTCTGAAAACATTAAGAAATTTAAACCCTAAAAATCACTAAAGTAAGGACAAATCATTAAAAGACACCACATCCTAAAAACCTTCTTGAAAATCATATTTTGTTGAGTGCACACACATGCTCAATTGGACTAACTAAGAGGCACAACCCCCAACAACACCTCATCACATATCTTGAGCACAAGCACTAACCTAGCCCCACATTAAAATGGAGTAGACGTGCCCTAGGTAGGACTAATTTAAGTCCTGGAAGAGTAATTGGGTTTGTTAAGTGCTTGGCCTTAATTCCCATCGTAAAATCTGGTGTCTAGGCTGCAGGAAAGTGACAAACAACCATAGTTATGGGGTACAAAGGAACCGATGACGCAAGCCAAAGGTCGAACCTTCCCCTCAGTCCCCTCGTACCCAACCTGGCTAAATTAACCTTGGGAAGGAGGTTTAAGAGATTGCAAATTGGATTATTCTTTCCAAGGCTTTTAGGTCACCTAGGTCTACACTATAGGGACTAAACTTGTTTGCTTGATTGTGCACACACTTTTCTTGCACCTGTGTCCCTTCGCATTCCTCCCTGTTCTTCTCTAGTTTATGCACGGAAGACGATTACTTCACCCTGAGTTGTTTGCTTTAGAAAGCAAGGTCAGGAGGAGACTTGATTTTTCGAGGGATAGGATTGAGGAAATGGCTGACCCAAGAATTGAGGAGATTAAGGACCAACTTCAACCCGATGCTATGGCCATCATTCAGGCTCAAATCTCGGCCAACCACCAACTTCAACAACAGATCCAAACCATCATGCAAGCCATACATTGACTACAGAACCCGCAAGGGCAGAACCCTCAAGGGCAATCCCCACTGAACCCACCTAACCCACCACAACCCCCTGAAGGCCAACCAAGGCCTCTCCATGACTTTTACAATCCGTCTGCTATCTGGATTGAGCCACATCTTAGGGTCCCCGAAGGGGGAAATGATTTTGAGTTAAAACCTAATGTCCTTAGCTTAATTGAAAGCTACTTTCATGGGAGCTCAAACGAGGACCCCTTCCAACACCTAGAGGACCTAGACCGAATCACCTAGACCGTGAAACCAAGGAACATCAGCTTAGATATCGTTTTGATTAAGATGTTCCCTTTCTCCCTAAAAGACAAAGCTTCTCATTGGCTTAGAACCTTAAGGAGACCCATCTCCACCTGGGAAGAATTGAGGCATGCCTTCTTGAAGAAAATTTTCCCCATAGGTAAAACCAATGCCCTCAGAAGAGCTATTACCACATTCACACTACAAGGTGGGGAACAATTTCATGAGGCGTAGGGAAGATTTAATGAATTACTAAAAGATTTAATGAATTACTAAAGAAATGCTCACACCACGAGGTTCCAAGGTGGCAATTGGCCCAAATCTTCTACCATGGTTTGGACAGCAACCTTAGGAATTTTGTTGATGCCTCATGTGAAGGCAATTTTCTGAACAAAGATAAGGAAAGAGCATTCGAACTCTTTGAGTCAATGAGTGAGAATTCATTTAATAACGCTTCCATGACCCAATTCAACAGGTCCAGTCAACCCCGTGGTGGGATTTACGAAGTGCAAACTAATTTAGAGATGGTTGACATGGACATCATAGCAAAGAAGCTGGATCGAGTTGAGATGGTAGACAAGAAAATTGACGAGCTTCTGAATCAATTCCGAACCCCCTGCAAACCTTTTCCCTGGCAAAGGGAGCTCACAATGTTGACCTGGTTCAGTCTATGAACCAAACACACCTGGAACAACCCTTGCCTATGTTCCAAGGAGGGACCTTTGCTCCCTCATACCCTGACTATTCTTTCCCCTCCCCTTTGGCACCTTCTACCTTGGAAGATGCCAATGCCATCCAGGGTTACTCCAAACCTGACCCTTTCTCTAACACTTACAACGTCGGATGGTCCAATCACCCAAATTTTGCTTGGACAAACCAAAAATCGAACCAATTCCAGAACCAGCCCAGGCCAAACCCTCCCTCCCATTAGAAAGGTTCACCTACTAGACCACCCTATAACCAGAATAGGGTGGCTCCTACACAACAAAACCAACTAGACACCTTGATCAAGATGATGCCTGATATGAATCAGACACGTCAGGAGGAGATGGCTTTAGTGAAGGGACAATTGAGTCACCTGCTGGATAACAAACAACAGGGTTCCCTTCCATCTCAACCACAACCAAACCTGAGGAATGTCATGAACAAAGGCCACAATCCTCAAGGGTTCCAACAAAATCAGGGCCAAGCCCATGTGATTCTACAAGCCCCACAGACACCCCCTGGGTTTGCTGCTTCTTGTTCTTCTCAAGGACCTAACCTTGGTCCCAATGCCTTAGCCAATGTGGTTACCTTGAGAAGTGGCACCCAAACCTAGGATCCCAAATGGCTAACTCCTCTCGTGACTACACTACCCGGGATAGTTGATTCTGAAGACAAGCGGAGGAACCCAAAAATTAGGAACCTGACCCAGTTCAAATCTAAATCCCATACCCTGAAGCCTTGGATAAGGCCAAGAAGAAAAGAAACATGACTGGGAACAAGGAGTTGTTAGAAATATTCAAACAAGTATAGATCAATATACCCCTCCTCGGTGCAATCAAACATATCCCGACTTACGTAAGGTTTCTGAAGGATGTTTGCACACCCAAGCATAAGCCAAGAACCCAAGCACCTAGGAAGGTAGTGCTATCTGAGCAGGCTAGTTCGGTAATATTGAGTAGCCTACCTCCAAAAAGGACTGACCCTAGAGCACCTTTGATCTTATGTAATATTGGGGATTTGACTTTTGATCAAGCGCTCCTAGATCTAGGTGCTTCGATAAACTTGATCCCGATTACCCTTTACCACCAGTTTGGATTTAGAGAACTAAAGCCTACACCGTGACTATCCAATTGGCCGACCGATCTGTGAAAACCCTGAAAAGGGTTGTTGAGGATGTAATGGTTCAGGTTAAGGACTATTACTTCCCAGTTGACTTCTTGGTCCTTGACATGGAGGTCCCCAAACAATTACAAAAGACACCCATCATCCTAGGTAGACCCTTTTTGGCTATGGCCAAGGCTAACATCGATTGAGACATGGGATGTATGGAGATTTCATTTGGAGATAAGAAGATGCAATTGGATATCTTCAAGGCAACAAAGTCTTTCGAATGCGATCCCGTGGAAACTCTGGTTCAGGAATGCCTGATAGCAAGCTCTTTAAAGGACCATCTAACTTAACCAGTTGTAGACTACCCTGACCCCCCCAATCTCTGGAGATTGCAGAACTTTATAGAACTGATTTCCACCAGCAACCCCCATTTGAGGATATTGATGTCACTCAACTCCCTCCTTTCCCTTACCCATCAAATATTGTACCACCTGCTCTTGAATTGAAACCTCTGCCCGACAACCTCAAGTATGTCTTCCTAGGACCTGATCATACTTTCCCTGTGACTATCAATGCACGTCTGACCAGGGACCAAGAGCTTAGGTTGACTACAACTCTCTCTGAATATCAAGCAACAATTGGGTGGACAATTTCTGACCTAAGAGGCATTAGCCCTAGCTATTGTACACAAAAAATATATTTGGAAGACGGGGCTGGACCTTCTCTCTAGATGCAAAGATGACTAAATCCAACCATGCGAGAGGTCATTAAAAATGAGATCATCAAATGGCTCGACGCGAGAATCACCTACCCGATTTTTGATAGCCCCTTGGTGAGCCCTACTCAAGTGGTACCAAAGAAGGCTAGGCTCACCGTTATGACGAATGACCATGGCGAATCCATCCCTACCCGCATGAAGCGATCGACCACGGTTCGTATAAAAAAATCGTCATTGTTGTAGTATATGTCACAAATACAAACCGTTATCGCGTCAACTTTATTTAATTACATAATTTTTACTGGTTTATTCCAGGTCGTTTACTGGGAGGCAGATATTGATATATATCATTCTCTAAGTCCAATATTATTCTTTAATTCCAAAAAGATCAATTTTATGTACAATCATGAATGAATTAATTAATGAATGGAAGAATTAAACTAATTTATGTACAAAAAAAATGTATTGAAATGCTTGCAAACAGATATTTACAAAAATAACTTGTAATAACAATACTCGTATATATATACAATAATAAGTAATAATATATACTTATTAACTTAACTTAATATACTAACATATATAGTATGTACGGCGACATATATAACTGTCGCTAAACCTTAGGAAAAATTATGACATAAGCTAAGGCAAAAACTAAGGTCTATAGTGACACTTATTCTATCTACAGTGACAGATTATTCTGTCAGTAAAGCTATACTATTATTTATATACCTATATAGTTCAAACATATGTTATACTGCATATACTTGTTATACAGATACTTATTATTTACAGTGTACTTATATATATACATATATATACTACATATACATATATGCATCCACGCACATATCTACAGTCTTCTTCTTCTTCTCTCTTCTTTGTTCTCAACAATTAGCTGCATTCCAATTCACTCTTTGCTTCCTTAAGTCTCTTTGAGGGCTAACACACTCTCACACTTAGTCTTTTTCCTTTCTCTTCTCCTTTATCTTACTTAGGCTCTCTCACAGTTAACACACACTGACACTTAGCCATTTCCTCTCCTCGTTCTTTCTTTTTCTTAACCCCTCATTAGCCTTCACTTAGTATAAAAATTAGGTTTTAGGTTGGCGGGCGGCCTTTTCGAGGGATACACAGTACCCTTACGAGTGGGACCAAGACCTCTACTAAGGCCACCCTGATTAGTTAATTAGCCTCTTAATTTCAATTTATGCTTAATACTGGGCCTACACAGGCCCACGCACAGTGCCAGACCCCCGACCCACATTGCACACCAACATCACATGCTAAATCAAGTTCATATGCCATATATGCTTAGAGGGTATAAGGGATCGGTTTCGGGTGCCTGGCACCCGTAACGACTGATAAGGCAACATAACAAATTCAATTTATAGCGCTCTAAGTGCTCTACAATACACGATGTGGCGCTGTGCACGTCACTCTACAACCCTGAAATCCAGTGCAGTTGTTCTGATTTGAGGTTTTTGGCTCTTGATTTGAGGGCCATAATTTATTATAAATTAAAAATAAATTATGGAACATTAAAGTATTTACATATGACTACATAATTGTACAATTTATTTTCAAAATTAATTACATTTATTGTATAAAAAAATTAGCCAAAGTTTACAGTTTATTCATACTATTTATTAGGTTTTATTTCTTAATTACGTATAAATTAGTTAATGTATGGTCTAATTGACCTTGTATAGTATTAATATACATATAAAAGTATTTAATAAAGATTTTTATTGTATTTTACAACATTTATTTTGATTTATTTACATTTAAATAGTTTATTTCAGGTTGTCTTATATATAAATTAGGTTTAAATATTATAATACTTTATAAATATAATTAAATTAGCTTAATTTACTTAAAATAAATTAATATAAATGTATAGTATAAGTTAGTTTGGTTATAACTTAAATTACTAATTTATTTTAATTTAATCTAATAACTTAGCTAGTAACTTAATAAATTAATCATTTATTATATATACATAATTAAATTATGGTATAGGGTTTATTATATACATTGTATATATATATAATTATGTATGTACAATATCAGTAGTAGATGTTATTAATTTACTTAGAGTATAGTACATATAAGTTAGTATGATTAATAAATAATTATATAAATAAATTATGTACAATTTAAGTTATCTTAAATATTTAAGGTACATTATATAGTATATACATAAGTTACTTATACCTACTATATACATATTTTACAATATATACCTAGATAGCTTAATATATTTCTTATATTTACATGTATATACACAGTATACAAGATATTTTTGTGTATTTTTAGAGTTTTTCCACTTTTTATGGGTTTTATATGTTTTATAGAGATAGGAGATGAGAAAGAAAGAGAGAAATGGGAAGAATGGAGATATTTTTGGTGTTTTTATAGTTGAGTTCTTTTATTAAATTCCAAGGTATACTGAATAGTCGCATGGTATGTGCTACCAAGTAAGGGGTTCAGAATATCATAAAACTTGGTATGTACTTAAAAATATACCTAATATTCACCAAGACAAGTTTATTTTATTATTTTTTATTTTTTTATAGCATTTTTATTTATTTACAAAATTCACACAATCTAAGCCTAAGAAGGATTTTTAATGTGAACCTAAGGCCTAGAAATGAACTCTAAGTGCTGAACATGCAGTTAAAACATTCAAATATAAGCATTAAGACATAAAGAAGATGTTCATGCACTCAAACATGGTTTTCAATGAGTTTTGACATTAATTTTCATCATTTGGACAATTAGGCATAATTTTAGTTGACAGAAGAGATTTAAATGAAATGACAAGCAATTCATATGCAGTTATAAAAACTACAACAATACAGGAATGCTTGTACACAGTCTACAAAATATTACATATATGTCAGCTATTCTAAATACTTAAACCTAAGCCTACAATCCTTCTAATCCAAATCATCCCGCAGAAGTAAACAGCTGTAGAAACAGCAGCAAAAACACCAACTGCAATAGCAGCAACTGCAGTAATGCTCTAGACGTCTTTCATGCAAAACAAATGTCTTAAAATAGCTCAGATCCTTACTGCAGTAAATCCAAAAATCAGAAATACCATCTGCAGCAGGTCTGGAGCAAGTCTGGAACCTTAATTCAGCTAATCAGACCTAAGTTCAGTATGAATTATCCCAGATCAGACTTAAGAAAGTCTCGTCAAGGATACTTCATATCCAAATTCAGATCATGATTAGCATTAAACACTAATTTGCATCAAATTTGGAGTTGAAACTTTTATAGAAATGTACCTACTAAAGCAGCACTTTGATGTGATTGGTTGGGATTCAAAACACAGAAACCTCTTAAAACTCTTACAAGGACTGGAAATCACATAAAAATCTCTCTCAGATGTTAAACTCTGAATGAAAATACCTTGTCAACACTCTCGTTTCAAATCAGAGATAAATCTACTGATCTAACACCTTCCTAATGCTATAGACAGCATGCAGGAAGTGTTGAAATCAGTCCATTAACTTCGGCTGAATCCCAATGTGCTAAAAACCTTAAGGGATATTAAGAATCCCTTAAGAAAAATCAAATTCTCAGAAACAAATCCATATACAAAAGTCCTTGGTAGAGCCTCCAATCAACAAAGTTGATTCTCCTTGGCTCCACCATACATTCAAAACCATAGAATTCTCACTCAAGAACAAATCTGATCATGGCTCATCTGAGGAGAATTTAACATTAGTATGGTCTCAGATTCACGACCATGAGCTAAATCACCCCAGAATAAATTGATTCACTTGATCACAAATCCTTGAAAACCCAAATGATTAAAAATCTTGCAATCTTACTTTAAAATCCAAATAAAAAATTGATCAAGCCAACCAATTCCATTTCAAATCAGATCAGGGGTCTTTGTGAACAAAATGAAAAGAGTAAAGAGATGGGATGGGGATTTGACTCCAAATGGATGGGTGGATTATGGATTAAAACATGAGGAAATTCAGAAGTGAAATGAAAACGTGTAGGGGGAGAAAATAGTGATCAATGAATGGGGGAATTCATCTCCTCTGATCTAAAGTGATCAAAGGAGGTGAAAATATGAATTTCTATACTAAACCTACTCCTAAGCTATACTACAGTCACGCACAGCAGATCAAAGCTAATCTACATCTAAATTCTACTGCTAAACTACTCTAATTAACACCACAGCTAATCTAGAAAGCAATAAACCTAATCTAAATGGAGGAATGGGACCTTTGGATCTCCACCTGGTGGATGGAGGGGAAGAATGGAGGGAGGAAACTCTCCATCAGAGTGAAAACTCGCTAGTGAAGTTCTGGGTTGCCCTTAGGTGCTACAGAGTCCTTAGCAGTGAGGAGAGTCGGGGAAGAAATGGATTTCATAGTCGGTGGTTGTGAAAAGGGGAAAAATGGGGAGAGTAGCTGGAGGGGAAGAATGATCGGCTCGAGAGGTGTAGAAAGGAGCGATCCCCCGAGCACAAGGCTGCAGAGCTCCTTAAGTAAAGGATCAGAGTGAAACCCCTCACCGTGCGGTGCGATTAGGCTCCAAGGGCAAGGGTGGTGGGCATTTGAGGAGAGAGCACGAGGAAGCTTCAAATCAAAAAGCGGTCATTGGATGGGATCTGGGTGAGGTGGTGATCGCACACATAGAGTCGCGCGAAGCTTCTAATAAAGGTGAGCCGCATATCGAATTGGGTGTAGGGAATCAATGGTTATGATGGCTTGAGTTCTAGCGTGCTACAGTACGCGCGCACTGCAGGTGGGTCACAAGTTCTTTTGGTGAAATTGCAGGGAAGACCCCTTGCGAAGGGGTAGAAAAATAACATAGAAGCCCATCAGTGGTTGAGAAATATTACAGAGCAATCCATAAGGGTTTGCAAAAAGGTCCCTGTGGTCTTCAAGTAGGTCCTTGGCTAATTTTCTATGAATGAAATGTGATGTACTAAGGACCTAAATGTAAATCTTTAAATGAAAAGCCCTAATGATGTCCAAATGCACCCAAGTTTTTATAAAAGCTTAATTGAACATTTAAGAAGTTAATTGATTTGAACTTTTAAACTCATTTGTATGTTCAATTTGCACTTGGATCACCATTGTTGAACGTAATTTACGAACCTACGCTAACGTGTTTGGTTTTGGAAAACCCGTCGTTGTAGTTCGAAAGCGAAGGATTCGTGTTCAACAAATAAAATTTATACCGAAATCAAAATTCCGGGTCGAACTCAGGGAGGCGAACGTTTGATTTAAAAACTTCGCGTTTCTTTTTATTTTGTCACAAAGAAATTCAATTTAAACTATCTAAGTATCTACAACAAATAAAAGAGAGAGAGGGAGTAAGAGAGAGAGAAGGAATACTATACATGGAAATCAAAATGAGATGTAGAATAGACAAGGAATTTATCATAAAAGAGTTCTTTCGTTACAACTAGAAAACATAAAACAATTACTCTAGAAAGCATTAAAAGAATGGAGGGAGAAATGTCCTCCTCGACGATCGCTCGGAGGACGAATAGACTACTCTAGAAAGCAGTAAATCTATACTAGAAAGCAGTAAAAAGAATAGGGAGAGAGAAATCCTCCTCGACGGTCGCTTGGAGGACGAGCCGGACGGGACGACGCCTGGACGAAGGAGAACGAAGCGGGACGAAGGAGGACGAAGTAGAAGAACGGGAACGAAGCAGCACGCCGTCGTCGTCGCGGGATCCACTTCCGAAGGGGGACGAAAATTTGGACTTTATCTCGCGAGAAGCATCCCGGGTGTGGGACAAGCTTCTCTTGAGCTTTGGAGAGGTAGAGAGGAGAAGGAAGGGATGAAAATTTCGTATGGAGGGGGTCTCCTTTTATAGTTGCAAGGAGTGGGGGCAAAATGGACATTACATCTTCAAAATAATAAATAAGGGGTCTTTAGTGACGGATAAAACCGTCGCTAAAGCCCCGCCGTCGCCGTCGCCGCGGCGCCCACGCGCGCCCGCTCGGCTGGCCTGCGCGCGTAACGCATACGCACGTCCGCGTCGTCTCAGCCGTCCGATCGCGAGATCGGACGGCTTAGATCGCGTCCGCGCCCGCTGCGCAGCGCGTGATCGAGCGTTCACCAGAGCGTCCAATTGCGCGTCGGCGCTATCGGGCGCGCGCGGCCGTTGGATCTTCATCTGACGCTTGTGCGCGCCCGCTCGCCCGCGCCTTCCACCCCCTCACCGCGGCTCGAATCCGCGATCTCCGCTTCGCCCGCAGCTGCGTCGCCGCTGCGCTACGCGGGCGAAATGGTCGCGCGGAAGTTTTTAAACGCGAGCGACCGCAGCCGTTGGATCGAGATCCAACGGCGGAGAGGAGACGGTGCGCGGTCTTCACCAGACGCATGCGGCCGATTGGGCGGCTGAGATGGCACCACGTGGCGCCATCTTAGCCGTCCATCTTCTGGAAGTTGTAGATGGTGCCACGGATGTCGGATTGACTCGATTTTTGTGTCGTTGGGCTGCGATCGTCGATCCGAATTCATCCGTGTGGTCGGATTTGCCATCTGAAGTGCGGATTTACACCATCCTGGCCCTTGATCTTCTAGGGTTCCCCGGTCTCTATCTGATGCTACGGATGCCTGATTAGGGCGATCTTGGAGTCGTTGAACTCCAATCGTCGCCCTGATCATATCCATACGGTTGGATCTTTGATCCGAGGCCCCGATAAAATATTTGCCCTGTCCAAGCACATAAAAGGAGACAATTAACCTCCATTTTATTCAAACTACTCTAAATGCAAGATGATGCATGTAATACAATATTTATATCATGAAATGCAATCCTATGCTTAAGAACATGCATAAATAGACATTTTAAGTAGTGTAAATGTGTTTACATCATACCCCCATGCCTATCTTTTGCTAGTCCCTAGCAAAAACTATATGCTATTTATAAAAGAATTAGGTTAGATTATTTGGACCTGAGTTATTTTCAATCATTAAGAAATTGTCTACTTAAGAACTGAACTTTCAAAGACACAACAGTGCCCGGGTATCAGCCAAAATGCAGACCGCCTCAAGCCTCGCCTTATTCAAAGAAAAATTTCTTTTTCTATTTTTACTCTCTCTTTTTTTTTTTTTTTTTTTTTGAATTTTCAAATTTTAGGGTTTAAGAGTGGCTTTCTACGGCCATTCAACTCACCCAAGATTTGATGAGAACCCTAAGTTTTAAGCATCTTATTGTGATTGTGATAGACTCGTTGACCGGCAATTAAAACGGACTTCGGATTTCTACGCCTCTAGGTGACCTCAAAAAGAATTCTGCCTAAAGGTGTATCTTTACAACCGGTAGCTTTCTCCCTACTTTTATTTTTTTAACGGGGTCAACACAAGGGTGAATCCAGTGTATATCTCCCCGGTTTATTCTACTTCTCCGCTTCTTCCTAAGTGTTTTAGGAATTTTTAGTGCATTTTCTGAGCTGGGTTCTGGACAACCGGTCGATGAGCTGTTACCACCGACAACTTGCCAGCCATACTCGTGCGGCGAAGTGTGGCTTATTTCTTTTTGTTCTTTTCTCCTTTTTGATTTTTTTTTTTTTAAGTAGGTGGCTTCCCTGGTCTAAGATTTACCTAAAGGCAGCAAAAAGAGAAAGGTCAGTGACTGGGCTCTGGACAACCTACCTATGGGCTGTTACCCACGATAACTTGCCAGCCATATCACCCTAGAAGGTTCATTAGCTACCCAATTTCCATTAAAATTGCCAAACAACGAGTCAGTGCAAAGAAAGTGTGTAAATGCTTAAAACTCAAAATTCCCTTAAATCAGAGGGCGGGTTGACAAGTCGTGTACTTATCACCTAAACTTATTTATTCCAATTATAATAAAATTCAGGTTGGCGAGAACTCGAAAAACAAATCCACATTTTAGTGGATACATAGGCTGATTAAGTCCAAAGACCTGAAGGGTCTTTGTGTTCAAACCATAATATAGTATTTCTTAAGATCAAAAATTTTCTTAAACCCAAATTCTCTTTCCTAATTTCGATTTTTCTTTTTTTTTAATAAAACAAATCTACGGAGCTGACAAATGAATTCAAAGATAAATATCCACCCCCCCATGCCTATCTAATGCAATGTCCTCATTGTATTAAAAAGACATAAAACAGAGTGGAAAAGCGTAGAAAGCACCTGAATTGCGTGGATATCGGGTCCGCTCCGAGATGAAAATGAAAAAGAACTGTATATGTGCTGAGTTTAGTGCCTTCAGCTAGGCACACTATACAAAGAAAAGAAATGAAGAATTCACATGTGCAGGTCAGAATTAGAATGAACAGAAGAATCCTCTGACCTGTCAGCAGAGGTCCACAGATGTGGACCAGATTGTGGTGCAGACCCGCACCCCATAATCGAGAATATCTTAGGTTCTGGATAAAAATTACCCAAAACCTAAAATCAGAATGCAAGCGGGGTCGGGCCTGCGATTTGTGAGGATGCAACCCAAGGCCAAAATGTCAGGTTACAGAGAATTGAAGCTCAAAAGGTAATCGTTAAATGTGTGCTTGAGTTTGACATCCTCGAAACAAATGTCGTAAGGGTTCTGATTTGATGGTTTCAGCTTAAAAGGAACCCTTCAACTCAATCTTCCATTTCCTCCAAAATTGACTTCCCAAATCAGAATTTCCCAGCTCCTATCCTCCTCATTCGGCATATCAAATTCCATGACCTCTTGTATATTCATCACCCCGTCTGAAATCTCCAAGTCTAGATGATGTGGCAAAATCAAAATTGACTTGGGTCTAATTATCTTAGAATTAGAATCATCAATAAGCTCAACAGGGTGTAACTGATAATCAGGGCATTGAATTAATTCCTCCAGAAAATGCGATTCTGGATCCGTATCGTGTGCCCTAATAAGATCAGTTTCCTCAGTTATTGGGCTATCAAATGATCTATTAGATTCCTTAGGCCCAATCGTCTCACAAAAATCGTGATCTGAAAACTCGTGTGAGACTTCGCAACTTGAATCTTCACCATCAGGATCCGTATCAATGTATGTCCCAAAATCATTTGTCACTTTGCGTTCCAAGGAGACATACGTTTCCTCGTAACCCGGCTCAGGGATTTCAGGTGAAGAAATCAAATCATCCTTAATTGGTTGTTTTAATTCAATCTGGTCAGCTTCGTAACACGTGTCCCCCCCAACAGGTGCCTGAGCGGGTTCTGTCATTGGCTTTCCTGAAGAGAGTTCATCCTGGGAATTATTCCAAGATTGAATCAAAGCAACCACGAATCTCATCCTCAATTTCACTAATTTCCCAAGTAGAAACTCACCCGGGTTCTTATCCTTAACATCCTGGAGCCAATCCAACAAAGACTTGTTTAAATCATCAATCATTTCAATCAGGGGCTCCAATCTCTCAATGCAAGGTATTGGCTGAACTTCTAAAGATTGAATGATATTCCTCAAGTTAGCCAGAACCTTATCTTGAACCTGATTAACCTGAACCAAATGAGTTGGTTCAGGGTTGGGCGGGTTTGACATCAATGTAGAGGAATTAACGAATTGAGATTCGTTATACCCATCCTGATAATAAGTCATTTCAGATTGTTCAAAAGATGGAGATGACCTAAAGGCAGTGAAATCAGAGGATGGGTAAGGATCAGTGTATCCTTCTTGATTGTAGATCGCATTAGGTTGTTCATGAAAGGAGGACGATCTATAATCGATGCAACTCTGAGAAGGATAGAATTGAGAATCAAAGTGTTCAGGGTTAGACCCTAAACACGGGGGTCCGGAATTGTATCCCCAATCCGAATTATCCCAACTAATTGATGGTCGATTACAATACGAGTTGGGATAATCGTCATGTTGAGGATAATTTACAACAGGAGGGAAAGAGCGGGAATGCGTGAAATATGTGGAAGGATTCATGAGACACGGGAGGAAGAAAGGTGCCCTGCAATACAAACAATCAAACCTGTCCTTAAATGGGTTAGCCTACAGACCTACAGACTCTCAAAACCCGTCTTGAGATAAAGGAACGATTTGATCTACTTCTGTCTGTTCAATCCAACCAGTTAGAAGGAGGGACTGGGGAGAAGGTTCTTCCTTCGGCTTGCGCCTCCGGTTCCTAGTGTACCCCCCAGCCGCGATCGTTTGACTCTGCTCCCCTAGCTAGACATCATATTGAACAGTAGAAACAGACTAATCGAAAATAATCTCGTTCTGAGTTCTGAAGAGCGAGTCCAATCCTTAAGGCCAACGTCTACTCTGTTTTATTTAGGGCTAGGTTTGAATGTGCTTTGGAATGTGATGGGCCCTTTAAATGGGTTGTGCCCTTAATGATTGATTGCTTTGTGTGTGCGTGCACAACCAGTGGTTTTCAAGCAAGATTATTTTTGATGTGATGAATTTTAAGGTTCAAATCTTGCTTAGTAGCTTTTAGGATTCAACTTTAGGTGTTTTCAATCAAGTTTCATTGGCACACCAGGTTTTGCAAGCACAGGTGAAGATATTTTCCTTTAAAGTTTAAAAAGAATGTGGAGTGCCTGGTAGATCCCTAAGAGTTGAACCTAATTGGCAGCTACTAGATGAGTTGATTTTATTTGAAGTGGTGCGGCCCAAACAACTCAAACAACTGGCCTGATGCACCACCTAATTAGGCACACAAATGATTACCTAATCTGATTTCTTACTCAATTATGTGTTTGGATGTGTGTACCGGCTCCTAAGATTGGTTTACCGGTTGAGTTAGAAAATCAGATGAGGTTGTGTACCTCTGTGAGATTTTTTTTTTATTTTTTTCTTTTTTAATGTGGGGGTTGGAGTGAGTATGGATGTCAAACAACAAACAATCTAACCTTAGAGTTTATAAGAACACCTAGGTTGATTGATGTTTGAATTATTATGTGATGAAATGAAATCTAATGGGTGGGAGGTGGGGGATAACTTACAAAACCTTCCACAGCACTTTACTCCGATCTACCGCTTTTGCCTGTCTCAAAAGAGTACCTGCAATTACAATAAGAAAGGAAAAAAAAGTGAGGTAAATGATTTGTAAGTTACAAAATGCGAAGAGAAATCAAAGAGCGTTGCCTCCCCGGCAGCGGCGCCAAAATGTTGAACGTAATTTACGAACCTACGCTAACGTGTTTGGTTTTGGAAAACCCGTCGTTGTAGTTCGAAAGCGAAGGATTCGTGTTCAACAAATAAAATTTATACCGAAATCAAAATTTCGGGTCGAACTCAGGGAGGCGAACGTTTGATTTAAAAACTTCGCGTTTCTTTTTATTTTGTCACAAAGAAATTCAATTTAAACTATCTAAGTATCTACAACAAATAAAAGAGAGAGAGGGAGTAAGAGAGAGAGAAGGAATACTATACATGGAAATCAAAATGAGATGTAGAATAGACAAGGAATTTATCATAAAAGAGTTCTTTCGTTACAACTAGAAAACATAAAACAATTACTCTAGAAAGCATTAAAAGAATGGAGGGAGAAATGTCCTCCTCGACGATCGCTCGGAGGACGAATAGACTACTCTAGAAAGCAGTAAATCTATACTAGAAAGCAGTAAAAAGAATAGGGAGAGAGAAATCCTCCTCGACGGTCGCTTGGAGGACGAGCCGGACGGGACGACGCCTGGACGAAGGAGAACGAAGCGGGACGAAGGAGGACGAAGTAGAAGAACGGGAACGAAGCAGCACGCCGTCGTCGTCGCGGGATCCACTTCCGAAGGGGGACGAAAATTTGGACTTTATCTCGCGAGAAGCATCCCGGGTGTGGGACAAGCTTCTCTTGAGCTTTGGAGAGGTAGAGAGGAGAAGGAAGGGATGAAAATTTCGTATGGAGGGGGTCTCCTTTTATAGTTGCAAGGAGTGGGGGCAAAATGGACATTACATCTTCAAAATAATAAATAAGGGGTCTTTAGTGACGGATAAAACCGTCGCTAAAGCCCCGCCGTCGCCGTCGCCGCGGCGCCCACGCGCGCCCGCTCGGCTGGCCTGCGCGCGTAACGCATACGCACATCCGCGTCGTCTCAGCCGTCCGATCGCGAGATCGGACGGCTTAGATCGCGTCCGCGCCCGCTGCGCAGCGCGTGATCGAGCGTTCACCAGAGCGTCCAATTGCGCGTCGGCGCTATCGGGCGCGCGCGGCCGTTGGATCTTCATATGACGCTTGTGCGCGCCCGCTCGCCCGCGCCTTCCACCCCCTCACCGCGGCTCGAATCCGCGATCTCCGCTTCGCCCGCAGCTGCGTCGCCGCTGCGCTACGCGGGCGAAATGGTCGCGCGGACGTTTTTAAACGCGAGCGACCGCAGCCGTTGGATCGAGATCCAACGGCGGAGAGGAGACGGTGCGCGGTCTTCACCAGACGCATGCGGCCGATTGGGCGGCTGAGATGGCGCCACGTGGCGCCATCTTAGCCGTCCATCTTCTGGAAGTTGTAGATGGTGCCACGGATGTCGGATTGACTCGATTTTTGTGTCGTTGGGCTGCGATCGTCGATCCGAATTCATCCGTGTGGTCGGATTTGCCATCTGAAGTGCGGATTTACACCATCCTGGCCCTTGATCTTCTAGGGTTCCCCGATCTCTATCTGATGCTACGGATGCCTGATTAGGACGATCTTGGAGTCGTTGAACTCCAATCGTCGCCCTGATCATATCCATACGGTTGGATCTTTGATCCGAGGCCCCGATAAAATATTTGCCCTGTCCAAGCACATAAAAGGAGACAATTAACCTCCATTTTATTCAAACTACTCTAAATGCAAGATGATGCATGTAATACAATATTTATATCATGAAATGCAATCCTATGCTTAAGAACATGCATAAATAGATATTTTAAGTAGTGTAAATGTGTTTACATCAACCATTTAACCTTATCTAAAATAATATCTCATTTAATGACCTAATTATGCATTTTTAACACAAAATTGATGTTTTAGGTCTTTTTCTCTATTACCCAGACTTAATCCTTTTTATGTGTTAATTTGATATTATTTAATCTAGTTTTTAACTTAAGTTAGGTGATTTAGCTATGATGAGTCGCAACTTATCACCGCACCACCACCGCATAGTGGGTATGCATTGACTATAGGAAGCTCAATGAAGCTACTAAGAAAAATCATTTCCCTCTGTCATTCATTGACCAGATTCTCGAACAGTTGGCAGGGAAGAAATACTTTTGCTTCCTGGATGGATATTTAGGATATAACCTGGTTGCTATTGCACCTGAGGACCAAGAAAAGACCACATTCACTTGCCCGTATGGCATGTTTGCATTCCGTCGTATGCCATTCGGGTTATGTAACGCACTCTCTACCTTTCAACGTTGCATGTTGGCCATCTTTTCAGAGATGGTGGGTGAATATTTAAAGGTCTTTATGGATGATTTCTCTATTTTTGGAGACTCGTTCAACCATTGCCTTAGCAACCTAGAGAAAATCCTAAAGCGATGTATCGAGGTCAACCTTGTTTTAACCTAGGAAAAGAGCCATTTTATGGTTCAAGAAGGGATTTTCCTCGGTCACATCATCTCGCATAGGGGCATTGAAGTCGACCAAGCTAAAGTTGATTTAATCTCCAAACTTCCACCTCCGAGCTCGGTTAAACAAATCAAATCTTTCCTAGGACATGTTGGCTTCTACAGAAGGTTCATAAAAGACTTCTCCAAGGTATCCAAGCCCTTAACTGACCTTCTTGCCAACAATGTGCACTTTGACATGACACCTGAGTGCATCAAAGCCTACACCACTCTAAGGGACACAGTCTCGACTGCACCTATCTTACAACCCCTAGACTGGTCCCAGGATTTTGAGATAATGTGTGATGCATTAGACTTTACCATTGGGGTAGTTCTAGGAAAGATGTAGGAAAAGAAACCCGTGGTGATCTACTACGCGAGCAAAACATTGGATGACGCTCAACAAAACTACACTGTGATAGAGAAGGAGCTGCTTGTCATAGTTTTTAGACTAGAAAAGTTCAGATCATACCTGTTGGGATCCCACGTCATCATTTATACTAACCACTGGACTATCCAGCACTTGTTAGCCAAAAAAAAAGCTAAACCCAGGCTAATCAAATGGATCCTACTCTTGCAGGAATTTAACCTGGAAATATGCGACAAGGCCGGATCCAACAATGTTGTAGCCGACCACTTATCCAAACTTCACCTGGAGCATATTGGACCTTCACTACCTTTGACTAATACATTTCTCGATGAGCAAATCCTGGCCGTGCAAGCCAAAAATCTCCCCTGGTATGCCGACTTGGTTAATTACTTAGTGGTAGGGTAGATTCCGCATGACTGGTCCAGACAACAGCAAGACAAGTTCTTGCCTGAGGCCAAACATTATCTCTGGGATGACCCCATGCTGTTTAGACTTTGTGCTTATCAAATCATTAGGAGATGTATGCCTGAAGAGGAGGTTCAAAGTGTGTTGTCCTTCTGTCATGATCAAGCTTGTGGTAGCCACTTCTTCGAGAAACAGAAAGCTACAAAGATTTTGCAGTCCAGTTTCTACTGGCCATCACTATTCAAGGACGCACACAACTTTGCTAAAACCTGTGATAGATGCCAGACTTTAGGGACCATGACCAGAAAGGATATGATGCCTCTACAACCCATTCTTGTCATCAAAATATTCAATGTTTAGGGCATTGATTTCATGGGTCCCTTCCCCCCATCAAACGGCTTTGAATATATACTGGTCTCAGTCGACTACATCTCGAAATGGGTTAAAGCCGTACCTACCTGGAAATGTGATCATAAGGTTGTTGGTGCTAGAGCACCACGATAGTTTATTTTGATGATAACAAAACACATGTCTTTTAACATTTGCATTTGAGTTCTAATTTTCAGGTCAAATCTCAAATAGAGACAAGTGTTTAGACGGAGTTCTAGCTCGCATCCATGGCAAATTGGAGGAGTTGGACAAAGGCAGAGGTGCTTCGCGAGGAGTGAAAGCTTGAAGATGAAAGGACAAGAAGAATATGATAGATTTCTATTTATCTTTTTCTATGTACTTTTATCTTTATATCCTTACTCTTTTTGTTTCTTAGAATATCTGTTAAAGAGCCACAAAGGATCCTTAAAGTAGTCCTAGGAACACTTGCACTACCCTAGGATACTTAGGTTTTCTATAAAGAACTTAGAAAATCAAAATAGGGATCAGACAGCCTTTTAAGACGTCTAATCTGGATTTCAGACGTCTGATAAAAACTTTTAAGACATCTGACAGTTGACTCAGACGTCTGATTATTTAGGCTGGACTTAGTTTGTTCTATCTAATGAAATCAGACATCTAGACCTTAGTCCAGACGTCTTAGGAGACGTCTAATGCCTTTGCCAGATGTCCAATTAGCAGATCGTTGGCTTCCTTACCAAACGTTGGGGAAATGACCGTTAGCCTCATATCAGACTTCCGTAGAGGACCCCAGACGTCAGATACATGACTGTTTTGCCTCGACTGACCCCAAATCTTCCTTCAAAGATTTTATAGTCGTTAGACTCGTTGGAAATCCATTCCAGAGAACAAATAGGTTTCCAGACATCCAGACCTAGTGCCAGACGTCCTGTGTGTCATCTGATGAACAAACATTAGAACCCTATTTCGATCTGATTCAAGTCAGGAAGGAAACCTGCCTAAAATCAGACATCTGACTTAGCTCTCAAACATCTTAAACGGATTTTCCAGCCGTCTGATGCCAGGACCAGACGTCTAATGACCCTGTCAGAATCATGATTATTTTTTACTACGGCCTAATTCTCTTTGCCTTTGCACCCAACGGCTATGGAAGCCTTCCAAGGCCTTCCAAAGCCTTCCTAAGCCCTCTATAAATAGAGGAGGACCCCTTGGATTGAAAAACACACCCAAGAGACACTCAAGACACACTAAGCAAACCACTTTCCACATCTTTTGTGTCCAAGAGAAGTAGTTAAAGCTCTAGCTCTCCAAGCATTTGTTTCATATCTAAAGAGCTTCATCCCTTTGCGCACCCAATCTCCCTCTGCGATTACGAGAGCGACAAAGCGCCACCGCGTGGTTCACGCACCCGCGTCGTCACTTCGACGCACTTCCACCAAAGGAATCCTATAGAAGCTAGGATTAAATATTTGAGGCTCTATAGGATTGTTGTACTTTATATTGTCTTTGGTTGGGTATTCGCTTTGCGAATTCCCGTCTCCTACGCGAGACAAATTCCTTCTTGTGAAGAGAAGGGGTGTTGAGGTACACTACCCTCGATCTAAGTAGTGTGGTTGTAATTGAGGTTCAGTCACCCTCGATTAAGTGACTGGGTTTAGTGGATTTGATCGACTAGGTGGTCGAGCCTGGATAGGTTGTGTTAATATGGTGATTTTATCGTTGAAATGAGTATAGTGGTTAACCTAAATCGAGCCTAACCATCTCTTTACACAATTTTTTTTTACCTGGCCTACTTGATTTTATCTTAGTCACTTTTAAGCCCAGGGTCGAACTCAGGGAAGTGGGATTAGAGGTGAAGAAGTTTCTACGTCTTTCCTACAATGAATCTCTTCCGTTCGTTTATTATGTTTTTGGTGTTTTTCTATTTAGATTTTTTTCTGATAATTCTTGTCCTTGAGGCACACCCTCAAAATCAGGTTCTTGGCTTTGAGCCAAATTAGGGTTCCCAAAACTGATCTTGCTATTCGCAAGACTGAGTACCTGCAAGTCAAGGATTATCTTTTCTCTTTTATATATTTTTTTTATCTTTTTAATGACAGGAAAGAGAAATAGAAATAAGGTAAATATAGTATATATATATATGTATATATTATATATGTATATAGGGGTGGGGGTGGAGGTGGAGATGGCGTGTAGCACGGTGTCGAGTTGATCGTCGTCTAGAAAGACACAACCAACAGGACAAAGTGCCGCGTGTAGTGTAGGAGGGATGGGTGGAAGATGTGTGCGAAAACGCTTTCTATACGCGTGTATCGGGGAATATCAGCAACTGGTGCAGATATTCCCGTGATACAATGTATGGTAGGTGATATGAAAATATATATATATGTATGTATATATGTAAATATATATCTATATGTATATATATATGGTTATAATTATATAGGTGTATATGTATTTATGTATGTATATATATAGATATATATATGTATATATGTATAGATAGATGTATGTATATGTATATATATATTTATAATTAGATATATATGTATATATACTTATACTTAGTTAAATAGGTACTAATATATGTATATATACTTATACTTAGTTAAATAGGTACTAATATATGTATAGATATATGTATATATATATATGTATATAAATATATATATATCAATATATATGTATATGTATATATATAAGTATATAATAGTGTATAAGTGAATGGGTGTGTGTACGAGAGAGAGAGTGTGTGTGTGTATGTGTCTGCTGAGGGAGTGAGAGAGTGCTGTGAGAGAGAGAGAGAGAGAGCGTCTGCTGGCGTGAAGAGGCGCGGGCGGGTTAAGCCGTCTGAATCCAGCGGGCGACGTCTGATGGCCACGTGCAGGCGCAGGCATGTAGGCGCGTGACGTGCCTTCGTGCGTGTGTGTTAAGAGGTGTCGTTATAGTTGCACTTGATACGTCGGTTTTAAAAGAAGTAAACGGAGGTGAGTCCGAGTGTCGATCTCAGGGAGGCGTGGAAATCGGATTTTGTTTACCACTTGTTGTCACGAAAAAGGCGGAGTTTTGCTTGCGAAAGAAACGGTTTTGAAAAGCGAGAGATAGAGAGAGTTTAGGGTTAGAAAGCTCTTGGTTTTGATCATGCACTTTAAACAGAAATTAAAAAGGCAACTAAATGAAAAACAATTTCATTAAACATGCATTCATAGTTCATGGTTTACAATATTAAATACATGCTTCAACAAAAGTAAATGAAAGCTTTAAAAGAGAGAGAGAGGTAGAGAGAGAGTGGAGAGCGACGAGGCAGCCACGGCGGTGGAGGAGGCTCCGTCGGCGGCTCGTCGTCTCCGGCGATTACAAGAGTGCCTAAGACTAGCTAGGAGAGGAGTGGAGTAGTTGCAAGTGGGAGAGGATGCCTTGAATGGTGGTAGAAGGGGGTTTAAATAGAGTTAAGGGCTTCCTAAAAGAAGAATGTGCTTTAGCGACATCCAGAACGTCGCTAAAACCGCTTCCATATACGTCGGTGAAGGCCTTCTGCCGCCGGTCAGCCGCCCGCCCCTCTCTCTCTTCAGGCGCGATCCGTGGCTGTCGAACGAGAGCCGTCCGATTGATGATCGGACGGCTGAGATCCTCCCGCGCCTGCGCTAGGATCGCGCTTCGGGCGCGCGTGCGCGCGCGCGTTTCCGCCCGGCGTGCGCGCGCGCGTGGGAGGTGGGGCGCTGTCGTCGCGCCGCGTGGCGCAATCCTGGCCGCTCGCTTCTGATCGCGCGGCTCAATTTTGCCGCGCCCTTCGCCCGCAAATGATTTTCGCTCCGCGCGAATCGAACGCGCGTCGCCGCGACACGGGCGTGCGCGCTAACCGTTGCGCCACGCCCGCGCTTTGTCGCGGCGACCGCGGGCGAGCGCGCGGATCTCGGCCATTCGATCGAAGATCAACGGCCGAGATGCGTCCTTGGCTGGCTTGGGGGCGTGCGGGCGGCGGGGGCGGGGCGACGTGGCGCGTTCTAGGCCGTTGATCTCTAGATCAACAGTCAGGATTTCTTGGGCCCATTGTGGGAGCTCCGGATGTCGGATTTGGCCGATTTTGAGTCCGTTAGACTCCGTTCGTCGTCCTGAATCCATCCGTGCGGTCCGATTGCTCATCTGAGGCCTGCTTTGACAAATGCTTTACACAAATGGCCATTAATACAGTTTATAAGCAATCTTGGTACTTGATGCATGCAATGCTCCTATTCTACTTTATGTTGTGCCTTTTATTCTAAAGATGGGCCATATTCAACCTAATTACTACCCCCTTGCGTGGTGTTATCATACCCCCATGCTTACTCCTTGCTAGTCCCTAGCAAGGTTTATTCTAGCCTTTATTTCTTTGGCGAATTCAAGAAGTAATTGCTTAGGCACTTCGTTACTTGTCAATAAGAGGAACTATACGAAGATCTTAATCTACAAAGACTAAGCAGCGCCCGGGTGTCTGCCAAAATACGAATCGCCCGAATCCTTGCTTTGTATATATAACTATACTTATGTATACGTATATATCTATATATGTCTTTTTAGAATTTTTAGAATTCAGTGTGGGTTGGTAACTTTTTACGGCTACCCAACCCACCCAAAACTCGGTCAAAACCCTAAGTGCTAAGCATCTTGGTGTGAATGTTGTGATAGACTTACTTAACGGTAATTGAGACAGACTTCGAGTTTCTACGCCTCTAGGTGACCGGAAAAGAAAATAAATTTTTGCCTGAAGGTGTATTTGTTCGATTGGTAGCTTTCTCCCTGCGTTCATTTTACTTGGGGTCAACACAAGGATTTTCCAGTGTATATCTCCCCGGCTTGTACTACTTCCCCGCTTCTTCCTTAGGTGTTTTTGGTCTTCTTTTTTTGTGCAATTATTGAGCTGGGCTCTGGACAACCGACCAATGGGCTGTTACCCACGATCACTTGCCAGCCATACTTGTGCGGTGAAGTGTGGTTTATTTTCTTTTCTTCTTTTCCCTTTTTTTTTTTTTTTTAATTATTATTAT
This sequence comes from Thalassia testudinum, assembly GCA_037157565.1. Taxonomy (NCBI): domain Eukaryota; kingdom Viridiplantae; phylum Streptophyta; class Magnoliopsida; order Alismatales; family Hydrocharitaceae; genus Thalassia; species Thalassia testudinum. The sequence goes on from JAZHRO010000014.1 coordinate 5,872,564, forward strand.
TTTTTTTACGTAGGTGGCTTCCCTAATCTCAAATGTACCTAGAGGCAGTGAAAAAGAAATGGCCTGTGGCTGGGTTCTGGACAACCTGCCAATGGGCTGTTACCCACGACAACTTGCCAGCCATACCACCCTAGAGAGTTCATTAGCTACCCAATTTCTGTCAAAATCTCCGAGAAGTGAGTCTGTGCAAAAATGTGTGTAGATGCTTAGACTCAAAGTTTTCCTGAGTTAGAGGGTGAGTTGATAAGTCGTATACTTATTACCTTATTTATTAGGTGGATTAGAATAGCTTAAAGTTGCAAGGGTTCGCCGCTAAATCCATATTTTAATGGACACCAGGGCTAATTAAGCCTGAAGGCCTGAAAAGTCTAAGTGTTTAAGTTCTTTTTGTATTATTTCCCACTATTGACAAGTTTCTAATGCCTAAGTTTTTCTTCCTAAATTCATTTTTTTTTTTTTTAATCAATTAATTTATTCATTCAGACTGATTAATTAAGCTCAGGATTATGCAGTTTACCATCCCCCCCATGCTTAAGTTGAACAATGTCCTCATTGGCAGATGCATGGATGCAAAAGGGTTCAAAAAGATAGTACCTGAGTGACGTAAACTACCAGATCAGTCTGAATCCGCTGGGTTGCCTCCCAGGAAGCGCTGAGTTTAACGCCTCCAGCTGGGCGGTGCACAAACAGGAATGACTTGGGTCAAGAAGGTATGTTCAAAATTAACCAGACCCAAAATCAGAAGTCCACAGATGCGGATAAGGTTGTGGTGGAGTCCCGTTCCTAAGGGGCGGGAATTCTGTAACAGATATATCATGCATGCCCGTGTCAGATCCTCTCTTAGTTTGTGGGCATGCAAACAAGTTGCTGTGGACGAACGCACCCCAAATATGACATGCCAAACACTAAAGATGTAGGTCTTATATTCAGCTTGTGTCCCCATAAAATTGTAATCCATCGAAAGTGTATCAATTCTAGTGCATTCGGGTTGCGGGATCTTTATTCTGGTAGGGCAAGTAACAAAGTCCAGAGTTTCATACTGAGCCCTACAACCAAGCATGAGTCTTCTCTTCAAAGACGAATCCATCTCTTCCGCAACTATGATTTCATTGCTCATTCCCTCCAAGCCCTTGATCTCAAGAATATTTTCTTCAACCTCCTTTGTATCAGATTCACTGTTTGGGGTTGCATTAGAGGTAGGGTCAATTTCATCCTCTAGATCATATTCTTTCTCTCGGCCCTCCTCCAAATTTGTGATGGGGATTCTAACCGATTCATAATCAATTTCTTTGAAATTGTAACTCCATTCTCCATTTCCGACGTTGGCTGCTACTCCCACCGGATTACTTGTCTTGAGCTGATTAGATTCAGATTCCAAGGTCTCTCCCCTCACCTTCTCAGTTTCCTCCTGATGTTTGTTCTCAATGCTCCCCAAATTGTGCTCCAAGGAATCCTTACTTTCCTTATCCACTGAGCTATCCAACTCCTGAGGGGTATCAATGGTGGACTGAACCAAATCAGGATGACTAGGTGTAGTCCAATTGATCATGGTAGGTCCTTGCTTTATGAATTCCATGAATGGCGTTGTATGCAACAGCTTTCTTTGGCCTTCTTCCCCCAATTGTTGGAACAACTCCAACATGGCATGTTGCCCTTTAACCAATTCTTGATTCTGTCTGTGTAGTTCTAACTGGAGGTTATCAAGAATTGACATGGTGTCATTTGGTGTCCTCTGGATTTCCTCCTTGAAATCCAGGTTAAGAGAGTATGGTTGAGGTTGTGGATCAGAATCCATATTGGTGTTTAGGTTCTTGGGTGGGTCCTCTATTCTGTCATGTTCAGGGTCCAGTTCTTCAAGAGGAACCATTCTCTGTTTGGTCCTACTCCAGAATAGTTGAGGTTCTAAGTCCTCCTCCCAGTCAGATTCTTCATCAGGGGACCAAATCAGAGGTTGATGATCCTGGGCTTGCCTAGATTTCTGATCATTTTCTGATTTCCATTTGTCTAGAACTCCTTCTAATCCAAAGGTCAAGTAGGCAAGGTTGTTGAATTCAGATGACCTTTCTTGGTTATTATCTTGAGATGGGTAGGGTTCTTGGTGTTCTCCTAAAGTGTAGGTCCTATCACAGTAGAGCGGGTCGGACCTAAATGAGGAGGCATCGTGAGGACAATCGAGATATGGAGCCCCATGATTTGAATCGTACCCTTGGGTGGCTACGTTGGGTGTATTCCAATAAGAGGTTGGTGTGGTTTGGTCATAGTTGGGCCAAGAGGGATATTCCAGGTTGCATCCCCAACTTGGTGGTTGGTTAGCCCAAGTCGGCTGTGGGTATGGTCTACTTGGGTTAGCATACAAATCCTGTTGGGGGTAATTTGGGTAAGATGGATAGGCATTGAAATCCATGGAAGAAATGGAGGGATGCGGGAAGAACAGATGAGAGAGAGTTGTGCACTCAATCAAACAAACAAGCCTAATCCTTATGGTGTATTCCTTAGGAGACCTAGAAATCTCACAAAGGTTGATTAAGTCCGTAAACACTGGACTCCCCTTCCCAAGGCTAATCTGGCCAGGTTGATTACGAGGGGATTGCAGGGAAGGTTCTTCCTTTGGCTTGCGCCTCCGGTTCCATAGACCCCACAACCACGGTCGTTTGACACTGCCCCGCAGCCTAGTCACCAGATTCTACCAAGGGAATGAAAGCCAAGTGCCTAGCAGACAAAACCTCACCTTTTGAGACTTAACTCAGTCCTGCCTAGGGCACGTCTACTCAGTTTTAAAGGGCTAGGATAGTGCTTGTGCTTAGGGTGATGTGATGAGGCGTTGATTGGGGTGGTGCCTCTTAATGTTCTACTTTCAAAGTGTGTGCTTCTAGCAAAACATGATTTTCAAGCAAGGATTTGTTAAGATATAGTGTCTTTTTAGTGTTTCATCCTTACTTAAGTACTTTTTAGGGTTGACGTGTCTTAATTTTTTCAAACAAGTTTCAGTGGGCACGTCAAGTTCTGCACACAACTTAGTGAAAGTAGATTTCCTTTTATTTTGTAGAGGCTCTAAAAACCCTAGTGTACTCATCCTAAAGATCGTGCAGCTTCTATTAGATGAGTCAGTTTTAGGGTTGAGTGGTGCGGCCCAGGTCAACTCACGGTGGCTTCGCAAACACCACTCAAGAGAAAGAGAAAAGAGCACTCCAAGAATTTATCCAGCATATTAGAGTGTACATTTTTTGTAGGGTGATGTGTTAAGAATGTGGGTCAAGCAATCATTCACCACGCCAATTTTTTCAGTTTTTATGATTTTTTTTAGATTTTTCACGCAAGCAAACAATGAGAGAGAGAGAGTACTCACTATCGGTCCTCGAGGCGTCTACTTCCTTGCTACCATAGTGGAATGCATCGCTTCGCCGTCCATGCGCCGAATTCCTGCATCCGTCAAGTAAAAAGGAAAATAGGGCATTAGACGATATGAGAATGAAGGTGGAATGGAGGTGATAAAACAAATCCGTTGCCTCCCCGGCAGCGGCGCCAAAAACTGACGTGCCTTCGTGCGTGTGTGTTAAGAGGTGTCGTTATAGTTGCACTTGATACGTCGGTTTTAAAAGAAGTAAACGGAGGTGAGTCCGAGTGTCGATCTCAGGGAGGCGTGGAAATCGGATTTTGTTTACCACTTGTTGTCACGAAAAAGGCGGAGTTTTGCTTGCGAAAGAAACGGTTTTGAAAAGCGAGAGATAGAGAGAGTTTAGGGTAGAAAGCTCTTGGTTTTGATCATGCACTTTAAACAGAAATTAAAAAGGCAACTAAATGAAAAACAATTTCATTAAACATGCATTCATAGTTCATGGTTTACAATATTAAATACATGCTTCAACAAAAGTAAATGAAAGCTTTAAAAGAGAGAGAGAGAGGTAGAGAGAGAGTGGAGAGCGACGAGGCAGCCACGGCGGTGGAGGAGGCTCCGTCGGCGGCTCGTCGTCTCCGGCGATTACAAGAGTGCCTAAGACTAGCTAGGAGAGGAGTGGAGTAGTTGCAAGTGGGAGAGGATGCCTTGAATGGTGGTAGAAGGGGGTTTAAATAGAGTTAAGGGCTTCCTAAAAGAAGAATGTGCTTTAGCGACATCCAGAACGTCGCTAAAACCGCTTCCATATACGTCGGTGAAGGCCTTCTGCCGCCGGTCAGCCGCCCGCCCCTCTCTCTCTTCAGGCGCGATCCGTGGCTGTCGAACGAGAGCCGTCCGATTGATGATCGGACGGCTGAGATCCTCCCGCGCCTGCGCTAGGATCGCGCTTCGGGCGCGCGTGCGCGCGCGCGTTTCCGCCCAGCGTGCGTGCGCGCGTGGGAGGTGGGGCGCTGTCGTCGCGCCGCGTGGCGCAATCCTGGCCGCTCGCTTCTGATCGCGCGGCTCAATTTTGCCGCGCCCTTCGCCCGCAAATGATTTTCGCTCCGCGCGAATCGAACGCGCGTCGCCGCGACGCGGGCGTACGCGCTAACCGTTGCGCCACGCCCGCGCTTTGTCGCGGCGACCGCGGGCGAGCGCGCGGATCTCGGCCGTTCGATCGAAGATCAACGGCCGAGATGCGTCCTTGGCTGGCTTGGGGGCGTGCGGGCGGCGGGGGCGGGGCGACGTGGCGCGTTCTAGGCCGTTGATCTCTAGATCAACGGTCAGGATTTCTTGGGCCCATTGTGGGAGCTCCGGATGTCGGATTTGGCCGATTTTGAGTCCGTTAGACTCCGTTCGTCGTCCTGAATCCATCCGTGCGGTCCGATTGCTCATCTGAGGCCTGCTTTGACAAATGCTTTACACAAATGGCCATTAATACAGTTTATAAGCAATCTTGGTACTTGATGCATGCAATGCTCCTATTCTACTTTATGTTGTGCCTTTTATTCTAAAGATGGGCCATATTCAACCTAATTACTACCCCCTTGCGTGGTGTTATCAGCGCGCGAAGAGGCGCGCGCACGCAGGAGGGAGTAAGAGTGAGGTAGAGACCGCAACGCACTACGCTGTGCGGTGAGGCGGGTGCGGACTCGAAGAAGCAGGCGCGGGGAGAGATGAGGGCGCGGGCATGCGTGGACGAGCTGGCGCCTATAGCGGCGCGGAGAGAGAGCGCCGGGTGACCGGATAAGTGAGAAACTTACCGGTCACCGCACTGTAGCCACAATGTCGCGCTCTCTAGCGTGAACAGTGGCTACAGTGCGTGCTCGGCTCGCGCGACCGCCTGCGCCTGGTTCAGCGTTGTTCGTCACGCTTTTGTGCGGTTTGTTAAAAGATAATATCGCGTTGTAGTATAGCCGCGAAAGCGTTCAAAACAAATAAAGATTTTTATTACTTGAAAATCGGAGTATCCCAGGTCGAACACAGGGAGCAAATGGAATTTACTACTAGTCAAAATGTAATTGAACACTCTAATTTACTCAAAATATCAATTCAAATGTGAATGTATGCAATTAAAAATAATTAGGACAAAAATATGAAATTGGACGTCTGATCACAATATCAGACGTCTTAAAAGTATTTCTCCTTTTCTTCTTGTCTTGCGAAGCCTTCTTCTTTTGATCTTCTAATCTTTTCTTTGCCTCTCTTGTTCTCTGTGTCTTGCTCTTTCTTCTTCTGCTTTCCTTCTTCTCGTGCGAAGGCTTCTTTCTTTCTTCTTCTCTGTCTTTTGCTCCTTCTTTCTTCTCTTCTTCGCCTCGCCTTTCCTTCTTCTTCTTCTGTAGCGGCCAAGTCCTTCTCCTGCGTTCAGCCTGGCCTGCACAGGAGCAAAACCTAACCCTTCTCCCTCTACCCTCGCGTCTCTCTCTTTCATGCAATTCACTCAGGAACGCTCTCCCAGAGCCACAGCCATTATCGGGTCGGATCGTACCCGGGACCAGGCGCACTTGCAGGTGGTGTGATGCGCGAGGAGTGCGTAAGTCTAGGTCGGATCGGATCCGCCAGATCCGCGTGGTCAAGCCGCGGACGAGGCGGGTGGGGTCAGTGAGGGACCTCACCCCTGTGCTTTCGAGGCAGTAAACCTATATCACAAAAACTCTTTATACCATACCTGTGCCTTGAGATTCCACGATGTGGGACTAAACGTTCCGCCCTTCCTTTGCGCGCGCCCGCAGACTCTCGTGTGCAACTGCCCACGCTGAAGGCCCTGCTGCTGCTCCAAGCTGAACTCAGTCACCTCGCAACACTTGCGAGAGTCTGCTGCACCTGCCGCCTGGGAAGCCTGACGCCTGCTGCTGCTCCAAGCTTCCTGCTGCTTCGGCTGTTAATGGCGGCCGGGGCGTTCACCTGAGATTCCACAGAACGGCCTACTGGCCCAATCAGAATAGCTGGAAACCTTCGCCGTATCACGGCGAAGGCGGTGGGTGATGCTGCAGGTTGCCGGTCGGCCTAGGCGTGCGCGCCTAGGTCAACCTGTGGCCGGTGATGGTGGGTTGTTCGGGGGGTGGTTATGGAGGTCTGGAGTGGCAGTTGTGGGGTGGAGCGAGTTCCTGGTGGTGAGGCGGAGCTCCCGAGGTGGTTGGCGAGCCGTGTGGAGTGCTGGAATGGTGGAAGCGGCTCACCGGAGGTCGGTCGGTGATGTGGAAGATGAGGGTGGTCAGCGTCGGTCGAGGGGTAATCGGATGAGATAACAGGGGGAAAAGAGAGAGGAGAGGATGGAGAGGAGTTCTAACCTAATTGTAAGGACGAAAGGGGACGGAAGGCGGACAACAGTACCTACTGTCGCCGGAGAAGATGACGCCCAATGGGGGAGAACGGCGGCGACGACGGGGCTGAGGCGGCGTGCGCTGGTACTGCGCGACGCGGAGGGAGGTCAGGAAGCTAACTCTGCCACTGGTTTTGTGGCAGAGCGAAGAGGGAGGGGAGGGGGGCTCGCCGGAGCTAGCTGGGACATTTGGCCGGGCAGGAGGAGAGGAATTGAAGGGGGGAACTCGGCCAAATCAAGCTCAGCCTCTTCGGCCGGAGTTGTGGGTTCTTATATAGGCGCTGGACTGGGTGTGCAGGGCGTGAAGGGCACGTAATTGCCTAAGGTTGGTCGCCGGAGATGGAAAGGAGTTAGGATACCCAAATCTCCCGTGCATTCGCACGAGAGATTGGGTTCACACCAGCGATTGTAATTGACTTTATAAGGAAGGGAATTCCTCAGAGAATCCTCCTTCCATTTCTGGGAGGGAATCTCTGAGGGATTAGAGAGCAATCCCTCTCCGAACCTCGCCGGAGCTCGGTTCTGCCCTAGCAATGGCGGCAGGACCGGTTTGCAAAGGAGGCGAAGAACCTAGGGGGTTCTCTGCAACGGTATTCAAAAGATAGGGACCAATTTGTGATTTGGGTGTACTAAATTGCAAAGTAGGTCAAGATGACCTCTCCTTAGGTCCAAATTTTGGTACAAACCTAATTTGGACCTAAGGAATCCAATGGTGAAGTTGGATTTTAGGTTTGACCTCGTTTGACTGGACATTTTGCGTAAAAACCCAAATTAGGTTAATTGAAGAGCTAGGACCCTAATCTAGGTCAAACTAGGTTCCAAAGGCCAAATTAAATGGTCCAAACCCTAGACGATGTTTTCCCATGATTTGTAGAGGGTTTACTTGCTTTTTGTTCTGATCGGAACCTTGTTAATTTAAGTGGGTCTGTTTTGGGGTTACCAAGTGTCATTTAGTTCTTAGATTGCACATGAACCCATTTCTGATTGACTCAACCCTCTTTTTATCTCATTTATACCATTTGACCTCTGTTTTGCCTCTGAGAAATCCCGTTTATGTACTACAATGGTAAAATTACAGTTTTAACCTTTATTTCATGTTTTCTTCTCAGGGCACTTGTTCCTTCAGTTAGGCCTTCTTCTAGGTTATGTAGGAGCTTTTATCTTCTTTATTGGGTCAAAATGAGCTAGTTATGGCTCATGATGAGGCTCTCATCAAGCGTGTGCGGACGCTGTGGAGCGGTTGGCGCGCACGCGAAAGAGGCTGCGCTGGCTGCTGGCGTACGTAGAGAGAGGCGAGGGCAGCCTGCTAGCGTGCGTGGAGAGAGGCGAGGGCGGCCTGCTGGCGCACGCAGAGGCCGCGGAACAGGCGCCTGAGGCACGTGGTGGCCTGCGCTGCTGCTGGCTGTCGCTGCTTCTACTTGAGCTTTCGAGCTTGAAGCTCCTGCGGCAATGGCGGAAATGGCTGAACGACGAATTCAGAGAAGAGAACCACCATACCCACCGGCTCTTTGATGAGCTGGGCAGTGGTGGGACTCACAGTGGTGGTTGTGTACCACTGTGAGTTGCTCCTGCCCGCAGCGTGGCTCTTCATGGAGAAGAGAGGCTGCATATGGAGGGGAGAGGGGAGGAGACGACCTAGAGGAAGCTGCTGTGTTGGGTTTTTTTGTGTTGGACCAGGCTCTCCCTGCAAAGAAGATGGTCGTGCCTTTTTAAAGAGGAGGAAGGCAAGCACAGCCATGCCCTGGCTGTGCATGGCTGTGCATGCGGCTGGCAGGGAGAGCATGTTGCAGAGCATGGCGCGAGGAAGAAGCTGCCATGTCTTGCAGCCGCGGAGAAGAAGAAATTCAAAGTTAAATAAAAAATGAGGATGGCGAATTTGCGAAGCAACACTTGAGGAAAATGTTAATTTCAAGGCCATTTTATTCACTCTCCTCCCCTCTCAAATAAATGCATGCATGCGTTTATTTTTACAAATGAGACTATGGTTACCTAATATGCACTTGCAATGCTAGGAAATAGCACAAGATGGCACAATTACTGGTGCATTTTTGCTGTGCAAACACTAGGTCGATCCGGAAATCCTAACTCGAGAGGGTTAGGTGGTAGTTTTCACCCGATTTGGGTTTCCACCTAAAAATACTTGTGCCTATTGTGTGATTGCTTAATTTTGTGAGATTGTCTATTTTTATTCCGTACTTTATTACGTCATGCAAATCTCACCCCCTCCAAATAAGGAATTACAAAGGCCATCATAAACTTTGTGAAGAAGAACATCTTTTCTCGATTTAGGATACCCAAGGCCATGATCAGCGATGGTGGGAGCCACTTCATCAATGCCCAATTTCGTGCTTTACTCAAGAAATATGGGGTTACTCATCACATTGCCACCCCGTATCACCCACAAATGAATGGGAAAATTGAGGTCTCAAATATACAAATCAAATTATTCTGCAAAAGATCGTGAGACCTGACTGGAAGGATTGGTTCACAAGATTGGATGATGCCCTATGGGCATATAGGACCGCTTTTAAGACCCTGATTGACATGTCACCATACCGATTGGTCTTTGGCAAAGCTTGCCACCTTTCGATTGGGTTAAAGCACCGGGCATACTGGGCTGTCAAATAATACAATATGGATTCCCATATGGCCAAAACTCAAAGGAAGCTCCAACTCTCCAAGCTTAAAGAAATTCTTCAGGACACTAATGAGAATAGTAAACTTTATAAGGAGAAGATGAAAGTTGTCCATGACCGACATATCACTAGAAAAACCTTCGAGCCAAATCAATAAGTCTGGCTCTTTGATGCGCAACTCAAACTCTTCCTTGGAAAGTTAAGATCTAAGTGGACAAGACCTTACTAGGTGGTCAGACCATTTTCAAATGAGGCAATAGAAATTGGTAATCCTAAAATTGGGCAAACCTGCACAGTCAATAGCCAAAGATTAAAACATTTTCTTGCCCAGGTACCCCTAAAGGAAGTTGTAACCCTCATTGAGGGTTAAACTGGAGCTTTGCCAACTGGAGGCAATAAACTCAACGCTTCCTGGGAGGCAACCCAGAGGATTTAGGCTAGCCGGACACATAGCTAAACTCAGGTGATTTCTTTCTTTACTCCCTTGCATACATTTATCTTCCAATGAGGACATTGTCCAACTTAAGCATGGGGGGTGGTAAATTCGTATTTTCTGAGTTCATACCATCAGCTTGAATTATATTGTGATAAAAAGAGAGAGAGAGAATTAGGAAAAGAAAACTTAGGCATTAGAAACTTGTCAACTGTAGGAAATAATACGTAAGGACCTGAACACTTAGCTCTTCAGGTTGTCAGGCTTAATCAGCCTAGGTGTCTACTAAAATGTGGATTTGATCTCAAGTCCTCGCCACCTTAATTTATATTAATCTGATCAATAAAGTAGAGTGATAAGTATACGACTTATCAACCTGCCCTCTGATTCAGGGGGACTTTTAATCTAAGCATCTGCACACAGTTACACTAACTCACTCCTCAGCGATTCTGACAGAAATTGGGTAGCTAAAGAACTTTCTAGGGTGGTATGACTGGCAAGTTATTGTGGGTAATAGCCCATTAGCCGGTTGTCCAAAGCCCATCCACAAGATCACTCTCTTTTACTATTGCCTTTAGGTAAACCATAGATAAGGGAAGCCACCTACTTAAAAAAAAATAGAGAGAGAAATAGAAAAAAATAGAAAAAGAAGAAAAAGAAATAAGCTACACTTCACTGCACGAGTTTGGCTGGCAAGTTGTCATGGGTAACAGCCCATTGGCCGTTTGTCCAGATCTTAGCTCATAAAACGCACAAAAAAATTTCAAAACACTTAATGAAGAAGCAAGGAAGTAGGCAGTCTGGGGAGATATACACCGGGCTTGCCCTTGTGTTAACCCCACATAAAATAAAAGAAGGGAGAAAGCTACCAGTCAGATAGATACACCTTTAGGCAAGCATTGTCTTTTCCGGTCACCTAGGGATGTAGAAACCCGAAGTCTGTTTTAAGTACCATTGAGTGAGTCAATGACAATTTTCACGCCAAGATGCTTGGCACTTAGAGTACTTTTCGAGTTTTGGGTGGGTTGGGTAGCCATAAAAAGTTACCCCGAAACTCTCAACTCCAAAAGTCCAAAAAAATCAGAAAAGATGAAAAGATATATATATATATATATTGCTTCTATATAGAATAAGGCGAGGACTTGGGTGGTCTGCATTTTGGCAGGCACTCGAGCACTGCTGAGTCTCTGTGGGTTAGGTTCTTAGTATAAATTTTCGCTCAATTGACAAGTAACTTGTGCCTGAGCAGTCAGTTCCCAATTCTAGCTGAAAATAACATTTAGGATAACCTTGCTAGGGACTAGCAAGGGATGAGCATGAGGGTATGATGACTCTACTTCTAATTATGATAATTCTATCAACTAGAGTCAATCTTGAGGGTATATGTGCATTGATGACATATCATAATGGGCTTGGAAGCATTGCATGCAAAATAAGTTGAGATTGCTTGTAATTAATGTTTAATGACCATATGTGCAAGTGCATACTGAAACAGGTCTCAAATGAGCAATCAGACCGCACGGATGGATCTGGATCAACAAACGGAGTCCAACAGACTCAAAGTCACCTAAATCCGACCTCCGTAGCTCTCACAACAAGTCCAAGAAGTCCAGACCGTTGATTTGATGATCGACGACCCTTGCTACGCCACTTGGCGCCTGCACCAACCTCCATCACGTGCCTCGCTCCTCTTCATCGCGTGCAGGATCAACCATGACCGTCCGATCTTCAATCGAGCAGCTGAGGGACCGCAAGAAATGCAACCTTTTCACGAGTATAGTGCAGCGGTCGTGCCTCCACTTCATGAGCAGAAGCGCAGGTTCGAGACATGCGCCGCACCAGATCTGCGGAGATCGAGTGCTCATCTAAATTGAATCGCCCGATCGCCATCGAGCGACCCAGATAGTGGCTACACGGTGCCTCCGGAAGCGCACGATGCCTCCACACCCGTGCCAACGCCCGATCAAACGCATGCCTGAAAGAGGAATAATACAACCGGGTTTTATTGTTATAGCGTCGTAGTATAGCCAGTTGTTGCCATCATTTCAAATATATAAATTTTTTACTCGGAAAAGAGTTCCCGAGGTCGAACTCAGGGAGCAAGTTGTATTCTAGAGATATACATGTTTCTTTTACAAAAATAGAGAAAGAGAGAGAAAGAATTTGTTGTCTTCTTTTCTCTTTGTTTCTCCTCGTCTCAGATCTTCTTCTTCTTTGTCTGCAGAGGTGATGTTCTTCTTCTTCTTCCAGCTGTTCCTGCTCTTCTGTCTTTCTTCAGATCTTCTTCTTTCTTCTTTGTTTTTCTTCTTTCAGTTCTTCCCTTGTTCTTTTGTGTTCTCCTCTGCCTCGCCTTCTTCTGTTGTTCTTCAGACCTCCTTCTTTCTTCTTTTCCCTTCAGGACGTCGTCTGATTTCCAAATCAGACGACTTAAACTGCCTGTTGCTACAGTATCTCCCTCAGCTTCCTTCTTCTTCCGCGGTCCTTCTTCTTCACCTGTGCCTGCACACTTCAGAGCTTACGTCAGAGGACAAAACCTACTCTACCCTCTCCCCCCCGCGTCTCTCTCTCTCTGAGACCACTCTTGGGAAAGCTCTCCCAGAGCTGCCGGGTAGTCGGGTATGGGTCAAGTCCGGGTCCAGGCCCACCGGCGTGCGTGGTGGGCGAGGAGTGCAGGTCAGTCTAAGTCGGGTCGGGTCAGGTCCGCGGGGCGTGAGCGCGGACGAGACCAGGTAACCGGGCGGGTGAAGGGGACCTCACCCCGTGTGCTGAGGCAGTAAGGCTAATGCACAAAATCAATTTAAACGGTGAAGAGGTTGTGAGGCTTACCGATGTGGGACTAAACGGAGGCCTTTCCTCGCGTGCGCCTGCTGGGAAACCGCAGCCTAGCTTCTGCAGCTGCGGCTTCGATTTGCGTCGGTTGCTGGCTGGCTGCCTTCGCAAGACTCCCCGCAATCCGCAGCAGCTGGAGACCTGGAGTCCTCAAGCCTGGAGCGCGGGAGAAGCTGCTTCAATGTGCGTTAATGGCGGTCGAACCTCAAAACCTGTCGGACACGAATATGGCCTCTCGGCCTGATCAAACCACTGGGGAACCTTCGCCGTGGCACGGCGAAGGTGTGGAGCTGCGCGGCAAGCCGCAAGGTGGTGTCTGGCGATAGCCCTAGGTTGGACTGCAACCGGAGGAATGGGTTTGTTCGGGGGAGCGTTACGGAGGTGTGGAGTGGCAGTGGAGGGGTGGGGGGTGCTCAGTGTGATGAGGCGGGGGTTCGGTGAGGGTCGGCGAAGTGTGTGAGGCTGTGGAGCGATGGGAGCATCTCGCCGGAGGGTGGCCGGAGACGAAGGGGGTGACGATGGTCAGGGTTGGTCGAGGGCTTAATTGAACAAATTGAAAGCGGGGAAAGAAAGAGGAGAAGAAGGGAAGTAGTTCTAGCTACTTGCAGGGACGAAGGGGGGGGCAGCAGGGCGACAGTCGTATCGACTGTCGCCGGAGAAGAAGATGCTCAGGGAAAGGGGCGGCGGCGAGCAGAGAGCCGGAGAGGCGCCAGCTGGGTGCGGCGTGGCTCGGGAAGAGCAGGGAAGGGAGTCTCTGCTGCTGGTATTGCGGCAGAGCGAAGAGGAGGAGGGGGAGGAACCGCCGGAGCTGGTGAGCGTCTGCCGGAGAGAGAAGAGAGGAAAGTTGGGGGTTTTCTCCGTCAGATCCGAGCTGCCCCGGTCGGTGGAGCAACGGGGGGATATTTATAGGGATCAAAACAGGGAGGAAGGCGGAGGGAGACGACGTGTCTCCCTCGCCGGAGGATGGCCGGAGACGAAGGCCCATACCGTCCGTGCGTTCGCACGGCCGGTATGGTGGGCTACAGCGACCAGGGGGGTGTCCCTGCGACGGCTGACGACGCAGGGCACCCCCGGTTTGCTTGCCAGGCTTTCCCCCTCACCCTGCGCGGCGCCATGCTCCGCGCAAGGTCGCCGGAGCATGGTGCTGGCAGGTTTTGCAGGGGGGACCTGAATGCAAAGAACGAAGGAGAGTTAGGGGCCAAAATGCGACGGTTCAAAAGTTGAGGGCCAAAAAGTAAATATACGAGGACCAAAGTGTAAAGTCGGTCAAGGGGGTTTCTTCTTAGGCTCAAGTTTTTATACATGATTAATTAGGACCTAAGGAATCTGATGGTGAATTTCATTTCTATATTAAACCTTGTTTGACCGGTCAATTTATGCAAAAACCCAAATTAAGTTATTAATTGGGCATGGTTCTCAATGTAGGTCAAAATGGGTTCTGAAGGCCAAATTGAAGGTTCTAAACCCTAGAGATTATTTTTCTATGAATTTTAGAGGGTTTATTCTATTTTTAATTTGCCTCGAACCTCGTGAATTGAAGTGGGTTGTTTTAGGGTTACAGATTATCATTTAGTTTCTTGGAATTGCTGTAGCCCTTGCTAGATCATCTCATCCCACTTTTATTCTTGTTAAGTTGCTTTGACCTATGTTTGGGCCCTGAATTACCCTGTATGCAGATTATACTGGTAAAATTACATTTTTACCCCTTATGTCTTGTTTTCTTCTTAAACTCAGAATTCTCTGAGTTAAGCCTTTCCTTGAGATATGTAGGAGCTTTTATCCTTTGTATTAGGTCAAAATGAGCTAGTTATGGCTCATGATGAGGTTCTCATCAATGCCTAAGGCACGATCTAGCGTGCGACCTCGCGCTTGATCTCAACCCTTCATACGCGATTGGATGGCCAAGATCTTCTCCTGCGCGATGGGTGCGATGAGCGCGAAGCTTAAGTCATCGAGAAGCAACCTCAGCCGTCCGATGGCGATTCGTGCCACACATCCAACGGCTGAGGGTGCAAGCACATGGCGTGCGAAGGAAGAAGCTCACGTGCGTGGACAGATTGACAGGCGGGGGCCTTCACCGACATTTGTGTAATGGTTTTAGCGACGTCCTGGACATCACTAAAACCCCTGCTTGATTTAGAAACCCTTTTTTCATTATAAAAACCCCCACACCTACTCCATTGAAGAATATTCCTTCCTAGCTTCTCCTTAGCTCTACCTAGCACACTTCATAGTCTCACGGAAGTCGTCGATGGAAGCCCATCCACCACCGTGGCTGCCTCGCCTCTCCATTTTGCATTTCTTTACCCTAGTTTAATGTTTATGTGATTTTAAGCTTTCCTATAGCATTGTAATTGTAAAATGACTCTTATTGTGCAATATATTTTCATTTTGTTTCATCATGTCATGTTTCATGCCTGGCTAAGTAATCACCATGCTATCATAATCGATTCTAACTCTCTCTCTCTCTCTTTTCGCAAGCAAACTAAACAATCATTTTGTGACACCTCAAAGAGACAAACTGATCTGATTTCACGCCTCCTCGTATTCGACACTTGGGCTCACTTAATCCATATCTTCATTTAAAATTGATGTCGTAAGCTCATGCTATAACGACGAATTAAACTTAATGCTTTTCGCAACATCACCCGCCTCTAGCCGGTTCCACCCGCTCGCACACCTTCTTCTCTCTCCTTCTGATCGGCTAGGTGAGAAACCTAGCCGATCATAAATTGCACCAACAGGTCACCTTTTTGCCCCTTGTTCACTGTTCATGTGACCCCCGCTCTCTCCTCGTGTGCGTAGCGGCAACCGGGCACTTCTCACCTAGCCGTTTGCCACTCCATCTCTCTCCCCCATGCCTCACTCCACTCATTTCCGCTCTCAACCCTGCCATCCACACACATACACATACGCTTTCCCGCTCACTCTTTCTCGTGCGCACACACATTCACATACACATACACATAAACACACATCACTCATCTCACTCTCCCACTCATTCTCTCACCTCACATCCTCACTTTGACACACTCACACACACATACACCCAAATCCACATACATACACATACATACATGATGTAAACACATTTACACTACTTAAAATGTCTATTTATGCATGTTCTTAAGCATAGGATTGCATTTCATGATATAAATATTGCATTACATGCATCATCTTGCATTTAGAGTAGTTTGAATAAAATGGAGGTTAATTGTCTCCTTTTATGTGCTTGGACAGGGCAAATATTTTATCGGGGCCTCGGATCAAAGATCCAACCGTATGGATATGATCAGGACGACGATTGGAGTTCAACGACTCCAAGATCGCCCTAATCAGGCATCCGTAGCATCAAATAGAGACCGGGGAACCCTAGAAGATCAAGGGCCAGGATGGTGTAAATCCGCACTTCAGATGGAAAATCCGACCACACGGATGAATTCGGATCGACGATCGCAGCCGAACGACACAAAAATCGAGTCAATCCGACATCCGTGGCACCATCTACAACTTCCAGAAGATGGACGGCCAAGATAGCGCCACGTGGCGCCATCCCAGCCGCCCAATCGGCCGCAGGAGTCCTGTGAAGACTGCGCACCGTCTCCTCTCCGCCGTTGGATCTCGATCCAACGGCTGCGGTCGCGCGCGTTTAAAAACGTCTGCGCGACCATTTCGCCCGCGTAGCGCAGCGGCGACGCAGCTGCGAGCGAAGCGGAGGTCGCGGGTTCGAGCCGCGGAGAGGGGGTCGAAGGCGCGGGCGAGCGGGCGCGCACGAGCGTCGGATGAAGATCCAACGGCCGCGCGCGCCCGATAGCGCCGACGCGCAATTGGACGCTCTGGTGGCCGCGCGATCACACGCGGGCGGCGCGCTACGCAGCGGGCGCGGACGCGATCTAAGCCGTCCGATCTCGCGATCGGACGGCTGAGACGGCACGGACGTGCGTCTGCGTTACGCGCGCGGCCAGCCGAGCGGGCGCGCGTGGGCGCGGCGGCGACGGCGACGGCGGGGCTTTAGCGACGGTTTTATCCGTCACTAAAGACCCCTTATTTATTATTTTGAAGATGTAATGTCCATTTTGCCCCCACTCCTTGCAACTATAAAAGGAGACCCCCTCCATATGAAATTTGCATCCCTTCCTTCTCCTCTCTACCTCTCCAAAGCTCAAGAGAAGCTTGTCCCACACCCGGGATGCTTCTCGCGAGATAAAGTCCAAATTTTCGTCCCCCTTCGGAAGTGGATCCCGCGACGACGACGGCGTGCTGCTTCGTTCCCGTTCTTCTGCTTCGTCCTCCTTCGTCCCGCTTCGTTCTCCTTCGTCCAGGCGTCGTCCCGTCCGGCTCGTCCTCCAAGCGACCGTCGAGGAGGATTTCTCTCTCCCTATTCTTTTTACTGCTTTCTAGTATAGATTTACTGCTTTCTAGAGTAGTCTATTCGTCCTCCGAGCGATCGTCGAGGAGGACATTTCTCCCTCCATTCTTTTAATGCTTTCTAGAGTAATTGTTTTATGTTTTCTAGTTGTAATGAAAGAACTCTTTTATGATAAATTCCTTGTCTATTCTACATCTCATTTTGATTTCCATGTATAGTATTCCTTCGCTCTCTCTTACTCCCTCTCTCTCTTTTATTTGTTGTAGATACTTAGATAGTTTAAATTGAATTTCTTTGTGACAAAATAAAAAGAAACGCGGAGTTTTTAAATCAAACGTTCGCCTCCCTGTGTTCGACCCGGAATTCTTATTTCGGTATAAATTTTATTTGTTGAACACGAATCCTTCGCTTTCGAACTACAACGACGGGTTTTCCAAAACCAAACACGTTAGCGTAGATTCTCGTTCAACAATACACACCTGCACTCACAATCTCACACACAAACATAGGCACTCATGCACACACATACACATATACATATTTGCTCACATATACGTATATATATTTATATATATTCATGTACTCACACACGTGCACACACACATATATACACATATACATTCATACTTTAGGTAGATATTTGTATATATACACATATATATATTCACACACACTCCTTCGCACATATTCACGTATATATTTCCCACTCACGATATCGCGCACTTATCCCATTTCTGCATATTCCATCGCGGGTATATCCGCACCAGTTGTGCATATATCCCTGATATTCATGCACATCAAGCATTCCACACACACAACCACACGTCCGCTCTACAAGCGCACGCTGCACATAGCTAAGTTAACCGCATCTCTCTAGATGATGATTAACCTAGCGTGGTGCTACATTTCATTGAATCTTTGATTCAATTTCCACTATTATATATAATATAATATATATATACATATATATATATCTATACGTATATATATACATACATATAAATAAGCTAAGTATTTCATTCCTTTCCATTCGTATTTCATTTATGCATTTTATTTTATATTCTCTTTTATTTTGTTGATAAAGAAAAGACAAAAAAAATCTAAAATAGAAAAGATAACTCTTGTCTTTGCAGGTACATGATCTCGCGTGTAGTGAGCTCAGTTGTTGAACATGATTTTGGCAAATTGCCAAAGACTAATTTTTGGCATGTAGCCAAGGATAAAATTTTGAGGGTGTACCTCAAGTATAAGACTATCCAAAAAAAATCTAAAACCAAGAAAAACCAAAAAAAAAAAAGCGAACGAAAATCGCTCGTCATTAGGAATTGCATAGAAATCCAATAACTCCAAAACCACCTCCCTGTGTTCGACCATGGGCCTAAAATTGACAGGTTTAAAATTTGATTTAATCTAGATTAATAAATTTTGATAAACAGTGTAGACTCACCAGTAGGTAATCACTCCCACTATAAACATTTCAACACTAATATCACTATATTAAATAACCCTACTCACGTTTCGTCATGAGTTTTCTGGCTCCATTGCCGAGCAAGCACCATCTGGAGTTGATTTCTATTCTTTTCCTTTGATTATCTCTTCTCCCACCTATCTCTTCACGAGTGTGATGGGAACACCATCATGAGCCATAACTAGCTCATTTTTTATCCAATTAAGTCAGTAAATGCTCCTACATAACTGCTAGAGAGCCATAAGTCATTGCATAACCATTCTGAGGAAAATACAAAAAAATAGGGTTAAAACTATAATTTTACCATCATATCATGAATGCAATACAATCACGGGTTTTCTAGGGGGTAATTAAGGGTCAAATGGTCATGGAAGTCTAACAAGTGGGTTAGAAAAAATAGAAAAGAGTTTACACGTGTGATGGGAATTAAATGACTTCTGAAACCCTAAAAACAGATCCGCATAAAAGCACCCGTTCTACCCACACCAAACCAGAACCAAGCAGGATTGAATTCTGTTACTACCCACAATGGCAAAACAACACAGGACCCACCTTATCCAAGCCACTCCCAGCTTGGTAATACAAACCCTAATCCTAGGATAGTCATCCAGGACACCTCTATCCCAGATCAAGAACCTGGACCCATTCTAGAGGAACCATCTAAGGTTCCATTTACCGAGGCCTTGACCAAGGGAAAAAGGATAACCAAAACCATGTCACCTGAGGAGGACTTGGTTAAGCTCTTTGAGTAGGTCCATATAAACATCTCCTTGATGGATGCGATACACCACGTATCGGCTTATGCACGATTTCTAAAAGACATGTGTACACCTAAGCATAAGCCGCGAACCAAAGACGGGAATCCGATCATACTGTCGGAGCAAGCCAGCTCTGTCATTTTAAGCAAATTCCTGCCTAAGGAAAAAGACCCAGGCACCCCTCTGATCTCCTGTGCAATTGGTGATATACAATTAACCAAGCTTTATTAGACTTGGGAGCCTCCATAAATTTGATACCTACATCCCTACTAGACTACTTCGAGGAATCAGAGCTTAAACCAACAAAAATGACCTTACAACTAGCCGATCGATCAATTAAGTCACCAAAAGGAATTCTCGAGGATGTTATAGTTAGGGTACATGATTTCTAGTTTCTAGTGGATTTTATTGTCTTAGACATGGATGCTCCTGAGAACATGAAGAATACACCAATCATACTATGGAGGCCCTTTCTGGCCACTGCTAAGGCCAATATCAATTGTGAGGAGGGCCAAATTGAATTAAAATTTGGGAGCAAGACACTAAAGATCGACATCTTTAAGGCCCAACAGGGAATTAATTGCGGAGTCATAGAACAAATTTGTGATATCGAAGTTGTGGTTGAATACTTTATCGAGGAAAAATCGACTATTTCTGATCAACCACAAGAGGATCAAAACCTACAATTAGAGGAGCTCGAACTCAACCTAGACACACCCATAGCTCCCTCCTTTGCTCCTGACACCCACCCTGAACCACCCGCTGTTGCTGACAACTCAGTTATGGAATTAAAGCCTCTTCCCGATCATCTCAAGTACGTCTTTTTGGGTTCCAATTAGACGTTTCCTGCGATTATCAACTCCCAACTCACACCTGATCAAGAAACATGCCTGGTTTCTATTCTCCAGCAGCATCGGAGAACCATGGGATGGACTCTTGTTGATCTGACTGGTATCAACCCTTCATACTACATACATCACGTCTACACTGAAGAGGGCTCACGACCATCCCGTGAAATGCAGAGACGCCTAAATCCAAATCTGTAGGATGTCGTGAAAAAGGAGATCATCAAGTGGTTAGATGTAGGGATCATCTACCCGATCTCCGACAGTTGGTGGGTGAGCCCAATCCAAGTTGTGCTTAAGAAGGCAAGGCTCATTGTCATCACGATTGAAACCGGAGAAACCATACCGACCCGTATAGCAAACTCGTGGAGACTCTGCATTGATTACAGAAGACTCAACTCCTCCATGAAGAAGGATCATTTTCCACTATCGTTCATTGATCAGATTCTCGAGAAACTAGTGGAAAATCGATTCTTCTGCTTTTTGGATGGGTACTTCGGTTACAATCAGTCGCAATCCATCACGAGGACCAAGAGAAGACCACCTTCACCTACCCCTTTGGAATATATGCATTCCGAAGGATGCTGTTCGGTCTCTGTAATGCACCCGCTACTTTTCAACTGTGCATGCTTGCCATATTCTCAGATATGGTAGGTGAATACCTTGAAGTCTTCATGGATGACTTCTCGGTATTTGGTGAATCATTTGATGATTGCCTCCTGCACTTGGTCCAAATCCTCAGGCGGTGCATCGATGTGAACTTGGTTCTTTCCTGAGAAAAGAGCTACTTCATGGTACCTAAGGGAATTATTCTGCGACATCTCATCTCTGAAAAAGGCATCCAGGTTGATCGAGCCAAGGTACATCTGATTTCCAAACTCCCTATGCCTGGCTCAGTCAAAGACATCCGATCCTTCTTGGGGCACGTCGATTTTTATCATCGATTCATTCCCGATTTCTCAAAAATCGCACACCCCCTAACTAATCTTCTACCTAAGGATGTCCCCTTTGAAATCTCCAAGGAGTGCACTCAAGCGTTTGAGATCTTGCATGATCGAGTGACCCAAGCACCTATCCTGCAGACCCCTAATTGGTCTCAACCCTTTGAGATCATGTGTGATGCATCTGATTATGCTGTAGGGGTGGTACTTAGGCAGAAAATAGATAGGAAACCCATGATCATCTACTAACACTAGCAAGACACTTGACGAGGCTCAGCGTAACTATACAGTTACGAAGAAAGAGCTGCTAACCATAGTATTTGCCCTGAAAAAATTCAGATCATATCTTTTGGGTTCCTGTGTTATCATATACTCAGATCACACTTCAATGAGGCACCTCCTTGCGAAGGACACAAAACCTAGACTAATCTGCTGGATCTTGCTGTTGTAAGAATTCAATCTCGAGATTTGCGATAAAGCGGGAAAACAGAACGTGGTAGCTGACCACTTGTCCCGTCTTCCTTCTTCCGTTATCGACATGTCTGGACCAATCACCGAGCATTTTCCGAACGAGCACCTGCTAGCCATTTATAATCTCCCTTGGTTTGCTGATATTGTAAATTACTTGATTATGGGGAAAGTTCCGCTAGATTGTCCGACTTCCAAGCAGGACAAATTGATTGCTGAGGCCAAGTTCTATATTTGGGAGGAACCATACCTTTTCCACATCGGCAATGATCAGGTGATCCGGAGATGCATTCCTGATGACGAGGTCAATGACGTAATGTCATTCTGTCACCACCAGGCCTGTGGTGGCTTTTCTCTGGGCGTAAAACTGTAGCGAAAATTCTCCAGTGTGGATTCTTTTGGCCCACTTTGTTCAAGGACGCACAGACGTATTGTAGGGCATGCGCTCGTTGTTACACCCTCGACAACATGGGCCCACGGGATATGATGCCCTTGGATCCGATTATTATGTGCGAAATCTTTGACATATGGGGAATTGATTTCATGGGACCCTTTCCTGGATCTAACAACTTCGAATACATTCTACTCGTCGTTGATTATGTCTCTAAATGGGTCGAAGCTGTCCCCACGAGAACGAGTGATCATAAAGTTGTCCTTCAATTTATCTAGGACAACATCTTTACCAGATTTAGGGTTCCTAAGGCCATCATCAGTGATGGAGGGTCTCATTTCACCAATGTGCACTTCCAGTCCCTGATAAAAAGTACGGGGTGTTGCATCGTATCTCGACTCCTTACCACCCCCAGACTAATGGATTGGCAGAACTGTCGAATCGAGAGATCAAGAAGATCCTTCAGGTCATTGTTCGGCCTAATAGAAAAGATTGGTCTTCTCACCTTCCGGAAGCCTTGTGGGCCTATAGGACTGCCCACAAGACCCAATTAGGCATGTCTCCCTTCAGATTAGTATATGGTAAGGCATGTCATCTTCCCATCGAGATGGAGCACAAGGTTTATTAGGTAGTACGGAAGTGCAATCTGGATCTAGTGAAGGCTAGAATACACCGCCGGTTGCAATTGAGAGAGATCGAGGAACTACGAAATGATGCGTATGAGAACTCATGTATCTACAAAGAGTGGGTTAATGCCTTCCATGACAGGCACATTGTGCGAAAATCTTTCTACCCTGGTCAGAAAGTTCTACTCTTTGATGCTAAACTCAAACTTTTCCTAGGAAAACTCATATCAAAATGGATTAGACCATTTTTTGTGAGACGAATCTTTGGAAATGGAGCTATTGAAATCAGCCAACTTAGCCTTGATTTAGAACCCTTTGTTGTGAACGATCAGCGACTCAAGCCATTCATTAAACTCACTGATACGAACAGGGTTGAGGTATCTTTTGGTCTCCACTCTCCCTAAGCTTATTGCGCCCGGCTGATGGTGTTAAACTCAGCGCTTAACGAGAGGCAACCCATCAACTTTTTGAAAAACCTGAAACCCTTCTTGATACATCGTATGTTGAACTCATATTGCACTTTAGGGTTCATCCATTAGAGTAGCCAACTCCACCTCTAATACCCATACCCGAGCTTGAAATCAATTGCAACAGTCACCCCGACCAATCCACCCATCCAAAACCTGTTCTAATGAATGATCTAAGCTGAACTCGAACCCACCTAATTTACAATGAGGGCATTGCAAATCGTAGTCATGGGGGGTATTAAAGAGCAAAATGTTGTGAAAATCACTTCACAAGAAAGGGTTTCATCAAAAAAATCACATTCCAAAAAAATCAAAAAATTAAAAAATTTGAAAAAGAACAAAAATAGAAGGGAGGAAATTCTGAATTTATTGCATATCATTTTTTAGGAGAAAAGGAGAGGAAATAAAAATGTCAAAAAGGAGTACAATTTGAAAAGAAAAAGAGATAGTCATTAGTAAAAGATTAAGGAATTGACTCAACTCTAGACCAAATCAAAAAGAAAGAAAATGAAAGATAAAAAAGTACTAAGAGACAGAAGAGATTAGTAGAAACGCTGATCTTAGGCCTCTTGGGCTGCTATCCTAGGCTTAAAAATTCAAGTATCCGCTAAGATCTATATAGTCCTCAAGAGGTTGGGGAATATGCGAAGCTTAAGTATTAGGTCTAAGGCTTAGGGATTATTCGACCTCGTTAACTGACCTCTGGTTTGCAAGACTCGGTAACCTAAGCACCGCAATCCACACAGTCTGGTTCAGTGCTCTTAAGTATCAAAATCATGCAAATGCGTTGAATCTGTTCCGAAAAAGTTACCTAGATTAGGAGCGGCTGATCAACATAAGTTGATTTAGATGAGTTCCTGGCGTAGAGAGGTGGGAAATTCCCCTCGAAGATGCACAATAACATATCGTCTCCTTGGTGCTTGTCTCCTAGGATATCTAAATATCCTACCGGGGGCATGTAAGCACCTTGTATTGGTTCAAATGCCATGGGCAGCATTATCACGAAATATCGATTGCCAGGGTCTGGATTTAGCTATAGAATGCCATAGGAGGGATTATCTCGAAATCTCAAAAGTCAGGGTTCTGCGGTTTTCCATGGGCGGTGCTCTCTTGAAGCATCAATTGCCAGGGACCCTATGAGGATTGATGGTGGGAACTAGGAATTCGATACAGACCGTGTTGTAAAGCTAATCCGAGGCTAGAAATAAAAAGAAAAGAGAGAGAAAACTCTTCAAAAATAAAGAAAAATTCTTTTGTCTCTCTCTTACAAAGAAAACACACTGTAAACTGAACCTGGGTTACAAGCATGTTACAAGCATGGGTTCTTTAACCACGAAGTTCAACGAACCTTAGGTTAGTTCTTGTGGGCCTTAGAAACCTTCGCAGCTGATTGAGGCTAGAGCTGGTTAAGTCCGAATCTTGGTTGGTACTTGAGTACCTCTAGGCCTGCTATCAGCATTTTGACCTAATCTACAAAAGAAAGCACACATCAGAGTTTTGAGTATAGAAAGGCATATGGTCTAGAATTAAAGTTAACTCCATGAGATTTTGCTAAGGGACTAGCAAAAGCTAGGCATGGAGGTATGATGGAAACACCATCATGAGCCATAACTAGCTCATTTTTTAACTAATTAAGTTAGTAAATGCTCCTACATAACTGCTAGAGAGCCATAAGTCACTACATAACCATTATGAGAGAAATACAAGAAAATAGGATTAAAACTGTAATTTTACCATATCATGAATGCAATACAATCACAGGTTTTCCAGGGGTAATTAAGGGTCAAATGGTCTTGGAAGTCTAATAAGTGGGTTAGAACAAACAGAAAAGGGTTTGCACGTGTGTTGAGAATTAAATGACTTCTGAAATCCTAAAAATAGACCCACGTAATTAACTAAGGTTCTGGTCAGGATAAAATTCACCTAAACCCTCTAAAATTCATATAAAAATATTCTCTATGGTTTGGAACCTTCAATTTGACCATCAGAACCTATCTTGTCCCAAAATAAAGTTTCAGATAGACATTTACCCTAATTTAGGTATTTGAATAAATTATCTAGTCAAACTTGGTTAAAACATAAAGCTAACTTCACCATTAGATTCCTTGGGTCCAAATTAGGTCTGTACCAAAATTTGGGCCCAATTTGAGATCATCTTGACCAAGATTTTGGTCTAGTTAGACTCTTTCTATCTCATTCAGACCCTTAACTTTTGAATTTTCTTACATATAGCCCCCCAACTTCTTTACCTTCTTCACAAGCAGGTCCCTGATGAGACACTCATCATGATCTCTAATTACCCCTAATTAACTAGTCTTCCTAGTTAATTAGCTAAGGTTATGAACATATAAGGGTTAATTATAGAATAATGGATATTTAGTAAAGGACCTTAAAATAAGTTAAAAATGACATTTTATCATTCAATTAACATTATTAACAATTTAATTAATAATTAGACTCGAAATTCTATTAATCATTCCCTTAATTAATAAGTTAAGTAACTTAAACATAATGTATATCTAAGTATATAATAACTTAAGTGATTTTACTTAATCTAATAAATTAATCTAAAAAGGTTAAAAATGTAAATTCAAGGTGAAAACATAATATTTACCTTATTTACTAACATATATAAAAAGTTGAAAAAGATCTAAATTAAAATAAACCTTCAAAACCTGAGTTTACATTTTGGTCCTTAAAACTTATTACAATTAGGTCATTATTTCTCACGTAGGTCCTTAAGTTTTATTACATTTAAGTCCCTTTCCTTTTCCTTCTTCTTCTTCAGCCGAATGAATGCCTGGCGACGAAGAGTCACGCCACTGCACGATCACCTCCCTGCTGACATCATTCTTCTTTGTCCAAACTCTTGAAGCTTGCGCTCACCACCTCCTCTTGATCCACGGGTCTGGATTAACCGGAAATCCTAATTTCCAGTGGGAGATAACCTCACCGTCGTCGAAGACAACGCCGGAGGTTAAGCTCCTTCAGTTCCTTCTTCAGCCAAACCCCGCCACTCTCTTCGCCGCCAACTACTATAAATACCCCTTAACCCCTCTGATTTCACTCAAGTTGGCTCCCTTCCCTTTTCTAACACTGTAGTCGACTTCGATAGGCTATTTGTCCAAAACTCCGACAACTTTCCATTTCACTTTCCAACTTCCTCCATCCATTATGATCAGTCGAGGAGATCCGCCATGGTCTGCCGCGTCTCTGACACAGGCGCCGACCAAAGGAATCCTCTGCTTCACCTCAAATCTGCCCGCTGAAGATCTTTCTTCCACTCTCTGATTTCGTCGTCCGCTATGAACCTTCGGCGGAACCCTATTGACCCCTTCGTCTAGGTAACAGTAGATTAGGAGTAGGAGTAGGTTAGCTTAGTTAGTTAGTTTAGGTAGTTAGATTAGAGTAATTTTAGAATTTCAGTGTTCATCTTCTCTGACTCCGGCGAGCTCCTTGAGCTCGCCAGAGCTTTAATCTTGTCTTTTTAACTCACTGTCCACCTTCCTTTAACCCTCACAATCACTTCCAGGACATTTAATCATTCAATTGATCATTTAATCGCCTAATTCACATTCCACCTCCATCGACTACTGTCACTGTCCATGGCGACAATAGTCGAGTTAATTCCACCTTCATAGGGTTCATCATCTATCCATCACTTATGGACCCTAATCGACACTATAATACATATAATTACCACATATAAATTAAACGCCCAATTTTAATTAAGCTCCTGAGCTCGCTATCAATGGCAGCTCAAGAGCAGTTCAAATCCTAAATGAATTATATATTTATGAATATAAACACTTGTTGACTTGTTTTAACCATTCAATTGAGTGGTAAAACAAATCCTGAGCTTTAACTACTCAGATCCTTTAAGAAAATAAATTTACTGTCAAATCTTACATTTAAATAGATAATGAGGAATTAAATATGATTCAGAGGTTCCTTGCAACCTCAGGAATCTTTTTAGATTAAAAATGGCACATTTTACCATTCTATACATAGATTACATATTTTCTGGACTCACCGGAGCTCCGGTGAGCCAAATCTGTGCTTCAGCCTTCAGAATTTAATGAAAAGCTCCAGAATGATTTGATTCTGATCACTGATTAATTTGAAGTCATTTAAATGAAGATTTAGCCACTGGAGCTGTAGATAGATCTTCATCTTCTCCAACTCCGGCGGAGTTGGAGAAGTTTGACAAAGAGATTTGAGAAGCATTTAAGGATCCTAGAAGCTTCAACACAATGCATTGAAGCTGTTTAAACCCTTAGAATACTATAACAACCTCTGAAACTTTCTGACGAACAAGCGCCTTTTGGAGCTCAGGCGGCGAGCCTAAAACTCTAGGAATCTTAGTTAGAACACCTATTAAAGAGATTGAGCAAGTTCCTGAGGTTGAGAAGACTCTATTGTAGGTTTTAATTGCCTGTGGAGAGGCATTGAACAGAAAGTCAAAACTTGAGGCCTTATAGTCAAACATGAGTTTAATATTCTGAATCTGAGCATGATTTAGTGAATTGAGAAGCTTAAACAGACTCTGAGATTCTGTTGGATGGTTTTAGAGAGATTTAACTAAGATCAAACATGTATTTTGATAGGATTTTAATTCCTGTCTGTTTAGGTCATTTTTGAACCCAAACTAACAGCAGAAGCATTTTGATGAGATATGAACTTGAATCCTGCCTAGATAAGTCTGTTACAACCCTTAGAATTTGTTTAAATCGATTAGTAATGTTCCTTTGTGTCTGTTTATCTATTTTAAGTCTGAAATTTTGAACTCTGAAGCTTTCAGAGAAGCTTTAAGCTTCTCTGCTGTTCCTAAAGGTCTTGAGAGCTTTAATCTCACTTCTATAGATGCGGAATAATTTGTATAACCTGTACAGGCCTTTAAATAAGAGAGAAAAGTCTATCTGAGGACTCTGTGAAATTAATCTCACTTTCCAGGCGATAAATAACCCGTAGGAACCCCTTATTTCATTCTTCAAATTGAAGAGGAAAACATCCTCTAAACCTTAAATTGACCCTGCAATCCTATAGAGTAATCTTAGAGCTTTCCAGCAAACTTTAAATCACTTGATTTGGAGCTCTGAGTTGGGAGATATGATTGATTGAAGTTGGGTCTAGAAGGGGTTAATATAGTCCCACATCGATATTTTTGAGCGCGCGCATGGGAACAAAAGCAATTTGTTATCCCGGCCCTTCAATCGTCAAAGCTTGGTGCACTGGTTGCCGATCTAAGCATTCTGAACCTATTTGAGCATGTGTATGTGTGTGCAGGTATGTGTGCCTGCGGGTGTGCGCCCGAGTGGGCGTGAGCAAGTGTGCCCTGGGAGGGCGAGGCCTGGGAGGCCGGATTAAGCCGAATTGGCTCAAAACTATGAATCGAATGAAATAAATCGAAATCGAACCTAATTGAGATTAGACGAGGACCGAGTAAGGTATGGTCCCACCCTGGTCTCAGGGTGTTGTGTATCCTCGAAAGAACCTCGCCACAAATAAAAAAATTTTTGGTTAAAAAGAAAAAAAAACCCGGTTCAACTGAAGGATTAAAGGAAAAGAAAAGAGAAGTAGAGAAGCTGATGGCTAAGTACTGAAAGCTAAGGTTAAGTGTTGAGAAGGTAGCAGCTAAACAAAGGAGCACATGCACTACTAAGGCACTAAGGAAGAAGAAGACTAAGGGAAGAGAAGAAGAGGCAGGAACAGAACAGAAGAAGAGGGGTAAGAAAGAGAGCTCGAGATAGATAATAAAAGGAAAAGAAAGAGAGAAGAAGAGAGAGGCTGAAGACTAAAAAGGAATTTGTTTTACTTGCATTTCTTTTTGTTCTTAATAATTGTAATAAGGCATGTTTTAATAGAACAATTCTTATTACCTTAATTTCTTTTGAAATAAAATTGGAAAACTAACATGTTTACTTGTTAATAAAGTACATCATTTGAGTAAATATGTTTTTCATATGGAATTTTGTATATTCTTTATAGTTTAAATATTTTGGCAAAATTCATGCTTTTAAAATCAACTTAGTTATACCTCCTAAACTTATAAAGGAAATAAAAGATAATTGGTGAATTTAGAAAAAATTATACCTCCTAGTCAACGACCTAGACTCAACCAGTAAAAATTTCTAAAATGTTAGGTTAATTCGACCCTATACTACACAATCGACATAATTTCGAGTTAACCTAAGTGACTTTTTCTACTCTTAATTAAGTGAAATTAACTTAATTACTGAGTTGAGTGGAAGCCATGCGATTAGTCCTCGCGCCACTTTTGGAAGGTGAAACCTTCACCGTCAAGTTTCGAGCGAGGATTTCTCACTCGATTCTCAATCAATCCCTCTGAAAATTGATACGAGGATTTCTTGGGAAGTTTCCTTCCATTTGAGCCATTCCTTGGGCTCTAAGTCCTTCCCAAAAGGCCATGCAAACCTTTCAAAGGTTCGGGTATCCTTTGTCGCAACTACCTTCCAAGCTTGAAAGCTTCTTTCCAAGCTTGGAAGGGCTTCCTATGGCCAATAAAAGAGACCCCAGCACACGGCCGTGCTCTTCAGCAAGTTTTGGCCTAAGAAACCCTCATCTTCTCCATCTCCAGCCACCTTCAGACTTGCTCCGACGACCCCTCTCTGCTCTCCTCCTCAGGCCGTCCAACCATCAAATTAGACAGCCAACGATCCTCCCCTCATCTTCGCGAACCTCTCCTACCAACGAGAGGTCGTGCTTCTACCTCAGTCGACGTCGCCGCCTCACCGCACTATCTTCCTTCTCCGGCTCCAGCAGGCCAACACCGGAGCCCTCCGCCTCCCTACTCTCTCGCTAAGTCCTTTCGCTTCTTCCCTATTTCTATTTCTATTTCCTACCCTCACAGACACACACAACCGCCAACCGCCGCTGCTTACCTCCGTCTTCTTCGTCTCCGGCCGCTCCTCCAGCAAGGCATATCTGCCACTACACTCTTCCATCTGCCTCACCAACCACCCCATAACCTTCACCATTCCACCACAAACAAAAGTCCTCTCCTATTTCGCTCCACCACTCACCCAAACATGCCCCAGAACAACCCACCTTCACACGGCCATTTCTATCACTGTCAAGCCTCCACCCTCACTCTCACCACATGCTACACCCACCACCGCACTCGCCACTCCACGGTAAACCTACTGAGCTATCTGACGTGGCTGAGAGGCCCTTTTCTTGAGTTTCAGGTCTCCAGCCGTCACCGCCATTACCGCAAAGCTTCAAAGGAAGCTTGAAGCTTTGTTCGGCATCTGCAACTCCAGGCGCCACCTCCA
Organism: Thalassia testudinum; assembly: GCA_037157565.1. NCBI lineage: Eukaryota > Viridiplantae > Streptophyta > Magnoliopsida > Alismatales > Hydrocharitaceae > Thalassia > Thalassia testudinum. The sequence continues at coordinate 5,902,785 of JAZHRO010000014.1, forward strand.
GGTGACGTGGATTGGCTTCAGGTTTCATCCCCAGGCCTTAATTGGAAGCCACACCCTCAGCAGCTGACTTAATCGAAGAGGAGACCGTGCTGCTGCAGACTTGCAAAAGGAAGGTGGGACTTTAGTCCCACCTCAGAAGCTGAAGGGCATGTGAGGGTGCATAAGTTGATTTGTGCCTAAGGCTCTTTACCTCAGACACTAAGGGTGAGGTCCCCGCTCACCTACGCCTCACCCGTAACCCATCCCCTGCAGGCCTAGCGTAGACTCGACCCGCCTAACCCGTTTCCACTCCTCGACTGCGATCACTTCCGCAGGCCTGGACCCGGGTGCACTATAGGTTCGAAACCCGAATACCCAGTACTGTGGAAGGCTCTGGGAGAGCGTGACCCAGAGAGAGAAAGAGAGAGAGAGAACGCAGGGCAGGGGGTTTTGCCACAAAGAGTAACGGCTGACACTTAGCAGTTTGAAGAACCTTCCCCCTCTGCATGAAGAAGGAGAACTAAGAAGAAAGGCCACGGCAAGAAGAAGAGAAGAAGACCTGAGCCAGAAGGAGAGGAGAAAGAAGGGGAGTCGCACAGAAAGAGAAAAGAAGAAGGAGAAGAGTAGAAGAACAGAAGATGCAGAATAAGAGGAAGAAGAGAAGACAAGGTAGGAGAAGCAAAGAATAGAAAGAAAGAAATAAGAAGAAGAGAGACCCTTGAGTCTCTAAGCAGTACTGTAGCACCAAGCTGTTTAAGCCGTCTAATACATCTGATTACATATATTTGAGGCTTTGATTTAATTGCTATTTTTTAGGAGTAATTGGTGATTTAAATCACCATTTTTTTTTTGCTCCATTCTTTTTGCACATTGATACCTGACATTATTCTTGTTGCAACCTCTTATATTTCTGATTCAAATTGCTATCTTGAGTTTTGAATTCCATATTGCTCCCTGTGTTCAACCTCGAACTTAAAATTCGAGTAATAAATATATTTATTTTCAAAGCGATTTCGGCTATACTCCAACGTAATTTTTTAAACCTCAATTTCGCTAGACAAAAGGGTGTTTTTGTTTGTTTTTGTTTAGGTGAACCTGTAGCAAAGAAGAGACACGCATAGGGGGTCAGAGACGTGGGCGAGTCAAAGGTAGGAGCAAGAGTGTGAAGTCACTAGTGCCGCTTGAACCTTCATACGCATTGCTGAGGAGGTAGGTGTCCTTGCCTCTTAGTAGCTTAGGTTCTCTTGTCGCCTTAAAGATAAAAAGATTAAAAAAATTCAAAAAATCAAAAACCCTAAAAAAATCTTCTTGGGATTTCTTGAGGCGAATAGACTAAAATCCACTGATTGCTTATTTTCTATCACATCCACCGCCCTCGATTTCCAACACATTTGCATGCGAAAAATTCCAGAATTTCGATTCTTTGATTTTTCGTAATGCGTAATTCTACTTGAGGCAAATTAAAATTTGATTATTTGTTACACCTCTTCGCCTCATTTATTTGCATTCGAGATCCACATTTTGGTTGGGGAGTCTTGGAATCAAGTTGATTCCAACCCCACCACGACCTTAAACTTGCCTTTGATTTGATCCTGAATTTCAACCCCAACATATTTATTTTCATTTTTTATTATCTTGATGGTTGAACCTTGTGTGAATTTATATTGTGGCGATTAGGAGCACTTGAATTGAAGTGTTTTGGGTCCTATACACATTGAATTAAAAGCGATTTGTGCATCCACACCTGGAAACATCAATTTAGCGACCCATTACATTGTAGCATGCTGATGGGAATACCATCATGAGCTCTAACTAGCCGCATTTAATCAGGTTTGATTGATAAAAGATCCTACTTAATCATTTGAGGGTCATAACTCCACATTATTCTAATTTAAGGAAAGAAAGGGAAATCATGGTTAATTCTGTAATTTTAATAGCACATTACAAACACATATTAACCATGGGGTCACTCAGGGGTTAAATGAAGGTTAAATGTGCTCAAAAGTCCAAAAAGTGGGTCAACACTAACAGAAACGGGGTTTTACACATTTTAAGAACCAAAACATCACAGAAAACCCTAATTCTCAACCTGCTTTAATTAAAGAGATTCTGGTTAGAATAAAATTCATCAAAACCTCATAAAATTCATAAAAAAAATATTCTAAGAGGTTTGGTACCCTTGGTTTGACCATCTAAGCCTATTTTAACCTAAAATAGAACTTTAAACGGGATTTTACCATAATTTGGGCTTCTGTGCAAATTGCCCATTTAAACATGATCAAAACGCAAATCCAATTTCACCATTAGATTCTTTAGATCTAAATTAGGTTAATTTCAAAATTTGGGCCCAATCAAAGTCTATCTTGACCTAGTTTGCAATTTATCCCCTAAAATCTCTATTTCTCTAAACAAAACCCTTGACTTTCAAGTTTATTACAAATAGGTCCCTAAATTTCATCATTTTATTCATTCCAGTCCCTGTCACCATTGGAGGTGGGAATGCACCTAAGGTCAAGATTCTTTGAGAGATTTCTCTCTCAAATCAAGACCAAATCCCTCCAAATTTGGAGGGATTGATCTTGAGAGATTTCCCAATCGTTTGGACTAGATCTTGGACCCTAACTCGCATCCTAAAGTTCAGGCAATATTGATGATTTTGGAGATATTTTTCTCCAAGAACAACAGCTAAATCAGGTCATTTTCCTAGTTTGGAGCTCATTCTAGAGCTCTATAAAGAGCCCCCTACCCTCGACTGTCCTCCTTGGCAAGGTTTTAAGCCAGAAACTTCTTTTCCTCCTTCCCCGACCTGCTCCGACCAAGCTTCGACGAACTCCTCGAATCCCTTCCGTCGGCCTCTGCCACATACACTAGGCAGAGGGAACATCTTCCCCGAAGTCTTCCGCATTGAGTGCACATCAGCTAGCATCGTCTGCCCCTTCATCGTCACTGCTCCTTACCATCGAAGCATTCACCTTCTTCGGCATCGGCCAATCATAGTCGGCGCCAAGTTCTTCCCCCTTCATCGGTGAGTACTCTCTCACTCTTCCTCTCCCTCTCTTCTTCATTTCCACCTACTAAGTCATTACTTTCGACCACCGAATGCACCTATCAACCTCCGTCTTCCCTAGTGCTAGTGAAGCTCCAACGACGTTGTGCAACTGCACAGCCCACCAATCCACCCGCCCCAACTCCCAGAAGCTCTGCTACAACTCCACCATCAAAATCCCTCACCCAATTTCACCTTCCGACCACCAAGCACCCCACCGAACATTTGCTCCTCCACTCACCTTCTCCACTGCATGCCTTCCAATCACCACCATCACGTTTGCCTCTTCAAGGAGAAGCTTGTGAGATTTTTTGACGAAGCCACAAGGCTGTATTTCCTTTTTTAGGTACACGCCGAAGCTCCACTACTTCTCTCATCTTCTCCGATGTTGTTTGCCCCTTTCTAATCATCATCTACCCTGTTGCAACCCTCAATAGACGTGACTCCAAGTCCTAAACCTCTCCAGATCTTCACTCGAGCATCAACAGTGAAGCAACAACTCAATTCTTTGATGCCATCGACTGCAATCTACACTCAGTTGTGCGAAGAGGAAGGACCATAGGATAGTCCCACATCGTAGACTGAGAGCTTAGCGACCAAAGATATATTGATTCTATGCCCTTAGCCGGTTGCTTCAGAGAGCATCGGGGTGAGGTCCCGCTCGCATGCTTCATCGCATGTGCCCTCGTTCAGGTTTACGCTACGCAGGTGTGGGTTGGATCCGAATACCCAGATACCCAGGTCCATTCTAGTTTTGAAGAGAAGAAATCTGAGAATAAAGAGGGGGTTTTAACATTGTTCATACCTCGGGATTTGTGCCCCTTTCTCCCCTGCTCAACACTTAGCCATTTTGTGGCTTGCAAGGCCCTTGAGCCTCTTCTGTGGTGCTTTGCCTTAACTTCTGCTGAGGCCTGAGGTTAAGGCATCTGAGCCTTTAACCTGACGTCTGACTGGCTGGTTCTGATTCTGATATTGCTGTGGATATTGGATTGCATTTACTGTTGAGATATTTGAGTTAGTTGAGATCTTAAACATTAGGGTTAAATTGATGATTCAAACCACCATTTTAACCCCATCTTTTTGCACTCTAATTCCTGATTTTATTGAGATATTCTTTTGATTTACATTGAGCATTTGTCTGATTATATTTGCATATCTTTCTTGATATTATGATTGGTGGATTGAATTGCCAATTTGCTACCTATGAACAACTTTGGACTCACCTTGATTTCGAGTTTATAAATTTAAGTGTTGTTGCGATTTTTGTCCCCTACTACGATGTGTATTCCCTTAAAAGACGACCAATCACTCCAACAACACATGCATTAACCAAATCAAATCGAAGAAGGTCTATTTGGGCACAAAGAACTTGTATTTCTTGAAAAGTCGGAGATTGGTTGAATCGGTAATTCATTGGAGTCTTAAAATCCATACTAATTGAGAACGGAATTCTAAAAGTCATTCACCATCTAAAGCTTCAATTCAGGGAGATTTCCCCATTGCATACTTGTCTTACACACATATCAATCAACGCACTTGGGCATTACCCGTATACAACGCCCTTTGATTGCACAACAAAAATATACCAACAATTATGTCATCTTGTGTTAATTAGGTCATTGTAACGCGTAAATCTGCTTTCGCTCTTAAATTTATAATCCTAGATAGGGAAGTATCTAGGGTCGTCCAAGGAGGCAATATGGTTGTAAAATTGATTCTCTTGCTAGGAATATAAATCTCAACTTTCTTTTTGGTATTTTTTTCAATATATCATTTTTTTGTTTTTAAGCTAAGGCAACATGCGAACTGATGGCGGGAAAAGTGATTTACACTTCAATTTAAATACTACTTCTATGTGGCAAGTAGAGCCTCTCCCTAGGCTCACTCTAGGCAAGTGGAGGCCTATAATAATTAGGGAGAGGGAGTGAAGAATGCTGAAAATAAGCTAATAGAAATGCAAACAAAAAAATGCAAAGAAGGCAACTAGATAATTGATAAAGTGTTTTACAAAAAGCCTAGTAGAGGAAAGCTTGTACTACTAGAAAAATGCAAATAAGAAAAGAAAACACAAATCCTCTAGATAGATGGTGAAGAAGAGGGCTTCTTGCTCCAAGGTTGGTGGCTCCCAATCTTGAAAAGAGTCCTTCAACTCTTTCCTTGCAGTGCTCCGCCAAGGTGATGTCCTTCAAGGCAAGCCCTAGGGGGGCGTGCCCTAAGTTTCTCTCCAAGGGTGGATGTCCACCCTAAGTCCTTATCCTTTGCCTGGCCGTCCTCCTTGAAGTGGAAGAGTCCTCCTCCTTGGCGTGGCTCAAGTTGAAGAGAGTGGGGAGAAGAAGTCACCAAAGGGGCTGGTGATGTGCCCCTTTAATCTCCTTCTCTACTCCTTCTTCTTGGCCGTAGGTATAGGTGGTTTAGGTAGAAAAATATACTAAGGGAGGATGCCCCAAAATGGTGGTAGGTGGTGGCTTTTTATAGAATAGGATGGGGGGTTAAGGTGCCCCTTGAAATGGAGGGCTAGGATGGAAGGATGAGGGTGGTTGGTGATCCTATGGCTAGGGTGAGTTGGCGCCAACCCAAGGGGTGTTAAAGGGGGTGGTTATGGTGGTGTTGGTGTCTTTTGGTGGTGGGGCGCCAACATGGGGTCTTCTAAAAGGGGAGTTAGGTGGATGGTGGAGATGGATTCAAGGGGGATTGTGTGGTGGAGATGAGGGGGGATTTTGGAGGGAAAAGTGGCGCCATTAAGGGTGGTTATGGGTAGTTTTTGGCGCCACTTTTAGGTGTCTTTTGGAGGTGGTGGGTAGGTTAGGTTGGTGCCAAGTAGGTTAGCTTATGTGGAGCTTAGGTGGAGCTAGTTGGGTGGAGTTGGTAGGTGGGTTTTTGGGGTGGTACAAGCCAAGGAAGTTGGAGCATAGTTAAGCTAAGCTAAGCTAGCTTAGCTAATGGAGGAGTAGAGGAGAAGGTGTTGGAGCTAGGGTTTGGAGGAAGGAGCTGAGGAGAAGTCTGGAGCTGGAGCTGGCTGCTGCTGAAGAGGCTGGCATGGGGCTACTCTAGCTGGCTTAGCTTGCTAGTTCTTTGCTAGTTGCTAAGCCAAGCTAAAGTGAGCTAGCTTCTACCAAAATGAGCTGAGGTGAGCTAGGTCTGGTGCTCCCGGGGAGAATCAAGCTGGTTGAGGTAGCTAAGGTAGCTTAGCTCAACTGAGATGAGCTATGCTGAGTCCCCGGGAGCTGGACTTGAGCTTCCTGAGCTGAGATGAATTCTTCTTCAGCTGGCTGGAGTTGAGTGGAGCTGGATGTAGCTGGATCTGAGCTGGGGTGAACTCCTGTCAACTCAGCTGAGCTAGCTAGAGCTCCCTGTGAACTAGTGGGAGCTGAGATGAGCTAGACTCAACTAAGTTGAGTTGGATCTGAGCTGACTTGAGCTAGGGTGAGCTAAGGTGAACTCTCTTGAGCTGCCATCCAGCTGAGATTAGCTAAATGGAGCTGGGATGAGCTAACCCTGGTTTAAGTAAGCTAGGTTTCAGCTGTGGTGAGATGGATCAAGCTGGGTTCCAGCTAGTCTGGGCTTCTCCTTCACCATTTTCCTTCTTGAGTGCTAGGGTTTTAGGGATCTGTGCATCTGTACATCCCTAACACTCACAAAAACACATTAAAACGACAATAAAAAATGCAATGCATGCCTATCCTAATTTATGCCTAAATGCAGCCCAAAAAAACCGTTTGCGGAGTAAAATCCTAAGAGCTAGGTTAGTTTTAATGCATAAGAATGATGATAAACTGGCGTTTATCATAATTGAGAACGGAATTCTAAAAGTCATTCACCATCTAAAGCTTCAATTCAGGGAGATTTTCCCATTGCATACTTGTCTTACACACATATCAATCAACGCACTTGGGCATTACCCGTATACAACGCCCTTTGATTGCACAACAAAAATACACCAACAATTATGTCATCTTGTGTTATTTCCTAGCATTGCCATTGCATATTAGGTAGCCATAGTTGCATTTGTAAAATTTAACACATGCATGCATTTGAGAGGGGAGGAAAGTGAATAATTGGCCATGTAAATAACATCTTCCTCAAGTGATGCCTCGCAATTTCACCATCCTCATTTTTTATTTTGCTTTGAACTTCTTCTCCACGTGACTCAGGGCATGGAGCTGGCCTTTCTTCGCACCATTCTCTGCCAGCATCATGCTTTGTCAGCTGCATGGCTGGTCATGCACACCTAGGGCATGGCTGTGCATGCCTCCATCTCCTTTAAAATGCCCTGTCCGCTTCCTTGCGAAGAGAGCCTGGACATAGACAACACTGCAGCCACCTTCAGGCCATCTTCTTCCCCTCTCCCCTCCATACGCAGCACCTCTACCCACTGAAGAGATACACTGTGGGCAGGAGCAGGCACACAGTGGTCCCACGACCACCACTGTGAGTCCCACCACCGCCCAGCTCATCCAAGAGCAGGTGGGCGTGGTTGTTTCACTCTTTGATTCCATCGCTCAGCCCTTTCCGCCATTACCGAAGACCCAAGCTCTGAAGCTCAGCAATAGCAGCAGCCCGCACGCATTCAGGCACCAACCGCAACCTCCTTCCGCATGCGTAGGTGCCTTCTAGCGTGCCCGCGCACGCAGAACCGGCCGCAACCGGTTGTCCAAGCCACGCGGCACTGTAGCTACTGTTCACGCGTTTCTGCGCGACACTGTAGCTACAGTGTGGTGACTGGAGATTTTCTCACTTATCCGATCACCGCGCGCTCTCTCTCCTCGCTGCTACCGCCTCCAGCCAGTGTGCGCGCCTGCGCTTGTGTATGCTCGCACCTGCCCGCTTCCGCTCCAGCACCCACACCTGCTCGCGCCCACACCCACTCCCGTTCCAGCGCACACCACGGTGCGCTATGCTACGCAGTCCGCTGCGCTGCAGTCTCTCGCCCGCGTGCTCCCTCCATCGCGCGCGTGCCGCACACCCGCACCATCAGACAACGCCTACAGCTGCCAGATGTCTTAACTCACCACTCCTACTTCCACATGCTCCAGCAGACGCCCTCACTCATACACTCACACCACACTCGTACACACACACTGACTTGTACACTCACACTCAATTGTACACACCTATATATACTTATATACATATACATATATATCTTTATATATATATATACATATATACACACATAAATATATATTTACATATATACATATATATTTACATTCACTCACCTGTATCCCTACGCATTGTTCACTCCACCACGCGTTATATCACAGGAATATTTACACCAGTTGCTGATATTCCCCGATACCTGCGTAGAGAAATCACCTCCGCACACACTTCCACGCATCCATCCTATACTCCGTGCGGCACTTCGTTCTGTTGGTTGCATCTTCCTAGATGTCGACCAACTTGACACCGTGCTACATGCCATTTCCACCTCCACCCCCACCCCTATATATATAATACATATATATATATATATCTATATATATATATGCTATATTTATTTCTTTACAAGCAACCTCTATTTCTCTTTTGTTTCCTACTATTAAAAAGATAAAAAAAATATAAAAAGAGAAAAGATAATCCTTGTCTTGTAGGTACTCGGTCTTGCGAATAGCAAGACTAGTTTTTGGAACCCTAATTTGGCTCAAAGCCAAGGACCTGATTTTGAGGGCGCACCTCAAGGACAAAAGTATCAGCAAAAAAAAATCTTAAATTAAAAAAAACTAAAAACATAATAAATGCACGGAAGAGATTCGTTGTAAGAAAGGCGTAGAAACTTATTCACCTCTAATCCCCGCCTCCCTGAGTTCGACCCTAGGCCTAAAAGTGACTAAGATAAAATCAAGTAGGCCAGGTTAAAAATTTTGTAAAAAGAGGGTTAGGCTCGATTTAGGTTAACCACTATACGCACTTCAACGATAATTTCACCATATTAACACAATCTATCCGAGCCTATCACAACTTTTTCTAGCGCCGTTGCCAGGGAGGTACGCATTGAGGTAAGTTTCTACTCCATTCCTTTAATTTTCTTTTCTCACACCCTTCTCTTCACGGGTTTTTGTGTTTGCTGGTGTGCAGGTGAACCAGTTGCAAGGAGGCAAGCAGAGGAAGTCTGATACGTGGGCAGATCCAAGGTGGGGATGAGAGCGTGAAGTCGCCGGCGCCGCACTGGAGCTTCGCCCACGTTGCTGAAAAGGTAAGTCTCTCTCTCTCTTAGCAACTTAGGTCAACTTATCACCTTAATAAAAATAAAAAATAATAAATAACCTAAAAAAAAAAACTTCTTCTTGGGATTTCTTGGGGCAAGTGGATTAAAAATCACTTGTTTGATTGTTTGACATCACTCCCACCGCCCCGGGATTTCTCGCCAATCTTCGCATAACGAAGATCCAAGAATCTTGATTCTTGAATCTTTCATCGTGTGAAGTATTCTTTGAGGCAAAATTAAATAGATTGATTGCCATCCCTCTTTGCCTACTTTATCCGCAATTCGGGATCACATTTTTGGTGGGGAGACTTGGAATTGAGTTGATTCCAGCCCCACCATGACCTTTCACGTGCCTTAGATTTGATCCCGAATACTTCAACCCCAACACTTTGATTTTCTCTTTACATTATATTGTGGTTGAGCCTTGTGTGTGGAACATCATTTTGGTGATTGGGAGCACTTGAATTGAAGTGCTTTGGCTCCCTTTCACACTAACCTAAAATTGACTCGTGCATCCACAAATAGAAATTTCCACATAGGGAAGCCCATTGCATTTTTTAGCATGCATTAACTAACTCACATTGAAGAAGGGTTTGTTGGGCATAGAAAAACTTGTATTCTCTCAAAACCCGTAGATTGGTTGAATTGGTAATTCAGCGAAATCTTAAAATCCATACTACTTAAGGCTGAAATCCTAAAAATCATTCACCATCTAAAACTTCAATTCGGGGAGATTTCCCCGTTGCATACTTGGTTTACACACTTTCTAAAATCAACGCACTTGGGCATTACTCGTAAACAATGCCCTTCACATTCCAGAAGCACTTGATCCTAGGCCTCTAACTAAAACTGGTAGCAACTTGACCCTTATTAAGGATTGGAGGTCTAACTACCTGCGTGTAGCGCCTACGTGCTGGTGAGGGTTCCCGCGTGCTATTGGGTGTCTAAGACTGGGGCAAACGGCCTTTCAATCTGGCCTGGTGGTTCCGCGGTGCTCGCATTTGGTTCCGTAAGTCGTGATAGTAGGTAACTTAGATCTTTAGGTCTAAGGGCACACTGTAGAGGTTAGGACTTTGATTGTCTTGATTTGTCATCAAGTGTACCTTTGCGGCGTCATTTCTCTCATCTCCTTTTCCCTTCTTATCCCCTCAATTCTTCCTGCGGCAGTGCATGTTTGGGATGAGGTCACAAAACCCTAAATTGTTTGAATTGTCTGATAATTTTAGAAGAACAGAAGCTGAATTGTCATCCTCCTCCACAAACATGGCTGCACACCCACCCCTAAATCCCAAGGAAGGAAACCGCCCTCAAAACCCACCAGGTGGTGGAGCCATGGATCCCATAACCCGCCTCCAAGGCCAAATGGAAATGTATAATGAGCAAATTGAAGCCATTAGGGAAACCTTGGAGGAAATGCAGAACCCTTCCGAATGGGAGGAGCCTAGGTCTCTTAGCTCCTATTAGAATCCCACTGCTATAGAGATCATAGGACAAATTCGGGTCCCCATGGGCGGGGACGATTTTGAACTGAAACCCAACATAATTGGCCTGATAAACTTCCACTTCCATGGTCTTGCAAGTGAAGATCCTTTTCTCCATTTGGAAGACTTAACCCAATTGGCTGAAACTGTTAAACCGAGAAACATCGGGTTACCTATTGTCCTCATGAAAATGTTCCTGTTTTCGTTGCAAGATAAAGCATCGCAATGGTTATGCACCCTTGGGAGAACCATCCATTCTTGGGAAGAGATGCAAACAGCATTTCTCAAGAAATTCTTCCTAATCGGGCGAACCAATGCGCTTCACCGTGCTATAACTTCCTTTACTCAACAAAATGGAGAACAATTTCATGAGGCTTGGGAGAGGTATAATGACCTCCTCTGGAAGTGTCCGCACCACGGTCTGCCTAAGTGGCATATAGCCCAAACTTTCTATTATGGGCTAAATGAGAATTTGAAGCAGATTACAGACGCTTCCTGCGGAGGGAATTTTATGAATAAAGACGAAAATGGAGCATTCGAATTATTTGAAAACATGAGCGAAAACTCAATGAACAATGCTTCCATTGTCACCTTTAATTGTACCAGCCTGCCCCGTAATGTTCACGAAGTTGACACGGGACCCTCCCATTCATCCACTGATCTTAACCTTATCGCACAAAAACTGGATGAAGTCTCTGTCGTGCACAAGAAGCTGGACGAGCTTCTGGCCAATCCCGCCCATTCTATAGCAAACACCCCCACCTCACCACTTCGTCACAATCCCAATTCTTCCAACTCCAGGCTTATCCCTAGAAACCCCGTGAGATCTTCCTTACCAAGTGTCACGTTGAGCGATTCGGTAAGTCATGTGGATCTGGCTTCTGCAAGCCAGTATTTTGACACGGAGGACCAAGCCTCTGTGTGCTCGAATGCATATTTACATGCGGACTCATCTTTTGGCTTAGAAGATGCTTGCGTCCTGGGCTCCCACATGCTATTGGTGTCTAAGATTGGGGTAAACGGCCTTTCAATCTGGCCCGGTGGCTCCGCGGTGCTCGTATTCGGTTCCGTAGGTTGCAATAGTAGGTAACTTAAATCTTTAGGTCTTAGGTCAAATTTAGAGGTTAGGATCTTGATTAATTGATTTGGCATCAAGTGCACCTATTCGGTGTCATCTCTCTCAACCCCTGCTCTCTTCTCATCACCCCAATTCTTCTTTCGACAGTGCATGTTTGGGAGGAGGTCACAAAGCCCTGAACAATTTGAATTGTCTGATAATCCTAGGAGAGTAGAATCTGGTGAATCGTCCCCCTCCGTAAACATGGCTGCTCGCCCACCCCCAAATCCCGAGGGAGGAAATCGTCCCCCTCCCAATCCACCAGGTGGTGGTAGAGCCGTTGACCCATTAACCCACCTCCATGCCCAAATGACATTGTATACCGAGCAGATTGAAGCCATTAGGGAAACCTTGGAGGATATGCAAAATCCTCCCGAATGGGAGGAGCCTAAGTCTCTTAGCTCATATCAGAATCCAGCTGCTACAAGGACCTTTGGGTAGATTCACGGCCTCACGGGCGAGGAAGATTTTGAATTGTAATCGGCCTAATCAACTTCCATTATCATGGACTTGCCAGTGAAGACCCTTTTCTTCACTTGGAGGACTTAACCTGTTTAGCTAAAATGATTAAACCAAGAAACATCAGGTTACACATTGTCCTCATGAAAAATGTTCCCATTTTCATTGTGGGACAAAGCTGCATAATGGTTGCACACTACTGCAAAACTCATCCGTTCTTGGGAAGAGATGCGTACAACATTTCTCAAGAAAATTTTCCCAATTGGGCACACCAATGCGCTTCACCATGTTATAACTTCTTTCACGCAATAAAACGGTGAGCAGTTTCATGAGACCTGGGAGAGGTATAATGACCTCAGGAAATGTCCACATCACGATCTACCAAAGTGGCATGTAACCCAGATCTTCTATTATGGGCTAAATGAAACTTTGAGGCAGATTGCAGATGCTTCCTGCAGAGTAATTTCATCAATAAAGACGAGGATGGAGCGTTTAAACTGTTTGAAACATTGGGTGAAAATTCCATAAACAACACTTCCATTATCGCCTTTAATCGGACCAACGCACCTCATAGCAGAGCCCACAAGGTTGACATGAGACCCTCCCATTCATCCACTGACTTAAACTTGATTGCACAAAAATTGGATGAAGTCTCTGTCGTGCATAAGAAGCTAAATGAATTCTTGGCAAACCCTGCTTGTTTTGTGGCTCACACTTCGACTCCTCCATCACGTCACAAGCCCAATCCTTCCCAAGTTAGGCTGATTTCCAAGAATCCCACACGACCTGCACCATCCTTGCCCAATATCGTGTCGAGCGACTCGATAAGTAATGTGGACCTGGCTTCTGCTAGCTAGTATTACAACATGGAGGAGCAAGCCTCCATGTACTCGGACACATTAGCATATGCAGACTCATCTTTTGAATTTGAAGACGTATGCACCCTGGGGAACAACCCATATTCTGTTACTTATAACCTAGGATGGCGCAACTAAACAAACTTCACATGGTCCAACAACCCTCAACACCAAAACCCCACTGGTGGACCAGTGCGACCGTCTGCTCCCGTCATCCCAAGGGCCCAATATTGTTTGCTGACAAATCTGTTGTCGAGCCCTTGTGCACCACAAATAGCTCACACATCAAGCCCTCTTGATAAATTGATGCAAATGATGACAGAAATGTCGAAGCATCATAAAGAAAATATGACTTCTCTTCAACAACAATTGGCGTAGCAGAATGCTAAGATTAGTCAACTACGCTTGATGACTCGATCTCAAGGCACTCTTCCGGCCCAACCTATCCCAAACCCGCAAAATTTCGTACCCCGTGGTCTGCAACCACAGGTGCGACCTTCTCAAGGGCAGGTTCACCAAATTCTTCACGCTCTGAGTACTCCATGATGGTAACACCATCATAGGCTATAACTAGCCACTTTTAGTCATGTTTGATCCATAAAAGCTCCTGCATAATCATTTGGAGGTCGTACTCCCACATTGTTCTGATTTGAGAAAAGAACAGGAAATCAAGGTTAATTATGTAATTTTAATAGCACATCATAAACACAGATTAACTACGGAGTTTTTTAGGGGTTAAATGAAGGTCAAAAGAACTTAAAAGTCCAAAATATGGGTCAACACTAACAAAAACAGGGTTTCATGCTTTTCGAGAACCACAACAACACACAAAACCCTAATTTCAGATCTTCTTAAGTTAAAGAGGTTATGGTCAGGATAAAATGCATTTAAACCTCCTAAAAATTAGATAAAATTATTCGAAGAGGTTTGGTACCCTTGGTTTGACCATCTGAATCCATTTTGACCTAGAATAGAGACTTGGATGGAATTCTACCGTAATTTGAGCTTCTGTGAAAATTTTCCAATTAAACGTGGTCAAAATTGAAATCCAAATTCACCACTAGGTTACTTGGGTCAAAATTAGGTTGGTACCAAAATTTGGGTCCAATCAAAGTCCATCTTGACCTAGTTTGCAATCCAGTCCTTTAAATCTCTCTTTCTCTCAATTAGGCCCCTAACTTTTGAATTCTTTGAAAATAGTCCCCTAACTTCTCGTCATTTTCTTCATTTAGGTCTCTGCCACCATTAAAGGTGGGAATGCACCTCAGTCGAGATTTGTGAAGAGATTACTCTCTCGAATCACGACCAAATCCCTCCAAATTTGGAGGGATTGATCTTGAGAGGCCTCTCCATCAAGTGGACTAGATCTTGGACCTCAATTCACACCATGGAACTCACATGAACTCAGAGAAATATAGGGATCTTTTTCCCTGATTTCACGACCCAATCAAGCCCCTTTTCTCATCTAGAGCTCACCTTGAAGCTCTATAAAGGACCTCCTCAATGAGGCCGTTCTCCTTAGCCTATTGTGAACCAGAAAAACCTCTTCTTCTTCTCCTCCGGCCAGCTCTGCAACTCGACTCTGACGACCTCCTCCATCTTCCTCCTCTAGCCATCTAACCATCAAATTGGATGGCCCTCCGGCTTCCTCTCTTTTCGCAACTGCAACCAGCCAAAGTTCGGTTGCCCTCCACCTCTTCTTCGTCGCCGACACTCCACCAGACTCCATCTTCCTCGACACCAGCCTACCAATGCCAACGCCTTTCCTTTCCTATTTCTACTCTCTCTTCCTTCTAATCTCCTCCTCTGCTTCTCCACTTCACTTTCATTCACCTTAGCTTCACTTTCACCCACACCACCGCCCATACCACCTTCATCTTCCCCATGGTCGATGGAACTCCGACGAGTTCGCCTGGTCACCACACGTCACGCAACTCATTGCCAACACTCCCAAAAGCTTCGTCATGCTCCCTAGAATAAAATCCCTCTAGCTACTTGGAGTTCCAATGCCTCCACACCTCTACTAAACACACACGCTTCCATTCACCCTCTCCGACGCCACCACTCACTCACACACATCCTCACAGCGTGCCACAACCGCCACTTCACTCGCCGTGCTCCGACGATCACCTTGACATTTTCAACTTGGGCTTATAGCTCGTATTCCTATGCATGTACCTTCGCCGAAGCTCCGTCCCCGCCTTCATCTTCTCTGTCGCCAACAGCCCTTCTCTAGCCCTCACTCAACCTGCTGTAGCTTGCAATTAAAGCAGCTTCAAGTTTAGAAGTCTTCCAGCTTCACAATCGAAGTAGCAGGCATTAGCTACTGCCTCAATTCCTCACTCCATTCAGCTGCTGCTTACAAAGGAAGCATGCAGAGAAGCACTCTCACTTAGTCTCACATCATGTGGGACAAAAGTGCGATCGCGCTTAAATTGTTTTCATGCTCTTGGCTTGTAGCCTTCGAGAGCACAAGGGTGAGGTCCCTCACACGCCCCATCACACGCGCTACACATGCCCCTGTCCTCATGCCTTAGCCTGCGATCACGTCTGCAGGTCTGGGCATTAGGTCCAATTACTCGGATCCAGTCTATTCTGAAGAGAAAAGAATCTGAGGGGGAGGGTTTTGCAATGTGGCCTCGGGATTCGTGCCCTCCCTCTTATCTCTCTACACTTAGTCATTATTGAAGGCTTAGTGAGGCCTTGTGTAGAGCTTTGTGCTCCTCTACTACTGTTGTGCCTTAATGCCTTGAGGTTAAGGCATCTGAAGCCTTACACTGTCATCTGAGCCTTGTGCTTGTGCTGGTTCTGTTATGATACTGCAATGGATATTTGGAATATTTGATTGAGGATACTGTTCAATTATTTGAGTTGATTGTTGAGCTTAACATTAGGGTTAATTTGGTGATTCAAATCACCATTTTAACCCCATGTTTTTGCACTCTCATTCCTGATTTTTATTGTAATATTCTTCTGATCCACATTCAGTAGTTGTTTATTATATTTGCATATTATTCTTGCTATTGTAATTGGTGATTGAATTGCCAATTTGCTCCCTGCGAATGACCTCGAACTCATTTCTTGATTTCGAGTTTTATAAATTTAAGTATTGTCATGATTTTTGTCCTATACTATCACGCATATTTCTTAAAACGATAATTCTCGCAACAAACATTTTGGCATCGTTACCGAGGAGCAACGAGCAGTTTCATTCACTAATTACAATATTGATTTGATACTAACTTGCTTTATCTAATTTGTTGTGATTTTGCGAGGTACACGGGAGAAGATCAGCTACACAACAACCACTCCAGGGGCAGGTAACTTCATTTCCTTTTCCTTAAGCCCCTCATTTCTGGAAGGAATTAAAAAAAGAATCAATTAGGATTAACTTGCATTATTTCATAGATTTAAGCACTTGAGTTTCCTGATTTGATTTGCTTAGAAATCCCCATCCAGATATCTGCACCTATTAGGGACTAAAGGTGCCTAGGGCTATTTACCTTCTTGATTGAGCCCTTGGTGCCAATTTTGGAAAGAATTGGACCTAGAAAATAGGACCAAATTAGGGTTTCCATTTTAGGGTTTCAAGAAAACACACTTGCTTGATTTAAAAGAAAATTAATTTCCCACATCATGTGTTACCTAAGCCTTGATTGAATTAATCTAATCAAGCAAACCCTTAAAGAAGGCTCTAACAATCACTTGAATTACTTAAAATTGGGACTTAATAACCTATTTACAAACCACTCAGGATGATTTTGGGATCTTTACCCAATTCATCCTAAACTTTAGGACATGTTAGGTGAAGCTGACCCACTTTGTGGGTTAACCAACTGATTAGTCTAATTTATTGGACTAATATTTAGCCTAAGTACTCTTTAATTATATAAGCTTCGTTTCTAATTACTTAAGAGTTAAATGATAATTCATCTTAGTCTGCGTATAATTTTATGCGTTAATTTTACATTTAATAACATATGGTATGATAACATAACCTATTTTATGGATGCAGGCTAGGTACAAAAGTTATTGAAACATGAAGGCATCATTCAGACGTCCTTTTTTTTTTTTGGCTAATGCATCTAACCTAAATGCATGTAAATATTTATAAATGCTATAAACAACCTTAGGTTACCAACCTTCAAATTAGGTCACAAATCACAATCAATTCTAAAGTTCAAGTAAAATTCAAGGCACATATTCAGGAATAAAATTGGTAGACTTAGGGGTCAAGCTTGCTCATTCCAGTCTATTTGGATTCTCAATGACAAGGAAGGTCAAGTGGGGGAAACCCTGTAACCCGTGGGGATGCTCTACCGTGTAGGGGTCTTTGCAGGGCTCTCCCTTCCTGGCTACCCAAGTAATTCTTGGGTGAGTGACTTTCTGATCAAGGGGTATCATCCACCTCGAACCTTCTTAGTCATCCAAAGTTTTTTGGGTGCCTCGATTGGGTCCATCACACATTTTGTCCCTCATCTGGCTCTTTAGTGCATGCTCGGGAGGAGGTCCTTAAGACCACCCTTGAGTCCTCCATTAGTAGTCCATTCTCGCTGAGGCCAAGCCTTGACCCACTTGTTTATGATAGCACCCGACCAGATTGACATCTCTTCCGACTCTTCTGCGTCTGAGCCCAGATCTCCTTCATCCTCATCCATAGAGAATCATGAAGAAGAAGAACCCAATCTCCAGAATCAACTACAATGACTCAATGATCTGTTTTAGGCATTCATGAACCCACCGCAATGCACTCGATGCGAGACCATTACAATCCCGCTACCATGGCGATCGAACCCACGGTGCAAATCCCGGTTGGAGGACCTGATACTGAATTCAAGCCGAATCTGATTCATGCTATCCCAAAATTCCACGTCTTGAACTCCAAAGATTCCTTTTAGCACATCAAGCAGTTAAAACATCTGGCCTAGACCTTCAAGCCACCTGTTCAGAATTAGGACATCCTGCTCATGAAGATGTTCTCCTTCTACCTCATGGATAAAGTTGCCCACTAGTATCAAACCCGTCCAATCGACACATGGGAGGAACTCCAATATGAATTCCTGAAGAAAATCTTCCCAGTTGGTCAGACGAATGCTTTGAGACACCAGATCACACACTTCACACAGAATGCGAGAGAACCACTTCATGAGGCATGGGACCGCTTTTTGGATCTCATGCGGAAATGCCCCCATCACGGAGTACCTAAATGGGAACAAGTTCAGCCTTTTACCAGGGACTCCGTGAGGATATCAGGCTCTTTGTCAATGCAACCTATGGTGGCAACATCATGGATCAGCATGAAGATACAATTTGGGAGATTCTCAAGAACATGTGTGAGAACTCCATAAACAATGAATTGATGGGTGTGTTCGACCGGACGACCACCCGCGTATTGACAAACACGTGAGGGGCACATGAGACTCAAGGCCTATCCACATCCGTTGATCTAGAATTGGTGGTCAATCACCTAGATAAGGTCTCAGTCATCGAGAAAAAGGTGGACAAATTGACTCAACATCTGCAAAGAGCCACCACCGCACAGCAGAACACGTATGTGCAACCGTCCTCAGGCAGGGAGGCTGTGCATAACATTTACCATCACTCTCACTAGGGGATGGACTCGTATGCACCCCCATCGAATCTTGGTTTCGAAGGAAACTCCGAATCGGCCCACTCTAGTCGGGGGAACTTTGAACCCTCGTATTTTGACTTTTCTAGAGTTCCTTAGACCTGCGAGGATCTCCACGCCATCCAGAATGATCCATTCTCGAATACCTATAACCCTGGATGGCGCAATCATCCCAACTTTGCGTGGTTGGGAAATAACCATAACACAAGCCTCAATTCCAACCCCGACCATAGGCTCCATGCCCATATCAGCCGGATCAACCTAGGCCCAATTCGAATTACCAATCTAGGCTTAGCAAGGAAGATCAAATGAGCATGATTCTGCAAGCACTGGCTCACATCCAGAAGACCAATACAACTATGCAGAAGCAGCACAAAGATGAGATCATAGAGGTTCGAAATTAGCTTGCATAGATGGAGTGGACTCGTCAACCTGGTGCACTTCCTTCTCAATCTCTACCAAATCCAAACAATGTGTCGACCCAAAAACACATGGTGAATCAAATCCAGGGTCAACCGTGCTACACTTAGCCAAGCCCGTCGACTCATACCTGTGTATCTAGAGCATCCACCTCAACTAATCTGAATCAAGCCTCCATGACTTATCTTACTATTAACAACAGGGTTCAATTCTCTCTCCTTCACCTCCGCATCATGACTGTGCTATGATCAATGTTGTGGGCATGAGAAAAGATCACAAGACCAAGCCCTGAGGCCCATCTCCCAAATCTCACCCAACCCATGATCAACGCAACAAGGTCGAGGACAAAACCAAGAGGCGGAAACAAAAACCCGTCCCCTAAGATAGCCAATCCATTCCCCTATCCCAAATCTTATCCCACCTCCACACTGGAGGACTGTCAGAATCTGACATAACAAGACCATTGAGGAACGCACAAGTCACTATCCCGTTACTAGATATCTTCACTCTCAACTCCACCTCGCCTGACTTATCAAAAAAAGAGGTGGAGGAACCCTCACAAGGGAAGGTAGTACTGTCTGAAAATGTGAGTGCCATAATCCAAAATAGGCTACCTTCTAAGAAATCTGATCCAGGCACCCCGCTGATCCCCTACAAGATCGGTGGTACAAATTTCAAGCGGGTTGTGCTAGATCTTAGCGCTTTAGTCAACCTAATCCTGACCACTCTATTTGAGAAACTATGGATAGGACAACTTAAACCCACTGATGTAACTTTGCAATTAGCTGACTAAACCATAATCACCCAGATTGGGCTAGTAGAGGATGTGGTAATTAGAGTCAAGGATTTTAGCTACCTAGCTGATTTCCTAGTTCTTGACATGGATGCACCACAACAAATACAAGATATGCCCTTGATTTTAGGGAGACCTTTCTTAGCTACTGCAAGAGCCATAATCAATTGTGAATCAGGGCACATGATAATTACCTCTGGGGATAAGTGAACCGAGATCAATATTTTTGAGGCATCCTCTAAAGGAAAAGAAAAGTGCTTGATAGAACAGCTAGTTTTGATTCAGGATCTCATGACCATTTCGGTAGTAAGAAACCTAGAACCAAAACTGGAAGTCTTTCGCATAATAGAGGATCTTGATTTAGACGAGCATGATTCCAGCGAATTGAGAGTATTGGAGGCTTTCACCTCTGATCTTAAGGACATACACATGGATTTTGGGGGACAAGATGACATTCGACGAGATTCAGAGTTATATTCCATGGATCTGGAAACATTTTATTATGATGATTGTTGTGAGGATCTCCAGAAATCGGGCATGGTATATACCGAGAGTGACCACAACCTAGATTATGAATCCTTTACAAATTTTGAGTTGGATGATCCAAAAGGCACTCTCCAAACATTCACTTTTGATTGGGATGAAAACTATAGAGAAGATTTATTAGAAGACCCAATTTTTGAGTCATTTCTTGAGGAATTGATCTTGCACCCATTTGAAAAGAATTAAGATGACTCATTTGATAATGATCCATTAGGTCACATTGCATGAGAGGAACCACACATCTGGGCTATGCTGACTAGATTCGCCTTTGTTGGGTCCTAAACTCACAACAATCTTACTTTAGAGCCCCATGATCACTACATCTTTGGAGTGATTCCTCCGCAAAAACTCCATAAAAGCCACCCAGAAATTAATCAACTTGACCCATATCATAAACCTTCTAGAATGACATTTCATCATAATTTGATACTCATTTGTGGTCATCTGATTCTCATCCACCATGATCATATATTTTCTCCTATCACTCATCATAATACGGCAGATGACATATCCTTTTGATCTCCTTAGGCCTAGCTGATGGCATTAAACTTAGCGCTTAATGTGAGGCAACCCATCATTTTGAAAAACCTGAAGCCCTTCTGACCTATCTTGTCACTGAAATCCTATTGCAATTTAGGGTTCGTCCGTTAGAACAACCGACTGCACCTTTGATACTTGTAGAATGCTGGGGGTATTAAAGTGAAAAACATTGTGCGAATCAATTCATGGAGGGATTTCATCAAAAAAAAAGGAAAGGAAAGATCAAAGTGAGTTGAATTGAAAACAATTGAGGAGGAGAGAAAAGAGGAAAGAAAAGAGAAAAAAAGGAGCAATCAAAAAGAGAAAAAAATGAGATAGTCCTTTTTAATTGAGTATGGAATTTACCTAACTTCTAGGCTGGATCGGATGATGAATTAAGGCCTAGAAGGCTTAAACTTAGGAGATTAGTGATGAGTACCGACCTTAGGTCTCTTGGACCTATTTTAGGGTTAAACACTCTAGTATTTGTTAAGATCTGGATTAATCCTCAAGAGGTTGAGGAATGTGTGAAGCTGATATAGTAGGTCTAAGGCTTAGGGATTATTCGACCCCGTTGCTTGCCCTTTGGTTTGCGGGACTTGGTAACCTAAGCACCCAAAATCCACACACTAAGTCTGGTTCAGTGTGCTTAATAAAGAAATCATTCATGGAGGGATTTCATCAAAAAAAAAAGGAAAGGAGAGATCAAAGTGAGTTGAATTGGAAACAATTGAGGAGGAGAGAAAAGAGGAAAGAAAATAGAAAAAAGGAGAAATCAAAAAGAGAAAAAAATGAGATAGTCCTTTTTAATTGAGTATGGAATTTGCCTAACTTCTAGGCTGGATCAGATGATAAAGTAAGACTTGGAAGGCTTAAACTTAGGAGATTAGTGACGAGTACCGACCTTAGGTCTCTTGGACCTATTTTAGGGTTTAAACACTTGAGTATTTGTTAAGATCCAAATTAATCCTCAAGAGGTTGAGGAATGTGTGAAACTGATGTAGTAGGTTTAAGGCTTATGGATTATTCGGCTCCGTTGACTGCCCTTTAGTTTGTGGGACTTGGTAACCTAAGCAGCTAAAATCTACACACTAAGTCTGGTTCAGTGTACTTAATAAAGAAATCATGCCAAAGTGTATGTTCTGAAAAGATGTCTCGAAGATCTAGCTTAGGAGTGGCTCGAAGACACAAGTTGATTGGATGAGTTCCCGACGTGGAGAGGTGAAAAATTTCCCTCGAAGATGTGTAATAACATATCGTCTTCTCGGTGCTTGTCTCCTAGTATATCTAAATATCCTATTAGGGGCATGTAAGCACCTTGTGTTGATTCAAGTGCCATGGGTGGGATTATTCTGAAATATCGATTGCCAAGGCCTGAATTTAGCTATAGAACGTCATGGGAGGCACTATCCTGAAGTGTTGAAATCTAGGGTTTTGGGAGTTGCCATGGGCGGTGCTATCCCGAAGCATCGATTGCCAGGGACCCTTTGAGGATTGATGGTGGGGACAAGGAATCAATACAGATCTTGTTTAGGGCCAATCTGAGGCTGGATTTAAGGAAATATAAAAGGAAAAGAGAGAAAACTCTCAAAATGAAAAATCCTTCTTTATCTCACTCTTATCAAAGCACATTAGCAAACTGAACCTAGACTTGATACATCTAACGCACAGGTGCTTTAATCGTTAGGATCAACGAACCTCTAGGCAGTTTTTGCGGGCTTTAGAAGCCTTCGCAGCAGACCCAGGCTATGGTTGGTCAGGTTTGGATCTTGGTTGGTACTTGAGTACCTCTAGGCTTATTGTTGTCATTCTGATCTGATTTCTAGATATGCGACTTAGTAAGGCATCTTGATGGTTACATCCAACTTAGTGACATGGTTTGATCCACAGGATTTTTGCTAGGGACTAGCAAAAGCTAGGCATGGGGTATTATGGGAACACTATCATAGGCCATAACTAGCCACTTTTAGCCAGGTTTGATTGATAAAAGCTCCTACATAATCATCTGGAGGTCCTAATCCTGCATTGTTCTGATTTAAGAAGAGAATGGGAAATTAGAGTTAATTCTATAATTTTAACAGCACATCATAAACATAGATTAACCATAGGGTTTTTTAGGGGTTAAATGAAGGTCAAAAGAGATTAAAAGTCCAAAATGTGGGTCAACACTGATAAAAACAAGGTTTTATACTTTTCGAGAACCACAACAACACATAAAATCCTAATTTTAAATCTGCTTAAATTAAAGAGGTTATGATCAAGATAAAATTTATCTAAACCTCCTAAAAATCATAGAAAAATATTCTAAGAGATTTGGTACCCTTGTTTTGACAATCTGAACCCATTTTGACCTAGAATAGAGTCTCAAACGAAATTTGCCCTAATTTGGGCTTCTATGCAAATTTCCCAGTCAAACGTGATCGAAACTGAAATAAAACATCACCATTAGGTTCCTTGGGTCAAAATTAGGTTTGTACCAAAATTTGGGTCCAATTAGAGTCCATCTTGATCTAATTTACAATTCAGTCCTTTAAATCTCTCTTTCTCTAAATCAAGCCCCTAACTTTCTAATTCTTTGGAAATAGGCCCCTAACTTCTTGTCATTTTCTTCATTTAGGTCTTTGCCACCATTAGAGGTGGGAATGCAAGATTTGTGAAGAGATTTCTCTCTTGAATCAAGACCAAATCCTTCCAAATTTAGAGGGATTGATCTTGAGAAACCTCTCTATCAGGTGGACCAGATCTTGGACCTTGATTCACACCATGGAACTCGCATGAACTCAAAGAAATCTAGGGATCCTTTTCCCTGATTTCATGACTCAATCAAGCTCCTTCCCTCATCTAGAGCTCGTCCTGAAGCTCTATAAAGGACCCCCTCGATGAGGCCGTTCTCCTTAGCCTAGTCTGAACAAGAAAAACCTCTTCTCCTCCTTCGGCCAGCTTCGCAACTCCACTCTGGGGACCTCCTCCATCTTCCTCCTCTGGCCATCCAAACATCAAATTGGATGGCCCTCCGACTCCCTCTCTTCTTCACGACCGCAACCAGCCAAAGTTCGACGGCCTTCCACCTCTTCTTCGTCGCCGACACTCCACCGGACTCCATCTTCCTCGACACCGGCCTGGTAATGTCAGCACCTTTCCTTCCCTATTTCTACCCTCTCTTCCTTCTAATCTCCTCTGCTTCTCTACTTCACTTTCATCCACCTTAGCTTCACTTTCACCCATACCACCGCCCGCACCACCTTCATCTTCCCTTCTTCGTCGCCGACACTCCACCGGACTCCTTCATCTTCCTCGACGCCAGCCTGCCAACGCTAGTGCCTTTCCTTCCCTATGTTTACTCTCTCTTCCTTCTAATCTCCTCTTTTTCTTCTCTACTTCACTTTCATCCACGTTAGCTTCACTTTCACCCACACCACCGCCCGCACCACCTTCATCTTCCCCACGGTTGGTGGAACTTCGGTGAGTTCACTGTAGGAAACCTTGGGATCTACTAAAGATATTGTGATTTGATGGCTATGCACACAAACAAACTCAATGCAAATATTAGTAACAAAAAGATTTACACAAATAATTCAAACCACAAAATAGACACAAGATATATAGTGGTTCCCCACTCACTTGGATATTCCACTATCTAAGCCTCCCAGCTTAGGATTTTTAACCTGATTCCCTCAACCCTGAGGGAATCAATTTACTAAATGAGGTAATTAATGGGTTACCTCAACCCAAGTACAAGAAATGGGTTTGCTACAACCCAAACAACGAGCAAAAGCTTAATACAAAATAAGAGCACTGGTGTAAGATAGAAATAAACCTTACAACAAAATGCCTAAGGCTCTCAACAATGATTAAAAATAATACCAATTGGAGAACCTAGGAAGGACGTGGATCGCTTCATAGATACGCGAAGAAAACACGTCAATGTGCTTGCAAATCGTAGAGAGATTGAGAGTAGCAAACAATTTCGTATCTTCAAAATATGGTGAAAATATAAAATATAGCTCTTTTATTTTTCCTTCTCTTTTTCTTATGTGCAAACTAAGAGTCCTAGGGTCTTTTTATAAAGTTAGAACCTTAGTGGTTCGACTACTAGACGTTGGGGTTTAAATCCCAACGTTCATCTTCTCAAAATTAATTTTACAGCCGTTTAGATTTAGGCCAACGGCTAACTGATACCGATACTAAAGTATAGGTACTGATACTAGCTACTCACTGTCTTTCTACAGCTAGCATATATGAGTCCTGGTATCGGTACTCATCATGGGTACCGGTACTTATGACTCCTAGGTTTGAGACTCAATTGGCACTGTGACCTACTTGTACTACTACTCATCATGAGTACCATTACTTGTAAGGTTCAGGCTAGAACTGAGTCTTTAAACTATGACCATCAGATATCGGTACTCTTGATTAGTACCGGTACTTGTTGTTTACAATTTGAGACATAGGCTCAAACCTGTGCCTTGCATATACCGGTATTGATGAACAGTACCTGTACTTGCTATCAAGTACCTTTATTTTAAGATTTTACAAAGCTTAACTATTGAGTATGTTATTTGACAAATGATGCTAATATTAATCCTATCTTATCTCTAATTAATTTTACGATTTAAGTTATGTTTCTTTGTTAAGAGGCATACATTCTAAGAAATAAAAACCTAATATAAAAAAACTAAAGATCGAAGATGATCTTCTCCTCCTTGTCATCATGCCTCCTTGTCATCATGCCTTCTTGACATAATTCTCGGTTTGCCTTGATCTTCACCTAAATATGAAATATCACTCAATTGCAAACATTAATATACAATAATTTTCATACAGATGGGGTGTTAAAGGATAGATATCCTCTTGCATACTTGGTTGCTTCTGATAAAAATGCGATAGTGTATGATTATTGGGATATGGAATCAGAAAAGTGGAAGATAAATATTGACAAGGGGAATGGTTATGAAACCAAGACATGGATGGAGAATGAACGCCTCTTGCAGGAGCTAAATGCCTTCAAACCCATACCAGAGGAGTGTGATACTTATAGATGGGAGGGTATTTTGTCCCCAATGGCTGCATACGAAAGACTCATTATATTGTCCAGGTTGGCAGAGGTGGATGAGATTAGGAGGAACTTGTGGAAGTTGAAAGTCCCATTAAAGGTGCAAATTTTTTTGTGGTTATGTAGAAGGGATGGCCTGATTACGGGTGACATGCAGCATAGGAGGATGAGCACCCCTGCTCAATTCTGCCAGCTTTGTGGGTTACATAATGACTGCAGCCGCCACATCTTCTCTTCTTGCATGGTTACAGATTGTGTTTGGAGAAAGGTTTACAGGGGTTCGATCCCCATGTGGGAGAATCTATGGAACTCCTTTCTAGTTACAAATAAGCCTCATGTGCCCATGGTGGCAGTGTTATGGTCTGTTTGGAGAGCTAGAAATGAGAAATTATTTCAGGAGAGACCAGTGAGTGTGGATAATATTGTAAATATGTGCTGGACTCTCATACATATGTGGGGTTCGATTTTGTAACCTTTTTCTTTATATAGTTAATAAAATCTCTCCAGGATTGCTATCGGCGATTTGATAGCATTCCTTTCTGTTTCAAAAAATATATATATATACAATAATTTTCTTAACACCAAAAAAAGATGTCGAACAAGGTTCCAACATTCGCCTGGTCACCACACGTCATGCAACTCATCGCCAACACTCCCAAAAGCTCTATCGTGCTCCCTAGAATAAAAGCCCTCTACCTATTTAGAGTTCCAACCCATCCACACCTTTACTGAACACACACGCTTCTGTTCACCCTCTCCGACACCGCCACTCACTTACACACATCCTCACAGCATGCCATGACCGCCACTTCACTCGTCGTGCTCCGACGATCACCCTGATCTTTTTAACTTGGGCTTATAGCCCGTATCCTACTTGTTGCCACCTTCATCTTCATCATTAGCTACCCGTCTCCGACTCTCACTCAACCTGCTATAGCTTGCAATCAAAGTGGCTTCACGTTTAGAAGTCTTCCAGGTTCACAATCAAAGCAACAGACGTTAGCTACTGCCTCAATTTCTTGCGCCATTCAGCTGCTGCTTGCGAAGGAAGCACGCGGATAAGCATTCTCACTTAGTCCCACATTGTGAGGGACAAAAGCGCGATCGCACTTAAATTATTTTTGTGCTCTTGGCTTATCACCTCTGAGAGCACAGGGGTGAGGTCCCTCACACACCACACCACACACGCCACACACGCACCTGTCCATGCACCCTCGCCCGTGATCACGCCCGTGGGTCTGGGCATTGGGTCCGATCACCCGAATCCAGTTTATTCTAAAGAGAAAATCTGAGGAGGAGGGGGGAGGGTTTTGCACTGTGGCCTTGGGTTTCGTGCCCTCCCTCTCCTCTCTCTACACTTAGTCGCTATTGAAGACTTAGTGAGGCCTTGTGCAGAGCCTTGTGCTCCTCTGCTACTGTTGTGCCTTGGTACCTTGAGGTTAAGGCGTCTGAAGCCTTACACTATCATTTAAGCCTTGTGCTTGTTCTGGTTCTGTTATAATACTGCAGTGGATATTTGGAATATTTGATTGAGGATACTGTTCAATTATTTGAGTTGATTGTTGAGCTTAACATTAGGGTTAATTTGGTGATTCAAATCACCATTTTAACCTCATGTTTTTGCACTCTCATTCCTAGTTTTTATTGCAATATTCTTCTAATCCACATTGAGTAGTATTTTGATTATATTTGCATATTATTCTTGCTATTGTAATTGGTGATTGAATTGTCAACTTGCTCCCTGCGAATGACCTCAGACTCATTTCTTGATTTCGATTTTTATAAATTTAAGTGTTGTCACGATTTTTATCATATACTACGACGTATATTTCTTAAAACGATGATTCTCACGACAAACACTCCACCAGGATTTTAGGAAAATTTTGCAGTAGCACATCAACCCTATGTCCCTGTTATGAACCTTCCTTTGCCTTATGATCCCACTGGACCTGGATGTCCAATGCGATTATTACAAGGAGTGGTAAATAGCCCGTCGTTCTACCTTGACCTGATTCTGGCCCATTTTCATCATCCTCTCATTCGAATTGCGCACCGCATTCTCGTGAGGATGACACACCCAAACTAGTGCCAAAATCGATCCTATTTCTTGAGGCTCTACTAAGGGAGACAAAAGGCAAGAAGAAGAACACGCCGACCTTTGATAATCTACGTGATTCCTTCAAGGACATTAAGATCAAGGTTCCCTTATTAGAGGCGATCGACCGCATCTCAATTGTTGCCCATTTTTTTAAGGACTACACTACACCTAGGCAACAACAAAAGAAAACCAATAACCCAATGGTTCTCTCGCCTCATGCGAGTTGTGCTATACTGTCAAGATCACCATCGAAGTAGAAAGGCCCAGGCACTCCTCTCATTTCATGCAGCATCAAAGGCTGCAATTTTGATCGTGCTTTACTGGATTTAGGATCTTCCATTAACCTCGTACAGACCATCATGTTTCAGAAATTTGCATTGGGAAATTTGAAACCCACCCCTATTACAATGTAGTTGGCAGATCGCTCTATCAAAATTCAGTGGGGTGTGGTGGAAGACGTGGTGGTTAGGGTCAATAGTCTCTGTTTTCCTATTGACTTTCTTGTATTAGATAGGGAAGTTCCTGATTCACTTTCTGATTACCCAATAATGCTTGGTAGACCTTTCTTGGCGACAGTCCGCGCCCATATCGATTGTGAATCGGGATGCATTGAGATTGTTGTGGGCTCTGAAAAGCTCAAACTTAACATTTTTAAGGCCACGAAGAACTTTGATTGCAATCTTATCGAGGATGACACGTATGATGATGACATGGTCGTCAATGCATGTATCAGGTTGGTAGGAACCTATTCGAACTACTGCAGCATACCCCTGGAGAATCACAATCACCTAACTAACCTTTACTGTGACATTTCCCTACCCACTCCTTACCCTTATCTCTTCCTGACCAGGCCCCTTACGAGGTCCACTCCGTTTCTTACATTTTGTGGTCTGAGTCATATTGGGGTTGCTCACCTTCGGTCTAGCCCCTTGAAGACTGGAGTGCCCTTTCTGTCCATCCAAATCAGGCGAAAGTGACATTCCACTCTGGGACCTTGTTCCCAAATGCTGATCACTGGGGCTCTCCTTTCTTGGATCCACCAATCCAAGATGCCCCTCTTCTTAGCCAACCTGAGGGCTAATTTCCTTCACCCCTCATTCTTTCCTTTGATCCTTTTGGGACACTCTCATCCCAAGATTTGCCAGATCTTTCCCCATCCACTCCTGAGCTTAAAGTGTTGCCTGACACACTAAAATATGCTTTCTTATGACCAAATGAAACTCTTCCTGTAATCATCAATTCAAAATTATCTAGGGAGCAAGAGTGCAAGCTAATGAAGGGACTAATTGAACATAAGGCAGCCATTGGATGGTCTCTATCTGATCTAACTGGCATTAGCCCCTCCTACTGCACTCACCGTATATATACGGAGGAGGAAGCTTGACCTTCCCGTGAGATGCAGCGATGTCTCAATCCTAATATGCGGGAGGTCGTTAGGAATGAAATTATCAAGTGGCTTGATGTGGGCATCATTTACTCGATCAGCGACAGCCCCTGGGTGAGCCTGATTCATGTTGTACCCAAAAAGGTGGGTCTCACCATCCGTGTCAATGACAGGGGTGAATCCATCACTACATGCACTCATACGTCTTGGAGAGTGTGTGTAGATTATAAGAAACTCAATACTGCTACTAAGAAAGATCATTTTCCACTACCTTTTATTGACTAAATCCTAGAACGGTTAGCGGAAAATCAGTTCTTTTGTTTCATGGATGGATTCTCAGGCTATAACCAGGTGGCCATTGACCTCCGAGACTAAGAGAAAACCACCTTCACCTACCCCTTTGGCACCTTCACTTTCAGAAGGATGCCATTCGGACTTTGTAATGCGCCAGCTACCTTCCAAAGATGCATGCTGGTGATATTCCATGATATGGTGGGTGATTTTCTTATGATCTTTATGGATGAC
Source organism: Thalassia testudinum (assembly GCA_037157565.1). Taxonomy (NCBI): domain Eukaryota; kingdom Viridiplantae; phylum Streptophyta; class Magnoliopsida; order Alismatales; family Hydrocharitaceae; genus Thalassia; species Thalassia testudinum. Next base: position 5,932,893 of record JAZHRO010000014.1, read on the forward strand.
TTTTCGATCTTCAGACCTACCTTTGATGACTGCCTAGCCAACTTGACTCGCATCCTTCGAAGAATTGATGTAAACCTCATGCTTTCTAGGGAGAAAAGTCATTTTATGGTGCATGAAGGTATTATTCTGGGACATATTATCTCTGAAAGGGGTATCGAGGTGGACAGAGCTAAACTTGATGTGATAGCTAATTTACTGATACCTAGCTTTGTCCGACAAATCCACTCCTTTTCGAGTCATGTCGATTTCTATAGGAGATTTATCAAGGATTTCTTCAAGATTTCCAGACCTTTGATGCATCTCCTATCGACCGATGTACCCTTCGACTTGGGCCCTGACTGTATTCGAGCATTCACCCAGCTGCGTGATGTTGTCACTAAGGCCCTTGTTCTCCAGCTGCCTGATTGGTCCCTCGACTTTGAGCTAATGTGTGATGCCTCTGACCTTGTTGTTAGAGCCATCTTGGGACAAAGATGCGATAAACACCCCTTTGTGGTGTATTACAATAGTAAGACACTGGATGAGGCCCAGCATAATTAAACAACCACTAAAAAGGAGCTGCTGGCGGTCGTCTTTGGGCTGGAGAAATTCTAATTGTATCTTCTGGACTCTCATGTTACCATCTTTATAGACCATGCAGCCATTCGTCATCTCATGCATAAGAAGGATGCAAAACCTTGGTTGATACGATGGATCCTTGTGCTTCAAGAATTTGATCTTGAGATATGAGATAAGGTCGGAGCCCAGAACGTGGTCGCAGACAACCTCTCGAGACTCAAACCTGACCATATTGGACTTACCTTTCCATTAAATGAATCTTTTCCTGATGAGCACCTTCTAGCGATAGATGTGGCAAGTGGACCTTGGTATGCCGATATCGCTAACTATCTTGCTTTTGGATGTCTTCCACGAGGCTAGCCTAAAAACCAATGCGAGCATCTCATTGAAGAAGTAAAGTATTATTTTTGAGATAATCCACTTCTTTTTAGAGTAGGTGCTGATCAAATTATCCGTTGCTATGTTCCTGACAGCGAGTTTCCCAGTGTGCTATCCTTTTGCCATGATCAGGCCTGCAGAGGCCATTTTTCTGGGAGGAAAACTGTAGCCAAGGTGTTGCAATGCAAATTCTTTTGGCCCTCCCTTCATCAGGATGCACACAATTACGCCAAGCGTTGCACTAGGTGCCAGTCGCTAGGGTCAGTGTCACAATGCAACATGATGCCCTTGCAACCCATCCTAGCTGTAGAAATCTTTGATATTTGGGGAATTGATTTTATGGGCTCCCTTCCTCCATCCAACAGTTTCGAGTACATCCTCGTTGCCATTGATTATGTCTCAAAATGGATTGAGGCTATTCCCTCTCACCGTGCTGACCATGTCATCACCACCAAATTCATCAAGGACTACATTTTTGCATGCTTTGGGATCCCTCGAGCCATCATTTCGGATGGAGGAAGCCATTCACTCACTCATCGTTTCGGGCACTTTTGAGGAAATATGGAATCCACCATTGTATTGCTTCTCCGCATCATCCTGAAACGAACGGCCAGGTTGAAGTGTCGAACTGGCAAATCAAGTAGATCCTTCATAAAATGATTCAACCTGACCATAAGGATTGGTTCAACAAGCTGATTGATGCCTTATGGGCGTATCGGACAGCCTTTAAGGCTCCCCTTGGTATGTCTCCGTACAGGATTATTTTTTGGAAGCCTTGTCATTTGCCTGTAGAGTTGGACCACCGCGCTTATTGGGCAATCTGCCAGTGTAACCTCGACCCATACCTGTGTGGTCGGGAAAGGAAACTCCAACTTCAAGAATTAGAAGAACTGCGTCGTGAGGCCTATGACTCTGCCTTGACCTTTAAATAGTGAACCAAGGCCTTTCACGATAGCCGCATTAGGCGAAAGGAGTTTGAGCCATCACAGCAGGTTTGGTTGTATAATGCCTGGCTCAAATTCTTTCTTGGAAAACTGAAGTTCAAATGGATTGGTCCTTTCCTAGTCACGAGACCTTTCCCAACGAAGTCGTCGAAATAGAAGATCCCAAATCTGGGCATAAATTTATGGTTAATGGGTAGCTGTTGAAACCGTATCTCACGCATGAGCCTACCCATGTTGGTGAAATAGTTGCCATGCTTGAGGGTAACTAACTTTGGTCTCATTCTGAGAATAGTTGGGGACGTTAAATTCAGCGCTTATTGGAAGGCACCTCAACACTATTTCACTGTCACTCCACATTTTATTTCATTTCATTCCACTGCACTTCACTTTGCTTTGCACTTCACCACGCACGATCCACCCTGCTGTAGACCTCGCACTTCACTCTCGCACCAAGACCCTTTGACCTTGTCTAACCCTTTTTGCATGCATATGAGGGCATAGTATGATTTGGCATGGGGGGTAGATAGGCATCCAGAGGATCTGCGTATTATATAGGTATTATGCAGATTCTTGTACATTATACATATCCATCTGTAGATATACAGATAGCCTTGTTGAAAAACCATAAAAATTGAAAAAATCTTGAAAAATTCCAAAAAAAATTACAAAACACAAAAAGTCCATAAAAATTGAAAATTCAAAAACTCAAAAAAAAAATTCCGAAGTGTTTAGCTATGATCTGAAAGCTGAAACAAAAATAAAATAAGTGTTTATGGACATTCAACCTTTGCTTTGAAGACTTTTCGAGCCGTAGAAGTTTGATTCGCTCAGGCTTTGGCTTAATACACTTGCTTTGGCTTAATACACTTGAGCAGTGACAAGATAGATTAGGATCTCTCCTAACTTATGACGTATTCTTGTACCTAAATCACCGATACAGGTGATGAGAGACTCATCATGATTTCTAATTACCCTTAATTAACTAGTCTTCCCAGTTAATTAGCTAAGGATATGAATATATAAGGGTTAATTATAATATAAGGGATATATAGTAAAGGACCTTAAAATAAGTTTAAAATGATATTTTAACATGCAATTAATATTATTAACAATCTAATTAATAATTGGACTTGAAATCTTATTAGCCATTCCCTTAATTAATAAGTTAAGTAACTTAAACATAATGTATACATAAGTATATAATAACTTAAGTAACATTACTTAATCTAATAAATTAACCTAAAAAGGTCAAAAATGTAAATTCAAGGTGTAAACATAATAATTACCTTATTTACTAACATATATAAAAAGTTGAAAAAAAATCTAAGTTAAAATAAACCTTTAAAACCTGAGTTTACAGTTTGGTCCTTAAAACTCATTGCAATTGGGTCCTTAATTTTCATATAGTTCCTTAAGTTTCACTGCACTTAGGTCCCTTTCTTCTTCTTCTTCTTCTTCTTCTTTAGCCGATTGAATGGCTGACGACGGAGGGTGACTCCACCGCGTGATCACCGCCCTACCGACATCATTCCTCCTTCTCCAAGCTCCTGGAGCTTGCGCTCACCACCCCATCATCTATCAGTCTGGATTACTCTGAAATCCTAATTCTTGGTGGGAGTTAACCTCATCGTCGTCGGAGACGATGCCGGAGGTTAAGCTCCCCAAGCTTCTTCTTCATCCAAACCTCGCCACCTTCTTCGTCGCCATTCACTATAAATACCCCCTCAATTTCTCTTAAGTTGGCTCCCTTCCCTCTTCTTCACCGCAGCTGACTTCGATAGGCTATTCTCTCCGCAACTCCAGCAACTCCCCATTTCATTTTCCAACTTCCTTCATCCATCTTGATTAGACAAGGAGATTCGCCGAGGTCAACCGTGTCTCTGGACAAAAGCGATGACCAAGGAGCTCCTCTGCTTCACCTCACAACTGCCCGCCGAAGATTCTTCTTATACCTTCTGATTTCGTCTTCCGCTATGAGCCATCGGTGGAATCCCTTTGACCCCTTCGTCCAGGTAACAGTAGGTAGGAGTAGGAGTAGTTTACGTAGTTAATTAGTTAGTTAGTTTAGCTTAAATTTAGATTTCAGACTTCATCTCCTTCGACTCCGGCGAACTCCTTGAGCTTGCTGGATCTCTTGTTTTGTCTTTTTAAGCCGTTGTCCACCTTCCTCTATCACTCATGATCACTTCTAATTCATTAAAACACAAATTTAATCACTGTTCACCTAATTCACCTTCACCTTCAACAGACACTTCCGTTGTCCATGGCAACAATACCTGAGCTTAGATCCACCTCCATAGGGTCCTCCACCACTTATTCACAACCTAAGGACCCTATTCTACACTTCAATTTGTATAATTATCACCTATAATCTAAACACCCAATTTTTAATTAAGCTTCTGAGCTCGCTGTCAATGGCGGTGCAGGAGTAGTTGAAATTCTTAAATTAACTATATAATTATGATTGCAATTACTTTTTGACTTGTCTCAACCATTCAATTGAATGGGAGACCAAGTCCTGTGCTTCAATCCACTTAAAATTCATTCAAATTGAATTTACTGTTTAATCATTCATGTAATGGATTAAAGAAGAATTAAATGTGATTCTGAGGTTCCTTGCAACCTCAGAATCCTTTTTAGATCAAAAATGGCACAGATTCACCTTTCTGTACACAATTTGTATATTTTTGGACTCACCGGAGATCTGACGAGCTCCGACGAGTGAAATTCAATCTTCAGCCTATAGAAGATGGTATGAAGCTCCAGAATGATGTAATTGCGATCACTGATTAACTTGAGGTTGTTATTTGGGATTTTATCACTTGGAGCTTAGATTAGTGATTTGTCTTCTCCAACTCTGATGGAGTTGGAGAAGCCTGTACAGAAGCTTAAGAACCACATTTAATAGGTCTAGAAGCTTCAGTGCACTATCTATGTCTTCATATTAGTGTAGCAATCTTTCAATCCTTCTGTCGAACAGATCACATTTGGAGCTCAGGCGATGAGCCTGGAACCCTAGCATCTTAGGTCAAATCATCTAATTAGAGGTCTGAGAGAGTTCCTGGGGTTGTGAAGATGTTAATCTAAGCTTTAATTTCTTGTGAAGAGGCTTAAATCAGAAACTCAAATCTTAAGCCTTATAGTCAAACTTGAACTCGAGATTTTGATTCTAAGCTCAATTTGATAAATTGATGAGTTAAAATTGTTTCTGATATCTTATTGAATGATTTTAGAGAGGTTAAAGTGAGATCAGATTTGTTTATCTGATGGAATGAACAACCTGTCAGTTTGGTTTGTTTTTGAACCCAAACTGACGACAGTAAGTTTCTGATGATATTTGATCATAAATCCTGCCCAAATGAGATTGTTAAATCCCTTAGAAGCTATTCCAATTGATTAAGAATGATCTTTAGTGTCTGTTACACCTTTCTTCATCTGAAATTCTATCTCTGAAGCTTTTAGTGAAGCTTTGAGCTTCCCTGTGCTTCTTGAAGCTCTTGAGAGCTTAAAACCTATACAAATAGCTGCGGAATCATCTGAAGGATCTATTCAGACCCTTAGATAAGCTAAAATACCTACCCTGAAGACACAGTAAGCTAATTTCATTTTCCAAGCATATTTAACCCGTTGAAACCCCCAAACTTCGCTTTTCAAATTGGAGAGGAAATCATCCTCTAAATCTCAAATTGACCCTGGAATCCTGTAGAGCTACCTTAGAGCTCTCCAACAAGCTTTGATTCGCTTGGTTTGGAGCTCTGAGCTAGGAGTTACCCTCAGTTGAAGTTGGCATTGGAAGGGGGAACATTAGTCCCACATCGGAAGTCCTTGAGCGCCCGCCTTAGTATAAAAGTAATTTGTGTTACAGCCGATTCAATCGTCAGCGCTCAGCGCGAAAAGAAAACCTGAACCTCTGAGCATGTGTGTGTGTGTGGGCGAGTGCGCCTGCGGGTGTGCACCCAAGTGGGCGTGTGTGTGCGATTGGCCCTGGGAGGGAGAGGCCTGGGAGGCGTTGAGCCGGTTCGGGTCGAGAGAGGGCCGGTTTGGCTCAAGAGAAAAAATCGAAAATAAACCCTAATGAAATTAGGCAAGGATCGAGTAGGGTCTGGTCTCACCCTGATCTTAGGGTGTTGTGTATCCTCGAAAGGACCTCGCCGCAAATCTCAAACAAATTTTTGGTTGAAGAACAAATTAACCCGATTCAGTAGAAGGTTAAAGAAGGAAGAAGAGTAAGGGTTGAAGAAAGAAGGCTGAGGAAGAAGAACTCGCAGAGGGAAGAAAGCTGAAGGAAATAGATGCTTAGGAAGCTAAGGAAAAGAGAAGAAGAAAATCGGCAGGCATAAGGAAATACTTAAGAAGAGAAAGAAGAGAAAGGCAGGAATAGAAGCAGAAGAGAAGAAAGAAAGAGAACTAGAGAAAAAGAGAATAAGAGGAAAATAGAAAGAGAAAGAAAGAAAGAACAAAGGATTAAGAAATAAAAGAAAAAGAAGATAAAGAGAAAAAGAGAAAGAAGAAAGGCTGAAGTATAAGGAAAAGAAGTTAATTTTCTTATTATATTTTAATTTCTTTTTGCTCTTAATTGTTGTATTAAGGCATATATTGATTAAATAAACTCTTCCTTGCCTTAAATCATTTGAAATAAATAGAGAATTTACTTGTTTTAAATGTTGAAAATGAGAGTTTATATGGAATTTTGCATGTTTTTAAATCATTTTTTGGTGAAATTCATGCTTCCATTATTAACTTAAATATACCTCCTATGCTTATAAAGAAAAATAAAAGATAACTAATGAATTTAGAATGAATTATACCTCCCAGTAAACGACCTGGACTCAACCAGTAAATTTTCTAAAATGTTAGGTTAATTCGACCCTATACTACACAATAGACACAATTTTGAGTTAACCTAAGTTACTTTCTTCTACTCTTAATTAAGTAAAATTAACTTAATTAATTAAGTTGAGGTAAGAAACGACCAACAAGATTCGTTGGTTTGCTTCTGCTTGGGAGTCTAAGTAACATTGGTTTACACTACACAGAGTCAGGAAAGACCAGATGAACGTAAGATTCAACCCTAGTGTTCTTTAGGGAAGGTGGAGTCTTTACCTGTGCATGTAAGTAGACTTTTTATCCCACTCTTTAGTCTTGTGTTTAGGAAAAGCTCTTTCCAGCAAAGTACTCACCCACCAAATAAGTGTGCTCTTCCAAATAAAGTTTTAGGAGACATATTGACATTTACTTCCAGAAGAAGAAAAAAAATCAAGAAAGAAAGAAAAACAATCAGAAAAATGAGAAAGAAAAAAAAAGAAAAAAGAGAAAAAATTCAAAAAAAAAGTGAAAAAAAAGAAAAAAAGATATTCTTTAAATAAGTTAGTATGTTCTCCAAATTCCTGTAAATTCTTCCACCAAAAAGATTTTTTAAGGTACATTACAAATATCATGTTTCTACCAAATATTCTTTGAGTCACAACGCAATAAAAGTTTGGTTAAGTCTTTACTCACTTTTGAGAGTCGATTCGAAGATATGAGCTAATGCTGGGACCAACCTGGACTTAAGAAGACATGAAACCCCAAGCTTGAGTCTTAATGTTCATCTGGTTAGTCTTGATCATTCACTAAGCACAACCATAACCTCTTAGATTTTGAGCTTGGCAAAACCCTCTAAATTCTAGAAAACACACTTAAGGTTTAAATATCAAGATTCCTTATTAGTCGAGAGATGGTCTATGGTATGTAAGGCTTGAGTTCTGCCAGTCTTCTTTGCAATTGGTTCTCACAATGCCCAACTAATAAACACATTAAAATTACTTCAGAAAACTCTTCAGCTTAAGATCATTTCTAAACACTGCTACTTTACTATTTAAATAAGTCTTTTCGTAGGGACTAGCAAAAGATAGGCATGAGGGTGCTATTGTGCAGTAATTCACGCTACTAATTAATCCTGCTTTTGCTATTTCCTAGCTTTGCGCATTTAGATTAGGTAGGTATTCATGCATTTTGTAAATATGTACATGCATGTATTTTATGGAGAGGAAGATAGAGAGAGAGAGAGATTGAGCCCCCTAACCCATTCATTTCCACCACTTAATACCACTTAACACAACACCACCCTACACCACCTAGGATATCATTGGCTTGCTCCCCAACCCATTCCTGCCTATTTAACCACCCATTTGACCTCCATGCAAAGGGGTCGGCTACCCCCTCCACCACCTATCTCTACCACCAGCCATTTCCCCCCTCACAGCAACTCACGCACACCTCCCTTACACTCACACACAACTACTTCTCCACAGCCGACCACCTTCTCCCTACTCTCCTCTCTCCCTCTCTTCCTCTCCTGTTCCCAGCTCCCTCTCACAAGTTGAGAGGGCACGCTGGTGACCTTGGGGAAGCTCGACATGGTTGCAAACACCACGGTGAGTTCCACCACCATCCATCTCCCTCAACAGCAAGTGGACGTGGTGGGTTCTTTTTATTTGTTGATTTAATTGTTGTGTAGTTTTATCGCCATTAGCGTAGTTTTGAGCTTCTTCAACTCTTCTGTTTTGCGTAACACTGTAGCACACTATAGTGTTTCAATCGTGACTCACTTTCCTTGCGTGCAACCGGGTGCTTCTCAATTATCTGGTGGCCATCGCACCCACAGACACCACATCACACCTTTAGCTAGTCACGCAACCCATTGATTGCGCAGCAATCATAGGTCTTAATTGACCTAAATTAGGCTAGGACTTAGCATAAGTTAGGGTAATTCATGCATGCATAAGCATTACTAGCACCTTTACTACTTTCTTTTAGCTATGTATAAAATAATGCTATAATGTACTGATTAGGTGCATTATGTCAATTGCAGGTAATAAGTTGATCAAAAGCTAGATATGAAGCTGGATCTGAAGAATAAAGAAGAACTGGTGTTGCAGCAGAGTTGGAGCAGAAGACCTAGATTAGATGTAGTAGATAATAATGTAAGGGAGTTAAGGTATGTTATTCTATTAAGTAGGAATAAAGTAATAAATTATGAATAATTTAGGTCCATCCTAGCCCTAGGACAGCCTAGAAGCCTCCCCAAGTCTTATCCACCCTTAGATTAGGTCACCGCACCCTAGGAAACCTTAAAACCCTAATTCTAGCCTCTATCTGGACGTCCAGATGAGTTATAGGACATCCAAAACCCTTAGCCAACTCCCACACACCTTAAACCCACTTCTGCAGTGTTATTGGACGTCCAGACACTTGGTCAGACGTCTAATTTCTGCAGAATACCTAAGACAGAACCTAGAATCCTTCCTGACTCTGATTGGACTTTCGATTTTTCACTATAAGATGTCTGACAACTTTATTAGATGTCTGATACTGTCCTCCAGTTCCTGTTTTGGAATTCAAGCCCTGATCTTGGATTTCTAGGTCCCTAAACCCAATTTTAACCCTTTAAGAACCTAAATTAAGGTGCCCTAACCCTAGTACATCACCTCTAGACCTCCCTAAGGACCTAATTAGGTCCTCACTAAACCTAATTGACTTGGATCATGGTCAATCTCTTCAGTCTATTCAATTGGACTCATTGAGTCCAATTGAGCCCTGATCTCAGCACACAGTCCAATTGGACTCAGTGAGAATCTTATTGACCTAGACCTGACTTAATTGAGTTATTTTATTCTTAATTAGGTTTTCACACAACCAATTAAACTTGTATTAAGTTTAATTGCACTTTGCCTTAGTGAATTAGGTATACAACCCTAATTTAAGACCTACTTTGACCTAAACCCACTAGAACCTAACCTAATCAACCTAGCCACCTAAGTTTCGAGCCACACACACCCACATACACCATCCACACGAAAATACCTAGCCTAGAGTTCTCTAGAACTCTCTACTGTGTGTTGTTGCCTTGGTTGCTAAAATTAGCAACCAAGAGCCATTCAATTTTTAGATCCACATTTGGTGGATCTAAAAACCACCATCCATCCTCTCTCTCACTCTCCCACGAGCTCCGACCATAGGCCTCTCTAGAGAATTCCATAATTCTCTAGAGTGTCTCCCTTAGGTCTATAAAAAGACCTAAGGGGTGGCCATTTTCACCCATTCACTCTTGGCTCCATTTTAGGTTAGCTTCATTCCACCTCCACTCCACCTTCACGAGTAGCTTCACCATGGCCACCACCATCTCCATGCCAAAATGTTGGATCACCTCCTCAACCTCTCTCCAAGGGATGGCCTAAGCATCATTGGCCACCCCTCCTTCTCCTCTCAACCAAGTCAAAGGCCATCGGAGCCCACCCTTGAATGCCCTTAGTTCTATAGCTCTTCATAGTTTTACTACTTTATTTACTACTTAATAGTGTAGCTCTAAATTCTCCCCCAATGATGCATGCATAATCCCCCCTTAGATTCATGTATGCGATCGTTTTCTGTTAGCTAAATTTATGTCTTCAAGCATTCCTCTACAAGCTTTCCATGAGCTTTATGTTGCAAACACCATCATGAATCAATGAAAATCTTTTCTATATATATATATATCTATTTGTGAAAATCACCATGAGCCTTGTTACAATATTTTTGTGTGATTGAAGTTGCATGTTTTAATTTCTGATATTTTGGCAACTAAGCATGTCGTGCATAAATACGAACTTAGCATAAATCGACATGCGATTTTGAATAAGTAGAGAAAGAGAGATCGATTTCAAATCTGCATTTCCATAAACACCTCCAGGAGACGAACGATCGGGATTCCAAGTCTCATTATCTTAGAAATTATTTTTGTTGATCGTATTTCGCAACTGTACTACGACACATTTTCGATCAAATACGTGCCCTATGAACCCAACACCCATTTTTTTCCTCATGCATGCACGAATCCACGAGCCTCCAGCCAGCTTCGCCCGCCTACGTGCCTTCTTCTGTCTCCTTTTGACTGGCTAGGTGAGAAACCCAGCCAATCAGAAATCGTGCCAACAAGTCACCTTTTTGCCCTTATTCACTGTTCACGCAACCCCTGCTCTCTCCTTGCATGCGCAACGGCAACCGGGCGCTTCTCACCTAGCTTGTTGCCACTCCATCTTTCTCCCCTGTGCACCTGCCTGCACTCGGTTTCCTCCCCCCTCGCACCTCACTCCACTCATTTTCACTCTCAACCTCTGCCATCCACACACATATACATACGCTTTCTCACTCACACACACATTCTCTCACCTCACATCCATACACATAAACACACATCACTCATCTCACTCTCCCACTCATTCTCTCACCTCACATCCTCACTCTGACACACTCACGCACACACATGTACACCCAAATCCACATACATACACATACATACACACCCACACTCACATTCTCGCACACACACACAGATACTCATGCACACACATACACATATACATACACACATATACATATATAAATTTATATATATTCACGCACTCACACACATACACACATATATACACATATACACGCATACTTTAGGTAGATATTTATATACACACACACAGATATATATATATATATTCACACACACTCCTTCGCACATATTCACATATATATTTCCCACTCACGATATCGCACACTCATCCCATTTCCGCGTATTCCATCGCGGGTATATTCTCACCAGTTGCGTATATATCCCCAATATTCGTGCACATCAAGTATTCCACACACAAACCCACACGTCCGCTCTACACCTACACACTGCACATAGCTAGGTTAATTGTGTCTCTCTAGACGACGGTTAACCTAGCGTGGTCTACATTCCATTGAATCTTTGATTGAATTCCCCCTTATTATATATAATATAATATATATATATATACATATATATCTATACATATATATAAATAAGCTAAGTATTTCATTCCTTTCCATTCCATATTTCCTTTCCGCATTTTATTTTATATTCTCTTTTATTTTGTTGATAAAGAAAAAACCAAAACAATCTAAAAAAGAAAAGACAACTCATCTTTGTAGGTAAACGATCTCACGTGTAGTGAGCTCAATTATTGAACGTGATTTTGGCGAATCTCCAAGGACCAATTTTTGGCATGTAGCCAAGGATAAAATTTTGAGGGTATACTTCAAAGACAAGACTATCCAAAAAAATGTAAAAATAAGAAAACCCCCCAAAAAAAAATATAATAAGCGAACGGAAATCACACGTCTTTAGGAATCGCGTAGAAATCGACTAACTCCAAAATCGTCTCCCTGTGTTCAACCTTGGGCCTAAAATTGACAAGTTCAAAATTTGATTTAGTCCAAGTTAATAAATTTTGATAAATTGTATGGATTCGCTTGTAGGTAATCACTCCCACTATAAACATTTTGATTCTAATATCACCATATTAAATAACCCTACTCACATTTCGTCATGAACCTACTTAAATGACTTTAACATAGTACATATAAATTGTAATTTTCCCTCATGCTCTATGATGGGAACACCATCATGAGCCCTAACTAGCTTGTTTTGATCCAAAGAAGAGAATAAAAGCTCCTACATAACCAACTGGAGGTCATAATTCACTGAATAACCTCTCTAAGAGAAAAGTAAGAAATAAGGGGTAAAACTGTAATTTTACCATTGCAATGCAACCACATGTTTTCTCAAGGTCTAAACACAAGTCAAAAGGTCTTAACAAGATAAAAAGTGGGTTGGATCAGACAAAAAAGGGTTCGTGTGAGTTCTGGGAATTAAATAACTTCTTGTAAACCTAAAACAGATCCACTTGATTAACCAAGGTTCTGGTCAATATAAAATTCACCTAAACCCTCTAAAAATCATAGAAAAATATTTTCTAGGGCTTAGAACCTTTAATTTATCCATTGGAACCCATCTTGACCTAGAATGGGGTCTCAAACAAATACTTGCCCTGAATTGGGTTTTTACGTAAATTACCCAGTCAAACATGGTTAAACAAAGAATCCAACTTCACCATTGTATTCCTTAGGTCAAAATTAGGTTTGTACCAAAATTTGGACCTAAGAAGAACTCATCTTGACCTACGTTGCAAAAAGGTCCAGTCTGATTGCATTTCTATCCCTATCTTTCAAAAATCATTGCATTTGGCCCCCTAGCTTCCTCATCATCTTTGCAATTAGGTCCCTCTGCCATTATAGTGGAGGAATCCTACTTCGGTGAGCTTTAGAAGGAGGTTTCTCCTTGATTACTCAGAGAATCCCTCCAAAAATTGGAAGGGAGATTCTTTGAGTAATATCCTTTAATATGAACTTACTAATGAGCCCTGATTACTACCCAATCTCTCATGCGAACGCATGAGAGATTTGGGTCTTTTTGAAGCTTCCATCTCCGGCGATTATAACACAAATCCTTCTCCAGAGACTTATTTAAGAAGCCCCTAATCCGACCGCATCTCCTCAGCTTGAAATTGGGTCAATTCACCCACATTATTCTCTCCTCGCCGGCCGCAACACCTCTGCAAGCTCCAGTAGCTCCTCCCTCGCTCTCTCGTTGCCCAACCACAATACCAGTGGTTGGGTTGTCTTCCTTTCCATCGTCCGCGTCGCACAACACCGATTGACGCCGCTTCTGCCCTCGTCTTCGCTGCCGCCTCATCTACGAAGATCTTCGTCTCCGACGTCGGCCATACCAGCCTAGATGCCTCCCCTGTCCCCTTCATCTTTAGATTAGGTTTGTTAGCTTCCCTCTCTCTTCTACTCCCATTCCCTCTCTTTATTTCTCAAAAACACCCCTCGACGCCACTGATCACCATCACCTTCTCCACCTCCGGCAATCCCTCCGACGAGGTGCCCCCACCCCTCCGCACCTCCATCCACCTCGCCAACCACCCTACAACCTCCGCAACGACTCACTGATCATAACCCCCCACTTCATTCACTCCATTAACCGCCCAAACATCCCACCAAACACACCCACTTACATGGCCACAGTAAGCCCTAGATCCACCACCACAGCCATCCCCACGCCACGCCAACCATTGTAGCACACTTGCCGTGCCTCGGTGAATCTCCCTGGACGATTTGACATGGCCGCAAGGCCGTTCTCATGTTTTCAGGTACCCGACCACCGGCTGCCATGGACGAAGGAGCTTGAAGCTCGTGTGTTGTGCTCCAGCTACTGCTACTCCAGGCGAGAGGCCCAGGTGATGCGGACTTGAGGCATGAACACGCTCAGGTTCCCAATTGGAGGCAAACACCCTTGCAGCCTCGCAAATTGGAAGCGCTATCTGCTGCTACGGCGCGCGGAAGAAGGTGGGACATTTAGTCCCACCTTGGAACTGGACGAGCGAGTGTATGCGCATAAAAGGAATTTCTGCCAGAGGCTTATCACCTCCAACTCACGAAGTGAGGTCTCTCTCTCACAGCCTCGTCCGCGGCATTGCCCACACGGACCTGGCCACGACCCGTTTACCTGACCGACTCACTCCTCGCTCACTACCCACATCGGAGAGCCTGGTCCCAGGTCTCCATTAGGTCCGATTACCCGAACCAGCTATGGCTCTGGGAGAGCGAGCTGAAATAGAGAAGAGAGAAAGAGAGGAACGCCACGCAGGGGAAGGGGGGTTTTGCCTTGGCAAGCTTAAGCTCGACACTTAGCCAAATCAGAAAGGAAGAAGAGGAGGTCAAGCAAAGAAAGAAGAAGGAAGGAGAAGGGCCAGAGAAGAAAAAGAAGGAGGAAGAAGCTAAGGACCAGAGAAGAAGGAAGAAGCCAAGGAAGAGGAAGAGGAAAGGAAGAAGCTGAGGTTTGCATGGCAAAGGAAGAAGCTAAAGAAGAAGGAAAGAGAAGGGCCAGAGAAAGAAGGAAGGAGAAAACAGCGAAGCAAGAAGGAAGAAGGCAGAGAAAGAAGAAGAGAGCTCGCAAGAGAAATTAGAGAGAAGAAGCTAAGGAAAGGAAGGCATTGTAGCACATAACTTTTAAGACGTCTGATTACAAAATCAGACGCCCATTTTTTCATAAGCTCTCCATTATTTTTAGTTACAATTCTTTTTATGCTTCATATATTCATTCTTTACATTCCTCATTAGATTTTGAGTAGTATTATGTGTTCAATTTGCATTTATTGAGATTAGTGTGTGAGTTCCATTTGCTCCCTATGTTCAACCTCAGACTTTAAATTCGAGTAATAAAATTAATTATATTTGTTTTGGATGCTTTTTCAGCTGTATTACAATGCGATATTCTTAAATACCGATTTAGCATTCTCAACACTCTATTATTTGAAGTTTTATATTGGGATGGTTCATGCACATAAATATTTACATTGTTATAACCTCAATATAACATTGCATCTACCATGTGGGAATGAATTGTTACCTTTGTTGCTTCATTGCCAAACTGATCATTTATGTAGCTTTCCATTTCTGTGAAATTTACTTCTACTTTACGAATATATGTGATTTTGTATCGAAATTATAACACTTAAGAATAATTGTTAATGGAATAATTACACTCCCAAATCTTGTAGAATGAGAGGAATGAGTCATGGAGTGTCCCAACCAAACATTCAAGAAAAGGATCAGCTTGAGTCCAGTCGGGTCAGGACTAACAGAGTTAAGAACGGGAGCCTAGAAATGGACTCGAAGTTGATGTCCATTTTCAAGGAAAACTACACTAACAAAGATTGGGAAGGCGGTTCATTTACAAAATATGGTTGGCAGGAAATTGTTGTTGAGTTTGATCGGGACACATATCTCAGTTTTGACCAGTACAAGCTCCTCCATAGGTGGAGGGGTTTGAAGAGGAAATTTTAAGCTTACCACCGTCTCATAAACATGAGAGAGTAGGGTATATGGATCCAATTACCATGTGTCCTGTAGCCCTAACTTCAAAATTTTGGTTGGAGGTATCTCTCTACACTTCCATTCTTATGTGTTACTTGATCCAATAGTTTAGGTTTTCACCATACTTATATCGGTTTTGTATATTTCTGTAGTTGCCTCCAAAGTTATGGAAGTTAAAAGGCTAATCATTTCCCTTCTATGATGACATCAACAGCATTATTGATAAGGACATGGCTATAGGAGAGCATGGGATGTCTTCTAATCAGGCGTTCGATTCATCTGATGAGGACACACCAACCCCTTATATCCCATCACAACAATCTGCACCTACATCGACGGTCAGTAACTGTCAGTATAGGTCAAAATGATCGTCACTATAGGTATAAAGAACTATTCCGACAGTCAAATGGGGTGTTGTCTTAAGAGGCGTCACTGTAGCCTCTACTGACGGTAAAAACTATCGATGTACGTATAGCTACAGTGACGTTGCATTTCCAAAGCTGTCCAATTTTGGTGATAGTAGCAATAGTGATAATTTTATCTGTCGGTGTAGGATGAAAAATGGTAATAAAACTATCTGTTGGTGCTAGAGCACCACGATCATTTGTTTTAATGATAACAAAACACGTGTCATTTAACATTTGCATTTGGAGTCTTAGATTTCAGGTCAATTGCCAATGGAGACGTGATTAAACGGAGTTCGAGCTCGCATCCAGGACGGATTGGAGGAGCTTGATGGAGAACAGAGGAGATTCGCGAGGAGTGATGGCTTGAAGAAGGAAGGAGATGAAGAATATGATAGATTTCCTTCTCTTGTACTCTTTGTATTTTTCGTCTCTTTTGTTGCTCTTTATTTTTGTTACTTAGATTCATGTTAAAGAGCCTCAAAGTACCCTAATAGTAGTCCTAGGAACACCAGCACAACTCTAGGATACTTAGGTTTTCTGTAGAAAATTTAGAAAACCAATATGGGGTTCAAACAGCCTTTCCAGACGTCTAATTCCAATATCAAACGTCTGATAATGTGTTTTAAGACGTCTGACTGTTGATTCAGACGTCTGATAACAATTAGCCTGGACTTAGAAGTTCTGTCTGATGAAAATCAGACGTCCAAACCTTAGTCCAGACATCTTAGAAGACGTCTGATGACTTTGCCAGACGTCCAATTAGTGGACCGTTGGGTGGCTTACCAAACACTGCAGGATATGATCGTTAAAGCCTTATTAGACGTCCTTAAGCCTTTCCAGACGTCTGATAGATGACCGTTTTGCCTCGGCTAACCCAAAATCTCTTCTCAGATATTTTCTAGCCGTTGCACTCTCTTGGAAATCCATTCCCACGAAAAAGTAGGTTTCCAGACGTCCAGACATAGTGCCAAACGTCCTGTATGTCGTCTGATGGACTTGCGCTAGAACCCTGTTTAGATCTTATTCAAGTCAGGAAGAGACCCGCCCAAAATCAGACATCTGACCTTATTTTCAGACGTCTTAAAGTGATCTTCCAGATGTCTGATGCCAGGATCAGACATCTGATAACCCTGTCAGTGCAATCATTGTTCCTGATTTCGGCCTGATTCTCTTGGGCTTTGCTCCCAACGGCTATGGAAGCTTTCCAAAGCCTTCCAAAGCTTTCCTAAGGCCTCTATAAATAGAGAGGAACCTCTTGCACACCTAGATACACCAAGATACACCAAGAGACACTAAGACACACCCAAGCAACATACTTTCTACTCTTTTGTATCCTAGAGAAGCTCTTGCTCTCCAAGCTCAAGTTCTACATCTTGAGAGTATCAAGCCTTTGCGCACCCGCTCTCTCGCCGTAGTTCACGAGAGCGACGTTGCGCCATCGCGTGGCTCACGCACCCGCGTCATCGATTCGACGCACTCCTTGTAAAGGGGAGTTTCCTAATTCCTATAGAAGCTAGGTTTAAATCTTTGTTGGCTCTATAGGACTATATTTGTTATTTTATCTTTGTTATTTGGTTGGGTATTCGCTTTGGGAATTCCCGTCTCCTTCGTGGGACAAAATCCTTCTCGTGGAGAGAAGGGGTTGAGGAACGCTACCCTCGCACTTGTAGCGTGGTTGTAATTGAGGTTGAATCACCCTCGTTTAAGTGATTCGTTTAGTGGATTTGATCAACTTGGTTGATCGAAAAATCCTAACTCGAGAGGGTTAGGTGGTGGTTTTCACCCGGTTTGGGTTTCCACCTAAAAATAATTATGTACTTTGTGTGTTTGTCTATTTTATGAGATTGGTATTTTTTCAATTCCGCATTTTTTACGTCACGTTGATCTCACCCCCTCTGAGTAGGGAATTACACTATCATCGTAGGTTATAACTCCAATTTTATTTAGAACATAATACTAATATTACTATTTGTCACTAGATCCGTAAGTGTAGATATGAAGATCTTGCCTACCGCATCCTATTCAATTTTACGATCCTGCAATATCTTACATAATCATCAACAACAATATTTACCTTTATTCAAGTAAGATTAAAGAAAAATATACAAGATATAACTTTTGAAATAACAAATTAAATTATTTATAAATCATAGATTCGTAACTAGTAGAATAATTTTTTCATATAATTCTAAAAGGAAATTGTGTCTACAAGCATTATAAACAACATGAGCCGCAAGTATTCTTCGAATATGCTCTATACACTCATAAATTGGTAGACAACATTCTAGCCTAAGGCTAGAAGGAACAAGTAGCTTCTATTCTAGAAGTTGTTCATTAAAATATAAGCCATCTTTTGTTTCAAAAAAAAATGTAAGCCCTTATTGGGTTTTTTTCCAATTGCTCCAATGGTTCGTTGACTTCTAGGTACATCCACTATGAGATCTTGAGTAGCTTGCAAAGGTTCTCGATCAACTTGAGGTGATACACAATTGTAAGTCATTAAACATGATGCATGTTATAGCCCTTGTAAAAAAAATGATATAATTTGCCTACATAAACACAAGTTGCATGACTATCATGACACATGAAAGAAATTAGCATCATGTAATTATTTATAATTCTGTTGCACTTCATGATTGCATCCTTGAACAACCTCCCATTTTTGTTTTGCAATAAAGAAATTTATGAAACATAAAAATTAAAAAATGAATGGTTTAACTTAAAACCAAAGAAAAGATGCACCAGCCAAGAATCGAACCTGGGTCTATATCTTGGAAGGGTACTATTCTACCACTAGACCACTAGTGATATTCATGTTTCATAAACCTAAATTAATACAAATTGCACTACAATAAAATCATAAAACGAAACCATTTCATAAATCATAGAAAGCAACATTACATGTATCCTTGGTTTATAAAGTGGTAGGATACAACATGATTTCAAACACTATCTTCTAAAAGGGGGGAAAGGATGGCTATCATGGCCAGTAGCCATCAATCCTACACTATAATCACATATTCTTTCTTCCATCGAAAAAAGACTAAATTTTTATATATAGTAATGCATCCAACTCTTAGATATAAAAATTTAACTAACATACTTGCCCTTTTGACAATTAGATGAGTGATAAGGTCCACAGAGTAAATACATACCTGGAGAATTATAGCCTATAGAAACATTTTCTTCTTTTGTCAACATTTGACACTTATTGCATGTTAGGCGCATTTTTTCATCGTAAGTGACCTTGTCTTCCATGTCCATGTCCACCTATTTTTTTAGTGAAAGGATACAAAGAACCACATGTTAATTGTAGCCAATAGAATAAGCACCAAAAGCTTTAAGATGGAGATAAGCAAGTAAAATTTAAGAAAACCATGAATACGATACTACAAGTAAAGAAACTAGACTTAACCTAAGAAAAGAAAATGTACCAGCACTATAAATAGAGAACAAATGTAGGATGAAGTTTTCAAATGGTAGAGATGGATATATGTATATATTCTTTGAGGTGTGGACGAAACGTTCATTGATTTGATTCTTTTGCATGTGTTACTTGCAGGATAAAGTATCAAACTTTTCCATGATAGGGGCCAAGAGAAAAAAAGATGCAAAATGGAGTCGTTCCATCTGTTAAGTCAATGCCACCAGCAAATGTTCTCTAGACGAGCACATGCAAGGGAAGAAACACAAAGAAAAAGAAGCAAAATTCTTCGGTTGCAAGAATTCTGTGGAAACGCAATGCAAATCCTCTTGCATGTCAATAGCCAATAATAAGCAATGGATTTGTTACCTCTGCCAAGTGAAAACCACATGCAAGGAAGGTTTGGAGAATCATCTAAGAGGTAAGAAGCACAAGGTCAAGGAGATGGCAGTTGAGTCTAATGCAAACATACTCAATAAAGGATGATAAGATGGCATGTGCTGAAAACAAGGAAATACATGCTCCTTGGCTGTGAAATCTGATGAAAACATGTTGGAGAATGATGGGAAAGAAAATGTTGCATCAGGTACCACTGCCAAAATCACTAGCTTGAGTGAATGAGTATGTGCAAATGCTACAAATGCTGTGCCGATCAAACTGGAGGCAGAAGAAGATCTAAAGAAAAAGGAAATTTGGTGTGAGCTATGCAAGGTGAAATGCAACAGCCTGTAGACTTTTGACAAGCATTGTAAAGGAAAAAAGCATTTAGCAAAGGCCTGGTAAGCTCAACTTCATCTTCTGATAATTATATTTAGATGTAACATAAAGGAGTAGACTAGTTGGCCAATGATTAGAGAAAGGTTCAAGACTTAACCATACGTTGTGGATATTTGATGCTTCCTATGGAATCTAATTTGCTGCTAGAACTAGCTGGCCTTCAATAAGAAGTCAAAGTTAGAGATTGAATCTGTATTTGTGATGCAACCATTTTCTACTAAGATTAAGTTTATTATGAAAAGTTTAGGTTTTGTTTGATTTCTCTGATCTAGAACTACATTTTTCTTGTCCCGCTCATCTTTGCTTTAATTTTGAAGTGTCACTCGGGTGGCATTTTAACCTTGTAATTTTGTACCCGACTTTCTTTGTGGCAGTAAGTAAATTGGAAATTATTTATGTCTCTTTAATAGCTTTAGATGAATAAAATATTTAAATAATAGCCCTTAGAATTGGAAAACGTGATAGTTAAATCCAATGCCATTAGAATTTAATTTATAAACTCCAAGCCAATCTTCAAACTATGATAATGCCAATCTAAAAGTTTATAAAAGATAATGAACTTGTCTTTTGGGAAAAGCAATTTAACAATTATTTAACAATTTGCGTATGCAAAAATAAAATCAACAATAGCCTAAGATAAAAAAGGGACCTTCTATTTTAATATCTCGAAATAATGAGAAAACTTGTTATGGTACATCTTAAATTAATTTCTTATACCCTTGGTGAAAAAGGAATATTTTCAAAGAGAAGATTTAAAGTTTTCAAGTGTAGTTATGGTTACATTTCTAAAGAACCTTGTAGAAGTGAGCTAAAGTATCTTCTCCATAAACTAACTTAAGAGATAAAATTTGGAATCTTTCCAAGGATGTGTGCAAATGACATTTAAGAAAAAAGATTTGTATTATGTTACCACAATAATTTTGTAGCCAAGAATTAAGAGGATGGAAAGGTATAATGAAACTTTCCACTTATGAAGTAGACCATTTCTACATTAGATGATCCCTATCTTCAACATGATGCTTGCAATGTGCTACAACTTTTGAAACTATTCATAAACTATCTATGAATGTATAAATATGAGCTATTCAACTATGCTTATTTATTGACATGGTCCATAAGCTTCATAGAACATACAATGAAATGAACAATACAAATGATGAGATTTTCATTATATCCTCTAAGCAAAGAGCCAGTAACTCACTAGTGGAATGATCCCCATCATTAAAGGGAAAAAGCTGACATAACCAACATGAGAAACTAAGGACAGTTGAGAATCTGCCATTACTTCTCTAAAGAGCTCTCTCCTGGAAATGTATAAGGCCTTGGGGGCATGGTTCATCATGACCCACCGCTCCTTCACCCACAAGGTCCTCATGGAGCCCTTCCTTGACATCAACAAACCAAGCGACATAGGTGTGGCTAGACTCAAAGGAAGCGTAGATGGGCTTAGGTTTCTCTCTAGGCATTTTGCGGCTAAAAGATACTGCTTTTTATAATCTGAGAGTCGGTACTATTCTTTTTTCCCTTATTTTGTGGTTCCCCTAGACCATAAATTAGCTCTGATGCGTCTATCATGATGCATACTGTCTAAAATTGGATGTAATATTGCTAAAAGTCCCTTGTTTTTGTTTAGACTTTCTAAACATAATGAAATCAGCTATTTTGAAGGGTTTAAAAGAAGAAAAAAAACATATGGCATGGGTCACTTGGAGATGCTAACTATGGATCTCCTTCCTGTTGACCCGACTGTTGATTCTTTACTCTTTATGGTTTTAATCCTTTAATGATTTCAGACCTATAACTTATGAAAACTTAACTCTTCTATTAGGTGGTTTGATGTGCATATGGGCAAACAATGAACTCACCTTGTAGAGGCACACATGTGTACAAAGAGCTCAACTCACCTTGTTGCACAGTTGGATGCGTCTTGGTAGATACTCATAGGCATTCTTTGCCTATGGTGAAATTTTTGGCTTCTACAAATTGGTGGCTTCCTCAGCACACCAATTTTGCCTTTGGCTTTGGACCCTTTAGCCATTGAATTGAATGACAATAAAATGGTTGATTTTGCATTGAAGCTAAATGACATAAATTAACGAGGGACATGCATTGCAAAACTTTGAAAATACAAAGCACTGCAAGGAAATTTTTAACTGCATATGTAGGAAAATCGATTATTCCGCTTAACTACATATGACTACCAACTCATCAACTATTCCGCATATGGACCGGCTGATTTTTAATTGCATATGAATATCAACTATCAACTCTTCTAAATTTTAACTGCATATGGAAGGAAATTTTTAATTGCATATCTTTGACAACAATAGATGCTTTCATTTTTTTTGACAATGACTACCAACTCATCAACTATTCCGCTTCCAGAAGAATCACCTTCTCCGGGTAATGGTGGCAATGGGGCTTCAGGAGATGGATCCTCGTTTATAAGATAATTGATTTTCTCTTGAAGCTTGCCAAATTCATCTAAGGTTTTAAGTTCCACTAAACCTCTAATAAGGAGATCATTGAAATAAACATGAGGCACAACTGATGAACCCATATTCTTCTCCAACTCTACCTTTCAGGTAGGATAGATATCCATATTGATTTCTATATATTTAAGCCCTTTCCAATGTAGGAATGACCTCACTTGCTTAGAGTCTTGGCACCGAAGCTTTGTATACACTATAATCCTCCATTTAACTGCAACTTCTTCTTTTGGATATTCCATGGTAGGATCCTTCATATCATCAACTTTGTTCCATGCATCTACATCCCATACTATCTTGATAAAATTTAGAGGATTCCAAGCCCTTGGAGAAGCACCCTCAGATTTAAACTCTAAAGTAGTATTATCTTCTTCATTGACAATCATTCTTATCTTCTCTTTCAATAGTGTTTTCCTCAGGTTCATCCTTTATTCCTGAAAGACAATAGAAGATTGTAGAAACTGCCAAAACACCTTTCTCCTTAACAATGTTTTTCAGCGTGACACCTTTCTCAGGTCATGCATGTGCTTGTGTATCTTGATCTGGATCTAAAGAGTCCATTGTTGTGCTCCTGAAGGCCCCTGCTTCCTAAGCCTTTTTTTTTTTTTTGCATCACTATGGTCACCCTTTATCTATCTTTTATTTGAATTCTTAGTCTCTTGCCTGGTTGGTTTAGGGTTTAGGGTCTGATTAATATGATTAAGGTTTTCTTCTTATGCTTAAAGCCATTTTATCTAAATGGCAACTTTCTCATATCATGTATTACGTATTTCTGCCTATGCTTGGTTGAATTGTTGAAGTCTCTTTCATGTGCAAATAGTTGGATGCTAAAAACAAGCAATGGGTTTTTGTCGATAGTTTTTTAGATTTAGATGATTGGATGGCTGAACTTGTCATTTCTTTGTTATTCAGTACTTTTCTTGAGTGCTTTGACATGGTCCATATGTGGTTGTATCCAAGACAAAATGTGGGGGTAGAATCTTAAACATGAGCATCCTAACACAGCTTGAAATTGAAAAAATAATTATGCAAAGCCACAATATTCAGTTGCTTGATATTAATAAAACATTAAAATATCTTAGGGAAATCAACACGAAAATGTAATTCCTGAATTCTTCAATTTTTTGAGAAATTTATTTCCAGGTTCTTCATAAAAATAATAGTATTGCTCAAATACGAGCATAAGCACAGCACTGGTCTTAGCAAACAAGGACTCCAATGACCATTAAGATGTTCGTGAAGCTAACTACTAAAGATATTTAAATATGATTCATCAAAATGTAATAATGTGAAACTATAGAAATACCCTGAAACCTCTAAGATGGAATGACATATCCAATATAATTCAACACCTTTCTTGGAAGGGCATGTGCTTGAATGTCAAATAAAATTGTGTTATCGAAAATTAACTTAAAATTGCATGAGAACTGAACGAAATAGATTATAGTAGATAATTACTTGTTATTGAACTTGTTTGTAGGATTTCTGGTAGAATAAAGGGTTGTTAAGCTGAATTCAAAGAGTGCCATTCTATCTACAACATATAGGATCTCAATGATTCCACTAATTTTAATTTTTTTGAGAAGGTAAATGTGATGGACATGGAATTTGATCCCATGACCTCTTGGATGCCAGTGGGATGC
Organism: Thalassia testudinum; assembly: GCA_037157565.1. Taxonomy (NCBI): domain Eukaryota; kingdom Viridiplantae; phylum Streptophyta; class Magnoliopsida; order Alismatales; family Hydrocharitaceae; genus Thalassia; species Thalassia testudinum. The sequence continues at coordinate 5,957,268 of JAZHRO010000014.1, forward strand.
TCTACCATTGAGCCAACCCTTTGTGGCACTACCTCCAATTTTTGAAAGAAGGAAACTTTGATTGTAACTTGGCAAGAGTTATGTAACATTATTCTTTTGATGAGGACTTACCAACATTATATATTAAAGATTTGTAATTAGTTCAAAAGTACGAAAATACAAGCTTGCTTCAATTATAAACCAAATTGCAAAGAATAATAAACTAGAGACCTCCACTTGTTGCAGTTCCTTATCATATTTAATGCAAGACAATATCAATTGCTGGAGTCGCCTTCTTTTTTTTCTTGGAAAAGGAATTATTGTAGTGGTAGGACATCATCAAGGTTTGTCAAAGAAATATAGAATTGTCTAGCAATTAGTTGGCTTCAATAAATAAAGCCTATATAGCAACAAAACAAAGATAATCATGAAGATACATGTCACTATGTTAGGCAAAACAAAATAAAATCTTCTCTACCACACAAATGGGGAATCAAACCTTACAACTAATATTATGAAAAAACTGACACATATATACAAAAGAAAGACAACAATCAATAGAAAATAAAAATGAAAATATAGAGGATTTGCGAGTGGCACCTTTATCTGCACGACACAATATCCTATCTTGTCAAGATTGCAAATGTCCTCATGAAAGATCCACCTTCACTCACATGCCCCTGCATATGGAAGAACACAACTCACATGAACAAGGGGTTAATCTTATATCCCTAATCCTAAATCAAATACAAGCACCTAAACCTAAACTAAATCAGTCTAAAAAAAGGGTAATCATGTCAACCTAACCCTAGATTGAGGTTGAAAGTAATTGAGGGAGATCGACATAAATTAGACACATATCGATAGAGGGATAGAGAGATTTAATGAGAGATATTGAGCATAGAAACCAGATCTAACCAAGAGAGATCAGATCAAATGAGAATCTCCCAATCTTAAGCATTGATTGGGCAAACACTAAAATCTGATTAACCAGTGAACCTTACGAAATGCTGATCTAATTGCAAGAACGAAAGATTGTTGTGAGTGAATCGATGGAGATTAAGGAGAGTTTCAAAGAATGAGAGCAGGAGAGGGGCGGAAGAAAGTGAGGGATCTAGTGGAAAGGAGAGATTGAAATAATGACCTACATAAGAGATCTTTAATAGAGATGGGTGTTGAGTGAGAGTGTGTTTGAGAGGAAGCATCGATTGAGTAGCGATCGAGGGTGGAGGAGGCATTGGAGGTGTTGCAGAGTGGCGCTCAAGGGGGAAGGACACGTCAAAGGTGCTGTGGAGTAGCGATCGAGGGTGGAGGATGCGTCGGAGGTGTTGTAGAGTGGCGATCAACACGTTGAGTATGTGTGTTGTGTGTCGGTCGGGAGGTGTTGGAGGGGTTGTGCATTGATCGTTTATATTCCCAACATAGTTAATTAAGTTAATTAGACTTAATTAAATGCAAGAGAAAGTAACTTAGGTTAGCTTGATTTAAGGTCGATTGAGTAGTATAGAGTCAAGCTAACCTACCATTTTAGATTTTTAATTCTTTTTTAACTGGTTGAGTCCAGGTCATTTACTGGGAGGCATAACTTAATTTAATTCACCATTTAATCCTGAGCATTAATTACTACTACTTAATCAATTAGAATTATAATTACAATACTTTAAGATCATGAATCTTGCACAAAAGCTACACAAAAGCTATTTAATTAAAACATGCAACATTCCATAAGACAATCATATTTACACATATGATCATTTATTAAAAACAAGTAAACATGTTTATTTTTACTAATTTCATTTCATTTACAAAAGATTTAAGACAAGAAAGAGAAATGCAATTAGTACAAGTATTTTATTTATCAATTAAACTCTAAAAAAATTGTATTAGAGTAAGGTACAAAAATTGGACATCTTCAAAATATGAGCTTGAATTATCAGACATCTAAACTCTTGATTTTCCTTTTTTATTTGCTTTCTTCATTATTCAGCCTTCATTCTTTCTCTTCTCTTCTTCTACCAACTCTTTCTTTCTTTTTTAATTCTTTTCCTTTGTTCTCTGTTTACTTCTCTTTCTTTTTCCTTTACCTTTTCTGTCTGTTTACCTCTCCCTTTTTACTTCACAAGCTCTTCTCTTCTCTTTCTTTTCCTCTTTACTCTTCAACTGTGCATTTGAACTGAACCAAAAATTTGGTTTATGGTTGGCAGCTCAGATCGGTCGAGGATACACAGTACCCCTCTCAGGGTGGGACCAGACCCTACTGGGTCCAAGTCTGGTTGATTACATTTGGTTTATTTCCGGTTTAATCATCACATATACACAGTCTCCGACCTCCTAGGCCCACATGCACATGCCTGCTCACGAGCCCACGTTCGCATGCCCACAGGCACACACACAACTGGGCACGTGCACAGCACGCACCCACACACACACACATGCTCTTTATGCGCCCTGCACTGACGACCGAACGACCTATGTCACTTTTTACTTTTATCCCATAGCTTGTGCTTTGTTCTTACCGATGTGGGACTAATCTTGTCCCTTCCAGGCCAGACTTTGGCTGGAGGCACAGGCCGACTCAGAGCTCCAAATCAAGCAAGCTATAGCTCGTTGGAAAGCTCCAGAGTAGATCTAAAGGATTGTAGCATCAATTTGATGCTGAAGACAAATTCTACCCTTCGATTTGAAGGGTGAAGATCGACAGATGTCACGGCCATTTTGGCCTACAGACAAGTAACACAGGTCTAAGGACCTGCAGACATGGTCTTTGACCTCAGATGAGGTACTGAAGAGACTCAAGAGCTAATTCTACTCCTAAAGGTGAAGAAAGAAGGTATAGGAAGCTTCAGGAATGTGGAGTGTAACTACCCGGTTCCCGAGTCCCTACGAGACACGAGAACCGGACCGACTCGACTAATCCCAAGACCCAGTCGTCCAACGAGGAAGTAACCAAAAGACAGTAAAATAAACCACATTCAGCATGAATATAACTAACAGTAAAAAGTACAGCAGTAAGGAAAGAAACTACTACAGTAGGCACCACCACAACAGTAAAACAACATATATCATATAACAAAAACTGCAGGTAAAGAAGGTACAGCGGAAACAAAACTACTCACTAGAACAGAAACAAAAGAAGGTACAAAACTGTGGCAACTCTACTGGACCCTACTCGGCCCAGCGTCCTCTGCAGCCGCCGACCCTGGCTGCTCAACACCTGGTCCTGAAAAAGGTAACGAGTGTAACACGTCAGCAAAACGCTGAGTAGAGTGGCAAACTAACTAAAGGCAACAGTAGAGTGTACAGTAGCTGTTATGTTCTATTACTTCCTTTATTTACATCTTTCAATTTTTCTCACTATTTCATTTACTTCTCAGATCCTTTACTTGATCTCGAATGTCCTCGTGGGACGATCTTGATCGCAGTCTTTTCCAACAGTAGAAGTAGCACGTGGTGCTCTCCTGGCCGGGAGAGTCCCCCGTGGTGATCCTACCCTCAGTCAACCACCCCAAGGTCACTGACAGACGTAACGGTGACTACGGCACGCGCGATAAACGCACAGGTAGCTAGCCCGTACTGGCACGCGGTCAGTCGTTTCCGTTAACGGGTGCGCCCAAAGCACAGCACGGAACCAGGGCAGAGCCCTCTCAGTAACAGGGGTCCAACCCCTCCACAGTAACCAAACCGGGGCCTTGCCCCTCCACAGTCCGCGCACCCTCGTCTGACTACCCTGGTTTGCCCTAGTGGGCCTAACAAGTCGGTGAAGGAGGCTAGCAGAACCCCGGGGCCCGTGGGGTAGCTAGTACTCTCCTAACACTACTAGCTCTCCTCGGTACTACGTACACGAGGGCCAACAAGTCGGTACAGAGCGGCCAAGCCTAACCCCGGGTCCCTGGGGCGGCTGGCCCCACTCTGCACTAAAACAGGTACAGGTACTTCCCTTGGTACTGCGTACCCAAGAGACAGTACAACTACATCTCAGTTCCATTCCTTTTCTTTCCAGGAGTTCCACTCCTAATTCCCCGTAGGGTTCCAGCCCTTTATCTCAGAACATCATATGTTTCACTTTCCAGATTCACGTTCTCAATTTCCATGATCTCAAACATGTTTCTTTGTTCATAACAGGCAGCTGTTAATTAATTTCACAGGCAGCTTATATATTCCTTTCCATTTTTCCAAGACTGCAGTAATATACATTCCACTAGTTTTTCCATCCTAGGATTCATGCCATATCCTAGGATCTATCATACAATCTAGTTTTCCGGCCCTAGGATTTATGCAACACCTAGGAGCTATCATTCCATACATTTCTCATTCCTAGGGTTCATGCAATGCCCTAGGTTCTAGTTATGGTTCCATACTTTAACAGATTTTATTAATGCTTAAAACCACTCTACCAGGTACAACGGAAGTAATGGGGGCGTGGTCGGGAATCCCGCGCGCCTCCGCGACTCTCAAGACGGCAATCGAACGAGGTCCTATCACAAGGATCAAACACAAGGAGTGTCTCAAAACAGTGTATAGCTACTGTAAGCGGGTAGAGGAATAAATTCTGAATCGAACGCAACTCGAATCGTGGAAGACGGAGCCCAAACGGGCCCTAAACGGGTCGAGAAAGACAATACTGTGCAAAATCAGACGTCTGGAACTCCTTCCAGACGTCTTAAACGGTGGATCAGAGAATTACCTGTTCGGCGTGGTTCCCCGGACGTCCAGAAGTCTGTGGCGACGTCTCTCCTAGATCCCAGACGTCCGATGGTCTCTCCGGACGTCTGGAGGTCACTCCCGCCGTCTGGTACAACTTCCAGACGTCGGATTCGCAAAGGATGACGAATCCGAACACCTGCGCACAGCCAACCCTCCTCCTTCAGTACGGTCAGTCGACAAAAGAAGAAGGAGAAAGCGGAACTCACCTTTCAGACGTCTGTATGATCACACAGACGTCGACCTTGCCGTCTGGATATCAGTCCAGACGTCTGATTCTGGAGATTTTTCCAGAATCAGAACCTCGCTCGGCCTCCGCTCGCGACGCCGCCCGCGTCGCACCTCGCGCGTCCGCTGCTCCGCCCGCAGCAGGTCCCTCTTCGCGACGCTCTGCGCCCCCTGCGCCCTCCGCCGGCCGGCCAAGCCGCTCCCGGCGAGCTCGCCCTCACGGCAGAGTCCCGCCCTCGCACGCCGCAGCTCCTCCGCGCCTTTGCTGCGCCGCTGTCGCTGCGCCCTCGCGTCCGCTCGCTCCGCCCGCAGCAGGAGAGGAGGAAGATGGTGGAGACGGGAGGGGAGGCGCGCCCCCTCCCCCTTTTAACGCCGCGCGGAGAGGAGAGAGAGACGGCCGCAGTCGCCTGCAGCCGCAGAGAAGATGCGGATCGCAGGTCTGCGCGCACAGGCGCGCAGACGAATATCCCGTGCGAGTATAACTGTTCGTCAGACGTCTGTAAACTATCCCGGACGTCTGGTCAGACGTCTGGATGTGATCCCAGACGTCTTGACAGACGTCTGGGCCACCTCCCAGACGTCTTAAAATACGTCTGGGGTACGCGCTCGTTACAATATAACAAACTCAAAGGAAGTTTCGTCCCCGAAACTTGCGCCAACTAGGGTGCGGAAAAAGGATGTCCAAATAACCATAACAAACTCAAAGAGGACCGAAGCTGGTCCGAAAAGACGTACCCGCGAAAAGCTCTGGGTACCGCTCCCGCATTGCCGCCTCAGGCTCCCAGGTAGCCTCCTCGTACCGCTGGCTCCTCCACAAAACCTTTACCAGGGGTACTTGCTTTCGTCTCAACCTGCGGACTGCTCGGTCTAGGATCTGCACTGGCCGCTCGGGGTAGGTCAGGTCGTCGCTCACCTCGACGCTCTCGTGACTCAGTACGTGGCTGAGATCGGCTACGTACTTCCTGAGGTTGGACACGTGGAACACGTCGTGCACACCAGAAAGCTGCGGGGGAAGGGCAAGTCTGTAAGCAACGGGTCCAACCCGCTCCAGGACCTCGAAGGGCCCCACGAACCTCGGCGCGAGCTTCCCTCTCACCCCAAACCGCTGTAAGCCCTTCATGGGCGAAACACGAAGAAAGACGTGGTCCCTAACCTCGAACTGCACCTCTCTGCGTCTGCGATCTGCGTAGCTCTTCTGTCTGCTCCTGACAGTGCGGAGTCGTCTGTGGATCTGTTCAACTACCTCCTGACTCTGCCGGATCAACCTGGGGCCAACCTCCCACTTGGTCCCCACCTCAACCCAACTCAAGGGTGCCGTGCATTTCCGTCCGTACAGAGCCTCGTAGGGAGCCATGCCGATGCTCGAGTGATAACTGTTGTTGTATGCAAACTCTGCCAGGGGCAGGTGTTCCTCCCAAGAGCCCCTCCAGTCTAGTACACAGGCACGCAAAAGATCCTCAAGTGTCTGTATCGTGCGTTCCGACTGTCCGTCCGTCTGGGGGTGGTAAGCCGTGCTAAACCTCAACCTCGTCCCCAAAGCCTGCTGAAACTCAGCCCAAAACTGGGACGTAAAGCGGGTATCCCGGTCGGATACGATCTCCCGCGGAACTCCGTGTAGTCGCACCACATCACGGATATACCTCTCTGCCAACTGTGCTGGTCCCAAAGTGACTCGGATCGGCAAGAATCGTGCCGTCTTCGTCAACCTATCCACTATTACCCAGACCGCGTCGTGTCCTCGCTGGGTAACAGGTAAACCCACCACCAAGTCCATGGTGATGCTCTCCCACTTCCACTCTGGCACTGGAAGCGGCTGAAGCAGCCCTGCAGGCCTCTGATGCTCGGCTTTCACCTGCTGGCACACTAAGCACTGCTGCACGAACTCACCCACATCCCGCTTCATCCCTCTCCACCAGAACTCGCGTCTCAAGTCATGGTACATTTTCGTGTTTCCGGGATGTATGGTGAATCTGGAACCGTGTGCCTCAGTCAGGAGCTCTCTCAACAGCTCCTCGTCTCTGGGGACGCACAGCCGTCCCCTCAAGCGTAACACCTGGTCTGTGAAAGAGAAGTCCCCTGGGTCCCCTGACAGTACTCTGTCGCGCAAAGACTGCAAGTACGGATCGGCCATCTGTCCCGTGATGATGCGGTCTATCAACTCTGGTCTGGTCTGCCGTGTCACCGTCACTGCCCCACAGTATCCTCGTAACTCTAGAGGTCGCCAACTGCCCACCTCCTCCAAAAGGCTCCAACTCTGTAACTGTAGACTGGCCAAGCGTGCGGGCGCCTTACGGCTCAAGGCGTCAGCCACCACATTGGCCTTTCCCGGGTGGTAGGAGATGCTGCAGTCGTAGTCCTTCAGGAGCTCCAACCAACGTCTCTGTCTCATGTTGAGCTCCTTCTGGTCAAAAAGATATCTGAGGCTCTTGTGATCTGTAAAAATCTCGAAGGTCTCACCGTACAAGTAGTGCCTCCATGTCTTCAGCGCGAAGACAACAGCTGCCAACTCTAGGTCATGGGTAGGGTAGGTATGCTCATGGGGCTTCAGTTGCCGCGAAGCGTAAGCGACCACGTGACCCCTCTGCATGAGCACACCTCCTAACCCCTGCAAGGAAGCGTCCGTGTACACGACGAACCCGCCACTACTGTCAGGAATGGTGAGCACAGGAGCCGAGGTCAACCTCTCCTTCAGCTCCCGAAAACACGCCTCACAGGCGTCTGTCCAAGTGAAAGGCACATCCTTCCGAGTCAACTGTGTCATAGGACGTGCAATCTGCGAAAACCCTCTGATGAACCGTCTGTAGTAACCTGCCAGTCCCAGGAAACTGCGAATCTCAGTGACTGAACGCGGTCTCTCCCACCTGAGCACTGCCTCGACCTTGGCGGGATCCACCGCCAGGCCGTCTCCAGAGATCACATGACCCAAAAAGGTCACCTCCCTCAACCAGAACTCGCACTTGCTGTATTTGGCGTACAGCCTGCGTCGTCTCAGAGTGTCCAGAACCATCCGCAAGTGCTGTCCGTGCTGCGTCCGATCTCTAGAATAGATGAGTACATCATCTATGAAAACCACCACAAACTGGTCCAAGTACGGTCTGAACACCCGGTTCATCAGGTCCATGAAAGCAGCGGGGGCATTGGTCAGCCCAAACGGCATGACCAAAAACTCGTAGTGTCCGTACCGGGTGCGAAAAGCTGTCTTGGAGACGTCGGTCTCCCTGATCCTCAACTGGTGGTATCCAGACCTCAAGTCGATCTTGGAAAACACCGTGGCACCCCGCAACTGGTCAAACAAATCGTCAATCCTCGGCAGCGGATATCGGTTCTTGATGGTGACCCTATTCAGCTGTCTGTAGTCCACACAAAGGCGTAGGGTCCCATCCTTCTTCTTCACAAACAGTACCGGGGCTCCCCAGGGAGACGCACTGGGCCTCACGAAACCTTTCTCCAAAAGGTCCTGCAACTGAGACTTGAGCTCTCGCAGCTCAAGCGGTGCCATCCTGTATGGCGCGGTGGAGATGGGGTTGGTCCCTGGTACTAGTGAGATCTCAAACTCGATCTCACGCTCGGGCGGTAGTCCTGGTAACTCGTCTGGAAACACGTCGGGGTACTCTCTGACCACCGGGATGCTCTGGAAGTCTGCCACGGGGCTGTGCTCTGCCACCACACAAGCTAAGAAGCCCTCACACCCCTGGCTCAAAAGTCTCGCCGCCCGAAGTGCCGAAATGCACCTGAAACCTCCGTCCACTGGCTGCCCGTGAAACTCGAAGGAAGGCAACTCCGGAATGGAGAAGACAATCTTCCTCTCAAAGCAGTCCACCAATGCGTGGTAAGCGGACAGCCAATCCATCCCCAGGATCACCCCAAAGTCCTCCATCTGTATCATAATCAGGTCAGCTGGCAGGCTGTGTCCCCCGATGCTGACCCCGCAACCCGTGTACACCTCCTCAGCTACAAACAGCTGACCACTCGGACCTCTGATTACGAACGGGTTCTCTAACAATGTATAATCCTGGTCCAAACTAACTGCGAAACTGTCTGCGACAAACGAGTGCGTAGCGCCGGAATCGAAAAGCGTGTAAACGAGTCTGCCAGAAACTGAAACCATACCTGCTACCACGGATCCCGAAGCTCTGGCGTCCCTGTGTGTTAGGGCGTTGATACGCCCCTCAGCTCTAGGTGCGGACGAAGCAGCCACACTCTGCGTCGGACGGGTAGGTGCTGGCCGGTACCCTCCTCGCGACTGCGGTCCTCCTCCTCGCGCCTGGAAACCGCGGCCTCCTGCGCGCCCTCCAGTGCTCTGCGCGGGAAGTATCTGCTGACCTCCTGCCCTAGATGGGCAGTCCCTCCTGACGTGGCCCGGCTGGCCACACTGGTAGCAGAGGGGAACCCGACTCCCGCCCTCAGTGAGTCCCTGCTGTCGGCTAGGCGGGGGTCCGGTGCTGGCGACTGGCCCCTGTCGAGGGCCCCCAAAGGCCAGTGATGGCCCTGCACAACGTGACGGCTCTCCTGCGGACGCCACGTGTCTCCGTTCTCGCCGGCCCTGTGAGAAGTCTGGCTGAAAGGGCCTCTTCCGCCCGCCGTCGGTCTCTCGCGCGGACGGGTTGGTCTCCTCGTAAGTCATGGCTGCCTCTACCACCCTCGAAAACGTCGGCAGCTTCAGGGGTTTGACATACCCCCGGATCGCAGGCCGGAGCCCCTCGGTGAACCTCCAAAGGCGCTCCTCCTCAGTGGCTACCGCTGTCGCTGCAAAGCGGGACAGCTCCAAGAAACGCGTGCGGTACGCGCTCACGGTCATCGTCCCTTGGCGGAGAGTGTGGAACTCCCGCCTCCTCTGGTCCTGCCACGTCTGGGGAAAGTACTGCTCGCAGAAGAGGGTGACGAACTGGTCCCACGTCGGCTCGTCCCTCTCCTGTCCCCGGACCGCCCTCCACCACCGGTGTGCCGCACTCTCCAGCTGGTACGTGGCAAAGGCCACGCGGCACTCCACCGGGGGGCGAAGGGTGTCGAAGATCTTCTCCAGCTGCTCAAGCCAGTCCTCTGCCTCGGTCGGGTCCTCATCCCCCTTGAAGGAGGGGGGCTTCAGCTTCCGGAACTGCCCGAAAAGCTCGAAGTGGTGCTGTAGGGGAGGTGCTGGTGCACCTCCAGGCGAAGGTGCCTCGTGTACAGAAGTGTCGGAGGAAGGTGGGGGCGGCAGGGGCCCATCCCCTCCCTCGTGTCCGGCGCCGCGTCCGTCGCGTGGTCCCACAGAGGACTCCCCCTCTGCAACCCCAGGAGGAGGTGCTCGGGGCAGTGGGTGGAGCTCCTCTCGTACAATATCCCGTATCAGTCGGGCGAGGTCCTGGGCCTGGATGCCAGGGAGTGGTGGCTGGTCCACCGAGACGTCAACGACAGCACGTCCACCTCGCCGTCCTCGCCCTCGGCCGCGCCCGCGGCCAGTCTCGCCAGTCCCACGACGAGGCATCTCCTGCAAGGAGACGCGAAACAAAACGGAAACGTCAAAACAGACGGTACCTAACAACACTTCTAAGAACTCATGTCAAGAGATATGTTGTGGTGGCTACTCTAGCTATAAACATGTGAATTGGTTATTTTCCAGTCAGTTGATTCACTTCTCGGGACGACCTTGCTCTGATACCATCTTGTAACTACCCGGTTCCCGAGTCCCTACGAGACACGAGAACCGGACCGACTCGACTAATCCCAAGACCCAGTCGTCCAACGAGGAAGTAACCAAAAGACAGTAAAATAAACCACATTCAGCATGAATATAACTAACAGTAAAAAGTACAGCAGTAAGGAAAGAAACTACTACAGTAGGCACCACCACAACAGTAAAACAACATATATCATATAACAAAAACTGCAGGTAAAGAAGGTACAGCGGAAACAAAACTACTCACTAGAACAGAAACAAAAGAAGGTACAAAACTGTGGCAACTCTACTGGACCCTACTCGGCCCAGCGTCCTCTGCAGCCGCCGACCCTGGCTGCTCAACACCTGGTCCTGAAAAAGGTAACGAGTGTAACACGTCAGCAAAACGCTGAGTAGAGTGGCAAACTAACTAAAGGCAACAGTAGAGTGTACAGTAGCTGTTATGTTCTATTACTTCCTTTATTTACATCTTTCAATTTTTCTCACTATTTCATTTACTTCTCAGATCCTTTACTTGATCTCGAATGTCCTCGTGGGACGATCTTGATCGCAGTCTTTTCCAACAGTAGAAGTAGCACGTGGTGCTCTCCTGGCCGGGAGAGTCCCCCGTGGTGATCCTACCCTCAGTCAACCACCCCAAGGTCACTGACAGACGTAACGGTGACTACGGCACGCGCGATAAACGCACAGGTAGCTAGCCCGTACTGGCACGCGGTCAGTCGTTTCCGTTAACGGGTGCGCCCAAAGCACAGCACGGAACCAGGGCAGAGCCCTCTCAGTAACAGGGGTCCAACCCCTCCACAGTAACCAAACCGGGGCCTTGCCCCTCCACAGTCCGCGCACCCTCGTCTGACTACCCTGGTTTGCCCTAGTGGGCCTAACAAGTCGGTGAAGGAGGCTAGCAGAACCCCGGGGCCCGTGGGGTAGCTAGTACTCTCCTAACACTACTAGCTCTCCTCGGTACTACGTACACGAGGGCCAACAAGTCGGTACAGAGCGGCCAAGCCTAACCCCGGGTCCCTGGGGCGGCTGGCCCCACTCTGCACTAAAACAGGTACAGGTACTTCCCTTGGTACTGCGTACCCAAGAGACAGTACAACTACATCTCAGTTCCATTCCTTTTCTTTCCAGGAGTTCCACTCCTAATTCCCCGTAGGGTTCCAGCCCTTTATCTCAGAACATCATATGTTTCACTTTCCAGATTCACGTTCTCAATTTCCATGATCTCAAACATGTTTCTTTGTTCATAACAGGCAGCTGTTAATTAATTTCACAGGTAGCTTATATATTCCTTTCCATTTTTCCAAGACTGCAGTAATATACATTCCACTAGTTTTTCCATCCTAGGATTCATGCCATATCCTAGGATCTATCATACAATCTAGTTTTCCGGCCCTAGGATTTATGCAACACCTAGGAGCTATCATTCCATACATTTCTCATTCCTAGGGTTCATGCAATGCCCTAGGTTCTAGTTATGGTTCCATACTTTAACAGATTTTATTAATGCTTAAAACCACTCTACCAGGTACAACGGAAGTAATGGGGGCGTGGTCGGGAATCCCGCGCGCCTCCGCGACTCTCAAGACGGCAATCGAACGAGGTCCTATCACAAGGATCAAACACAAGGAGTGTCTCAAAACAGTGTATAGCTACTGTAAGCGGGTAGAGGAATAAATTCTGAATCGAACGCAACTCGAATCGTGGAAGACGGAGCCCAAACGGGCCCTAAACGGGTCGAGAAAGACAATACTGTGCAAAATCAGACGTCTGGAACTCCTTCCAGACGTCTTAAACGGTGGATCAGAGAATTACCTGTTCGGCGTGGTTCCCCGGACGTCCAGAAGTCTGTGGCGACGTCTCTCCTAGATCCCAGACGTCCGATGGTCTCTCCGGACGTCTGGAGGTCACTCCCGCCGTCTGGTACAACTTCCAGACGTCGGATTCGCAAAGGATGACGAATCCGAACACCTGCGCACAGCCAACCCTCCTCCTTCAGTACGGTCAGTCGACAAAAGAAGAAGGAGAAAGCGGAACTCACCTTTCAGACGTCTGTATGATCACACAGACGTCGACCTTGCCGTCTGGATATCAGTCCAGACGTCTGATTCTGGAGATTTTTCCAGAATCAGAACCTCGCTCGGCCTCCGCTCGCGACGCCGCCCGCGTCGCACCTCGCGCGTCCGCTGCTCCGCCCGCAGCAGGTCCCTCTTCGCGACGCTCTGCGCCCCCTGCGCCCTCCGCCGGCCGGCCAAGCCGCTCCCGGCGAGCTCGCCCTCACGGCAGAGTCCCGCCCTCGCACGCCGCAGCTCCTCCGCGCCTTTGCTGCGCCGCTGTCGCTGCGCCCTCGCGTCCGCTCGCTCCGCCCGCAGCAGGAGAGGAGGAAGATGGTGGAGACGGGAGGGGAGGCGCGCCCCCTCCCCCTTTTAACGCCGCGCGGAGAGGAGAGAGAGACGGCCGCAGTCGCCTGCAGCCGCGAGTATAACTGTTCGTCAGACGTCTGTAAACTATCCCGGACGTCTGGTCAGACGTCTGGATGTGATCCCAGACGTCTTGACAGACGTCTGGGCCACCTCCCAGACGTCTTAAAATACGTCTGGGGTACGCGCTCGTTACATGGAGAAACTCAAAAGCTTCAAGTAGAAGCTACAAAGCTTCAAATTAAGCTCCAAAAAGCTTCACAGACAGCTTAAGATCAGCTGTATCTAATTCAACAACCTCTGAAGGTTGTTAGGACTCTATCTAGGCAGCAAATGCAATAAAATCTTATCGAAAAGACACTAAAGTCAGTATTGGATTCAAATGAACCCAAACTGAACAGAAGTTGGATTCTTATAAAACCTTGATTAAAACTCATCCAAATTGAATCAAATCTCTCTAAAATCATCTTAGAAGTAATTTGAACTCATCAATTTGTTGAATTAAAACCTAAATCATTAGATCAGACCTAATTTTGACCACTGAACCTCAATATTTGACTTTCATCATAAAGCAATTTCAGATGAAATTAACACTTCAAATCATCTCTATTCATCATCAGGAACATGTTCAGGGTTTTAAACGGAAGTTTTAACCTAGAAACCTAGGGTCTCAAGTTTGTCGCCTGGGCTTTAAAATTAGTTTGTTCGACAGAACAAACTGAGGCCTATCTGAGTAAAAGATCTTCAATTCTAACCTCAGGGCATCCATCTAATGCTCTAAACCTCTAAAATTAAGATTAACCCTAATGAACAGACTTCTCCAACTCTGCCGGAGTTGGAGAAGACAGAGGTCTAGATCTAACTCCAGGTCTTAAAACTTCAAATAAAATGTTGCAAAATGATCATTGGACCTCAAATAAGTGATCTGGAGCATCTCAGGGAGTTCCATAGGCTGAAGAGTGCATCTTGACTCGTTGGAGCTCACCGAAGCTCCGGTGAGTTCAGACAATGGCTAAAAGATAGTAAACATCATCAAAACAAGCCATGGACGATCTGAAAAGTTTCTTGAGGTCACAAGGAACCTCAGGAACACATTTATTAATTCAATTATTGATCATACTTAAAGATAAGCATCAAATTCATAAGAACTGTAACCTGAGTTCGCTAGAACTCAGGACATGTTCTCTCACTCAATTGAGTGGAAAGATCATGTCAATAGAGTGTGGTAAAGGTGTTTAGGTGAATAATTAGATGGATACACTCCTCCTGAGCCACCAATGACAGCGAGCTCAGGAGGTTGAATGTATTTTAGGCGTTTTAGTTATAGGTGATTATTGATCAAATTAAAGTGAGGATAGGGGTTCTTAGATGATGATTAAGTGATGGAGGGCCCCAGTGGAGGTGAATTACCCTCGGATACTTTCGCCATTAACAGCGGAAGCAGCCGGTGAAGGTGGAAATGGATTAGGCGATTAGGTGTTCAAATCAGGGAATTAAAGTGTTAGAAATGATCATGGAGGATTAAGGAAGATGATCGGTGAATTTAAAAGACAAAAGAGTGCTCCAGTCAAGCTAAAAGGGCTCACCGGAGCTGAGGAAGACAACGGAAAATCTAACATTAAATCTAATTAACCTACCTAATTAACTACTGTAGTTACACTACTTACCTAACCTACTGTTACCTGGACAAAGGGGGCAGAGGATCTCCGTCGAAGGATCTTAATGGAGGAGGAAATCAGAGGGCGGAGGAAGAAGTCCGGTGGGTGTAGGTGAAGTGTAGAAGTGAAGCCCTACGTCGGTACTGCGTCAGAGGACTCAGTGAACGACAACGGAGATCAGGAGCAAGTGAAGACGAATGGAGGAAGACGGAGGAAGCGGAGGAAGGTCGCCGGATTTTAGAGTGAATAGCCTATCTACTAGCTCAGTGGGGGGAAGAAGGAAGGGACCTAACCTCTTGAAATTGGAGAGGTGGAGGGGTATTTATAAGTTGCGGCAACTGAGGAGAGTGAATCTGGACGGAAAGAGGTCTAGGAGTGAAGTAACCACCGGTGTCTTCTCCGACGCCGGTGAGGTTAACTTCAAGCCCTAAATAGGATTCAAGCATCATCCAGACCGATGGATGAAAAGAGGACGGTGAGCCCAACCTCCAGGAGCTTGACAAGGAAGAGAAGACGTCGGATGGACAGTGATCGGTGGGTGTGGAAACCTCCTGTCGTCTACTATCGAAGAGGCTGAAGAAGAAATCAAGAGGAAGAAGAAGATGTTTATAGGGACCTGTCTGCAATAAAAGATAAGGACCTAAGTGAAGAAGAAGGACTCGATTGAAATAAAGCTTAAGGACTAAAATGTAAACTAAGGTTTTCAAGGTTTATTTTAATTTAAATCTTTTTCAACTTTTTATATATGATTATAAATTAGACAAATAATATATTTAAACCTTGGATTTATGTTTTTGACCTTTTTAGCTTAATTTATTTAATTAAGTAAAGTTACTTAAGTTATTACATACTTAGGTAAAAGTTATACTTAAGTTAGTTAACACATTAATTAGGTAAATTGTTGATGATATTTCAAGTCCATTTATTAATTAAATTATTAATAATATTAATTGGCTTAATGCTACATTAAATTATTAATAATATTAATTGGCTTAATAATATAGCATTTTTAGCTTATTTTAAGGTCCTTTAATATTTTATCCCTTATTCTTTAATTATCCCATATATTTACATATTCCTATCTAATTAACTAAGAAGACTAGTTAATTAGTGGTAATTAGAAGCCATGATGAGCCTCTCATCATGCATGTGTTGGGTTGGGAAAGCAGTGGGGCTTCAGAGGTGTTTGGTGGGGTGTGGGGTGGGAAGGGGTGTGGGTTTAGGGTTTAGGCGCAAAAGAAAATCAAAGAGAGCCCTTGGTGCGTGGACTTTAAGAAAGTAGTAACACCTTAGAGAGACTTACAACAACAAATTTTATACATCATTATAGTTCTCCTGTCAGTATAGATTACTTTTTTTGTAGTGCATCTGCTCCACCAATGGAGATGGAAACCCCTCGGTCGTTTCATTTTACCCATTAGGGATATGATCAGGATTTTAATGACTAGAATTACACTTTTGAAAAACTCCTATCTTCAAGTCCCCCCCCCCGCCTACCCGAGGCAGCATTTGGTATGGGTGGTGCAACACACCCTTCTTCAGGTCAGCATAGTTCTGAAGTCGATCTGCAGTCCAGCCCCTACGTGCTAGTATGAGTGTGGATATTGGGAAAAGGCCGAGTGTCAAAGGCAGCTCTAGCATTGGGAAAAGGTGTCTCACCAGTTCTAAGAGTACAGTTCCAGAAGGCATTCAGGAGATGAACTCGTTGCTGAAGAAATTTGTCGATCACCACATTTCTACACTGGGCAAAGTTGACACAAGCTTGGAGATTAGGTGTTGCCTTAATATGGTGAAGGAGAGGGTTGCTGCCCTCTCCCCTTTTAATATTGTTGTGTTGGCACAACATTTCTCGAGGAGTCGCAACCGGGTAGTATTTATGAATGTGGTTGATAATGCTCAAGCTTTCTATGATTGGATGTAGTGAGTTATTCAGGGTTGAGAATGACCATAATGATCCCCTTCGTTGTTATACCATTAGTAGCAAATTCCCTCTCCCTTTCACCTCAGCCTCTTCTTCGTCTGCGACATAACTACAAACGCACCCGCATTTACTTCATTCCTATTTAGTTTTTCCTTTCTTCATCTATGCTAGTTTTGTAATAACTCTAAACATTTTATTGTACATTTTAGTAGTTGGTGGATGGTAGTTAGTTTATTTTATGCAATTGAAATTAATTCTGTTAGTTCCAATCTTCATTCTACGTTATGATAAGTTGGTGGTAAGAACAAATGATTTCATCTAAATTGCACACATTGTTATGTAGTAGGTTGTCGTGACCTTGGTATTTACTTTCAGGAATGTCAAACTCTAGTAGTTCAAATAGTATTGAAAGTTCATTTGAGTCATGCGATTCCTCAAGTTCGAACTCTGTGCAAGATAGTTAGGACTTCTCAAAGGACGAGGAGTTGAGTTGCTCTTGTCACCATTAGTAATGGTGTAGTGCTACCCCATTGTCCCCGGAGAATTTCTCGTAACACAAACTCAATGATAGGACACAAGTGGATCCATGGCATCTTGTTTCACCCTAATCTAAAGCGATGTAGGGATGAATTTTGAATGTCGAAGGAAGCATTCTAGACATTTGTCAATTTGTTAAAGAATGAACGAAGCTGAGGAACACACGAAACATGATGGTGGAGGAGCAGCTAGCCATTTTTTGTTTGTATTAGGATATGGTGGATCTAATAGACATCTGATGGAGAGGTTTCACCACTCCGGTGAAATGATAAGTCGCTACGTTAACAGAGTCGTAAGGCAGATTATCAAGTTGAAGTGACTTCTCATCAAATTACTTGATGGTGATGCACCGATCTCAGTTGAGATTACGAGGAACCACAAGTTCTTCCCTTACTTTCAGGTAATGTCTCATTTTATTAAAGTTTGTTAGGAGTGTTACGAGATTAAAGTGACTGTTACAGGTGACCAACAAGCACATTTTCGATGCTAGAAGCAATACACATCTTAGAATGTGATGGCCACGGTTAACTTTAAAATGGAATTCGTATATGTCGTTACCAAATTCGAGGGATCCGTAGCTGACATGAGGGTCCTAAACTAGGCAGTAGATGTTGGTAAATTATGCGTCCCACAAGGTAGATGATACCTGGTTGATCTAGGGTATGCAAATATCGATAGGTTCTTGGCTCCATACCAAAGTGTTGCATATCATCTGAAGGAGTACAGGGGTCATGCGTACAACAATGCGAAGCAAATATATAACCATCGACATGCTTCCTTACGCAATGTTGTTGAGCACACTTTCAGTGTCCTTAAAGGATGATGGAAATTACTAGATCAACAACCATTCTACAAGTTTAGCAACTAGTGTCGAATGGTTATGGCTGCTTGCATCCTACACAACTTCCTCCATCCTTTTGAATCGAATGATAAGCTATTCCAAGAATTATTAAACCAGCAACGAGATAACAACGACGACGATGAAGATGACACCAAAAGCAAGGTTGATGATGTTGCTGTCAATGCAGGCACGGCTATCCGTGATAATATTTCTCAGGATCTATGGAATGATTACTGGAGGAGTAGATCTAGGCTTCGTACATCTTGATTATATCATGTTCCTTCATTCTCTATTAGAAAATGTTGTGTAAAACATTGTCGAACTTACTTAGACGCTTATGCTTAGCAATGTTAAAGAAGTTATCATGAGAGTTTGCTTTGCTATTTATATCTTCCTTTCTGGTTTTCATGTTAATATCTCGATATTTTGTGGGAATGAAATTATAGGATATGGAGACTACGCCGAGGTGTGAACCACTTTGGAGGCACAGTAGGAGATGCTCCTACCAGGAACTTTGTAATCTTATTTTAGAAGAGTCCCCCAATGGTGATAAGACAATACAACAACGGTTGTATTATGTTTGCCCTCGGATTGATGCAGTGAGTACGATGGATAGCTTGATGTAGGCATTGAAGTCATGTTCCATTTATGTAATATTATTTGGCATCTCCATTGTAGGGTTGCAGGTACAAGGTTCGTTTGGTTGACCATGAGCCTATGCTTCAGTCCTCCCATGCAAAGTTCACCTTATTAGGTAGGTTATATGGGAACTCTGAGAAGGAGCTATCTTGCATTCAATGTAGAGGGAATGCGTCAGAGGAATATGTTGATTGCCTTATTGATCATGTTGTTGATCTACAACTTAGCTTGGAGGCCAAGAATGACGAAGCACATAGGATACAACTACAGCTTATCTCCTACGAGTCCCAGATAGCGGAGCTGCAGGAGAGGGTATCGGACCTGGAGATAGAGCTCAAGGTTCGTCTCATTGAAAGAAGCTACAAGGGGATGGTCGGCCAATTCAACAACATGTCCATGTAGACCACCTACATGTTCGCCTCCCTAAATTCCATACTCATTCTAAATGCTTACCAGGCTTATTTGTACATTTAGTTCTTTTCCTCTTTGTATTGACATTTGATAGTTCTCTTGCCTTTATCGTAATTTATGACTGGAATTGTTGCCTTTCGAAGTTGTACTTAATGATTTCGTCCTTCATTTATATGTTGCCATGTTACTACTGGAAACATTTCCTTTGTTATGGACAGTATTCTACCATTACGATGGAGAACCTACTATCCGACGAGCATTAAGAGTTAATCCTCCATTCACTATTGCGAAGGAAATAAGAGGGCCAATATGGAGGCAGATACTTCACCCGTGCTGTCTAGCAAAGGACACATGAGGAATTTATCCAACACACCAATTACTACATTACCATTAAATGGTTGTACAAGTTGATGTAAACACATTTACACTACTTAAAATGTCTATTTATGCATGTTCTTAAGCATATGATTGCATTTCATGATATAAATATTGCATTACATGCATCATCTTGCATTTAGAGTAGTTTGAATAAAATGGAGGTTAATTGTCTCCTTTTATGTGCTTGGACAGGGCAAATATTTTATCGGGGCCTCGGATCAAAGATCCAACCGTATGGATATGATCAGGGCGACGATTGGAGTTCAACGACTCCAAGATCGCCCTAATCAGGCATCCGTAGCATCAGATAGAGACCGGGGAACCCTAGAAGATCAAGGGCCAGGATGGTGTAAATCCGCACTTCAGATGGAAAATCCGACCACACGGATGAATTCGGATCGACGATCGCAGCCGAACGACACAAAAATCGAGTCAATCCGACATCCGTGGCACCATCTACAACTTCCAGAAGATGGACGGCCAAGATAGCGCCACGTGGCGCCATCCCAGCCACCCAATCGGCCGCAGGAGTCCTGTGAAGACCGCGCACCGTCTCCTCTCCGCCGTTGGATCTCGATCCAACGGCTGCGGTCGCTCGCGTTTAAAAACATCCGCGCGACCATTTCGCCCGCGTAGCGCAGCGGCGACGCAGCTGCGGGCGAAGCGGAGGTCGCGGGTTCGAGCCGCGGTGAGGGGGTCGAAGGCGCGGGCGAGCGGGCGCGCACGAGCGTCGGATGAAGATCCAACGGCCGCGCGCGCCCGATAGCGCCGACGCGCAATTGGACGCTCTGGTGGACGCTCGATCGCACGCGGGCGGGCGCGCTACGCAGCGGGCGCGGACGCGATCTAAGCCGTCCGATCTCGCGATCGGACGGCTGAGACGACGCGGACGTGCGTATGCGTTACGCGCGCAGGCCAGCCGAGCGGGCGCGCGTGGGCGCGGCGGCGACGGCGACGGCGGGGCTTTAGCGACGGTTTTATCCGTCACTAAAGACCCCTTATTTATTATTTTGAAGATGTAATGTCCATTTTGCCCACACTCCTTGCAACTATAAAAGGAGACCCCCTCCATACGAAATTTGATCCCTTCCTTCTCCTCTCTACCTCTCCAAAGCTCAAGAGAAGCTTGTCCCACACCCGGGATGCTTCTCGCGAGATAAAGTCCAAATTTTCGTCCCCCTTCGGAAGTGGATCCCGCGACGACGACGGCGTGCTGCTTCGTTCCCGTTCTTCTGCTTCGTCCTCCTTCGTCCCGCTTCGTTCTCCTTCGTCCAGGCATCGTCCCGTCCGGCTCGTCCTCCAAGCAACCGTCGAGGAGGATTTCTCTCTCCCTATTCTTTTTACTGCTTTCTAGTATAGATTTACTGCTTTCTAGAGTAGTTTATTCGTCCTCCGAGCAATCATCGAGAATGACATTTCTCCCTCCATTCTTTTAATGCTTTCTAGAGTAATTGTTTTATGTTTTGTAGTTGTAACGAACGAACTCTTTTATGATAAATTCCTTGTCTATTCTACATCTCATTTTGATTTCCATGTATAGTATTCTTTCTCTCTCTCTTACTCCCTCTCTCTCTTTTATTTGTTGTAGATACTTAGATAGTTTAAATTGAATTTCTTCGTGACAAAATAAAAAGAAACGCGAAGTTTTTAAATCAAACGTTCGCCTCCCTGTGTTCGACCCGGAATTCTTATTTCGGTATAAATTTTATTTGTTGAACACGAATCCTTTGCTTTCGAACTACAACGACGGGTTTTCCAAAACCAAACACGTTAGCGTAGATTCTCGTTCAACACAAGTGCTAGTCTGATTATCGTGACACATATCTCCTTATCAGGCAGTTGGTGGATTCTGAAGAGTGGGTATGGGATGGCAATTCCTGCAGGGTTATTCAATTACATTATGTAGGTCAATGGAACCATGTTAATAGTTGTACTACTGTAGCTTTGCCTTTCCATCTTTAAGTTATTCTCCTATGAGTAATGAAGGTTTCTGTTCAATAGCTTCATGACCATGATAGGTGACTCCAAAATCACTGCTTCCCCAGAGTACTTTAGTGGGGATGATTTTGCATTAGTGCTTCTACGACCTTGTTACCCACTTTAATTATAGCGTGGAGAACCTTCTTTTATGATGCTTATATTTAAACTTAATCAGGAAACTCTACGATTGTATTAGGGCCTTTATTTCATAAGTATCCTTTACGTTATTTCGTTAACCGTTCTTTTGTTATTTAACTCATGTACGCAAACTTTTTTATATCCTATTATATAATTGTTGTTACACTGTGGCTAATCATTCATGTGCATGATTCTAAAATAACCATGTCCCTTAAGTGTAATGATGGTTATGATGAAAGCTTATATTCTAGTTATTAATTATATCGAGGGTTAGTAATTGGTACTTAAGGATGGAGTTGGTGATGCTACCTATGTAGGCAGAGTAATGAAATGTGTACGCATGATACAGATGACTACGTCATAGCAACCACATGCGACACAAATGCGAAGGGAAATCTCAATTCTTGCATGATGTGGACAGCTACTTTGCAGCAACTCTGTCAAACACAATGAGAAACAAATACAAAATATTACCATCCTAAGTACTAAACACTAACCCAGTGATAGTTATCATATATATATATATTAAGCAATTTAAGCCTAGCACAAATTCAATATCACTACATTTCAATGGTTAATTTATGGATGGCAGGTACTTCACATTTTTTCTATGCTTGTAGTAGATAGTAATTTCTTCCATTGCTAAATTTGATTCAGTTCATCTTATATTTGATGTTAATATGGTACTTTATGTGGCTCTTTCCATTACTATATGTCTTTATGCAGTGTTTCATTTTACTTTAAATTCCTTACTTCACCAAACAGTGCCATTATTTACTTGCCTTACTGCTATTAGAGACCAATCTTCATTATTTTTATGTTTATATCTTCATATTTGCATATTTTGATTAAGGTTCTCATTTGCTCTCTACATCCTCCTATTCATTACATATATGACTGTCTATATTAATGTCATGGTAATATGATACTAAAGTAGGTATGCTGCCTCATGCAATTTTCATATTTATTCTTTTCATACTGTTGCTTTTCAGGTAATGATACTTCTAAACATACTCCCATTTTCATGTTAGGATATGGTTAACCCCTCTCAGTTTTCTTCACTTTTAACTGAATTTGCAGGTTATATAATAGCCAGCCATGCTTCAATTTTTCCTTCCTACTCTTTCCCATTTAATTCTTGTCTAGTCACCTCAAAGATAATCATATGAACAAGTTATTTGCTATCATGGAGATTGTGTTTCTAACTTGTTTTGCTAGCATTATTTGATGGGTATTGATGTTTAGTAGCTACCTTTGTTCCTTTAGATAAATGAAAATAACTAAATAAATTGCATCAATCAAGAATCAATGTCTACTAGTAGATCGGGCACCATGGCTGCAAGCTATCATCATGTTTGACTAACACTGTGCTATCCTTTAAAAGGTGAAGCAAAGTCAGCCTAGATGGCTGAGTTTCTAAGCACTATAATCGGCATGAAAGTATGTAAAACAATAGGAACATATCTATGTAAGTTGGATAATATTGTTGGACTACGCTTTGTCTTATGCATAGGCATGCAATAATCTTACAAGGACTGATGTTCTACAATCACTTCTTTCAAATCTCTACTTCAGTTCTACTTGCTGTTCTTCTTCTGCATGTTTCACATTTGAGTCTTTGACAATTCTTTGCATAATCAATTGCTCTTAAAACTTTTTATTGATGGGGCATGTGTCTGGAGTGAAGGTGAACTACCTTCTCAGGTAAGGCTTTCATATTAGTCGATTGCCAATCTTGAAAGTGCACACACCCTTTTGGTGTGTGTAGGTGTGTGCACAACAATTAAGTACTCCATTCATATCAACTTTGTTAGTAATTTGTTGTAGTTCTATCTATGAAATTTTTATCTCGCAAAAGACTTTAAGGCTTGGCTGAAGCTTTGACTATAACTGTATGGATGTTGAAACTCTGTTTACTACTATTTGAAGCTTAGTTTGGAATTCAATGTTGAAGACACTTACAGAGAAATTATCCAACTTATGGAAGTTGGAGTACTCAATTTTGGCACAAGTCTGGATTAAATCCTTGGCAAGGCAATCTTCGAAGTGCACACACTCTTTTGGTGTGTGCACAGTAGTTAAGTGTTCCATTCATATCAATTTTTTAATTAATTTGTTATAGTTCTAGCCATGGTATTTTCATCTCGCAGGGAATTTTAAGGCATATAAGGCTTGGCTGATAGCTTTGGTATATATTGCTTGATGTGCATACATCATAATGTTGGTTTAAGCTATTTTGATTGGGCAAATGGGATGGCTGCTGTAAAAGGAGATTCATTTAAAGGAGGATATATTCAAATTTCTATGGAGTAGCTTATATGGATGCATTATTTGGGCTAAGTCCTTGGCATGAGAATTGGGAAGTGCATGTGTGCACAAAAGATTAGTGCCATTTTCTTTTATTGCATCCTTCTTTACACTGTGGTGATGAAATTTGAAACTTTCAGATATATGGAATTATCCTTCAACTATTTTATTGTTTCATTGCAGTATTATGAGGAGTTGTTGCTAGAAATGATGGACAGTTGATGTTATTAGGATACTGCTATTGTTGTTGTTATCTTTTTGCTACTGAGAATGATCTGCTGCTGCTGTTGTTATGTTGCTGCTAATGCTATGTAGGTGTGGCTGCTGTTGGAAGTTGTACTGTAGTTGCTGTGCTGCTACTACATTAATAGGTGGGTCAAGTTAGGAAGATTGTTGTGTTGTTATTGCTGCTATTACTTAGCAAATGCTTCCGTTGTGAAGAATGACCAATGCTATAGATAAAGTTTGAGCTCAAGATTGGGAATTATGCACATCAATAAAAGAATGCTGATAGAAAGGAGAAGATATTACATTGTTGTTTCAAAGTTGTTGCTATCGAGGAATTTTAGATTGACATTCCCAACATTTTATTTTGTGTACATCAAGTTTTCATTGTTGCTAGCCAATCTTGTATTACAATTGTCTCACTTGTCAATCTATTCTGTACTTCACGTCATTGTATCTGTTTTGTGTACAACACTAATTATTGTCCTCAAATGTTAATACAAATTCACATTTCATATTACATTGTATTCTCATGGGCTTATGTCCTTATTCAAGAAATGGTAAGTATGATTCTATCGTTCTTTCCACACATAGCAGCAACTCGAACATGTTGAGATGTTTCCTATTCAATACACCTTTGCAAACAATATTAAACCCACCTAAATAGGTAGAAAAAGAAGTTAACGTTGCAAATAAATTACGAAGATACTTTGATATTGCCTTCTCCATTTTGCTTACATCAAAATCTCCCTTAACAATTACCATCTCAGCATACTTGACATTTTTATGTATGCAGCTCACCAACTAAATTGTTGATGAGTTCCTTATCAATTAAATATTGCATCACGTGTACAAAATTATATAATTCACCTTCACATATTTACCAGTTTTCCATTATCATCAAAATATAAATTTTCACATTACTTGTATATAGCCACATATATATATCAACAATGATAACAATAAAATAATTCTAACTTTGTAACACAAGGGTAATTTTGTCCACTCAAATTTCTCATCCTACATAAAAAAATATTAAACTACAATTTATTCCACTAACTTACTTTATTAACCAAACACACCAATACTTTATTCCAACACTTATTCCACTAATAACTTTACTTTACTTTTCCGCTTATTTCACTAACTAACTAAATACCAAAATTCACTTAACCCACCATTTATTCCACTATTTAAACTTATTTTACTAACTTATTCCACTTACCAAACGACACCTAAATGGCTCATAGACTCAACTTGCTAAAACTTTATGGAACCCAAACCTACCAATATATTTAAATGGGTGCTTAGGTGGGTTTAAAAGGGTCTGATCAGTAGATTCTTAAGTGCGTCCAAAAAGATCAATGAGTTTAATTTGGTAAATGGATCAATGGGCCTAATTTAGTAAATGGGTATGCTAAACCTTAATTTATAACTCTCATGCTATATTTTTAGGTTTCCTTTTTTTTTTTTGGAAGAAAGAAGAAAAATTATCTTGAAATGTGAGTCATATATGTACACAAGCTTTGAGCCAAATATATATTACAGGAAAAGTTTACTACAAGGTATAGTTTTCATTGTGCTTTTTCTAAAACTCTCTATCAATGTCCATAATTAAACCATTTGATTTAGAATGATGAATATTGATTCATATTTCGATTCACGCTAAAATTTAAACATGAATCCAGTTCACATGTAGAGAAAGATAGATTCACCTTGTTTTAAAAGTTTTAAGAATAACTTAAGCTTGGAAATTATCAAACTTATTATCTCCATTAGCCAAAATTTTACGAATCATAAATTTTCATAGAATATACTAAATGCTTAAAAAAGTAACAAACTTGCAATGTTTATGTGACCCATCTATATTTAAATGGGTTTGAGATGAGGTTTGAATCCACCAATGGGTCGGTGAAATGGGAGCCATACGCTTGGGAACTCTAATATTGTATATGGATAATTCCTTTGCTAAAAGTGAAATCAAGTTTTTCAGGGAAAAAAAAAAAAACGGGCCAACGGATGCGTTTTCTAGAATCTTCATCCAACGGCGGGCAGTGGATGCCGCGAGCAAAGGACTGTAGCCGCCGGATGACGATCGAACGGACGACGCCCCCTCGCTGGGGAGGAAGGGCAAAGTGTTTGGGAGCCTCGCCATGCTCTATAATAACAAGGCCGCACCTTCAACCCCCAAAACCCTAGAAGCCCACCCACCTCCTTCTCTTCTTGGTTGGTTATCTCCTCCTCCCCTCCCTCCTGTCCTCCACAAACCCTAACCGGCAGGCCACGTCATTCGGGCTTCTCCCTCTCTGTCGCCGCCTACGATGGAGTTCTGGGGTAATCCATCTACCTACCTCGATACCATTTTCGATCTCCTTCGATTCCACCTCTTCCTTTCTAACGTTTAGATGGATTGATATCGTGGTTGCCTTCTCTCCCTCTCGCATCTTTTTTTCAAGATGGTTGCTTTCGTGTTTTCTGTGCTTCTACGAATGATACAATGAGGTCGGGTGGGTGGTTCGCGTATCAGTCCAACCGCTTTTATCCACTATTTGTTATGATCCCTTATATCAGTTCGTCTGAGTACTTGAGGGTGTAATTATTTGATGTATTACCGAGCAACAACGCATCCTTCAAGTTTCCTTGTTGATTGCTGGAGATGAACGTCTTTGTTTGCATCTAGACGTTGGTAATGTGTTTACGGAAACTGCATCGAAGTTACCTGTTATTTTCTTTGTTTATCTTTTGGAAATAACAACGTGTTTTATGCTCTTCTGCTGCTCATATTTGGTAGTTTTAGTAGATGGATGGGTGTGAGACTGTGTAGAGATGGCCTTATGGCCTTTTGTTTGCTTCCTCTTGTTGATCTACGACGCCTTAGGGAGGACACGGATATTTTATTTGCATACAAAGTCACTTACATGTGGGGGCTATTACTATTGATCTGCATGGCTGCGAAGACTTGGCTTTTCTTAGATGTGCCAACAAAATTTAGTGATGATTGACCTGTGATTACGTTGTAATAATGTTGAGTCTGAGCTGTGTTCCTAAGTTGTAGTTGTTAGCCTGGAGAATGACTAATTGGTGGTACAGAAGCTGCTTGAAAAATGAGCAATTTATTGCGTCAATAACAAGATTTTTCAGGAAAGGTAATGCAAATATGGCAGGATATATGACTTGTGCGCTTCATAATAAAAATGGAACGTCTTTTCTTTGGAAATTAAAATGGAAATTTTTGTTTGAAGATTAAAGATGGACCTCTGTTTTGGAAAATTAAAAATGGAACTTATTGCCTACACAACCTCCTGGTTATGCATAACTCAAATGTAACAGTTTTGTTAACCGTTTTGTTTAAGCCTGACATCAATGTTGTTCTTTTGTTTGTTTTAGGCTGGATGATCTGCATTTATTATGTAACAGTCAACACCGGTCATGCCTTTGTTTGTTTGTCTGGTGCCTTGTAGAATTCAGTTTTGGTTTTTGGGTTTATAGCGTTGATGGTTTCAAAGTAGGCGTTACAGGGTATGCATGGATACATTGTATGGTTTAAGGACAATTTTCTGTAATCCACCCAAGATCTAGGCATGCGGAACTAAGTTAACCGAGCAGACTGAGCCTTGGATCTATTCTGTGAGGCTTAATTTTTCATTTCATAAGAATTAAATTAACACAGATCATAGACTAATAGGAAATATGGTGCAGAAATGTCAAACAATGAGAAAATGGAAAAATATTAGCAGAATTTTGTTGAAAATTTGTAATTTCATTGGATCAACACTGAATGTAAAAATCTCAATGAAACATATCTAAATGATGGAATATTGATGCAAAATTTGTTAAAATGGATCCTTGATTGAATGAGTCCATTTTGAAAAATTTTGGTAGCATGTTGTCAATAGGTTAGCAATGTTTAGATTTAAGTGTGTTGGATGATGTGATTATGGTATATTTTGTAGAGAAAATAGTTAGGACCTAAGGTTTATTAGATAACTTGTTAGGAAGGAATTTTATTAGAATTTTTAGATGTTTTAGGTTGTTTCCTACAATGTTGTCAAGGCTATTGCCTTGGGCAACTGATCTACTAGGCTAGTTGAGAAAGGTTGAGCTCTCCATGGAGCTATTCTAGGCAAGGGGCCTCATCCAGGCTATTGTCTAATTGTCTTTATAATTGTTTGGGTCTCCTTTTGTTTTACCCCTGATTCCCTCTAGCTAAGATTGTAAAATTCTTATTTAGTCTTAACATATATATATTATATATGTTGGTGTTATATATTATTGTATATACATAAATAATGTGTTATTGACAACTTTGATATACTCTCAAGTTTGTCTTTGCATTCATTTATCTTTTTTACTTAGGCTCCTTTTTATTTGTTATGACATATGCATAATTTATACAAGCATGTTATTTGAAGTTTGAAATGATAAATTATCATATATTGTTAGTTTAGTGATGTATGTTTTATATAGTGTATATATGTTTATTATTGTAAGCATCTAATGATAAATGACAATGTATGTATAAGTTATGATATTATGGTATAAATAATAAATGTCCCTATCATGGTTTGGTTGATACATATGCTATATACTTTGGTTGTATTATTTGCCATGTACTTATACATATAATATATGTGTAAACATTGTACAATAATATATATCTATATATATATATATATATGTTTTATTGTTACTTAAATGTGATAGGATTATTGTTTTTACCTTTACTTAAATAGTGTTTGTGGAGCTTACGCGACGTGAACTCCTTGGCATGAAGGATCACGTGTGGATTGATAGTGGCACATGAATTGAGTGAGGAGTTGAAAGATTGTGGAAAATAATTGTATTCAACTCAAATTAAATGACAAAATACTCTATATATAGAGGGATTATTCTTAATTGTGAATATGGAAAACAATAAATAACAACTTAATGATTGGCTAAAAACAACAAGCAAATATATCACTAACAATTCTAATTATTTTGACACCTAAAATACTAAAATAGGATGACTTGGACTAAAAGCAACCATAAACCAAAATCACTAGGGTTGGTGCTGTTCATGATCCAAATGGCTACCACGTTGACAGTCCACGTGGTTACCGTGCCATGTGGACAGTCCACCTGGCCATCTTCTTCATGCTCTTGCTCAAGTTGAGGTTGGGAGGTCGATGACTTGGTCAGCTTATGGTGAGGCTAGAACTTGCACCATTTTCCATCTTCTTTGAGCTTGGAGCTCTTAAACTTGTCATTATTGGAAGTCATGGTGTAATCTTTTGCGACCTCCAAAGTCATTGCCTTTTGGGCAACCTAAATAGTTGTCGCAATGGCCGTCGTGGTCTTCTCTTTTCCTTCTTGGAACATGGCTTGAATCCTTTCAAGCCATGTTATGATATTATGGTATAAACAATAAATGTCCCTATCATGGTTTGGTTGATACATATGCTATATACTTAGGTTGTATTATTTAGCATGTCCTTATACATATAATATGTGTAAACATTGTACAATAATATATATATATATATATATATATATATATATATATATATATATATATATATATATATATTTTTATTGTTACTTAAATGCGATGGGATTATTGTTTTTACCTTTACTTAAATAGTGTTTGTGGAGCTTACACAATGTGGACTCCTTGGCATGAAGGATCACGTGTGGATTGATAGTCGCACACGAATTGAGTGAGGAGTTGAGAGATTGTGGAAAATAATTGTATTCAACTCAAATTAAATGAAACAAAATACTCTATAGAGGGATTATTCCTAATTGTGAATATGGAAAACAATAAATAACGACTTAATGATTGGTTAAAAACAACAAGCAAATATATCACTAACAATTCTAATTATTTTGACACCTAACATACTAAAATAGGATAACTTTGACTAAAAGCAACCATAAACCAAAATCACTAGGGTTGGTGTTCATGATGCAAATGACTGCCACGTTGACAGTCCACGTGGTTACCGTGCCATGTGGACAATCCACCTGGTCATCTTCTTCACGCTCTTACTCAAGTTGAGGTTGGGAGGTCGATGACTTGTTCAACTCATGATGAGGCTAGAACTTGCACCATTTTCCATCTTGCTTTGAGCTTGGAGCTCTCAAACTTGTCATTATTGGAAGTCATGGTGCAACCTTTTGCGACCTCCAAAGTCGTTGCCGTTTGGGCAACCTAAATAGTTGTCACAATGGTCGTTGTGGTCTTCTCTTTTTCTTCTTGGAACATGGCTTGAATCTTTTCAAGATTTGCAAGCGTAAAAGAATTCACATGTGAGGTACTAGTAGGTCCACTGGAGGCCTCCCAAATTTGTTCAAGCATCTATCTTGTGGGTGATTAGTGTACCCACTATATTTACATGGGGGATAGATTTGGCCTGAGTCTTGACCTCATCCACTCTCATGTTTAATGCTAACTTCAGTTGTTGCAAGTGTGGAGTTGCCATTCTTTGTAGAACCTCTACCTCTTGTGCCACCATCTTCTCAAGATGGCCAAAGATGGTCTTAAGATTTATCTTCCCATCCAATACAAGAATTTGGTTGTGTGCTAGCTGGTTGCGGGAATGAAACTCCGACAAGAATTTGGTTGTTTGCCATTAGCATGTATCTCGGCCTGTTTGTCAAAGCAGATGGGCTTGTAGATATCGAACTACTTGAACAATGTCTCCATCTTCACGTAGTATTTAGTCAAGGAAAGATCTCCTTGATTCGCTATCTATACGTGCGCATAGAGGTTCGTGATGCACGCATTACTCAATTTTTGGGAGTACTCCATGCCCATTCAAATTTTGTATGCACTCTTTTTGTGTAACATGTTAGAAGGCTATGGTATGATCAACTGAATTCATGATCTAGTTCATAACAATATAATTTTCATTTTCAAGCTTCTTCTTGGTTCTATCTTTAGTCTTGGGTGCTTCCTTATGTAGAATATTGAGCTTATCTTGACCCCCTATGAAGATCTTGAATTAGCGAGTCCCAAGACATAATTAGAAGCACTTTGAACTTCAAGGTGCTTGAAGCTTGATGGTTGTTCCTTAAATAGCTACCTTTCCGTCGTTAGTCGACAATGGAGACTTGGTGTCGGTCATCTTCTTTGATTTATGATCTTTCTCCTACTCTGCGTAAGGCGTTGGATATGGTAGGAAGAGAATTTGTTGAGAACCTCCACACGATTCCCTTGGCCTTGTTTATGGTGTCAAGGTCTTCTAAAGAATTGTTGAGCGAATTCACACGTCAGAGAAGGTCACGCATTGTGTGGGCTTGTTGTTGACCCAGAGAGCTCATGCGCAAGAGAGAATAATTCTTCTTGTGCGTGAACTCTTCTCTTAGGTATCTCCTTGATTTACGTATGCCAAAGAGCCTAGATTGAAACCTTTGATACCATGTGGAGATTTCCGCAATGTGGTGGAGACTCCTTGGGGTGGAGGATCATGCGTGGATGGCCCACAGATGGACTATTGGTGGCGTATGAACCGAGAGAGAGATTGTGGAAATATTTGTATTCAACTCAAATTAAATGACAAGATATTCTCTATATATAGAGCGATTATTCCCAACTCTAAATATGGAAAGCAGTAAATAACAGTTCAATGATCGGTTAAAAACAGTAAGCAAATATTT
This sequence comes from Thalassia testudinum, assembly GCA_037157565.1. Taxonomy (NCBI): domain Eukaryota; kingdom Viridiplantae; phylum Streptophyta; class Magnoliopsida; order Alismatales; family Hydrocharitaceae; genus Thalassia; species Thalassia testudinum. The sequence goes on from JAZHRO010000014.1 coordinate 5,988,928, forward strand.
CACTAACAAGTCTAATTATTTTGACACTTAACATATTAAAATGGACTAACTTGGATTCAAAGCAACCCTAAATCAAAACCATTAGAGTTGGTGCCCTTCATGACTGGACTGTCTGCCACATGGACAGGCCACGTGACAGTCCACGTGGCCACTGTGTCACGTGGTCACCTTCTTCTTCACATTGTTATTACATGTTTCTTATGAAAGTTGATGCTATCATATGAGTTATTTAAGCATATTGAATATTTTAACAAAGAAGAAGACTTGTCACCTTGATTCCATTTGGTGATTGCCTTTTTGTTCTCGTCTTGGGTGATCAAGGAACTTGTTGCCTTGCACTCACCTAATGCCTTGAAAGCTCTGCCTCCCTACAATGCTGGAATTCATTTGGTAATGAGCATTGAAATAGGAAAGGATTTAATTTTGATATGAGGAAAGAAGATTGAAAAACTTTTCAATAAACAGGGATAGCACTGCAGAATAAAATAAATTTAAAGTACTTTGGTTAAGTCCAGATACTACCAAAAAAGTCTACTTTGTTTCTTTTTCTCTAACAAAATGTCTAAGAGCTGCCTTTTATTCTCTCCTTGAGAAGTCCTAAACAATTGTTTTTTAGAAAGGGATAATTGTAGAAACTACATGTGAGATTGAATCCATCTTACTCACATGGGATAAGAATCCATCCATATGTTTTGCTTTTGTGTTTTTGTAAAATAGATTATTTTAAGTTGTGCATCTAGAATTTTAAATTACTATCGTGATTGCCAATAACTTTTTATGTCTTATGGTTTACGGTTGTGGAGGTTTATTTAAGATGGCAAAGAACAAAGAGTTATTATATGAGAGTACATCACTCCCTTATTCTCACGTCACTCACTTTCACGGGATAAAAATCCATTCGTATGTTTTGGTTTGGTATCTTGGAATGGTAGATTACTTTGAGTTGTGCGTCTGGAAGTTTAAATTTCTATTATGATCTCTAGTAACTTTTTATGTTTAATGGTTTACAGTCATGGAAGCTTTATTATGCGTAATCTTATTTAATGTGTCAGTAAGTGTTGAAATCTCAACACACCGTCTTCAAAGAAAAAATAAAAAAGTGCTGTTCATCACATGGCACATAATGCTATTTTTTTTGTCCAACTTGAAGCCCGTTAAGAAATTAGTGTGGAATCAGCACTTCCTGTTGCTTTCTGTAGTCACTTTTTGGTGATATTTTCTCTCAATAACTGCTGTCTTCAGTGTTGACTAACAATATTTTGGATTGATACCCTGGCAGGAGTAGAAGTCAAACCAGGTCAGACTTTAACTTGCGATCCTGGGGTGGATAAGTATGTGCACCTATCTCAGGTTTGTATCTTTTTCTATATGTTTTTGATTCTGATTTTATCATACTTAATTGTGCTGTTTTTCTTGTAGGCATCTCTTGGGGAGTCAAAGAAAGACAAAGGAAACACATCTATACCTGTTTATGTCAATGTTGATGACAAAAAGCTTGTCCTTGGAACACTTTCTCATGATAAATGTGCCCAAATACAATATGACTTAGTATTTGAAAAAGAATTTAAGCTGTCTCACAGCTGGAAGGATGGAAGTGTCTTTTTTGTTGGTTATAAGACCCTAATTACTGAGGAATATCCTTGATATGCACCATATATTCATTTTCGTTTTAGTTCTTTATAAAATACACACAATGAAAATTTCCAAATTGTTAATTATCTTTTGTTTGCTTCTAATGTTGTGACACCTTAACTTAAGTTGGTTGTTCTATCTGCACCATGTCAGATGGCTATTCAGGTATTCATTTTGGTATTCTTGCAGGAAAAAGGCATTTTATGACCTTTCTATTTGCTGATGTATTTCGTTATATTTTTAGATTCAGAGTCAGAAGACGAGGAGTCTCCTGCTCTCCAAAAAGCTAATGGTCCGTGGTCTGCTTTCTTTGTGAATACATTTTCATTTTTCTTATTAGGAGTTTTTTGATGGTTGCTTAAGTTACTTTTCAACATTCAATGAATATTGCCTTGAAAATATAATTCTGGCACAAATGCTTGTTGTGGCTGAGCCTGCTGACATCATTGTTAAGGAGGTGGTCTTTGGTTCAAATATGACAGATACTATTCTTAGAGCTAGCCTGTCAAAATCTACTTTGTACTTCATGATATCATGGTTTTCCTGGTATTTGTGCAAACTAAATTAGTAGTGGGTTAAATATGTTTTTAGACATCCTTCTATAAGTGGTAGTTTAGATTTTTTTTGGGTTTGGTAAATTTATATTCCTTACCGTCAACCATCCTTGCACATGTGCTCTATGCTGCTTTTGGATGCCAAATTTATAGGTTGCTGCTAGAGAATATCTTCTTTATAAGATTGCGTGTATCTAAGTCTGAGGTTTTTTATGTTTTTGTTATTTACCAACCTAATGTTTCACTATGATTATGTTCTCTTTTATTGTCACAACTGTAGAGGATGTATCCTGTCTTCTGTTGAATAAGTGGTTTACGGATTTTGATTCATTTGGCAGGGAAACCAGCAGCCAAAGAGGAGCCTAAAGTTGCCCCTAAGCTAAGCTTGCAGAAACAACAAAAACCAGCGGAGGAAGCAGTAAAACTGAAGGTAGATGAATCTGATGATGACTCTGAGGATGATTCTGATGAAGATGAATCTGGGGATGAGGATGACTCTGATGAGGTAAGCCTTTTTCGGAGTTGCTTCTCATTATGCAAGCCTTGATTATTTGGTTGAAAATGAGAGTGATTGTCTTTGAGAGCATTTCTTGTATTATGGCAGGTTTTTTTTTGTTTATTATCATTCTTAGGCTGACTGCATCTTCTTTTCCTCCTGCATTTTTTTACCCTATTGGTTTGCATGTGCCATCATGGCTCTTCAGGAAATGGGCGATGAAAGTGATGAGGAAGAAGACGAGGATGAAAGCTCTGAAGAGGATGAAGAAAAAGTAACCCCAAAGAAGGTATGTCCGACTTGCAAATGCTTGGTTTATCTTATGCTATGTGAGTTATAATTTTTTTAATAATTTTTTTCCACCTTTGTTCTTGCAGCCTGAGAGTGGAAAGAAGAGGCAGCTGGATTCTGATTCCAAGGCTTCTGTTCCAGATAAGAAGGCAAAGCTCGTTACTCCTGCCAAAACAGGTAGGAGTTCTTTGGCTGATTTTGTGTTCATTTCACATTGGGATTGAAGAATACTTGGTTGAGTCAGCTGCACCCTTCTACTTGCTCCAGAGGGCAAGAAGGGTGTTCACGTTGCAACTCCCCATCCCGCAAAGCATGCTGCCAAAATAACAGCAAATGAGGACAAGTCAAAGCAGCTGACCCCGAAGTCTGGAGGAGCTTTTTCCTGCAAGTCATGCAACAAGTAGGATTTTGTCATTGATCTTTTCTTTAGCGTGAGGCCCCTTTTCCTCACCCTTGCTGATACGTGGCTGGTTTCACATTGTTGCAGATCCTTTAACTCGGAGAATGCACTCCAATCCCATACAAAGGCAAAGCACTCTGGCAAGTGAATAGAGAGAGAGGCCCGGAGGTTTAAGGTTTCAGAGTGAGAATGTGGGTCGATGGAAAGGCCATTTTTCTGCTTGTCCCAGGGTAGACGTTATATTTTTCTCATCATTTGGAATGATTGTCGTAGGTAGTTCGTGTTGCGACATTTTGGAAATGTTTTGGCCCATTACATGATAGTTCTTGTTTTCAGTCTCCCCTTTTTCCCCACCCTCCAACGTACATGTTTTAGGAAGGTGTAGGTTGTCTACTTTGGAGGGTTGGTTTTACTTTGGGATTGAGTAATAGTCTGTTTCCTTGGGTGACATTGCGAAAGAGCCTGAGGTTGACTCAGACAACACTTTGTCAGGTGTGCTAGTAGAGGAAGAGGAAGGAGGGTTGGCGTTACTTTGGGATCTGAGTAGTACGCAGTCTAGAACAGGAGGAGAGATGGAGGAAGAAAAGAAGTTGCCAGGTTAGAAAGGAAAAACAGTGTGGGGGTGGCAGAGAGAGCTGGTGGAAGAAGAGAAGGTTTAAAGGGTGCCCATCATTCAACGCATCTGAAATTGTGATTTTTGCCTCGCATTTATAGGGGTACTGCTACAGGTTGGATCACCTGTTAACCTTCCTGCTACCCGGGCTAACCAACTTTTGCAACTTCCCAACTTACATTTGATGCCACAGCTCTTGACAAATTCAATGGTCTTAAGTAGAAATAGCTTCAGATGTGATCAGACTTGTGTCTCGTCGTCTAGTACTCGCTCATACCCGGGATACAAAGTTACGTTATGCTGTTCTTTTCTGTGTGGACCTGCAATGTGAAATCTCTCTCAGATGCGTAAGCCTTACATCCTTCTTTTTCTGTTCTTTTGTGTTTTTTGTTTTATTTTAGAAAATGCATTATATTTTTCGTGGGAATAGGGTTGCAACAATGTGGTCCTATGGCTCAAATGGTTCTATCAAACGTGTTACGTCGCCACCTTAATGTTCGGAAACGAACAGGTGATTCTTTTCATTCATGTCGTTTGGTAGGGTAGGACAGATGAATATAACCGAAAGGGGAAATTCCCTGCAACCCAACAAGGTAGAGAACGCAAATTGAAGTCCCAAGTGGTGGTTGATCTGGCCAACAAAAATCCATCAGCAACCAATGATAGGTGGGAACCTCTGTTGAGAGGTGGCCTATAAGAGGGTCATTAAGCCCAGGTAACGAGGATGGATGATTTGAGGTGTTTGCCGCTTTGGGTTGGCATGAACCAAGTAGGTGACTAGATACTTTGATCTTGGGTCTATCGGAAGCTTCAACCCTTTTGCGCTATTTTGGCCTATTGCATGCAGCTGCCCCCTTAATCAAAGATACAAGATACCTTTCATATTTTGCAGTTAAAGATAAATATTGGACATGCTCGGATGGTCTCTATACACGGGCTGAAGGGGAAGCTTTGGGTTGACCCCATAAGCACTTGAACTTTCTTAAGTTTTGCTTGGTCGAAGAATGATCAAAAGAGAACGTAGCTGTCACTCGATGGTTGATTCATTGGTCAGGGAGGATGTTGGAGTCTCCCAGTGGATTGATTATGACATTTATTTAACAGTTTCATTCATTCAAACCTTGAGGATTTAATAGGGGGAGGAATTGATGGTGTTTGTTTGATAGGCTTGAAGGAAAGTTCGCATTGGGTTAGTATGATGGAAAGCTGAAGTAGCAGGGTGGCCCGAGTAATCTTTTAGGTAAGTGTAAGCCCGAAAATTCATTAGGTTGGTAGGGTATTTGGTTGCCCTAAAGATGCTGTTACGGTGCTCCAGCAGAATCAAGGAGCGTTGAGAAGGATAGTTAGAGCTATCTCGGTGAGATTATGAGTAATGTGGTTGAAAGGGTAACAAGTTTGGTGGTGCCCTATCTTGAAGGGGAGGGAGCATATTCGATGGAATTTTTTAAAGTGTAACTGGGAAGGAATGCATTGTAGGCTGGGTTGAAGGGGAAGCTTATTATTTACCAGCCATGCAAAAAAAGAGATTGTTGCAGGAATATTCTCTTTCACATGGTAGGGTATAGAGAGTAGTTCTTGTTGCATACACTGCAGTTTTTGTTGCAGCGGAAAGAAAGTGTCCAACTATTTGGTTTGTCTGTAGGTGACCAATTCACAGTGAAGTCGAGGATGCTTGTAACGTCAGATTCATGGAGGTTGGTAGATCTGGAGATAAGGGTTTTTAACCAATTGCGTTGCATTAAGCATAGAGGCAGCCTTGGTGAGAATGGAGGCAGACGAGATTCCTTCTTGTTTGCAAGAAGGTAAAGGCTTGTGCAGCCGAGTTGGAGGGATTCGTTTCCATGGATGGTGGAGTACTATGGTAAGGCATTTGTGCCATATGGAGAAAAGGGGTACATCGTGGTAGTTTTCATTGGCGATGTCTTTCCAAATTGTGAGCAGTGTCTATCTCTTGGTATGGGCAGTTTAATTGAATGACCACCCGGAAAATATCTAGCTCGTAGGATATGAGAGGATGATAGTTTTTATTTTATTTTATTTAATTTTGGCAAATTATGACAATTTTTGATGAGCAAAGCTTTGTTGAAATTTGCGAGATTGATGGCGTGCCAGCCATTGTTCTCCCTGGGTCTATAGCTGCCATCCCTGGCGTCCCAACCATTTTGTTCAACGCTCACTGAGGTATTCTCAGGGAGGACATGATATCATGATGTATGTTGCGAGGGCCGTGAGGAAGAGTTTAAAAGGACTTCGGTTGGTAGATTACGAGTCTCACATAAGGGGAAGATCTCTAAAATCCATGCTAGATTTTTGGTAGTTTCCTCATTAGCTTTGAAGAAGCCATCTTGGATGGTTGTAGTAAGTGTCTGCATGTTTTTGCGGGAGGAATTTTGGATTATTTCCTTTGATGCTGCATGCGATGAGGGGATGTAAAAGGTTCGTAGTGATCACCAAGGGGACAGGGGAGAGAGGGTTTTGAGACATCCTGTAACAAAATCATTGATTTTTAAAGATATCCTAGAGACTTTGAGAATTGCAGTTAAACAGGAGGTGAAGGTGGTGTTCACACAACTGATGAGAGCTGCCATTTTGATGATGTTTTTGCAATTAATAGCATCAAAGGCCTTTGCGAAATCTATCATCTTTGAAATCTACTTGTTTCTAGCCTTTAGCCTTAACAATGCATATTTGTGGATTAAAGGATAATGGTAGGGAAATGCATTCTGCAACATATGTTGCAAAAATGACATGTTACTACCTGGTCTTCTAAATTATAGGTTTAGTGAGTCTTGCATTGTTGCACGAATATCACGGGTGATTTTATATTTGCATCAAAATATCACTTATGGTTTTTTTGCATATGAACTAAATATTACTAGTAATTTTTTAAATATTAACAATAACTTTTTTTTTGAATGAAATGTCTCCAATGATTTTCAATTATAGGTGAAAATCATTAATAATATTTGAATGCATCATGTATTTTGCTAGTAGGTTTCACCTGGGCTTTGAATGCATCGGTGCATTCCATTGATGAGTCTCACTTGAATGGATTTCCAAGTGCGTGTGGGAAACACATGATGTGATTACCACTTTTGTTTTACATTTTGTTGCAAAACACAAATTTTCACATTCTCTAGATTAAAATATGTTGTCATATCATAAATGAGCATTCTTTTTTTTTTTAGTGATAGGTGATTTTATTCTCAAAAAGCCCGTTCCAAGCGATTAGCTTAAGACATTATCTAGAGGATCAAGAAACGAAATCGATACACCATAAAAGCCTTTCATGGTCCTATAAGCTCCTAGCAACTACCATAGTCAAAGAGGGGACATGACAATCTCCCCACATTAATCATCACAGTCAACAAGAACAAAGAAGGTGGTCTCTAAAACAAATTCAATCCACTGGTGCATGGAGTCGAAAGTGTCGCCCTTGGTCAGATGAAGCACTACCTCCTTGAAGAAAGGGCTATTGAAGAATAAGAGCTCAATAGATTGATTAAGATTGCCATAAAGTAAGCGTCAATCGTGTGTACAAAGACCTCATCTACACAAAAGATTGTGAGTAGTTGACCATCCAATGGTTAGCCATGTACAAATGGACCATTGGGATACATATGCCCGGTTACGCATATTGGTAGGTAGATCCTTCTTAGTAGAAATCGTAACCTTAACTTTTGCAGAACTCCCAAAAGTGGACAGTTTTTGCCGTAATAAGTCATCTCTAATTACCTCTAACCTTTCAAGCAATAAATAATGAGCTTTCAATAAGGGTCAAGCACAAGTCAAACACTTGTTTGCAGATGGTGGAGTTCCCATACCAAGGAATTGCTAGCTGTTAAAGAAGGAAACAAGAACAAAGGGAGGAGAATCAGGTGGTAAATGCCTTATTTATAGATATAATCCCCATACACTTGATTTATTACAATTAGACACTATCGAATTCCCTTCACCAACCCTTCCCCCACCCCCAAACAAAAAAAAAACCTTGTTCACAAGGTTTGATATTGGGAAAATCGTTGTTGAAGTCATCAAAGTGAACCCATTATGCTTCTTCTATGTCTTCACCAATTCAATGAATTAGCCATTGAGCAACAACATGTTTGTCTCTCTTAATCATTTGTTGCCCCAACAGTGCTTGAGGCTCTCAAGTAATTTTTAGGACCATAGGAAGACTTAAAGATGCAACATGGTTGTAACCGACTCTTCCCTTCATTTGTGATACATGGAATATATCATTAATACTTGAATTTGGGGGAAGCTCTAATGTATAAGCAACATTACCCACTCTAGCTTTCATTTTGAAAGGCCCAAAATTGCAAGCATTGAGTTTATAATTGGAACAATGTAGTTTTGATTTTTGTTGATAAGGTTGAAGCTTCAAATATATCCAATCGCCCACATTATATTGCTTATCAAGATAGACTTTATCTGCTAGAATCTTCATTTGTTGATTAACCTTATTTAAATGTTGCTTCAATTCATCCATTAACTACTGTTGGGAATGAAGAACTTAAGCTGTTGCTTGTGTGTGAATCAAATCAGGAACATAAGAAATGGGTGTTGGTGGTGGGTGGCCATACAAAGCTTCAAAGGGGGTGATACCTGTAGACTGATGATAGGTGGTATTATATCAATATTCAGCTAGTGCAAGTCATTTCAACCAATAGCTGATGGCAAAAGCAATGCATATAAATTTCAAGGCATTTATTAACAACCTTTGTTTGGCCATCAGATTGAGATGGAATGTGGTGGACAACTTCAATTTAGTTCCCACATGTCTAAATAATTCTTGCAAAAAGCTGCAGATTGGATCTCCTAAGTAATCAAAGGATCTGACTTAACAAATTACAAGCAAACAATCACAAGAAAGACAAGAGAATTGGTGACCTAGCTCTACTATAAGGGGTGTACGTTTGAGGGGAGGGCAGTGCTTCCGAATATCCACTACAAGTAGCGATAGTACAATCTCTCTTAGTTTCTCTCTCTCAGATTGCGTGAAGAGAAATCTCGAAGGCCTCCCTTCACTATTTATAGTACAGGAAGTATCTTAGCGATGTACGATCTTCTTCAATGGTCCTTACGTATTCTTCGGCATGCCTGTGGTTTGGCTATTGATAGCATTGGTAACTCCATCGTTACTGCCGACATGGGCATAGTGAGCATTACCATAGCTGATTGCGCAGCAATCATAGGTCTTAATTGACCTAAATTAGGCTAGGACTTAGCATAAGTTAGGGTTATCCATACATGCATACGCATTATCTGCATCTTTACTGCTTTTCTTTAGCTATGCATAAAATAATGTTATAATGTGCTGATTAAGTGCATTATGTCGATTGCAGGGAATAAGCTGATCAGGAGCTGGATCTGAAGTTGGATCAGGAATAACGGGAGTTGTAGCAGAGCTGGAGCAGAAGGCCTAGTTTAGATATAGAAATAATAATGTAAAGGGGTTGAAGGTTTTCTATTCTATTAAGTAGAAATAAAGCAGTAAAATGTGAAGAGCTTAGGTCCATCCTAGCCTTAGGATAGCCTAGAGACTTTCCCAAGCCTTAGCCACCCTTAGATTAGGTCACAACACCCTAGGAAGCCCTAAAACCCTAGTTCCAACACTTCTCTGGACGTCCAGAGAAGTTTTAAAACATTCAGGACCCTTAGCCAACTCCCGCACACTTCAAACCCACTTCTGCAGTGTGTTATTGGACGTCCAAACACTTTGTCAGACGTCCAATTTCTGTAGAATACCCAAAACAGAACCCGAAATCTTTCCTAACTCTGATTAGACATCCAGACAACAAGTCTGGACTTCTGATTTTTGAGTATAAGACGTCTGATTCTATAATTAGACGTCTGATACTGCTCTCCAATTCCTGTTTTGAGATTTAAGCCTTGATCTTGGATCTCTAGGTCCCTAAACCCAATTCCAACCCCATAGGAACCTAAATTAAGGTGCCCTAATCCTAGTACATCACCTCTAGACCTCCCTAAGGACCTAATTAGGTTCTCACTAAACCTAATTGACTTGGATCTTAGTCAATTCCATCAGCCTATTCAATTAGACTCATTGAGTCCAATTGAGCCCTGATCTCAGCACACACTGTCCAATTGGACTCAGTGAGAGTCCAACTGACCTAGACCTGACTTAATTGAGTTGTTTTACTCTCAATTAAGTTTTCACACACCCAATTAAACTTGTATTAAGTTTAATTGCACTTTACCTTAGTGAATTAGGGTTTATAACTCTAATTTGAGACCTACCTTGACCTAAACCCACTAGAACCCAACCTAATCAACCTAGCCACCTAAGTTTCGACCCACACACACCATCCACACGAAAATATTTAGCCTAGAGTTCTCTAGAACTCTTTACCATGTGTGGTTGCCTTGGTTGCCAAAAATAGCAACCAAGAGCCATTCAATTTTTAGATCCACATTTGGTGGATCTAAAAACCACCATCCACCCTCTCTCTCTCACTCTCCCACAAGCTCCCACCATAGGCCTCTCTAGAGAATTCCATAATTCTCTAGAGAGCTTCCCTTAGGTCTATAAAAAGACCCCTTGGGTGGCCATTGGCACCCATTCACTCCCTTGGCAATTGCTCTCCATTGGTGCCATTCACGCCACCTCCACTTAGCCACTCACTCCACCTCCATGAGCTCACTACCACCACCATGGAGGACACCATGCCGGGATGCTGGATCAACCCTACTTCTCTCCAAGGGTCAGCCTAAGCTACATTGGCCGCCCCTCATTCTCTTCTCGACCACTCTAAGGCCACCGGGGACCACCCCTGAATGCCCTCTACTCTTTTAGCTCTAGATCATGCTTTTCATAAGTTTTATTGCTTTCATTTACTGCTTAGTAGAGTAGTTTCTCTTCTCCCCCAATGATGCATGCGAAATCTCCCTGTCGATTCTTGTATGCAATCGTTTTCTAGTAGCTAGGTTTAATTTCAAGCATTCCTGTATAAGTTTTCCTCTAGATTTCTTGTACAAACAACTCTCCCCTAATGAATGGATGAAAATGCATTTATATATATATATATATATCTCTTTATGTGTTCGAAATCACCATGAGCTGAATGATTATTTTATTTGCATGATTTAAGTGCCTGTTCTTTAACTGCCTATATATTGCTCACCAGAATATTAAGTAGAGCGGCTTTAAGATCGATTTCAAAAATAGAAACACGCCTCCTAGAGACGAACGATCGGGACTCAAGTCTCGTTATTTTACAAAACAATATTTTTGATGAACGTTTTGTGCGACTATACTACGACTTTCGATGACTTTCAAATGCGTGAAAATGGCTCTCCGTCAATAGCCTCTCTAACTTCGGTCAAATCGAGTCCTCTGGCAGGTTGAGCTTGTCCAAATTCGCCTAGATGAAGGTGGACCTGGATCTGGCTAAGCATAGGCGGGTCGGGAAGAGTCGTATCCGCTTGTTTACTCAGTATCTGGGTAGCCGGATCCTTTTTTGGGCTTCGTGCGAAGTTTTGAGTCCGAGGGTATTTTTTGCCTCTTATCATATGACCCTATCTCTAGCTAGTGGATGCTGCTGAGAGAGTAGTTAAAGCACTTAAAATTTCGTAGTAGGCAATGCCCCCAAATGATTTCCCGTATATATTTCAAGCGGGGTCAACATTTGTCATGAAGCGAGAGTTGTAATCTCTAGGCGGGCGAGGCACCTTTAGTAATATGATGTATGACAATTGAGATATCTTTGGAATGTGGGCGTGAATTGCCTGGGTTCTCGTTGGCCTAAAGAGGTCAAAAAATGATAATTATGGGAAACGTATGTGTGTTCTACCTAACTTTCTACTAGTCTTAAGAGGTTAGCATTATGTAGAGGGAATGTAGGCATTTCCGCTTGGATTCCTATTGGCCCGGAGAGGCGGCATTTGATAAATACTAATTTATCATTATTCTTATATCCTAAAACCAATCTAGTTCTTAAGGTTTTAACTTTGCAAACGGGTTTTCGGGTTGCATTTAAGCATTACTTAGGTTAGGCGTGCATTGCATATTTTTTGTGTTTTCAACATGTTTACTTGAGTGTTAAGGATAAACAGATAACCAGACCTCTAAAACCCTAGCACTCAAGAAGGCAGAAGGTGAAGAAGAAGATCAATTCAGCTGAACCTTAGCTAAACCTAGCTCATCACAGCTGAATATCAGCTCAACTAGGTTGGGTTTAGCTCATCTTAGCTCCATTCAACTAATTTCAGCTGGATGGAAGCTTAGGGTAGCTTAACTCAGCTCAACTCAGCTCAACTCAACTCAGATCCAGCTCAACTTAGTTGAGTCTAGCTTTTCCTAGCTCCAATCAGTTCACTGGGAGCTCTAGCTAGTTCAACTTAGTTGACAGGAGTTCACCCCAGCTTAGGTCTAGCTCTCCCCAGCTCCACTCAACTCATGGTATCTGAACTCCTTCTAGTTTAGCTACTACTTATCAACTTAGCAGCTAAGCTATCTCAGGAGTTTCCAAGAGAAGCGTGTCAAGCTCAATCCAGCTCTTGATAAGTTGAGACCAACTCAACTTAGCTCCACCACTCAAGCTTAGCTGCTAGCAGAAGAATTAGCTAGCTAAGCTGAGTAGTTGAGCCCCCAAGAAGACCTCTTCAACCATCATCATCTCCGGGAAATTTACTTCAGCTCAAGATCTACTTCAGACAGCTCCTAGCTACCTTCCTCAAGCTAAACCTTAGCTTCCTCTACTCTACAACTAGCTAAGCTACCTTAGCTAGCTAACCCTAGCTCCTCTCCACTCCATGGCAATCCACCATCATCCTAACCTTAACCCTTAACTCCAACCTAAGCTTCCATCTAAGCTACCAAATAAGCTTCCACCTAGTCCTCTCCTTTTGGCGCCAACCCCAACACACCCACATCTCTTCACACCACCACCTCCAAGAGCCAACAAAAACCCATGTCAACCACCTCCCATAACCACCCCTAAATGGGGTAAAAAACCTTCCTTCATCCCAACCATACACCTACTTCCTAAAGCCATCCTAACCCTATTCTAGAAACCCCTGTTGGCACCAACTAAACCCACCTTTTCACCACCATAACCACCTATAACCACCACTATATGTTGGCGCCAAAACACTTCCTACATCCCTACAAGTTGGCGCCAACATCTACCACAATCCTAACCCTACACCTAGCCCTATAACCAAATCCTAGCCATCCCTTTTGGCACTAACTTCTAGAACCTAAAGTTGGCGCCAACCTTAACCTAACCACACCTAAACCACCACCTAATATACCCCGTCATGTGGCGCCAACAAGCCTTAGCCCTCCATCTCATAACCAACACCATATGACCCCATCCTAACCCTACAGCACACCACACCAATCCCTTAACCCTAGTCTCCACCTAGGGTTGGTGCCAACCATTAGGTGCCCATACACTTTGGCGCCATCAACCCTAGCCTTAGGATCCTATAACCACCACCCACAATCCATGCTAGCCATCCCCTCAACTACACCTACCTCCCCCCTCCACTCTATAAAAAGGTCATTAACAACCCATTTTCATTTCACCCTTGGCTACAAATATACAAGCACACATCCACCATTACTCCACCATATCCCATGGCTAAGGAGAAGAAGAGAAGAATAAGAAGATTAAGGGTGTGCTCTTGCCCTCTTGGTGCCTTCAACTCTCTCCCTTCTTCTACCTTGTGCCCACGCCAAGCCAAGGAGTTAGCTAGGCAAGGAGGATGTCTAGGAGGAGAAGCATATAGGGTCACGCCCACCCTAAGGAGGAGATTTGAGAGTGGAATTCTTCCACTTAAGGAGGAGCCAGGCATGCCCCACCTAGGGCTGACCAAAAGAAGGAGATCCAGGAGCAAGCTTCCTTTGATTTTGGGGCAACTAGAATTGGAGCAGGAGACCTGCAGTAGCATCATTTTCTTCATAAGCTTTCCTTTGCCTTTTTTTGTATTTTTGCATGATAGTGTGGTGTTTGCATTTGTGTTGGAGATTACAAGTTAGAATCCCTCTCGCTTGTGAGTTCTTCAACTCCGTTTGTAAAATAATTTTTGTTAAAGAAGCATTCCTCTACCATTCTTTTAATTAGCTTGTGTTGCTCTTTTGTTGTGTGTTGTTCCTTCATTACTCCAAGCCTCTTGTGCTTGGAGTGATTTGGAGAAACAAGGTACTTGTTGCTTCAGTTGTAGTATTTCTAATTCTAGTCTTCTCCGCATTCACTTTCGCTCATATTTAAAAACCTTAAAAATTATATATTTCAAAATACAAAAAGAAAGTTGATTTTCGTATTTTTCGAGCAAGAGATTATAAAAATTGCATTTCTGCCTCCTTGGATGACCTTAGATACCACTACTATTTAGGATTACAAATTTAAAAGCGATCGCAATTTTGTGTGTTACATTGACCAAAAATCACATTTTATAAATCACGCAATTTTCGCTATTAGCATTGTAATAAAAAGAACGTAGGCTCGTTCGGCTGAGTTCCTGTCGGCCTTAAGAGGTGAACGTAGGCATATCACTACTTGAGTTCTTGCCAGCCTTAAGAGGCTAGCACCCTGGGTAATAATGTGACATAACGTCACCTTCCTCTAGTGGTGGCCAACCACTGTAGGAACTAAGTTTTGCTATGTAGTGTGACAAGATTGGCATTAATTCTCGTCATGATGAGGAATCATAACCTCAAATATCTCACTTGTCAGCGACATGATCGTTGTTACTATGGCGATTGATACGTGTGTAGGGGAATTAAATGCCCTAAATGATGACTGAAGGTCACCTCAATTTGGACGGGATTTTTTGGAATACGCACTGTAGTTTGCAGGATTTTGTTGTTTTGAAATCCATGCCCTGCAAGGGGGGAAACAGGGGAACCGTCCTAGGGGGGTTATAAATAGGGTGGTGGGACACACATAATGGCCCACCTACCCTCTTTACTGTGGCCGAAAGACTCGTGAGCCATTTTTAGCTACTTCTCTTCCGGTGAGCTTGTGAGAAGAACCGTTTGTCGGAACACCATGTTTGGAGGAGTAGCCAAAGACTAAACACGTTTGGGCTCGCCGGCAAGGGTAAGTCTGCCTCATCCTTGTCCGGCATTTTGGATGAGATGAGGGCACTATATACTTTTCCGTTCGACTTTCGTAGCCAGAGCACCATTAAGGTGTTTCTGGACGCTTATGGGATAGGGGGTTCCTTTCCATGATTGTGGGATCCAAACCTGCTTGTATTCAGACAGGATGAAGGGGATGTTTATCATCTGTAGATACACCATAGAATACGGTCTACGGGTACTGTTAAATCCGTTTTTGGTCTCCTTCCTTTCGTATTGTCACATCGCCCCTTCCTAACTGAGCCTCAACTGTTAGCTTGTCCTCAATGCCTTTACCATTGTTTGTCTTCATCTGGGGATTGCTCCCCGTCTAGGCATTTTTCGCCTAATTTTTGAGCTCATGCCCCTTAAATTGAAAAGATGCAAGCCACCTTCTAGCACTTATACCCTGTACAGCCAGCATACTAGATACTAGATTGTTGATCTCCCTGATAGTTTAAAGGGCATGATCATCATTTTTTTTTCCTTGCCAATATTGAGCACTTGACATTCCCTTACACCTGGCAAGGCTCACATGAGAGGGACTTACTGCCTAGAACCAAGGAACTCGACCCTTCTGCATAGGTAGACGTAGACAAGGTAATGAAGTTTAGGCCAATTTCCCACTCGAAACTCAAGCGGGATGTAGTTTTGGAGGCATTGTCATGGGTCACAGATGGCTATCCCACGCCAAGTAAGTTGGGGGGTAATAGCTTTGGAAAGCGTATTTCCTTAGCCCTTTACTTAACTTGGTTTTTGGTTTATGACAACTTTTGGGTGGTTTGCCTACCCGGATACCCCCAAGCATCGAGGCAACAGCTCTAGCCATCGTGGATCACGACAAAGGGAGGAAAGGCCTTAAGAGTAGGGAGAGAGGAGTGAATCCTCCCACTCACACGAGGCAAAGAGGAAGGAGGTAGCAGGAGAAGAGGAGGCAACGTCGGACGTTCCCCTAAAATGCTTGCAAAGGGGGATGGTTGCGAAGCTCCCGACAGGAGAACCAGGGGCACCTGCCTCCGCGAGATCGGGAGGAATTGAGATAGAGGAGGGCTTAGTGAACCTGTCTCTTCCATCTAACTCGCCTGAGGTGATCATTTTGAGCAACTCCCCACTTGAGGGCCCGACAGAGGTGGCCTAGACGTGGAGTATTGCTCCGCCCATCTTGTCTATTGGCGCCTTCGCTCAGCTGGCACAGGAGGTGGTTGTCACTAGGGACTTCTTGAGTAGCAGCATGTTCGCGCAAACCTACCCTAGGTGGAGCTCGATGGGGATGAGGGTAGTGGTGGATCCCTCTGGTCGTGGAGGTCAGGGGATGATAGGTGGAGTCGGCTCAATTTTATGACCGGGTTTTGGTTTTGTTATAACGTTGTAGTAAAGCCGGTTATTACCAACATTCCAAATATAAAAATTTTTTTTACTCGGAAAATAAAAGAGTTCCCGAGGTCGAACTCAGGGAGCAAGTTGTATTCTAGAGATATACATGTTTCTTTTACAAAATAAAGAAAGAGAGAGGGAAAGAATTTGTTGTTCTCTTCGTTTTCTCCTCGTGATGTTCTTCTTTCTTTCTTTTCTTCAGATCTCCTTCTTCTTCTTTGTTCTGCAGAGGTGATGCTCCTCCTTCTTTCTTCAGATCTCCTTCTTCTTCGTCCTTGGTTTCTGTCTTGGTCTCTCTTCTTCTTTTTCTGCAATTGTGGTGACCCTTTCTCTTTTCCCTTTTCTTCTTTTCTTCCTTATGGCTGCAGAGCTTCTACCTTCAGCTACTAAGCCTTCCTTTCTTCTTCTTCTGCTTTGGCCGTTGCTCTTCTTTTCTTTCTTTCTTCAGCCTGCCTTCTTTCCTGCTCTGGCTGCTGACCTTCCGTCGTCTGACCTGGTGCTTCGACGACTTAACTATGCATTTGCTACAGTGCAGCTCCTTCTTCCGCGGGTCTTCTTCTTCGCCTGCGCCTGCACACTTCAGAGTTTTTCGTCAGAGGCAAAACCTACTCTACCCTCCCCCCCCCGCGTCTCTCTCTCTCTCTCTGAAACCACTCTTGGGAAAGCTCTCCCAGAGCTACCGGGTAACCGGGTTCGGATCAGGCCCGGGTCCAGGCCCACCGGCGTGCGTGGTGGGCGAGGAGTGCAGGTCAGTCGAGTCGGGTCGGGTCGGTTCGGGTCAGGTCCGCGGGGCGTGAGCGCGGACGAGACCGGGTAACCGGGCGGGTGAAGGGGACCTCACCCCGTGTGCTGAGGCAGTAAGCCTTCAGCACTTTTGCATCTTATGTCGCTGCGGCTCTTCAGGCGTTTCCGAGGTGGGACTAAACGGCCCACCTCAATTGCGCGCCCGCAGCGGGGAATTCAGCAGGAGATGGCGGCGTCACGCGGAGCTTTCTTCCTCAGCTGCGAACCTGGTGTTTTGCCAAAACTCCTCGCAAGGCCTGGGAGTGAATCTGGGCGTGGCGCTGAGCGTGGCGCGCCTGTAGCTGCAGGCGGAAGCAGTTCCTCCTGCACGGCAATGGCGGCGGAGGTCGGGTGGCCTGTCCACAGAAAACGGCCTCTCGGCCTAATCAGAGAGTGCCAGGAGCTTCGCCAGGGTGCGGCGAAGCTCGTGTGGGTGGTGGCGAGGCGCGGGGCGGCGTGCGAGGGCTGCCCTAGGTCGGACTGTGGGTCGGAGGATGGGTCTGTTCGGTGGGGTTGCAGAGGGTGATGTGGGGGAAGTGGCAGGGCGGAGGTTGATCAGGGTGAGGAGGCGGAGGTCCTGCGGTGGTCGGCGAGCCGTGTGGGTCGCTGAGGTGATGGGAGCGGCTCGCCGGAGGGTGGTCGGAGACGAAGGGGGTGAAGGTGGTCAGGGTCGGTCGAGGGCTTAAGTGAATAAATTGAAAGCGGGGAAAGAAAGAGGAGAAGAAGGGGAGTAGCTCTAGCTTACTTGCAGGGACGAAGGGGGAGGAACAGGGCGACAGTCGTATCGACTGTCGCCGGAGAAGACGATGCTCAGGGAAAGGGACGGCGGCGAGCAGAGAGCCGGAGAGGCGCCAGCTGGGTGCGGCGTGGCGCGGGAAGAGCAGGGGAGGAAGTCTCTGCTGCTGGTATTGCGGCAGAGCGAAGAGGTGGAGGGGGAGGAAACCGCCGGAGCTGGTGAGCGTCTGCCGGAGGAAGAAGAGAAGAAAGTTGGGGATTTTCTCCGTCAGATCCAGGCTGCCCTGGTCGGTGGAGCAGCGGGGGGTATTTATAGGGATCAAACAGGGAGGAAGGCGGAGGGAGACGACGTGTCTCCCTCGCCGGAGGATGGTCGGAAACAAGAACCCATACCGTCCGTGCGTTCGCACGGCCGGTATGGTGGGCTACAACGACCAGGGGGGTGTCCCTGCGACGGTCGACGACGCAGGGCACCCCCGGTTTACTTGCCAGGTCCCCCACCTCACCCTGCGCGGCGCCATGCTCCGCGCAAGGTCGCCGGAGCATGGTGCTGGCAGGTTTTGCAGGAGGGACCTGATTGCAAAGAACGAAGGAGAGTTAGGGGCCAAAATGCGAGGGTTCAAAAGTTGAGGGCCAAAGATTAAATATATGAGGACCAAAGTGTAAAGTCGGTCAAGGAGGTTTCTTCTTAGGCTCAAGTTTTTATACATGACTAATTAGGACCCAAGGAATCTGGTGGTGAATTTCATTTTCATATTAAACCTTGTTTGACCGGTCAATTTGCGCAAAAACCCAAATTAAGTTATTAATTGGGCATGGTTCTCAATGTAGGTCAAAATGGGTTCTAAAGGCCAAATTGAAGGTTCTAAACCCTAGAGATTATTTTTCTATGAATTTTAGAGGGTTTATTCTATTTTTACTTTGCCTCGAACCTTGTGAATTGAAGTGGGTTGTTTTAGGGTTACAGATTTATCATTTAGTTTCTTGGAATTGCTGTAGCCCTTGCTAGATCATTTCATCCCACTTTTATTCTTATTAAGCTGCTTTGACCTATGTTTGGGCCCTGAATTACCCTGTATGCAGATTATACTGGTGAAATTGCATTTTTACCCCTTATGACTTGTTTTCTCCTTAAACTCAGAATTCTCTGAGTTAAGCCTTTCCTTGAGTTATGTAGGAGCTTTTATCCTTTGTATTGGGTCAAAATGAGCTAGTTATGGCTCATGATGAGGTTCTCATCAATAGGCCAATCAGTTGGGTCCACAAAGGGATACCGTAGAGGTTAGGGGATGATAGGCCAATCAGTCAGGTCCACAAAGAGATCCATACTGGAGTTGGCTCTTGAAGGCCTTGTGCCAAGTCGGGTGGTGCCAATTCAGGTGGGAGTTGCGAGCAGTGCCCCTTGCCTAGAGTAACAGGTGCTCTGGCTCCTGAATGATGTCTTATTATGGGTGACCCCCCATCAAGGGGGAATGAACTTCAACCACGTGTTCTATTACTGTTCATGCGTGGTAAGTTCTTTTCTGTTGAACCTTCCATTCCTATTCTTTTTATAAGACCTTGAACCTCATATCTTCCAACTATTATTCATGACAGGTTGAAGCACTCGGGATCTTCTTTATCTTGAGAGAGGGCACGGCAGCAGACTCGCGGCAGACATCGCGAGTCCTGGCGTTTCTACTGAGGCGATTGAGATGGCTGCCAAATGGGCTATCACCGCGCGGGTGGAGTAGAGGAATCTTGCTCATCTGCTCGTGGAGGAGATTGTTGCCCGAAAGAGGGCGGAAAAGGCCATAGAGGATGCTGCGTGAAAGCTACACTCGTACCAACTGGTGGTCAGCCAATTGACTCAACTACAAGAGGAGTTCAAGAAGGCTCGCCAAGGCTTGAGACTTACCGGGGACATTGGTGACAAGCTGGAGCAGCACCTTATTGAGATCCATAAGAGAGAAGTCACGGCGCTACAAGATTTATTCGAGTGCCTGGAGTCCTCCTGTATCAGCATACTATCTTTGAAGGAAGAGGTGCAGGTGCTTAAGGTTCAGCACTCCTCATCTATAGAGGGGTATGAGGCGACTCTTGAAGAAGAGTGCCTTCGCCTAGGCACAACTATTGACGAGCTTGCCCATCTGAAGGCAAGCCATTAGAAGGTGAAGGTAGCTGTGAATAGCCTGAGAGTCGACCTCGCCAAGGCCCGACAGCTCGCAGAGGAGAAGGGAAAGAAGGTGCTAGAGCTGGAGAGTGCAGCGCAGTCAGAGCTCAACCCTGAGATGGTGATGGGCTTCTTTGCCTCTAATCCATTTATGGAGGAGAGTAGGGAGATGATCTCAAAGGAGATCGGCAAATATACCTTAGCAGTCATGCAATCCTTGCTGGGGGGCCAAGAAGACATCGGTGGAGGAGCTGTGCACCTGGACCATGGACTAGTTCATGTCCAAGTTCAATCGGTAGAAAGCTGATGGATCGATCATGGACAAGGCTCCTACTAAACCGCCTGAAGATCAGTCGGCTCCTCAGGAGGAGGCAGACTAGTCAGGTCTGTTAACGGAGCCACCAGCTTACCTCGACAGCCCATTTCACACAGTCTCATCAGCCCCTTTGACTCTTGGAGCTGATATTTTTGAAGACTTAGAGTGAAATTGCTTGCTGTGAAGTGTGTTGTTTCTCTCCCTTTGTTAACTTTTCCTTTGTTTTTTGTGGACCAGCTGGATGTGATGATCCATGGGAATGTAATAGACAACACTTTAATGAAATAAAAAGAAAAGTTTTTATTTTCATTGTCTTTTTTTTTTCTATAATCATAAAAGCGTAAATTACTTGCATGCAAAGTATAATGGATTGCTTTGCCACTTAGGGTTTGTAATTCATAAAAGTTTCCTGGACTATTCTTACAAATTTTATATGGTCCCTTTCATGGACTTGACATGGAGACTTCACTCTTGCGCAAGACTAAGTCTCCTTCTAAGAACTTCCGCTTGCGCACCCGCCTGTTGTAGGTAGTCGCAGTGGCTTCTTTATACTTTAGTATTACTTCAGATGCTTCCTCCCTTAGCTCATCCACAAGGTCCAAAGCAAGGCGGACTTGGTCGTCATTGGAGGCGGGATCATAGAGTTATGTCCGGTAAGTCGAGAGGATCATCTCTATAGGTAGCTGGGCTTCCTTGCCATACACCAGGGTTGAATGGTGTGTGACTTGTGGAAGTCCTTTAGCACGTCTTATAGCCCTATAGTACATCCAGCAACTCGTTTGCTCATCACTCTTTGGCTGAATCTAGTCGACGCTTTAGCGTTGAGATGATGGTACGGTTGGTTATTTCTTCCTGTTTGTTTACTTGGGGTGACCCACGGATGTGAAACATAGGCGAATATCCTAGCTATTACAAAATTATTGAAACTTTTTGCAAGCGAACTGGGTGCCATTATCTGTGACAATGTGTTGAGGTATCCCATACCAAACTATGATGTTTCTTTGGACAAAGGAGATAACTCTGTTGGCTGTTGGGCTAGCCATGGCTTCAGTCTTAACCCACTTTGAGAAGTAGTTCACTGCCACAAGTATAAACCTTTTCTGAGCTGGGGCAGGCGGAAAAGGACCTATGAAGTCCATGCCCCACTTTGCAAAGGGAATGGGTGACATGATAGGGGATTAACTTCCCAGGCCGTAAGTGGAGCAGGGTAGCAAACTGTTAGCACTTGTCACACTTGTGCACAAACTCTTTACATTGCTGCTTCATCTGGGGACAAAAATACCCTGCCTAGAATAGCCGGGCCAAGAGAGCTTTATATCCTTCATGGTTTTCGCAAATGCCACTATGCTTCTTGAAGAGCCTAAGATGCCTCCTCTTTTGTAAGGCAATGCAACAAGGGGGTGGAAAAACCTTACTTATATAATTGCCCATCTATCAAGGTGTACCTAAAGGCTTTTAGGCAGAACACCTTGGGCTGTGGTTCCCTTGGGGGCAGCTTGCCAGTGTTTAGGTAGGTGATGATAGGCATCATCCATGATGAGGATTACTTTATCGTGAACATCTTAGGAGCAAGCATTGTTAGCTCTTTCAAAGTCTGGAGATGAATATCCACCTCCTGCTCGAGAGAAATTACTGAAGCTAGAAAGGCTAACGCATCTACCAGGGGATTATCAGATCGAGGTACCCACCTGATCGAGATGGTCCTGAAATCCAACAGCTCCTTGACCTTGTCGGCATACAAGATCATGTTTGGATTACTAGCCTGGTACTCACCATTTACTTGATTGGCAAACAATTGGAAATCTGTGTAGACTTCCAGCGTGGAGACGGCTCTTAATTTAGCTACCCAGATGCTGGCTAGCATCGCTTCATATTTCGCTTGATTCTTGGCTCAAGGGAAGACTAGTTTAATGGCATACTTATAGGTAACGTCGATTGGGGTGGTCAGGGCTATGCCTTCCCCAGACCCAACTGTCATTGACTAGCCGTCAACATATAGCTTCTAGGGCAGAGTGAGGGAGGCATCCGGGTCTGTGAATTCTGTCACAAAGTCTACTAAGACTTGCCCTTTAATTGATCTCCTCGGCCAGTACTGAACATCAAATTCCGCCACCTACATAGCTCATTTTATCTGTTGTGCTGACCTCGTGGGCTTATGTAACATTCGCTGTAGGGGGTAGTCGGATAGGACTATTATAGTATAGGCTTGGAAGATGGGCATAGCTTCCTGGTAGCAGTCACCAAGGCTAGGTCGAGCTTCTCAATGACTGCATACTTAATTTCTCCACCTTGATAGGTCTTGCTGATGAAGTACACTAGTTGTTGCCGCCTCTCTCATTTGCTGACTGTGACGGCACTGACGGTGGACATGGACGCTACCAGGTATAAGAAAAGAGATTCCCCAGTCGTGAGAGCCGTCAAGATGGGGGGACTTTTGAGAACTTCTTTTACTTCCTTTAAAGCCTCTTGGCAATGAGGAGTCCAATGGGTGACGGTGTAGCTCTTGCACTTTTTGATGCACTCAGAGAAGGGAAGGCATTTGTTAGAAGATTGAGACAAGAATCATCCTAAAGAGACGATTTTGCCGATTAATGACTGCATCTCTTTCAAGGTATTTGGTGGTTCTAGGGCCATGATTGCCTGGATCTTGTCGAGGTTGGCTTTGATTCCTCTACTAGAAACTAAGAACCCCAAGAATTTTCCAACTGAGACCCTAAATACACACTTCTCGGGATTCAGGCAAAGGTGGGTGTTCCTTAAAACTTGAAACACCTCTGCCAAAAATTTTAAGTGTTGAGGAAAATTTGATCTCTTCACAAGCATATCATTTATGTACACTTCAAATGATTTTCCTATTAAATAAGAAAAAATCATATTTACAAGGTGCTGATAGTTTTCTCTAGCATTTTTCAGGTCAAAGGCATGACTCTATACTGAAACAAACCCATATCTGTTATAAATAAGGTATGAGGTTTGTTTGCCAGAACAAGGCTGATCTAGTGAGGGTATGACCCATTGTAGTGAGTTGACGGGGAAAGATGCTCTTCCTCCAAGCCCAGTCTGAGCAATATCTTTGAGAAGAGAACATCTACGGTGCTGCCCTCATCCACAGGGAGCCTGGGTTGTAATTGTCTTGCTAGTTGGAGCATCACCAAGAGTGGGTCAGTGTGCTATGCCAGATTTGGCAGAGAAGCGAACAAGTTGGAGGTTGCCTACTTGAAGGTACCTCTCTTACCCTACTGAAGAGTGGGGAACACACTATGGGTCGCTGATCCGGAGAGAGTGGATTGCTGACTTGGGGTAGCGTTGACCCCGAAAATGACTTCGACCTTCGTGCCGGTAGGTAGCGGGAGATGAGTATTTTGGGGTAACATGGCCAAAGTTGTCAGAACCTAGCGATGGTACTCTGCCGGGGGCAGCGAAGGTGAGACTTCCTGCTCAGTTTGGCTGGCTGCTGTCCTGTCAGGCTCATGGTCCTCAACAAGAACCATGTTAACTTCACGAAGCTGTTGGAGCTTCTCCTTGTGGTAGTCTTTTGGACCCTCCATCGGTCTCTTGCCCTTGTCAGGGCCCTCATTTTACTTGACGAAATGAGCTAAATTTCTACGTCGGATCTGGGACTCGATTTGGTTGCGTAGATCCCGGTAGTCTTTGGTGGTATTCCCTTGGTCCTTGTGATATTTGCAATAAGGCTCGGATTTAGCCTTCTTTTTGAGTGGCTTGGGTTGGGGTAGTAGATCCTTGTCGGTAGACTAGACCTCCACCAACATGTCTACCTGGTTCACGACCAGGGGAGTATACTTTTCAAAATAATCCTGCCTGGGCTGGCGGGGTCCATTGTTTCGGCCCTTGGAGGACCGATCGCTACTTTTGTCCGAGAAATTAGCTTTCCACTTATCGAAGCTATTGCCTCCGTGGATGGATACTGGAGCCTACTCCCCTGAGGTCTGCTTCTCCTCGATGGGACCAAGGTCGTCTCCATATCCTTTCGCTAGCTGACTACGGGAGCGGAAAGAATCATCCTGTTTCGCAAACCTTGTAGCTCTATCCCACAACTCTGCCATATCTCTAGGTGGGAAGTCATAGATGTCATGCCAAAACCTCTGGGTTTGGAGACCTGACTTGAAGTATAGGATGGCAATGGCATCGTGAGGCCTCTTACACTTGAAGTATTGGGCCTTGAATCAATCAAGGACCGGAAAGATTCACTCTTCCACTGTCGGATTTCCGATAGCCTTTTAGGGTTGTTGCTAACCCTTTGTTGTCCTGCAAAGTACTGGCAGAATTTATCCGCCAGTTCTTGGAAGTAGGTTATCTATCTGGGCGGTAGTTCATTGAACCATTCAGGGGCCATACCGAACAAATAGGATGAGAATACCTCTCAGAGTACTTCGCCAAGGTAGCCGTGATCATTTGGCGGTAACTCCTAATGAAGCTATTAGGGTCCGCCATCCCGTCATACTGGGCTATGACGGGCTGCTTGAATTTTTTCAGCAAGGGGGCTGTCACCACCTTCTTAGTGAAAGGGTAGGTGGTGACATAATCTTGTGGGCATATACCCTACATTACCTGGGTGACTTGGCGGATGATTTTGAGAATCGAACCTCTGCTGTTGGTCGCTAAGGGTTGAGCTCTTGACTACTCCCTTGACAAAGGTGGGCAAGAAGCTTTGGGCGGACTGGGAGGAACTTCCCCCTTCTGGCTACTAAACTCTCATTTTAGTTTCTTGAGCTATTCGTGCAGGCGGGCGTTCTCCTCTTCTACCATACGATGCCACTTTAGTTGCTCATCTTCAAGGCTCGAATTGTGGGGCTCCTTCGGCTGAATTTTGCCAAACTCCTTGATCTGCCATATCTCTTGGATTTTTTCAGCGACTGAATGTTCTTCAGCCCTCATAGTCGCTAGCCTAGCCTCATACTACTCCTCCCTCACTTGCATCTTAAGGAGGGGGTCTTGCCCAGGGACCTCTAGTAGCATTCCAATTTAATTTAGCTTCTCCTTACTTGGCTTGGCAAGCTGAGGATGTCTCTTGGATGTCGAGACACTTGACACCGCCTATGCCGGTGCCTTTTTAGGATTAGCATGAGAGGAGTTGCGAGTTGTAGGGGCCATCAAAGAGATTCTGATGTAGACACAATTATTTAGGGTAAAATGTCTATTCATGCATGTTCCTAGGCTTAGATTTGCATTTAATGTTATAAATATTGCATAGCATGCATCATTATGCATTTAGAGGAGTTGTATATAATTTAGCTTAATTGCATCCTTTTTGTGGTCAGGAGAGAAGGATATTTATTTCGGAGCCTCGGATCGACGATCCGACTGTACGGATTTGATCAAGATGACGATTGGAGTCCAACGACTCTGAAATCGCCTCGATCGGAGTCTCGTAGCACCATATGCAGTCCTAGGAAGATCAACGATCAAGGGACTAGGTGATATAATTCGAAGCTTCAAATGACAAATCCAACCGCACGGATGGATTCGGGTCAACAATTGTAGCCTAATGGCACGAAAATCGACTCAATCCGACCTCTGTAGTAGCCCCTACAATGAAAAGAAGATGGACGACCCAGACTGCGCCACATGGTGCAGCGCAAGCCGCCCATGTGCACTCACGGGCCACCACACGCGTGCGGCAGCGTGGGCGCGCGTGCGCAGAGGCACGCAGGTGCACAATGCAGCGCGTGGTGCGTGCGCGACAAAAAGCGTGCATAGCACAGCGCCATCGGAGCAAGGGGCGGGCGCGTGCTTGGTTGGCGCTAGCCTACAGCGACGCATGAGCTGGATCTACAGCGATGCTTACAGTCGTCGCTAATTCTCCGTGCACCAGCAAAGCCAGCTGTGGGCGTGAGCGGGCATGAGCTACCTACAGCGATGCTTTCGCGACGGCTTGGATGTTACTAATGGTCCCATACCTATTTTTGCCTCTTCACTATAAAAGGACCTACACCCCCTCCCTTCCAAGCCATCTCTACCTACTCTACTCCCACCTACTCCCAAGCTCTAGCAAGCCTACCAATGCTCCACTAGAGCTTGTTCATAAGCTCCCAAGGCTCCTATTAGTGTAGCAAACCTCTGCCTCACCAAATATTCGTCCATCTTCCCATCCCCATTCATAGGTCGCCTTGGAGCTATCCTCCCACTTCCATTCTGGTAGCAGATCATCTCCGTCTTCTCACCTCCATTCCGAAGCCACGTCGAAGCTTTTCTCTACTCGACGTCCTCCTACATCTCACTTCCGTCGTCTCTCTCCTCACCTCCTTCGTCCGAGCTTCTGCCAGGCACCGTCGTCTCACCGGACAACCAATTCGGGAGATTTCCTCTCACCCCCCTCTCTTTTTATACTTTCATAGTTGATTGTAATAGACATTGAAGTGATATCTATACCATATTTGTTTCATCTCTATTTTGTGATTCATTTTCTTGTCTTCTTACAAAAATACAAAAAAAAATAACAAAACCCTAAAATACCAAAAAGAAACAAATCGAAGCGCAGTTTTCAAGTAAAGTAAATATCGCCTCCCTGTGTTCGACCCGAGGCTCCCTTGGAGTTTCGGTATAAATTTTATTTGACCACGCGTTTTGCAACTACGACGACGGGTTACTTGTAACCTCGATTTCAAACTCGCGAAACATGTGCGATCAGATTCAAAGTAAGAAAATGTTATCGAATGGTAATCGTTTCCCACAGATGGCGCCAATTGATCGGATCTCCTAGTAATCAGAGGATTCAACTCAACAAATTACGAGCAAGTGATGACAAGAAAGACAAGAGAATTGGTTACCCAGTTTCACCGCAAGGGATGTACGTCTAAGGGAAGGGCAGTGCTCCTGAATATCCATTAGAAGTACGGTAGTACAATCTCTCTTAGTTTTTCTCTCGCAGATTGCATGAAGAGAAACCTCGAGGGCCTCCCTTCACTATTTATAGTACAAGAAGTATCTTAGCGACGTAAGATCTTCTTTAATGGTCCTGTGGATTTTCTAGCATGTCCGTGGTTTGGCTATTGTTAGCATTAGTAATGCCATCGTTATTGTCGATGTGGGCATAGTGGGCATTACCACCGCTTCTCTAACTTCGATCAAATCGGGTCTTCTAGTGGGTCGGGCTTGTCCAGATCTACCTAAATGAAGGTGAACCTGGATTCGTCTGAGCGTAGGCGGGTCGGGTAGAGCAGATCTGTCTGTTTCCTCAGTATCCGGGTAGTTGGATCCTTTTTTGGACTTCGTGCGGAGTTTTGAGTCAAAGGGTGCTTTTTTCCCCTCATCAGCTGCTAAGAAAAATTGAATCTCGATCTAAAACAATAGATCATTGGAGGCCATGTATGGTGACAACCATAGAGAAAAATGTAGAGGCAACACCAATAGCTGAATAAGGATGCTTTAATGGCATAAAATGCACATACTTTATGAATCTATCAACAACAACAAAGATGATAGACTTCCCAGGGAGCATGGTGGTAAGCCTTCAATAATATCCATGGAATATCTGACCAAGCTTGATTTGTCACTGATAAATGCTACAACAATTCTGGTGAAAGTTGGGTGTCATATTTTCAATGTTGACAAACATGACAAGAAGGGATAATATGCTTGATATCTTTATCCAAGCCCTTTCAATAAAATGCCCTCTTAATATGATGAAGAGTTCGATGAAATCTAGAACAGCTAGCTTCACAAGAATCATGGTGGTGTTGAAGAATGGTAATGATAAAGTTGAGCTCCCCTTATAATAAAATTGTCCTTGCATAACAAAACATCTCCACACCTTTAGGTCCAGCCACCCTTCCTCCCACAATTTAGTATAATGCAATAAGCTTGATTCTTATTTATACAAATATGCAATTGTCAGGAACCAATTTGGTCGAGGGACAGAAATGACATGAAAAGTGGGTTGTTCATGCAAACAGGATAAGGCATCACCTGCTGCTTTATTTTTCCCTACTTTATAATGAACTTCAAAACTCAAGCCAACTAATTTCAAAAGGAATTTGTGTTGCATGGGAGTAGAGGCTTGATTATGAACTTTCATGATTAGTTTTGATAATAAATGTTCGATCAAGCAAATATGGGTGCCCTTTAGATGCCGCAAATACAATAGCAGTCAACTCCTCATAGGTGGAAAGACAAAGTTGCTTCCTCAAGAAAGGCTTACTAAGATAGGCAATAGGTTTGCCCTCTTCTAATAATACTGCCCCATACTTGATCCACTCACATCATATTCAATAGTGAAGCACAAGCATAAGTAGTCCCATGAAAATTGCCTTTTTTAAAAGGGCATTTAGAGGATTGGCAATCAGACCAAAATTCTTTACAAATTTCCTGTAATAACCCACCAAGCCTAGAAATGCTCTAACATCTTTGATAGACTTAGGAATAGGCCAATTTGTAACAGAAGTAACCTTCTCTTGATCCATAGAAACTCCCTCATGGTTGACAATATGGCCTAAATATGAAATGGTATCCATGGAAAAAGCACATTTCGATTGCTTGGTAAAAAGCCTCTTGCATCCGATAATAGATAGTGATACAAAGGTGTAGAAGATGATCAACCAATGTTTTGCTATAAATCAAAATATCATCAAAGAAATAAGCTTCTGAAGATGTGGCTAAAAAATATCATTCATTAGACTTTGAAATGTAGCTGGGGCATTTGTAAACTCAAAAGGAATTATAAGGAATTCAAAATGCCTATTATGAGTTTGAAATGCTATCTTATGGACATCTGAGTCTTAGCATGAATATGATAATTGCTAGATCTTAGATCCAACTTAGAAAAATATAAGCCCCCACTAATTTATCTAGTAAATCATCAATTACTAGAATTGGGTATGTCTTTGACAGTATGTTCATTCAATGCTCTATGGTCAATACCAAGACCCATCATGTTTCTTGACTAACAAAATTAGGGAACCAAAATATCTTTCTAATGAGGTGAATGATGATAAGGGGGTCGAAAAATAGACAAATTTTCATCTACCAAAGGAATTTGATGGTCATAAGGATGTTGAGGTGGTAGGGAAAGTTTCCCTTCAAATACATCCTAGAATTCTTCCAATAAGGATTGAATTGAAGGATCTGAAGTAGCTGCAATAGATACATCCTGATCGTCTTGTAATTGAATCAAATAAGATGTCTTCACCATTTTAAGATCCTTATGAGAATTACTATAAGCTAGCACAATGAGACAACATGAAGTATCACCTATCGGAAATCTCCTTGCCATAGTTTCAAAATTCCATTCAATTGCCCCCAATGTTTTCAACCATTTGGTCCCCAATAGAATACCACAACACTTTAATTCCAAAATATTAAAATTAATTGTGTCACATACAAATAGTGCCCTTCCCCTTTGCATGTGGAACCATTAGCTATCATAATAGTAAAAGGAGTTTTATCAGTGATCTTCAAACCAATTTTACTAACCAAAGAAGGATCAATAAAATTGTGAGAGCTTCTTGAATCAATCAATATTGTGGTATAGTATCCAGTAACAACCCTCTTAACATGCATAATAGAATCAATTACAGTACCACTAATTACCTGTGTAGCAATTTCAGGGACCTCAACTTCAGAAATGATTTCCTGAGAATAAATGGGTTCCTTCACCCAAGAAGGCTGTTCTATATCATTATCAGGAGTAATATGAATAACATAGTTTTGCATTTATGATACGTAGCCCATTTTTCACTGCATTTAGAATACAACCCCTTTTTAAGTTTATCCTCATATTAAGAATTAGTAATTTTTCGAACAGGAGGAGTGGTCTTAGAGATAGACAAGACTCTTGTGGGGTTGGGTAAAAGGCTCTTTTGAGAATTAGGATACAAGTACACCTTTGGATCACTTTTAGCTTCTTGAATTCTAGCCAACTCCATCACCTCCACCAATTTAATAGGTTTAAAAGAATGAACATCAAAACTAAAATCAACTTGAAGGCCACTTAGCAATAAAAGAAGGCCATGTAGAATCACCACCACATCTTGTAGAAAGCAAAGTATTGATCAGCTTTAGAACTCCAACAAGATGGATTGGTGGTGCCATCATATGTAGGAAATTGCAACCACTTACCCTTCCAAATACCTGCATTCAGAATTGGAACATCTGATCAATTGCCCTTTGAGCTACTCAAACTATGATCTTCCTATTGCAACTGAAACTCCTCACCCAATTCCAACTTGATTTGGTTTGCAGAATCAACAATAAGCTTTTTAATCACTTCAAACTCATTTGAAGACATCCCAATTGTTGAAGAGCCCAGAGGGGGCTTAGACACCAATTTGTTAAAGCTTGCTATAGATTTTGCCCTACTTTGGTCACAAGTCTTCGCTAGCTCCAAGCAAGAAGAAAGAAGGAAAGGAAGGGAGGAGAATTAGGTGGCAAACACATTAAAGCTATCAACCTTATTTAGGGCTACAAACTCTTTTATAAAGGGCCACCCTAAAATAGGTTCCTGCCGAAGCACAAGTTGTCTAACCAACTTTTATTGACTATTGGTTATTTATAGATATAACCCTGATTGCACAGCAATCATAGGTCTTAATTGACCTAAATTAGGCTAGAACTTAGCATAAGCTAGTGTAATTCATGCATGCACAAGCATTATTTGTATCCTTACAGCTTTTCTTTAGCTATGCATGAAATAATAATATAATGTACTAATTAAGTACATTATATAAATTGCAGGTAATAGGAAGCTCAGGAGATGGATCTGAAGTTGGATCTGGAGCTGGACCTGAAGCTAGTGCTGCATCAGAGTTGGAGCGGAAGACCTTAGAATAGATGTAGTGGAGAAATAATGTAAGGGTTGAGGTATGTTACTTTACTAAGTAAGAATAAGGCAGAATAAATTATGAAG
The DNA here is from genome assembly GCA_037157565.1 of Thalassia testudinum. Lineage (NCBI taxonomy): Eukaryota > Viridiplantae > Streptophyta > Magnoliopsida > Alismatales > Hydrocharitaceae > Thalassia > Thalassia testudinum. The sequence continues at coordinate 6,020,227 of JAZHRO010000014.1, forward strand.
AACTTAGGTTCATTCTTAGCCCTAGGACAGCCCTAGAAGCCTTCCTAAGCCTTAGTCACCCTTAGATTAGGTCACCATAGCCTAGGAAGCCTCAAAACCCTAGTTCCAGCCCTTATCTGGATGTCCAGATAGGTTATTGGACATCCAGGAACCTTAGCCACAACCCGCACACCTTAAACCCATGTCTGCAGTGTTATTGGATGTCCAGACACTTGGTCAGACGTCTAATTTTTGTAGAATCCCCAAGACAGAACCCTGATTCTTTCCTGACTCAAATTGGACGTCCAGGCAAGAGGTCTAGACTTCTAATTTTTGAGTATAAGTCATTTGATACCTAAATTAGACGTCTGGAACTACTCTCTAGTTCTTGTTTTGGAATTCAAGCTTAGATCTTGAGTTCCTAGGTCCCTAAATCCAATTCCAACCCCCTGAGAACCTAAATTAAGGTACCCTAAGCCTAATACACCACCTCTAGACCTTCCTAAGAACCTAATTAGGTTCTCATTAAGCCCAATTGACTCAAATCATAGTCAATTACCATTTCCTAATCAATTGGACTCATAGAGTTCAATTGAGCTCAGATCTCAACCCACACAAGTCCAATTGGACTTAGTAAGAGTCCAATTGATCTAAGCCCAACTTAATTGAGTTATTTCACTCTCAATTAAGTTCACACCCACTCAATTAAACTTATGTCATGTTTAATTGCACTTCCTCCTTAGCAAATTAAGGTTTGCAACCCTAATTTGAGACCTACATTAACCCAAACCCCTTAGGACCTAACCTAGACCACTTAGCCACCTAGGTCACTCACACACACACACACACACCCACCCACCTAGAGTTCTCTAGAACTCTCTTCAAGGTGGCACTACTTTTGGTTGCTAAAATTAGCAACCAAGAGCCATTCAATTTTTAGATCTACAAATTATGGATCTAAAAACCACCTCCAAGGCCCTTGGACGGCCACACTTGGAGCTCTCTCTAGAGAGTTCAACACCTCTCTAGAGAGTCTCCCCTAGGTCTATATAAACCTAAGGGGTGACCATTTGTGCCCTTTCAAGCTTGGCTCCATTATTCCACCTTCCATTAGCATAGCTCCACCTTCACACCTCCACCTCCACGAGCTCCCAGCATGGCCATCAGCACCTCCACGCCAAGAACTTGGATCACCTCATCACCTCTCCAAGGGTTGGCCTAACCCCCATTGGTCACCCCTCTTTCTCTCCCTGCCTTCACTCAAAGGCCATCGGAGACAACCTCTGAATGCCCTTCCTTCTGCTAGATAAGTAGAGCGTAGTTTTTCATAGTTTTACTTGCTTTATTTTATTCTTAGTAGTGTAGCTCCATATTTCTCCCTCAATGATGCATGTGTAATCCCCTCATAGATTCATGTATGTAGTCATTTTCTGCTAGCCAGTAGTTGTTTTCAAGCATTCCTATATAAGCTTTCCTCTAGCTTTGTGCTGTAACCTCCATCATGCAATCAATGAAGAATCTTTGAGTTATTTATATATCTGTGTTGAGAAATCACCATGTGCTTACTTGCAATACTTTATTGTGATTAAGTTGCCTGTGCTTATTTTATATCTTTCTTGCAACTAGCAGTCGGTGCCTGAAAACATTGAAGATCTAACCATTATTGCATTCTTTGTCAATGGCCATCATTTAACTAGAATCGTGTGTACTGAAACCCATACATTTACATTCGTTATTTACTTAACGCATACACACGCGATAAGAGTTAATCATGCAAACAGAAAAATAGTGATCCGTAGGTTAGAAACTAGCATGCGATTTTAAGCGAGTAGAGTGAAAGAGATCGAAATTATTTCCATAATGCCTCCCAGAGACGAACGACCAGGACTCAAAGTTTCGTTATTTTAGAAATATTTTTGATCAAGGGTTTCACATAGCTATACTACGAACAAAGACGTATTTCAAAACACGCACAAGAAACCTCCTGTCAAACCCCCATACACTTGATTTATACTACAATTAGACGCTGTTACTCACCAATTATTCCAACAACCAACATACTTGTACTGCATGATTTTGCTTCTACAAACTTGGGTTGTAATAGATTGAAGAACTTTCTGTTTCTCCTCCTAGAGAAGGAAGGTGCGTGTTAGTGGCACAAGAAGGGGGGTTGAATTGTGCAAAAAAGAATTTCACAAACAATCGCAACAAATAATGCAAGTATTTAGAGAGGAAACCCTTGCGGGAAAAAACCTCTACCTAGATCTCCCAATCTAGAATTTTGGCCCCAAATCAATTGGGAATCACTAAACCACACCACTAATCTGAGGGTGGTGTTCCTTAAAATACAATTTTCCTCTCCTAGACAACCCTCAAGGAGAGTTCATCCTCTCTAGTAAGAGGAAATAGGAAACCCACAACTCGAGCACCCAAACAAACTGATAAAACAAAATAAAGTAAATAATCCTAAGAGCCTTAAAAGATATAGAATATAAAGTAGGCTATGATACTCCCTTTGCAAACCAATGTGATGTAGAAAATCAGAGTGGGAGTGATGTTGCTCTCAAGAATTTCTAAGAACAAAAGAGCACAATAGCTTTAGAAAGCTAAAAATAGGATAATTGGAAGTTTTTTTTTTGAAATAATAAGGAAAGCTATCGTTCTACGATAGCAATTCGGGAAAGCATTTTATTGATCAAGAATAAAGCAAGATACAAAATAGACCCCTAAAAATGTATGAGAGACCAGCATACATTTACAATTTGCTCCAAACATATCGGCCTCTCCTGAAACAAAAAATCGTTTCTCGCTCTCCAAGCACACCACATAATTGCCACCATATGACAGGGTAGTTTGTTATGCATCAAAATTTTTTTCCATAAATCATCCCAAATGGGGAGCGGTTCCCTGCATACTCTTCTCCACACTGCATCAGCAACCACGATGAGGAGAAAATATGAGTGGAGGTATCATTGGGCAGACCACATAGCAGGCATACCTATGTCTGAGATCCCCTGCAACCAATCCATTCCTCCTGCATAGCCATAAAAATATCTGGATTTTAGTTGGGATCTTCAATAGCCATAATTTCCTTCTTATCGCATTTGCCTCCATAGAGTTGGAGTGCATCATGATCTTTTCATATGCCTTGGTGGGAGTGAAGATCCCATCCCATTTATAACAATCTTCAGTACCGGTCACCGGCTGATAAACACACATGAATTCATGATAAATGCTTATTTATGATAGTTCCTAGGCTTAGCATTGTATATCATAACATCCATTGCATGGCATTTAGGATAGTTGTGTATTATGTACATTAATTCTTTCATTTTATATGGCCAGGAGGAGGTGCGACATCTTTACGGGCTTCGGATGATGAATTCGACTGTACGGATGAATCCGAAGTGACGATTGCAGTCCGTCAACGCAAACATTACCTTGATTAGAGCTCCATAGCACTCTCTATAAGAAGAAGATGGACAGTCTAGATGGCGCCACATGGTGCCATCCAGACCGCCCTACACTAACCATGGGCCCCCAGCTTCACGCATAGAGAGATCTCAGCCGTGGATCTCAATCCAACTGCTGAGGGGTGCTCTACATTGCCTTACCTTCACAAGAGGAGAGCTCAAGAGTATATGATGCGAAATACGCGTGATTTGTAAAAGCGGGTTTTTAATGTCGTTGTAACACGTGCTTTCGCATACGCTTTTAAATTTATATCCTAGATAGGGGAGTATCTAGGGTCGTCCAAGGAGGCCAAATGTTTGCAAAATTAATTCTCTTGCTTACAAAAAAGATCTCAACTTTCTTTTTGGTATTTTAAATATGTAATTTTTTTGTTTTGAAAAGACGAGGGTAAAATGTGAATTGTAGCAGAAAGTACTAACACCTATAATTACTTAATTAAAACTTAAGAGATAGATATATCTTTTTCCTAAACTCACTCTATGCAAGTGGAGGCCTAGAGTAATTAGGAAGAAGAGGTGAAATAAGTGCTAGAACCAAAGCAACAGTTGCAATAGAAAGTAAAAGAAGGCAATTTGATTAACTAGAATTTGTGTTCTTTTTCAAAGACAAGTAGAGGAATGCTTCTACTAGAAATGAAAAAATCTAAAAGCAATAAAAGGAACACAAATCCTCTTGCAAAAATTGGTGAAGAAGGGAGTCTTCTTGCTCCAAGCCTAGCTGCTCCTTGGCTTGAAAAGAGGGCCTCCTTCTTCTCCTTCCTTGAGAGCTCCTCCAAGGTGGATGCTACCACCTTCAATGCTCTCCTCCAAGGGGTGGGCGTGCGCCACCCTCAAAAGCTCCTCCAAGGTGGCGTGGACCACCTTCAAGATCTCCTCCAAAGATCTTCCTTGCCTGGCTTCTCCTTTGGCTAGCGTGGCTCAAGAGAGAAGGGAAGAGGGGAAGGCACCAAGGGGACAGAATATCCCCTTAATCTTCTTCTTCTTCTTCTCTCTTGGGCGTGGGCTCTAGGTAGAATATAAGAGTGAATTTGCTAGCCAAGTATGCTTTGAATGGTGGTGGGTAGTGGTCTTTTTATAGGGTAGGATGAAGGGTTAAGGTGCCTCTTGAAATGGAGGGTTAAGATGGAAGGATGGAGGTGGTTAGATGATCCTAGGGTTAAGGGTTGTTGGCGCCACCTAAGGGGTGTAAGGGGAGTAGTTAGGGTTGGTCAAGAGGCACCTAAAAGTGGCGCTAACCATGGAGAGGTGCCATGGGTTGGCACCAACTTTGAGGTTTCTAGAAGGTGGGATTATGTGGAGGGTGGAGATGGGTTTAAGGGTAGATGTGTGGTGGAGATGAAGGAGATTTTTGGAGGGAAAAGTGGCGCCAACAAGGGGGTAGTTAGGGTGATTTTGGTGCCACTTTTAGGTGTCGTTTGGAGGTGGTGGGTAGGTTAGGTTGGTGCCAAGTAGGTTTAGCTTATGTGGAGCTTAGGTGGATCTAGTTGGTGGAGTTGTTAGGTAGGGTTTTTGGGTGGTACAAGCCAAGGAAGTTGGAGCATAGCTAAGCTAAGCTAGCTTAGATAATGGAGGAGTAGAGGAGGAGGTGTTGTAGTTAGGGTTTGGAGGGAGGAGCTGATTCTGAAGAATCTGGAGCTGAAGTGGAGCAGGCAGCTGCTGAAGAGGTCAACATGGGGCTACTCTAGCTGGCTTAGCTTGCTTGTTCTTTACTAGCTACTAAGCCAAGATAAAGTGAGCTGGCTTCTATTGAATGGAGTTGAGGTAAGCTGGGTCTGGTGCTCCCGGGGAGGATTGAGCTGGTTGAGATAGCTAAGGTAGCTTAGCTCAATTAGCTTGAGCTAAACTGGGTCCCCGGGAGTTGGACTTGAGCTTCCTGAGCTGGGATGAGTTCTTCTTCAGCTGGCTGGAGTTGAGTGGAGCTGGATGTAGCTGGATCTGAGCTGGGGTGAACTCCAGTCAACTTAGCTGAGCTAGTTAGAGCTCCCTGTGGACTAGTGGGAGCTGAGATAAGTTAGACTCAGGTAAGTTGAGTTGGATCTAAGCTGACCTGGGCTAGGGTGGGCTAAGATGAGCGCTCTTGAGCTGCCATTCAGCTGAGATTAGCTGAATGGAGCTGGGATGAGCTAACCCTAGTCCACGTGAGCTGGGTTCCAGCTGTGGTGAGCTGGATCAAGCTGAGTTCCAGATAGTCTGAGCTCCTTCTTCACCAATTGCCTTCTTGAGTGCTAGGGTTTTAGGGATCTGTATATCTGTTCATCCCTAACACTCACAAAAACACATTAAAACAACAAAAGAAAATGCAATGCATGACTAACCTAGTTAATGCCTAAATGCAGCCCAAAAACCCGTTTGCAGAGTAAAATCCTAAGAGCTAGGCTTATTTTACTGCATAAGAATGATGATAAATTGGCGTTTATCACACCCCCATGCTTATCTTTTGTTAGTCTCTTAGCAAAACTTCAAATTTTTTGGAAAATGAAATTTTTGGGAAATCTAATTTTTTTTTGACTTTTGAGGAGAAAAAGATTAAGGGACCTTGGTTGATCTAAACACAGGAGGTACGGGATTTGTTAAAGATAAACATAGGGATTTATTTTTGGATCCAACCATTAGACAAAACGGGATTAATATATCCTCCAGAAAATTCACAAATTAACCCCTTGTTAATTCAGATGACTTGAAATTTTTGTTTTTAGGATTTTTCTGGGTCATGAATCTGATTCGCAACTTGCAAAAATCCTTTAAAACTTTGTGTCTGTGCTTGTGAAAAGTCAACATTTATGGGGGCGTGTTAATTAATTAATTTATTATTATTTTTTTCTCTCCCCCATGCTTATTTTCAGCTTGGTCTTACAACAGATGTGTCGGGATCATCATTCCTGTTACCAATCCTCGAGGGGGCTCTGGCGCCAGTACTTCAGGATAGCACTGTCCATGACACCACCCAGAAGCTCACAACCCCAAAACACAATGCGGTGTAAAGGGACACTCCAAGCAAACTCAAGCTCTTGCTCCGACACTATAGGTAGAGCACCGTCCAAGACACTTGAGCTGCTAAAATGCGCTTTAATGCTCCATCTAAAGATATGAAATATAGATATGGAGCAGCACCGAGGCGGTAACATGTTGACATTGCGTCCTCAAAGGAGGCATTTTCCTCCTTCTCAGCGGTGGGAACTCAAACCAATGATCTGCTTCAGACTTTTACTAAGTCCAAACAAGGGAGTTGTTTTTAAGTGTTGGCTTGTGTGTGAAAATTGACACAAGAAGTTTCTCAAGACATGCAAGTTTTTGAATTAGAAACTAAGCCAAATACTCTCCACATTACAAAATAGGATCAAGTAACTTGAACTATCATGAGTTCAGGTGGAATTTTTAGAGAAGGATATTTGATCTAGTCTAAAATAGATCCTGAAATTCTAATGATCAGATCCATATCCTCATCCCTAGTTTGTTAAAGATTAAATCCCATTGTAACAAAAGTGAGTTTTTCGACCTTAGTCCTGATTTCAAAATTTTTCCTCAAAAAGTTTCCAACATTTTTATTTTTTTGGGTATGCAAGCAGGAAATAAACTAAAGAAAAATGCATGTTTTTAGGTTTTGAAAATCCTAAATTGATCGTCAAATTTTAAAAACACCCCCCATACTTAAGTTATGCCATGTCCTCATGCATTAGGAGGGAAAAAGGATCACCTTAGTGAAGAACGGTCGGGGTTTAGGATGATCAAAACCTGGAAAAAGAAGAAAAAAGGAAAGCAGGAAAAAAATGATGGGTTACCTCCCATCCAATGCTATCTTTTACGTCATTCAGCCGAGCGTTGTGTGCAAGGTGGTTGGCTCAGTAAAATTAAAAGATTCAGACAGAAGATTAGGCGTATGATCAAAATAGGGCTTTAAACGTTGGCCATTGATTTGAAAGGTCGAATTAGTTTTTGGATCAAAAAGATCAACAGCACCGTGTGGATATATTTTATGGACAATAAAGGGGCCGGTCCATTTTGATTTTAATTTGCCAGGAAAAAGACGTAATCTTGCATCGAAAAGCCAAACGCGTTGATTAACATCAAAGTATTTCCGAACAATATAATTATCGTGAAATTTTTTTGTTCGGTCTTTATAAATCCTCGCATTTTCATAAGAAAAATTACGTAATTCTTCCAATTCAGTTAATTGTAATTTTCTATGGATACCGGCGTCAGATAAATCCATGTTGAGTTATTTTATTGCCCAAAAAGCCCTATGTTCAAGCTCTATCGGGAGATGGCATGCCTTCCCAAAAATCAGACGGAAGGGAGACATGCCGAGCGGAGTTTTAAAAGCGGTACGGTAGGCCCATAAAGCGTAGTCCAATTTGGTGGACCAATCTTTACGGTCGGGCCTAACCGTCTTTTGTAAAATATTTTTAATTTCCCGGTTAGAGACTTCAGCCTGGCCATTTGTTTGGGGGTGATAAGGTGTGAAAATTTTATGATTCACCCCATATTTAGAAAGAAGGTGACAGAATTGTGAGTGGGTGAAATGTGAGCCTCCGTCACTGATAATGGCTTTTGGTATGCTGAATCTTGAGAAGATATTTTTCTTAAGAAATTCGACAACCACACGGTAATCATTAGTGCAGGTGGGTATTGCTTCTATCCATTTTGAAACATAGTCGACTGTGACTAATATATATAAATACCCACCAGAGTTGATGAATGGTCCCATGAAGTCGATGCCCCAAACATCAAAAATTTCAACCTCTAAAATAGGATTAAGGGGCATCATATCTTTCCGAGTTATGTTGCCGATGCTCTGGCAATGCACACAGGATCGAACAAAGTTATGAGCATCTTTGTGCAAGCTGGGCCAATAAAATCCCGCATTAAGGATTTTAGCTGCAGTTTTCTTGCCCGAAAAATGTCCGCCACAGGCCATTGAGTGATAATGTGTCAAAATATCATGGATTTCAGAATCGGGGACACATCGTCGAATGACCTGATTGGCACAAATGCGGAAAAGGTTGGGCTCCTCCCAAAAATAATATTTAATATCAGCAAAGAACTTATCCCGTTTTGTTTTTGGCCAATCAGCGGGGATTCGTTCTTTTGCTAAGTAGTTTGCGATGGGCGCAAACCAAGGGAGGGTAGTAGCAGCTAAAATGCTTTCATTGGGGAACTGATCTGGTGGGGTCATTATGTCATTTGTCATAAGACGAGAGAGATGGTCGGCCACTACATTGTGCGATCCTACCTTATCCTTGATTTCTAAGTCAAATTCCTGGAGCAGCAGAATCCAACGGATAAGGTGGGGTTTCGCATCTTTCTTTGTCAGCAAATATTTAATTGCTGAGTGGTCGGTATATGCAGTGACATGTGACCCCAACTGATAAGATCTAAACTTTTTTAAGGCAAATATAATGGCAAGAAGTTCCTTTTCAGTAATCGTGTAATTCCGTTGTGCATCATCAAGGGTTTTGCTAGCATAATAGATCACAACGGGCTTCTTGCCAATTCCCCTAGAACGGCCCCTACAGTAAAATCTAAGGCATCTGTCATTAATTCAAAGGGGCTATTCCAATCAGGTCCCTGCAATATTGGTGCCTCAGTAACCTCTTTCTTCAACCTCAAAAAACTCTCTAGGCACTTATCATTAAAATCAAATGGTTGGTTTTTAGTGAGAAGCTGACTAAAGGGCTTGGAGATTTGGGAAAAATTTTGTATAAATGATGGTAGAAACCCACATGACCAAAAAAGGATTTGATTTGTTTGACAGTAGTGGGTGGTGGGAGCTTAGATATAGCATCTATTTTTGCTTTATCTACCGCGATTCCTTGTTTTGAAATAACATGACCCAAGACAATACCTTCTTGGACCATGAAATGATTTTTTTCCCAACTGGGATCAGATTAACTTCTATGCATTTTTGGAGAGTTCTTTCAAGATTTTTGAGACAATGGTCAAAAGAATCTCCAAAAATAGAAAAGTCATCCATAAAGACTTCTAAACATTCACCTACCAGGTCTGAAAAAATTGCAAGCATGCACCTTTGAAAAGTTGCAGGTGCATTGCAAAGACTGAAGGGCATCCTTCGGAAAGCAAATGTTCCGAAAGGCCAGGTGAAAGTTGTTTTGTCTTGGTCCTCAGGATGAACCGCTACCTGATTTTAGCCAGAATAACCATCCAGAAAACAGTAAAACTCCCGTCCGGCTAACCGCTCCAAGATTTGATCAATAAAGGGGAGCGGGAAATGGTCCTTCTTGGTGGCGGTGTTTAATTTTCGGTAATCAATACACACGCGCCAAGAAGAAGCGGTTCGAGTGGCTACATTCTCCCCATTATCATTAGTGACAACTGTTAGTCCAACCTTTTTGGGCACAACTTGTGTTGGACTAACCCAGGAGCTGTCAGAAATGGGGTAGATGATATCAGCATCCAGCCACTTAATAATCTCCTTTTTTACCACCTCTTGCATAATAGGGTTCAAGCGCCTATGTGGTTGGCGGGAGGGGCGAGAATCGTCCTCTAAATATATATGATGCGTACAATAGGACGGATGAATACCCTTAAGATCAGAAAGGGTCCAGCCAATAGCTTTTCGATATTAACTCAAAACCTGGAGGAGTTTGTGCTCTTGTGCCCCAGTAAGTCCAGAATTTATAATCAGGTGTATGGTCTGATTAGGACGGCTTAACTCGCCCCTCGCCGCGCCTTCTCATCGTGCTCCTAGCGAGTGCGATCCCGCGTTACACGTGGGCGTGTGTGGGCACGTGATCTGGATTGAGTGCTCACGGCCGTTGGATCACCATCGGGCGGTCAATCACGCCTGCACCTCCACGCCTTAGCACCTACTGCATGCGACTCAAACGTGTGCTCGATCACGAGTGAGTGCTCTATCCACTGCTCTACGTGCGTGGATGGGCTAGCAGGCCGATCTCTGAGCATGCGATCAGGACTGTTGGATTGGGATCCAACGGTCGAGGCAGCTCTTTAGTTGATGCTTCAGAGAAAGGGGAGCGCCGGTTGAGATGTACTCTCAACCGTTGGATCTTGATCCAACAGCGGAGATGTGTGGACGCTAGTGGCTTCAGAAGTTGAGGGCGGCCAGTTGGGCGGTCGAGATGGCACCACGTGGTGCCATCTTGGTTGTCCATCTTCTGGATGATGTAGATGGTGCCACGGGTGTCGGATTGAGTCGATTTTCGTGTCGTTAGGTTGCAATCGTCGATCCAAATCCATCCGTGCAGTCGGATTTGTCGTTTGAAGTGTGGATTCATACCATCCTGGCCCTTGATCTTCTAGGGTTCCCCGATCTCTATCTGATGCTACAGATGTCTGATTAGGGCGATCTTGGAGTCATTGAACTCCAATAGTCACCCTGATCACATCTGTACGGTTGGATCTTTGATCCGAGGCCCTGATAAAAATTTTGCCCTGTCCTTGAACATAAAAGGAGACAATTAACCTCCATTTCATTCAAACTAATCTAAATGCAGGATGATGCATGTTATGCAATATTTATAGTATGCAATGCAATTCTATGCTTAAGAACATGCATAAATAGACATCTTATGTAATGTAAATATGTTTACATCACACTCCCTGCTTATCTTTTGCTAGTCCCTAGCAAAAACTATATGCTATTTATAAAAGAATTAGGTTGATTATTTAGACATGAGTTATTTTCAATCATTAGGAAAATGTTTACTTAGATCTGAACTTTCAAAGACACAACAGTGCCTGGATATCTGCCAAAATGCAGATCGCCTCAAGCCCTCACCTTATTCAAAGAAAAATTTCTCTCTTTTTCTTCTTTTCTATTTTTTTTTTATTTTTGAGTTTTAGGGTTTAAGAGTGGCTTTCTACAGCCATTCAACTCACCTAAGATTTGATGAGAATCCTAAGTTCTAAGTATCTTATTGTGAATGTGATAGACTCGTTGATCGGTAGTTAAAACGAACTTTGGATTTCTACGCCTCTAGGTGAACTTAAAAGGAGAATTCTGCCTAAAGGTGTATCTTTACAACCGGTAGCTTTCTCCCTACCTTTATTTTTATGGGGTAAACACAAGGGTGAATCCAGTGTATATCTCCCCAGTTTATTCTACTTCTCTACTTCTTCCAAAGTGTTTTGGGAATTTTCAGTGCATTTATTGAGCTGGGTTCTGGACAACCGATCGATGAGCTGTTACCATCGACAACTTGCCAGCCATACTCGTGTGGCAAAGTGTGGCTTATTTCTTTTTTCTTTTCTCCTTTTCTCTTTTTTTTTCTTTTCTTGTCTTTTTGACTTTCTTTTTCTCTCTTTTTTTTTAAGTAGGTGGCTTCCCTAGTCTAAGATTTACCTAAAGGTAGCAAAAAGAGAATGGTCCAGTGACTGGGCTCTGGACAACCTACCTATGAGCTATTACTCACGATAACTTGCCAGCCATATCACCCTAGAAGGTTCATTAGCTACCCAATTTCCGCTAAAATCGTCGAACAATGAGTCAGTAACAAGATAGTGTGTAGATGCTTTAGGCTTAAAGTTCCCTCAAATCAGAGAGCGGGTTGATAAGTCGTGTACTTATCACCCAAACTTATTTACTCCAATTACGATAGAATTAAGATGGCGAGGATTCTAGAAACAAATCCGCATTTTAATGGATACATAGGCTGATTAAGTCTAAAGACCTGAAGGGTCTTTGTGTTCATATCACAATGTAGTATTTCCTAAGATTGAAAATTTTCTTAAACCCAAGTTCTCTTTCCTAATTCCAAAATTTTTTAATATATATAAATAAAAGAAAATAAAACAAATCTACGGAGTTGATGAATAAATTCAGAGATGGATATCCACCCTCCCATGCCTATTTAATGCAATATCCTCATTGTATTAAAAAGATATAAAACAGAGTGGAATAGAGTAGAAAGCACCTGAATTGCGTGAATGTTGGGTCCACTCTGAGATAAAACTAAAAAAAATTATATACGTGCTGAATTTAATGCCTTCAGCTAGTCACACTATACAATGAAGAGAAATAAAGAATTCATAAGTGCAGGTCAGAATCAGAATAAAAAGAAGAAACCTCTGACTTACCAGCAGATGTCCACAGATGTGGACTAGATTGTGGTGCAGATCCATACCTCATAATCGAGAATATCTAAGGTTCTGGATAAAAATTACCTAAAACCTAAAATCAGTATGCAAGCGAGGTTGGGCTTGCAATTTATGAGCATGCAACCCAAGACCAGAAAGTCGGGTTACAGAGAATTTGATATCGAAAAGATAATCAGTGAATGTATGCTTAGGTTGAACATCCTCAGAACAAATGCCATAAGGGTTTTGGTTTGATGGTTTCAGATGAAATGGAACCCTTAGACGTAGTCTTCTACTTCCTCCGGAATTTGCTTCCCAAATCAAAATTTCCCATCTCCTATCCTCATTCAGAATGTCAAATTCCGGGACCTCCTGCATATTAATCACCCTGCCTGAAATTTCCAAGTCTAAAATATGTGGCTGAATCAGAATTGACTTGGGTCTAGTTATCTCAAGAATAGAGTCATCAATAAGCTCAATGGGGTGTAACTGACAATTAGGGCATTAGATTGAATCCTCTAGAAAATGCGATTCTGGATTTATAATGTAAGCCCTAATAAGATCAGTTTCCTTAGTTATTGGGCTATCAAATGATCTATCAGATTTCTCAGGTCTAATTGTCTCACATAAATCGTGTTCTGTAAACTCGCGTGAGATTTCACAACTTGAATCTTCACCATCAGAATCAAAGAAATCAAAATCCGTATTAATGTATGTCTCAAAATCATCCATCACTTTCTGGTCCATGGAGACATACGTTTCCTCGTTCCTCGTCTTAAGGATTTCAGGTGAAGAAATCAGATCATCCTAAATTGGTTACTCTAATTCAATCTGATCAGCCTCGTAACACATGTCCCCCCAACAAGTGCCTGAGCGGGTTCTGATCTTGGCTCTCCTGAAGGGGGTTCATCCTTGGAATCATCCCATGATTGAACCAAAGCAACCACAAATCTCATTCTCAATTTCGCTAACTTTCCAAGTAGAAGCTCACCTGGGTTCTTATCCTTGACATCCTAGCGCCAATCCAATAAATATTTATCCAAATCATCATTCATTTCAATCAGGGGCTCCAATCTTTCAATGCAATGTATTGGCTGAACTTCTAAAAATTGTATGATATTCCTCAAGTTAGCCAGAACCTTATCTTGAACCTGGTTACCCTGAACCAAATGAGTTGGTTCAGGGTTGGGCGGGTTTGGGGTCAGTGCAGAGGAGTTAACGAATTGAGATTCGTTATATCCTTTCTGATAATAGGTCATTTCGGATTGTTCAAAAGGTGGTGATGACTTAAAGGCAATGTAATAAGAGGATGGGTAAGAATCAGTGTATCCTTCTTGATTGTAGATGGTATTAGGTTATCCATGAAAGGGTGACGATCTATAATCGATATGACCTTGAGAAGGATAGAAATCACAATCATAGTGTTCAGGGTTAGACCCTAAACACGGAGGTTCGAAACTATATCCCCAATCTGAGTTATCTCAACTAACTGATGGTTGATTACAGTACGATTCAGGATAATCGTCATGTTGAGGATAATTCAAAATAGGAGGGAAAGAGCAAGAATGCATATAATATGTGGAAGGATTCATGAGAGACGGGAGCAAGAAAGGCGCCCTACAATACAAGCAATTAAACCTGTCCTTAAGTGGGCTGACCTAAAGACCTACATACTCCCAGAACCTATCTTGAGATAAAGAAACGATTTGATCTACTTCTGTTTGTTCAATCCAACCAGTTAGAAGGAGAGACTGGGGAGAAGGTTCTTCCTTCGGCTTGTGCCTCTGGTTCCTAGTATACCCCCCAGCCAAGATCGTTTGATTCTACTCCCCTAGCTAGACATCAGATTGAATAGTAGAAACAGACTAATTGAAAATAATATCGTTCTGGGCTCCGAAGAGCGAGTCGAATCCTTAAGGCCAATGTCTACTCTGTTTTATTTAGGGTTAGGTTTGAATGTACTTTGGAATGTGATGAACCCTTTATCTGGGTTGTGCCCTTAATAATTGATTGATGTGTGTGCGTGTACAACCAGTGGTTTTCAAGCAAGATTATTTTTGATGCGGTGAATTTTAGGGTTCAAATCTTGCTTAGTAGCTTTTAGGATTCAACTTTAAGTATTTTTAAACAAGTTTTATTGGCACACCAAGTTTTGAAAGCACAGGTGAAGTTGTTTTCCTTTGAAACTTAAAAGAATGTGGAGTGCCTGGTAAATTCTTAAGAGTTGAACCTAAACGGCAGCTACTTGATGAGTTGATTTTAATTGAAGTGGTGCGGCCCAATCAACTCAAACAATTGGCCTGTTGCACCACTTAATTAGGCACACAAGTGATTACCTAAGCTGATTTCTACTCAATTATGTGTTTGGATGTGTATACCGGCTCCAAAGATCGATTTACCGGTTGAGTTTAAAAATCAGATGAGGTTGTGTACCTCTGTGAAATTTTTTTTTTCCTTTTTAAATGTGGTGGTTGAGGCGGGTGTGGGTGTCAAACAAAAAAACAAAACTAACCTTAGAGTTTATAAGAACACCTAGGTTGATTGATGTTTGTATTATTATGTTGTGAAATGAGAACTAATGGGTGGGAGATAATTTACAGAACCGTCAACAACACTTTACTCCAATCTACTGCTTTTGCTCATCTCAAAAGAGTACCTGCAATCACAATAAGAAAGGAGAGAAGTGAGGTAAATGATTCGTAAGTTGGAAAATGCGAAAAAAAATTAAAGAGCGTCGCCTCCTCGGCAACGGTACCAAAATGTTGAAGCTACGAGTTGCTATGCTAATGTGTTTGGTTTTGAAAAAAAACCTGTCATTGTAGTTTGAAAGAGAAGAACTCGTGTTCAACAAATAAAATTTATACCGGAATAGAAATCCCGGGTCGAACTTAGGAAGGCGAAAGTTTGATTTAAAAATACGCGTTTGTTTTATTTGTCACGAAGCAGAATAATTGATTAGAAACTATCTATCTATTTACACTAAATAGAAGAGAGAGAGAGAATATTACAAACAAAAAAGCCAAAAAGAGATGTAGAATGAACATGGAATTCATTATCAAAAAGATTGTTCGTTACACTAAACATTAAAACTAGAAGGCAGAAAACGATTACACTAGAAAGTAGTAAATCTACTCTAGAAAGCATTAAAAAGAATGGAGAGAGAATTATCCTCCTCAATGGTCGCTTGGAGGATAAGTCGGACGGGATGACACCTGGAAGACGAGGAACGGAGTAGGAGGAAAAGGACGAAGCGGGAAGAACGGGAACGGGGCAGCACATCATCGTCGTCGCGGGATCCACTTCCGAAAGGGGGACGAAAATTTGACTTTATCTCTTGAGAAGCATCCCGAGTGTGGGACAAGCTTCTCTTGAGCTTTGGAGAGGAAGAGAAGAGAAAGAAGGGATGAAGATTTCGTATGGAGGTCTCCTTTTATAGTTGCAAGGAATGAGGGCAATTTGGTCTTTTTAATCTCAAAACATTAAACCAAGGGTCTTTAGTGACGGATAAAATCGTCGCTAAAGCCCCATCGTGGGCGACGTGCACCACCTGCTCACCTCCCGTGCATGAAACTTGCACTGCATGTTCTTCAGATCTTAGCCGTCCGATTGTGAGATCAGACGGCTTAACTCGCCCCTCGCCGCGCCTTCTCATCACGCGCCTAGTGAGTGCGATCCTGCGTTACACGTGGGCATGCTTGGGCACGTGATCTGGATTGAGCGCTCACGGCCGTTGGATCACCATTGGGCGGTCAATCATGCCCGCACCTTTGCGCCTCAGTGCCTGCTGCATGCGACTCGAACGCGCGCCCGATCACGAGCTAGCGCTCTATCCACTGCTCTACGCACGTGGATGGGCGAGCAGGCCAATCTCTGAGCGCGCGATTAGGATCGTTGGATTGGGATCCAACGGTCGAGGCAGCTCTTTAGTTGATGCTTCAGAGAAAGGGGAGCGCTGGTTGAGATGTACTCTCAGTTGTTGGATCTTGATCCAACGGCGGGGATGAGTGGACGCTAGTGGCTTCAGAAGTTGAGGGCGGCCGGTTGGGTGGCCGAGATGGCTTCACTTGGTGCCATCTTGGCCGTCCATCTTCTGGATGATGTAGATGGTGCCACTGGTGTCGGATTGAGTCGATTTTCGCATCGTTAGGCTGCAATCGTCGATCCGAATCCATCCATGCAGTCGGATTTGTCATTTGAAGTGTGGATTCACACCATCTTGGCCCTTGATCTTCTAGGGTTCCCTGATCTCTATTTGATGCTACAAATGTTTAATTAGGGCGATCTTGGAGTCGTTGAACTCTAATCGTCGCCCTGATCACATCTGTACTTTTGGATCTTTGATTTGAGGCCCTGATAAAAATTTTGCCCTATCCCTGAACATAAAAGGAGACAATTAACCTCCATTTTATTCAAACTAATCTAAATGCAAGATGATGCATGTTATGCAATATTTATAGTATGCATGCAATTCTATGTTTAAGAACATGCATAAATAGACATCTTATGTAATGTAAATATGTTTACATCACTCACCTCCACTCCGATAGAAGATCGCCTCCATCTCCTCACCTCCATTCCAGAGCCTATGTGAAGCATTTCTCTACGTCCTCCTGCATCTCACCTCCGTCGTCCTGCATCTCACCTCCTTCTCCAAGCTTCCACCAGGCAACGTCATCTCACCGAACAGCCGATTCGGGAGATTTGCTCTTACCCCTATCTCTTTTATGCTTTCATAGATTATTGTAACAAACATTTGCATGATATATCTTAGTTGTTTCATCTCTCTTGTGATCTATCTTGCTTTTTCTATAAAAACAAAAGAAAAAAATAACATAACCCCAAAACACAAAAAAGAAACAAAACGAAGCACGGATTTAAAATAAAGTAAATGTCGCCTCCCTATGTTCGACCCGGGACTCGCTTGAAGTTTCGGTTATAAATTGTATTTGATCGACGCATTATGCGAGCTACAACGATGGATTCTCCAAACCTTGATTTTAATTCTTGAAACACGACTCTTCACCAGCCTAAACCTGCTCCAGGCATGTCCTTTCCTCCCAAGTTCTTGTGCCTTCTCTACTTGAGTCACCCCCATCAATCCTCCAGGCCTCCTCCCCATCATACCAAAACCTGCAGATTGAGTCCCATTTATTCATATTCGCCGCATAAGCTCTCGGGTAGGTGTCCTTCTATTGGCCCAAAGTTGACCAATCCTCCTTCCAGAACTTAAAAGAACACCCATCACCTAAGACTGGTTGAAACATCTACCAATTGTTCTTCATTGCTTGAATCACTGATTTTCAGAAAGGAGATGGTTTAAGTGGCTGAAGTCGGTTCAGAGAGCTATGAGAGCTGCCATAGTTCTCTTTAATAAGGACTGCCCATTTCTTATTCTCATCATTAAGTAGTTTGATGGCCCACTTAAGCAGTAAGGCATCATTGAATTCTTTAAGGGACTTTATTCCCATTCCACCCTGTCCCTTTGGCATACATAGACTATCCCACTTCAGGGGTTGTAAGAATTTACCTTCATGATTTGCTCCCTTCCAGAAGAATCGCTTCCACATCATGTCAATGCATTTCCAGATGGACTTAGGTGCTTTAAACATAGAAAAGAATTCTGGGATGGAAGTTATCATCGAGTTCAGAAGAATAAGTTTGCCTCCTTTGGATAAATATCTACTGCTCCACCCTTGTAACTTGACAGAGATTTTATCAAACAAAGCGTTCCACACACTTTTCTTTTGTTTAGTACACTTCAAAGGTAAGCCCAAGTATTTGATCAGAAGCGTAACCAGGGGGTACCTAGTATAGAGGAGATGGTCGTTTGTTCTTCACCAGATAGACCAAAACATACCAAGGATGATTTATCACCATTTAGTTTCAGGCTAGATATTTCCCTAAATATCTCTACCATATGAAGTAGTGCTTGTGCTTCTTGTTCGTTCCCCTCTACAAAGAAAATAGTGTTGTCGGCATACTGCAAATACAGGAACCAGGGCACTCCTATTAGAGATGGAATAACCTTTGATAATACAGGTCTCCGACAATCTACAAGCATACCTTGCCAAAGTGTCAACCGCAAGGTTGAAAACAAGTGGTGCAAGTGGGCATCCCTGTCTAACACTGCATTGTGGTTGGATCCACGCCCCATATGGCCTACCATTTATCAAGGGAGAAAAAGAGGCAGTGGTGATGCATCTTTTCATCCATTGCAACCATATAGGTGGAAAACCCCTTCTCTTGAACACTTCCCATAGGTACTGCCACGACATTGAATCATATGCCTTCTGGAAGTCTACCTTCCAAAGAAAAGCTTTACACTTTCTCCTGTGCCAACCTATCATCATTTCCTGGGCCATAATGAAGGATTCTTGCAATGACCTATTGGGAAGAAAAGAAGATTGCATTGGGAGAATGTGGTCTTGTAGAACCTTCCTTAATCTGGTTGCCAGAACATTACTCACCAACAAGTATATAGAGTTAGACAATGCGATTGGTCTAAAATTCAGGAAGCTATCTGCCCATGGCTTTTTTGGGAACAAGAAAAGATATGATCTGTTTATTTTATCAAAGCCATAATTGCCCCTTTCAAATTCCCCAACTACCTCCATCATATCCCCTTTCAGAACTGGCCAAAACTCTTTATAAAAGAAGACTTGTATTCCATCTGGACCTGGCGAGCCTTCATTATTTAGATCATTAATAGCTTCCAATACTTCTTTTTCAGTGATGGGAGTTACCAAACTGCCAGCCTGTTCCTTAGAAATTTGAGGAAAAATTGATCTTGCCATTTTCTAGACCCCCCTTCCTGCAGCCTGAGAGGTGTCCCTGAAATATCTAACTGCTGCTACCTTGATTTCTTGCAGTGATGATGTTTTCTGACCATCAACAACAATGGAGGATATAAGATTGTATCTTCTTCGTGCACTAGCTGCTAAGTGGAAATATTTGGTGTTGGCATCCCCCTCTTCGAGCCAAAGTTGGCGCTCGCGCTCGCGCCAATCCATTTCCCTCTTTAAGTCTTCTTCTGCCATGATCTCTTGCCATTTTTCCGATCATTCAGTTCCAGATCAGACAGATTGGAAGCCTCCTCCTTTGCATCTAGCTGTTGTACTGCCAGAAGTGCTTCATGGCATTTCTGCTCTCTCAACGCAGCCATTGTGGAGCCATACTCTTTCAACATGCCTTGCATAGAAGCAAGCTTAGCATCCAATTTAATAGTTGCTGTACCATCTACCTAATTGGACCTCCACCAAGCTTCAACCATTTCATGGAACCCCGACTCTCTAAGCCAGGACTTTCTGAGTTTAAAATAGGACCCAGCATGTGCACTATCTCCTCTGTCCTAGACCAACGGTGTGTGGTATGAAAAGGGGTGCTCTAGACCTGCCACTGAAGCCATCAAATCCACATTCCCAAAGAACCTGTCCAATTTTGAGCACGAGCCATTTTCACTTCTTTAGGTATACTCCACCATAGTAGTGGGGAATTCGTTCAAACCCAGCTCTTGTATTGTCAGCTGGAACCCAAGGGAAGCGTTATCCACCAGCCCACTCGATCTGTCTGCCTCTGTCAAGGTGCAATTGAAGTCACCGCCTAACAACCATGGCAGCCCCTGTGAGTGTCTTGTAATTTCTGACAAGTCCTCCCAAAGATCTGATCGGTTTCTAGCATTACATGGACCATAGACACCTGTGATTAACCACTCCATCACCCCTTGTATCATCTTGCACCGATAGGAGATTGCATGCCTAGATTTAATAACCTCAATAACTTCTAAGTATGCCTCCCTCCACCAAAAGGCCACCCCTCCAGCTCTTCCATGCGCCTGTAAAGCCACATAGCCAGCATACCCAGTCCTCTTCAAATCAGTCCACATGGGGCTGTTCTCACTCTCAATGTGTGTTTCTTGAATGAGTGCACACTCAATTTCCCATTCCCTTAAGTATCTCATAAGTGAGGCCCTTCGAATTTTATCGTGCAACCCACGCACATTCTAGGAGAGAACTCTCATCTCCCCTTTTGAGGTCCCTCCTTGCTTACTTGAGGCATGCGTTCTACTCTAATTACCATTACAATGGAATTCTCATCCACCTTCTTGGAAACCACATTCTTTCTTCTTTGCCTTAACTTATAAGGAGATCTTCCCAAGGCTGACTTTGGTGAAGCTCTAGCCCCAAATTTCAGGTCCTCTGCAGTAATGAAAGGGGAGAGTTGTACCGTAGAATTCACTGGGATCTCTTGTAGGACCCCTATAGGTAGGTCTTCACCTTGTGCAGCTTGGTCATCCCCCATCGCAGCCATCTCCTCTTCCATCCCCCTGTAGTGATGGTCTTTCCTCTTCTTTGGCTCAGGAGCCTCTTCTGGTGTGTCTCACCCTACTTTCTCCATAATAGGTTCCTCTCTAATAACCTCAGCAAAGGTTCGCTGCGCCTTCTGCTCATGGAAATCATTCACCACCTTCCCTAATTTCAGTCACAGGAGCCATGAGCTACCTCCACAACGGAAGATGATATTCTCTGGTATTGACCCTCCTCTGAAAACCTCCACATTAACACACAGCATCCGGCCATCATCTTACAAAAATCCTATCTTTGCATCCTCAGCCAATCTCACGGACCCTACTAGTACAGATGCAACCACTCTTTTAGACCTAAGATGCAGTGGCAGACCATTGATTCCCAGACTCCCTAATTGAGAACCAACCCTTTGAGGTGGCCGATCCGGTAAGGCCCCATCAAAGGGCGAAACAAGTCTCTAGATCACAGTTAAATTCTCAAACGTAGATGATTGAAACCAAAGTCACTCCACATCCATCATACCCAAACCAAAAATAACAAATCTCGTAGGAGACAGGGTGGTAATCTTCCAACCTTCAACAGATAAAGCAAGGGAATTTACCAATTTTTGGATGTGCTCCAGCGACGAGTTTTCGGTCATCACCTCCCCGACCAAAGCACGTCTAAGCATAAGTTCAGAGATCTTTGTGTCCTCTGATGTTGGGACTTCGACGTTGATGGTAAAGCCCTTGTAGTAGTCAGGCGACGGTGGTGGCCCTACATTGTTCGTCGACCTAGGGTGCCAGAAGGTCCCCTCTCTAGCTCCCCCTCTGTTCCTTGTGTAGACATCTCTCTTGTGCCCATGTCCTCCACACGCCATGCAGACGTGGGGGGATCAACAAATTGCTGCCAAGTGATCTCTCCTTCGGCAACGATAACAAACGATCTCTCTGTTGACCCTTCTCCACACCTCCCTCACTGTTCGACCACCACCATCCGACTTCTGCCCCCTAGGGTTTCCCCTCTTCGATCTCTTCTCCGCCCTACCCTAGACCACCATGTTGACCAACCCTCATCACCGCCACGGTCGTCGTCTTCTCTCCAACCCTCCCTCATCTCTCCCTCTTTCTAAAGCACTAGAATATTTAGCACTAGAATATTTCTTTTCTTGGTGTATAGGCTTAAGGCAACCCTTGGTGGGTATATATAGGTGTAGGAGGTTAGATTTGAGCCTAGGTAGTTGTTGGAATTTAAATTGGAATGGAATAAATTAAGGTAGAACAGATACATTACATTTACTCAAAGTTTGACTGGATCAGATGTCTGAAAATTTAGGCTAGACATCTGAAGGAGTCATTTCAGATGTTTGAGAATAAAATCAGATGTCTGAAAAAGCCTCAGTGTCAAAGTGATCGTTACTAGAGTGAGGTTGGATCCAAACAGTGATCTAAAGACTTATGGTTAAACGTCTTACTAGATGTCTGGAGCAAAGGTTAGATGTTTTAAAATGAAAAGCCAGTTGTTTGAATAAAAGACATGACGTCTAAAGACTTACAATGTTTCACAATCAATAAGTAATGGATATAATCAATTGTGGTCAAATTTAACGTTGGATAAAAAATGAACGTTGGTCATTTTAGATGTCTCAAGAAGAAACTAGATGTCTGAAATACAAGAACAATTTTGACCGTTTTTCTTTTGAAGAGAAAAAAGTTAAAGAGATATCAAAAGCTGGAGGAGGCATCTGAAAGACTTTACTAGACATCTGAAGTGGAGCACAGACATTTGAAATCCTAGGTGACAGATATTGAGGATTCTGGACATGATTCTAGGTTCTGGACAAGATCCTAGATGTCTAACGAAGTAGATTAGACATTTGAAAAATCAGACTCAGATGTCTGAAGGCAGCATAAGATGTCTGAAAATCAATAGAAGTTAAGTCTCATATGTTGAATTAGAAGAGTTTGGATAGGAAGGTTCTAAAGGTATCCTAAGGATAATGCAAGGCTTATTTACATTCTAAAAATAATAAAACAAATAAAACTAATCTAACTTTATCTCCTTCTATCTTCATCTCCTCATCTCCTTGATGCTTATTTCCCTCTATCTTTCATAGAGCTTGAGCTTCAACTTTTATCAAGCTCCTTCCAACCCTTAGCTTAAAATATTCATCTCCAAATACAATGTTAAATATAACATATTTTGTTATCATCAAAATCAATGATGTGATGCTTTATCACCAATAGTGTAGTGGTGGTTGACGACTTTAAGCCCATTGTTCTTTCAAATGCCATCAATCTCATTGTGGTCAAGGTTTTGGCTAATCGACTTCAATGACTTCTTTTTGGCCAAGTATGTTCTTTAGGCACATACTTGATGGGTTTGTGGTGGCTTCCAAGAAATTACTTTTTGGCATTGGAACAACAAAAAAGCTTTCAAGTGGAAGGTTGATTTTAGCAATGTTTATGACTCGCAACAGTGGTCTTTTATTTAGGCTCCTTTATTTAAGAGAGTATTTTCAACCACCTGGATTGAGTGGATGAAAAGATGTGTCACAACTTCATCATTTTTTGTTCTTGCTTGGCAATCTTTCTAGATGATTCATACAACCAGGGAGAGGAGTTAAACAAGTTTGTTCTTTATCCCAGCAAGGGCTACTTTCAATACTTGTGACACAAGTCTTCTTGTAGGTTTTACTTCATGTGGTGAAAGCAAGTTTGAGGATACCAATACTTTAGTATGTTGATGACAATTTTTTTCAAGGAGGGTGTTGAGGTAGAAAATCGTCGCAAAAAGATTTGAGTTTTGAAAATCCATTGTCATAGATTAATTTGCAAGAAAAATCCATCAACAGATAATTTTAATCGAAACTCAAAAGGAATTCCAGGTCGAATACAGGGAGGCGGACGTTTGATCAAAAATTACGTTTGATTTGTTGTCACAAAGCAGAGTAGCTAGTTGAATTGAATCAACACTAGCTATCTACTTAAAGAATAAAGAATAGAGGAGAGAGAAAAAATAATACAAATAAAGATAAAATAGAGAGAATGAACAGGTATTTCATAATCATTGAATAAAGTTCATTACATCTAATGACTACACTAGAAAGCGAGAAATCTATACTAGAAAGCAATAAAAGAGAAGGTGGAGAGAGGTTATCCTCCTCGATGGTTGCTTGGACGATGAGTTGCGTTGACGGAGTGCCCGGACGAAGGTGGTGAGATGATGTACGAAGGATAACGACAACAGATGACAGGGGACGAGGCAGGCAACGTCGCAGCGGGATTCGCTTCTCGAATGGCAGTGAGAAGACAACCGCGGGTGCTCCACGAATGGGGATGAGAAGGTGGAAAAATTCTAATTTAAACTCTAATGGAGCATCCTGGGTTTGGGACAAGCTCTTAAAGCTTTGGAGGGGGTGAGAGAAGAGAGGAAGAGATGATGAAAGTGTGGGGGTCATAGGGCTATTTATAGGTGAAGAATGGAGGGGCAATTAGGCCATTTCATGTTTAAAACATTAATGCAAGGGCCTTTAGTGACAGATTTAAGTGTCACTAAAGCCCTAAGCATGGGCATAGATCACCTGCCCGCGCACCTCCTCTCCTTCCTCTACGCTCAATGTTCACACATGAACAGATGATCTCAGCCGTCCATCGCGTATCTGATGGCTTAGATCGCCTCGTGCTCGTGCCTTCATCTTCTCTTCCTCAACGCTCAAGCCCACGACCTCGCGATCTCAGTCGTCTGATCGTGAAATCGGTAGGCTTAAGATGCATCCGCGCCTCATCGTGCACTCGCGTTTGATTGAGTGTTCGAATGCGCGTCATCGTGCGCGTGCTAGATCCGCGCCCATCCGTGCTACCATGTCATGCCTTGCCCGCCATCTGATCACAATCCAATGGCCAATTGAGCCGTGCTCTATGTGCGCTTCTTGATTTGAGGTGATGCGCGGCTCGATCTCGTGACCTCTGCGTCGCCCACAGGCGCGTGAGCAATGCGCCATTGCCTCGAATTGTCTCAAAGACGAAGGCGTGTGCATTCGCTCTTGACCGTTGGATTTCGATCTGACGGTTGAGATTTGATGATCGGTTGAAGAGAGAGAGAGCAGCAACGGGCTTTGGGTTGGTTTGGATGGTTAGGATGGTGCCACGTGGCACACTCCTGGTGTCCATATTCATATGCTTGTAGGTAGTGCCACGGATGTCGGATTGGAACGATTTTCACGCTGTTAGGCTGCGATCGTCGAATTTGCAATCAGATTCGTCATCTGAAGTACAGATTTACACCACCTGGTCCCTTGACCTCTGATCTTTCTCGGACTGCATCTGATGCTACGGAAGTCCAATTAGGGCAATCTTGGAGTCGTTGAACTTCGATCGTCGCCTTGATCAGATCCATACGGTTGGATCTTCAATTCGAGGCCCCGATATGATATTGCCCTATTTCCTGACCATAAAAAGAGAAAATTAACCTAGAATTTATATAACCTAACCTAAATGCATGATGATGCAAGTTATGAAATATTTATAATGTACGATGCAACTATACGCTTAAGAACATGCATAAATAGATGGTTTATGTGATATAAACATGTTTACATCAGACCCCCATGCTTATCTTTTGCTAGTCCCTAGCAAAACTACATGCTATTTATAAGAGAACTAGGTCAGATTTCTTAGGCAAAGGTTATTTTTCAACACTTTGGGATTTTAACTAAGACCTGAATTACAGAGATACAATAGTGCCTGGGTGTTTGCTAACATGCAGACCGCCTGAAGCCCTTGCCTTATTCAAAGAAGGATCTTTTTCTTTTTCTTCTTTTCTAATTTTTTTTAAAATTTTTGAGTTTAGGGTTTTGAAGCAGCTTTCTACGGCTACTCAACCCATCTAAGACTCGATGAGAACTCTAAGTTCTAAGCATCTTGTGTGAACTATTAGACTCTCTGATCGGCAATCAGAACAGACTTCGGATTGCTACGCTCCTAGGTGACCTTGAAAGAAATTCTACCTAAAGGTGTATCTATCTAACCGGTAGCTTTCTCCCTACCTTTATTTTTATGGGATCCACACAAGGGAGAACCCGGTGTATATCTCCTCGATTTATTCTACTTCTCCGCTTCTTCCTAAGTGTTTAGGAATTATACGTGCATTTCCTCAGCTGGGATCTGGACAACCGGTCGATGAGCTGTTACCACCGACAACTTGCCAGCCACACTCGTGCGGTGAATTGTGACTTATTTCTTTTTTTCTTATCTTTTCTCCTTTTCTATTTTTTTTCTTTTTTTTTGGATATTTTTCTATATATATATTTAGGTAGGTGGCTTCCCTGATCTAAGACTGACCAAAAGGCAGCACGAAGAGATTGACCGTGTGGCTGGGCTCTGGACAACCTGCTAATGGACTGTTACCTACTAAAACTTACCAGCCATACCACCCTAGAAGGTCGATTAGCTACCTAATTTCCGTTAAAACCGTCGAAAAGTGAGTCAGTGCAAATAGTGTATAGATGCTTAGACTTAAAGTCCCATTAAATCAGAGGGTGGGTTGATAAGTCGTGTACTTATCACCCCAACTTATTTAACCAATTTAAAATGATTTTTCAAATGGCGAGAACTTGATAAAAATATCCACATTTTAGTGGACATGCAGGCTGATTAAGCCCTAAGACCTAAAGGGTCTAAGTGTTCAGGTCTTACTATATTATTTCCTAAAGTTAAAAATTTCTAAAGGCCAATCTCTCTTTTCCTAATTCAAATTTTCTTTTCTTCAAAAATATAGAGAAAATAAAAAGAATCAATGGAGCTAACAAGATGATTCATATAATGATATCCACCCCCCCATGCCTATCTAATGAAATATCCTCATTATATTAAAAAGACATAAAACAGAGTGAAGTTGAGAAGAAAGCAATTGAATTTCGTGATTAATAGGTCGGCTCCAAGATGAAAAAGAGACCGTATACGTGCTGAATTTAGTGCTTTTAGCTAGGCTCAGTATACAAATAAAGAAGAAAAAAAGAATTCACAGGTGCAGGTTAGAATCAAAATAAGAAAATCTAGTTTTGGACCTGTCAGGAGAAGATGTCCACAGACGTAGACCAGATTGTGGTGTAGACCCATGCCCCATGGTCTAGTATATCTAAGGTTTTGGATAAAAATTATCCAAAATTGAAGATCAGCATGCAAGTGGGGTCGAGCCTGCAATTTGTGAGGATGCAACCCAAGTCCAAAAAGTCGGATAACAGAGAAATCAAACTAAAAAGGATAATAAATGAATTTGTGCTTGGGTTGCACATCTTCAGAATAAAAAATGTTATAAGGGTCTTGGTAGAAGGTTAGTGGTTTCAAGTTTATAGGCACCCTTAGACTCAAATTTTTACTTCATCTGGAATTGACTTCCCAAATCTTCATTTCCTAATTGCTATCTTTCACATTCAAAATTTCAAATTTTGGGATCTTCTGCATATTAATCACCCCATCTGAAATTTTCAAGTTCAAGATTTGTGACTGAATCAAAATTGACTTGGGTTTAGTGTTCTCAAAATCATAATCATCAGTAAGCTCAATGGGGTGTGATCGAGGATCGGGGTTATGAATTGAATCCTTCGTGAAAGGATCTGACCCCATGATTGCACAACAATCATAGGTGATTAGCCCATATTTGTAGGCTATTTAAGTATTTAAGTGCCTATACATTAAGTTAATTCTAACATTTATTTAGCATAAATTAGAATGTAAATAGATTAATTCATATTTTTGATTTAATTACATAATTCATGCATTGCATTCATATTCAAATGCATTTAGAATTAACTTAGAATTGCATTCATTTAATTAGTTAACCAATTAGGTGCATTGCATGTATTATTTTAAGTTAACATAAAAGTTGAGGGTTTGTATATAAATAATCATAATATTTTATTATTATTTTATTCTTCTTCTATCAGCAATGGCTGCATTTCTTCCTCCAACTGTCGCAGTGAAGAGCCCAATCAAGGAGTAGCGCCAAAAGTGGATTTGGTATCCTCGACGGGGATAAGGAAGAGAGGGAGGCTACCATGCACCGTAGGCCACCATCCCCAACCCACCACTGTGCAGAGAGTTGCCCTCTCGTCTGGTCCACCACCATCGGCCTCAACCGTGGCGACGAGCCTCCACCACCGTGGGCGTGTGGCATGACAGGCCACGCCGCCATCTGGAGCGCGTTTGCATTACTGTGAGCACCTCAACGTGCACCACCCTCACCGCCATCACTAGCTTCCACCACCGCAGCTGTCGCAACTTCACGCCCCTGTCCGTTAAGACGTCTGGGAATGTTCCCAGACGTCTGAAACTCCTACAACAACACCTTCATCTTCTTCCCCCATCGTCAGTCCCCACGCGCAGCAGCAGCCGGCCTCACCTCTAGACTGCGCCACATCCCCACATGCAGCAGCAGCCACGCTCCTCTGGCTGCATACCGTGCATCACCGCATGTGCGCAGGTGGTGCCCAGCCACTGTCTTCCCGTGCCTCTCGGCCAGATCCAGCAGCAGCCTCTGCATCCTCCTCTCAGCAACTGCGTGTCCACCAGCCAGCGGCCATCGCCTCCAGCCATGCACGCAGAGTGCGCGCTACTCTAGCTGCACGCGCCCACGCCTTGGCCCACGTGCCCTCCATCTACACGCGCCCGCACCTCCGCCCGCGTGCCCTCCAGCTACACGCTCCCGCACGCCCTCCGGTCGCATGCGCAGAGTGCATTGCACCTCTGCCTGCACTCCCTGCAGCGTGGTGTCGACGCCTATAGCGTGTAGCAGCAGCAGCTGCAACCGAGCTCAGTAGTGCCCGCACGGCTTGCGTGTCCACCGCCTCCATCCGCGGGAAGCCCTTCAGCGCACACACCTCCTCTCCGTCTCCAGCAGCAGCAGAGAGCTGCAACACCCGCCGACCGCCGTCGCTCCTCTCCTCGCCATCGCTGCCTCCGACCTCTGTTGGCCACGAGACCACCACCATCGAATAGCCCTCGGCTCACTCAACCTTCGGTGAGCTTCTCACCTTCAATTGTGGCTTCCTCCTCGCACATGGACAAGGGGAAGAATTTTCCCTATTTTGCTACAGTAAAGTCCCTATTAATAATTACATTTAGTGCCATTGTGAACTTTTATTATTATTTTATTAAGCTTCATTACAAAATATATCCTTTAGTTGTGCAAAATTGTTATTTCAGCATTTACACGTATTGTTTACCTAATCTGCAAGTGATTTTGAGTCGGTTTATTGACTAAATTAATAGTGAACATTAGTTTTTGACCCTTGCGAGTTTAAATAGGCCATTGCCTCCCTGTGGACATGACCCACTCTTCTGTGAGTGGTAATTTTTATTGTAATTATTTTGTTAAGCGGTTTTCCACCACTTTGTTACTAAAATGACAAATCATCTCAATCACATTATTCGAAAGCGAAAATCGTCTTATCAATAGGTCTTAATTGATCTAAATTAGGTTAGAACTTAGCATAAGCTAGTGTAATTCCTACATGTATAATCATTATTCGCATCCTTACTACTTTCCTTTACCTATGCATGAAATAATGATATAATGTACTAATGAAGTGCATTATATGAATTGCAGGTAATAAGAAGCTTATGAGCTGGACCTGAAGCTAGTGCTGCATCAGAGCCGGAGCGGAAGATCTTAGAATAAATGTAGTAGAGAAATAATGTAAGGGTTGAGGTATGTTACTTTACTAAGTAATAATAAGGTAGAGTAAATTATGAAGAACTTAGGTTCATTCCTAGCCCTAGAAGCCTTCCTAGGCCTTAGCCACCCTTAGATTAGGTCACTATAGCCTAGGAAGCCTCAAAACCTTAGTTCCAGCCCTTATCTGGACGTCCAGATAAGTTATTGGACGTCTAGGACTCTTGGCCACAACCCTCACACCTAAAACCCATGTTTGCAGTGTTATTGGACGTCCAGACACTTTGTCAGACGTCCAATTTCTGCAGAATACCCAAGACAGAATCCTGATTCCCTCCTGACTCAAATTGGATGTCCAAACAGGAGGTCTGGACTTCTATTTTTTGAGTATAAATTGTATGATACTTAAATCAGACGTCTGGAATTGCTCTCCAATTCCTATTTTGGAATTCAAGCTTGGATCTTGAGTTCCTAAGTCCCTAAACCCAATTCCAGCCCCTTGGGAACCTAAATTAAGGTACCCTAACCCTAGTACACCACCTCTAGACCTTCCTAAGAACCTAATGAGGTTCTCATTAAGCCCAATTGACTTAGATCATAGTCAATTACCATTGCCTAGTCAATTGGACTCATAGAGTCCAATTGAGCTTAGATCCCAAGCCACACAAGTCCAATTGTACTCAGTGAGAGTCTAATTGACCTAAGCCAAACTTAATTGAGTTATTTCACTCTCAATTAAGTTCACACTCAATTAAATTTATGTCAAGTTTAATTACACTTTCTCATTAGCAATTAGGGTTTGCAACCCTAATTTGAGACCTATCTTAAACCAAGCCCCTTAGGATCTAACCTAGACCACTTAGCCACCTAGGTCACGCCCACACACGCACACACACATACACACACACACACCCATTCATGCACTCCCACACCACCTAGAGTATTCTAGATCCTTCCAAAGGTGGCGCCACCTTGGTTGCCAAAAATAGCAACCAAGGATGGGTCTTCTCTTAGATCCACTTTTGGTGGATCTAAGAAGTACCCTCTCTCTCTCTTGGACGGCCACACGTGGAGCTCTCTCTAGAGAGTTCCACACTTCTCTAGAGTGTCTCCCTTGGGTCTACTTAAAGGACCCTTGGGTGGCCATTTGCACCAATTTAGCCTTCCATCTTGTTTTAGCATATCTCCACCCTCATTCCACCTCCACTCCACGAGCTCCCACCATGGTTACACCACCTCCACGCCAAGGCTAGGGCACTCTTCCTCCACAACTCCAAGGGCCGGCCTACCCACCATTGGCCACCCCTCCTCCTATCAACCAACTTAAAGTTCATTGGAGACCACCTCCGAATGCCCTTCTTTCTGATAACCTAGCTAAGTAGTTCTTCTAATCTCTCTCTATTTTATTTATGCTTAGTAGTGTAGCTCCATATTCTCCCCCAATGATGCATGTGTAATCCCCTCGTAGATTCACGCACGCAGTTATTTTCTGCTAGATAGTTTTCTACCTTTAAGCATTCATGTACAAGCTTCCCACTAGCTTTGCTCTGTAATCATCCTGATGCAATTAATGAAAAATCATTTTATTTATATAGCTATGTGTTGAAAAAATCACCATGAGCTTGCTTGCAATATCTTTATTGTGATAATAAGTTGATTGCTTTGATTTTTGATATTATTGCAATAGCATGTCGTGCATAAATATGTAACTTAGTATAAACCGACATGCATTTTAAGTGAGTAGAGCGAGTGAGATCGAAATCGTTTTCATAACGCCTCCCAGAGACGAATGTCCGAGACTCACAGTCTCGTTATTTTACAAATATTGTTGACAAGTGGTTTCGTGTGACTATACTACAAACGACAAACGATTTCATAAACATGCGATCTACCGAACCTTGTCAAATGGCACTGTTGCCAGAGAGACAACGTGATTGATTTTTGATCATAAGACTTTCTAGTGACAAATCCACCTCTACTTGTTTTTGGATGTGCAGGAAATCAGGAAAAACAGGATCTGCGCACACTTCAAGCGAGGAAAAAAAAATGCAAGTACACATCTTCTTTCTCTTAGCTTAGATTTTTTTTTCAAACTCTAGGTTACATTATTTTTCTTAGCTAGAATTTTCTTTCTGAAAAAAAAATCTGCATATTTCAAAAAAAATTTCTTTTTCTTTAGGTTGTTAGACTAGGTCTCTTTTTGAATCCTAGGTTAGTTTAGTTTTTTTTTTTTTTGAGAAAAAAAGAGAAAAAAATTTGAAAAATTTTTCCATCCAAAATAGAAAAAAAATTTTTTAAAAAAGGAAATTGTTTTTTGTGGAAGTTTGAATTTGTATTTCAAACACCTTCTAAAAGCTTTTCCATCACTTGTTGAAATTTGGCTAGACTTCATTTTCTGAATTAAAAATTCAATTGTGACGTAATTAGTGAGTGAAAAAAATATGACATTAAGGCAAGTACTTCATTTTTAAACCATTTTTCAAAAGGCACCATTTATTTGAAGAAATAAAAATTACAAAATTTTTAAAAATTCACGAAGTGTAAGGGGGTCAAACTGTCCCAGATTTGAAAATTTTCAAAATTCAAAAAAAAATTATGAGCAATCCAAGATTCTATTTTGACTAAAAGTGGTGGGGTTTGAAAGCTGATCTCATTAGCTTTAATTTTCATATTTTTTCTAAATTTTTGAAAATCATTTGATACTGTTTCAAAGCAAAAAATCGACTAGGGGTCAAAATTCCAAGTCTGACCCCCTGACATTTGAAAATCTCTATAAATTTGGTTTAAATAGTAAAAATTACAAAAAAAATATTATCTGAAAAGATAATTTAAAAAGGAATCTACTTGCTAAATTTCACTTTATTTGGATTCCATTTGTGTTTAGAGAATTATTTTTATTTAGTTGGTTTGCTAAAACACTTAGAATTTGCATGAACCCTAGGCTCAACATTTAGGGTCAAATTTCTAGAGACCACATTTGGGCTAACCTAGACTTAGCTAAGTCTAATGTTTAGCCAGTGAGCCTAGTCACCTTGTGGGCCACTCAGCACAAATCCCAGTGAAGACAAAAGGGTTAAAATAATTTTAAAACATGAATTTGAACCCGAATGTGTTGTCATACTATTGGGTGATTTCAACCTCTCTGGCCAAACTTGGTGACTAAGTCTATGGGGTAGTGTCAAATGACTGTGGCTTGGGGGTACAAAGGAACCAGAGGCGAAAGCCGAAGGAAGAACCTTTCCCTTACTACCCTCGTACACAGACTGGTCAGGTTAGCTTGAGAGGTGGGAATCACTTTTAGTCGGTTCTCAACGAATTTTTCTTCAGGAATTCGAACCCAAAAAGAAAAATCTGGTCATTTGATCATAAGGACCATATGATTGACAGGGCTTAGCCTTGTCTGGCTGGCTGCACCAACCCAGGGGTTGGTTGGTGTATGCGAGGAAGGAGGTCACTTAGACCTCGATTGGTTGGACCTTGGGAGCCACTCCCAAGGAGGCAAGTCACCTCGCCCGGGCCATCTTCTCCCCCGCCCACTTCTTCCATCCTCTTAGCTGAGATGGCTAACCTTGTGTTGTACGCGATCAGTCAGTATTTTAAAAGTCGTTGCACTGTAGTATAGCCAATAAATCGCGAAAACAACAAATACAATTTATAACTTGAATTTAAGTCCGAGGTCGGTCACTGGGAGCAAATATTGCATTCACGTGCTAATCTCAACATATAATATAAATGAGCATAAGAAATTGAGCAAAGTATAAATTTTCAATGAATAATAACCTGTTACATTAGGTAATCAATGAAATCCAATGTATCTCAAGAATATGAGGATAAAAAGAAAAAAAGAATAAAAAACAATGGTGATTTGAATCACCACTTATATCCTCTAAAGTTTAAGCATGCATTCAACCATCAATTATCTCAAATAAACCAACAGTAGCTTGAATGCTACAGTGCCTCTGACGACAGGCTTAGCAATCAGATGTCTTAATAGAAGGCAAGCACAAGCCTTCTCTTCTTCAGAACCTCTTCTCCTTCTTTCTTTCTCTCAGAGTCACGGCAAAGGGTTTCCTCCTTCTCAAACCTTCCTAGCAACTAAGTGTTGGGAGGTTGCCTTAAAGAGCAAAACCCCCCCTTTCCCCGCTCTCTCTCTCTCTCTCAACATCCAAGCATAATCGGGTAATCGGGCATGAGTCCAGGGCTACTGATGAGTCCAATTTAATGGACTATTATTAAGCCTAAGTATATTTAATCGTATAGTTTAGGTGTGTTAATAATGGCAATTAAGTTATAGAATATTTGTACGCCTTATGATTTAAGTTTATAACATTCTATAACTTAATTATTTTGTTATTTTTATATGCAGGTAATAAAACGTAGAAAGAACAAGGGTGGGGGGATAAATTCCCCAACACATATCAGTCGCGATTCTTTCCCCCCTCCCCCACCGGACGTTGGGGTAATCTTCTCCAACGCTCGCCGGCCAAAAATAGAAAAGGGATTTGTAAATCCCGGGATTGGTGGACGGAAGGAGAGAGAGGAGTTAAAAAGAGAAGAGGCGGCGTGCACAGAGTTCCATCTTCCCCCTTGCGGGGAACAATTGCAGCGTGCACTGTGTCCTCTTCCCCCTTGCGGGGAAAAACCTTCACCAGTGCGCACGCCTCCGCCCGTGCGCCTCTTCCTGCAACAGGCACTGCTCACCAATTGCCCGCGCACACCAGCGCGCCCCTCATCTCCAGTCGGCCTTGCTTCCACCGCACCTGCCCTACAACGCGCTCTCTCATCTAGCCACTGTAGGCGCTCACGCTTGCAAGCCAGCGTGCCTCTCCCTTGCTACGCCTCCTTGCTGCATCCACCAAGCCAGCGCGCCTCTCCCTCAGCCGCTGCAGGCAACCGCACGCCATCACTAGCGCCTCCTGCTGCAGGCAGTTCTCCGCACCAGCGCGCACACACGCCCCTGCAGCTTCCCTCCGCAAGCGCCTGCCTGCTCACCATCTTCCAGCACGCGCACCAACGCGCCCCACTGCCAGCTGCAGGCGAACTCCACCTTGCGCGCATCCACACCGTGCCACTCCTCCCTGCAGAAGGCGTTCACGCACTGCACAACAGACGCCGCACCCTCTCTGCCTTCAAGTCTTCTCCGCAGCGCACCTCCAACCACCTGCAGACCGCTACAGTAAGCGCATGCCCTCACACCAGCGTGCGCGCCCGCTCGCACAGCTGTAGCAGCAGCTACGCCCTCTTGCTCCATAGGCCGGAGCTCCGGCCACCACCGCCGGCCGCCTCCAGCCACCTTCGTCGCTGCCGCTGCCATCGTCGGAAAGCTCTCGACTTCGCCGTCCTCTTGAGCCTTGCATCGACCCCTGCGGTTCTCTCTCTCTCTCGTGAGGAGGAGAGAGGAAGAAAGCTTTGTTTTCATCTTAATTAAAAATTACATTCAATGCCATTGCCACCAATTTGATTTTTTTATTATTATTATATTATGGCAGAATTGCATTCAAGCACTCATAGTTCTTTATAATTGTATAGTATTGATATTAACTAGCTTAAAGATTGATTTTGAGCTTAACTTAAGTACTAATGGTCTTTAGTACACACCACGTGAAAACTGTATGAATTCATCCTAAATTTATTGAGGATTTCTGTGAGGGAAAACTACACTTATACCCTTAACTTTTTAGGTTATTGTAAATCTACTTTCCTTCACACTTTAAGTCCATTTTGAAAAGGGATTTCGCACTATCCGAAATAACAGTAAATAATTAAGTATTGATTGCATCATTGACTCCCTGTAGACACGACCCGCTCTTCTGCAAGTGATTATTTTCATTATTTTTGATTAGTCGATTTTTCCACCACTTAAATACTATAGCGCAAAGTGAAAAGTCGTCTATCAAAATTGACGCCGTTGCCGGGGAGGCAACAGATGCAATGGATTTACTTTATTGTTTTTAAATATTTTGAGTTGCGAAATTATCTAATCATTTTTATTATTGTGCGAGGAACCTGACACGGCAATGAGGCGCAGCAAAGCGACAACTTTGAACGTGAACAACGCGCACGGTGGAGACGATCTTTTTGGTGGACCTTGATGCCACCTGGAGGACGACAACAGGAACACGTGGGCCTTGATCCCACGCATATAGGCTTACGGAGAAGCCTATTTCTGATTTAGACAGTAGGTCTTAGTTAGATTTTGTTAGATAAACATTAGAATTTAAATTACCGTCTTTTGGGCCCTTGTTGGGTATTTTTGGGAATATGTTCCCATTTATTTAGATTATAGGATTATTTGAATTATGTTGAACTGCATTTCAGTTAGTTAGATTAGGTCTGTTTGTTATTCTTATTAAAAAAAAAAATTCGAATTGCCTGCTAGAAGCTGCATATCTGTAGGACGACCATCTAGGACTGAATGAGCAGCATCTAGTTTATTTTTATTGCACTGCATTCATTATTGCACGAAGAAAGCTTGAGTAAGGTACATCCTCTCTTGAGCATTAATTACTTGTCATGCATATGCATTGAACCTAAATCTAAGACCGCAAAAGTGCTTGAATCAAATTAATTTAGTGGTCACTTTAAACAAATTGGGACTGTTAAGAGGTTGGACTTTAAAATCTGTGACTGAAAATTGTGAGCAAAAGGATCCTGTTTGCGGAATTTAAAAAAAAAAATCAAAACACGATCGTATGCTTGCACACTTGAGACACTGTGCACCTCACACATAAGGTCACTAGATAAAATTTCTACCTCTCCTCTTTTGCACCACAAGGGAAGTTAGTCGGAAATCAACAAGCCTATCCACCAAGTTACTTCGGTTCCTCGTGTGTGGGCTCGATTCGAGACTTCCATCCCTTGCGAGTAGGTTATAGGCACCAGCGAAGGTTGGCCTAGGAAGTGTAATTTTTGCAAAACTTGTTTGGCCACCAACTAAACATATAACTCTAAGACCTGCAATCTACTAAAAACAGATCCTGTTGAATTTGCATTTGCTGTGACAATAGGACTCTTTAGAAAGTTTTCTGCTGAATCCTAAGAAAATTGTTTTGCTTAAAGAAATGGATTATTCTTACTCCTATCATTCAAATTATCAGAGTCAATACTTCTCACCTTTTAATCAGGATCCCATGCTCTGAGCGTATCCATCCTTTGATGGGTACATTGATAATTCATGGGATCATTCTCATTCATACCCTGGGAGTACTAGCTTGATAACTCCCACTTTTGAGCAGAGCCTAGGAGTGGGATTTTCCAATTCTGAAATCTCTACTTCCATGCAAACACCCAACCCTCCCACCCTTCATGATTTTCCGTATCGAGGTTGGACCGATACCCCTAGGCAACCAGAGCCTGAAATTGACTATCTTCCCCAACCTGATAATAGTAGCCTCTCCTCTTTTATGATAGAAATGCAAAGACAACAAAAAGAAATAATGGAATCGATGAGAGAGATGTTGAGGAATAGTCAACAATTAAATGAAGAAATAAGACAACTTAGCTACACGATTCCCAATAATCCTGATCCCTACCCATTCGATCATGATCATGAAAATAATTCTGAGGTACTTAATGACAATAGGGATCCAATTTCATGTAGCGATCACTTAGACTCTCCCAATGAGATGCGGTGACTAGAGGACAACAATCATAGTGATTATCCACCTGAACTATATTGGAGTCAAAAGCAAGAGAAGATTATTGTTCCTATCACTTCCCCTCTTGATTATTTGGTGGAATCCCATTCTACTCTTAGTGAGCCTACTCCTGACCCTCCACTTAGGGAATTAACACCTATTATTCAATATCCTGAGGATTTAAATGCGCCTAATGAAGGTGACCCTAAGGGAATAAAGGATGATCAATTCTGGTCTCAGGGTTATGAAGAGTCTAATTCAGAGGATGAGGATGCCCCAACAGAGGAACATGGACTGAAAATCTGGAGTGAATCACAGTAGAATTATTTATCATTTGAGGATTTAGCTCCAGAGGATAGAAATAATATGATTAAATCCAGATTCCTCCTTTCTTTCGAGAGTCATCCTCCATCAAAACAGGAGTTGATATTAGAGGTGGACAAAGAAAATGAGAAGTCTATGGGAGACTCTCGGGGACAAAACACGTCATTTGAGGATTTATACCCCGAGAACAATAACGAATTCAATGATATAGGCTTCCTCCAAAATATTAAAACTGATCCTCCTTTAGAAATAATTAAGGATACTGATCCAACTACTAATGAATCACAGATACACCCCGATAAATGTCTGAGTGAACCAAACGAATCTGGGGATGAGCTGAATGATAATGATTCTTACATTTTGACCCTGCCATCAAAAGGTTGTAATTTGGAGTCTACCCTTGATTCAAATATGACTCCGATCATTAATGCTAGGCAGGATAACTTGAAGTTGTCTACAACTGTTAGGGAGTCTACACAATCTAAATCATTGTTGGAATTGGACCCAACTAAGCCCTTATTGGACTTAACCATTACCTTCCAACACTACAAACAATCCTTAAACTCCTTAACCGATCCTTGGCTCAAATCTCTGCTCATGTACATTCTTTCTGGAGAATATATCAGGCCAGTACATCCTAGGGTAGAATGGCGAGTATGGATTGATGCTTGTACTTTTACTCTCACCATTCAAGGGTTTGAACTAATAATGATTATATCTTTTAAAACCCGTCCTACTTTGGAGGACCCTTGTTATCCTCCACTTATTCCGTTTCGGGAGGTCCCTTTTCATATTCCGTTTATTATCCCTAGACCTCCCAAGGTAGCCAACGAGGTTTTTCGCTTTCATATCTTCTGGCGAGAATTTGGAATTACATTGCATCATCAGCTCGCCAACATCCGTGGTTACCTGCTTTCTAGTCTTGCATTGTTATGCATATTCTTAGGGCCTAACCTTTTCTATTTGGAACCAGACTTATAGGTTCCTTCTTAGTCTGGTTGCTGACAGAAAATGCAGCGCTTGTTGGGAGGCAACCCAGCAGACCGTGTCAGGTGATTTCTTTCCTTTCTCCTCCTGTTTTAATTTTACAATGGGGACATTGTAGGATTTAGGCATAGGGGAGTGCATTTGCATTTTAGGTGCATTTAGGTTAGCATATAAAAAAAAAAAATTTCTCTTTTCTTGAGCTGATTGGGTTAGTCCCTACTAGAATACCTTTGTCATTGGAGGTTTTTCTTCTTGAATTATTTCTTAAGTTTAGAATCCAGTACATTTATTTCACGTGCACGTAGATTTGGTAATGGATCCTTGAGGAAAACTAATGAGCATTTATAAGTCTACTGAACCCTTGGACAGTTCATAGAGAGTCAGGCATACTATCTTCTAGTAGATCCACCTCATATTTGTGAGAAGAAGTAGAGAGATTACTGGTACGCTAAGTCTAGTGTAAGGACTCTTAAGTTTTGGATAATTAAATGATGATACTTTAGAGTTAGGTGTAGTTTTCATTCTCTGTTCCTAGGTACGTACTTTGAGTGAATTCCTGAGAGTCACCAAATAAGGTAGATACACAGAGATTGAGTCTTAATAAAGCTATAACTATGGTGGATGGTTACGACCGTCCTTCATAGAGTCCTCAGCTAAAGGAGAGTAATAGTGTCAAAGGTCAGAAATACGCCTGTCCTATCCATTCCTTCCCAGTGCCGAGAATAGGCACTTCCACCAAATAAGCCACGTAACTTCCTCTTGACTATCATCATCCCTAATAATGCCTCATAAATAAAAGTCCGTATTGTGTTGTGTTGACTGAAAAAAAAACAAAAACAAGAAGAAATAAAAAAGAAAAAGAAAGAAAAAGAGAAAAAGAAGAAACAGAAAGAACAAAAAGAAGAAATAGTTATATTACAAAAAAAAAAGTCCGAGTGTATGATGTAACACTATTTCTGGGGCAGCAAAACACCTATCGCGTTCCACCAAATAAGACCCATACCTACCTTCTAGTATTTCTGATCGCCTAAATACTGGTTGAGAACTCTAACTTAGTTGTAGAGTTATTAGGACTTTAATTAAAGTGTGGATGCCATGTGAGGCCACCAAATAGTGTGTACAATTTCTAAATCTGGCGAGATTCGTGATCTCAGAAAGAAAGAAAAGAGAGAGTGCCCAGGGACATCAAGAGAGCACAATTGTGTAGCCTCTCTCAGAGTTGACTTGTCTAATAACCTAGAGATTTAGAGTATGCAGTACTAGACTATATGTAGCACCAGTTGAGTGTATGCCACCAAATACAAATCCATTCAACTTGATATTTCCTACCTAAGCCAAACACCGGGGTCAAATTACAGATTATCGTCTGCTTTATCTCCGAGGGAAGTAGTTGCCTATCTCAACAGAAATTTTTGCCAAGGGTGATGTATGAACTTCCAATGTGAATCGACTCTTTCACTTGGATCTGTTACCTAGGCTATCAGCACTTCACATTTGTCTGGATTTCTAAAGTTTTGAAATAAGAAAAGAAGTCTTCTGATTACCTCTATTATTTATTTTTGCTAGGGACTAGCAGATCTTAGGCATGGGGGTATTTGATGAGTCCAATTTAATGGACTAATATTAAGCCTAAGTATATTTAATCGTATAGTTTAGGTGTGTTAATAATGGAAATTAAGTTATAGAATATTTGTACGCCTTATGATTTAAGTTTATAACATTCTATAACTTAATTATTTTGTTATTTTTATGTGCAGGTAATAAAATGCATAAAGAACAAGGGTGGGGGGGATAAATTCCCCAACACATATCAGTCGCGATTCTTTCCCTCCTCCCCTGCTGGATGTTGGGGTAATCTTCTCCAACGCTCGCCGGCCAAAAACAGAAAAGGGATTTGCAAATCCTGGGATTGGTGCACGGAGGAGAGAGAGGAGTTAAAAAGAGAAGAGGCGGCGTGCACAGAGATCCATCTCCCCCCTTGCGGGGAACAATTGCAGCGTGCACTGTGTCCTCTTCCCCCTTGCGGGGAAAAACCTTCACCAGTGCGCACGCCTCTGCCCGTGCGCCTCTTCCTGCCACAAGCACCGTTCACCAATTGCCCGCGCACACCAGCGCGCCCCTCATCTCCAGTCGGCCTTGCTTCCACCGCACCTGCCCTACAGCGTGCTCTCTCATCCAACCACTGCAGGTGCTCACGCCTGCAAGCCAGTGTGCCTCTCCCTTGCTGCGCCTCCTTGCTGCATCCACCAAGCCAGCGCGCCTCTCCCTCAGCCGTTGCAGGCAACCGCACGCCATCACCAGCGCCTCCTGCTGCAGGCAGTTCTCCGCACCAGTGCGCACACGTGCCCCTGCAGCTTCCCTCCGCAAGCGCCTGCCCGCTCGCCATCTTCCAGCGCGTGCACCAGCGCGCACCACCGCCAGCTGCAGGAGCACTCCACCCTGCGCGCATCCACGCCGCGCCACTCCTCCCTGCAGAAGGCGTTCACGCACCGCACAACAGACGCCGCACCCTCTCTGCCCGCAAGTCTTCTCTGCAATGCACCTCCAACCACCTGCAGACCGCGACAGCAAGCGCATGCCCGCACACCAGCGCGCGCGTGCGCCCGCTCGCACAGCCGCAGCAGTAGCTACGCCCTCTTGCTCCACAGGCCGGAGCTCCGGCCACCGTCGTCGTTCGCCTCGGGCCACCTCCGTCGCTACCGCTGCCACCGTCGGAAAGCTCTCGACTTAGCTGTCCTCTTGAGCCTTGATCGACCCCTGCGGTTCTCTCTCTCTCTCTCTCGCGAGGAGGAGAGAGGAAGAAAGCTCTGTTTTCATCTTAATTAAAAATTACATTCAATGCCATTGCCACCAATTTGATTTTTTTTATTATTATATTATGGTAGAATTGCTTTCAAGCACTCATAGTTCTTTATAATTGCATAGTATTGATATTAACTAGCTTAAAGATTGATTTTGAGCTTAACTTAAGTACTAATGGCCTTTAGTACACATCACGTGAAAACTGTATGGATTCATCCTAAATTTATTGAGGATTTCTGTGTGGGAAAACTACACTTATACCCTTAACTTTTTAGGTTATTGCAAATCTACTTTCCTTCACATTTTAAGTCCATTTTGAAAAGGGATTTCGCACTATCCGAAATAACAGTAAATAATTAAGTATTGATTGCATCATTGCCTCCCTGTGGACACTACTCGCTCTTCTGCAAGTGGTTATTTTCATTATTTTTGATTAGTCGATTTTTCCACCACTTAAATACTATAACGCAAAGCGAAAAGTCGTCAATCAGCTACTAGCAGTGGGGTAGTAGCTGAGGAGTGCTCGGGTTAGGCGGGTGAAGTAAACATGTTTACACTACATAAGATGTCGACTTATGCATGTTCTTAAGCATAGAATTGCATTACATACTATAAATATTGCATAGCATGCATCATCTTGCATTTAGGTTAGTTTGAATAAAATGGAGGTTAATTGTCTCCTTTTATGTTCAGGGACAGGGTAAATTTTTATCGAGGCCTCGGATTGAAGATCCAACCGTACAGATTTGATCAGGGCAACGATTGGAGTTCAACGACTCCAAGAGTGCCCTAATCAGACATCTGTAGCATCAGATAGAGATCGAGAAATCCTACAAGATCAAGTTCCAAGATGGTGTCAATCTGCACTTTAGACAACAAATCCGACCGCACGGATGGATTCAGATTGACGATCGCAGCCTAACGGCGTGAAAATCGACTCAATCTGACAACCGTGTCACCATCTACATCATCCAGAAGATGGACGACCAAGATGGCATCAGGTGGCGCCATCTCGGCCACCCAACCGGCGCACCGATTCTCTGATGCCTCATATGAAGAGCCACCTTGACCGTTGGATCTCAATCCAAAGGTCCTGATTGCGTGCGGACGAAATCATCTCCTCGACACAAACGCCGCTGTAACGCAGCGGGTGATAGCGCTAGCGAGAACATGCTGCGCGCATTCGATTCCTCGTGAGTGGCATCTGAGGCGCGGGAGAGCGAGCGCATCGACCGCTCGATTGGGATCGAGCAGCTACGAGCGCTCAATAGCGCCCACACGCTATTGCACGCTAG
Organism: Thalassia testudinum; assembly: GCA_037157565.1. Lineage (NCBI taxonomy): Eukaryota > Viridiplantae > Streptophyta > Magnoliopsida > Alismatales > Hydrocharitaceae > Thalassia > Thalassia testudinum. Next base: position 6,062,733 of record JAZHRO010000014.1, read on the forward strand.
CATGTAATGCGAGATCGCACTCGACGAGCGTGAGATGAGGAGGTAGGCGAGGATGCATCTCAGTCGTTCAATCCCGTGATCGAATGGCTAGGAATTCAAGAACGTGGACGCACATTTCACATGCGGGAGGCGAGTGGGTGGCACACGTCGCCCACGACTATGGCTTTAGTGACGGTTTTATCCGTCACTAAAGACCCCTTATTTAATGTTTTGAAATTGTAAAGACCAAATTGCCTTCACTCCTTGCAACTATAAAAGGAGACCCGCTCCATACGAAATTTTCATTCCTTCTTTCTCTTCTCTCCCTCTCCAAAGCTCAAGAGAAGCTTGTCCTACACCCGAGATGCTTCTTAAGAGATAAAGTCAAATTTTCGTCCCCCTTTCGTAAGTGGATCCCGCGACGACGACGTGCTGCCCCGTTCCCATTCTTCTTGCTTCATCCTCCTTCGTCCTGCTTCGTTCCCTGTCTTCCAGGTGTCGTCCCGTCCGGCTCGTCCTCCATGCGACCGTCAAGGAGGATATCTCTCTCTCCCTTCTTTTTAATGCTTTCTAGTGTAATCATTTTCTGCTTTCTAGTCGTAATGAGTAGTGTAATGAACAATCCCTTTGATAATGAATTCCATGTTCATTCTACATCTCTCTTTTGATTTTTGCTTGTAATATTCTCTCTCTTTCATTCTCTCTCTCTTCTATTTATTGTAAATAGATAGTTTTTAATCAATTAATCTACTTCGTGACAAATAAAACAATTGCGTAGTTTTAATCAAACGTCCCCCTCCCTGAGTTTGACCCGGGATTTCTATTCCAGTATAAATTTTATTTGTTGAACACGCGTTCTTCGCTTTCAAACTACGACAGGTTTTTTTTTCAAAATCAAATACGTTAGCATAGTAACTCGTAGTTTCAACATTTTGGCGCCATTGCCGGGGAGGCGACGCTCTTTGATTTTTTTTCGCATTTTACAACTTACGAATCATTTACCACACTTCTCTCCTTTCTTATTGTGATTGCAGGTACTCTTTTGAGACGAGAAAAAGCAGTAGAATTGAGCAAAGTGCTGTTGAAAGTTCTGTAAGTTATCCCCTACCTCCCACCCATTAGTTTTATTTCATCACATAATAGCACAAATATCAATCAACCTAGGTGTTCTTATAAACTCTAAGGTTAATTTTGTTTGTTTGTTTGACAACCACACCCACCTCAACCTCCACATTTAAAAAGAAAAAAATACAAAAAATCTCACACTGGTACACAACCTCTTCTGATTTTCAAACTCAACTGGTAAATCGATATTTGGAACTGGTACACACATCCAAACACATAATTTAGTAGAAATTAGATTAGGTAATCACTTGTGTTCCTAATTAAGTGGTGCAACAGGCTAATTGTTTGAGTTGATTGGGCCGCACCACTTCAATTAAAATCAACTCATCAAGTAGTTGCTGCTTAGGTTCAACTCTTAGGGATTTGCCATGTGTTGGACCCTAGTTCCATCTCTCTTCTGTGTTTTGGTGTTAACAAAACCATTTTAAAATCTAATATGTTTATGAAATAATTACAGGTCAAAAGAATGTGTGGATGCAAGCAAAAAGATTGCACATGAAGGAAGAAGTTTTGAAGACTTTAGTTTTTATTGTATCTTAGAATTTTTGTATGCCTCCAATCAAGTAAAACATAATCTAGGTGTTAAAATCAAAGTAGAGATAACTAGGATTCAGAATATCATTCATTTACTTGAAAATTGACTCTTTCAAAACAAAGTCACCTAGAGTAGTTTGGATTCCTCTAAAAATTGATTTACACTAATGATCTTTGGTACTTGCTAGGCACAGGTTTGGACCTAAGTCCCAAACTGTGAACATCAAGTACCGGTACTCATCATGAGTACCGGTATCAAGTGGTCACAGTTTGTGCACTGGGTTTTTGCCTGGACCTTACAAGTACCGGTACTCATCATGAGTACCGGTACATGTAGGTCACAGGACCCAAGTCTGTGTGTCATCATGAGTACCGGTACCAGGTGATTTGGTTGTATTGACTGTATGCAGTTAGTACCGATACCAAGAGTTTAGTACCGGTACCAACTAACCATTGTGACCAGTCTGAACGGCTAGTTTGCAATTAATCATATTTCTAATGTTCCTAAAATACCCCTAATGGCTAGAATTCGTGGGAGAGGTGATTAGTGGCTTATATAAGCACTCTTTGAGTGTTGGTTTTTCAACATCTCTTAAAAAAATCATACTCTTGCCTACACCTTTAATTCTCAATTTTCAAGCTGAAAAAGAGCTTGGTTTGTTGCATACCTTTCAAGGACTCTCACCATTTGCAACAAATCATCAAAGGCAATCGTATTTTTTCTGTATTCAATCATTTGTTTTACGCCTTAGTTTTTCTTGTTAGATTTGGTTATACTTGTTGTAAGAAATATTCTTGTTGGAGACTTAGGAAATAGTTGTAAGCTATTACTTACATTTTGCTTACACCAGTACCTTTATCACATTTCATATCTTGTAATTTGGTTGAGGTAACTTGATAATTACCTCTGATATTATTAAATTGATTTCCTCTGAGTTGAGGGAATCGAGTTAAAAATCCTAAGTCAAGAGACTTAGGTAGTGGAGTACCCAAGTGAGGGGAACCACTATATATCTTGTGCCTTTGTTTTTGTGGTTTGTTTTGTCTTGCAATTTTTATTTCCCACACTATTCATCCCCCCTTCTAGTTTGCTTGTGATTTACAGATCCTACACCAGGCACTCCACATTCTTTTAAGTTTCAAAGGAAAACATCTTCACCTGTGCTTTCAAAACTTGGTGTGCTAACAAAACTTGTTTGAAAATATCTAAAGTTGAATCCTAAAAGTTACTAAGCAAGATTTGAACCCTAAAATTCACTGCATCAAAGGTAATCTTGCTTGAAAACCACTGGTTATGCACTCACACACATATCAATTAATCATTAAGGGCATAACCCAGATAAAGGGTCCATCACATTCCAAAGCACATTCAAACCTAGCCCTAAATAAACTAGAGAAGACGTTAGCCTTAAGGATTTGACTCACTCTTCGGAGCCTAGAAAGAGATTATTTTCAATTAGTCTGTTTCTACTATTCAATTTGATGTCTAGCTAGGAGAGCAGAATCAAACGATCGCGGCTGGGGGGTACACTAGGAACTGGAGACGCAAGCTGAAGGAAGAACCTTCTCCCCAGTCCCTCCTTCTAACTGGTTGGATTGAACCGACAAAAGTAGATCAAATCGTTCCTTTATCTCAAGATGGGTTTTGGGAGTCTGTAGGTCTTTAAGCTAGCCCACTTAAGGACAGGTTTGATTGCTTGTATTGTAGGGCACCTTTCTTCCTCCTGTCTATCATGAATCCTTCAACATTTTATACGCATTCCCGCTCTTTCCCTCCTGTTATGAGTTATCATCAACATGATGATTATCTTGACTCGTACTGTAATCAACCATTAGTTAGTTGGAATAACTTGGATTGGGGATACAGTTTCGGACCTCCGTGTTTAGGGTCTGACCCTGAACACTATGATTGTGATTTCTATCCTTCTCAGAGCCACATCGATTATTGATCAACCTTTCATGGACAACCTAATACGATCTACAATCAAGAAGGATACACTGATTCTTACCCATCCTCTGATTACATTGCCTTTAGGTCATCACCACATTTTGAACAATCCGAAATGACCTATTATCAGGAAGGGTATAACGAATCTCAATTCGCTAACTCCTCTGCACTGATCCCAAACTCACCAACCCTGAACCAACTCATTTGGTTTAGGGTAACCAGGTTCAAGATAAGGTTCTGGCTAACTTGAGGAATATCATACAATCTTTAGAAGTTCAGCCAATCCCTTGCATTGAAAAATTGGAGCCCTTGATTGAGATGATTGATGATTTGAATATGTATTTGTTGGATTGGCTCCAGGATGTCAAGGATAAGAACTCGGGTGAGTTTCTACTTGGGAAGTTAGCGAAATTGAGGATGAGATTTGTGGTTGCTTTAGTTCAATCATGGGATGATTCCTAGGAAGAACTCCCTTCAGGAGAGCCAATGTTTGAACCCGCTCAGGCACCTGTTTAGGGGAACACGTATTTTGAGGCTGGCCAGGTTGAATTAGAGCAACCAATTAAGGATGATCTGATTTCTTCACCTGAAATCTCTGAGCCGGGGTACGAGGAAACGTATGTCTCCATGGATCAGAAAGTTACAATTGATTTTGGGACATACATTAATATGGATTTTGTTTTCTTTGATTCTGATGATGAAGATTCAGTTTGCAAAGTCTCACGTGAGTTTACAGAACATGATTTCTGTGAGACGATTGGGCCTGTGGAATCTGATAGATCATTTGATAGCCCAATAACTGAGGAAACTGATCTTATTCGGGCTCACATTATAGATCCAGAATCGCATTTTTTGGAGCATACAATTCAAGGCCCTGATTGTCAGTTACACCCCATTGAGCTTACTAATGATTTTATTTTTGAGATAACTAGACCCAAGTCAATTCTAATTCAGCCACATCTTTTAGACTTGGAAATTTCAGATGGGGTGATTAATATGCAGGAGGTCCCAAAAATTGACATTCTGAATGAGGAAAGTAGAAGTTGGGAAATTTTGATTTAGGAAGCAAATTCTGGAGGAAATAGAAGACTAAGTCTAAGGGTTCCAATTCATCTGAAACCATCAAACCAAAACCCTTATAACATTTGTTCTAAGGATGTTCAACCCAAGCATGCATTCATTGATTATCCTTTCGATATTGAATTCTCTATAACCCGACTCTTTGGTCTTGGGTTGCATCCTCATAAATCGTAGGCCTGACCTCACTTGCATACTGATTTTAGGTTTTGGGTAATTTTTATCCAGAACCTTAGATATTCTTGATTATGGGGTATGGGTCTGCACCACAATCTAGTCCACATCTGTGGACATCTGTTGACAGTTTTTATTCTGATTCTGATTTGCACCTGTTAATTCTTTATTTCTCTTCTTTGTATAGTGTGGCTAACTGAAGGCATTAAATTCAGCACATATATAATTTTTTTATTTATCTCGGAGCAGACCCGACATTCACGTAATTCAGGTGCTTTCTACTCTATGCGACTCTATTTTGTGTCTTTTTAATACAATGAGGACATTATATTAGATAGGCATGGGAGGTGGATATTCATCTCTGAATTTATTCGTCAGCTCCGTAGATTTATTTTATTTTCTTTTATTTATATATATTAAAAAAAATTTGAAATTAGGAAAGAGAACTTGGGTTTAAGAAAATTTTCAATCTTAGGAAATATTACATTAGGATCTGAATACAAAGACCCTTTAGGTCTTCAGACTTAATCAACCTGTTTATCCACTAAAATGTGGATTTATTTTTCGAGTCCTCGCTAGCCTGAATTCTATTTTAATTCGAGTAAATAAGTTTGGGTGACAAGTACATGACTTATCAACTCGCCCTCTGATTTGAGGGAACTTTAAGCCTAAAGCATGTACACACTATCTTATCACTGACTTGTTGTTCGACGATTTTAATGGAAATTTGGTAGCTAATGAACCTTCTAGGGTGATATGGCTGGCAAGTTATCGTGGGTAACAACCCATAGGTAGATTGTCCAGAGCCCAGTCACTAGACCATTCTCCTTTTACTGCCTTTAGGTAAATCTTAGACAAGGGAAGTCACCTACTTAAACAAAAGAGAGAAAAAGAAAGTCAAAAAGAAAAGAAAAAAAAAAAAAAGAAATAAGCCACACTTCGCCGCACGAGTATGGTTGGCAAGTTGTCGGTGGTAACAGCTCATCAACTGGTTGTCCAGAACCCATCTCAATAAATGCATCGAAAATTTCCAAAACACTTAGGAAGAAGCGAAGAAGTAGAATAAACCGAGGAGATATACATTGGATTCACCCTTGTGTTGACCCCATAAAAATAAAAGTAGGGAGAAAGCTACCGGTTGTAAAGATACACCTTTAGGCAGAATTTTCTTTTTAAGGTCACCTAGAGGCATAGAAATCTGAAGTCCGTTTTAACTGCCAATCAACAAGTCTATCACATTCACAAAAAGATGGTTAGAACTTAGGGTTCTCATCAAATCTTGGGTGAGTTGAATGGCCGTAGAAGTCACTCTTAAACCCTAAAACTCGAAAATCCAAAAAAAAATTAGAAAAGAATAAAAAGAGAAAAAGAAAATTTTCTTTGAATAAGGCAATGGCTTGAGGCGGTCTACATTTTGGCAGATATTTGGGCACTGTTGTGTCTTTGAAAGTTTAGATCCTAAGTAAACATTTTCTTAACGATTGAAAATAACTTATGCCTAAATAATCCAACCTAATTCTTTTATAAATAGCATATAATTTTTGCTAGGGACTAGCAAAAGATAGACATGGGGGTATGATGTAAACATGTTTACACTACATAAGATGTCTACTTATGCATGTTCTTAAGTATAGAATTGTATTGCATACTATAAATATTGCATAGTATGCATCATCTTGCATTTAGATTAGTTTGAATAAAATGGAGGTTAATTGTCTCTTTTTATGTTCATGGACAGAGCAAATTTCTATCGAGGCCTCAGATCGAAGATCCAACCGTACAGATTTGATCAGGACGACGATTGGAGTTCAACGACTCCAAGATCTCCCTAATCAGACATCTGTAGCATTAGATAGAGACCGGGGAACCCTAGAAGATCAAGGGCCAATATGGTGTGAATCCGCACTTCAGATGACAAATTCGACGATCGCAGCCTAACGGCATGAAAATCGACTCAATCCGACAACCGTGTCACCATCTACATCATCTAGAAGATGGACGGCTAAGATGGAGCCATGTGGCGCCATCTTAGCCGTCCATGGTGCCATCTCGGCTGCCCAATCGGTGCACCCATTCTCTGAAGCCTCATCTGAAGAGCCACCTTGACCGTTGGATCTCAATCCAACAGTCCTGATCGTGAGCGCATGAAATCATCTTTGCGACACAAACGCCACTATAGCGCAGCGGGTGAGAGCGCTAGCGAGAACATGCGACGCGCGTTCGATTCCTCGTGAGAGGCATCTAAGGCGCGAGCGAGCGAGCGCATCGACCGCTCGATCACGATTGAGCGGCTGTGGGCGCTCAATAGAGCCTGCGTGCTATTGCACGCTCGCACGTAATGCTAGATCTCACGCGGCGAGCGCGCGATGAGGAGGCGGGCGAGGACGCATCTCAGCCGTTCGATCTTGCGATCGAAAGGCCGAGAATTCAAGAACGTGGACGTGCATTTCATGCGCGGGATGCGAGCGGGCGGTACACGTCGCCCACGACTGGGGCTTTAGCGACGGTTTTATCCGTCACTAAAGACCCCTTATTTAATGTTTTGAAATTGTAAGGGCCAAATTGCCCTCACTCCTTGCAACTATAAAAGGAGACCCCCTCCATACAAAATTTTCATCCCTTCTTTCTCTTCTCTCCCTCTCCAAAGCTCAAGAGAAGCTTGTCCCACACCTGGGATGCTTCTCAAGAGATAAAGTCAAATTTTCGTCCCCCTTTCGGAAGTGGATCTTGCAACGATGATGACGTGCTGCCCCATTCCCATTCTTCTCGCTTCGTCCTCCTTTGTCTTGCTCTGTTCCCCGTCTTCCAGGTATCGTCCCGTCCAGGTCGTCCTCCAAGCGACCATCGAGGAGGATATCTCTCTCTCCCTTCTTTTTAATGCTTTCTAGAGTAGATTTACTGCTTTCTAGTGTAATCATTTTCTGCTTTCTAGTCGTAATGAGTTGTGTAACGAACAATCTTTTTGAGAATGAATTCCATGTTCATTCTACATCTCTTTTTTGGTTTTTGTTTGTAATATTCTCTCTCTATCTCTCATTCTCTCTCTCTTCTATTTATTGTAAATAGATAGATAGTTTCTAATCAATTAATCTACTTCGTGATAAATAAAATAAACACGTAGTTTTAATCAAACATCCACCTCCCTGAGTTCGACCTGGGATTTCTATTCCGGTATAAATTTTATTTGTTGAACACGAGTTCTTCGCTTTCAAACTACAACGACAGGTTTTTCTTTCAAAATCAAATACGTTAGCGTAGTAACTCGTAGGTTCAACAGTGGGTAATCGAGTTAAGAGCATTCGCCAGACCCGCGTGCAGGTGTGTCACGGGTGAGGCGTGCAGGGCAGGTGCACGGGGGGCCTTACCCCCTGTGACTTGAGGCAACAAGCAAGTGTCACTTTTTTGTCTTATATCATAGCTCCTGCTTGGTGGTTAACGATGTGGGACTAAAGTCCCACACTTTCCTTCACGCACAGCAGGTGGCAGTAGGAGGTGGAAGTCTTCGTCCAATTCACTTCGGGGGGCAGTCAACACCCCCAATTGTTGGTCTACTCGCGCTCCTAGAGTGAATCCACTTCGGCTGGGATGGGTACCTAGGGCAGTGCCTTCAAGAACTTGCTCCAGAACTTGTTGGAGAAGCTTGTTAATGGTGGCTGGAAGAGGAACCCTGTAACAAGTAAAACGGCCTTACGACCACATTGAAAACACTTAAGATGGTTGCCGGAGCACGGCGAGTGCTTTCACGATGGTTTTGTGGTGGTTTGACGTGTGTGATGGCTGGACGGTGAAGGAGTTGGGCAGAGAACGGTGGGTTGGTCGACAGGTTACTGGGGTGGTCGAGAGGCCCAATTGAGTTTGGGCTCATGGTCGTGGGCGCACGGTAGAAGTTGTGGGCTTGTCGGCAAGGGGGATGGAGATGTGTAGCGGACGGAAACCCTCACCGGAGTAGCGGCCGGTGGTGAGGACGATGAAGGTGAACGGTGTAGTCGGTGGTCGAAAGGGATAGGAAAGAAGCTAGAAATGAAGTAGAGAGGGAGAGGGACCTAACTAACTAAACTAACTGGACGAAAGGGGTAGGAGGACGTCGGCTTTGATTGGCCGGCACCGTGGAAGGGAACTTCTCCGTTGAGGTGGATGGCGAGGAAGAGAGGGATGGACGACCTTGGCTTTGGCACACCAGGCGTGGACGAAGGAGATAAAGATGATGGCACTCCTAATTTGGCCGTTGGGAGGCCGTAGAGCAATGGAGGGAGGAGCTCACCGGAGCTAGGGCAGAGATAGCCGGGGAAAGAGTTTGAAGAGGGTTTTTGGGCCAAAACCTAGCTAAAGGACTCGGCCTTGCGACCTGGGTCCTTTTATATGCCATGGGAAAGGGTTTAAGGCCTAGAGACCCAGCTTCCAAGCTTGGTAGGCTTGTTGGAGAATGATACCCACATCTCTCATGCATTCCCATGAGAGGTTGGAAAAGAATTGGAGCCCACGAAAATGTTTGATTTGTAGAGAAATCTCTTGGGAATCTCCCTTCCAAATTTGGAAGAGATTGAGTGTGAAATCAGGGAGAAAACTCTAATTGAAGGTCGCCGGAGTTGTAGGAGTAGGACATGGAGGTGATGGGGACCTTTTTGAGAAGGCAATGGCAAAGATAGGGGGCTTTTTGTAATACATTCAAAAGTTGAGCGGTTATTTGGGAGATTAAGAGTTAGACTTGGACTAAAATGCAAACTAGGTCGAAATGATTTCAGATTGGGTCTAAATTTTGGTACAAACCTAATTTGGATCCAAGGGATCCAATGGTGAAGTTAGATTTAGGTTTTTACCAAGTTTGACTGGGTAATTTATGTAAAAACCTAAATAAGGGTAATAATCTGTCTGAGACTCTGTTTTAGGTCAAATTGGGTTCCAATGGTCAAATTAAAGGTACCAAACCCTAGAGAATATTTTTATATGATTTTTAGAGGCTTTATGTGAATTTTATCCTGACCAAAACTTTAGTAGATTAAGCGGGTCTATTTTTAGGGTTTCAGATGTCATTTAATTCTCGAAACGTGTGAAAACCCATTTCTGTTTGCACGAACCCACTTGTTAGACATTTAAGACCATTTGACCTTTGATTAACCCTTGAGAAATCCCGTAATTGTTCTACAATTGAGATATGCTGTTAAAATTGCAGTTTTACCCCTGTTTTACTGTCTTTCCCTCATAATGATTATGCAATGAATTATGGTCCACTGGCGGTTATGCAGGAGAATTTAATGATGGAATATGACTAAATAAATCTAGATATGGCTGATGATGATGTTACCATCACCCTAGACCCTGACTTATTCAGGATCTAGCAAATTTGGACTCAATGGCTCGTCTAGAAGCCTGGGTCGCTGAATCTAAGAAATGACAGAAACAAAATATAGACCATATCTTGAATACTTTGGACAAAATGCAGTATCCACCATGAGGAGAACAACTTTGGGATTTCTACGATCAGGCAGCATCGATTGTCGCACCTCTACTCCGGATTCCCGTAGGTGAAGACACGTTCGAGCTCAAGCCCAATCTAATTGGGCTGATCTAGAATTACTTTTATGGAAACTCGAACGAGGCTCCATTCCAGCATCTAGAGGACCTGAGTCAAATTGCGAAAATGGCTCGACCTAGGGATGTAGATCTTGGGATTGTTCTGATAAAGCTTTTTTCGTTCTCTCTCAAGGATAAAGCTTCATATTGGTTCAAGACCATCAAGAAGTTGATTGGAACATGGCAGGAATTACGACGTGAATTCCTGCAGAAGTTCTTCCCGATCGGTCGTACAAAACAACTTTCTCCCAGGGACCTGAGGAAAAGTTGCATGATGCCTGGGATCAATTTCATGATCTCTGGAGAAAATGCCCGCACCATGGTGTGCCCAGATGGCACTTAGCTCAAATCTTTTTCCATGCGTTGGACAACACACATCGATACCTGCCCGATGCATCCAGTGGTAGGAATTTCCTCATGAAAGATGAAAACAATGCATTTGAGTTGTTTGAGTCTCTAATGGAGAATTCAATGAATGCTGCATCAATGAACCAGTTCCAGCGGCTTGGATAGCAACGAGTTAGTGTCCATGAGGTTCAAGTCGAGTCTATTCCAGTTGATATGGAAATTATCGCCAAGCAGTTGGGAAAGATGGATTTGTTGGGAAAGAAGCTCGATGACCTAGCTCGAGGTCAACAGGATCTGATCAAAAATTCTGCTGCCACGAGACCCTCTTATGCACCCTGAGCCCCTCTTGCTCGAGTTAATCTACTCACTCGGGATGCACCTCCTCTATATTATCGGGACCCTGCGTATTGGGATCTTGTGAACAATCCCGATCTAGCACCATATGATCAGGGTTATGCACCACACAATGATTATAACACATATTCCCTTGATGAGTATACACCTCAGACGTCGTCGGCATACGAAGACATCAACGCTATTTAGGGATATGGGCGTAATAACCTAAACTCAGAGATGTATAACCCTGGTTGGCGCTAGCATCCGAACTTCTCCTGGTTAGGTAACTCATAGAGACCACATCAAGATCCACACTACCAAACTAGGCAGTACGGGAATGCACAGAACACGTATCTTAGGCAGCAACCATTCTCGTCTCAGCAGCAGCAACCATGCTCTATTTATCAACCGCTGCATCAAGCTACCAGTCACCCTGCAAAGTGGGATGACCCTTCGGAGGCACTGAAAGAGGAGCTGCAAGAATCGATGCGGAAGTCCATGCAAGATAGCTTGTAGATCATGAAGGCAATGGCTGACCAGATACAGACTATACAGAACATGCAGGACCAGCTGTTGCAGGAGCATAGGATCCAGGGAGCCTTGCCCTCCCAACCTATCTCCAACTTGCGATATGTGCAGAACCAGGGTGCCTCGCCTAGGTTTCAAGCACCATAGCGATAGGCCCACGCCATATTACAGGTGTCTCCTACACCACCTGGTTATGCTCAAGGCTAGTCACCTTTGATACAGAACCCCGCATACTTAGCCCCTTCCGCCCCTCCACCACCTCATGGACAACAAGCTGATGCGAAAGCTGTTTCATTGAGGAGCGGAAAGAAGACATACGACCCCCTAGTTAGGTAGGCGGGTCCTGATTCTTCACGTACTCTACCGCAGGATGGTTTGACTTCATCTCAAGAACCATCTACGGTTGACAAGGATAAGAGACCACTTGACCCTGAGATTCCTGTTCCTTTTCCCGAGGCTCTGACACGAAATGTAGTACAGAGAAAGGATACACGGAATTTAGAGGACTTGAAGTCGATGCTCAAGGAAGTGCACATTCAGGTCCCTCTCCTCGAGGCCATTGATCACATTCCCATTGTCGCTAGGTTCTTTAACCACTACTGTACCCCGAAGCGATAGCTAAGAATAGGACGACAGACGGTACTGTCGAAGGAGGCTAGTGCCATAATTCTAGCCAACTTACTGCCGGAAATTAAAGGCCCTAGTACCCCACTCATTTCCTACTTCTTGCAGGATTCTCCATTTGATTGGGCCCTTCTAGATTTGGGTTCGTCCATCAACCTGACTCCTACCACCGTATATGATCGATTTTGATTCGGGGAGTTAAAACCCACCTCGGTCATGATTCAGCTAGCTGATAGATTAGTGAAAACACTGAGGGGGGTGGTTGATAATGTGATCGTGAAAGTCCATAGATTCTTCTTTCCTGTAGACTTTTTCATTCTGGATATGGAAGTCCCTCCTAATCTCTGTGATGCACCAATTATTTTGGGTCGCCCATTTCTAGTGACAGCTCGAGCAAACATTGATTGTGCATCCGGGTGTATGGAGATAGCATTAGGCAATGAGTGACTTAGACTTGACATATTCAGGGCATCAAGGAACTTCGACTGTGATCGTATCGAGGAGGATGGTGAAGATAAAGAACTGGCACATTATGGTAACATTGGGCTCCTTTGTGACGACTCAATGTTTCATTCGTCTGCACTGTCAGGTGATGTAGGCACATCTATTTAGGTTAAAATGCCTATTCATGAATGTTCCTAGGCTTAGATTTGCATTTCATGTTATAAATATTGCATAGCATGCATCATTCTGCATTTAGAGTAGTTGTATATAATTTAGGTTAATTGCATCTTTTTATGGTTAGGAGAGAAGGATATTTATTTCAAAGCCTCGGATTGATGATCCGACTGTACGGATCTGATCAAGATGACGATCGGTGTCCAACACCTCTGAAATCACCTCGATCGGAGTCCCGTAGCACCATATGCAATCCAAGGAAGATCAATGGCTGAGGGACTAGGTGACGCAATCTGGAGCATCAAATGACAAATCCGACCACACCGATGGATTCGGGTCGACAATCGTAACCCAACGACGTGAAAATTGACTCAATCCGACCTTTGTAGCATCCCCTACAAAGGAAAGAAGATGGACAACCCAGATTGTGCTACGTGGCGCAACCCAGGCCTCCCATGAACACGCATGCGCCACTGCACGCATACAGCAGCAGCGTAGGTGCACGCGCGTGTGCGGAGGCACACATGTGCAAGTGTAGCGGCGCGCGCCCGGAGGCAGCGACGTGTATCATGCGTGTGAGCGTGACAAGGGCATGTATACCGTGCGCCAGCGCAGCGGTAGCGTGGGTGCGTGGGCTGTCTTCAACAACGTTTGCGATGGATCTTCAGCGACGTTTATGACCGTCACTAAATGTCCTGTATATGAATTTGATTCTTTCCTCCACTATGAAAGGACCCCTACCCCTCCCATTCTTCTTCATCTCTTCCTTTCTTCCTCTCACCACCTCGAAGGCTCTAGAAAGAGCTTGTCCGAAGCCTGGGGTGCTCCTCTAGAGTAGTAAATCAAATAGTTTTCCCTCCCCTCATCCTCATTCGTGGAGCATCTTGTGGCTGTCCTCTCACCACCCTTCGGAAAGAATATCCTCACCGCGACGCCGTCCTACCCCATCCTCTGTCCTCCAGCTCTGTCCTCCTTCGTCCTGCTCCTCACCACCTTCCTCCAGGCGACGTTAGAGCGACTCGTCCTCTGAGCAACCATCGAGGGGGATTTCTCTCACCTCTTTTTATCTTTTTATGCTTTCGTAGTGTAGTTTTCCTACTTTAGTAGTTGTAACAAATAATTCTGGATAAATAGATGATTGTTTCTCTCTCCCTCTCTCTCTCCCTCTCTCTCTTATATTTTTGCAAGTAGATAAAGTTTTCATTGACCTAAACTCTTGCTTGTTAAAAATACCAAAAAAAAATAGAAAGGACAAAAATGAAATAAATAAATAAAAGTGAAGCGCGGATTTCATAAAACCAAACGTTCGCCTCCCCGTGTTCGACCCGGGACTCACTTTTCGAGTTTTGGTATGAATTTTATTTGACCACACGTTTTGCAACTACGACGACAGGTTACTCGTAACCCTGATTTCAAACTTACGAAACACGTGCGATCATCAAGGTTCTTAGACCTAAATCCACATGGGACTGAGACTGCTGCACTACACATATCTTCGCGAGGATCCGATTGTCTGGGGTGTATATCTGACCACAACATCCCTGACTCTGGCTATCCTGATCCACACAGTACTGAATCGCCCCTGTTGATGCAAGAAAACTTGAACGGGTTTCTCGTTAACACAGTCATGGCCAACCACTATATAGGTGGCGAATCAGCAGGAATTCACACATATTCGGATCATCAGACTTCCACCTCTGATTCTACTCCTCCCATTACAACTCCCACCCTCACTTTAGATTCTGATCCACCCCTGATTGAATTGAAGCCCTTACTCGACTCACTCAAATATGTGTTCCTGGGTGAAAGCGAGACATACCCAGTCATTATTAGTGTCACTTAGCCCAAGAATAGGAGCATCAACTGATTTCTGTGTTACAAGACCATAGGGTTGTCATAGGGTGGAGTATTGCTGATCTCTGCGATATTCACCCCTGTATTGCACTCATCACATTTACACAGATGAGGGGGTGAAACCTTCGAGATAACCTTAAAGATGGCTGAACCCAAACATGCTAGAGGTTGTTAAGAAGGAGATCATCAAATGGTTGGATGCAGGTATTATGTACCCAATCTATGATAGCTAATGGGTGAGTCCAATCCAGATAGTGCCCAAGAAAGGACTCACCGTAGTAAAAAATGATAAGGGCGAATCCATCCCAACCTGCACCGTGACATCATGGCGAGTTTGCATAGATTACAAAAAACTAAACACGGCTACCCAGAAGGATCACTTTCCTTTACCGTTCATTGATCAGATCTTGGAAGGGTTTGCTGGATGTAGTTTCTTCTACTTCTTGGATGGATACTCCAGGTACAATCAAGTAGCGATTGGCTCAGAAGATCAAGACAAGACCACTTTCACATGTCCCTTCAGAACATTATCCTTCAAGCGGATGCCCTTCGGCCTTTGCAACGCACTAGCGACATTTCAGCATTGTATGATGGCCATCTTATCTGACATGATTGGGGACTATGTGGAAGTATTCATGGACGACTTCTCTGTCTTTGGAGATGACTTCGTGTCTTGTCTTGATAACCTCACCAAGATCTTGAAGCGATGTATTGAGGTAAACCTAGTACTCTCATGGGAGAAGAGCCATTTCATGGTGAGGGATGGCATTGTACTAGGACACAGGATCTCTGCCAATGGACTCGAGGTCGACCAAGCTAAATCTGAAATCATATCACGATTACCCCCACATAGCTCGGTCAAGCAGATTAGATCATTCTTGGGTTATGTCGGATTTTACCGAAGATTTATACGTGATTTCTGAAAAATCGTGTGACCATTGACGAATCTCCTGGTAGTCGATACCCCATTCGAATTTAATACCTCGTGTCTCAGCGCCTTTGAGACTTTACGAAGTGCTGCCTTTGATTCCCTGATTCTCCAACCACCCGACTGGTCTCTTGATTTTGAGATGATGTGCAACGCCTCTGATTTCGCCGTCGGAGCTGTTTTAAGCCAACTTCGGAAAAAACAACCCTTCATCATATACTATGCTAGCAAGACGCTGAATGAGGCTCAGCATAATTATACTGTCACTGAAAGGGAATGCTAGCAATAGTGTTCGAGTTGGAGAAGTTCCTATCATACCTGTTAGGGTCTAAAGTAATAATCTTCACAGACCACTCCGCCTTCGACATTTGTTGGCAAAGAAGGATGCCAAACCCTGTCTTATTAGATGGATCCTTCTATTGCAGGGGTTTGATATTGAAATACGTGACAAAGCTAGAAAATAAAATGTTGTAGTGGATCACTTATCCAAACTGGACCTAGCCCACATCCCATACTCCCTTCTTGTTTCAGATCAATTTCTGGATGAATCCCTTTTGGCAATTCACTCTGTTGAGTTTCCCTAGTACGTTGATATTGTGAACTATCATGTCGCAGGCAAGATTCCCGCAAATGTATCTAAGGATCAGAAACTCAAATTCACAGCGGAAGCCAAATTCTACCTCTGGGACGATCCATTGCTCTTCTACATTGGAGCTGATCAGATTATTAGAAGATGCATCCCAGATTTTGAGATCCCTAGTGTGTTATCTTTTTTGCCACAGCGATGCTTGTGGTGGTCATTTCTCAGGATGGAAAATCGCTGCAAAAATTTTACAGTGGGGATTTTTCTAGCCAACTATCTTTAGAGAAACACATGAGTACACCTAGTGCTGTAAATGATGCTGGTTGGTCGGTTCTATGACCAGGAGAGACATGATGCCTCTCCAACCCATCTTGGTTGTAGAAGTGTTCGATGTTTGGGGCATCGATTTTATGGATCCTTTTCCGAATTTGCACGGCTTCGAGTACATATTGCTAGCTGTTGACTGTCTCGAAGTGGGTCGAAGCCATCCCGGCTAGGCGGGCTGATCATAAAACTGTCATTGCTTTCGTACGGGAATACATCTTTGCGAGATTTAGAACACCTCGCGCTCTGATTAGCGACAGGGGAAGCCACTTCATCCATCCCACTTTAGGTCATTACTAAAGAAATATAGGGTAGATCATCGTATAGCCACCCCGTATCATCCGCAGACCAATGGGTAGGCGGAAATGTCTAACCGTCAAATCAAGTTGATTCTCTAGAAGATTAGACTAGACAGGAAGGACTGGTTCGATAAATTAATTGATGCACTTTTGGCATATTGAACCGCCTACAAGGCCCCACTCGGAATGTCGCCATATCGCATGGTATATGGTAAGGCTTGTCACCTTCCTGTTGAGTGGAACACCACGCCTTTTGGGTAGAGTAGAAATGTAACCTTGACCTCGATGCGGGAGGTCATGAAAGGAAGCTCCAGCTCAGCAAATTAGAAGAAATCCGGTGGGAGGCCTATGAGAACGCATCAATATACAAGGATAAGACCAAGGCCGTTCACAACTGCCACATCAGAAGGAAAGCATTCACGCCCAACCAGCAGGTCTAGTTGTTTGATTCATGATTGAAACTCTTTACATGGAAACTCAAGTCCAAGTGAACTGGCCCATTTGGTGTGATTCACCCCTATCCTAATGGGGTGGTCCAAATCATGGACCTAAAATTTGTGCATGTTTCTATAGTCAATGGCTAGCGCCTCAGGCCATTAATGGCCTAGGAACCTCCTCCAGCTGACGAAGTCATTCATCTTATCGAGGACGTGTGACTGAGTTTTCGCCCAGCTGGAGACGTTAAACTCAGCATCAACCTGCAATTCCCATCACCCTATACATACTCGCTTTATATATAGCATATTTTTCTTTTAGCATATTTCCTTTTCACATATTGCATACTATCAAGTTGGCCAATGTTGAACGTTAAAATTCAGGAGCAATTCTAGGTGATCTCTACCCACTTACTCGTTGCTATATTTATTTTCTTTTATATTCATGCATGAGTACATGCAAGAACTTAGGCATGGGGGATAGATATATAGCAAAACTGAAAAATTTTTATGCCAACATTTAGGAAAACCTCGAAGTAGCATGTTAAATGTACTTTAGGATCCTAAATATAAGAACAACTGACTCCACCTCCAATGCTTGCATTGGAGCTAGAAATTATCCGCAATAGCTATTTTCGATTCACCCGCTCACCTTTTTGTTCTAAATTTAAGACCAAGTTGAATGTAACCCGAAAAGGTAATCTTATGAGGTACAAATTATATGAGGTTACTTGTTTATAGCATATATACATAATGCATTCATGAATAAGATCATTTTTACCAAGAGAATGCATTAAGGATTTTATCCTCTAGTTGATTCCTGTAAGATGGAATCTAGTACAAGTTTTCACACCCACACATAGAATTTGTAATGGATTCACGGTGAATACTAATAAATGTCTTTAGTCTGTTGAGAAGAAGCAGTGCTTCTTTTCCTGAGCCCTTGGACAATATTTTGGGAGTCAAGTAGATTTTCTTCTAAAAATCCACCAAATAATGTGAGATGAGAATAGAGTGTATTGGTGCTCTAAGATTAGTGCAAGGAATTTGGAATCCTAGATAATTAGGTAATGATACTCAGAGATTAGGCGTAGTTTCGCTCTTGGTTCCTACGTATACATTTTGTGTGAATTTTTGAGAGTCACCAAACAAGGCAATTATGCGGAGATCAAGTTTTCATAAAACTAAAGCTAAGGTGGATGGTTATGACCATTCCTTACGAAATCCTCGGTTGAAGGAGGGTATTAATGTCAAGGTTGGAAATACGAAGTCCTATCCATCTTTTCCCAGTGTCTAGAGTAGGCACTTCCACCAAATAAGCCACCTGATATCTCTTGAGTACCACCAATCCTCAAGAATGCCTCTTGAATAAAAGTTGTGCATGTCGTGTGCTATATTGAGTTGTGTTGATATATACATATATAAATAGATATTGAAAAAAAATTAGAAAAATAAAAAAAGAAGAAAATATATAGAAAAAAAGAAAAAAATATAGAAAAAGAAAAAAAAGAAAAAGCAAAAAGAGTTTACTAGTATTTAGTGTTTATTTCATTTGCATTGAGGTAATACCACCAAATAAAGTTGAGATCCACCAAAAATGGCCTTAACTCACTTTTTCTGTATTTCTGACCACCCAAATACTGGCTGAGAAATTCCAACTTAGTGTAAGGGTTATTGGAACTCTATTAAAGTGTTAATGTCATGTCAGACCACCAAATATGGAATAGATGTGTGAATCTAGTGAGATTGTGAGCTCAAAAAAAAAAAAAAAAAGAAAAGAAAAGAAAAGAAAAAGAGAGAATGAATACAAAGGAACTAAAGAGAGCATAGTTTTTCTCATCTTTCTCTGAGTTGAATTACTTAATAATTTAGGAATCTAGATTCTGTAGTACTAATCTTTATGTAGCACCAAATGAGAGAAAGCCACCAAATAAACAACTGTTTCCCTCTGACATTCTCTACCTAAGCTTTAACCTAGGGTGGAATTCATAGAATATCTTGAATACCCTGAGTGAAGAAGCTTTGCCTATCCTGTTAGAATTTTACTAGGGGTCGAGTATAGGCATTAGAGGTAAATCAGGCTTTTCACTCGAATCCGTTGCAAAAGCTGCATAGCTGCACTTTTACGATTGTCTGGATTTCTAGATTTTAGGATGAACACAAAAAGGAAAAGAATCTCTAGTCATACACTTGATAAAAATAATCAATCTCTTAGGGACCCTTCTGTAAATAACTTAGTCTTGCATTTGCTAGGGACTAGCAAGATTTAGGCATAAGGGTATGATTGCACAGCAGTCATAGGTCCTAATTGACTTAAATTACGTTATAACTTATCATAAGCTAGTATAATTCATGCATAAGCATTATTTGCATCCTTACTGCTTTCCTTTAGCTATGGATGAAATAATGATATAATGTACTAATTAAGTGCATTATATGAATTGCAGGTAATAAGAAGCTCAGGAGATGGATCTGGAGTTGGACCTGAAGCTAGTGTTGCATCAGAGCCAGAGTGAAAGATCTTAGAATAAATGTAGTAGAGAAATAATGCAAGGGTTGAGGTATGCTACTTTACTAAGTGATGTAAACAAGTTTATATCACATAAATAGTCTATTTTTGCAGGTTCCTAGGCATATAGTTGCATTATACATTATAAATATTGCATAACATGCATGATATATACACATCTATTTAGGTTAAAATGCCTATTCATGCATGCTCCTAGGCTTAGATTTGCATTTCATGTTATAAATATTGCATAACATGCATCATTGTGCATTTAGATTAGTTGTATATATTTTGGGTTAATTAGGTTCTTTTTATGGTTAGGAGAGGAGAGGATTTATTTCAGGGCCTTGGATGGACGATCGGACCATACGAATCTGATTAATACGACGATTGGAGTCTAACGCCTCTGAAATCGTCCAGATCGGAGTCCCGTAACATCACATGAAGCCCAAGGAAGATCAACAGCTAGGGGGCAATGCGACATCCATGTGGGTTTCGAATGGAAAATCCGATTGTACGGATGGATCCGGAGCGACGATTGCAGTCCGGCATCGCAGGAATCATCCCGATCTGAGTACTGTGGCACCCTCTACAAAAGAAAGAAGAATGGATGGCCTAGGTGCTTCCACGTGGCGCCATCCAGACCGCCCAACGCCAGCCTGCAGTAGCAGCACATGCGCATAGCCGTAGCCGCACGCGGCGCACGTGCACAGCCGCGGCCGCTCGCAGCGCATTGCACGCGGCAGTAGTGTAGCGCATGCCGCGTGCGCGCGCAATCTGCGGGGAGCAAGGGCACGTGAAGTGCGTAGCGCCAGCAGGGCGAGTGTAAGCGGGGCGGGCGTGGATCTTCAGCGATGCACCTTTAGTGACGCTTGCAGCTGTCACTAATGGTCTATGCATGCCAGCAAGTGGATTTGAAAGGCGGATCTTCAGCGATAGCTGCAGTGATGTTTATGGATGTCACTAAAGGCCCGTGGGTGCCAGCAAGAGCAATTGAAGTGCGGATCTTCAGCGACAGCTGCAGCGACGTTTGTTGACGTCAGTAAAGACCCAGATATGATTTTTGCCTCTCCTCCTCCACTATAAAAGGACCTACACCCCTCCCTTCCGAGCCATCTCTACCTACTTTACTCCCACCTACTCCCAAGCTCTAGTAAGCCTACCAATGCTCCATTATAGCTTGTTCTCAAGCTCCTATGGTGCCTATTAGTGTAGCGAACCTCTGCCCCACCAAATACTCCTCCAACTTCCCATCTCCCTTCATAGGCCACCTTGGAGCCATCCTCTCACCTCCATTCCGATAGCAGATCAACTCCGTTTTCTCACCTCCATTTCAGAGCTATGCCGAAGCTTTCCTCAACCTGACGTCCTGCATCTCACCTCCGTCGTCCTGCCCCTCACCTCTTTCGTCCGAGCTTCCGCCAGGCGCCGTCGTCTCGCCAAACAGCCGATTCGGGAGATTTTCTCTCACCTCCCTCTCTTTTTATGCTTTTATAGTTCATTGTAATCAACATTGGATTAACATATATATCATATTTGTTTGATCTCTATCTTGTGATACATCTGCTTGATTTCTTTTATTTCAAAAATACAAAAAAAATCAAAATCCTAAAATACCAAAAAAGAAATGAAACGAAGCACGATTTTCAATAAAGTAAACGTCTCCTCCCAGTGTTCGACCCGGGACTCCCTTGGAGTTTCGGTATAAATTTTATCTGATCGACGTGTTTTGCAACTACGACGACAGGTTACTTATAACCTCGATTTCTAATATGCGAAACACGCACGACCATTTTGGCGCTGTTGCCAGGGAGGCAACGGAATTTACTTTATTTTTTTATTGCATTTCTTTGCATTTACATAGCATTAACCCTACTTGTCTTTGATCTATTGTCTTGCAGGTACCCTAGCATGGAGATCCAAGTGCGGTAGACCGGAGTAAAGTGCGGGTAGAGTGTTTTGTATGTGTCCCCCACACCACCCCCACCTTGGTTTTCATTCCATAACCAATAACTCAAACCCAAATCAACTTCGGTGCTTTTTATGAACCCTAGGATAGATTTGGTTGTTTGTTTGCCACCTCCACTCACCTCTCCATCCACATAAATAAAAATAAAAAATAAAAAAAAGTGTTATCTGATTGTGGGATTTTCTGTAAGCTACACACTTAACACCCACAACTTCTCACCCTAAGGTACACAATCACATCGATTCTATCACTTAACCGGGATCTGACCTGTGGACCCGGTACACTTAATTCAACACACAAATAAGTGAGTAGACATTTGAATAGGTCAAAAATTTCTGTGTGCCTTAACTAAGTGGTGCAATAGGCCAATTGATTGAACTGTTTGGGCCGCACCACTTAAGATAAAAGCGATTCATTAAGTAGCTTGACACTTAGGGTTGATTCTTAGGGCTGAACCAGGTACTCCACATTTTTTTTTCTTTGATTTCTAAAGTAATATATCATCACCAGTGCTCGCAAAACTTGAAGTGTTTTCCTAAACTTGATTGAATATACCTAAGATTAAACCCTAAAAGATACTAAACAAGGTTGAACTCTAAAAGACACATCATCAAATAACCTTGTTTGCAAATCCTGGTTGTGCACACACACACATTTTAACTGATCTTTAAGGGCACAACCCATCTAAAGGGCCCATCACATTCCTGAAGCACTATTGTCCCAAGCCTAACTAAAATTGATTAGACGTTGGCCCTAAGGACTGGTTTGCTCGTCGGGATCCAGATTGAGATTATTCATGATTAACCTACTTATACTAGTCAATCTGATGTCTATCTAGGGGAGTAGAGTCAAACGACCGTGGTTGGGGGGTACACTAGGAACCGGAGGTGCAAGTCAAAGGAAGAACCTTCTTCCCAGTCCCTCCTTCTAACTGGTTAGATTGCCTGGACATAAGTAGAGTAAATCATCTATAATCTTAGGACGGATTCTAAGAGTCTGTAGACATTTAGGCTACCCAAACTAAGGACAGGCTTGTATTTTTGTATTGCAGGGCTCCTTTCTCTTCTGATTTCCCTCCTTACTTCACCATGTACCCTTCCACATCCTACACACATTTCACATCCTATCCTCCTACCACCACTTATCCCCAAGATGATACTATCCCGACTTGACTTGTAATTACCCATCCACTAGCCGGGATGACTTTGATTGGGGATATGAATCTGGACCTTAGGGTCCAGGGCCTAACCCTGGACGACAAGACTATGATTATTATCCTTCCCAGAGCTATAATGATTATGGATCTCCATCCTTTGATGACCAAACCAACCCAATCTACAATCAGGAAGGATATCATGATTATAACACTTACCCTCCCCAGTATTCCACTGAATATAGGTCGTCACCATCCTTTAAACAACCTGAAACGACCTACTATCAAGGAGGGACCCGAGAACCTCGACACCTTGACTCCCCTAGATTCAACCCAAACCCACCTAAACCTGAATCGAACTAGTCGATTCAGGTGAACCAGATCCAGGATAGGGTGTTGGCTAATTTGAGGAACACAATACAATCTTTAGAAGCTCAGCCAACACCATGCACTGAAGCATTGGGCCTATGATCAAAATGATTGATGAACTTAATAGTTCTTTATTGGATTTGCTCCAAAGTGTTAGGGATAGGGACCTGGGTGAGTTCCTTCTTGGGAAATTGTTGAGGTTGAGGATGAAATTTGTGGTTGCACTAGTCAAATCTTGGGATGATTCTCAAGATGAACCCTCTTCAGGAGAGCCAATGTCTGAACCCGCTCAGGCACCTGTCGGGGGGGATACATTTTCTGAGACTAGGGGTAACTAGGTTGGGCTAGAGCAACCATTTAAGTATGAACCGATTGATTCACCGAAGATCCCCAAGTCAGGAAATGAAGAAAATTATGTCTCCTTGGATCAAGAAATGATTTATGATTTTGAGACATATAAATGAGGATCATCAATTCTTTGACTCTGAGGGTAAAGAATCTTTAGGTGAAGTCTCACTTGAACATAGGGAAATGATTTTAGTGAGACAAATGGGCATGAGGAATCTGATAAACCATTTGATAGCCCATTCATTGAAGATTTAGATTCGGTTGAGGTTAACTTGGAGGATCCGAATCTTGATGATTCAATCAGTGACCCCAGTCCTCATCTTTACCCTGAAGAGTTGACTTCTAAGATCTTTGTGCCCAAGTCAATCTTGATTCAACCACGATTTCTGGACTTGGGAGAATCATATGGGGTGAATAATATGCTAGAGGTCCCGAAGCCTGAGCCCTTGATGTTGGAGGATAGAATTGTTGAAATAAAGATTTGGGAGGCTAATTCTGAGGGAAGTTTGATTTTGGATCTAAGGGTACCTATTGACCTAAAATCACTTACTTTCTACCAAGACCCTTATGATATCTTTCACGTGCAACCCAAGCTCAAAATAATTGATTATTTTTCTGAGCTAGATGTTAAGTGGACAACCGCACCTATTGAACCATCTTTACCCGTTGTCCGACACTTTGATCTTGGGATGCACAGCACTAAATCGTAGGCCCAGCCCCGCAAACACAACAACCTTCGGTTCTAGGTGATTTTCATCCAGAACCTGAGAACCACTTGACCCTGGGGCATGGGTCTGCACCATAATCTCGTCCACGTCTGTGGACATCTTCTGTAGACGAGTTTCAGGATCAACCTTTTTATTTTGATTCTGACCTGCACTTGTAAATTCTCAATTTCTTCTTTGTATGTATGTTATGCCTAGCTGAAGTCATTAAACATAGCACGTGTGTATACACTCCTCTTTGCAGAGCTGACTGGATTTTCACGATACTCAGGTGATGTTTTGTTTACTCTGCCCTTTTCATATCTTTATTTTTACAATGAGAACATTGTATCATTTAGGCATGGGGGGGTGGATAATCAATTCCTGAAATCATTATGTTAACTCCGTAGAATTTCTTTTAGTTTCTTATAAAATTAAAAAAAAAATTGAAAATTTGAAAAAAGATAAAAAAAGAAAGAAATTAGGAAAAGAGAACTTAGGCATTTGGAAGTTATTAACTTTAGGAAATGATACGAGAGGACCTAAACACTTAAACTCTTCAGGTCTTCGGGCTTAATTAGTCCAGGTGTCCACTCGAATGTGGATTTAGGCTCGAGTTCTCGCCAATTAAAATTTATTTTAATTTGGTAAATAATTTGGGATGATAAGTATACGACTTATCAACCCGCCCTTTGATTTGGGGGGACTTTAAGCCTAAGCATCTGCACACATTTTTTTTTCATTGACTCACTTTCCGGCGATTTTTACGAAAATTGGGTTGCTAATGGACCGACTTGGGTGGTGTGGCTGGCAAGTTGTCGGTGGTAACAGCTCATCAGCCGGTTGTCCAGAGCCCAGCCACAAGACCATTTTCGTTGTACAGTATTTAGGTAAATTTTAGATCAGGGAAGCCACCTACTTAAAAAAAAAAAGAAACACTTAAAAAAAAAGAGAAAAAAAGGAGAATAAAAAAATAAATAAAACCACACTTCACCGCATGAGTATGGTTGGCAAGTTGTCGGTGGTAACAGCTCATCAGCCGGTTGTCTAGAACCCAGTTCGCAAAAAATGCACAATAATTTCCAAAACACTTAGTAAAGAAGCGGGGAAGTAGAATAAATCAGGGAGATATACATTGGATTTACCCTTGTGTTGACCCCATAAATAAAAGAAGTAGGGAGAAAGCTATCGATCGTAAAGATAAACCTTTAGGAAAAGTCACCTAGGGTCTTAGAAACCCGAAGTTCATCTTAATGGCCATTTTGTGAGTCTATCACTTTTTCACAAAGATGTTTAGCACTTAGAGTCCTTTTTGAGTCTTGGGTGGGTCGGGTAGCCGTAAAAAGTTATCCCGGAACTTTCAAACTCCAAAAGTACAAAAAAATTAGAAAAGAAGAAAAATAAAAAAAAATATATTTCTTCCCTTCTCAAATAAGGCAAGGACTTGGGCGGTCTACATTCTGGCAGACACTCGGGTACTATTGAGTCTCCGTGGTTTAGGACCTTAGTTGAAAATTTCTATTGTTAATAAACGACTTAAGCCTAAGAGATCTAATCCTAATTCTAATTATATACATAGCATGTAGTTTAATTTTGCTAGGGACTAGCAAAAGATAGGCATGAGGGTATGATATAGACACATCTATTTAGGTTAAAATGCCTATTCATGCATGTTCCTAGGCTTAGATTTGCATTTCATGTTATAAATATTGCATAACATGCATCATTGTGCATTTAGAGTAGTTGTATATATTTTGGGTTAATTAGGTTCTTTTTATGGTCAGGAGAGGAGAGGATTTATTTCAGGGCCTCAGATGGACGTTCGGACCGTACAGATCTGATTAATATGATGATCGGAGTCAACGCCTCTGAAATCATCCAGATTGGAGTCCCGTAACATCACATGAAGCCCAAGGA
Organism: Thalassia testudinum; assembly: GCA_037157565.1. Taxonomy (NCBI): domain Eukaryota; kingdom Viridiplantae; phylum Streptophyta; class Magnoliopsida; order Alismatales; family Hydrocharitaceae; genus Thalassia; species Thalassia testudinum. Next base: position 6,088,986 of record JAZHRO010000014.1, read on the forward strand.
AGATCAACAGCCAACGGGGCAATGCGACATCCATATGGGTTTTGGATGGAAAATCCGACCATACAGATGGATCCGGAGTGACGATTGCAGTCCGGCCTCGCAGGAATCATCCCGATCTGAGCACCGTGGCACCCTCTACAAAAGAAAGAAGAATGGACGGCCCAGGTGCCTCCACGTGGCGCCGTCCAGGCCGCTCAACGCCAGCTAGCAGCAGCTGCACACGCGCATAGCCGCAGCTGCATGCAGCGCACGTGCATAACCACGGTCGCGCGTAGCGCACCACACGCGGTAGCAGCGTAGTGCATGCCGCGCGCGCGCGCAAGGCGCGGGGAGCAAGGCCGCATGAACTGCGCAGCGCCAGCGGAGCGCACCAGTGGGGCGGGCGCGGATCTTCAGCGACGCACCTTTAGTGGCACTTGCAGCTGTCACTAATGGTTTGTGCATGCTAGCAAGCAGATTTGGAAGGTGGATCTTCAATGACGTTTATGGACGTCACTAAAGGCCTGTACGCGCTAGCGAGAGCAATTGAAGGGCGGATCTTCAGCGACAGCTGCAGCGATGTTTGTGGATGTCAGTAAAGACCCGGATATGATTTTTGCCTCTCCTCCAATATAAAAGGACCTACACCTCCTCCCTTCCAAGCCATCTCTACCTACTCTACTCCCACCTACTCCCAAGATCTAGCAAGCCTACCAACGCTCCATTAGAGCTTGTTCTCAAGCTCCAAAGGTACCTATTAGTGTAGCGAACCTTTGCCCCACCAAATACTCCTCCAACTTCCCATCTCCCTTCATAGGTCACCTTGGAGCCGTCCTCTCACCTCCATTCCGGTAGCAGATCAACTCCGTCTTCTCACCTCCATTCCAGAGCTATGCCGAAGCTTTCCTTAACCCAACGTCCTCCGGCATCTCACCTCCATCGTCCTGCTCCTCACCTCCATTGTCCAAGCTTCCGCTAGGCGCCGTCGTCTCGCCAAACAGCCGATTCGGGAGATTTTCTCTCACCTCCCTCTCTTTTTATGCTTTTATAGTTCATTGTAATCGACATTGGATTGACATATATACCATATTTATTTCATCTCTATCTTGTGATACATTTGCTTGATTTCTTTTATTTCAAAAATACAAAAAATATCAAAACTTTAAAATAACAAAAAAGAAATGAAACGAAGCACGATTTTCAATAAAGTAAACGTTGCCTCCCTGTATTCGACCTGGGACTCCCTTGGAGTTTCGGTATAAATTTTATCTGATCGACATGTTTTGCAACTATGATGATATGTTACTTGTAACCTCGATTTCTAACATGCGAAACACGCACGACCAATGCATCATCATGCATTTAGGATAGATTGTATAAAATTTAAGTTAATTTCTCCTTTTTATGGTCACATGATAGGGCAATATTTAATCGGGGCCTCAGATTGAAGATCCAACCATACGGATCTGATCAGGGCGATGATTGGAGTTCAACGACTCCAAGATCACCCCGATCGAACTTCTGTGGCATCAGATGCTATCTGACAAAGATTAGAGATAAAGGGGCCAAGATGATGTAAATTCGTACATCAGATGACAAATCCAACCGCATGGATGGATTTGGATCGACGATCGCAGCCCAACGATGTGAAACTCGGTCCAATCCGTCACCCATGGCACCATCTACAACACATAGAAGATGGACGGCCAAGATGGCGCCACGTGACACCATCTCAGCTGCCCACACCAGCCAAAGGCACCTGCTCCCTCTCTCTCCTCAACCGTGCGATCAGATCTGGGCCGTTGGATCTTGATCCAACAACCACGAGCATTGAAAGAGCGATCTTTGTTTCGATAAAATTTGTAACATAAAATGATGCGTCCTTTTAGTATATCGCGTGGTAGAAAATCGCTTTTCAAAATATTTAATGTTCAAAAACTAAACACAAAAATAGTTAGATCGTATCCAAAGGGAGGAATAAGCCTATTGAACTCGTGAGTGATGCTTCGTTTATTCGGGAATATCAATGGGTGCGCGTTCTAACTAGTGCAACTTATTTCCAATATAAATGCTCATTTTAATCAATTGATCAGGAATGTAGGTATTTATATGCAAAATTATCATAATATAATATTCTAAATAATGACCTTGGTAATAGCAAAAAATGTCGATATTAATCTCCTACCTAATAACACCAATTTACTATAACCAATATCTCATGTTTTATGTCATTCATAAGAACTCAATCATATGTAATTCAAATTAAAGAAAGGGATGTCCATGCAATTTAAGCCAAATATTATATAAGATAAATAAATGAATAGTGCTTTTTCACAATGGCAAAATTCATAATTTTTAATTCACCCAAAAACAGAGGATTCTCTCCTCTTGGCCATGCACGCACTTGAGGCCGCCGCTGGCCGCGAAAGCTTCGGTGGAGGTCGGCCACGACGAGGGGAATTCGGTGGTGGTGGCGGCACTCTGAACGACGGCTGGAGTTGACGTCGGCGACGAGGAGGATGGTCGACGACAGTGGCTGTCCACGCGTGTGCGTGGGTTGTTGTCGGCCCGTTGGAGGTTGCGGTGGTGCTCATGGGGTTGAGGTGGGCATGTTGGCGTTGATGGCATGAAGAATTTCAGCCTGTGGTGGTGGTTGCATTTTCATGGCTTTGAGTTTTTTCTGCTGGCAGAGAAGAGGAAGAACCGACGGTGGCATGCAGGCTACGCGTGAGTGAAAGAGTGCATGCAAGGGCTTGTGCTCACGCATGAAGATGGCGTGCAAGGAGGTGATGCGACTACGGCCTGCGCGCGCGAGGGTTGAGGGGTGCGAGCTGCTGTGGGTTGCGGGACCATGGTCGAACACGAAGGCTGGTGGCTTGTGGCCGCGCGGGCTGCACGGGAGGAGGTCGCGGTCTGGTGTGGTGCCACTGCCGTGGCTGAGTAGGAAGGACGCGCAAGGTTTGTTGTGTGCGTGCGTGAATGGTTGCATGTGAGGTGAGTAGCACTTGTGGGTGCGGGCAGCGCGGATGGAGGTACTGCTGCAATGACAAAAGCGAGTGGAAGTGCTGCCTCACGTTGGTGAGCACGCACGAGATGGCGCTGCGTGCGCGAGGGGGTGCCGGCTTAAGGTTGTGGTGTGCACGCGGTTGGCTGCGGTCGGTGAGGGGGTCACAGTGCGTGCGACTGGCTACGGTGCTTGCTCTCTTCACGGTGGAGAGGAAGGGAGCCTTTCGAGGGGAAAACAGGGGATGTGGAGGTGCTGGAAGAGGAAGAAGATGATGGGGGAGAACGATGGTCAGTGGATGGTGGTGTGGCGTGATGAAAATGGTGCACGCTGTCACCGTAAACCAATATGTCGAAGGTGAGCGGAGGTCGAGGGCGGCTTCGGTCCACGGTGTAAGCAATTTCCATAGTGTACGTGTTGCATGATGGAGGTGGAAGAGAAGTCCCCCAAGGGGGAATGGGAACGGTGATGGCCAGAGCCCCCTGCTGTAGCGCGAAGGGATGATAAAACATATGGGTTGTTCTATGATTGGAGAAAGGAGAGACATGGAGTGGGCGGTGCGTTAGGATAAGGGATGGGAGTTGTTTCGAGGGGGAAGGCGATGGTGCAGGTTGTGGCTTTGGAGGCGGTGCCATGGTGGAGAGGAATTTTTGGAGGCGGTGATGCGGTGCGTTTGAAACTCGTCGACTGCATAAGATGTCCAAAATAATCTCTGGATGTCTTAAAAATTAAATTTGGCTATGCTTGAATTCCTGCGATGTATATAATTATTTATAATATCACATAAACTTTACAAATATAAATTCTAAAGTATGCATTTATTTTATAATCAAATGCAAATATTAATATACTCTAAAATATTGGACTAACCAACTTAGGCTAAAATTAATCCAATAAATTAGACTCATTAAATATCCCCCTGGCTAAGTTTTGCTAGTCCCTAACAATGGAAGTAACCAGAAGGTTTCTTCTTTTCTTATTTCAAAAATTTAGAGATCCAGACAAATGTAAAGTGATAGTAGCCTAGGTAACGGATCCAAGTGAAAAGCCAACTTACATTTGTAGTTCGTACTTAACCCTTGATAAAATTCTATCGGGATAGACAACTACTTCCCTCGGGGATAAAGTAGAAGATAATCTGTAATTTGACCCTGGCTTTTTGGTTTAGGTAGGAGATATCGAGTTGAATGGATTTGTATTTGGTGGCACACAGTCATCTGGTGCTACACTTAATCTAGTACTACAGACTCTAGATCTCTAGACTATCAAACAAGTCAACTCATAGAGAGGCTAAACAACTGTGCTCTCTTGATGTTCTTTTGTGCTCCCTCTTTTCCTACTTTTCATTTTGAGATCACAAATCTCACTAGATTTTGTAAATGTACTCACTATTTGGTGGCCTCACATGGCATTTACACTTCAATTAAAGTTCTAATAACTCTACAACTAAGTTAAAGTCCTCAGCTAGTATTCGGACGATCAGAAATATTAAAAAGTAGGTATGGGTCATATTTGGTGGATCGCAATGGATGTTTTTATTGCCTTAATAACATTAACATATATAAAAATGATACGAAGATAAAACTATAAACTTGAACTATTTTCTTTTTCTTTTTTTTTAAATAAATATTTCTCTCTTTCTTTTTTTTTTTTTTTCATAAATCAACATAACACGATACAGACTTTTATTTATGAGGTATTATTAGGAATGATGATGGTCAAGAGGATATTGTGTGGCTTATTTGGTGGAAGTGCCTACTCTCGGCACCAGGAAGAAATGGATAGGACAAGCGTATTTCTGACCTTTGACACTACTACCCTCCTTCAGGTGAGGACTCTATGAAGGATAGTTGTAACCATCCACCATAGTTATAGTTTTATTAAGACTCAATCTCTGTGTATCTGGCTTATTTGGTGACTCTTAGGAATTCACACAATGTACGCACACAGGAACAGAGAGCGAAAACTATGCCTAACTCTGAGGTATCATCATCTAATTGTCTAAAACTTAAGAGTCCTTGCACTAGACTTAGCACACCAGTAATCTCTCTACTTTCTTCTCACAAATATGAGGTGGATCTAGTAGAAGATAGTATGCCTGATTCCCTATTAACTGTCTAAGGATTCAGTAGACTAAAAATGCTTATTGGTTCTCTTCAAAGATCCATTACCCAATCTACGTACAAGTGAAGTAAATGTACTGGATTCTAAACTTAAGAAATAATTTAAGAAGAAAATCTTTAATGACACTTCCATGATAAAGATGTTTTGCTAAGGACTAACTAATTCAGCTCAATTTTTTTTTTAATATGCTAATGCACCTAACCTAAATGCATAAATACTTCCTAAAATGCAAAATGCACCCCCCATGCCTAAATCCTACAATGTCCTCATTGTAAAATTAAAACATGGGGAGAAAGGAAGGAAATCACCTAATGATGGTGTTATTCTGAACGTTGGGTTGCCTCCCAACAAGGGCTGCATTTTTTGTCAACAGCCAGACTTATAGGGAACCTATAAGTCTGGTTCCAGAGAGAAAAAGCTAGGCCCTAAAAATATGCGTAATAGCGTGGGCCTAGAAAACAGGTAGCCACAGATGTTGGTGAGTTGATGATGCAACGTTATCCCAAATGCTTGCCAGAAGACATGAAAGCAAATAACCTCATACGTTACCTGGGGAGGTCTAGGAATAACAAAAGGAATATGAAAAGGGACCTCCCGAAATGGAGTAAGTGGAGGATAACAAGGATCCTCCAAAGCGGGAAGGATTTTAAAAGATATAAACATTATTATTTCAAACCCTTGAATGGTGAGACTAAAAGTACAAGCATCAATCCACACTCGCCATTCTACCCGAGGATGTACTGTCCTGATATTTTCCTCAGAAAGAATGTATATGAGCAGAGACCTGAGCCGAGGATTAGGTAAGGAATCTACCACTTGCTTGAGTGATTGGGTGGTAATTATTAAGTCCAAAGAGGGCTTAGTTTGTTTAGATTCCATTCCCAATAAGAATTCATATTCCACATCCTTACCTAGCTTCATTATTTTATGAACCTCCAACTGCTCCTCTACAATAGATGAGTCATGAATATAATTCAATATCTCATTATTAGACTCATGATCAACATGCTTTGACGATAGTTGGGTTTCTTGGGAAGTAGCGAGATCAGAATTATCGGCAAATCCATCCCCAGGTTCTTTCTTGTCAATTACATCCTTTCTTGGGACTTTGTGTGCTACTTCATTATCCTTAATATCTCTAGGAGGATTATCATCTTTAATGTTATGGAGAAAGCTTATATCACTGAATTTGTTATTCTTCTCGGGGTATAAATTCTCAATTGATGTATATTGTCCTTGAGAGTCTCCCCTAGGCTTCTCACATTGTGTTTGTCCTCCAATATCAACTTGTGGTTTTGCGAAGGATGACTCTCAAAATCAAAAGTAGGGAGGAATCCGGATTTCACCAAATTATTTATATCCTCAAGGGGTAAGTCCTCGAATAACACATAATCTCCCTGAGATTCACTCCAGATTCTAAGGTCGGGTTCCTCGATCAGGTTATCATCCTCCTCTAAAATAGACTCTTTGTATCCCTGAGACCAAAATTGATCTAATTCATCCTCCATTCCCTTAGGGTCACCTTCATTGGGTGCACTTAAATCCTCAGAATGCTGAATGGTAGGTGTTGATTCCTTAAGTGGAGGGTCAGGATTAGGCTCACTAAAGGTAGAATGGGGTTCCACCAAATAATTAATAGGGGAAGTGATATGAACAATACGACCTTGACCCAGGTTATCAGGGGTAAGGAAAATACTGTCATTGGGGTCAAGGTCCTCAAGAGGTACCATCTTCCATTTCTTTTGACTCCAATATAGCTCGGGTGGATAATTACTAGGGTTGCTCTCCTCTAGTGGACGTGTCTCATTGGGAGAGTCTAAGTGATAGCTACGTAAAACGGGATCCCTATTGTCATTGGTTTCTTCAGAATTATTTTCATGATCACGGTTATACGGGTAGGGATCAGAATGATTAGTAAGAGCACAGCTAAGTTGTCTAATTCCCTTATTCAATTGTTGACTATTCCTCAACATCTCTCTCGTAGATTCCATCATTTCCTTTTGTTGTTTTTGCATTTCTATCATAAAAGAGGAGAGGCTACTACTATTAGATTAGGGAGGATAGTCAATCTCAGGCTCTGGTTGCCTAGGGGTATTGGTCCAACCTCGATACGGAAAATCATGAAGGGTGAGAGGGTTGGGTGTTTGCATAGTAGTAGGGATTCCAGGGTTGGAAAATCCCGCTCCTAGGCTCTGCTCAAAAGTGGGAGTTATCAAGCCAGTACTCTTAGGATAGGAATAAGATTGATCCCATGGATTGCCAATGTACCCATCAAAGGATGGATATGCTCGGGGCATTAAATCCTGGTTAAATGATAGGAGTAAGGATAGTCCATTTCTTTCAATTAAACAAGTTAAACTCTCTTAGGATTTAAAAGAAATCAGAACACAAGAAGAAACTTCCTAGAGAGTTCCATCGCTGTCAAAACAAACGCTAAAACAATGGGATCTAATTTTAATAGATTCTAGGTCTTAGGTGTTCAATTAGTGGTCAAACAAGTTTTGCAAGAATTACGCTTTCTAGGCCAACCTTCGTTGGTGCCTACAACCTACTCGCAAAGGATGGAAGTCTCGAATCGAGCCCACGCATGAGGAATCGAAGTAACTTGGTGGATAGGCTTATTGATTTCCAACTAACTTCCCTTGTGGTGCAAAGAGGAGAGGTAGAAATTTATCTAGTGCCTTTATGTGTGAGGTGCACAGTGTCTCAGGTGTGCAATCATATGTTTGAGTTTTGAGTTTTGAAGTTTGCAAATAAAATCCTCTTGAACACAATTTTAAGTCACAGATTTTAAGGTCCAACCTTTTAGCAGTCCCAATTTTTAAAGTGACCACTGAATTAATTCTATTCAAACACTTTAGTGGTCTTGAATTTAAGTCCAATGCAAATGCATGATTGGTATTTGATGCTAAAGAGAAGACGTACCTTACTCCAACTTTCTTCAATCAGGGATGTATGCGATGCAGTAAAGATAACTAGATGCTGCTCATTCAATCCTAGATGGTCGTCCTGTTGATATGCAGCTTCTAGCAGGAAGTTTGATTTCTTTTTATTTTTAATAATATTAAGCAAACAAACCTAATTTAACTAACTAACTAACCTATATGCATTTCAAACAATTCGAATAATCCTATAATCTAAATAAAATGGGAACACACTCCCAAAAATACACTCCCACATACAAGAGCGATAAGCAATAAAAGCACTAGGAGCACGTTCCCAAAAATACTCAACACGGGTCCACAAGACAAAAATTAGATGCCTAAGGTCTATCTAAACTAAATCTAAACTAAGATCTAATGACTAAATGAACAAAAGGCTCCTCTGTACGCCTACGTGCGTGGGATCAAGGCCCACAAGCACTCGTTGCTAGCCTCCAGGTGGTGTCAAGGTCCACTAAAAATATCACCTTCGTCGTGCGCGCCCGCCGCGTTCATTTGTTATTTTTGCACAAAAAAGGATCCACAGTCAGTAATTCAGAAAAGCTTTCAAAATAGCATAAAAATAATATAAAATCCCTGAAAAAATTAATAGGCATGTTTCGTCCCCGGCAACGGCACCATTTGAAAGAGCGATCTTCGTTTTTGATAAAATTTGTAACATAAAATGATGCGTCGTTTTAGTATATCGCATGGTAGCAAATCGGTTTTCAAAACATTTAATGTTCAAAAACTAACCACGAAAATAGTTAGGTCGTATTTACAGGGAGGAATAAGCCTATTGAACTCGTGAGTGATGCTTCGTTTATTCAGGAATATCAATGGGTGTGCATTCTAACTAGTACAACTTATTTCCAATATAAATGCTCGTTTTAATCAATTGATCAGGAATGTAGGTATTTATATGCAAAATTACCATAATATAATATTCTAAATAATGACCTTGGTAATAGCAAACAATATCGATATTAATCTCCTACCTAATAACACCAATTTACTATAACCAATATTTCATGTTTTATGTCATTCATAAGAACTCAATCATATGTAATTCAAATTAAAGAAAGGGATGTCCATGAAATTTCAGTCAAATATTATATAAGATAAATAAATGAATAGTGCTTTTTCACAATGGCAAAATCCATAATTTTTGATTCACCCAAAAATAGAGGATTCTCTCCTCTTGGTCATGCACGCACTTGAGGCTGCCGCTGGCCGCAAAAGCTTCGGTGGAGGTCGGCCATGATGAGGGGAATTCGGTTGTGGTGGTGGCACTCCGAATGGCGGCCAGAGTTGACGCCGGTGACGAGGAGGATGGCTGGCGGCAGTGGTTGTCCACGCGTGCACGTGGGCTGTTGTCGGCCTGTCGAAGGTTGCGGTGGTGCTTGTGGGGTTGAGGCGGGCGCGTTGGCGTTGATGGCATGAAGAATCTTGGCCTGTGGTGGTGGCTGCATTTTTGTGGCTTTGGGTGCTTTCGGCCGGCAGAGAAGAAGAAGAAGAATCGACGGTGGTGCACGGGCTGCGTGCGATTGAAAGAGTGCGCAAGGGCTTGTGTGTGCGCATGAAGAGGGTGCACAAGGAGGTGATGCGGTTGCGGCCTGCACACGTAGGGGTTGATGGGTGCGAGCTGCTGTGGGTTGCGGGATCGTGGTCGAACACAAGGGCTGGCGGCTTGTGGCCGTGCAGGCTGCGTGTGAGGAGGTTGTGGTCTAGTGTGGTGTCGCTGCCATGGCTGAGTAGAAAGGACATGCAAGGTCTGTTGTCCGCATGTGTGAATGGTTGCACGTGAGGTGAGTAGCGCCTGTGGGTGCGGGCGGCGCGGATGGAGGTACTGCTGCAACGACAGGAGCGAGCGGAAGTGCTGGCCTCACGCTGGCGTGCGTGCACAGGATGGCGTTGCGTGCGCGAGGGGGGGCCAGCTGTGAGGCTGTGGTGTGCATGCAGCTGGCTGCGGTCGGTGAGGGGGTGACAGTGCATGCGGCTGGCTGCGGTGCATGCTTTCTTCATGGTGGAGAGGAAGGGAGCCTTTCGAGGGGAAAACAGGGGATGTGGAGGTGCTGGAAGAGGAAGAAGATGATGGGGGAGAACGATGGTCAGTGGATGGTGGTGTGGTGTGATGAAATGGTGTACGCTATCACTGTGAACCAATATGTCGAAGGTGAGCGGAGGTCGAGGGCGGCTTTGGTCCATGGTGAAAGCAATTTCCACAATGTACGTGTTGCATGATGGAGGTGGAAGAGAAGTCCCCCAAGGGGGAATGGGAACGGTGATGGCCAGAGCCCCCCTGCTGCAGTGAGAAGGGAAGATAAAACATATGGGTTGTTCTGCGATTGGAGAAAGGAGCGGTGTGGAGTGGGCGGTGCATTAGGATAAGGGATGAGAGTTGTTGCGAGGGGGAAGGTAGTGGTGCAGGTTGTGGCTTTGGAGGCGGTGCTACGGTGGAGAGGAATTTTTGGAGGCGGTGATGCGGTGCGTTTGAAACCCGTCAGCTGCATAAGATGTCCAAAATAATCTCTAGACGTCTTAAAAATTAAATTTGGCTATGCTTGAATTCCTACGATGTATATAATTATTTAATTATTTATTTATTTATTTTTGAAGCTGTGAGGAAAGCTATCGTGAAACGATAGCAATCTGGAGGGCATTTTATTTCATACTAAACAGATAAAACACAATGGATAGTTACATATTGGATCCCCATCTATGTATGAGGGACCATCACTCATTTACAATTAGCTCACACCTAACTGGTCTCTCCTGAAATAACTTTTCATTTCTCGCCCTCCACACACACCACAGGGTAGTGGCCATACACATATATGGGCATCCAGGTATAGCAAACCTCTGCCAAAGGGATTCCCAAGTAGGTAGAGGTTCCAGACATATTTTCCTCCATAACTTGTCTGTGACCAAACATGAGGAAAAAATATGAGACACACTGTCAGTGTGTAAACCACAGAGATAACAGGCATTTAACATTGTCCCCATTCTTTTGTGTCTAAAGTCACCCGTGATCTGGCCTTTCCTCCTGCATAGCCATAGGAAAATTTGCACTTTCAGTGGAATCTTCAATAACCATATTTTCTTATCAATCGAGTCACTCTCCATATTTGTGTTTGATCTAATAATTTTTTCGTAAGCCTGCTGCGCTATATACCTCCCATTCCAGCCATATGTATCAGCCATGCCCTGTCTAGGACAGATCTGATACAATGCAGATAGCAGATTCTGCATATCCTCCCACTGCCATGTACCTATTCTGCAAAAATTAAACCCTTCAAGCCTCTAGCAGTTCCCTGAATCAGACCACAGGCTGCTAACAGGGCCTTCTTTATCTGCAGCTGCTGCATGTGCTCTTGGATAGGCATCTCTTAGAATACCCATTGGTGACCATTGCTCATTCTACGGACTGAAGTCACGGCCATCTCCAAGCTTGGGCTGCATCAAATGCCAATTGCTTTTAATTGCTAGGATGACCGATCTCCAAAAAGGGGATGGCTTGGTTGGATATAACCTCTTCAGTGCGCTATTAGATCCACCATAGCAATCTCTGATCAGATCTGTCCAAATTTCTTCCTTGCCCTTAAAGATCTTGATCACCCATTTGATCAGGAGAGCCTCATTAAATTCCTTAAGAGCCTTAATCCCCAGTCTACCCACTTCCTTTGGCCGGCAGATTTGTTCCCATTCATAGGCTGCATGAACCTCCCCTCATGTCCAGCCCCTTTCCAAAAGAATTTCTTCCACATTACATCTAAACATTTCCAAATAGATTTCGGGGCTTTAAAGATGCTGAAATAAAAGACCGGGATAGAGGTTATCACTGAATTTAGGAGAATCAGTCTCCCACCCTTTGACAAAAATTTACTGCTCCACCCTTCCAGTTTGACAGAAATCTTGTCGAAAAGAACATTCCAATCATTCTTCTTCATTTTCGCAGATCGTAGAGGCAGCCCCAAATATTTAAGTGGCAGCTTAGACCGAGGTGTACCCAATGTAGCCGCTAGTGTGTTCTGTTCCTGATCATTCATGCCAAAATAGATCAAAGTAGATCTTTCCCTATTCAATTTCAAACCTGAGATGTCTCTAAAAATCTTCACCATGTGTCCTAAAGCATGGGCAGCAGGAGTGGACCCTTCCACAAAGAAAATCGTGTCGTCTGCATATTGTAAAATAGGGGCCAAAGTCCTCTTGTTGGAAATTGAATAGCCTCTAATGACACCCACCTTTGTCAATTTACACGCATATCTTGCTAGCCCATCAATTGCAAGATTAAAAATCAAGGGGCTAGAGGACATCCTTGTCTAACCCCACATTGAGGTTGAATCCAAGCACCACATGGTTTCCCATTGATCAGTGGGGAGAAGGAGGTAGTTGTGATACATCGCTTCATCCACTGGATCCAGGTGGGGGGGAAACCTCTCCTTTTGACAACCTCCCAAATGTATGGCCACGAAATTGAGTTGTAGGCCATTTGGAAGTCCACTTTCCACATAAATGCCTTACATTTCCTTTTGTGCCATCCACTCACCATTTCTTGGACCATAATGAAAGATTCTTGAAGGGATCTGTTGGGTAGAAAGGCAGATTGTACAGGGTGGATCAAGCTTTGTAGAATAGTTCTCAATCTGTTTGCCAATATCTTACTCACCACTAAATAAATGGAATTTGACAAAGAAATTGGTCTAAAGTCTGAAAATTTCTCAGCTCCCATTGTCTTTGGCAACAAGAAAAGATAAGATTTATTGATCTTATTGAAACCTGCATTGTCCCTCTCAAACTCTTATATGACTTCCATACCTCCTTGCTAATCACACTCCACATTTCTTTATAAAAGAACACTTGGATACCATCTGGTCCGAGCGAGCCCTCCATATTTAGATCTTTAATGGCATTCATAGTTTCCTGTTCAGTGATAGTAGCCATCAGTTGAGAAGCCTAATCACTTATAACTCTAGGTGCATCACTCACAGCCATCCTCCATTCCCCTCTCTTTGTTGCCCGTGAAGACCCCCTGTAGTACTTGATAGCCTCTGCCCTTATTTCCTGCATAGAGGATAGTCTGTGCCCATCTTTGAGAATGGAAGAGATAAAATTTACTCGCCTCCGAGAGCTGGCAGCAAGGTGAAAGAATTTTGTGTTGGCGTCTCCCTCCTTGAGCCACAACTGTCTTGACCTCTCCCTCCAGTCTATCTCTTGTTTGAGATCCTCCTCCACTACCACACCCTACCACATTCTTCTGGCTGCAAGCTCCTCATCAGATAATGGGCCTGCTGCTTCCTTAGAATCTAGCATCTGAATGTTATTCAAAGCCTCTATACGCCTCTGTTGCCTTGGTGTGATCACAGTAACTCCATATTCTTTTAGAACAGTATGTAGAGCTGCCAGCTTGGATGCAAACCTGATAGTAGCTGAGCCCTCCACTTGTTTGGTCTGCCACCATGAGCCAACCATCTCACGGAACCCAGGCTCTCTCAGCCAAGATCTTTTGAACTTGAAGTATGAGCCTGCTTGGATCTCTTCACCACTATCCCAGACCAAAGGAGTATGGTCAGAGAAAGGGCGGTCCAGTCCAGCAACACTTGACAGTTGAAATCTATCAAGGACAGTAACATTCCCAAAGAATCTGTCAATCTTTAATAGCAAGCCATTACCATTACGCCAAGTCAACTTAGCTCCTGATGATGGATATTCATTCAAGCCAAGGGATTGAACTACCAACTGAAAACCAACAGAGGAACTGTCTGTAGCACCATATGGCCTATCAATCCCTGTCAGCACACAATTGAAGTCTCCTCCTGTTAGCTAAGCTTCCCCTTGCACAAGTTCAGCCGCTGTAGCCCAATCCTCCCAGAGTTCCTGTCTCACAGATGCAGTACAAGGGCCATACACACCAGTAATCCAGATAATATCTTGCCGCTCATGAGTTTGGAACTTGCAGGTCATCAAATGTTGAGCCTTGTGTACATCCAATATGTGTGCCCAAGCCCTTCTCCACCAAATAACGATGCCCCCCGACCTACCATGTGCATTAAGCATCACACATTCATTCGCCCTTGTAACCATCATGTCATTCCATACTCTATCAGACTCATTCTCAATATGAGTCTCTTGTATGATCGCACAATCGATCTCACACTCTCTCAAGTATCTCATCAAAGAAGCCCTCCGACTTTTGTCGTGCAACCCGCGCACATTCCATGTAAGGATTCTCATCTTCCTTCATGAGATCCCTCCCCCTTTTGGCTTTGGCATTTACTGACCTGCATAATCACAGCTACCGTGTTCTCATCCAAAAGCATATCAGACTTTGGTCTCCTCTATCTGAGTCTATAGGGTGACCTGCCCTTACCAGATTTGGTAGTAGATCCAGTACCAAATTTTAGGCCCTCCACCTCTTGCAACTTCTGTTGGGTCTTCAAAGAGTTAGGCGAAATCTCTTTTAACACCTGCATCTCAGTGTCATCAGCACCTGATTATGGATCCGCTGCATCTTCAATCACAGGCATCATTGTTTCCTTCCTGACTGAATCCACCTGCTCCTCGACCATCATCTCCCCCATTTCCCCAGATGATGGTCCTTGTGCTTTTTTGTTATCGGAGCCTTAGCAGGAGAAGGCCTGCACATGACCTATAAGTTCGCCTCTTCAACAACCTACAAATCAGATGACTTATCCTGCCCCTTCTTCACGGCAATGTCACCCACAATGAATCTCAATAGCAACAACCAGGAGCTACCCCCCCATCTCAGAATCAATCTATCAGGGATTGACCCTGATTTGAAGACATCAACCATCACACTTAGGACTCGTCCATCCCCCTCCATCAACCCAACTTCCGCATCTTCTGCCATTAGGGCAAATCCAGATATCATGGTCGCCACCACCTCTCTTGACCTCAGGTGTAGCGGCAGACCTTTAATCTCAAGTCTCCTCGACCTGAAGCCTAATCTCTGAGGTGACCTCTCCGGCAAGGCTCCATCAAAGGGAGAGACTAACCTCCATATCACCATTTAACCTTCAAAAGAGCTTGTATATAATTATTTATAATATCACATAAACTTTACAAATAAAAATTATAAAGTATGCATTTATTTTATAATCAAATGCAAATATTAATATACTCTAAAATGTAGGACTAACCAACTTAGGCTAAAATTAATCCAATAAATTAGACTCATCAAGCACCTGGCCATTAAAACATAAGCGCGACATAAAGGGGGTTGGCGTGTTGGTCGCGTGCTTGTGGGCAAAGGACAGGTCGTGAGATCGACCCCCACCTCGCCTCAAATCCTAGGTGCAAGTGGGCGCAGTCAAATTGGATCGTTGGATGAAGCATGGGCGGTGTAGATGCGAGCAACGTGGCACTAGGGATGGGCGAGGATTGCACACGCGTGCGATGACGCGCGATCCAACGTGCCATCACACGCGAGCGGGCAAAGGTGTTGAAGAAGCGACGGAGCGCATCTCTTGGCCATCCAACCTTACCATTGGACGGTTGAGATCATGCGATCGTGCGTGAGGCATTGAAGCATGAGGAGAGGAGGTGTGGGCACGTGTGCACATTCAGCGACGTGGGGTCTTTAGTGACGTTTATATCCGTAACTAAAGACCCCCTCATTTAATGTTTTTAACTTGAAATGACCTTTTTGCCCCCAACCTCTATAGCTATAAAAAGGCCTATGCCCCCCACATTTCAATCATCCCTTCCTCTCTTCTCTCACCCCCTCCAAATCTCTAAGAGCTTGTCCCAAACCTAGGATGCTTCATTAGAGTTAAAAATATAATTTTTTTACCTTCTCACCTCCTTCGTGGAGCATCCCGCGGTTGTCCTCTCACCGCCGTTCGGGAAGTGGATCCCGCTGTGATGTCGCCCTACCCCATCCTCCATCGTCTGTTGTTGTTCTCCTTCATCCCACATCTCACCACCTTCGTCTGGGGCTTTGTCAACGTGGCTCGTCCTCCAAGCAGCCATCGAGGATGATAACTTCTATCTACCTTCTCTTTACTGCTTTCTAGCGTAGATTTACCGCTTTCTAGTTGTAACCTTTCTAGCTTTCTAGTTGTAATGAACATTACTCTGTGGTTATGAAATTCATGTTTATTCTATCTTTATTTTATCTTTATTTGTAATATTCTCTCTTTCTTTTCTATTCATTATTTTTTAAGTAGATAGCTAGTTTAGATTTAATTCGATCAGTCAATTTGCTTCGTGACAATAAAACAAACACGATTTTTAATCAAACGTCTGCCTCCTTGTGTTCGACCTGGAATTCCTTCAAGTTTTGGTTAAATTTATCTGTTGATGGTTTTTCTCGCAAATCGCACTACAACGACAGGTTTTCAACCCTCAAATCTATTTGCGATGATTTTCCGCTTCAATATTTTGGTGCCGTTGCTGAGGAGGCAACACTCTTTGATTTTTCATGTTTTCCCACCTTACTTATCTTTTACCTCACTTTTTTCCTTTCTTATTGTGATTGCAGGTAGTCTCTTGAGACGCGCAAAAGCAGTAGATTGGGGTAAAGTGCTGTTGAAGAGTTTGTAAGTTTACTCCCACCTCCCCACCTACTAGATTTCATTCCATCACCTAAAAACACAAATCCCAATTAACCTAGGAGCTTGCATACACTCTAAGGGTGTTTTGATTGTTTGTTTGTCACCTCCACCTGCCTCACCCTCCCCTTATATGAAGAAAAATTTTAAAAAAATCTCACAGAGGTACACAACCTCTTCTAATTCTTCATACTCAATCGGTAACCCGATCTTTGGGACCGGTACACTCTTCAACACATAATTGAGTAGAAATCAGATTAGGTAATCACTTGTGTGCCTAATTAAGTGGTGCATTAGGCCAATTGTTTGAGTTGTTTGGGCTGCACCACTTCAACTAAAATCAACTCATCAAGTAGCTGCCACATAGGTTCAAGTTTTAGGGATTTACCAGGCACTCCATGTTCTTTTAAGCTTTAAAGGAAAACATCTTAACTTGTGCTTTCAAAACCTGGTGTGCCAACTGAACTTAATTGAATACACCTAAACTTGAATCCTAAAAGCTACTAAGCAAGATTTAAACCCTAAAAATTCACTACATCCAAAAAAATAATCTTGCTTGAAAACGATTGGTTGTGCACGCACACACATATCAATCAATCATTAAGGGCACAACCCAGATAAAGGGCCCATCACATTCCAAAGCATATTCAAACGTAACCCTAATTAAAACAAAGTAGACATTGGCCTTAAGGATTGGACTCGCTCTTCGGAGCTCAGATCGATATTATTTTCGATTAGTCTGTTTCTACTGTTTAATCTGATGTCTAGCTAGGGGAGCAGAATCAAACGATCATGGATGGGGGTAGACTAGGAACCGGAGGTGCAAGCCAAAGGAAAAACCTTCTCCCCAGCTCTCCCTCGGATTGATTGGAAAGAAGTAGATCAAATCGTTCTTTATCTCAAGACGGGTTCTAGAAGTCTATAGGTTTTTAGGCTAACCAACTTAATGACAGGTTTGTTTGTTTGTATTGTAGGGTACCTTTCTTCCTCCTGTTCTGTCATGGATCCTTCCATATCCTATTCGCACTTCCACTCCTGCCCTCCTACCACTACTTATTCCCAAAATGATTATTATTCCAACCAGACTTATTTTCATCCATCTTCTAGTTGGTATAGCCCTGATTGGGGATACAGTTTCGGACCTCCGTGTTCAGGAGGGATGGATATTCATCTCTGACTTATTTCGTCATCTCCGTAGATTTTTTTTATTTATTAAAAAAATAAAAAAATGAAAAAATTATGGAATTAAGAAAGAGAACGTGGGCTTTAGAAAATTTTCAATCTTAGAGAATAAAACTGTATGATTTAAACACTATAACCCTTTAGGTCTTCGAGCTTAATTAGCTTGGGTGTCCACTAAAATGTGGATTTGTTTATTGAGTCCTCGCCATTCTGAATTTACTTCAATTTGGTTAAATAAGTTGGGGTGATAAGTACATGACTTATCAACTTGTCCTCTGATTTGGGGGGATTTTAAGTCTAAGCATCTACACACTATTTGCACTAACTCGCTTTCTAGTGGTTTTAACGGAAATTGGATAGCTAATGAAACTTCTATGGTGGTATGGCTTGCAAGTTATCGTGGGTAACAACCTATTAGTAGGTTGTCTAGAGCCCAATCACATGACCATTTTTTTCTTACTACCTTTAAGTAAATCTTAGATCAGGGAAGCCACCTACTTAAAAAAAAAGGAAAGGAGAAAAGAAAATAAAAAAAGAAATAAGCCACACTTCACCGCACGAGTATGGCTGGCAAGTTATCGTAGGTAACAGACCATTGGTAGGTTGTCCATAACCTAGCTCAAGAAATGCATGTATAATTCCAAAACACTTAGGAAAAAGTGGAGAAGTAGAATAAGCTAGGGAGACATATACTGGGTTTGCCCTTGTGTTGACCTCAAAAAAAAAAAGTAAGGAGAAAGCTACCGATCGAATAGATATACCTTTAGGCAAAATTTCTTTTCAAGGTCACCTAGGGGCGTAGAAACTCGAAGTTTGTTCTAATCGTCGATCAGTGAGTCTATCACATTTCACACATAAAGATGCTTAGAACTTAGGGTTCTCTTCGAGTCTTGGGTAAGTTGAGTGGCCGTAGAAAGCTACTTCGAAACTTTAAACTTAAAAATCCAAAAAAATTAGAAAAGAAGAAAAAGATCCTTCTTTGAATAAGGTGAGGGCTTGAGGTGGTCTGCATTTTGGCAGACACTCGGGTGCTGTTGTGTCTCTATAGTTCAGGTCGTAGTTAAAATTCATAAGTGTTGAAAAATATCTATTGCCCAAGAAATCTGACCTAATTCTTTTATAAATAGCATGTGATTTTGCTAGGAACTAGCAAAAGATAGACATGGGGGTGTGATGTAAATATGTTTATATCACATAAACTGTCTATTTTTACATGTTCTTAGGCATATAGTTGCATTATACATTATAAATAATGCATAACATGCATCATCATACATTTAAGATAGATTGTATAAAATTTAGGTTAATTTCTCCTTTTTATGGTCACGTGATAGGGCGATATTTAATCAAGGCCTTAGATTAAAGATCCAACTGTACGGATCTGATCAGGGCGATGATTGGAGTTCAACGACTCCAAGATCACCTCGATTGGACTTCCGTAGCATTAGATGTAGTTCGAGAAAGATAAGAGGTCAAGGGGCTAAGCTGGTGTAAATCCATACATCAGATGACAAATTTGACTGCACAGATGGGTTCGGATTGATGATCGCAACCCAATGACATGAAAATTGGTCCAATCCGACATCCGTGGTATCATCTACAACACATAGAAGATAGACGACCAAGATGGCACCACATGGTGCCATCTCAGCCACCCACACCAGCTAAAGGCGCTTACTCCCTCTCTCTCCTCAATTGTGCGATCAGATTTGGGCCATTGGATCTTGATCCAACGGCCACGAGCACCTGATCCTTAAAACATAAGTGCAACACAAAGGGGGGCGTGGTGTGTTGGTCGCACGCTTGTGGGCGAAGCACAGGTCACGAGATCGACCCCTGCCCCGCCTCAGATCCAGGGCGCAAGTGGGCGCGGTCAAATTGAACTGTTGGATGAGGCATGGGCGGCACAGATGTGAGCGACGTGGCGCGAGGGATGGGCGAGGATAGCACATGCATGCGATGATGCGCGATCCAACGCGCCATCACACGCGGGCGAGCAAAGGTGTTGAAGAAGCGACGGTGCGTGTCTCTCAACCATCCAATCTCACGATCGGATGGCTGAGATCACGCGATCGTGTGTGAGCCGTTGAAGGGCGAGAAGAGGAGGCACAGGTGCTCATGCACGTTTAGTGACATGGGTATTTAGTGACGTTTATATCTGGCACTAAAGATCCCCTCATTTAATGTTTTTAACTTGAAATGACCTTTTTGCCCCCAACCTCTACACCAATAAAAAGGCATACGCCCCCCACATTTCAATCATCCCTTCCTCTCTTTCACCGCCTTGAAAGCTCTAAGAGCTTGTCCCAAACCCGAGATGCTCCATTAGAGTTAAAAATATAATTTTCCCAACTTCTCACCTCCTTCGTGGAGCATCCTGCTGTTGTCCTCTCATCGCCGTTTGGGAAGTGGATCCCACTGCGATGTCGCCCTGCCTAGTCCTCCATTGTTCGTCGTCATTCTCCTTCGTCTTGCATCTCACCACCTTCGTTTGGGTGCTCCGTCAACATGGCTTATCCTCCAAGCAGCCATCGAGGAGGATAACTTTTCTCCACCTTCTCTTTACTGCTTTCTAGCGTAGATTTACCGCTTTTTAGTTGTAATCTTTCCAGCTTTCTAGTTGTAATGAACATTACTCTATGGTTATGAAATCCATGTTTATTCTATCTCTATTTTATCTTTATTTGTAATATTATCTCTTTCTCTTCTATTCATTATTTTTTAAGTAGATAGCCAGTTCAGATTCAATTCAACCAGTCAATCTGCTTAGTGACAATAAAACAAATGCGATTTTTAATCAAATGTCCTCCTTGTGTTCGACCTAGAATTCCTTTCGAGTTTTGGTTAAATTTATCTGTTGACGATTTTTATCGCAAATCGCACTACAACAACAGGTTTTCCAAACTCAAATCTATTTGCGATGATTTTCCGCTTCAATGGTAAGAATAAGGTAGAGTAAATTATGAAGAACTTAGATTCATTCCTAGCCCTAGGATAGCCCTAGAAGCCTTCCTAAGCCTTATCCACCCTTAGATTAGGTCACCATAGCCTAGAAAGCCTCAAAACCCTCATTCTAGCCTCATCTGGATGTCCAGATAAGTTATTGGATGTCGAAGACCCTTAGCCACAACCCGCACACCTCAAACCCATGTCTGCAGTGTTCTTGAACGTCCAAACACTTGGTTAGACAGCCAGTTTCTGTAGAATACCCAAGATAGAACCCTGATTCCCTCCTGACTCAAATTGGACGTCCAGACAAGAGGTCTAGACTTTTGATTTTTGAGTATAAGTCATCTGATACTTAAATTAGATGTCTGGAACTGCTCTCTAGTTCCTATTTTGGAATTAAAGCTTGGATCTT
Organism: Thalassia testudinum; assembly: GCA_037157565.1. Taxonomy (NCBI): domain Eukaryota; kingdom Viridiplantae; phylum Streptophyta; class Magnoliopsida; order Alismatales; family Hydrocharitaceae; genus Thalassia; species Thalassia testudinum. Next base: position 6,110,130 of record JAZHRO010000014.1, read on the forward strand.
GAGTTCCTAGGTCCCTAAACCCAATTCCAACACCTTGGGAACCTAAATTAAGGTACCCTAGCCCGGGTACCCCACCTTTAGACCATCCTAAGAACCTAATGAGGTTCTCATTAAGCCCAATTGACTTAGATCATAGTCAATTACCATTGCCTAGTCAATTGGACTCATAGAGTCCAATTGAGCTCAGATCTCAACCTACACAAATCCAATTGGACTCAGGGAGAGTCCAATTGACCTAAGCCCAACTTAATTGAGTTATTTCACTCTCAATTAAGTTTACACACTCAAGTAAACTTATATCAAATTTACTTGCACTTTCTCATTAGCAATTAGGGTTTGCAACCCTAATTTGAGACCTACCTTAAACCAAACCCCTTAGGACCTAACCTAGACCACTTAGCCACCTAGGTCACTCCCGCACACACATGCCCATTCATGCACTCCCACACCACCTAGAGTATTGTAGGTCCTTCCAAAGGTGGCGCCACCTTGGTTGCCAAAAATAACAACCAAAGATGGGTCTTCTCTTAGTTTACTTTTAGTGGATCTAAGAACTACCCTCTCTCTCTCTCTTGGATGGCCACACTTGGAGCTCTCTCTAGAGAGTTCCACACTTCTCTAGAGAGTCTCCCTTGGGTTTACTTAAAGGACCCTTGGGTGGCCAATTGCACCAATCTAACCATCCATCTAGTTTTAGCATATCTCCACCCTCATTCCACCTCCACTCCACGAGCTCCCACCATGGTTCCTGATAGCGATTTCACGCGGTTTGTTAAAATACGTCGTTGTAACGCGTAAAACCGATCAACTCTTAAATTTATATTCCTAGATAGGGGAGTATCTAGGGTCGTCCAAGGAGGCCAAATGTTTGCAATAGTGATTCTCTTGCTTGGAATACAATCTCAACTTTCTTTTTGGTATTTTTCAATATATCATTTTTTTTTTTTTTTGAACTAAGGCAACATGCGAAATTATGGCGGGAAAAGTGTTTACACTTCCAATTAAGTAAACTACTCTAAAGTGGCAAGTAGAGCCTCTCCCTAAGCTCACTCTAAGCAAGTGGAGGCCTAGAATAATTAGGGAGAGGAAGTGAAGAATGCTGAAAATAAGCAAATAGAAATGCAAACAAGATATGCGAAGAAGGCAACTAGATAATTGATAAAGTGTTTAACAAAAATGCCTAGTAGAGGAATGCTTCTACTACTAGATAATTGAAATAAAGAAAGAAAACACAAATCCTCTAAATAGATGGTGAAGAAGAGGGCTTCTTGCTCCAAGGTTGGTGGCTCCCAAGCTTGAAAAGAATCCTTCAACTCCTTCCTTGCAGAACTTCGCCAAGGTGATGACCTCCAAGGCAAGCCCTAAGGGAGCGTGCCCTAAGTTTCTCTCCAAGGGTGGATGTCCACCCTAAGCTTTGCTCCTTTGCCTGGCCGTCCTCCTTGAAGTGGAAGAGTCCTCCTCCTTGGTGTGGCTCAAGTTGAAGAGAGTGGGGAGAAGAAGGCACCAAAAGGGCTGGTGATGTGCCCCTTTAATCTCCTTCTCTACTCCTTCTTCTTGGCCGTAGGTATAGGTGGTTTAGGTAGAAAATATACTAAGGGAGGATGGGAATTATGTGGTGGTAGGGTAGGGTATTTATAGGATGGGAAGGGGGGGTGGTTATGGTGTTTTTGGAGGGAAATGAAGGGGTGCTTGGTTATTTTTGGAGGGAAAAATGGGAGGGAAATGAAGAGGTGCCTTGGTTTTCCCTCCAAAAATACCTTCTAGAAGGCAATTTTGGAGGGAAAAAATGCAGGGTGGAGATGGGCTTTGATGGTGGATGTAGGGTGGTGATGGAAGGGATAGTTGGCACCAAAATAAAGTAGGAGTAGGTGGTCTTTTTGCTGGAGCTTAGGTAGTAGGGTAATAGGTTTTGGTGCCATGGAGGTGGACTAGCTAAGTTAAGCAGCTTAGCTAGCTTAGCTAGTAGGGAGTAGAGTTGGAGGCATTTGGAGCTAGGGTTTTCAGGGAGAAGAGCTGAGGAGGAGAAGTCTGGAGCTGGAGCTAGAGCTGGCTGCTGCTGAAGAGGCTGGCATGGGGCTACTCTAGCTGGCTTAGCTTGCTAGTTCTTTGCTAGTTGCTAAGCCAAGCTAAAGTGAGCTAGCTTCTACCAAAATGAGCTGAGGTGAGCTAGGTCTGGTGCTCCCGAGGAGAATCAAGCTGGTTGAGGCAGCTAAGGTAGCTTAGCTCAACTGAGTTGAGCTAAGCTGAGTCCCCGGGAGCTGGACTTGAGCTTCCTGAGCTGAGATGAATTATTCTTCAGCTGGCTGGAGTTGAGTGGAGCTGAATGTAGCTGGATCTGAGCTGGGGTGAACTCCTGTCAACTCAGCTGAGCTAGCTAGAGCTCCCTGTGAACTAGTGGGAGCTGAGATGAGCTAGACTCAGCTAAGTTGAGCTGGATCTGAGCTGACTTGAGCTAGGGTGAGCTAAGATGAACTCTCTTGAGCTGCCATCCAGCTGAGATTAGCTGAATGGAGCTGGGATGAGCTAACCCTAGTTCAAGTACGCTAGGTTCCAGCTGCGGTGAGCTGGATCAAGCTGAGGTGAGCTGGATCAAGCTGAGGTGAGCTGGATTAGGCTGAGTTCCAGCTAGTCTGGGCTTCTCCTTCACCATTTTCCTTCTTGAGTGCTAGGGTTTTAGGGATCTGTGCATCTGTACATCCCTAACACTCACAAAAACACATTAAAATGACAATAAAAAATGCAATGCATGCCTATCCTAATTTATGCCTAAATGTAGCCCAAAAACCCGTTTGCGGAGTAAAATCCTAAGAGCTAGGTTTGTTTTAATGCATAAGAATGATGATAAACTGGCGTTTGTCACACCCTCATGCTTATCTTTTGCTAGTCTCTTAGCAAAACTTAAAATGGAATTTTTGGGAAATCTAATTTTTTTTTTTTTTTTTTTTGACTTTGGAGGAGAAAAAGAGATCAATGGACCTTGGTAGATTAAAAACACTGGAGGTACGGGATTTGTTAAAGATAAACATCGGGATTTATTTTTGGATTCAACCATTAGATAGAATGGGATCAATATATCTTCCAAAAAATTCTAAAATTAACCCCTTGTTAATTCAGATGACTTGAAATGTTTGTTTTTAGGAATTTTTTTTTTTTTTTTGGCTCATGAATCTGATTCTCAACTTGCAAAATCCTTTAAAACCTTGTGGCTGTGCTTGTGAAAAGCCAACATTTATAAGGACATGTTAATTTATTTATATATATATATATATTTTTTTCTCCCCCATGCTTATTTTTAGCTTAGTCTTACAACAGATGTGTTGGGATCATCATTCCCGTTACCATTCCTCGAGGGGGCTCTGGCGCCAGTACTTCGAGATAGCACTGTCCATGACACCACCCAGGAGCTTACAACCCCAAAACACGATGCGGTGAAAAGGGGCGCTCCAAACAAACTCAAGCTCTTGCTCCGACACTATAGGTAGAGCACCGTCCAAGACACTTGAGCTGCTAAAATGCGCTTTAATGCTCCGTCTAAAGATATGAAATATAGATATGGAGCAACGCCGAGGCGGTAACATGTTGACATCGCGTCCTCAAAGAAGGTATTTTCCTTCTTCTCGGCGGTGGGAACTCAAACCAATGATCTGCTTCAGACTTTTACTAAATCCAAACAAGGAAGCTTTTCAATTTTTTTAGTTGTTTTTAAGTGTTGGCTTGTGTGTGAAAATTGACACAAGAAGTTTCTTGAGACCCGCAAGTTTTTGAATCAGAAACTAAGTCAAATACTTTCCATATTACAAAATAGGATCAAGTCACCTGAACTATCATGAGTTCAGGTGGAATTTTAGAGAAGGATATCTGATCTAGTCTAAAATAGACCCTGGAATTCTAATGATCAGATCCATATCCTCATCCTTAGTTTGTTAAAGATTAAATCCCATTGTACCAGAAGTGAATTTTACGACCTTAGTCCCGATTTCAAAATTTTTCCTCAAAAAGTTTTCAACATTTTTATTTTTTTGGGTATGCAAGCAGGAAATAAATTAAAGAAAATTGCATGTTTTTAGATTTTAAACATCCTAAATCGATAGTAAAAATTTAAAAACACCCCCCCCATGCTTAAGATATGCCATGTCCTCATGCATTAGGAGGGAAAAGGGATCACCTTAGTGAAGAACGGTCGGGTTTAGGATGAATAAAACCTGGAAAAAGAAAAAAAAGGGAAAGCAAGAAAAAAATGATGGGTTACCTCCCATCCAGTGCTATCTTTTACGCCATTCAGCCGGGCGTGAAGGTATGCACGGAAGACGTAAGATCATGTAAATAATTGGACACTTGGATGCCCGCAAAAAAGGTGTCTTCTTTTAGATCCCTAGAAAATTGATTAGAAATAATATTGGGATCAAAGTTGGATGGAAAATGATAGGTGTAACCCGAGTCTGGCCATGGGTTTAAATTAGGTTGGGTGCCAAACTCAGGCTGGGTTGGTGGCAGGTCCATAAGAAAGGGGTCGGGGAAGGAATGGTGAGGATTGGGTGAAGTTAGTGTGGAAAAGTTAGGTGCGTGAATAGTGGGTGGGTTAGGGGGGGTATCAGGAATAAATTTGGGGTCAAGACAAGTTTCCGGATCACAAATTTCGCCGACCACTGATTCTGAATCAGAGTCCTCAAAAAAATTGTGGTCGGTAAGGGTATCTATTAACATTGTCTCCTCCACCATATTGGAAATTTCAGTATCTGAGTCCTCAAAGAAGTTATCATCATGGAATCTCCTGGAGGATTTAAAAATATCTAAAGTGATAGTTTGGCCTGCACAGTTGATATCCATTTTGCCTGTGTGGCAATTGATATTTGCCTTTGCAGTGGCCAAAAAGGGGCGTCCAAGGATTATTGGGGAGTCCAGTAATGATTCAGGTGCCTCAATGTCAAGAACCAGAAAGTCTGCAGGGAAGACACAATTCTGGACCTTGACTAATACATCCTCGACAATCCCACGAGGTTTGATTGTAGATCGGTCGGCTAATTGCAGGGTAACCTCGACGGGTTTTAATTCACCGATCTGAAATTCTTCGAATAAACTTGTGGGAATAATATTTACAGAGGCACCAAGATCAAGGAGGGTGCGATTAAATGTAGTGTCATCAATAATTACAGAAATTAAAGGCGCCCCCGGATCTTTCATCCTAGGAGGCAGCTTACTCTGTATGACAGAGCTTACTGTCTCTGAAAGATGCACCTGTCCTAGATTTTTAGCCTGCCTTTTAGGAGTACAAATATCCTTCAAAAATTTAGCATAGGCAGGTATATATTTGATGGCATCTAGGAGAGGAATATTGACATGAACTTGCCCAAATAGCTCCATGAGTTCTTCTGTAGTGGGCTCAGATTTCTTTTTTTTGTTGGTGGTGGGGTAGAGAGCTTGTGGGAAAGGGACAGGAATCTTGTCTTGAGATTTTTGTTGTTCTTTTTCTTCCTGATGGGGAGGTGGGGAGTCAACTTGCACATGTATCTTACCAGGTTCGTGCGAAGGCTCGGGGTCAGTGGTGGTTTTCCCACTCCTCAAAGTAACTGCATGTGCAGTCGGATTATTATTTAGAGGAGGTGGGGGGGCCTGTGATTGCAGAAACCTGGGCGGCTGCTGAGGTGGTGGATTAGGAGGAGGCTGATGTGGATAATGTGGATTTCTGCCCATATAATGGTTTCCTTGGTGATTAGGGTTGGGTATGGGTTGGGACGGAAGATGTCCTACAGGTCTTTGCGTGGGAGTAACCCCAATCTGATTGTTCAGATTTGTGATGTTGCGGGTTACTTCCGTCATTTTTGTTTGCATATCCTGCAGGGTTCGCAGCATCTGGGCATTGATATCTTGTTGGGATGGCCCAGGATGGAAGTTTGGATTCAACCCATACCCATTAAAATGATATGGTTGGGAGGAAACTTGATTATTCCAGGAGTAGTTCGGGTAATTTTTCCAATTGGAAGAATTTTTAAAGGGCTCCTGGATGGCAGAAATATTTTGAGTGGGGTTAAGATCTGGATAGTTGTAGTTCCCCAGTGAATCATGGGCAACCTCAGAATAATCAGCAGGGGTAGTGTTGAGATTGTGCAAATTTTCTCTTTGTGGAAAGTTAGGTTGGGTTAGATGTGGGTGTGGAGCTTGAGTTGAAGTGGCTAGTCTTTCCTCAATTTTCTTTTGATTAATATGCATCTGGTCGAGTTTTTGAGCAATCAATTGAAGATCATCTTGGGTGACAGGGATAGATTGAGTGCCTATTTCATGAACACCGAACTGCGGGTTTTGGGTTCTGCAAAATGTGTTCATGGAAGCTTGATTAAATGAGTTTTCACTCATTTCTTCGAACAGGTCATAGGCACTTTCTACATCTTTATTTAAAAAGTTGCCGCCACACGAGGCGTCGACAAACTGTCGGATTTGATCTTCTAATCCATGATAGAAGATTTGCACGAGCTGCCATAAAGGAATCTCGTGGTGCGGGCAACTTCTTAAAAGGTCTTGAAATCTTTCCCAAGAATCATGGAAAGTTTCACCAGATTTTTGGTGAAAGGTCGTAATAGATCTTCGTAAGGAATTGGTACGACCTATGGGAAAGAATTTCTTGAGGAAGGCACTCTTGAGTTGAGGCCAAGTTGTAATGGGTCGGCCAATGGTCCTGAACCAATAAGCGGCCTTATCTTTAAGAGATAATGGAAAAAGCCGCATCAGCCATATGTCTTCTTGCACATTTCGGGAACGGGTTGTCTGTGCAAGAAGAGTTAGTTCTTCAATGTAACGAGCGCGTGCCCAGACGTCTTTTAAGACGTCTGGGAGGTGGCCCAGACGTCTGTAAAGACGTCTGGGATCACATCCAGACGTCTGACCAGACGTCCGGGATAGTTTACAGACGTCTGACGAACGGTTATACTCGCACGGGATATTCGTCTGCGCGCCTGTGCGCGCAGACCTGCGATCCGCATCTTCTCTGCGGCTGCAGGCGACTGCGGCCGTCTCTCCCTCCTCTCCGCGCGGCGTTAAAAGGGGGAGGGGGCGCGCCTCCCCTCCCGTCTCCACCATCTTCCTCCTTCTCTCCTGCCTGTGCGCGAGAGCGAGCGGACGCGAGGGCGCAGCGGCAGCGGCGGCCGCAGTAGGCGCGGAGGAGCTGCGGCGTGCGAGGGCGGGGCTCTGCCGTAAGGGCGAGCTCGCCGGGAGCGGCTTGGCCGGCCGGCGGAGGGCGCAGGGGGCGCAGAGCGTCGCGAAGAGGGACCTGCTGCGGGCGGAGCAGCGGACGCGCGAGGTGCGACGCGGGCGGCGTCGCGAGCGGAGGCCGAGCGAGGTTCTGATTCTGGAAAAATCTCCAGAATCAGACGTCTGGACTGATATCCAGACGGCAAGGTCGACGTCTGTGTGATCATACAGACGTCTGAAAGGTGAGTTCCGCTTTCTCCTTCTTTTGTTGTCGACTGACCGTACTGAGGGAGGAGGGTTGGCTGTGCGCAGGTGTTCGGATTCGTCATCCTTTGCGAATCCGACGTCTGGAAGTTGTACCAGACGGCGGGAGTGACCTCCAGACGTCCGGAGAGACCATCGGACGTCTGGGATCTAGGAGAGACGTCGCCACAGACTTCTGGACGTCCGGGGAACCAAGCCGAACAGGTAATTCTCTGATCCACCGTTTAAGACGTCTGGAAGGAGTTCCAGACGTCTGATTTTGCACAGTATTGTCTTTCTCGACCCGTTTAGGGCCCGTTTGGGCTCCGTTTTCCGCGATTCGAGTTGCGTTCGATTCAGAATTTATTCCTCTACCCGCCTACAGTAGCTATACACTGTTTTGAGACACTCCTTGTGTTTGATCCTTGTGATAGGACCTCGTTCGGTTGCCGTCTTGAGAGTCGCGGAGGCATGCGGGATTCCCGACCACGCCCCCATTACTTCCGTTGTACCTGGTAGAGTGGTTTTAAGCATTAATAAAATCTGTTAAAGTATGGAACCATAACTAGAACCTAGGGCATTGCATGAACCCTAGGAATGAGAAATGTATGGAATGATAGCTCCTAGGTGTTGCATGAATCCTAGGGCCGGAAAACTAGATTGTATGATAGATCCTAGGATATGGCATGAATCCTAGGATGGAAAAACTAGTGGAATGTATATTACTGCAGTCTTGGAAAAATGGAAAGGAATATATAAGCTGCCTGTGAAATTAATTAACAGCTGCCTGTTATGAACAAGGAAACATGTTGAGATCATGGAATGTGAGAACGTGAATCTGGAAAGTGAAACATATGATGTTCTGAGATAAAGAGCTGGAACCCTACGGGGAATTAGGAGTGAAACTCCTGGAAAGAAAAGGAATGGAACTGAGATGTAGTTGTACTGTCTCTTGGGTACGTAGTACCAAGGGAAGTACCTGTACCTGTTTTAGTGCAGAGTGGGGCCAGCCGCCCCAGGGACCCGGGGTTAGGCTTGGCCGCTCTGTACCGACTTGTTGGCCCTCGTGTACGTAGTACCGAGGAGAGCTAGTAGTGTTAGGAGAGTACTAGCTACCCCACGGGCCCCGGGGTTCTGCTAGCCTCCTTCACCGACTTGTTAGGCCCACTAGGGCAAACCAGGGTAGTCAGACGAGGGTGCGCGGACTGTGGAGGGGCAAGGCCCCGGTTTGGTTACTGTGGAGGGGTTGGACCCCTGTTACTGAGAGGGCTCTGCCCTGGTTCCGTGCTGTGCTTTGGGCGCACCCGTTAACGGAAACGACTGACCGCGTGCCAGTACGGGCTAGCTACCTGTGCGTTTATCGCGCGTGCCGTAGTCACCGTTACGTCTGTCAGTGACCTTGGGGTGGTTGACTGAGGGTAGGATCACCACGGGGGACTCTCCCGGCCAGGAGAGCACCACGTGCTACTTCTACTGTTGGAAAAGACTGCAATCAAGATCGTCCCACGAGGACATTCGAGATCAAGTAAAGGATCTGAGAAGTAAATGAAATAGTGAGAAAAATTGAAAGATGTAAATAAAGGAAGTAATAGAACATAACAGCTACTGTACACTCTACTGTTGCCTTTAGTTAGTTTGCCACTCTACTCAGCGTTTTGCTGACGTGTTACACTCGTTACCTTTTTTCAGGACCAGGTGTTGAGCAGCCAGGGTCGGCGGCTGCAGAGGATGCTGGGCCGAGTAGGGTCCAGTAGAGTTGCCACAGCTTTGTACCTTCTTTTGTTTCTGTTCTAGTGAGTAGTTTTGTTTCCGCTGTACCTTCTTTACCTGCAGTTTTTGTTATATGATAAATGTTGTTTTACTGTTGTGGTGGTGCCTACTGTAGTAGTTTCTTTCCTTACTGCTGTACTTTTTACTGTTAGTTATATTCATGCTGAATGTGGTTTATTTTACTGTCTTTTGGTTACTTCCTCGTTGGACGACTGGGTCTTGGGATTAGTCGAGTCGGTCCGGTTCTCGTGTCTCGTAGGGACTCGGGAACCGGGTCGTTACATTCAAGGTGGCTGAAAGGGTCTTCCCTAGGAAGGCCATGAAAGTGTTTAATCAGGTTCAGGACGGCTGGCTTGATCTCAAAGTCCCCCTCCGGTATGACCACCCCTGGTCGTTCCTCATAATAAGACGGATCATAGAAATCTTTTAGAGGAACAACAGGCTGCTGACGGGGTGGTGGGTTTGGCCTTGGATTGGCTAGGTTTTGGATGTTCCTAGTCAATGTTTGTTGATTGGAATTTAATTTATTAATCTGATCGGCCATCAATTTTAAAAGATCAGGTAGGGGGTCTTGATGTTGTGTGTGGGGCAACTCAAGATTGGGGAGCTCCAAGTGTGGGAAGTTACTGGTTGTTGGGTTTTGGGTGGAATGGTTAGAATTAGGGTTAGAGGTGGGGTTAGAGGTAGATGTGGAAGGGTCAGTGGACCTATTTTGTTGTGTTTCCATTTTTTCAGGAGAAGACAGAAAAAGTGGTCTTTTTACGTGGGGGCGAAATCAAATGGTCCTTCCAAGTGCAGATTTTGAGACCGTCGCCCGTGCATAAAATGGAAGAACGGGGAGGGGAGGAGAAGAGAAAGAGATGAGAGAAAGTGTGCAAATCAAACAAACAAACTAGACCTAACTTAAATGTGACTCCTTAATAATAACCTAAGACTTGGTCTATATAGGAAATAAGTAGTCAATAGTGAATACCCGTTCTATCAACAAATCTAGCCAAGTTGCTTAAGGGGAGGTTTGGGCCCAAACGTTTCCCAGGGAAAACCCCAGGTGCTTGTACAAACCCGCGCCTGGTCGTTTGACACGGCCCCTCAGCCTGAACACCAGATACAGATGACAGAATTGGTACTAACTAAAGAAAACTTAAGACCTAAATAGCAAGCCTAAGTTGATAAAGCCTTACGGGTCAAGTTGCTACAAATTTTAATTAGGTCTAGGATTCTATAGTGCACACGGAATGTGGAGGGCGTTTATTGGGTTGTTGCCCTATTATTTGATTTTTTTGTGTGTGTGCAGGAATTGGAGAGTGGCTCCAATGAAAATCAAGTTGTCACACAATTTTTTGTATTTTTGTCTTTTAGGATGTGATTTAATTAAATGAATTTTAGGGTTTTTCTCTTTAAGTTTTCAAACAAGTTTGAAAGTTCACAATCAAAGGAAAGACCAGTTGTATGTGTGATTGTATATTTCCTTTTAATTGAGTCTCTAAAGAGAAAGAAGAAACCCTAAGCCAATTATCCCTAAGACAGAAATTTAACTACCAATGAATTATTTTTAGCTTTCAGAATTAAGTAGTGGTCCAAACAAGTCAAACAACACCACTACTTTGAAGAAAATCAAACAAGGATTCCAGAAAAGATTTTTGTTAGATTTTAGGAATTTGTTTGATAATAGTTTTGAATTTTTAATTGTACTGGTGTCAAAGTCCAGAAATAATACCTGTGGGTATTATAGACTTTTCAGTATTACCACCGACCTCAGAAAATTTTTATGATTTTATATGATATGTAAAATTTCACAGGGATTCCAACAAGATAAATTTCACAAAAATTGGATGAGTATAAAAATTATGAAAATTCACGGACAGTAGAAAAACAGGAAGATCAGAGGGTGTGACCCCTCTGTAATCCACGAATTTTTTAAAAATTAAATACAAATCCAATTGATCTGAAATTTGGAACAGATGTTCCAAACTTAATTGGGAATCACTCTATGAAATTTTATGATTTTAGGAGGCCTGTGGTGTTAGGAATCGATTTTTCAAGTCTGGACAGAAATCTAGACCCGAAAAATAGAACACCAATACTTGCAATGGAATGGTGCTAAAGAAGCATACAAGCAAACAATGATTTTAAAATGCACCACTCCACTTAATTTAAGTGTTTAGGGTCCTGAAAGCCAAGTTTAATATATTTTTGGTAGTTTTAATTAATTATGTGACTAGAAAGAGGAACCAACCTGAATTTTTGCGGGAAGAAAAGGATCTTTAAGCTCTCGCTTCCAGATTCCCGCTTTCCCGCTGTAGTTCCTGCACACACAAAAGAAAGAAAGAGAAGGGGATGAGATCCACTTCAAGCAAGAGAAAATGAGTTAATGCAAAGCCGTGCCTCCCCGGCAACGGCGCCAAAAAGTGATAGCGATTTCACGCGGTTTGTTAAAATACGTCGTTGTAACGCGTAAAATCGATCAACTCTTAAATTTATATTCCTAGATAGGGGAGTATCTAGGGTCGTCCAAGGAGGCCAAATGTTTGCAATAGTGATTCTCTTGCTTGGAATACAATCTCAACTTTCTTTTTGGTATTTTTCAATATATCATTTTTTTTTTTTTTGAACTAAGGCAACATGCGAAATTATGGCGGGAAAAGTGTTTACACTTCCAATTAAGTAAACTACTCTAAAGTGGCAAGTAGAGCCTCTCCCTAAGCTCACTCTAAGCAAGTGGAGGCCTAGAATAATTAGGGAGAGGAAGTGAAGAATGCTGAAAATAAGCAAATAGAAATGCAAACAAGATATGCGAAGAAGGCAACTAGATAATTGATAAAGTGTTTAACAAAAATGCCTAGTAGAGGAATGCTTCTACTACTAGATAATTGAAATAAAGAAAGAAAACACAAATCCTCTAAATAGATGGTGAAGAAGAGGGCTTCTTGCTCCAAGGTTGGTGGCTCCCAAGCTTGAAAAGAATCCTTCAACTCCTTCCTTGCAGAACTTCGCCAAGGTGATGACCTCCAAGGCAAGCCCTAAGGGAGCGTGCCCTAAGTTTCTCTCCAAGGGTGGATGTCCACCCTAAGCTTTACTCCTTTGCCTGGCCGTCCTCCTTGAAGTGGAAGAGTCCTCCTCCTTGGTGTGGCTCAAGTTGAAGAGAGTGGGGAGAAGAAGGCACCAAAAGGGCTGGTGATGTGCCCCTTTAATCTCCTTCTCTACTCCTTCTTCTTGGCCGTAGGTATAGGTGGTTTAGGTAGAAAATATACTAAGGGAGGATGGGAATTATGTGGTGGTAGGGTAGGGTATTTATAGGATGGGAAGGGGGGGTGGTTATGGTGTTTTTGGAGGGAAATGAAGGGGTGCTTGGTTATTTTTGGAGGGAAAAATGGGAGGGAAATGAAGAGGTGCCTTGGTTTTCCCTCCAAAAATACCTTCTAGAAGGCAATTTTGGAGGGAAAAAATGCAGGGTGGAGATGGGCTTTGATGGTGGATGTAGGGTGGTGATGGAAGGGATAGTTGGCACCAAAATAAAGTAGGAGTAGGTGGTCTTTTTGCTGGAGCTTAGGTAGTAGGGTAATAGGTTTTGGTGCCATGGAGGTGGACTAGCTAAGTTAAGCAGCTTAGCTAGCTTAGCTAGTAGGGAGTAGAGTTGGAGGCATTTGGAGCTAGGGTTTTCAGGGAGAAGAGCTGAGGAGGAGAAGTCTGGAGCTGGAGCTAGAGCTGGCTGCTGCTGAAGAGGCTGGCATGGGGCTACTCTAGCTGGCTTAGCTTGCTAGTTCTTTGCTAGTTGCTAAGCCAAGCTAAAGTGAGCTAGCTTCTACCAAAATGAGCTGAGGTGAGCTAGGTCTGGTGCTCCCGAGGAGAATCAAGCTGGTTGAGGCAGCTAAGGTAGCTTAGCTCAACTGAGTTGAGCTAAGCTGAGTCCCCGGGAGCTGGACTTGAGCTTCCTGAGCTGAGATGAATTATTCTTCAGCTGGCTGGAGTTGAGTGGAGCTGAATGTAGCTGGATCTGAGCTGGGGTGAACTCCTGTCAACTCAGCTGAGCTAGCTAGAGCTCCCTGTGAACTAGTGGGAGCTGAGATGAGCTAGACTCAGCTAAGTTGAGCTGGATCTGAGCTGACTTGAGCTAGGGTGAGCTAAGATGAACTCTCTTGAGCTGCCATCCAGCTGAGATTAGCTGAATGGAGCTGGGATGAGCTAACCCTAGTTCAAGTACGCTAGGTTCCAGCTGCGGTGAGCTGGATCAAGCTGAGGTGAGCTGGATCAAGCTGAGGTGAGCTGGATTAGGCTGAGTTCCAGCTAGTCTGGGCTTCTCCTTCACCATTTTCCTTCTTGAGTGCTAGGGTTTTAGGGATCTGTGCATCTGTACATCCCTAACACTCACAAAAACACATTAAAACGACAATAAAAAATGCAATGCATGCCTATCCTAATTTATGCCTAAATGCAGCCCAAAAACCCGTTTGCGGAGTAAAATCCTAAGAGCTAGGTTTGTTTTAATGCATAAGAATGATGATAAACTGGCGTTTATCAGTTCCACCACCTCCACGCCAAGGCTAGAGCACTCTTCCTCCACAACTCCAAGGGCAGGCCAACCTACCATTGGCCGTCCCTCCTCCTCTTTCCCAACTCAAAGGCCATTGGAGATCACCTCCGAATGCCCTTCTTTCTGATAACCTAGCTAAGTAGTTCTTCTATTCTCTCTCTATTTTATTTATGCTTAGTAGTGTAGCTCCATATTCTCGTCGAATGATGCATGTGTAATCCCCCCATAGATTCACACATGCAGTCATTTTCTGCTGGATAGTTTTCTACTTTTAAGCATTCTTGTACAAGCTTCCTGCTAGCTTTGCTCTGTAATCACCCTGATGCAATCAATGAAAAATCATTATATATATATAGCTATGTGTTGAAAAAATCACCGTGAGCTTGCTTGCAATATATTTATTGTGATAATAAGTTTCTTGCTTTGATTTCTGATATTATTGGAACAGCATGTCATGCATAAATATGTAACTTAGTATAGACCGACATGCGTTTTAAGCGAGTAGAGCAAGTGAGATTGAAATCATTTCCATAATGCCTCCCAGAGGCGAACGACCGGCACTCACAGTCTCGTTATTTTACAAATATTGTTGACGAGTGGTTTTGCGCGACTATACTACGAACAACGACAAAGGATTTCACAAATGTGCTATCTACCATTTCCAACACTCCACCATGCGAGTCCCAACAGAATCAAATTCCTCAATTTTAGGGCCATCAAATGATTCATCGAATTCCTCAGGCCCAGTCATCTCACTGAAATCGTGTGTTGTAAACTCAGGTGAGACTTCACACAATGATTCTTTACCTTCAGAATCAAAGAATTCTGAATCCGCATTGATGTATGTCACAAAATCATCAATCACTTTTTGTTCCATGGAGACATACATTTCCTTATACCCCGACTCAGGGATCTCAGGTGAAGAAATCAATTCATCCTTATTTGATTGCTCTAGAACAACCTGGTCAACCATGGTCTTGTAAAACGTGTCCCCCTACAGGTGTTTAAGCGAATTTTGACATTGGCTCTCCTGATAGGGGTTCACCCTGGGAATCTTCCCAAGATTGGACTAGAGCAATCATAAATCTCATCCTCAATTTCGATAACTTCCCAAGTAAAAACTCACCTGGGTCCTCATCCTTAACATCCTGGAGCCAATCCAACAAATACTTATTAAGATTGTCAATCATTTCAATCAGAGGCTCCAATTCTTTAGGGCAAGGTGTTGCTTGAGCTTCTAAAGATTGTATGGTTTCCTTAAGTTAGCCAACACCTTATCTTGGACCTGGTTAACCTGAACCAAATGATTTGGTTTAGTGTTGGGTGGGTTTGGGTTCAGTGTAGGGGAGTCAACGAATTGAGGTTCTAGATACCCTCCCTGATAATACGTCATTCGTGTTGTCCATAAGGGGGTGATGACTATATGCAGTGTAATCTGAGGAAGGGTAAAGATCAGCATATCCTTCTTGATTGTAGATCAGGTTAAATTGATCATCAAAGGGTGGAGATCTATAATCATTATAGTTCCAAGAAGGATAGAATTTACAATCATGATGTCCAAGTTTAGACCATGAACACGGAAGTCTGGAATTGTATCCCCAATCTGAGTTATCCCAACTAGTGGATGGTTGATTACAACACGGGTCAGGATAATAATCGTCATATTGGGGATAAGATGTGTCAGGAGGGTAGGATCGGGGATGTGTGTAGAATGTGGAAGGATTCATGACAAACGGGAGGAAGAAAGGTGCCCTGCAATACAAACAATCAAACCTGTCCTTAAGTGGGCTAGCTTAAAGACCTACAGACTCCCATAACCTATCTTGAGATGAAGAGACGATTTGATCTACTTCTTTTAGGTCAATCTAACTAGTTAGAGGGAGGGGCTGGGGAGAAGGTTCTTTCCTTGGCTTTTGCCTCAGGTTCCTTTGATACCCCCCAACTGCGATCGTTTGATTCTGCTCCCCTAGCTAGACATCAAATTGAACGGTCGAAGCAGACTAATTGAAAATAATTTCGATCTGGGCTCTGAAGAGCAAGTCCAATCCTTAAGGTTAACGTCTACTCTATTTTAATTAGGGTCAGGTTTGAATGTGCTTTGAAATGTGATGGGCCCTTTTATCTGGGTTGTGCCTTTAATGATCAGTTAATATGTGTGTGCGTGCACAACCAATGATTTTCAAGCAAGATTATTTTTGGATGTGGTGAATTTTAGGATTTAAATCTTGCTTAGTAGCTTTTAGGATTCAACTTTAGGTATATTCAATCAAGTTCAGTCGTCACACCAGGTTTTGAAAGCATAGGTGGAGATGTTTTCCTTTGAAATCAAACTAAAACTGTGGAGTGCCTGGTTTAGTCCTAAAAGTTGAACATATTTGTCAGCTACTTGATGAGTTATTTTTACTTGAAGGGTGTGGCCCAAACAACTCAAACAATTGAACTGATGCACCACTTAATTAGGCACACAAGTGATTACCTAATCTGATTTCTACTTAATTATGTGTTGATGAGTGTACCGGTCCCAAAGATCGGCTTACCGGAAGAATCAGCAGAGGTTGTGTACCTCTGAGAGATTTTTTTTTTTAAATTTTTCTTTTATATGCGGAGGGTGAGGCAGGTGGAAGTGTCAAACAAATAATCAAAACTGACCTTAGAGTTTATGCAAGCTCCTAGGTTAATTAGGGTTTGTGTTATTAGGTGGTGGAATGAAATCTAGTGGGTGGGGAGGTGGGATTACTTACAGACCCTTCAATAGCACTTTGCTCCAATCTACTGCTTTTGCCTGCCTCAGAGAGTACCTACAATCACAATAAGAAAGAAGAGAAGTGAGGTAAACGATCAGTAAGTCGGAAAATGTGAACAATCAAAGAGCGTCGCCTCCCCGACGACACTAAAATGTTGAGGTGGAAAATCATCGCAAATGGATTTGAGTTTTAAAAACCTGTCGTCGTAGCATAATTTGCAAGAAAAATCCATCAACAGATAATTTTAACCGAAAATCAAAAGGAATTCTGAGTCGAACACAAGGAGGCGGACGTTTGATCAAAAATCACGTTTGATTTGTGGTCATGAAGCAGAGTAGTTGGTTGAATTGAATCTACACTATCTATCTACTTAAAGAATAAAGAATAGAAGAGAGAGAAAGAATAATACAAATAAAGACAAAATAGAGAGAGAATGAATAGGTATTTCATAATCATTGAATCAAGTTCATTACATCTAATGAATACACTAGAAAGCGGGAAATCTATACAGAAAGCAATAAAAGAGAAAGTGGAGAGAGGTTATCCTCCTCGTCGGCTGCTTGAACGATGAGCTGTGTTGACGGAGCGCTGGGATGAAGGTGGTGAGATGTTGGACGAAGGAGAACGACGACGGATGATGGAGGACAGGGCAGGGCAATGTCGCAGTGGGATCCTCTTCCTGAACGATGTTGAAAAAACAACTGTGGGAGCTTCAAGAACGGGGATGAGGTGGAGAAATTCTAATTTAAACTCTAATGGAGATCCCAGGTTTTGGACAAGCTCTTAGAGCTTTGGAAGGGGTGAGAGAAGAGAGGAAGGGATGATGAAAGTGTAGGGGTCGTAGGGCTATTTATAGGCAAAGAATGGAGGGGCAATTAGGTCATTTCATGTTTAAAACATTAATGTAAGGGTCTTTAGTGACAGATTTAAGAGTCACTAAATCCCTAAACGTGGGCGTAGGTCACCCGTCCGCACACCTCCTCTCCTTCCTCTAGGCTCAACATTCTCGCACGAACAGACGAACTCAGCCATCCATCTCGCATCCGACGGCTCAGATCGCCTTGTGTCCGCACCTTCATCTTCTCTTCTTCAACGCTCAAGCCCACGATCTCGCGATCTCAGCCCTCCCATTGCAAAATCGGACTGCTTAAGATGCATCTGCGCATCATCGCGTGCCGGCGTCTGATCGAGCATTCGAATGTGAGTCATCGCATGCGTGCACTATCCGTGCCCATCTGTGCTGCCACGTCGTGCCTTGTCGTCCATCTAATCGCAATCGAATGACCAATTGAGTTGCTCCCTATGCATGCTTCTTGATTTGAGGTGATGCATGGCTTGATCTCACGACCTCTGCGTTGCCCAGAGGCACGCGACCAATGCGCCATCCCCTCGAATTGTCTCAAAGACAAAGGCGTGCTCATTCGCTCCTGGCTTTTGGATTTCGATCCGACGGTCGAGATTTGATGATTGGCTGAAGGGAGAGAGCAGCGACGGGCTTTGGGTTGGTTTGGATGGTTAGGATGGTGCTACATGGCACCATCTTGGCCATCCATCTTCATATGCTCGTAGTTAGTGCCACGGATGTTGGATTGGATCGATTTTCACGTTGTTAGGCTACGATCGTCGATCTGAACCCATCCGTGCAGTTGAATTTGTCATCTAAAGTACGGATTTACACCATTTGGCCCCTTGACCTCAGATCTTTCTCGGACTGCATCTGATGCTACGGAAGTCCGATCGGGGTGAGCTTGGAGTCATTGAACTCCGATCGTTGCCTTGATCAGATCCGTATGGTTGCCTTGATCAGTCATTGAACTCTAATTGTTGCCCTATTTCTTGTCCACAAAAAGAGAAAATTAACCTAAAATTTACACAACCTAACCTAAATGCATGATGATGCATGTTATGCAATATTTATTATATATGATGTAACTATATGCCTAAGAACGTACATAAATAGGCAGTTTATGTGATATAGACATGTTTACATCAGAGGGATCAATTGTGTAAGCTAGAAGATTAAGATGTCTTCTTGAACTATTTGGAGAGGCTTTAGGCTTGAAGATTAACTACGAAAAGTCTAGTTTTATTCCTTTGGGGTTGTCTGATGAAGCTGTAGATTACAATAAGGCCTTGGAAATGATGGTGGGCTCGCTTCATATGACTTATTTGGGTGGTCGAATATGTTAATGATCTAGAAAAGTTTAGGGTGAACCACTTGAAAGTTGTCTTGAATAAGAATGATATTGTAAAATCAATAAGATGAAACTGTTTGACACGATGCAAAAGGCCTTGGAGATTGTACATGGGAACTGGGATGACTCTTATAATGATATGATTCATTTATTAGATGCAATTAAAGAGTCAACATTTGATAATGAGATTGATTATGAGTGAGATATGAGACCACTGAGACATGGTCATGTGATCTTAAGAAAGGCATTCTGGACATTTGGACTGTGCATTGAAGTATTTGCCCATTGGAGGCCTTTGATGAGTATTGATGGGACTTATCTTTATGGCAAGTACAGGCACAAGCTTTTGATAACATGTAGCATGGATGGGGACAATCACATTGTTCCCCTCGCTTTTTCTTTGAGATGATTATTGAGGTTGTTACAAGTGAACAACCGATAAAATCTGACATGAAGGGTGGGAAGACTTTAAGAGTCAATCTTACTACCAAAACATGCTCATTTAATAAGTGGCAGACTTGGTGGATCCCATGCTCCCATGCTTGCACAGCTATTGCACAAATGAATCTCAACATAAATGATTACATGTCACATTGGTGTACATGTGAGCAACAACTTAGTTGCTATGATGGAGGATTTTATCCAGTGGCAGATAGGAACTTGTGGACATGGTAGCCATCTGATTTCTCCAAGATTATTCCAGATCCAATAAGTGTAAGAAGGGACACCCTAAAACCACTTGCATACACAATTAGATGGACTTGAAAGAGATGTCGTGACGAAATAATTGTAGCATGTGTGGTGGACTTGGGTACATAAGGCGTAATTGCAACATTATAGGCATAAATGTAGAGAATCCATCTAGCACAACACCAACTAAACAAAATCCATCTGCGCCTACTACAAATGCAAAATCTCTGGTCCATCACGATTCCCAAGCAAAAGATGACAACGAGATTCAGATGCACCTACCAATCTAAACATATGTGGATTATGTGGGGGACTTGGTCTCAATAGGAGATACTGTTCTAATCCACCTAGTATGTGAAATGTAGGAGAAATGAAATTGATCGAAGCAAAAAGTTTAATTCTAGATATTTCTATTGTGTGTGGATGCATCTAGATGCATTTTGTTTATTACAAATTTTACTTGTATATTTCTATTGCATGTGCGTAGATGATCCAGGACTAGTCGATGATTGTGTATTGTGGGGTCAGTTTGGACACCACTCACTATGTATGGGATCGATCTTGTGAGTAATTTATTTTATTTTATTATTTCTAGGCTTGGAGGGGGATAGGGATGTTGGGTGTGTGCATGGTGTTTGCATGAGGATTGGGTTTATGCAGGGTGTTCGGTGAGATTGTGGGGTTTACAGTGGTGAGATTATTTGGTTGAGGTTTGGAGGGGGAATTACGTAGGTAGGCTCAGTGCTGCATTCACATAAGGGTAGGTTAACATAGAAAATATTTTGGAAGGGTTAAAGGTTGTTGGGTTTGGGATATGAGGGGGTTGTTTGGTGGTAATTTTTAAGGGATAAAAATAGGTGTAGGTAAATGGTAAAATTAAGGTATATTAGGGAATGTTTCTGGGATATTTTTAGGTTTGGCATAAGGGTTTAAGGGTAGGTAATTGGGTTCCTAAATAGGCTAGGTCTAAGGTTTAATTATGCTAGGATCTAAGAATAGGTTCAACCCCTTTTTAAAAAATGAGCTCAATTCGGTTTCTCTCTGCAAAGCTCTGATCAATCTCATGCTCTGATCAATCTCATACCTGGCACCTACACACATATAAACAAAGACATCAAGACACCAGATATAGATAAAGGAAATACTATATAAAAACCCATAAGAATGTACTATTTACAAAATGATGCTAAATGGCTAATCTAACCTAATCTAATGCAGTATGACCTAATTTACCCTTAAACTATCAATAATTAGGTAAGAGTACCAGTGGAACATGACAATTTCTAAACAATTTGTTGCTCTTTTGGTTCTCTAGGAAACAAAATAGTGTTTTTTTTATGCATAATGGAAGCTTAATACATTGTCGCTTCCTTAGAGTATTCATAAGTATTGTGGATGAAGCAAAGCCTTGAAGATTATGGCCTCAATTACAAAAACAATAGAATTCTATGTGACAGCACAAGCACCATAAATCTTTCAAAAAATCTAGTACAACACTTTAGGACAAAACACATAGGTGTGAGACATCATTCTCTAAGGGATTACATTCTTAGAAAGGAAATATCTATGGAGTTTGTAGAAACACAAAAATAACTAGTTATCTTTATGAAAACCCTAACAAAAGACAGATTCATAGATATTCATTAACTAGGACTCTTTTGACTTAAAGAACTTCAGACTTAAACTCAAATTTCAAATTTTTTAGTGTTTGAACAATCAATATTTAAGTTTGATCGATCAAAGTAATTGATCGATGACATCCTTTCTTGATCGATCAAATGAGTTTTTTATCGACCAAAAATTATTTTGATCGATCCAATCTGGGTAGAAATTAAGTTGCACAAAAGAAATTTTACTTCCTTTATTGGTGATTCTCCATGCTTAATTCATCTTCTTGATTGAAATCAATTACATAACCATTCCTTATTTACTATTTCCTTGAATAAACGCATCAAATCTTTTAAAAATCCCATCAAAACAAATCATTTTTTTTTATTCAACCTTAACCTCCACTAAATAACCTTACCCACCACCCTATCCCATTGCATTGATTGACCAACCACATGCCCTCACAGCTGTCGCTGCCCTCTCTTCTTCTCCTCTCCTCCTCGCCATTGCTATCCTTGCCATTGGCCGACACCCTATAGTGCATGACCTCCCTCTCACGACCTTCTCAGCAACCTCAACACTGTCTTGATCAATCAAAGCCTCATTGATTCGATATAATCTCTCTTAACTCATACTTTGATTTCCTTTCGTTTAAGTTGCATATGAGGTTAAAATCCATGGTTTTTGTGATTTTATAGGTGTTTTCACTATTTCTTACTTAGACTTGCTTCTAATTGCATTTTGTATGCTTACCAAATCGATTCTTGATTGGTTTCTTTATTTTTCACTCTGTATGGTCGATCATCCATGATTGATCGATCAATTTCATTCTTTGATCAATCAAAAGTGTGTTATCTAGTACTTAGTTTTCTCATAGATTGGTCAATTAATCTTATTTTTGATCGGCCAATTGAGGTCAACCTTAGTTCATAGATTAGTCAATCAAAAATACTATTAATTAACTCAAGAAAATAGTTAAGTATGAGAATTATGGAAAATGACCTAAAACACTCATTTTGTGCTAAAAATACATAATTAGGTCATAATTAAAGAGATTCTATACCTAGATTGTAAATGGTGAATGAAATGTCAATTGAACAACAAAATGAGCTCAAATTCACAATTCAATAGGTGAAATAAATTCTAAAATGTTCAAAATACTTGCCATAAAAGTTTCATTAAGGTTTGACTTCACTTGCACCTAGAAATGCATGCATTACATTTAAGTCCGTATCTTATCTAAAGTCCTTCACATTTTATGCACTTAAAGATATCAAGGACTGGATTGTAAACCATAGGGACTGTTTTGCATAGATACTTTCCACAAATGGGTTTTTCCATAAAATTCCTATCGCTTCACCTTGAGGTCTTCTATGTAAATTACCCAATGGACTTGGAGTAGCTCTTCTCAACTGCTGCTCACAAATGAAGAACTCGAAGAGTAAGGACCATCCATTCTCTCACCTTTGATCCTACAGTGGATCTTGATCCCACTGCTTATCATCGGTTGCCATAGCATCGCTCCTTCCTTGAGATCACATCCTACGGCTAGTTTTTACCCTAAACCTTCCTGCGCTCCTTAGCCTTCATCTCCACAGTTCACGGTTAATAGTCCTCACCTAAGATTGCAGGTCACTTACAGACCTAATATCTATTTAATAAGCTCCCTAGTGACCTTTGAGCTTGGACCAGCTCCCCCTACTTCCTCAAGTTGGTCAATTCATCTACTCGAGTTCCCTTTCCCTCTTCATCCACCATCAGTGATAGAGGTAGCGTGCCTCTTCCTTTCTTCGTCCCTCACTGATAAGGATCGTGTAACACCTGAGAGCGAGCTTAGAACTCTCCTAATTGGTTCTTCGTTCCTGGAGTCTCCTTCCCCTTCATTGCTGTAGCCACTAATTGTAGTTATTCTCAGAGGTTCCGTTCCTCCATTAGAATAGGATTTTACTACTTTCTTAGATAGATTTATCACTTTCCTAGATTAATTATTTTAGTCAAATTAGAATTTACTAAATGATTTCATCAGATTAGGAGTAGATTAGTTTAGATGTAGCTCTTCGCCAAATCACCCTCTTTGATTAATAAATCAGAGAGGATGAATTTGCACTTTCATTTCGATTCACATTCCTCCCTTATCATCTCATGATTTCCTTCTCTTTATTTCCTTGTCGTTTTGATCACAATTCACTTCATCCATTATGACAGCCATTAGATTTGAAGCAAAGTAGCTTCTAGATCTATTAGCGTGCTAAGTCCATTTGAGGGCCTTCTCATACACTTCATTGAATCACAAAGGCCCTCCTTGTGATTTGAATTAGATTGATTTCATCGATTGAATCAAATTTGATTTTCGCTAATGATTGAGCAATTTCTAGAGCAATTGAGTTCCAATAAATTTTAATCGATCAAATTGAGTCTATATCTGTTTAATTGGATTAAATACGATGGGTTTGAGCTATTGTGATCAGATTTTCATCCATTATTGAGCTCGCACCCAAATTTAGCTCTTGTTCCTATTTTTCTTCTTTATGAGGTAGCAAAGGTCAAGGAAAATCATATGCACTGATTAGAGATCATCATAGTGACCTAATCATTCCTAGAGGATCACTTAGGATCCCTAAACACTAATCAATAGTGTGTAAGGATTCAAGATGATCAGATTATCATGGTGAACCTAGATCAGATGCCCAGGTGGGCAACAACTTATTTTGATCTTAATTTGTTCTAATATGTTGTTCAGAGATTGCAAGAAGTTTGAGATTTTTAATGATGGTCTGAATGTGGTTTTAAGGTAATTTGAAAGCCTGATTTGATTCTTGCCTTTCACATTGCCCATAATGTAAGGTAGAAAATCAGTTAAGGTTCTAGAATTCATGGAACTTTGATAAGATTTTTGTTGGATCTTAGATCCTCTAATGGATATTTGCGACACTTAAGATTGGTTTTAGGGGATTTGAGTTCAATCTGGGATTTTTGGTTTCCATCCTTAGGTTCCAGGTTGTTCTGGAAGACTTGAGACATTAAATTGGTTTTTAATGGATTGAATGAGTTTGAGATGATATCAGATATTTATGGAATGCATTGGAGTGTTTTAAAGATAGTTTCAAGCTTTCAAGGTAGGTTTGATGGTTTTGAACAATAGCTGCAGTTATTCTACATTGGATAAGGCTGCGATTGATTTTAATTGAGGATTTGAAATGAGTTTTGATGTTTTAAGCTTACATGAATTTTTCTAGAAGAGGTATTCCACAATCCTACATCTCAAATTCATTGGAATGGATTTTTAAATATGAGTACCACACTTAAAGGATCTGATTTCTCTTTGGATAGTAATAGATGCATGAAGAGTGGGTAGGACTGATTGATAAGGAGAAATTAAAGCAATCTTGGCCATGTTAGAGTTTTAAGAAAATTCTAAAGTGATCTGATGTTGAAGTAACATTTTAACAACATGTACTGATTTTATTTTGCTCTAGATTGAATTGAAGAGATTGTAAGATTTCTTAGAATTCGTTGCCAGCAATCAAAAATTCTGTAAATTGTCAAATAGTGTCTTAGGATTTGATTTCAATACTTAAATCATGTTCTTGTGTTAGATCTTGATGATTATCAATGTCTAGAAGTTTCTTATGTTCACATCTTAATTTCCATCACTTTTTTTGAATTTTTAGGGCTTGTAATAATTTTTGATTATTATTTGGCCTTTTTCATGCTTTAATGCACCAATTAGGGTAATAATTAGATAGATAGTGTAAATAAATAAAATAAATGTGTAGTGAGTAAGATTAGTTTGTGTAGAATGTATGTATGTAATTAAATTTGATTTTTTTTGTGGTTTTTATATAAAAAATGCTAGTAGATGTTTAGGACTTTATTTAGCTAAGAAAAAAAAGTCCAAAACAAAAATCACAAAAAAATTAGTCTTCTCTTATTCTTAGTTTCTCTCCTCTTTCTTTCTTCATAGAAACACCAACACAAAATAAAAATTAGAAAAACTACAAAAACCCTAAAAATATCCTTTGTAGTGTAAATATATGTACATATTCATAAGCTCATAAT
This sequence comes from Thalassia testudinum, assembly GCA_037157565.1. NCBI lineage: Eukaryota > Viridiplantae > Streptophyta > Magnoliopsida > Alismatales > Hydrocharitaceae > Thalassia > Thalassia testudinum. The sequence continues at coordinate 6,135,152 of JAZHRO010000014.1, forward strand.
ATGTGTTAATTTACATGTATGTAAATTGTGTATGTATCTATTATATATATATTCTTTATATGTAGTTAAATTATAATGTATATTTATACTAAGTTATATTGCATAACATTGTATATGTGTATAATACATATGTAATTATATTTGTATATAACTTATTTATATATATACTTATATAGATTATGTGTTGAAATGACCTGTGGACCATCGAGGAGTTTCTGAGTTCTCTAGGGTGGTCCCTACAATTTTCACTCATCGAAACAACACTAAAGGGCTACTTGATAAACTCCTACACTTCATGGGGTTTTCCGTAAATTCTATGCATTAATTATGGGGTCTCTATGCAATTTCTACACCCCTATGTTTTGTTCCAAGGGTCAAGTTGGTGGGGTCCCTTTTCACAAATTTCATGGCCCCACAAAACCCCTAAAACACTACCCTACCCCCTTAAATACCCTCTCCTCCTCGTTTCCGCTCCCCACTTGTCTTTGCTTTTGCCTCAGTGGCTCCCCACTGTTCAGAGAGTGAGGGAAGGAGCAGAGGAAAAGAAACAAAGAGAAAAAGTGAGAGGAGTGATTGCGAAAAAGCATGACTTGTAAATTAGGGTTTTTATTGTTGTAACACGCAATTCCAATCACTTTTAAAATTTATAAAGATCGAGTACTTGGGAAGTATTCGAGTTGTCAGAAGGGAGGCCGAAATGCAAATTAGAAATCTTTCACTTGACAAATGGAAATCAACTTTCTTTTCGTGTTTTGATATATATATATTTTAGGTTTTGAATAAGGGCAAAACAAATGCGGAGAGAATGGGAATTACAACTACGAGAAATAAAGCAACAAGTGCCTTGTTTCTCCAACTCACTCCAAGCATGGGAGGCTTGGAGTAATGGAGGAACAACACACAACAAGAAATAATACAAGCTATCTAAACACAGGGTAGAGGAATGCTTCTTGAAATAAAAACTATTTTACAATGGGGTTGGACAACTCACAAGTGAGAGGGATTTCCACTTGTAATCTCCAAGAAAATTCAAACATTACACTACCATGCAATAAATAAAAATAAAGAATGTAGAAGAAAGCTTAGGAAGAAGGTGATGATGCTGCAGAACTCCCGTTCCAATTCAGGTTGCCCCTAAATTGAAAGAAGCTTGCTCCTGGCTCTCCTTTTTGGCAAGCCCTAGGTGGGGCGTTGATGTAAAAACATTTACAATACTTAAGATGTCTATTTATGCATGTTCTTAAGCATAAGATTGCATTGCATGCTATAAATATTGCATAACATGCATCATCTTGCATTTAGAGTAGTTTGAATAAAATGGAGGTTAATTGTCTCCTTTTATGTGCTTGGACAGGGCAAACATTTTATCGGGGCCTCGGATCGAAGATCCGACCATACAGATGTGATCAGGGTGACGATTGGAGTTCAACGACTCCAAGATCGTCCTAATAAGGCATTTGTAGCATCTGATAGTGACCGGGGAACCCTAGAAGATCAAGGGCTAAGATGGTGTAAATCCACACTTCAAATGACAAATCCGACCGCACGGATTGATTCGAATCGATGATCACAGCCTAACGACGCAAAAATCGAGTCAATCTGATACCCGTGGCACCATCTACAACATCTAGAAGATGGACGGCCAAGATGGCACCACGTGGTGCCATCTCAGCCGTCCAACCGGCCCCCAGCACCATCGCACCTTCTCTTCTTCAATCAGAGCGCCGCTTCTCCATCGTTGGATCAAGATCCAACGGTTGTGGATGCGGCGCCCTGAATTCGTTCGCACGACCATTTGGCTGAGGCAGCACAGCAGTCCAGCGCCTTAACGCGAGGTGCGGACGCGAGTTCGAGTCGCGGTGAGCGGGATTTGGAGTGGGAGTGTGCCTTCAATTGACCGTTAGATCACGATCGAACGACCACCTGCGCTCAATAGCGTCGACGCACTATCGAACGCCCGCGCCTCACCCGGCATCGCACGCGGGCGGGCGTGCGTTGAGGAGCAGGGAAGGCGCATCTTAAGCCGTTCGATCTCGCGATTGGATGGTTGAGATTCAGAGGACATGCGCAGGCGTTGCACGTGCGTGCAAATGAGCGGGCGCGCACGCAGCGCCCACTATGCCTAGGATGGGGCTTTAGTGACGGTTTTATCCGTCACTAAAGACCCCTTATTTAATGTTTTAGAGATGTAATGACCAATTTGCCCCCACTCCTTGCAACTAGAAAAGAAGGCCCCCCTCCACATGAAATTCTCATCCCTTCCTTCTCTTCTCTACCTCTTCAAAGCTCAAGAGAAGCTTGTCCCACATCCGGGATGCTCCTCGCGAGATAAAGTCCAAATTTTCATCCCCATTCGGAAGTGTATCCCGCGACGACGATGACGTGCTGCCCTGTTCCCATTCTTCTGCTTCATCCTCCTTTGTCCTGCTTCGTCATCCTTTGTCCAAGCGTCATCCCGTCCAGCTCTTCCTCCAAGCGATTGTCGAGGAGGATAAGTTCTATCTCCCATTCTTCTTTACAGCTTTCTAGTGTAGAATTTTCCTGTTTTCTAGTGTAGCTGATTTCCCGCTTTCTAGTGTAATTCTTATTTGATTTTATTGTATAAACATTTTAAAATATTGAATGCATGTTTTGTCTCTCTCTCTCTTTTCCTTTTAGTCTGATTATTGTAATAGCTTCATTGTAATTACATCGCCTCGCTTTTCAAGAAAAATTCTAAAAAAAATATAATTGCGAATATAGATCGATGTAGTCTTCCTGTGTTCGACCCGGAATTTAAATTTCGGTATAAATTTTATTTGTTGAACATGAGTTCTTCGCTTTCAAGCTACAACGACAAGGTTTTAAAAACCAAACACGTTAGCATAGCAATTATTACGTTCAACATTTTGGTGCCGTTGCTGGGGAGGCAACGATTTCCGATCTTCTTTTCGCATTTCTTGCACTTTATTGTTTTCTAACTTGCTTTCTCTTGTGTCTATTGTTTTGTAGAGACCTCCATCAGAGAATCATCAAGCGGTAGACTGGAGTAAAGTGCAGTTGAAGACAACTGTAAGTGCTCCTCATTCTTCCTCCCTCCATAGATTTCCTTCGCCATATTAAATCCAAATTCCAATTAACCTTGGTGTTTGCATAAATCCTAAGAAGAGTTTGATTGTTTGGATTCTCACTCACATTCATTCCACCCTCATTTATAAAAAAAAACAACAAAAAGATAATCTTGTGGGGTAATTTTCAACAAACACTCAACATACACCCACATTCAAGGCACTTAATCAAATTGATTTGTTTCTACTCAACCGGGTTATGATCTGTGGAACCAGTACACACAAAGCAACACATAAAAGAGTAGAAATCATTCTAGGTTAACCATCTTTGAGTGCCTAACTTAGTGGTGCATTTGTGGCCAATTGTTTGAGTTGTTTGGGCCGCACCACTCTATTTAAAATCAACTCATCAAGTAGCTCCTCCTTTGGGTTTTCAATCTAGGTCTATTCCAGGCACTCCACTTTCTTTCTGGTTTTAAAGGAAAACAATCTTCACCCGTGTTTTACAACTTGGTTTGCCTAAAAACTTGATTGCAGTCCACCTAATTTGAAATCCTAAAAGCTACTTAAGCAAGATTTGAACATTAAAATTCACACATTACAAATAATCTTACTTGAAAACCCTGGTTGTGCACGCACTTGCACAAATCTCAATCAATCATTAAGGGCACAACCCATTTTAAGGGCCCATCACATTCCATAAGCATCACAATCCCGGGCCTTAATAAATTTCAGTAGACGTTGGCCTTAAGGTCTGATTCGCTCTTCAGGGCTTAGTCTAAGATTGTTTTTGATTAATCTGATGTCTAGCTAGGGAAGTAGCATCAAACTACCGCGGCTGGGGGGTACACTAGGAACCGGAGGCGAAAGCCGAAGGAAGAACCTTCTCCCCAGTCCCTCCTTCTAACTGGTTGGATTAAACAGACACAAGTAGAGTAAATCATTTACAGTCTTAAGGTGGGTTTTGGGAGTCAGTAGATCCTTAGGCTACCCCACTTAAGGACAACCTTCTTTTGTTGTGCTGTAGGGTCCCTATCCCCAGTCTTCCGACCTTCTCCTAGTTTATGCTGGGAAGACGGTCATTAAATCCCCGATTGGAAGGACCATTAGAACATTCTAGGAGGCGCAAGTTATATTTTGGTCAAATTGATCCCATGGCCGACCAACAACCTCCTCTGCTTGGAAATCCATAGGAAGAATTTCGAAGGCAGTTGGAACAAATGCAGAGAATGCAGGGCGCTCAGCCCTAGAAGGATTTTTATGATCCTTCAAATTATGGGGAACATCCCGGCGTCCAGATTCTAACCGGTGACGTAGAAATCAAGCCCCAGGTGTTAAGCCTGATTAAACATTATCATGGGCTTGGCTCTGAAGATCCGTTTCAGCATTTGGAGGACTTGACCACTTTGGTCCAGACCACCAAGGCTCAAAATGTAAACGAGGAGCAAATGATCATGAGGCTCTTCCCCCACTCTCTTGGGGATAAGGCCATGCATTGGTATAGGACAAGAGGAAGACCAATTACAACTTGGAATGAGTTGAAATCGGCCTTTCTGAAGAAATTCTTCCCAGTCGGACGTACCAATGCTTTGAGACGGGCAATCACTACCTTTACCCAGCGACCGGGGGAGCAGTTTCATGTGGCCTGGGAGCGATTTTAGGACTTATTGTGGAGGTGTCCACACCACGAGGTGCCAAAATGGCAACTCGTGCAGATTTTCTATCATGGGTTGATTGAGCAACTCAGAAATCATGTGGATGCTTCTTGCGGAGGAAATTTCCTCAATAAAGATGCAGATAGTGCACATGATTTATTTGAGGAAATGAGTGAGAATTCAATCAATCATGCCTCCATGGATACATTTAACCCGTCCCAGCAGCCCAGATCAAATGTCAATGAAGTCCATGACTCTCATTCATTTGATATGGAATTAATTTGTAACAAACTTGATAAGGTGGACTTGGTTGGTAAGAGAATGGAAGAGTGGATGGCTGGCAATTCTATGAACAACTCTCGATCCACTCAATCCCAAAATTCGGGATTCCATTCCTCATGAGCTCCTTCTGGACAGGAGTTCGTGAATCAACTCGATGCGGCTCAACCTGTGAGTCAGCATTTTTCGGAACCCCACGAGTTCCAAACGGGGGCCTTTGATCCCAGTTTTTCTGATCCTTCCCTTTCTTTCTCTCCATCCTCACCCTATGAGGATGTCTGTGTTGTACAAGAGAATGTTAGATCCAACCCCTACTCAAATGCCTATAATCCAGGTTGGAGAAACCACCCTAACTTCTCTTGGAAAAATCCGGGGCAACAGACCCAATTCCGACCTGGCAACTATGCTCCGCAACGACCAATGGGTCAGGGTCAAGTATATACTCAGTTGCCTCCGAATCAGGTCAATCAGCCAGCTTGGAATGCCCGTCAACTCGCAGGGCAGGCTGATTTGAACCGTCAAATGGTAGAGATGCAAGGATCCATGCTCCAGCTCATGCAGCAAATGAAAAACTCGCTGGACAACTTGCAATCTGGGCTCATTGTTAGCTCTCGTCAACCCGGATCTCTACCATCCCAACCCGTACCCAACCTGCGAAATATTATGAATTCGGGCAACCAAGCCCTTGGGTACGGAAATCAGAGGGACCCACACACACATTCTTAGGTGGTTGAGCAGGGTTCCTCGTCCTCTTCTTCTTCTTCTGCAAATCAACAATTTATGGTTAATCAAGCCCCTCCAATCTTTCCTAACCCTCCCCAAGACCTAAATTCTTATACATCTACAAATTCTGTCACTTTGAGGAGTGGTAAGTAGACTCAGGATCCACAACCACACTATTCTGATCTTTTGAATCCTGAAGAACCTAAGGAGAGAGAGGAGAATCCTGAAGGAGAAATCAAAGCTCAGGAACCTGATTCCAAAGATCTGACTCATGTTCCTTTTCCTAAAGCCTTTACCAAATCAAAGAAGAAGTCTGTGGATAGCAATAAGGAGCTTCTGAATCTATTTAAGAATGTTGAGATCAATATCCCGCTCCTTGATGCTATCAAGCACATACTGGCTTACGCAAGATTTTTAAAGAAATTATGTACACAAAAGCGTAAGTCGAGAGAATCTGTTCCAAGGAAGGTGGTACTCTCCGAGCAGGCTAGCTCTGTTATCCTGCACTACCTCCCTAAGAAAAAGAGAGATCCTGGTACTCCATTGATTTTGCATTATCGGAGATTACACATTTGATAGAGCACTTTTGGATCTAGGTGCATCCATCAACCTAATTCTGACTTCTCTTTACGAGAAGTTTGGGTTAGGTGAACTTCGGCCAACTTCAGTAACACTACAGTTAGTGGACCGCTCGATCACAAACCCGCGAGGCGTTATTGAAGATTTTATAGTTAAGGTCAAGGATTTCTATTTTCCTGTAGATTTCCTTGTCCTTGACATGGATGTACCAGATAATCTAAGGAACACGCCCATCATTTTGGGGCGTTCGTTCCTGGCTACCGCTAAGGCCAACATTAATTGTGAAAGCGGTAGCATGGAAATCGCCTTTGGGGACCAACAAATGAAATTGGATATTTTTAAGGTGATCAAATTTGAGGATTGTGGATTTATTGAGGAACTTGATGAGGATAATGATAACATTGAAACTTGTTTGATGGTTTCTTCAATCGAAAGTTCCTCTTTGGATGATGAATTTGACCCGCAACCCTCTATGGCTGACTTGACATCTTCGGAAGAGGTTATTGATTTTGTTCACTCACAACCTCTTCCTTTTGTTGAATCTTCAGCATCTACCCTTCCATCAATCATCAACCCGCCCCAGCTTGATTTGAAACCATTGCCTGAGAATTTGAAATATCAATTTTTAGGACCTCAGAAGATGCTCCCTGTGATTATCAGTGCTAAATTGACAAAGGAGCAAGAGATTAAATTGATCAAGGTCCTGAAGGAACATAAGGAGGCAATTGGTTGGACCATTCATGACCTCAGGGGGATCGAGCCATCTTATTGTAATCATAGAATATTTTTGGAAGATGGATCCCACCCTTCTCGCCAGATGTAGAGGAGATTGAATCCAAATATGCGAGAAGTGGTCAAAAAGGAAATCATCAAGTGGCTCGATGCAGGAATTATTTATCCAATCTCTGATAGCCCCTGAGTAAGTCCCGTTCAGATTGTTCCAAAGAAAGCCGGGATTACCGTTATGACTAATGAGAAAGGAGAATCTGTCACAACTCGTTCAACTTCTTCTTGGAGAGTTTGTATTGATTATAGGAAGCTGAACATAGCCACTAAAAAGGATCATTTTCCCCTACCCTTCATTGATCAAATCTTGGAAAAATTAGCTGGGCAGAAGTACTTATGTTTTCTTGATGGCTACTCGGGATACAACCAAGTTCCTATTCATCCCGAGGATTAGGAAAAAACTACTTTCACCTGTCCCTATGGAACCTTTGCTTTTCGTAGGATGCCTTTGGAGTTATGCAATGCACCTGCGACTTTTCAAAGGTGTATGCTAGCCATATTTTCTTACATGGTGAGAGAGTTTATGGAAGTCTTCATGGATGATTTCTCTATTTTCGGAGAATCATTTGACTCTTGTTTGGCTAATCTGGAAATGATTCTTAAGCGATGTATCAAAACACGATTGGTCCTTAGTTGGGAAAAGAGTCATTTCATGACCGAAGAGGGCATCATTTTGGGTCATGTAATCTCTGAACGAGGAATTGAAGTGGATAAAGCTAAGGTTGATGCTATCGCTAAACTTCTGCCTCCCACATCTGTTAAACAAATCCGATCATTTCTTGGCCATGTGGGATTTTATCGAAGATTCATCAAGGATTTCTCAAAGGTTGCTCGTCCTTTGAGCAATCTTCTTGCCAAAGAAATGCCGTTTGTTTTTGACGAATCATGTCGAAAGGCATTTGATTTCCTGAAAATGGTAGTCACATGTGCTCCAGTTTTGCAACCACCAATTTGGACAACCCCTTTTGAGATCATGACCGATGCTTCTGATTACGTGGTCGGGGCTGTCCTGGGTCAGAAAATTGATAGAAAGCCCTCTATCATTTACTACGCTTGTAAAACTCTAGATGAAGCCCAAAGGAATTACACTGTTACTGAAAAGGAATTACTAGCTGTAGTGTTCGCTTTGGAAAAATTCATGGCTTATCTCTTAGGGTCTGATGTTATCATCTATACCGACCACTCGGCCTTGAGACATCTCTTGGCCAAAAAGGATGCTAAACCTTGGCTTATTCGTTGGATTCTTCTCCTTCAAGAATTTGATCTTGAAATCAAGGATAAAACCAGGGTACAAAATGTGGTAGCGGATCATTTGTCGAGACTCCTAGGTGATTCTTCTTGTCCGGACATTCCGATTGCTTACACTTTTCCGGATGAAACTATTCTTACAGTTTTAGGTGCCCATACCCAATGGTTTGCTGACATTGTTAACTATTTGGCCATTAGTCAAATCTCCCAGGATTGGACCAAGCAACAGCGAGATAGACTCAAATCTGAGGCCAAATACTACTTATGGGAGGACCCGTATTCTTCCAGAACCCGTCTCAGACATAGTTGCTCTAGCCATTCTGTGACTTCTTTGGCTGGACTTCGACTAGCTGATGGCATTAAACTCAGCAGTTGTACATATGACATAAGGCTGATACGAGCTTCATATTCAGGTGACATCTTTCATATTCTACCCTTTCTTTCATGTCTCTTTTTCAATGAGTACATTGCATCAGCTAGGCATGAGGGGTGGATTCATTTTTGAATCATTTGGTCAGCTTTGTGAAATTCATGTAAATTTTTTTTCTCTTCTTATTTATACATAAAAAAAATCAAAATTAGGAAGGATTAGTTGGACATTAGGACTTTTCAATCTTAGGAAACTTTACATTAGGATCTGAACACAAAGACCCTTCAGGTCTTTGGACTTAATTAGCCCGTGTATCCACTAAAATGTGGATTTGTCCTTCGAGTCCTCGCCATCTTAATTCTATCGTAATTGGAATAAATAAGTTTGGGTGATAAGTACATGACTTATCAACCCACCCTCTGATTTGAGGGAATTTTTGAGTTTTAAGCATCTACACACTTTCTTTGCACTGACTCGTTGTTCAACGATTCTAACGGAAATTGGGTAGCTAATGAACCTTCTAGGGTGATATGGCTGGCAAGTTATCGTGGGTAACAACCCATAGGTAGGTTGTCCAGAGCCCAGTCACTGGACCTTTCTCTTTTTGCTGCCTTTAGGTAAATCTGAGACCAGGGAAGCCACCTACTTAAAAAAAAAAAAGAGAAAAAAAAATCAAAAAGAAAAGGAGAAAAGAAAAAAGAGAAATAAACCACACTTCCCGCACGAGTATGGCTGGCAAGTTGTCGGTGGTAACAGCTCATCGACCGGTTGTCCAGAACCCAGCTCAATAAATGTACTAAAAATTCCCAAAACATTTAGGAAGAAGCGGAGAAGTAGAATAAACCGGGGAGATATACACTGGATTCACCCTTGTGTTGACCCCGTAAGAAAAATAAAAGTAGGGAGAAAGCTACCGGTTGTAAAGATACACCTTTAGGCAGAATTCTTTTTGAGGTCACCTAGAGGCGTAGAAATCTGAAATCCGTTTTAATTGCCGGTCAACGAGTCTATCACATTCACAATAAGACGCTTAAAACTTAGGGTTCTCATCAAATCTTGGGTGAGTTGAATGGCCGTAGAAAGCCACTCTTAAACCCTAAAATTTGAAAATCCAAAAAATTAGAAAAGAGGAAAAAGAGAAAAAGAAAATTTTCTTTGAATAAGGCGAGGGCTTGAGGCAGTCTGCATTTTGGCAGATACTCGAGCACTGTTGTGTGTTTGAAAGTTCAGATCCTAAGTAGACAATTTCTTAATGATTGAAAATAACTTATGCCCAAATAATCTAACCTAATTCTTTTATAAATAGCATATAGTTTTTTCTAAGGACTAGCAAAAGATAGGCATGGGGGTATGATGTAAACACATTTACAATACTTAAGGTGTCTATTTATGCATGTTCTTAAGCATAGGATTGCATTGCATGCTATAAATATTGCATAACATGCATCATCTTGCATTTAGAGCAGTTTGAATAAAATGGAGGTTAATTGTCTCCTTTTTATGTGCTTGGACAGAGCAAACTTTTTATCGGGGCCTCGGATCGAAGATCCAACCGTACAGATGTGATCAGGGCGACGATTGGAGTTCAACGACTCCAAGATCGCCCTAATCAGGCATCGGTAGCATCTGATAGTGACGGGGGAACCCTAGAAGATCAAGGACCAAGATGGTATAAATCCACACTTCAAACGACAAATCTGACCACACGGATGGATTCAGATCGACGATCGCAGCCTAACGATGCAAAAATCGAGTTAATCCGACACCTGTGGCACCATCTACAACATCCAAAAGATGGACGACCAAGATGGCACCACGTGGTGCTATCTCAGCCATCCAACCGGCCCCCAGCACTGTCGCACCTTCTCTTCTTCAATTAGAGCGTCGTTTCTTTGCCGTTGGATCAAGATCCAACGGGTGTGGATGCGGCGCCCCGAATTCGTTCGCGCGACCATTTAGTTGAGGCAGCACAACGGTCCAGCGCCTTAACGTGAGGCGCGGACGCGAGTTTGAGTCGCAGCGAGCAGGATTTGGAGCGAGAGCGCACCTTCAATCGACCGTCAGATCGTGATCCAAAGGCCGCCCGTGCTCAATAGCGTCGAGCGCTATCGCACGCTGGCGCCTCACGCGGCATCGCATGCGGGCGGGCGCGTGTTGAGGAGCAGGGAAGGCGCATCTTAAGCCGTCCGATCTCGTGATTGGACGGATGAGATTCAGAGGACATGCGCAGGCCTTGCGCACGCGTGCAAGAGAGCGAGCGTGCACGCAGTACCCACTATGCCCACGATGGGGCTTTAGCGACGGTTTTATTCGTCACTAAAGACGCCTTATTTAATGTTTTAAAGATGTAATGATCAATTTGCCCCCACTTCTTGCAACTATAAAAGGAGACCCCCTCAACACGAAATTCTCATCCATTCTCTTCTCTACCGCTCCAAAGCTCAAGAGAAGCTTGTCCCACACCCGGGATGCTCCTCGCGAGATAAAGTCTAAATTTTCGTCCCCATTCGGAAGTGGATCCCGTGACAACGACGATGTGCTACCCCGTTACCGTTCTTCTGCTTCATCCTCCTTCGTCCTGCTCCATCCTCCTTCGTCCAGGCGTCGTACTGTCTAGCTCGTCCTCCAAGCAATTGTCGAGGAGGATAACTTCTCTCTCCCGTTCTTCTTTACAGCTTTCTAGTGTAGAATTTTCCTGCTTTCTAGTGTAGCTGATTTCTTGCTTTCTAGTGTAATTCTTATTTGATTTTATTGTATAAACATTTTGAAATATTGAATGCATGTTTTCTCTCTCTCTTTTCCTTTTAGTCTGATTATTGTAATAGCTTCATTGTAATTACATCACCTCTCTTTTCAAGAAAAATTATAAAAAAAATATAATTGCGAATATAGATTGACGTAGCCTCCCTGTGTTCGACCCGGAATTTAAATTTCGGTATAAATTTTATTTGTTGAACACGAGTTCTTCGCTTTCAAGCTACAACAAGGTTTTAAAAACCAAACACCTTAGCATAGCAATTCGTACGTTCAACAGGCGTGCCTTGCTACCCTTAGAGTGGAAAGTTTCCACTCTTGAACTCCTCCTTAGGGTGGTGTGGACCAACCTTCTTGCTCCTCCTTTGGATGTCCTCCTTGCCTGGCCTTCCTTCTTGGCTTGGTGAAGACATAAGGTAGAAGAAGGGAAGAAGTTGAAGGCACCAAGGAGACCGAGTGTCCCCTTAATCTTCTTCTTCTCCTCTTTTCCTTGGTCATTGGGATGGTGGAATGAAGGTGGAAGAGTGTGAATGTGTGTAGCCAAGGATGGTTGGTTAAGGTAGTTATAGGTGGTATATATAGAGTTGTAGGAAGGGGGTAGGTGTGGTGATGGGTGGATGTGTAGGATGGGTTTTTAGGAGGTGGTTATGGATCCTAAGGCTAGGGTTCTTTGGTGCCAAAGGAAGGGGCATGTGGATGGTGGTTATGGTGGAGAGGCACCATAAAGTGGTGCCAACTATGGGTGGTTAGTAGGTGTTGAGAGCGCTGAATCGGTGTTTAAGAGGTATTGAATTGTAGTACAACCAAAATAGTGTTCAAAATAAATATAATTTTATTACTCGAAAAGATTTCCAAGGTCGAACACAGGGAGTAAATTGGTATTTAGAAATCAAGATCACAATTTAAACAGAAAGAAATTGCAATAGTAGCAGTATTAGAGTGCAAAAATGTGGGAGTAAAATAGTGATGTAGATCACCAAATACTCCTACAATATCTCGAAATGATTCAATGTAAAAATATGCAATGAGGCTAAAATCTGTCGTCTGATTCTTTAATCAGATGACTTAAATGTCTGATTGCTTTTCTCTTTCTCTGCCTCTGTCTTCTCCTTCCTTCTTCTTCTTCTTTGGCTTTCTGCGATCCTTCTCTTTTCTCTTTGGCTTTCTCTATCTTCTACCTTTCTCTTCTCCTTCTTCTTTTCTCTTCTTTCTGCCTTTGCCTTTCTTCTACCTTGGCTTCTCCTTCTTCAGCTCCTTTTCTTTCTCTGCCGTTTGCCTTCTCTTTCTCTTCTTTGCCTTGCCTTAAGCCATGTGGTTCTCCTCTCCTTCTTCTTCTTCAACTTCTTCCTTCAGCCCTGCTCTTTTTCTAAATTCGACTAAGTGTCGAAGGTAAACTCCTCAGAGCAAAACCCCCTTCCCCTGCGTAGCTCTCTTCTCTCTTTCTCTCTTTTCTATTTCAGAGCCGCTCTCCCAGAGCCTTTAACCGGTCGGCTAATCGGACCTAATGGAGACCCGGGTCCAGGCTCACCGACATGTGTGGTGAGCGAGGAGTGAATAGGTCGGGTAGTCTGTGAGAGGGGGGGAGGAGGACCTCACCCTCAGTGTTGGAGGTGATAAGCCTCTAACACTTTTTCCTTTTATGCATACGTAGGTGGCTTTCTACTTTCGAGGTGGGACTAAATGTCGGTCGGACGACGAGGAGGAGAAAGGGAGGTTGCCGGACGTCGAGGAACCTACGGCCGTGAAGGGATAAGAGGAATTAGGGGTGTTCGCGATCGAATTCGAGCGTGAGGAGATCGGAGAGGTCTGGGCTCCTTTAAATAGAGCTCTGAATGTTGGAAAGCTCACTGGAGTTGGAATCCGTTAGGATTCCCATGTCTCTCATGTGTTCGCATGAGAGATTGGGAAAGAATCTGGGATCAAAGATGGGTTCAGATTGGAGGGATTTTCTTAGAGAATCTCCCTTCCAATTTGGAGGAGATCCTCTAAGCAATCAGGGAGAACTCTCCTTCCAAAGATCGGTGGAGTAGGATTCCTACACTATAATGGCGGAGGGACCTATTTTTGAAAATGATGAAGAAGCTAGGGGGCTAAATGCAATGGTTTTTGAAAGTTAGGGGTAGAAATGTAATCAGATTAGACCTTTTTGCAAAGTAGGTCAAGATGAGTTCTCCTTAAGGCCAAATTTTGGTAAAAATCTAATTTAGACCTAAGGAATCCAATGGTGAAGTTGAATTTTGGATTTGACCACTTTTGATTGGGCAATTTATGCAAAAACCCAATTTAGGCAAATATCTGTCTGAGACCCCATTCTAAGTCAAGATGGGTTCCAATCGCCAAATTGAAGGTACTAAACCCTAGAGAATATTTTTATATGATTTTAAGAGGGTTTAAGTGAATTTTATACTGACTAGAACCTTGGCTAATCAAGTGGGTCTGCTTTAGGATTTCAAGAAGTCATTTAATTCACATAACTCACATAAACCCTTTTCTGTTTGATCCAACCCACTTAGACTCTTATTAAGACCATTTGACCTTTATTTAGCCCTTGAGAAAACCTGTGGTGTACTGCATTAGTAAAATTGCTGTTTTATCCTTATTTTCTTATTTTCCTCTCAGAATGGTTGTGCAGCGAATTATGACCTTCAATTGGTTATGTAGGAGCATTTATTCTCTTTATTAGGTCAAAATGAGCTAGTTATGGTTCATGATGGTGTTCCTATCAGTAGGGTTGGTGGTTGGCGTGAGTATGGAGGGCTAGGATAGGCTTATGCAGTGGTGGTTATAGGATGGAGGGTGGAGATCAAGTGGCGCCATGTGGAAGGGTGTGGGAAGTGGAGTTAAGGTGTGGTTAGGTTCCTTTTGGCACCAACTATGGGTTTTAGAAGTCGGTTCCAAAAGGGAAGGCTAGGATTGGGTTCTAGGGTTAGGTGTAGGGTGGTGATTGAATGCTATTTTGGTGCCAAGATAGAAGGGCGTATGGTGGTGGTGTATTTTTGTTTTGGCACCAAAAAGGGGTAGTTATTAGGTGGTTTTGGAGGGAAAAATAGGTGGCTTTTGGTGGTAGTGATGGGGTGAAGGGGTGTCTACTAGGTGGCGCCAAAGTGGATTAGGAGTAGGTTAGCTAGGAGGAATAAAGTTTAGGTGTTTTTGGTAGAGTTAGCTAGGTAGGCTCTTAGGTAATGGTGGATGGCCACGGAGTAGAGGAGTAGGTGTTGAGCTTAAGATGGTGACACCATCATGGGCCTTAGCCACATTTATTTTGGTTTGATTGATAAAAGGTCCTATTTAATCATCTGAGGGTCATAACTCTATATCAGTCTGATTTGAGAAAAGAACTGAAAATCAAGGTTAATTTTGTAATTTTAATAGCGCATCACAAATATGGATTAACTGTGGAGTCACTTAGGGGTTAAATAAAGGTCAAATAAGCTTAAAAGTTCAGAAAGTGGGTTAACAATAACAGAAATGGGGTTTCACGCATTTCGAGAACTAAAATAGTACAAAAACCCCTAATTATCAACTTGCTTAAATTAAAGAGGTTCTAGTCAGGATAAAATTCATCTAAACCTCCTAAAATTCATTGAAAAATATTCTAAGAGGTTTGATACGTTTGGTTTGACCATCTGAACTTATTTTGAGCTAGAACAGAGTTTCAGATGAGATTTTACCTTAATTTGGGCTTCTATGCAAATTGCCTAGTCAAACATGGTCCAAACTCAAATCCAAATGCATCATTAGATTTCTTGGGTCAAAATTAGGTTAACACCAAAATTAGGGCCTAATCAAAGTCCATCTTGATCTACTTTGCAATTTAGTCCCTTAAACCTCTGTTTCCTACATTGTGACCCCTAGCTTTCGAAATTCCTAGCAAGTAGGGCCCTAGTTTCTCATCTTCTTCACGTTTAGGTCTTTGCCCCCATTGACGAGTCGAACTACCTAAACACCTACTTTGACTGACTAAAAACCTCAACAAATCAACACTAAATCCCACCAAATTTAGTAGGATTGGTGTTCTCATTATAGGGAATCAATTGAGCAAGATCTCAGCTCTTAATTTGCTGTGTGGAGCCCCAGCGAACCCATGAAAATTGTGGGGTTTCTTGTTCCCAAATCTCAACCCAATTGAGCTTCTTTCTTCTTTTAGAGCTCATTCTGGAGCTCTATAAAAGCTTATGAAGGTCCCAGCATACACCCTAGCTCAGAAAAAGGCCACAAGACCCTATTCCTCTCTCCTCTGGCTATCGCTTCTTCGAGCTCTGGCGAGCACCTCTGCCCCTGTCATTGAGTCGACCGGCAGTCAAATTGATCGGCTCTTCTTCCTCTCCTCTTCTTTGCAACCGTGTCCAGTCGAAGATCTACCGTTCTCTCCTCCTTTCTTATTGCTCCCTCACTGACGATATCACCTTCTCACATGTTGGTCAATCACAGTCGACCTCGATTGCTCTCCATCTCACCTCCTAAGCTCATCTAATCTCATCCTCTCCCTCTTGTCTTCGTTTCTACCTACCTAGGCTCTAGGATTGACTGCTGCTTCACCCTCAACGCCTTCGTCTTCCCCACGTTCGGTACAAGCTCCGAAGAGCCATAGGCCAGCGTCACACACCATCAAACACACCACTACCACATCCAAAACACTCCACACCACCTTACAGTTAAAAGCCCTAACCTAATTAGGGCTATTAACCTTTGAGACGATCGGCCGACCACTGTACCTCTCTAGCACCCTCTCCAACTCAGGCCGGCCATGCCACACCTCCAACCACCAATCAACGACCACCACTGCACTCGTCGATGACCGGCGAAGCTTGTGAGCTTATTTGACAGGGCTGTGAGGCTGTCTTTCTTGTTTCAGGTCCCCCACCGGAGCGTTGTCGCTGCCACCATCTTCTCCGACGTCTCTCGCTTGCCTCCAACCTTCAAGCAACCTGCGGCAACTTGCACTCTACGCAATTCTAGGTCCTGAAGCTTCCTAGGAACTCAATCAAAGTAGCATGCACCAGCAGCTGCTCTAATTCGGCAAGGGTGATAGTGTAGTTCACACTCAGCTGCGCGAAGAGGAAGGATCAGGTTTAGTCCCACATCGAGGACATAGGGACTCGTAGCAACGTATAATACGCAAATGTGCATACAGCTTATCACCTTAGTACGCACGGGGGTGAGGTCCCCTTCCATGCTCAAATGCACGCACTTACGAACGCACCCGCTCATGCGCCCTCGCCCATGATTCTGCCTGTGGGTTTAGGCCGGATCCGATTGTTCGGTTATCCGTGTCCAATTTGGTTTTGAAGGAAATCTGAGGAGGAGATGGGAAGGTTTTGTGCCTCAAGAATCATGCCCTCTCCCACAGTTAACACTTAGTCTTCTGAGGACTCTGAGATGCCCTTGTGCCTTGTGCTTACGAGACCCTTGTGTCTCTCTCTACTGCTGTTGTGCCTTAGCATTGTTGAGGCTATTGAGGTTAAGGCATCTGAGCCTTTAACTCGTCATCTGAGACCTTATTTTGATTTTGCTGGTTATTGTGGTTACATTTGATTGCGGTTACTATTCATATATTTGAGATTAAATTAGAGCTTAAACATTAGGGTTAAATTGGTGGTTCAAACAATCATTTTAACCCTATCTTTTTGCATTCTATTTCCTGATTATTCTTGAGATATTATTCTAATATACATTGAGCACTGTTTTGATTCTAATTGCATATTATTCTTGATATTATGATTAGTGTATTAAATTATTCTAATTGCTCCCTACAAATGACCTCATACTCACTTCTGTTTCCTGAGTTTTATAAATTTAAATGTTGTTGCGATTTTTGTCACTATACTGTGACACTATATTTTAAATGACGATTTTCGCTAACAGCAACTTAGCTAAGCTAGCTAAGCTACGTTAGCTAGTAGTGTAGTAGTGGAGGAGCTAGGGTTTTGCTGAGAGGAGGTAGCCTTGAGCTGCTCTGAAGCTTGTGGGAGCTGACAGTTGCTGAAGAAGTCTTCTTGTGAGCTCAGCCACTCAACTTAAGCTAGCTAGTTCTTTGCTAGCTGCTAAATTGAATAGGTTGAGCTGGTCTCAACTATTCTGGAGTTGGGGGAAGCTGGCTGCTGACTTCTTTGCTGGCCTAGCTTAGCTAGCTAAAGACTAGTAGCTAAGACAAGTTGATTAGAGCTCCTGTGGGCTGAGTAGAGTTAGGATGAGCTGGAATAAGCTGAGTTGGAGTTGGAATGAACTCTCGTCAACTAAGTTGGGCTAGCTAAAGCTCCCAGTGAATTGATTGGAGCTAGGATGAGCTAGACTCAACAAAGTTGAGCTAGATCTGAGCTGAGTTGAGATGAGTTGATCTAAGTTGAACTACCTTGAGCTAACATCCAGCTAAGATGAGCTGAATAGTGCTGGAGATAGCTAAACCTAACCCATGTGAGCTGACATCCAGCTAAGATGAGCTGGATCCAGCTAGAGTTCAACTGATTTGATCTTCTCCTTCACTTTCTGCCTTCTTGAGTGCTAGGGTTTTAGAGGTTTGATCATCTGCTTATCTTTAACACTCAAGTAAACATGTTAAAAACATAAAAAGAATGCAATGCATGCTTAACCTACTTAATGCCTAAATGCAACCAGAAAACCCATTTGCAGAGTTAAAAACCTAGGAGCTAGATCTATTTTAGGGCATAAGAATGTTGATAAACTGGCATTTATCAAGGAGCATGGGAGAGCATGTGTAGGGGGGAGAGGAGCCACGCACACCTCTTCTCTTCTTTTCCTGCTCATCGTGTGACACAAGGGGGGAGAGGGCGTGATTTTCAATTGCGCGTGTGCACTTGCAATTTTGGCAAAGGGGAGCGTTGGCTGGTTAGGTCTGAGTCGACCTACGATCAGTTCATGTGGAAGAGGGAGCAGTTTGGGTCGATTCAAGGCTCTTTCGAAGCTGGTTTTTCGCATGAAAGGTATCTATGGAAAGATATTGAGATTTCCCATCTTTTAAAACTTTATCTTCTCTATTTTGAGCTCGTTTGATATACTGAAAATCCGGTCAAAGCATCTCAGGCCATGTTTGACTGTTGTTTTGTCATTAGTTTTGTGCCCGGGAATGGTGCGACCCACAAGGGGGACTGCACATCAGCTATAGGGGATCTAGATGGGTCGTCCGGACCTTCTCTTTCCTTCCAGAGTAGAGGTAGAGTGGTGTTCTCTCTTTTGTTTTCCTCCACTCTTTATCCTCGAGTCACACACTCTAATTCCCAAGTTATTGATTTGACATGTTAGATTAGAGTTCTACCTTGTCAATTATTGACCCAATATCCCAACAAACAAAACTAACTAGTCCTAGGTATAGGTTTATATGTATATGCATGAATGTGTGTGTGGCCTATAGCAATTGAAATGCTCCATCGCAATCCACTTAAGCTAATTGTCACCTTCCTATTAGCTCTATCTACCAGCATGCGAGACCAAGTGAACCTAAAGCCTTTAGTAAGCACTTAGGGAAGTCATGAACTCTAAGGAAATTTAGTAGCCTTTCGTACAATGTGCGGGACTTTGAGTTTGACGACTTTCGAACCATTGGTAACTATTTTTTTTGAGATGTGGGGTTGCTTGTGGTGAAATTATTAGTGCACGAACGCTTTTAGAAATTAGATTAGAAATGGATCTAAATCCTAAGGCAAAATAGAAATGATCTAAGTGTGGGATCGAGCCTTTGATTTGATGATGAATAAAAAATGAGAATGTGAGGCTGCAATCGACCAAGTGAGTTCTAGTGTGTTGGAACTAGTGTGGAGATGAGTTGGTCCTTGAGTGCATGCGCACCGAGGAGAGTTGACTGCCTCGTTGTGTAGGGAAAGAGTTGACCTCCTCGGGTAGGGACCTGGGGAAGGTACGACCTTCCTGCACCGACTCCTGTTGGGCCGTGATTAAGTGTGATTCCGTACGTGAAAAGATTTGAGTTGGAAACTTATCGTCGTAGTGCATAGAAATCTGCTAACCAGATAAAATTTATCGAAACTCGAGAGGGAGTCCTGGGTCAAACAAGGGGAGGCGATCGTTTAGTTTTGAGAAATCCACATTTCACTTTTATTTATTTTTATTATTTTTTATTTTGTGTTATTTTTTTGGAATCTTTATAAGACAAGAGATTAGGTCGATAACATAATTATCTAACAAATCTACTTGCAAAGTAAGAAGAGAGAGAGAGAATATCAATATTTGGCTAAACAATGTTTGCTACAAATATGAAGCGGAAAACTACACTACAAAAGCGATAAAGATAGAGTGGTGAGAAGAGTCCTCCTCGACGGTCGCTTGGAGGATGACTCGCTCTGAAGTTGCTTGGATGAAGGTGGTGGGAAGCTGGAGGAAGGAGAACGACAGAGGAGGAAGGAGGATGGGACGGGACAGCGTCGTGATGAGGATCAACTTCTCGAAAGGTTGTGAGAGGACGGCCATGGGATGCTCCATGAAGGGGGATGAGAGGCAGAAAGAATATTTGGTTTTCTACTCTAGAGGAGTATCTTGGGCTTGGGACAAGATTTCTTTAGAGTCGTGGAGGTGGTGAGGGAGAGAAAAGAAGAGATGAAGGTGGATGGAGGGGTGTTGGTCCTTTTATAGTGGAAGGGGAGAGGATAATTTGTACACGGGCAATTAGTGACATCTAAAGATGTCGTTGAAGATCTACCCCCAAATGTCGCTAAAGATTCGTGCACACCCTTGCTGGCCCTCGCACACGTGCCTCGCTGGCGTTGCTGCCGCTGTGCGCATCACGTGTCCATGCCTCACACTGCGTGTCACACAGGTGCGTGCTAGTGCACGCCTCTCGCGCATGTGTATCACGCGCCTCTTGCTTCGCACATGCCTGATTGAAGATTTGAGGCGTTGGAGGAATCGACCCTGTGCCACAGGTTTGAGAGGTGCATGGCAAGATCGATGCGCCAAAGGAGAGGAAGTGTTGAGTTGAAGAGTATCGGTGTTCGCTGATCATGCGATCGTGGCCGTTGGATTTTCATCCAACTGTCACGATATGATCCTGAGCTCTCCTCTTGTGAAGGTGAGGCAGGGTTCGTTTCCAGCTGTTGGATGCATCGAAGTTGAGCGGAGGGACTTGACTGGCTTTGGGCAGTTCAGATGGCGCCATGTGGCACCATATGGGCTGTTCGTCTTTAGATGCTTATAAGTGGCACCATGGATGTTGGATTGGGTAGATTTTCATGCTGTTGGGCTATGATCGTCAATCCGGATCCATCGTGTGGTTGGATTTGTTGTTGGAAGTTTCAAATTGCATCACCTAGTCCCTTGGATGTTGATCTTCCTCGGACTACATATGGTGCTACAGGACCCCGATCAAGGCGATTTAGGAGGCATTGGATTCTGATTGTCGTCCTGGTCAGATCTGTATGGTCGAATTATCAATTCGAAGCCCTGAATTAAATCTCCTCTCCTGGTCATAAAAGGACACAATTAACCTAAAATTTATACACACTATTCTAAAAGTAGAATGAATCATGCTATGCAATATTTATAATATGGAATGCACATCTAAGTCGAGGAACATGCATAAATAGTCATTTTATCCTAAATAAATGTGTCTACATTAGTCGTAAGGCCAACTGGGATAGCCATGAGTGGGTGCATAGAATTGTTGAGGGGTATGACCCCTATGTTGTTCTGTGCTGTGCTGTTAGTGCGCACCCATTAGCGAAAATGACTGACAGTGTGCCAGTGTGGGGTAGCCCCTCGTGCATTTATCATGTATGTCGTAGTCACCGCTACATCGGACTGTAAGCACCTCTATTGTGATACACCAAAATTATGTTTATTGCTAGACTAACATTTCAAGACTATCTCGAATTAAAGCATCAAAGTGTTTTTCAAGACGAGAAGATAGTTGCTGATGTGCGTCTTTTTATATTTATTTGAGTCTAGGACATTATTATAAGGAACCTCAAATAAAACTAAAAGATGATTTTTTTGCGCATCTTTTCAAAACCAAACTTTTAGGGTTATTGATTGATGAAACTATATAATTGATCGACAAAATCACCTTTGATTGACCAACAAAATTTATTGATTGATCAAATCAGACCATTTTAGGAAGTTGAGAAAAATCCTCTTGATCGACCAACCAAGCTAATTGATCGATCAATCAATGATCGACCAACCTTCTTAATTGATCGACCAAATTTCCTTTTGATCGACCAATTAACCTTAATTGATCGACCAATTTAATTTCCTATTCGGGCAAAACGTTTTGTATAAATAGAGGTCGTACATAGCCTATTCTTTCATAACTTTTAAATAGAAATTCCATTCAAAAATAGAGCTTCTCGTGCTTATTTCAAAAGGCTTTCATGCCCCGTTCTTTACGTTCTTCAAAAGCACGATACCTCGATTTTTTGCGAAAAATCGATTTGATCATTTATTGAGGTTTCATAGGATTCATTCTTGTTATACTTTATTTTATTGTTTTGATTTGCAGATTTCAAGTTTGTTTGGAAGATCTGTGGTTGTTTTTGCTTCTCTTCAGGATAAAAAGAGAAGTGGTTGTAAGAGGTTGTGCCACCCTCGTTCAAGTGGTGTAGTTAGTGGATTGATTAGCATTGCTTAGTTGGGAAAATCCTAAGTTAGGAGGCTTAGGTAGTGGTTTTCACCTGGTTTGGGTTTCCATTATAAATCAGGTGTACTCTATGCATGAATCTTTGGTGCTTTATTTTTTAATCTGTGCATATAATTCAATGCAATACTATTCACCCCTTCCCTCTAGTATTTAGTTGCGATCCACAGGATATTCCTACCACTCACACTTGGTATCGAGCCTGATCGTGAAGGAGACGTCACACATCACCTTCACATGGCTGCAACAAGTTTTATGGAGGGGCAATTATTTTTCCAACCACCACTATTTGACAGATCAGATTGTGATTATTGGAAAAGAAGAATGCAAATTTTAATGGACTTTGAGATTTGGCATATCATCGAGTCCAAATATATGCCAAAGAAGAAAGAAGAAACAATGCTAATGAAGAGAAAAAGAAATCAACAAATAATGCTAAAGCCATGAATGCACTAGTTTGTGCATTAATAATGGAGGAATTTAACAAAGTTGCTTCATGCAAAAGTGCATATGAGATATGGAACCAACTCTCTGTCATGCGTGAAGAAAGCACCGATGAAGAAGTAACATGGGATGATTCTAACCTATGTTCGAAATTAGATGCTGAGGAATAAAGCCACGAAGATGGAGTTACTCGTCTGTCTCATGGCACCAATAGAATCAAGTGAAGAAGACGTAAATTCTAACCTTACTTTAAATGAATTATTAGATGCATATCATGATTTATACAATTTAGCTAAAAGATTAAAGAAAGAAAATAAGGAACTTAAAAATAAGTGCACTAGTTTTGAAAATGAAAAACTTAGTTTATCTCTAGATTTAGAAAATAAGAAAAGAGAATTAGATGTAACAAGAGTTGTGAATATAAAGTTTCATGAGAAAGTAGAAGATCTAAAGGAATAATAAATTAACTTTAAAAGACACACTTAATGACCTTAAATATTATACTAGAACATATGTAGAAAAGTATGAGGACATTAAAAACAATAATCAAAAGAAGATTAGGCATGCATTTTTATATAAAAAGGCCAAGAGAAGAGAGTCTAATGGACCCTCTAACTTGAAATGAATTAACAGCCACAGACCCAAAAGAATATGGGTACCGAAAAAATTTGT
The DNA here is from genome assembly GCA_037157565.1 of Thalassia testudinum. Classification (NCBI taxonomy): domain Eukaryota; kingdom Viridiplantae; phylum Streptophyta; class Magnoliopsida; order Alismatales; family Hydrocharitaceae; genus Thalassia; species Thalassia testudinum. Next base: position 6,158,309 of record JAZHRO010000014.1, read on the forward strand.
GGAAAATTGTGTTGCAGGTTATGGGAAAGATCGACATGGAAATTACAATTGGAGAGGTAATCTTCAATAAGCCAACAATCATCAATTTGGCTATGAAAGATGGTGGAACCAACAATGTCAATGGATGCCAGATTTTTGGTGGAGACCCCCTCCACCTGGCTACTGCTATTAGGTATAACTCCTTATACCTTAGCAGATATGATTCCCAAAATTAAATCTTTATTACCTGCTTAGTTATAAATAAGTTTTTAATATAAAATTGATTAAGCATTGAATTAATTAATTTGGGATGTCAACTTGATAGGGGGAGAAGAATAAAGAGAATCAAACCTTGATAAGGGATCATTGCTTAAGGGGGAGAATCAAGATCAATTTCTTAGTATCATTTAGATAACACATTTATCTATGTTGGATTGTATAACTCTTACTTAACACTTCATTTTATTTTGATATAGCCATTGTGTTGACTATCATGAATTTCATCATCTCCTTATTATGAATTTGATAATTTTCATATGATAAATTTAACATCATGCTTAATAGAATATTACTTAAGGGGGGGGGGACAAAAATGTAAATTTCATTCTTAGAATTTTACTTGTTTAAGTGTGATTAACAACAAGCCACTTGAGATATATCTTTTTGTTGATATCAAAAAGGGGGATAATGTTAAGACCTCTGTTTTGATGAAACATATGCTCCTGTAGCTTGCCTAGAATCCATCATTGGACCTCGAGTTGGACACTGATCTTCAGAGCACGATGGATGCTTTCATGGCATCATTAGATGATTAAATGTTATATTTGTTTCTATCTCTATCTTGGCATGCATAACTTTATTTTTCTCAGAACATTTATATTCTATGCACTGCTTATCTAACTATTTATTATGCATGAAAATTATCTCTCTCAGTTTTGTGTTTTTCTTTAGCTCTCTTATATTGCATGATATTTATGATGCCTGAATTACATGTTTAATGGGGAGTTGATTGGAACACCATCATGAGCCATAAATAGCTTAATTTGGTCTTATAAAGTTAATAAAAGCTCCTACATATTAGTTAGAAGGTCTCTAGAGCAGGGTGAGTTATTTTGAGAAGAAAAGATGAAAATAGGGTTATTTTTACAATTTTACCATCTCATCATAAATACAGAATAACCATGGGATATGCCAGGGATTTATTAAAGGTCATTTAGTCATTAATGTCTAATAAGTGGGTTCATGCATATAAAAATAGGTTTTCACGCATTTCAAGAATTAGTGGACATTTGAAACCCTAAAAACAGATTTACTTAATTAACTGAAGTTCTGGTCAAGATAAAATTCACATAAATCATCTAAAATTCATAGAAAAATATTCTCTAGGGTTTAGCATCTTTGAATTGACCATCAGAACCTGTTCTGACCCAAAATAGAGTCACGGACAGACTATTACCCTAATTTTAGTTTTTACATAAGTTACCCAATCAAATGAGGTCAAAACCAAAATCCAACTTCAACATTTGATTCCTTGGGTTCAAATTAGATTTGGATCAAAATTTGAGCCCACTCTGAGAATATTTCAACCTAGTTTGCATTTTAGTCCAAGTCTGACTCTTATTATCCCAAATAACCCCTCAGCTTTTGAATTTATTACAAAAAGCACCCTATCTTTGTCTTCACTCTTTGCAAAAAGATCCTTCCACCATTTTCGTATAGCATTCCTACTCCGGTGAGCTTTGTTTGGTAAGAACTTGTTGATTACTTGACGAATCCCTCTCAAAATTGAAAGGGAGATTCATCAAGTAATTGCCTTCCCTTTGAACCTTTTCGTGGGCACCAATTCTTTTCCAATCTCTCATGGGAATGCATGAGAGATGTAGGTATCCTTCTTTGGCAAGATTACCAAGCTTGCAAACTTGGTCTGTAAGCTTTAAACCCCTTCCCATGGTCTATAAAAGGAGTGGGGGCAAGAACCCTAGCTCCTTAGCAAGTCTTGGCCTGAGAAACTCCCTCCTTCTCCTTCTCCGGCCTCCTTCGGATTTTGCTCCAGCTACTGATGTAAACATGTTTATATTACATAAAATGTCTATTTATGCATTTTTTTAAGCATAGAATTGCATTACATACTATAAATATTGCATAGCATGCATCATCTTACATTTAGATTAGTTTGAATAAAATGGAGGTTAATTATCTCCTTTTATGGTCAGGGACAGGACGACTGTTTATCGAGGCTTCGAATCGAAGATCCAACCATATGAATCTGATCAGGGTGACGATTGGAGTTCAACAACTCCAAGATTGCCCTAATCGGATATTTGTAGCATCAGATAGAGACTGAGGAACCCTAGAAGATCAAGGGTCAAGATGGTATTAATCCACACTTCAGACGAAAAATCCGATCGCATGAATGGATTCGGATCGACGATCGCAGCCTAATGGCGTGAAATCGACTTAATCCAATACCCATGGCACCATCTACAATACCTAGAAGATGGACGGCCAAGATGGCACCACGTGGTGCCATCCTAGCCGCCCAACCGGCTGCACGCAACTACTGAAGCCTTAGCGCCAACGCCTCTCCGCCGTTGGATCAAGATCCAATGGCTGTGAATCACTCGCGCTTAAGTTAAGCGCTCGACGCAAACGCACACACAACGCGTTGGTCGAGCGCCTTAACTCAGCGTTGAGGTGTGGGTTCGAGACCGCAGGGTGCATCTCCTGGAGCAGGTGAGTGGGTGCATTTGATCGCTCGATGGAGATTGGGCGGCTGAGCGCGCCCAATCAAATCCACATGCCATCTGACGCGGTGAGGCTACGTTGCATCCCACCTGATGAGGCGTGCGGATGAGGTGGGTGAGGATGCGCTCTCAGCCGTTCGATCTCACGATTGAACGACCGAGATTGGGAGATTGTGGATGCGCGTTGAAGCGTGGGGAGGTGAGCGGGTGTGCGCGCGTCGCCCACTACAACCACGTTCAGGCCTTTAGTGACGGATTTATCCGTCACTAAAGGTCCTGAATTAATGATTTTCAACATGTAATGACCAAATTGTCCTCACTCCTTGCAACTATAAAAGGAGGCCCCCTCCATATGAAATTCTCATCCCTTTTTCTCTTCTCTCACCCCTTCCAAAGCTCTAAGAGCTTGTCCTAAACCCGGGATGCTCCTCTAGAGTAAAAATGTTAATTTTTCCACCTTCGTGCCCCTTCGTGGAGCATCCTATGGTTGTCCTCTCTCTTCATTCGAGAAGTGGATCCCGTGATGACGATGACATGTTGCTTCATTCCCGTTCTTCCCGCTTTGTCCTTCTTCCCGCTCTGTTTCCCATCTTCCAGGCGTTGCCCCATCTTGCTCGTCCTCCAAGCGATCGTCGAGGAGGATATCTCTCTCTCCATTCTTTTTACTGCTTTCTAGTGTAATCACTTCTTGCTTTCTAGTCGTAATGAGTAGTGTAATGAAAAATTTTTGATAATGAAGTTCATGTTTATTTTACATCCCTTTTGCTTTTATTTGTAATATTCTCTTTCTCTATCTTCTATTTATTATTTGTTAAATAGTTTTCAACTAGTTATTCTGTTTCGTGACAAATAAAACAAACATGTATTTTTAATCAAACGTCCGCCTCCCTGAGTTCGACCTGGGATTTCTATTCCGGTATAAATTTTATTTGTTGAACACGAGTTCTTCGCTTTTAAATTACAACGACAGGTTTTCAAAACCAAATTCAATAGTGCAGTAACTCGTAGCTTCAACAGCGACCACCTTCGATCCCCCTCTTCCAGCCATCTAACCATCAAATTGGATGGCCTATCTTCTTCCCCTCGTCCTCACGCACCTCCTCGGTCAAAGGGAGGGCGTTCTTCTGCCTTAGTCGTCGTCGCTGCTTCGCAGTTGTCTCTGTCTTCTCCGGCTTCGGTCAAGCCACAACCGGAGGTCTCCGACTCTCCTCCTCATCCCTAAGACCCTCTACTTTTTCCCTTCACCCTCTGCTTCACTTCCCTCTCACTTGCATTCATAAACACCCATTGTCTCAACCCTAACACCTTCACCTTCCTCTGCTCCGGCGATGCCTAGCCACCGTGCCACTGCACGAATCTTGCTGCTACCACACCCATCAACTTCACCAAAACTCGCCCGAAAAAAGCCCTAACCTAATTCTACCTATTGTTCACTCATGCCCTCTACCGAACTCCATGCTCACCGCACCCACATTTTGAGGTCGTACGACCTCCTCACCCTGCCAAACACCACCGCACGGCCACCATCAGGTTTGTTGTCATCTGGCGATGCTACTGAGCTGGTTTAATAGGGTTGAAAGATTGCTCTTTGGATGTCAAGTTCAGGGCCTTCGCCGCCATTGCCATAGCTGCTTCAAGTGAGCTTTCATCACATTCTTGAGACTTTAGCTCCAGGTATAAGCCCCAGGTGACGTGGAATCAAAGTGCAAACATTCTCGCCCAGCTAATTGGAGTGTTTGACTGCCCTCGAGCACAAATTGAGCAAAATCCCTTCACGACAGCAGCACGTGCTGAAGCTTCTATGGGATAGTCCTACATCATGAAGCAGCACACCTTCTGCAGTGCTTAAGTTATTTTTTTCTCCTTAGCTATTCGCCTCAATATGGGGTGAGGCCCGCGGCCATGCACACCCTTGCCCGCGGCCATGTACACCCTCACTCGCGGCCACGCCACGTGGGTCTGGGCTTTGAATCGATTACCTATTTACCTGGATCCAATTAGCATATACTTGAGAGAAGAGAAAGAAAGGGAAAGGAAGAAGAAGAGAGAGAGAGAGAGGAGGGGGTTTTGCTCTACTGCCCATCTCTCGACACTTAGCGATTTCTGAGGGAGGCCTTTGCCTCTATTGGTGTTGGTGCTGAGGTCTATGTTGTGCCTTCCCTTGAGCTTGAGGAGAGATAGGAAAGGAAGAAGAGTGCCCTCTTGGCACTGTAGCAAGGAAGAGTTTAAGCTGTCTGGTTGAAAGCTCCATCGTCTAATCTCTGACAGGTAGTGCACTGTGCACTTATCCTACGTGGATTAAACTTGGTTGATATTGTTCAGATATTTGATATTATTATAATTAGGGTAATTGGTGATTCAAATCACCATTATACCCTAATCTTTTTGCACTATCAACATTTGTTCTTATATACATATCATTTGAATTTAGAAATTTCATCATATATTGATATCTTGTGATAGAATTGCAATTTTGAGATTTTTTTTGCAACACTTGCTTCCTGCGTTCCACCTCGGATTTCTTTCAAGCTATAAATTGTATTTTTTGATGAGCAATTTGGTATGTACTACAACGTATCAATCTTAAACATCGATTTTGCATGTTAAACAGGAGTTAACTGTAAAATCACAAGAAGCATGTTTTACTTTTTGCTGAAATAAAAAGGGGGATATATTATGCAAAACTAGTTGTAATTTCATAATTATAATTTTGTTGTCATTAAAAAGGGGGAGAATGTAAGCACCTATGTTTTGATACACCAAAATTATGTTTATTGCTAGATTAACATTTCAGGACTATCTTGGATTAAGGCATCAAAGTGTTTTTCAAGACGAGAAGATAGTTGCTGTTGTGTGTCTTTTTATATTTATTTGAGTCTAGGACATTATTGTAAGGAACTTCAAATAAAAAATCAAATACGAATTTTTCGCGTATCTTTTCAAAATCAAACTTTTAGGGTTATTGATCAACCAAACTATATAATTGATCGACCAAATTACCTTATCAACCAACCAAATTAATTGACTGATCAAATTAGCCCATTTTAGGAAGTTGAGAAAAATCCTCTTGATCGACCAACCAAGCTAATTGATCGATCATCAGTGATCGACCAACCTTCTTAATTGATCGACCAAATTGCCTTTTGATCGACTAATTAACCTTAATTGATCGACCAATTTAATTTCCTATTCAGGCAAAACTTTTTGTATAAATAGAGGTTGTACGTAGCCCATTCTTTCATAACTTTTAAATATAAATTCCATTAAAAAATAGAGCTTCTCGTGCTTATTTCAAAAGGCTTTCACACCCCGTTCTTCATGTTCTTCAAAAGCACAACGCCTCGAACCTCTTCAAAAAATTGATTTGATCATTTATTGAGGTTCCATAGAATTCATTCTTGTTATACTTTATTTGTTGTTTTGATTTGCGGATTCCAAGTTTGTTTGGAAGATCTGTGGTTGTTTTTGCTTCTCTTCAGGATAAAAAGAGAAGTGGTTGTAAGTGGTTGTGCCACCCTCATTCAAGTGGTGCGGTTAGTGGATTGACTAGAGTTGCCTAGTCGGAAAAATCATAAGCTGGGAGGCTTAGGTAATGGATTTCACCCGGATTGCATTTCCACTATAATTCAGGTGTACTCTGTGCATGAATCTCTGGTGCTTTATTTTTTAATCTATGCACATAATTCAAAGTGATACTATTCACCCCTCCCCTTTAGTATTTAGTTGCGATCCACATGATATTCCTACCACTCACAGCGACCATGACCTTGAGGTGGTATACTGGATGTAGGATAGACACGAGGTGCCCTCTCGGCTAGGAGAGTGCCATGTGCGTGCCCTGCATTACGGGAATACCACAACAAGATCATCCAGATAGGGGACATGTGAATAAAGAGAAAGTATGACCTTATGCTTGTATGCGTTGGAAATCAGATAACAAGTTTGTAATGGACTATTAAAACATATTAAATGCATGCAAAATAATTTCTTCTTTCTTTTCAACTTTTACACATTTACCGTACTCTTTCCACTCTACTCAGTGTTTTGATGATGCCTATTATTTGTGTTCAGGGTAGGGTAGTGGGCAGTTAGATTCACCGACTGCAGACCAAGCTCGGCCCAGTCATGCCCAGCCATAGTTAGCTAGATTGGTGTTACTTTCTATTGTAGTGAGCATCTATTTGTAGAACTGTTAGTGTTTGCTTCCACACTTTTATTGTCTTGGTGATGTGATGGCCATGGTGCGCTTTCTATCATTTTGCTTGGTACTGTTCTAGTGCATGGTTTATTCTACTACCTTTCTGTTGTTTATTTATGTTCTTACTAGTTACGGGAATAATCGTCTAATGGAAAACAACTTTCATGTTCGGTTCAGAGAGCACCTTTTTTGTTTCGTTGATCGATCGACGACTCCTTCCCTTTTGTGTAAATGAGCCAGCGGTGAATTCACAACTTGTGGGGCTTACCCCATACCATCTCTTGAGCCCCGAGGAAACCCCCCTGGGTCCCCAAGCCCCAGTATTTTGACTCATTATATGTGGGCACCTGATATATATGAGGGTTCACCCACCTTGGTGACAACATTCATTTCTATTGCGCCTAAAATCTCTATTTTTGCAAATATGTTATGTCTTTTATGGTTGGTTCCCCTATTGGTACATTGCAGCAAGGCCTCTTTTTTTGTAGCATTGTTTCTCTGATCTTAGGAGCATCGACCGCCATGGCCTAAATGAAATTCAAAAGACTTTTAGCTTATAGTTCGATTGGGCATGTGGGTTATATTTGTATTGGTTTCTCATGTGGAACCATAGAAGGAATTCAATCACTACTCATTAGTATTTTTATTTATGTAGTAATGATGATAAATGCATTCGCCATAGTTCTAGATTTACGACAAACCTGTGCCAAATATATAGTAGATTTGGGCCCTCTAGCCAAAACGAATCCTATTTTGGCCCTAACCTTCTCCATTACAATGTTCTTATATGCAGAAATACCCCCGTTAGCCTGTTTGTTAAGCAAATTCTATTTGTTTTTCACTGCTTTGGGTTGTGGGGCTTACTTCCTAGCCTTAGTGGTAGTAGTGAGTAGAGTTATATATGCTTAGTGAAAAGAATGTTTTTTGATAGACCTAGGACATGGATTCTATATGAACTAATGGATTGTAACAAGTCTTACCTACTAGCAATTACTTCCTCTTTCATGACTTCATTCTTTTTATATCCCTCTCCTTTGTTTGATCTGACTCATCAAATGGCACTCAGTTTACTGTAACGATCATTGACAAGGTTTAAAGAAAGGGCCCTAAAAAGAGGCGAGATAGGAGGGACAGACCTGACTCTCCTTTCCTTGTCTTCCTTTTTGCTCTGCAAGCTTCTCACTTGGGATAAGGAAAGGACCTGAAGGCCCAGTTTTGGATTTTCAGCCGGCGGGGAAAGTGAATGGAATAATGGTTTAGGTATCATAGGGTCATGTGATCCATTCTTCATTCATAAGTGGTGCAGGGCCCAATGCATACTCCTTTACTTTAAGTGCAAGCATCTCTTGTCAATCGATTTCTACCTTGCTGTGGCTATCGCCTCCACTCGTTCCTCCCTAAACTCAAAAAGTCACCTCAAAACATGAAACCGTGGGAGGAGGAATTGCGATGAGCCTCCCTGGAAGAGTAGGATTGACGATTTGGTGTCGAACAAGCAAGTAGGTGTCATTGTTGAGTAATATGGTTGGTGACGAACTTCTTTACCTAGTGAATCAAGATGCTAGCAATGCAGGTGAAATTGATGAGAACCTCTGAAATCGATGTTTTTCATAGTGGTCTGAGGGCCTTCGAACATACTACATCGGATCGTCACTTCCTTTCTTTCTTTTTTGAATGCATCAGGCAAGCTGGTGTTAGGATCGTCATTCAAAGATGTTTTTGATCGACCAAATGCCCGAGTGGAATGAAGAGCAGAACAACCAAAACTGGGTTGGTGAGAGATCCAACTACTCATTTTCAAGTAAGACAATATTGACATTGCTTTAAGAGTGATATATGCGTATACTAGCTCAATAACGCATTAGATGAGTTATAGGCTTATATGAGATTACTCTTAGGCCTAGAACATTCTACTTCAGCTGAATATTCATTATAATAAATTGACGATTCGCTTCCTATTCTTTCATCCATGCAGCTGTCACCATAATTGGAAACTATGAGAAGATGGAGGTTTCTACATTCGATGGATTGGTATCGACCAGGTTGGGGAGATTTCACTATCAAAATATACGAAATCACTATCACCATCTCTAACTACACAAGTTCTTTTTTTCATCAAAAGAAGGGGAAGTCCACTATTCCAAACCGAGCTTACAAGTCAAGTGAACAAGATATGGAGATGGCGATTGAACTTGCAGTTGCCATTTTTAGGGAATTCCAAGATCATGGTGGATCCACAATGGAATAGCAAAGTTCAAATATCTAATGCAATAAGGTTGACAGCTAAATAGACCATTGATGATACTTCCATATCATGAACTATTATAGGAGATGGATTAAGAAATTCAAAGGTGAACAAGATGAGGAACTACTCGGGTGCTGTTATGGCTCCATTGAGAGCCTCCCTAGTTTCGGAAGTGAGATTGATGCGCATCGCATCCCCTTGCACTAGTTCTTGCTAGATAGTGGGTGAGATGGCGTACTGTCGAAGAGAAAGAAATCTTCTGAGTAGTGGCAAAGGACCAGAGCTTTCTGATTGGATTGAAAGATAGGTCCTTTAGGTTTGCGTAATTTGGGGGAGAGCGATGATGCTACCTTGAGACTCTCAGCATTCATATTTGGTTGGTTGGACAAAGAAAAGTGTTTTCTCTCCGACATATGGATGTTTGGGTACAAGTGATAGAACTAGCTCCTCGTGACTCATTACCATGGAGGCTCGAAGTCTAGCTGCCGATAGCATAGCTGTTTACTATGTAGGGTATTTACCACTCGATATTGTTCTATATATAATAGGTCTCTCTCTACATCGAGTTCAGAAAATGTTGACCAACGAGACTCTTTTTTCTATTAGATGAAAGAAGACTGAAGGCTTAATACAAGTCTATTTTCATTAGTGGGAAAGAAAGGGGTGGGTTCTTCCCATCCAAGAGATCGAGTGATTCCTAGAAGGTTTGTCAGAGTGCATTTCTTGTAGGCATTGGGATAATCTTTCATAAGGTCACTTAGACTTCAGTGTGAGGTTAGCCAAGCTACGCTCATTTATGATCCACTGATCGAATTCGAATGAACTAGGACACCTAGACCTTTTGTGGAAGCAAACCCTCCATGCAAAATTCCTTGAGTTGCATGCGGGTAGGTGGATTTCCATTACTTCTCATCCTTAAGATGAAACTCACACTCCATCAAGGAAAGGCGAAGAGCAAGGAGAGAGTGTTTAAGGAAAAGAGCCTAGAGAAAGATCACGATAATTGTGGAGGGAGCGTCAACTAGTACTCTGTGAGATTGGTAGATCGAGGAGGGGCTTCTCAAATGCCTCGTCTGACGCAGTGCTAGGGATATGAGATGGACTTCTTAGATAATATCGCAAACTTCCAACCATCGAAGGTCCAGCACGAATGCTTCTAGTAATTTCTTACCTCTATAGACGTTTGCCACTTGACATACGTTATTGGTCGCTCGATTTGAGAGTGAAGTTCAGTGAAGTCGACACTTCTTTTGACCTATGAATGAATGGTGAAAGATTTTTGCACCCCTGACCTTCTTTTAAGCTCAATTATGGTCCCCTACATTTCGCACCTTTTTCAACCGGCTCAGACGACTTGAGGTCCCCGGGAGTGAGCTCAAAAGAACCTTACCTTTCCTTACCTTAAGCTAGTGTGAAGCAGTTGTTATGACATTTGCTAGTTGTATGAGATAAAAAATGCATTGTGGAAAAGTGGTGGAAAATGGATGAATTACTTTTTGCAGTCATATGAGCATAACTTTTTCATGATCACGCATGTCTTCCTTAAGGAAAAAGCATTAATGACAAAATACAATCATATGAGATGAAGATCAATGAATCACATATGCATATATCAGATCTAATCCCAGAATAATGTTCTTAGGTAGGATGAAAAACATTTTTACTCATGCCTAGACTCCTTATACTTTCAGGACTGGACCATGAAAGTAGTAAAGAAGATTTCCCATGCTTAGTGCCCTTGTCTCTTCACTCTTTGATTCAAAATAGAGAAGTAGTTAGGAATAGCGAGCCCCAGATCGATAGAATCAGCTCTTCCATTTGGAGTTCTACATGTTGCTAGAGTGTAAATGGGGAGAGATTAGTGAGGTGAGGTCTCTTTAGTAGTTGCATTTGTTTCTTTAAACTGACGTATGACCAGATTGTCTTGATCTTTCAGAAATTTGCAAATTCTCATTTGTTCTCCCTTGTGGTCGATCGATTCCACTTGGTTCACTTGCAAAAAAGAACTAGCAAGTTGGTGAATCATAACCCTAGTGGGAATGCTAGATGTTTGGTCATTGTCCCGCTGGTCAGAATGAGAGATGCCATTGAAGCTGCTATTCCCATGCAGATTGTATGTACATTCGACGGGTGGCTTTCTACACTATCATAAATAGCTATTCTTGGTATTATCCCTCTTTCGGGGGAGTTTATAAACAAAAAGAGATCGCTATCTTCATCCTCCATACTCAGATATGTTATAAGACCAACAATGCAATGTGAGACCTTGCTCTCAATCTCTTCTCCTAGGAAAAGTCTACTTTGTTGATAAAGTCAGTTGTATAAGTAAACCCAAGTTGCATCTTCATCTCTAGGAATTCGAAAAGGTACTTTTGGCATACCAATAGACATCAAATGCAATAAACAATTCGGTACCCTATGGGGTTAGACTTTGATGTAGGAACGTAATCAAAGGATCTTATCAAGGTTCCTGAATGATAAACATTCGACATTTGTTTCCCAAAAATGAGACCAATCCCCATTGCGTATTGCTACTTATCGGTTTGGGTGTAGAATAGATCTGCTTCTATTTGTTTTTACGAATAGAATTGTTCCATGATTTCCAATGTTTTATAAATATAAATAGGAACTCTTGCTCATAGATAATCTACTGAAAAGGGTTAGGTACTATAGAATATATGGAGTATATATATAGTTTCCTTTTTTCCAATGCAATAAAGTACATAGTATCTATTTATCTTTGAGAAAGAGGTATTTCCATGGGTTGACCTTGGTATCTATTCATATGGTTGTTTTGAATGATCTCGATCGGTGACTTTCTATCCATATAATGCATACAGCTTGAGTTTCCGGTTGGGCCGGTTCAATGGCCTTATACGAATTAGCGATTTTTTACCCTTTTGACCCTATTCTTGATCCGATGTGGAGATAGGATATGTTCGTTATCCCCTTCATGACTCATTTAGGAATAACCAATTCATGGGGTGGCTGGAGTATGACAGGGAGGAGTATAACGAATCCGGGTCTTTGGAGTTATGAAGGTGTGGCAGGAGCACATATTGTGTTTTCTGGTTTGTGCTTTTTGGCAGCTATTTAGCATTGGGTGTATTAAGACCTAGAAATTTTCTGTGATGAACGTATAGGAAAACCCTTTCTTGATTTGCCAAAAATCTTTAGAATTTATTGATTTCTCTTAGGGGTTGCTTGCTTCGATTTTGGTGCATTTTATGTCACAGGTTTGTATGGTCTCGAGATATGGGTATCGGATTCTTACGGGGTAACTGGAAAAGTACAACCTGTAAACCCCATGTGGGGCACAGTTTTGATCCCTTTGTTCCTGGGGGAATAACTTCTCATCATATTACAGCGGGTACATTGGGCATATTAGTAGGCCTATTTCATCTTAGTATCCATCTGCCTCATCGTTTATATAAAGGATGACGTATGGGAAATATTGAAACCGTACTTTCCAGTAGTATTGCTACTATCTTTTTTGCAGCTTTTGTTGTTGCTAGAACTATGCGATTTGGTTCAGCAACTACCCGATCGAATTATTTGGTTCGATTCGTTATCAGTGGGATTAGGGATATTTTCAGCAAGAAATCTATCAAAGAGTTAGTGCTGGTTAGCCGAAAATCTGAGTTTATCAGAAGCTTTTTCTCAAATTCCTGAATAATTAGCTTTTTACAATTACATCGGTACTGACAAAAGGGGGATTATTAAGTGCGGACTCCATGGACAATGGAGATTGAATAGTTGCTGGTTGGTTAGGACATCCCACCTTTAGAGATAAAGAGGGTAGTGAGCTTTTTGTACGTCATATTCCTACTTGTTTTGAAACATTTCCGATAGTTTTGGTAGATGGAGATGGAATTGTAAGAGCTAATGTCCCCTTTCGAAGGGTGAAATCCAAATATAGTGTCGAACAAGTTGGTGTCACTATTTAGTTCTATGGTGGCGAACTCAATGGAGTCAGTTATAGTGATCTTGCTGCTGTGACAAAATATGCTAGATGCGCTCAATTAGGTGAAATTTGTGAATTGGATTGGGCTACTTTGAAATATGATGGCATTTTTCGTATGCTAAAAAAAGGAGTTCATTCACTTTTGGGCATGCTATGTTTACTTTGCTTTTCTTTTTTGGACACATTTGGCATGGTGCTAAAACCTTGTTCCGAGATGTTTTTACTGGCATTGATCCAGATTTGGACGCTCAAGTGGAATTTGGAACATTCCAACAAATTGGGGATCCAACTACAAAGAGACAAGCAATCTGATACACATTGCTTTGGCTTATATTTGATACAATAGGGCTCCAGGTCCATATTGGATACAATAAGGCCCCAGGTCCTTTTGGAATCACCATTTTTTATTGGATTCTTTCCCATTTCTTTATTTGGTAAATGATCGCATCCCAAATGAATTGGCATGGAAGCTATAATTATAAACCATGATTGAATCTATAGAAGCATTGGTTTATACATTTCTGTTAGTCTCTACTTTAGGGATCATTTGTTTTGCTATCTTTTTTCGAGAACTGCCTAAGGTGCCGACTCAAAAAATGAAATGATTTTTCATTATCTTAATGGGAGTCATGAGCCTCCCATATTGGGAGGCTCATTACCTCCATCAACTAGTCTCCGTGTTCCTTGAATGGATCTATTAGTTGTTGAGAGGGTTGCCCAAAAGCAAGATATAAGGTGTACCCAGTCAAACTTACAAGTAAACCAGATACGGAGATGGTGACTAGGGTTGCTATTTCCATTCTGAAATAATTTCAAGATCGCGGTAGATCTACAACTACAAGAAGATGATGAATTTACAATTACAGCCAAATAGTATACAAAGTCAACATATCTCAACCATAGAATGAAAGAAGATTTATGGGTACACAAACCATTGAGGGTAGTTCTAGGTCTGGACCAAGATGAACTATTGTAGGGGATTTCTTAAAACCATTGAATTCATAATATGGTAAAGTACCTTCGGGTTGGGGGACAACTCCCTTTATGGGAGTCTTAATGGTTCTATTTGCAATATTCCTATCTATTCTTCTGTTTGATTGGATGGAATTTCCATGAAAATCGAACAATGCTCTTAGTTCCTCCTAGAGGCGTCACTCATGGGTTTGGTCTTCTTTATGCATATTATATTCCTAGGTTTGATTTCTAAAAATTAGGAAGTCCTATTTTTTCAATCCAAAAATGTCTTAGACTCAGATTTCTAAGACATTCTGGTAGTTAAACCGTGGAATTTCTTTGTTTTGGTATTTTCAGAATATTAGTGTGTGACTTGTGGTAATTGATCCTATTCATAGTATAGAAAATAGGTCTGTCATCCTGATAGAGATGATTCTACCTCGTCGAATATTGATATTTATGTGAATGTTTGGAGCACAGAAGGGGTTTATAAAATAGATCAAGAAAAGAAAGATTGGAATTATGATTAATACCTATTATTTATTCCTATTTAGACCTCGTAATCAGATTCCAAGAAATGAACAAAAACAAAAGAAATGGAGAATTGCCTAAATCAAACACCATTTCTTTCTTCCAAATTATGTGCCTTGACTAAAGGCCAACTTGTTCTATAGATTTGTTTGAGTGATTCCATTTAGCCTAGTTATGGAATAAGTGATGGTCAAAGGGTTCTGACTCAAAAAGCCTTTGAACTGAGTTTGTGACTTTGGGAAATCATCGTGGTTATAGTATTGATGGGAACACCATCATGAGCCATAACTAGCTCAGTTTGATCTGATTAAGTCAATAAAAGCTCTTACATATCTATCAGAAGGTCTTAAGAGCATAAAACATTGATTTGAGAAGAAGATAAAAATACATGGTTATTTCTATAAATTAACCATTCTATCACAAAAATAGAATAACCATAGGTTCTCTCAGGGGCAGTTTTAGGCCTAATCTGAGATTGTTTCAACCTAGTTTGCAATTTGGTCCAAGTCTGATTTCCTTTATTCCACATGGGCCCTTACCTTTTGAATTTCTTACACAAAGGTCCCTATCTTTATCATCATTTTCTTCAAAAAGGTCACTGCTGCCATGAATCCTAATTCTACAACTCTGGCGGCCTTAAAATGGCATGTTCTCCTTGATTCCTTGACGAATCCCTCTCAGATTTGAAAGGGAAGTTTGTCAAGGAATTCCCTTCCTTTTGAGCCAATTCCTAAGTCCTAAAACTTTCCCAATCTCTCATGCGAATGCATGAGAGATTTGGGTATCATAGAATTTCTATCTCTGGTGAGCTTTCCTAGTTTGGGGAGCTTGCTTTCCAAGCCCAAAACACTATCCAGAGGCCTATAAAAGGACCCCTAGATCAGACCGAAGATCCCAAGCTCGATTTTGGTCGAAAACTCCCCATAATTCTTGTTAAGAGTGCTTGATCGGGTTTTAAAAAGGTCATGTTGTAGTACAGTCAAAAAAGCGTTCAAAACAAATAAATTTTATTACTCGAATTTTAAGTCCGAGGTCGAACACAGGGAGCAAATAGAATTCATACACTAATCTTAATAATAGATGCAAGTTTGAACACTTAAAATTACTCAAAACCTTATTCAAAATGTAAAGCAGGAGTTTATGAATAATGAAAATGTATCACAAAAGAGAAATTGGACGTCTGATTATAGAATCAGACGTCTTAAAAAGGTTTGACTCTTCTTGCTTTTTCTCTTTGGCTTGTTCTCCTCTCTCTTCTTTGTTCACTGTTCTTCTTTCTTTCTTTGGTTCTCCTTCTTTCTTCTCTGGCTTTTCTCCTTCCTTCTTTCTTCTTTGGCCTTGGTTCTTCCTTTGTCGTTGGCTTCTTTCCTTCTCTGACTTCTCCTTTCTTCCTTCTACCTCAACTTTCTCTTCCTTCTTCTCTAGCTTCGGCCTTCAGCTCTTCTTCTTCTTTCTTCCTTCTTTTGCTTCCTTTCCTCTTCTTCTGACGTTGGCTTCTTCTTTCTCTTCTTTGTCTGACTTCTCCTGCCTTCTTCTTCCTTCCTTGGCTTCTTTCTCCTTTCTGCCTTCTCTGTAACAGTGCCTTCTCCTTCCTTAGATCTTCTTTGCCTTAGCTTCTGATCTCCTTCTTTCTTGGCCTTCAGATTTGTCTTTTCCTTAGCCGTGCCTTTTCCTTCCTTGGCTCTTCTTTTCCTTAGCTTTCTTCTGCGACTCTTTTCTTCTTAGCTTCTTTAGCTTCCTCCACCTTTGCTTCCTCCTTCAGCTTCCTCTTCCTTCTTCCTTTCCCTGTAAGCAAGTGCAAAACCTACCCCTACCCTCCCCCGCGAATGCTCTCTCTTTTCTCTCTTAGGCTCACTCTCCCAAAGCCTTTCTCGGGTAAACGGGTCGGGTTAGCGCGCCTGGGTCCAGGCACACTGGCGTGGGTGATGCGCGATGAGTGCACGGGTTATCAGGTCAGGCTACCAGGTCCACGTAGCGTGGGCACGGACGAGGCGTGGATATGTGAGAGGGACCTCACCCCGTGTTAGGAGGTGATAGGCCCTTGACACAAATTCATCTTATACCACTCTGTTCGCTTCAAAAAGCCTGAGGTGGGACTAAAAGTCCTACCCGCTTTCTCGCGTGCCCGCAGGGGATGTCGCACTCAATTGCTGCAGCTGCAAGGGTCTTCAAGCCAATCACTGGCTGAATGTGTGCGTGTGACAATTCCGCATTGCCTAGAACCTGGGGCTTGGAGCGAGGCTGCCTGATTCGAGCTTGTGAGCAAGCTTCGCATCTCCTCCAATGGCGGCAGAGGCAAGAACCTGTTCTCAAGAAAAATGGCCTTGTGGCCTCATTAGATCACATAGGGGGCTTCGCCGCGACACGACGAAGGTGACTCGGTGGGTGGCGTGGCACGGGGCGGCCTAGGCCTACGTGCCTAGGTCGGTTTGTGGCAGTGGTGATGGGTTTGATCGGGAGAAGATTGTGGAGCGTGTGGCGATCGATGGAGATGGGGAAGATGATCAGTGGAAGGTGGCGGAGCTTCTGAGGGGTTTGGTGGGGTGGATGGGTGTGTGGAGTGATGGAGACACCTCGTCAGTGGTCTGCCAGAGGTGGAGACGATGGTGGTGGTCTACGGTGGTCGAGGGTTGAAAACAGAAATAGAGAGGGGGAAAATAAAAAGAGGAGAGAGGGGAAAGTATCTAACCTAGTTTAAGGATGAAAGGAGAGAGGATGGTGGATGGTGCGTACCTGCCGCTGTCAGAGACGAAGGTTCTAGTTAGAAGGGGATGGCGACGGCGAAGAGAATGCAGGCACGTGCGCAGGTATGGTGTGACGTGGACGAAGGAGGCGGAGATGTCTCTGCCACTGGTTTTGTGGCGGAGCGACGAGAAGAGGAGGAATGAGTCGCCGGAGCTCGCTGGATGTTTGGCCGAAGGAGAAGAGATGAAATTGGAGGGTTGTCTCCGGCCAAACCAAGTTGAGAATGGATGGTTGGGTTGGGGGACCTTTAAATAGCCTCTGGCAGAGGGCCTTGTGCTTGGAAGGCAAGCTTCCAAGCACGGGTATCCTTGCCGAAGTAGGATTGCGAGAGATACCCAAATCTCTCATGCGTTCGCATGAGAGATTGGGTGATAACCAGGGCTTAGGATTTGGTTCACACGATCGGGAATTCCTCAGAGAATCTCCCTTTCAAATTTGAGAGGGAGTCTCTGAGGAATCAAGTAGATCTTCCCCTTGAATCCTTGCCAGAGTAGGACTCCTCCACTGTAATGGTGGAGGGACCTAATTGCAAAGAATGGCGAGGAAGATAAGGGGTCTTTACAATGGTTTTCAAAAGCTAGGGGTCTAAATGTAATTGGGTTGGACTGTTTTGCAAAGTAGGTCAAGGTGAACTTTCCTTAGGTCTAAATTTTGTTATGAATCTAATTTGGACCTAAGGAATCCAATGGTGAAGTTGGATTTTAGGTTTGACCACGTTTGACTAGGCGTTTTACACAAAAAACCTAATTTAGGGCAAATAATTGACTTAGACCGCTATTTAGGTCAAAATAGGTTCCAAAGGCCAAATTAAAGGTTCTAAATCCTAGAGGATATTTTTATATGAATTTTAGAGGGTTTAGGTGAATTTTATCCTGACCAGAACCTTGTTGAATTAAGTGGGTCTGTTTTAGGGTTACAAGAAGTCATTTAATTCCCAGATTTCACATTAACCCTTTTCTGATTGAATCAACCCACTTTTTATCTTGTTAAGACCTTTTGACCTATATTTAACCCCTTAGAAATTCTGTTGTTGTACTGTAATGGTAAAATTACAGTTTTACCCTTTATTGCTTGCTTTTCTCTCAGACTGATTATTCCTTGAGTTAGGCCCTTTATTTGGTTATGTAGGAGCTTTTGTTCTTTTTTATAGGTCAAAATGAGCTAGTTAGGGCTCATGATGGTGTTCCCATCAATTCCTCCTTCCACTTCTGGCCTGAAGGCTCCTCGAGCTCCGGCAACCTCCTCCATCTTCATTCCTCATCTGTTCGCAATACCGGTGGTTGATTTGCCTCCCTCACCTTCCTTCGTGTCGCGCAATACTAGCCGATGTCCCTATCTCCTTTGTCTTCACCATCCAACCCCCCTCTGGAGTCACCTTTGTCTCCGGCGTCGGCCATACTGCAACCGGTGCCAACTCTGATCCCCATCGTCTGCTACTTATTGCTATCGACTCATCAACTTCTCCATGTCATGACAGCACCTCTGACACTTCATTTCAACCACCACTACGCCTATGACCACCTTCACCTTCTTCCACTCTGGCCACATCTTCGGTGAAGCGCCTCCACTGCTCCTCACATCCATTCACTTCACCACCGACTCCAAAAATTCACCGTGTCCCAGAGAGCAAAAGCCCTCTAGTTATTGAGGCTATTGGCCTCTCCTTAGTGCCACCAAACAAACGCACCTTCGCCGACCTATCTCGTCACCGTCTGGCCACCACAGGCCACCATCCTCCACGAAACCACCATCAGCACATTCGCCATCACCTCACGACCCTCCTGAGCTGGTTTAATGTGGCCATAAGGCCGTTTGATTCAGGTACTCAAGACCCCCACGCGATTGTTGAAGCTTCTTCGTGAAGCTCCAGGTCTTGTTTGTGCAGGATTTTCCTAGGAGGAAGTCCCAGGTGTAGCGAAAATCCTCTAGGATCACAACCTAGGGATCAATTTGGCTCTTTGACTGGGCCTTTGACTGCAATTGAATGAAGCAGCCGCTGTAGCTTCATGCGAGAAGGAAGGCAATGGGATAGTCCCACATTGGTTGCTGAAGAGCGCTCGCAACCGAATAAATTGATTTTCTGTCATAGGCTTATCGCCTCAACTGACATAGGGGGTGAGGTCCCTACTCACCCATCACCCGCACCTCACCTGTGACCCATTACCCGTGTTCCTAGCGCTGACCTGACCCGCCTAACTCGTGCACTCCTCGCTCATCACCCATTGCTGGTGAGCCTGGTCCTGGGTGCGCTCTACCCGAATATTCGATAACCCGCTGAGGCCTTGGGAAGGCGAGGAAGAGAAAACCCCGAGAGAGAGGAAAGAAAGAGCGTGCGAGGGTAGGGGGTTTTGCTCTAAGGTTCAATGGCTAACACTTAGCTATTTAAGGAACCTTTCCCCCTTGTGCATGAAGAAAAAGAAGAGAAGAGCAGCTACAAAACAGAAGAAGAAGGGCTGAAGCAAATAGAAGAAGAAGAAGAAGGGCTGAAGCACACAAGAGAAGTAGCACCTCTGAGATTCAATAGAAGTGCACTATGCACTTATCCTACATGGAATTTAAATTGCTTAGTACTATTGAGTTATTTGATATAATTGTGAAGGGTAATTGGCGATTCAAATTACCATTTTACCCCATTCTTTTTGCACTATTTGACATATGTTTTCACTTATATATCATTACTTCTTGGAATTCTATTGCTCATATATTTGTGTTGAATTGCAATCTTGAGAATCATCTTTGCTAATTTCTCCCTGTGTTCGACCTCAGACTTCTATTCAAGTAATAAATTCTATTTGTTTTCAAACGATTTTGACCTATACTACGACGCAGCTTTTATAACCTCAATTTCACTCGTTAACAAGTATGAATCTGAAGTGTTCATGGATTCCTATGATCTCAACAAGAGAATTCCTATCCATAGTGAAACGGTCCGTAAATAGTCAATTGGACTTATACAAAAGATGACACAAATAATAAGCAATATATAGATAGGAGAAAAGAAGACTAAAGAGGCCTATAACAATAAAAAGAGAAACAGATGAGCCAACTTTATATTGGTATTCTCATCATAAAGAAACAATTCCAGATTTCGATTTTGGGAATAAAGTGTCTAATAAGCTTCCCATTTTCTACTACATATTCGTTGAAACCAGTATTTATGTGTTTCTGCTTGAGTTGTTCGAGATTAAATTTTCATAGACAATTCTATGGGGGGTAGTCTCCTTGTTTGACCTATTTAAAGAAAGTCTATAATTGGTTTGAAGAAGGTCTAGAGATTCAGGCGATTGGAGATGATATAACTAGTCAATATGTTCCTCCTCATGTCAACATCTTTGATTGCAGGATCACACTCACTTGTTTTTGAGTACAAGTAGCTACTTGCTATGACTTTTGACTATTGTCCAACCTCCTCTGTTCAATACACAATGATTGAGGCCAACTTTGGTTGGCTAGTTCATCGATGGTCGGCAAGTAAGATGGTTCTAATGATGATTTTGCATGTATTTCGTGTATATCTCACATGTGGATTTTAGAAACCCTACAAATTCATTTGGGTGACGGGTGTAGTTCTAGCTGTATTGACTGCATCTTTTGGTGTATTTGGTTATTTCTGACCCTGTCCCATGGGTAACAGAATAGTAACCCTAACTCCTTATAGACATGAGTTGCTAAGTTATTACCTTGCTTATAGAGTGACTGAGTAGTCAAAATTATCACAAGTGTACCTGAAGCTATTCTTGTAGTAGAATCGCTCTTGGTAGAATTATTGCATGGGAGTAAAAGTGTGGGTAAATCCACTTTGACCCATTTTGATAGTTTACACACTTTTGTATTGCCTCTTCTTGCTTTCATATTTATGTTAATGCATTTCCTAATGATACGTAAGCAGGGTAATTCCGGGCCTTTACTTTATAAAAAGGATTTGTCAAATCCATAAGATGGATTCTAAATATGGATCATTGGTCGTATATTGATGATTTCGAAGAGGAACAATAGTCTTTCATTACTACAAATATGGATTATTGAAAAGAATTAGACATGTGATTTGGATTGGGGTAACAATGTTATGAAACCCTACCCCCTTGGGGTCACAATGCTACTTACCCACTGATGATAACGTCATCATTAGATGTATCTAGCTTTAATTAGTCATAATCAACAGACAAATGCTCCTACATAACCGCTGAAGAGTCGTAGTTCATTGTATATCCTTTCTGAGAGACATATTAAAATAGGGTTAAATCTGCAGTTTTAACAGAAGATCATAAATGTAGAGTAATCACAGGGAATTCTAAGGGTTAATCAAAGGTCAAATGGTCATAAATGACTAATAAGAGGGTTCATGCAGATAGAAACGGGTTTTCACGCGTTTCATGAATTAATGGACATCTGAAATCCTAATTTTAGACTCACTTAAATAAATAAGGTTTTGATAAGGATAAAATTCACCTAAATCTTTTAAAAATCATATAAAAATATTCTATAAGGTTTGGTATCCTTAATTTGACCATCTGAACCCATTTTGACCCAAAATAGAGTCTTAGACGAAAAGTTACTCTAATTTGGGTTTTTATACAAATTATCCAGTCAAACTTGGTCAAAACCAAAATCTGACTTCACCATCAGATTCCTTGGATCTAAATTAGGTTTGTACCAAAATTTGGACCCAATCAGAGTTCATCTTGAGCTAGGTTGCATTTTAGTCTAGTTTGACTCTTTTTCTTTCAAATAACCCCTTAGCTTTCGAAATCTATTGCGAATAGCCCTTAACTTTGTCATATTCTATGCATTTAGGTCCCTACCTCCATTGCCATGTGAACACACCTGCAGCCAACCTTCAATCAAGGAGTTCTCCTTGATTTCACGCTTAATCTCTTCCAAAATTGGAAGGAGAACTCCTGAAGAGATCCTCTTCAATCTGAGCCACGCATTGGGATCTGATTTGCGCCCAAATCCTGATGTGAATCAATTTAAACCTAGGGTTTCCTACTTCGTGAAGCTTCTGAGCTTCCAAGCTTAGAATGCCCTTCTAAGCCCTATAAAAGGACCCAGGACGCATGGCTGACATCCTTAGCTTGGTTTGGAGGCCGAACTCTCCTTCTTCCCTTCTCCCCGACTGCCATCTCCACCAACTTCGGTGAGCTTTTTGTCCTACCTTCTTCGTCGGTCACCACAGATTATAGTCGGCCAGATATTCCTCCCCACGTTCTTCCACATCTCGCATCACCAGCGAATGCCTCCATCCTTATCTTCCTCCCTGCTTCTTTACCATCAGAGACTTCACCTTCCATAGTGCTGGCCATGACATAACTGGCACCCTCTCTCCCCTTTTGTCCGTTAGAATAGGTTAGTTAGAATCCTCTTCTCCCCTACTCTCTTTCCCTTTCTTTATCCCTCAATTCAACCCCTAACCACTCCGCTCACCCGTCTTCTTCCCCATCTCTGGCCACACCTCTGGTGAGTCCACCCCACCTCCACCATCCACCAAACAACTCGCCACCAAGTCCATAACCTCCGCCTCACCTCCACGAACCAAACCCCCATCTTTATTTGCCATTCCATCCACTCACACAACCCCCCGAACACACCCATCACCGACCACCTTCTCCGTCACCGTCCACCCTCATCCATGCACGAAACACCCTACAGACACCACAATCACCTTGCAATTCTCCTGAACTTTTTAACCAGGGCATTTAGCTCGTATTTTATATTTCAGGTATCCCACCGGAGCTCCACCGCTGTGTCTTCTCCGCCTTGTTCTTTAAGATCCAGCCACGAGGGCTCCAGGCTACACCCTCCAGGTTGTGTGGTTTGACTCTAGGTTCATGGCCAGATTGTCAATTGAGGATTCTAGCTGCAGGCGTGTGCCACTTGAATGAAGTAGCCACAACAATTGTGCGCGAGGAGAAGCCTGTGGGATTTACTCCCACATTGGGTGCGGAAGAGCTCTTGAGGGAGCTTATTATGTTTTTGTGTTCTATGCTTATCGCCCAGTAACACGGGGGTCGGGTCCCCATTACCTGCTCACCCGCTATTTGCCTAAGCCTCACTCCTCACCTGCGACACCACGCACACAGGCCTGGATCCGATACTACTTAATCTGGATCCTCGATTACCCGATTGGCTACCCAGTTATCTGAGAAGAGGAAAAGAAAAGAGGAGGAATTTGTGAGAGACTGGGGGGGGTTGGGTTTGCTCCTCTGTGAAGTGGCTAACACTTGATCACTGAAGGATTTAATTCCCTTGTGTGCTGTGAAGGGAAGAAGAGGCTAACACTTAGCCATGAGAAAGAATAAGGAAGGTCTGAAGAAGAAGAGGCTTTGAAGAGAAAAGGAAAGAAAGAAGGCTTGAAAAAAGAAGAGAAGGGCTGAAAGAGGAAGAAAGAAAAAGAAGAAGAAAGCCTAAAGAGAAGGAAGCACTGTAGAAAGGCTACGTTTAAGCCGTCTGGTGGAAAGACCCGACATCTGATTTGGCATTTGAAACTTTGGCCACTTAAGCTTGCGTGGCATTTCCAATTGAGGATACTGTAGCATCATTTGAATAATTAATATATATGTGCTTAGACTAATAATTGGTGATTTAAATCACCAATATTTTGTCCTAGGTTTCTTTTTGTCATGGTAAACTCTTGAAGTAGTCATGGTTTCCATTAAATATCAGATTTGAGTAGTTATTATGCATTGAATATCTTGTATCTTGCTCCATTTACTATGCTCATTTATATTTTGATTAAGATTAGTGCGTAAATTCCATATTTGCTCCCTGTGTTCAACCTCGAACTTCAATTTAGATTTTGAGTAATAAATTTTATCTGTTGATTGAGCTATTTAGGAGGTTTTATTACAATGAAATGACTTAAAAACTCCTATCTAGCCCTATCAACATTTTGGCGCCATTGCTAGGGAGCAACGCACAATTCACCGCTATTCTTATTTTACTTGATTCTATTTGAGCACTAACTTGCCTTATTTGTTTTCTTGTGAATTTGCGAGGTACATCACGAGGCGATCTTTCACGCAAATTAGCCTCTCCCGGCGTAGGTAATCTCTTTTCTTCCCAAATCAATCTCTTAATCTTAGGAAGATAAAAAAGGAAACAAATCAATTAGGAATCACTTGCCTTATTTTCATAGTAATCACCACTTAAAAGGCAAGTTCTTGATTTGTGATTCAAAATCAATATCTGATTGGAGTTGAGACGATTCTATTTAGAGATCTCTACCCAAATTGCTCGTACCTACTAGGGATTTACGCTTATCTTGAACATCTTGGACTACTCACCTTCTTGTTTGAAGTCCAAGGTGTACATCTTGAGATTTAATTGGACTTGAAATAGAGCCAACTAGGGTTTCTACTCTAGGATTTTGAAGTGTTAGCTCACATTTTTCCTGCATAAAAGGAAATTTACCCTCCTACATTTGTGTGCTACCCAAACTCGTGCTTGAAAAGAATTAATCACTTAAGCCCTAAAATTAGGCTCTAATTTCACTTGAACCTTAAAAGTTGTGGGCCTAATAACTTGAGAGTCAATTTAGGGTGATTTCTGGATCTTGACCTAGATTTCATTCTTCATCTTTTAGGACAGGCCATGTGAAGTTGGTCTACTTTGTGGGCCAATCAACCTCCAAATTAGGTCACAAATCAAATCAACTTCTAAATCAAGTGAAATCCAAGGCACAAATTAGGCTAAAATTGGTAGACTTAAGGTCTCAATTCATATATTTCGGTCTACTTGGAATCGCAGTGACAAGGAAGGTCAGGTGGGGAAAACCTTGTAACCCATGGGGACGCTATACCATGTAGAGGTCTTTGCAGGGCCTCCCTTCCTTGCTGCCCAGGTAATTCTCAGGTGTGCAGATTTTTGATTCAGAGGTATCATCCACCTCGAAACAAGCCTTAGTTATCCAAAAATCTTTGGGTCCCTTGATTGGGTCCAATTCACATCCAGTCCCTCATCCCTTCTATAAAGCACATACACAAGAAAAGGTCATTAGGTTGTTAACCTAAGAGATCTCATTAGATATTCTCGGGGATTTTTGATTTGATCTGATTACTTCAATCTGTACATGAGTTTGATTCTACATCTTGATTCCACCACCTGATTCGAAAATGCAACTTGACATTTTAGGAAAAGTAATTTTTTTTGAAAAGAAAAGGAAAGCTATCGAATCGTCGATAGCAATCCAGGAGTGCCATTATTGATTATATGAAACAAAAGGATTACAAAATTGAACCCCACATATGTATGAGATTCCAGCAATTATTTACAATATTATCCACACTCACTAGACTCTCCTGAAACAATTTCTCATTTCTAGCTCTCCATACCGACCATAAAATAGCCACCATGGGAACATATGCTTATTAGAAATTAAGAAAGAGCTCTATAGATCCTCCCACGTGGGAATTGAATCCCTGCATATCTTCCTCCAAACACTATCTGCTATCATGCATGTAGAAAAAATATGATGACTGCAATCATTATGTAAGCCACACAAATGACAAAATTGGGCAGGAGTGCCCATTCTCCTATGCTGCAGATCTCCCGTTATCAAACCATCTCTTCTACATAGCCACAAAAAAATTTGTACCTTCAATGGGATTTTCAATTTCCATATTTTCCTCCCTACTTCATCCACCTCTAGCGACCTTGATGAAAAGATGAGCTTCTCATAGGCAGTCACTAATGAGAAAGTCCCATCCCGCTTGTATGTATGACATTCCTCCGGCGTAGGTCTAAAAGCAGCAAGCTCCTGCAGGAGACATTCATTTTCTGCTCATGTTCTTATTCCATGGTCATTCCTTACATCACTGTTTATCATCCAGTTCTCTGAAGTCATGTCCCAATAATCACATACCACAACATTTTTATTGGGAGCAGCCGAATATGCAAGAGGGTAACTGTCTTTTATCGCTCCACTAGGAAGCCATTTATCCAACCAGAATCTAAAGCTTCTCCCATCTCCCAAGACTGATTTGAAAAGATTCCAATTATCAGCAAAGCACGCACCACAGAAGCCCAAAAATGAGATGGTTTATGAGGATTTAAATGGCTTTTTTCATCATCTGCCGCTCCATAGCTATTATGTAGGATCTCTGTCCAAAATGTTTTTTCCCCTTGAAGCAGTCGAACCGCCCATTTCAATAACAAAGCACCATTTAACTCTTTGAGAGATCTGATTCCCATACCACCATACTTCTTAGGGGAACAAATTGTATCCCATTTAACAGGTTGGAAGAAGGTACCTTGGTGAGCAGCCCCTTTCCAGAAGAACCTTTAGCGCATAACATCAAGTTTTTTCCAAATTGACTTTGGAGCTTGGAAGATGGAGAAGAAGACTAGAATAAAAGTGATAATTGAATTTAGCAAGATAAGCCTGCCCCCTTTAGATAGGTAATGGCTGCTCCAGCCTTCAAGCTTCGTAGCCACCTTCTAAAAAAGAAATGTCCAATCAATTTTCTTCATTTTTTTTCATTTCAATGGTAGACCCAGATATTTGATTGGTGGTGATACCACAGGCGTGCACAAGATGTTGGAAATGTCATCCTGATCACTACCATTCATACCAAAACAAACCAGGGAGGATTTGCTTCCATTTAGTTTCAGCCCAGAAATTTCACCAAATATATTGACCATATAATATAACACCTATGCTTCCCTCTTCCCACCTTCCACAAAAAAATTGTGTCATTTGCATATTGGAGAATGGGGGCCAATGCCCTTCTATTTGTCATCGAGTAACCCCTTATCATCTTGTCAGCTACCAACTTGCAATCATATCTTGCTAATGTATCTATTGCAAAATTAAAAATTAGTGGGGCCAAGGGGTAGCCTTGCCGCCCCCCACACTAAGGTTGGATCCAGGCTCAACAAGGTTTCCCATTTATCAAGGGGGAATAGGAGGCAGTCATGATGCACCGTTTCACCCATTGGATCTAGAGGGGAGGAAATTTTCTCCTTTTAGGAATTTCCCAAAGGTATGACCATTATATTGAGTCATACGCTTTAGAAAAGTCTACCTTCCATAGGAAGGCCTTAGTCCTTCGCCTATGCCACCCCGTAACCATTTCTTAAGCCATAATGAATGATTCCTGCAGTGACCTCCCAGGTAAAAATGCAGACTGGACAGGCATTACCAGATCTTGCAACACAACACGAATTCTGTTGGCTAGAATTTTGCTGATGATGAGATAAATAGAATTCGACAATGCAATAGGCATATAATATGAAAAATTCTCAGCACCTGACTTCTTTGGTAACAAGAACAAGTAAGACTTCTTAAGTCTTTCAAATCTGGAGTTACCCATTTCAAACTCATGTATAACATTCATCACTTCCTGCTTAAGGACGCTCCACATCTCCTTGTCGAATAGAACTTGAACCTCATCTGGTCTAGGGGCTCCCTCATTGTTCAAACCTCTGATAGTTGCTTCAGCTTCCTGTTCAGTGAAGGGGGCAACCAACATAGCAGATTGTTCAACACTGACACCTGGGAAAGTAGCCGAAGCCATCCTCCACGAGCCTCTTGGTGCTGCCTTAGCTGTTTCTTTAAAATAATGAGCAGCTTCAGTTCTAATCTTGCGAGTGGAGGTAATGGTTCTCTCACCCACTTTGATAGTAGAGATGAGATTGACTCTTCTTCTAGCACTGGCAACAAGATGAAAATATTTCGTGTTTGCATCTCCTTCCTTGAGCCAAAGTTGTTTGGACCTCTCACGCCAATCCATCTCTTTCTTTAGATCCTCCTCCTTAATAACCTGTTGCCAAAATTTCCTCAACTCCTGCTCCTGGGAACTAAGAGCCACCATGCATTCTTTCAAGTCAAGCCTCTGAACCTCAGCCAATGCCTCAACTCTCTTCTACTCCCTGATAACTGTCACAATCTGCCCATACTCCTTTAACATTATACGCATATCTACCAGCTTAGATGCAAATTTTTGACTAGCCGACCCAGTGACAATCTTGCTTTTCCACCAGCTGGACAACATGTCTTTAAAATCTTCTTCTCTGAATCGCGACTTTTTGAGTTTGAAGTAAGAACCAACATTAGCACTCACCCCACAAGTCCACACAATTGGCATATGGTCAGAGAATGGCCTATCTAGGCTCATGGTAGAAGACAACTGGAACTTATCCAAGAGGATAGAGTTGCCAAAGAACCTGTCCAACTTGGATAAGAGCCCACTTCCATTTCTCCAAGTAAATTCCACCCCATTGACCGGATATTTAGTGATGCCCAAACTCTGCACAGTCAATTGAAACCCTGCCATAGATCCATCTGTGCTGCCACCAGGTCTATCCCCACTTGACAAGGAACAATTAAAGTCTTCACTGATAAGCCATGGCACCTCTTGGACCTTCTGATGTACTGCAGTGAGGTCTTCCCACAATTCCACCTTGCTTGCTGCTGAACATGGTCCATAAACACACGAAATGAACCAATCCAATCCACCCTGATGACTTTGAAATCTACAGGTAAACACATGTTTGACCTGGTGTATTTCAGACAATTTAAGATTGGATTTCTTCCACCAAACAACCATCCCACTTGATCTGCCATTTGCTGCCATCCCCACACCCTCAGCTCTCCCATATTGCCTCAAGGAATTCCAGACTGGGCTGTTTTCGTCATCTATGTGTGTCTCTTGTATAAGAGCACAATCAATCTGCCACTCCACAAGATATCTGAGAAGGGAAACTCTTCTCACTTTGTTGCGCAACCCATGCACATTCCACATTAAGACTCTCATCCCTTACATTGCTGATCTCCCTGAGCCAAATTTTCCACATATTCAACCATAATGGATTTTGCAACTGTCTCCTCGATGGGACTCAAGTTCTCCTTCCTTCTTCTCCTAAGCATGTAAGGAGAGCACCCAACCCCCCTCTTGTGGCTGGCTCCTTTCCCGAATTTTAGATCTTCAGGAACAAGGAGAGGCATTTGATTCACATCCCTAAGGACCTTTCTGCCACTGTTGACAACTGTTTGAGTCCTCGTAATCACATCCCTGCAATTAGAGGAATGACTAGGGTCCTCATGTGGGTGGTTTGCACTCCCCATAGCAGTGTCATCAGCCATAGTCATCTGATCCCCCTCCAAGACTTCCTCGTGGCAGTCTTTCCGTTTCTTTGGCTCAGGCGCCTCATATGAAGGCCTACGACCCTCCGGCTCCTCCTGCTGTATCTCATCAGATCGTTCATCAGACACCTTGTTTTGACCTAGTTCTGGAAGTATATATTCCTACCCTACCACTGACAAATGAATGAGCCACGAACACCGACCACATCTAAGGATGATTTTGTCAGGCATCGACCCACTTCTAAAAACCTCAACACTGATTTGCAGTATACGGGCATCACCTTCCCCAATTGTGATCTCAGTATCATCAGGAATAGATGCAAAGCCTGCAATCATCTTGGACACCACCCCTCTTGATCTCAAATGCAGAGGTAGACCCTTGATCGTTAGCGTCACCCGCCTGGTGCCCAATCTCTGGGGAGGGCAATCAGGGAGTGCCCCATCAAAGGGAGAGACCTGCCTCCACAGCACACTAATGTTCTCAAAGGTACTCGAGCGAAAGCGTAGCCTCTCCACATCTAACATGCCCATACTGAAAACAAGAAAACGGGTCTAGGATAACACAACAATCTTCCAACCTGATGAAACAGGGGATAAAGAACTCACCAATTGATGGAATCTTTTGACAGTAGGGTTGCCAGTCATAACTTCACCGATCAATGCACCCCTTAGCATCATCTCCGCAGATAGGATATCCTTAAAGAAGGGGATCTCCACATCAATCGTATGGCCAACCTACGCCGGCGACGGTGGTAGCCGAGGCTCCTTCATTACCTCTTGTTTCCAGTGCGGAGGGTCCATCTTCATACGCTACAGCCATACCCTTGTGCACGAGTCATGTTTGTGCCCGTCTCCCCCACATGCCAAACACACAAGGAGATTTCTACACACCACCGCCATGTGCCCTCTTCGTCTACACTGATAGCATAGAACCTCCCCATTCGTCCTCTTCCAGCCCTCACTCGAAACAAATCTAGTTACCCTACCCTCGTGGGTCTGCCAACTTCTCTCCCTCCTTCGCCAATTTCTCGATCTCCATGTCTTCTAGACCCCCTCATCTCCAGCCCTAGCCGCACCCTCATCGTCGCCTCCCGTTGCCACACTCTCACCATTTCACCGTCGCCTCCAGAAATAGTTTTTCAACTACAAATAGAAATAACTATGTTGATTTTAGGAAAAGCAATTAGGAAACCTGTGTACCAAATGACTATCAAAGATATGATGATTGAGGCTACTTATAGACACCATGAAGAACATTATAGAGCCATAGATAGGGACATTCATGATAAATTTGCAAAAACAACAGACCACATTCTGAACCGTATCGAAATAATATGGACACGAATGAAACACGGTTCAACTCGAGATGATCTCATAGTAGAATACATTGAATTAATGAAATTACATAACAATGAGTGTCTGCAATGTTGGTCAAATCCTTCACTTTTGGAAGAACAAGAAGTTTTCAGGGAGAAACAGGGAAAATTGTTGAATACATTATATAAAACCATTGATCGAGAATACCCCTACATCCCTTGATAATGAGACACCTTGGAACAACATTGATGATCAACATGATTCTACAGAACCCAGGTTAGAGAATCAGAATTATTGTGGACCCTCAACCCAAATGAAAGTCAAATTAAATTGTGCTGAATGATACACCTGATCTTGAGATGAGTTGGGAGGATCTGATTGTAGGTGTTCACAATTCTGAACCAGCCTTAGAAAGTCTTGAAGTTGGTCCATCAAGCCTAGATTTCCCCGACACTTGTGATGATGAGATTGAGTCAGAACCTCTCAAGAATATAAATTCCGCTCCTTATTCTGATAAGGTGATTCTTGAGAATGCCTCTGACATCCCAATAGAGCCCAACCTAGATTCTAGTGATTCAATCCTTACCATTAACCTAGAATTTGGATTCGAGCCTATTTGGGACAATCATAATGCCCAATATAATGAGAATCATATTTTGAATTTAGACTACGATTCTGGACCTATAATTGATGATTACACCTCTTCAACCACCTTAGAGATATGAATTGATTTTTCGAAAGTTATGCCGATCTATGATACAGAAACTGAGGAGTTGGAAGAGCTGGGATTCGATTGGGTCTACCCTAGGAGCCAAGAACCCGAGCCTATGCCTAACAAGGACACCTTTTTAAGCTCAGAATCTGAAATTAGGTTAGATCCAAGTTAGGTTGTTGATTTTTCACATCTTGATTCACTCAATGGTGGAAATCCCGATCTGGAATTAGGTTCAGAACACAATCTTTGCAAATTCTCCGATGATTTCAAATCTTACTCTGATTTCGGAGAACCTTTGTTTCCTGACGACTATGAACCAATTTACAACCTCAGTATCCATGATCCATTTTTTGACTTTGACTCTGAGGTCCCTGATCCCAAGATCATTGATTCAAAATCAGGTTCCATTGAGATGGAATCATTCCTTTTTGATCTTCAGGAATCAGAAACAGTAAGTGCCGAGAATGTCTGCAAGCCAGTGTTTGAATCTTTTATTGACCCATATTTCCATGATCCTACAAGCAATCTCTAGGTATTTACATTTGATTTTGATGAGCATTATGAGGACTCTCTAGATGAACCTACTTTTGAATCCTTTCTAGAGGAGCCCTCAACACACACAGTTCTCATTGAAGCCACCTCTTTTGTAATACATATAGAGCCTTCTTAAATTCGATCCCTACCCTGACCTACCACCGAAATCAACTTCTACTCTGATTCATGTCTCTCTGATCTGGTTGCATATGATTCACCTCCATCTTTCAATCGGATTTTGGACATTGATCAGAATACTAATCACGTCCCATCCTTTTTTGATCACTCTTGTAGGGTTCTTGCATCCTCCACTGATCCATTATCTTTTGAGGATCCCTACTTTGACTAGGCTAAATTGACTCAGCCAAATCCCAGATTTACATTTCCACATCCATTTGGGCTTCAAAATATCTGGTGGTCTTCACATCTATTGATTCACATCCATCAATGTTGATGACGGAAAACTACACATTCGGAGTTGGATATGAAAACCCATCGTTGTAGTTTGAGTCACGAAGAAATCCGTTCAACAGATAAAATTTATACCGAAAAATCCATAAAGAAGTTCCGGGTCGAACACAGGGAGGCGGACGTTTGATTAAAAGTACTCATTTTATTTGTTTATCATGAAACGGATTAGCTGGTCGAAAACTAGCTATCTATTTAACAAACAATGAATAGGAGAGAGAGAGAAAATATTACGAATCAAACCAAAAGAGAGGTAGAATAAACATGGATTTCATTATAAGAAGTTGTTCATTACACTACTCATTTTGACTAGAAAGAGGAAAATCTACACTAGAAAGTAGTAAAGAGAATGGAGAGAGAAATATCCTCTTCAATGATCGCTTGGAGGACGAGCCGGACGGGACGACGCTTGGAAGATAGGGAATGGAGCGAGAAGGAGGATAAAGCGGGAGGAACGGGAATGAAGTAGCATGTCATCATCATCGTGGGATTCGCTTCTCGAATATAGATAGAGGACAACCGTAGGATGCTCCACGAAGGGGGATGAAGGTGGAAAAATTAAGATTTCTACTCTAGAGGAGCATCCTGGGTGTGCGACAAGCTCTTAGAGCTTTGGAAGAGCTGAGAGAAGAGAAGGGATGAGAAATTTGTGGGGTAGGGGTCTCCTTTTATAGTTGCAAGGAGTGGGGGCATTTTGGACTTTTTAATTTCAAAAAATTAGTTCAGGACCTTTAGTGATGGATTTATCCATCACTAAAGGCCTGAACGTGGTCGACGTGTGCACGCCACGTGCACCAGCTCGCCTTCGGCTGCCTCAACACCCGCGCACATTCGCGCACGATCAGTCGTCTGATCTCAAGATCGGACGGCTTAAAATGCTCCTTACCAGCGCCTTCGAAACTCCTCTGCCACGTGCCCGCGTGTGATGAGGCATGCAAACGTGCGTCATCATGCGCGTACACGATCGACGATCCACCACACGCCATTCCTCCTCCCCTCTGCTGCCCGATCTTGATTTAACAACCCAATCGCGCCCGTGCCCACTCCCGCACCCGTCTGATTTGAAGTGTTAGGTGCGGCTCGAATGTGCGCCCTTTGCTCGTGAAGGGGCGCTTGACAGCTGCGTTGAGCACTTCTCTTTGTCACACGGATGAATTTGTGCGTGCAGCTTTGTGGCTGTTGGATAGGCATGCAACAGTGGAGATTCGTTGAGTGGGTGAAGAAGAGAAGTAGAGGCAGGTCCTTGGGGCCGGTTGGGCGGCTGAGATGGCGCCATGTGGCGCCATCTTGGCTGTCCATCTTCTGAGTATTGTAGATGGTGCCACGGGTGTCGGATTGGATCGATTTTCACGCCGTTTGGCTGCGATCGTTGATCTGAACCCATTCGTGTGGTTGGGTTTGTCATTTGAGGTGCAAATTAACACCATCTTGGTCCTTGATCTCTAGGGTTCCTTGATCTCTATCTGGTGCTACGGATGTTCGATCAGGGCGATCTTGGAGTCGTTGAACTCCAATCGTCGCCCTGATTAGATCCTTACAGTTGGATCTTTGATTAACAAGTTGCCCTGTCCCTGGCCATAAAAGGAGACAATTAACCTACATTTTATACAGACTAACTTAAATGAAAGATGATGCATGTTATGCAATATTTATAGTATGTAATGCAATTCTATGCCTAATAACGTGTGTAAATAGACAGTTTATGTGATATAAACATGTTTACATCACACCCCCATGCCTATCTTTTGCTAGTCCCTAGCAAAACTATATGTTATTTATAAGAGAATTAGGTTTGGATTACTTGGGCAAAAGTCATTTTCAACATTAAGAAATTTTTACTTAGGACCTGAACTTTCAAAGACACAACAATACCCGGGTATCTGCCAAAATGCAGACTGCCTCAAGGCCTCACATTATTCACAGAAAGATCTCTTTTTCTCTTTTCCTTCTTTTCTCATTTTTTTGGTTTTTTAATTTTAGGGTTACAGAGTGGCTTTCTACGGCCACTCAACCCACCCAAGATTTGATGAGAACCCTAAGTTCTAAGCATCTTTTTGTGAATGTGATAGACTCGTTGATCGGCAATCAGAACGGACTTCGGGTTTCTGCGCCCCTAGGTGACCTTAGAAAGAAATCTGCCTTAAGGTGTATCTATACGATCGGTAGCTTTCTCCCTACTTTTATTTTTTATGGGGTCAACACAAGGGTGAATCTAGTGTATATCTTCCCAGCTTATTCTACTTGTCTGCTTCTTCCTAAGTGTTTTAGGAAGTTTTATTTGCATTTCTTGCGCTGGGATCTGGATAACCGGTCGATGAGCTGTTACCACCGACAACTTGCCAGCCATACTCGTGCAGCGAAGTGTGGCTTATTTCTTTTGTTTCTTTTTCTTTCTTTTCTCCTTTTTTTTTTCTTTTTCTTTTTGAACTTTCCTTTTCTTTTTCTTTAAGTAGGTGGCTTCCCTGGTCTAAGATTTACCTAGAGGCAGCAAGAAGAGAGTGGTCCTGTGATTGGGCTTTGGACAACCTACCTATGGGATGTTACCCACGATAACTTGCCAGCCATACCACCCTAGAAGGTTCATTAGCTACCCAATTTCCGTTAAAACTGCCAAACAATGAGTCAGTGATGAATAGTGTGTAGATGCTTAGACTTAAAGTTCCCTCAAATCAGAGGGCGGGTTGATAAGTCGTGTGCTTATACCCCAACTTATTTAATCAAATTGAAATCAAATTCTGGATGCTGAGGACTCAATAAACAAATCCACATTTTAGTGGATACCCAGGATGATTAAGTCCAAAGACCTAAAGGGTCTTCGTGTTCAAATCATGCAGTTTTATTTCCTATGGTTGAAAATTTTCTAAAGCCCAAGTTCTCTTTCCTAATTCCACAATTTTCTTTTATATAAATAAAAAGAAAACAAAATGAAGCTACGGAGCTAACGAAATAATTCAGAGATGAATATCCACCCCCCCATTCCTATCTAATGCAATGTCCTCATTGTATTGAAAAGACACAAAATAGAGTGGAGTAGAGTAGAAAGCACCTGAATTGCGTGAATGACGGATCCGCTCTAAGATAAGCAGAAACTGTATATGTGCTGAATTTAGTGCCTTCAACTAGGCACACTATAGAAAGAAGAGAAATGATGAATTCACAGGTGCAGGTAAGAATCAGAATAAAAAGATGCAACCTAAGACCTGCCAGCAGATGTCCACAGATATGGACCAGATTGTGATGCAGACCCATACCCCATGGTCGAGTATATCTATGGTTTTGGATAAAAATTCCCTAGAACTTAAAATCAGTATGCAAGCAGGGTCAGGCTTGTGATTTATGAGGATGTAACCCAAGACCAAAAAGTCAGGTTACAGAGAATTTGAGATTAAAAGGATAATCAATGAATGTGTACTTGGGTTGGACATCCTCAGAACAAATGCTGTAAGGGTCCTGGTTTGATGATTTCAGATTAATTGGAACCCTTAGCCTCAGTCTTCTACTTCCTCCAGAGCTTGCTTCCCAAATCAAAATTTCCCAGCTCCTATCCTCCTCATTCAGAATGTCAAATTCTTGCATATTAATCACCCCGTCTGAAATTTCCAAGTCTAAAAGATGTGACTAATCAAAGTTGAATTGGGTATAGTTATCTCAAAAATAGAATCGTCAGTAAACTCAATGGGGTGTAACTGACAATCGGGGCATTGAATTGAATCCTTCAGAAAATGCGATTCTGAATCCTTCATGTGAGCTCCAATAAGATTAGTTTCCTCAATTATTGGGCCATCATATGATCTATCAGATTCCTCAGACTCAGTTATCTCAAAGAAATCATGTTCTGTAAACTCACATGAGACTTCACAAATTGATTCTTCACCCTCAGACTCAAAGAAATCTAAATTCGTATTAATATATGTCCCAAAATCATCCATCACTTTCTGCTTCATGGAGACATACGTTTCCTCGTACCCCGGCTCAAGGATCTTAGGTGAAGAAATCAGATCATCCTCAATTGGTTGCTTTAGGTCAATCTGGTCAGCCTCGTAACACTTGTCCCCCCCAATACGTGCCTGAGCAGGTTCTGACATTGGCTCTCCTGAAGGGAGTTCATCTTGGGAATCATCCTAAGATTGCACTAAAGCAACTACAAATCTCATTCTCAATTTTGATAACTTTCCAAGTAGAAACTCACCCAGGTTCTTATCCTTAACATCCTGGAGCCAATCCAACAAATACTTGTTCAGATCATCAATCATTCAATCAGGGGCTCCAATTCTTCAGTGTAAGGTATTGGCTGAGCTTCTAAAGGTTTTATAGTATTCCTCAAGTTAGACAAAACCTTATCTTGGACTTGACTACCTGAACCAAAGGGCTTGGTTTAGGGTTGGGCGAGTTTGGGATCAATGTAGAAGAGTTAACAAATTGAGATTCGTGATACCCTCCCTGATAATACGTCATGTCGGGTTGTTCATGAAGTGGTGATGACCTAAAGGCAGTGTATTCAAGGGATGGATAAGGATCAGGGTATCCTTCTTGCTTGTAGATCATATTAGGTTGTCCATGAAAGGGTGACGATCTATGATTGATGTGGCTTGAAGAAGGATAGATATCACAATTATGGTGTTCAGGGTTTGACCCCGAACACGGAGTTTCAGAACTGTATCGCCAAACTGAGTTATCCCAACTAACTGATGGTTGATTACAATACGAGTCGAGATAATAATCATCATGTTGAGGATAAGTCATAACGGGAGGGAAAGAGCGGGAATGTGTATGAAATGTGGAAAGATTCATGATAGGCGGGAGGAAGAAAGGTGCCCCACAATACAAACAATCAAACCTATCCTTAAGTGGGCTAGTCTAAAGGCCTACAGACTCCCAGAACCCGTCTTGAGATAAAGAAATGATTTAATCTACTTCTGTCCGTTCAATCCAACCAGTTAGAGGAAAGGACTGGGGAGAAGGTTCTTCCTTCGGCTTGCACCTTTGGTTCCTAGTGTACCCCCCAGCTATGATCGTTTGATTCTGCTCCCCTAGCTAGACATCTGATTGAACAGTAGAAACAGACTAATTGAAATAATCTCATTTTGGGCTCCGAAGAGCGAGTCAAATCCTTAAGGCCAATGTCTACTTTGTTTTAATTAGGGTTAGGTTTGAATGTGCTTTGGAATGTGATGGGCCCTTTATATGGGTTGTGCCCTTAATGATTGATTGACGTGTGTGTGCATGCACAACCAGTGATTTTCAAGCAAGATTATTTTTGATGCAGTGAATTTTAGGGTTCAAATCTTGCTTAGTAGCTTTTAGGATTCAACTTTTAGGTATTTTCAATCAAGTTTTGTTGGCACACCAGGTTTTGAAAGCATAGGTGAAGATGCTTTTCTTTGAAGCTTAAAAGAATGTGGAGTGCCTGGTAAATTCCTAAGAGTTGAACCTATGTGGCAGCTACTTAATGAGTTGATTTCAGTTGAAGTGGTATGGCCCAATCAACTCAAACAATCGGCCTATTGCACCACTTAATTAGGCACCCAAGTGATTACCTAATCTGATTTCTACTTGATTATGTGTTTGGGTGTGTGTACCAGTTGAGTTTGAAAATCAGATGAGGTTGTGTACCTCTGTGAGATTTTTTTTTTAATTTTTCTTCTTAAATGCGGAGGGTAAGGTAGGTGTAGGTGTCAAACAAACAATCAAAACTAACCTTATCGTTAATAAGAACACCTAGGTTGATTTATGTTTGTGTTATTACGTGGTGGAATGAAAACTAATAGGTGGGAGGTGGGGGTGAACTTACAGAACCTTCAACAACACTTTGCTCAAATCTACTGCTTTTTCTCGTCTCAAAAGAGTACCTGCAATCACAAGTGAGGTAAACGATTTGTAAGTCGGAAAATGCGAAGAATCAAAGAGCGTCACCTTCCAGGCAACGGTGCCAAAATGTTGAGGATGAAAAACTACGTGCTCGGAGTTGGATTTAAAAACCTGTCCTTGTAGTTCGAGTTGCGAAGAAATCCATTCAACAGATAAAATTTATACCAAAAAATTTGTAAAGAAGTTTCAGGTCGAACACAGGGAGGCGAACGTTTGATTAAAAGTACGCATTTTATTTGTTTGTCACGAAACAGATTAGCTAGTTGAAAACTAGCTCTTTATTTAACAAATAATGAATAAGAGAGAGAAAATATTACAAATCAAACCAAAAGAGAGGTAGAATAAACATGAATTTCATTATAGGAAGTTGTTCATTACACTACTCGTTACAACTAGAAAGCGGGAAATTTACACTAGAAAGCAGTAAATCTACTCTAGAAACCAGTAAAGAGAATGGAGAGAGAAATATCCTCCTTGACGATCACTTGGAGGACAAGCTGGATGGGACGACGCCTGGAAGACAGGGAATGGAGCGAGAAGAAGAAGGACGAAGCGGGAGGAACGAGAATGAAACAGTACATCATCATCGTCGCGGGATTCGCTTCTCGAATGCAGAGAGAGGACAACCGTAGGATGCTCCACGAAGAGAGACGAAGGTGGAAAAATTAAGATTTCTACTCTAGAGGAGCATCCCAGGTGTGGGACAAGCTCTTAAAGCTTTGGAAGGGGTGAGAGAAGAGAAGGGATGAGAAATTCGTGGGTTAGGGGTCTCCTTTTATAGTTGTAAGAAGTGGGGGCATTTTGGACATTTTAATTTCAAAAACATTAATTTAGGACCT
The DNA here is from genome assembly GCA_037157565.1 of Thalassia testudinum. NCBI lineage: Eukaryota > Viridiplantae > Streptophyta > Magnoliopsida > Alismatales > Hydrocharitaceae > Thalassia > Thalassia testudinum. The sequence goes on from JAZHRO010000014.1 coordinate 6,197,492, forward strand.
TTAGTGATGGATTTATCCGTCACTAAAGGCCTAAATGTGGTTGATGTGCGTGCGCTCACTCGCCTTCGGCTGCCTCAATGCCCGCGCATGTTTGTGCACGATCAGTCGTCCGATCTCAAGATCAGACGGCTTAAAACACTCCTTACCAATGCCTTTGAAACTCCTCTGCCATGCGCTTGCATGCGAGAAGGCATGCAAACGCGCGTCAACGTGCGCGTACGCGATCGACGATCCTCCGCGCGCCATGCCTCCTCCCCTCGGCCTCCCGATCTTGATTTAACGACCCAATCGCGCCCGTGCTCGTTTGATTTGAAGTGCTAGGCACGACTCGAACGCATGCCCTCGCTCGTGAAGCGGTGCTCGACCGCTGCGTTGAGCGCTTCTCTTTGTCACGCGGATGAATTTGTGCACGCGGCTCTGCGGCTGTTGGATAGGCATCCAACACTGAAGAGAAGCAGAGGTGGGTCCTTGGGGCCAGTTGGGTAGCTGAGATGGCACCACGTGGTGCCATCTTGGCCGTCCATCTTCTAAGTATTGTAGACGGTACCACAGGTGCTGGATTGGATCGATTTTCATGCTGTTAGGCTGTGATCGTTGATCCAAACCCATCCATGCAGTTAGATTTGTCATATGAGGTGTGGATTAACACCATCTTGGCCCTTGATCTCTAGGGTTCCTCGGTCTCTATCTAGTGCTACGGATGTCCGATCAGGGTGATCTTGGAGTCGTTGAACTCCAATTGTCGCCCTGATTAGATCTGTACAGCTGGATCTTCGATCCGAGACCTGGATTAACAAGTTGCCCTGTCCCTTTCCATAAAAGGAGACAATTAACCTACAATTTATACAGACTAACCTAAATGCAAGATGATGCATGTTTTGCAATATTTATAGTATGTAATGCAATTCTATGTCTAAGAATACGTGTAAATAGATAGTTTATGTGATATAAACAATCAACCCACTAGACTGATTGGAGTTAGGGTGCATCATTAGCCAGTCGATTTGAACAAGCACCTGGTTGGACCAACCAGACTTTTGATCAAGTTGCTTCTACAAAACTCATCGTATTTGACTACTCCTCCTTGACCACCTCCTGCTCAGCTGAAGGCATTGAATTTAGTGGTTAATGGGAGGCAACCCGTCATTCCAAAAAACCTGAGACCCTTTTGATCATCTTTTGAGCTACACTCCTATTGCACTTGTGAGTTCAGAGTAAGAACAGCCGAATCCACCTTTGATATTCGTATCAAAGCTTGAAATTGTCTACAACAGTCATCTTGACCCGTTCACCCACCCTTTGAACCTGTTCTAGCCCATGAACCAAGCTAATTTCATACCCTCCGATTTACAATGAAGACATTGCAAAACTTAGGCATGGGGGGATGTTAAAGTGTAAACATATAAAAATTCAAGTTTCTGAGGGGTTCTCACAAAAAAATACAATCCAAAAAGATAAAAAAATAAAATTTTGAAAAAGAACAAAAAAATGGAATGGGGAGGAAAATTTTGATAATTGATTGCATATCATTCTTGAGGAAATGCAGAAGTGATTCAAAATGACAAAAAGAAGCACATTCAAGAAGAAAAAAATGATAGTTATTAGCACTTGATCATGGAAATTACTTAATTTCTAGGCCTAATCAAAAGGAAAAAATTAAGTCCTGAATTAACAGAGAGACATGGAGATTAGTATGAGTGCTGATCTTAGGCCTCTTGGGCTTGTTTTAGGGCTTAAACATTCATGTATCTGTTAAGATCTAGGTTAATCCTCAAGAGGTTGAGGAAGATGCGAGGCAGATGTATTAGGTCTAAGGCTTAGGGATTATTCGTTCTCGTTGCCTGCCCTTTGTTTGCGGGACTTGGTAACCTAAGCACCCAAAATCACACACTTAGTCTGGTTCAGTGTGCTTAATAAAGACAAATATGCCAAAAGTGTTCTGTTCTAAAAATCATCTCAAAAAACCTAGCTTAGGAGTGGCTCAACACAAGTTGATTAGACGAGATCCCGACGCGGAGAGGTGGGAAATTCCCCTCGAAGATGAGTAATAACATATTATCACCTCGGTGCTTGTCTCCTAGGATATCTAAATATCCTACCAGGGGCATGTAAGTACCTTGTGCTGGTATAGGTGCCATGGGTGGGGTTATCCCGAAATGTCGATTACCAGGGCTTGAATGTAGCTACAGAACGCCATGGGTGGTACTATCTCAATGTGTCGAAAGCCAGGGTTCTGGGGGTTGCCATGGGCGGTGCTATCTCGAAGCATCGATTGCTAGGGACCCTGCGAGGATTGATGGTAGGAACAAGGAATCCGATATAGACCGTATTTAGGGCCAATCCGAGGCTAGAAAAATAATCAAGAAAAAGGGAGAGAAAGCTCTCCAAAAATGCAAAGAAATTCTTCTATCCCTCTCTCTTACAAAAATGCATTGCAAACTGAACCTAGACTAACCATGTTAAAAGCATGGGTGCTTTAATCGCTGGGTCCAATGAACCTTTGGATAGTTTTTGTGGGCCTTAGAAACCTTCGTGGCAGACTGAGGCTAAAGCTGGTCAGGTCTGGATCTTAGTTGGTAGTTGAGTACCTTTAGGCCTATTGTTAGCATTCTAACCTAATCTCGAGAAAAAGCACACATCAGAGATCTGAGCATAAAAAGGCATTGTCTAGAATTCAAGTTCATTCCATAGGATCTTGCTAGGGGACTAGCAAAAGTTAGGCCTGGGGTTATGATGATAATGTCATCATTAGCCGTATCTAGCTTTAATTTGTCATAATCAACAGACAAATGCTCCTACATAACCGCTGAAGAGACGTAATTCATTGCATATCCTTTCTGAGAGACATACATTAAAATAAGGTTAAATCTGCAGTTTTTACAGAAGATCATAAATGCAGAGTAATCATGGGGAATCTAGGGGTTAGTTAAAGGTCAAATGGTCATAAATGACTAATAAGAAGGTTCATGCAGACAGAAACGAGTTTTTGCACGTTTCAAGCATTAATGGACATTCGAAACCCTAATTTCAGACTTGCTTAAATAACTGAGGTTCTAGTTAGGATAAAATTCACCTAAAACTTCTAAAAATCATATAAAAATATTCTATAAGGTTTGGAATCCTTGATTTGACCATCTGAACCTATGTTGACCTGAAATAGTCTTAGACGAAAAGTTACCCTAATTTGGGTTTCTATGCAAATTACCTAGTCAAACTTGGTGAAAACCAAAATATGACTTCACCATCAGATTCCTTGGGTCCAAATTAGGTTTGTAGCAAAATTTTTGCCCAATCAGAGTTCATCTTGACTTAGTTTACATTTTAGTCCAATTTGACTCCTTTTCTCTTAAATAACCCCTTTGCTTTCGAAATCTATTACAAAAAGCCCCTTAACTTTGTCATATTATTTGCATTTAGGTCCCTACCACCATTTCCATGTGAACACACCTGTAGTTGACCTTCAATCAAGGAATTCTTCCTGATTTCACGCTCAATCTCTTCCAAAATTTGAAGAACTAAAGAGATCCTCTTCAATCTGAGCCACGCATTGGGCTCTGATTTGTGCCCAAATTCTAATCTGAATCAATTTAAACCTAGGGCTTCATACTTCGCGAAGCTTCCAAGCTTCTAAGCTTGGTTTCCAAGCTTGGAATGCCCTTCTAAGCCCTATAAAAGGACCCAGGGCGCTTGGCAGACATCCTTAGCTTGGTTTGGAGGCTGGACTCTCCTTCTTACCTTCTCCCTGACTGCCATCTCCACCAAATTTGACGAGCTCCTTGTCCTACCTTCTTCTCTAGCTGCCACAGATTATAGTCGGCCAAATCCTCCCCCCCACATTCTTCTGCGTCTCGCCGCTTCTTCACCATCAGAGACTTCACATTCCACGGCGTCAGCCATACCATAATTGGTGCCTTCTCTCCCCTTTCATTTGTTAGAATAGGTTAGTTAGACTCCTCTTCTCCCTTACTCTCTTTCCCTTTCTTTATCCCTAGATTCAATCCCCTCGACATGCCGCTCACATGTCATCTTCCTGGTCGGGCGTGTTTCGCGTGTTAGAATTCGAGGTTACAAGTAACTCGTCGTTGTAGTTGCAAAACACATCGATCAGATAAAATTTATACCGAAACTCCAAGGGAGTCCAGGGTCGAACACAGGGAGGCGACGTTTACTTTATTGAAAATCACACTTCAATTCGTTTCTTTTTGGTATTTTGGGGTTTTGTTATTTTTTTTTGTATTTTTGAAATAAAAGAAAATAAGCAAACGTATCACAAGATAGAAATGGAACAAATATGATATATATATATCAATTCAATGTCGATTACAATGAACTATGAAAGCATAAAAAGAGAGGGAGGTGAGAGGAAATCTCCCGAATCGGCTGTTCGGCGAGAAGACGGTGCCTGGCGGAAACTTGGACGAAGGAGGTGAGGGCAGGACGATGGAGGTGAGGTGTAGGAGGACGTCGGGTTGAGGAAAGCTTCGATGTAACTCTGGAATGGAGGTGAGAAGACAGAGGTGACCTGCTACCGGAATGGAGGTGGGAGGACGACTCCAAGGTGACCTATGAAGGGAGATGGGAAGTTGGAGGAGTATTTGGTGGGGTAGAAGTTTGCTACACTAATAGGCACCTTGGGAGCTTGAGAATAAGCTTTAATGGAGCATTGGTAGGCTTGCTAGAGCTTGGGAGTAGGTGGGAGTAGAGTAGGTAGAGATGGTTTGGAAGGGATGGGGTGTAGGTCCTTTTATAGTGGAGGAGAAGAGGCAAAAATAGGTTATGGGACCATTAGTGACATCCAGGCCGTCACTGGAAACATCGCTGTAGGTAGCTTATGCCCGCTGGCGCCCATAGTTGGCTTTGCTGGCATGCGATGAATTACCGACGGTTGTAAGCATCGCTGTAAGTCCAGCTCATGCGTTGCTGTAGGTCCAAATCACGCATAGCTGGTGCTGCGCTCCTACCTTGCCGCGCGCTTGCGCCTACGCGTTGGCTTTGCGCGAGCATTGTGCTGTGCTGCGCTGGGCGCATGCACGCCTGCATGCGCGCGTGCACCCACGCTGCTGCACGCGTGCGGTGCAGCGTGCGTGCGATGGGTGGCCTGGGCTGCGCCACAAGGCGCAGTCTGGGCCGTCCAACTTCTTCTTGCTGTAGGGGCAGCTACAGAGGTTGGATTGAGTCAATTTTTGTGTCGCTAGGCTGCGATTGTTGATTCGAATCCATCCCCGCAGTCAGATTTGTCATTTGAAGCTCCAAATTATGTCTCCTAGTCCTTTGGCTGTTGATCTTCCTTGGACTGCATATGGTGCTACGGGACTCTGATCGAGGCGATTTCAGAGGCATTGGACTTCGATCGTCGTCTTGATCAGATCCGTACGGTCAGATCATCAATCTGAGGCTCCAAAATAAATATCCTTCTCTCCTAACCATAAAAGGATGTAATTAACCTAAATTATGTACAACTTCTTTAAATGCAGAATGATGCATGCTATGCAATATTTATAACATGAATGCAAATCTAAGCTGGGAACATACATGAATAGGCATTTTACCCTCAACAAATGTGTTTACATCCCCATCTCTGACCACACCTCTGGCGAGTCTGCCCCACCTCCACAATCAACCAAACAACTCGCATAACCTCTACCTCACCTCCACGAACTAAACCCCCATCTTTATTTGCCATTCCATCCACTCACGTGACCCCCCCGAACACACCCATCATCGACTTACTTCTTTGTCACCGTCCACCCTCATCCATGCACGTAACACTCCACAGATGCCACCATCACCTTCGCCATCACCTTGCGATCCTCTTGAGCTTTTTAATTGGGGCTTTTAGCCCATATTTTATATTTCAGGTATCCTACCAGAGCTCCATCGCTGCATCATCTTCTCCGCCTTGTTCTTCAAGATCCAGCCATGAGAGCTCCAGGCTACACCCTCCAGGTCACGTGGTTTGGCTCCAGGTTCATGCCCAGGTTGTTAATTAAGGATTCTAGCTGTGGGCATGTGCCGTTTGAATGAAGCAGCCACAGCAGTTGCGTGCGAGGAGAAGCCTGTGGGATTTAGTCCCACATCAGGCGCGGAAGAGCGCTTGAGGGCACTTATTATGTTTTTGTGTTCTGAGCTTATCACCCAGTAACACGGGGGTTGGGTCCCCATTACCCGCTCACCTGCTATTCACCTAAGCCTCACTCCTCGCCTGCGACTCCACGCTTGCAGGCCTAGACCCAATACTGCTTAATCCGGATCCCCGATTTCTCGATTGGCTACCCGGTTATTTGAGAAGAGGAAAAGAAAAGAGGAGGAATTTGTGAGAGAGCCGGGGGGGTTTACTCCTCTGTGAAGTGACTAACACTTGGTCGCTGAAGGATTTAATTCCCTTGTGTGCTATGAAGGGAAGAAGAGGCTAACGCTTGTTGTTGTGATGTAGAGAGGATTAAGATTAAGTTATCATCGTTGTAGTGCAAAATTCTCAATTGATCTCTCAACAAATAAAATTTTTAACTTGAATATTTAAATGAAGTCCGAGGTCGAACACAGGGAGCAATAGGAATTCACACGCTAATGTTCAATTAAAATATTAATGAGTACAATGAATAAAGCACAGTAATGATATTCAATGAATATTAATCTGTCACATTAGATATTCAATGTATAACATGAGTATTTCAAGATTTTAAGAAACCAAAAAGATATCTAAGACATAATAATGGTGATTTGAATCTCCAATTATTAGTCTAAGTACATATATATCAAATACTCATTAATGTCAAATAAATTAATAGTGATCAGATGTTTGGATATCAAGTCAGATGACTTAAATGTCTTTTGCTACGGTACTCTTCTTCTGATCTTCTCCTTCCTTTCTTCTTTGGCTCTTCTTCTTCTCTTCTACTTGAGTCTTTAGCCTTATCTTTCCTTCTGTTGTTCTTATGCCTTGGCTTCTTCTTCCTTCTCTCTTCTTCTTCTCAAGTCTTCTCCTTCTTCTTCTACCTTTGGCACGGCTCTTCAGCTTTGTCTTTCTACCTTAGCCTCTTCTTTTCTTCTCAGCAACTAAGTGTCGCACAGCTACACCAAGGAGCAAAACCCACCCCTACCCTGTGCTCTCTCTCTCTCTTTCCTTCCTTCCTTTCCTCTTAGATATTCGGGTTAATCGGGTATTCGGGGTTGCGTAATCGGGTCTAGGGTTGCGTGCGTGTGTTGCAGTCGAGGAGTGTATAGGTCGGGTCGGGTCGAGTGCGTGGGTGAAGGGACCTCACTCCATGTGTCCTGAGTCGTTAAGGCCTATTAAGAAAAATAATATATTCGCATCCATGCACTTCTATATTTCTGAGGTGGGACTAATCCCACACTTGTTCTTCGCACGGACAGCAACAGTAGGTCTCGTCCAATTGATGGCGAAGGGAGGTCAATGCTCCCAATTGAGCACCTGTGTAGATGCCTGGAAGTCACCCGCACTGCCTGGGGGTCGTGTGTGGAGCGAATGCGATCGGAGAATGCAAGGCATGTCGGAGAACTCAAGGCGACGGCAGAGCTCTGACGTGGTACTTGAAATCAAGAATAAGGCCTCACGACCATATTAAAATAGCTCAGGACCTTTGCCAAATGCTTGCGAGTGTGGTAGCGGTGGTTTCACGGAGGATTGTGACGTGTGGTGGCCAATGCTCCCAGTTGAGCACCTGGGTAGATGCCTGGAAGTCACCCACACTGCCTGGGAGTCGCGTTTGGAGCGAATGCGGACAAAGAACATGAGGCGTGTCAGAGAACTCAAGGCGACAGCGGAGCTCCGACGTGGTACCTGAATTCAAGAATAAGGCCTCATGGACACATTAAAATAGCTTAGGACCTTCGCCAAGTGCTTGCGAGTGTGGTAGCGGTGGTTTTGCGAAGGATGGCAGTGTGTGGTGGTCAAGCGAGGTCGATAATGGCAGATAGATGATGGGTTGTTCGGTGAGGAGATGGAGTGGGCAATAGATCGGGAAAGGTTAAGGCTTTTGGTCGTGGGGTGACGGCGGAGTTTTTGGAGTAGGTGGTGAGTTGTTTGGTGGGTTGTGGAGGTGGGGAGAACTTGTTGGAGGGGTGACCGGAACTGAGGGAGATGAGGGTGTGCGGTTAAGTCGAGGGGTGTTTTTAGGTTTTGGATAGAGCGATAAAACCTAGGGAACTAAGGGAACTAATCTACCTACTCTAATTGGATGAAAGAGGTAGAGTCCGCATCAGTTTTGGCAGGCCGATGACGGAGAAGATGAACTCTCCGGAGGGGGACGGTGGCAAAGAATGGGGAAAATGGCCCTCGCTTTGACTGGCGAGGAGTGGAGGAAGATGAGGAAGAAGATGGGTAGGCCAATTTGGTCATTGGCTGCCCCTAGGAAGATGGGGAAGGAGGCTATCGGAGCTTGGTTGGAGAGGGGTCGGAGATAAGGAAAAGAAGTTTTTGGCCCCAAACCTTGCTAAGTAAGGTTTGCATCGGGGGGTCTTTTATGGGCCATAAGAGGTCCCTCCAAGCTTGGAAACCAAGCTTGAAATCTTGGGGGTTATGCACATGTAGGATACCCACATCTCCCATGCATTCGCATGGGAGATTGGGAAAGAGTTAGGAATCATGGCCGGGTCTATTTGGAAGAGAATTTCTCAAGGAATCACTCTTTCAATTTTGGGACTGATTGATTAAGAATTGAGTAAGAAAATATTGCTTAAATCTCGGTGGTGAGCTATAGCCTACTCCTAATGGTAGCAGGGACCTTGATGTGAAGAAGATGAAGAAGTTAAGGGGCTCTTTGCAATGAATTTCAAAAGTTAGGGGTGTGAGTGAGAGAAGAAGAATCAGACTGAACCAAAATGTAAACTAATGCAAGATGATCTCTGATTGAGCCCAAATTTTGATAAAAATCTAATTTCAACCCAAGAAATTTGATGGTGAAGTTAGATTTAGCTTTTGACCAAGTTTGATGGGGTAATTTGCGTAGAAACCTAAATTAGGGCAACTGTCCAACTAAGACTTTATTTAGGTCAAAATGGGTTCCAATGGTCAAATAAAAGGAACTAAACCTTAGGAAATATTTTTATATGATTTTTAGAAGGTTTAGGTGAATTTTATCCTAACCGAAACCTTAGTTAATTAAGCGAGTCAATTTTTAGGGTTTCATATGTCCATTAATTCTCAAAATACGTGAAAACTCATTTCTGTCTACATGAACCCACTTATTAGACATTTATGACCATTTAACCTTCAATTAACCCTTGGGAAACCCCATGATTGCTCTGCATTTAGGATATTCTGTTAAAACTGTAGATTTACCCCTATTTTTTTGTTAATCCCTAATGGAAGGATATGCAGTAAATTATGGCTCTTTGGTGGATATGTAGGAGCATTTATCAATGGATTATGACTAATTAAAACTAGATATGGATGATGATGACGTTATCATCATACCCTCATGCCTAGCTTTTGCTAATTCCTTAGCAAAATCTTATAAAATTAACTCGAATTCTAGACCATGCCTTTGGTTCTCAAAGCCCTCATTTATTCTTCTTTTTAGAAATTAGGTCAAAATGCTAATAATAGGCCTTGAGGTACTCAAGTACCAATCAAGCTTCAAACTTGGCCAGCTTTAGCCTTATCCTATCGCGAGGATTTCTAAGGTCCACAGAAACTATCCTAATGTTTGTTGAACCTAGCAGTTAAAGCACCCGTGCTTGTAACAAGGTTAGTTTAGGTTCAGTTTGCAGTGCATTTTTGTGAGAGAGGGAGGAGAATTTTTTGCATTTTTGGAGAGTTCTCTCTCTTTTTCTTTTCCTTATTTTTAGCTTCGGATTGGCTCAAAAACACTATTTGTTTCAGATTCCTTGTTCCCACCATCAATCCTCGAAAGGTCCCTAGCAATCGATGCTTCGGGATAGCACTGCCCATGGCAACCCCTAGAATCTTGGCTTTTGACACTTTGTGATAGTGCCTCCCATGGTGTTCTTTTGCTAAATTCTGGCCCTAGCAATTGATATTTTGAGATAATCCCATCCATGGCACCTGAACCAACATAAAGTGCTTACATGCCCTCGGTAGGATATTAAGATATCCTAGGAGACAAGCACCGAGGAGACAGTATGTTATTGCTCATCTTTGAGGGGAATTTCCTGCCTCTTCGCACCAGGAACTCGTCCAAATTAACTTGTGTTGATAAGCCACTCCTAATCTAGGTAGCTTTTTCTGAATAGAATTAAATGTTTTTGTGTGATTTTGATTGATTAAGCATACTGGACCAGACTTGTGTGTGGATTAGGGTGCTCAGGTTACCGAGTCCTGCAAACCAGAGGTCAGTTAACGAGGCCGAATACTCCCTAAGCCTTAGATCTAATACGTAAGCTTCGCATTTTCCTCAACCTCTTGAGGATTATCCAGATCATAACGAATACTTGAATATTTAAGCCCTAAAACAAGCCCAAGAGGCCTAAGATCAGCACTCATACTAATCTCTTTGTCTCTTTGTTATTCTAGGACTTATTTTTTCTTTTGATTTGGTCTAGAACTTAAGTAGATTCCATAATCATTTATTAATGACTATCCCTTTTTTTGTTTCAAATTGTTGTTCCTTTTTTATGCTTAAATCACCTCCCCTTTTCTTCCTTAAGAATGATATATAATTAAGCTTACAAAATTTCCTCCCTTTCCATTTTGTATTCTTTTTCAATTTTTTTATTTTTTTTGGTTTTTTGAATATGGGTTTTTTTTTTGGTAGAACCCTTCAGAAACTTGAATTTTTATGTGTTTGCACTTTGACACCCTCCTATGCTTAAGTTTTGCAATGTCCTCATTGTAAATCGGAGGATATGAAATCAGTTGGGTTCATGGGTTAGAACAGGATTAAAGGGTGGCTGAATGGGTCATGATGATTGCTGCGGACGATTTTAAGCTCTGGTACGTGTACAAAGGGGTAGTTGGCTGGTCTAAAACTGAACTCAGAAGTGTAGTAGATGTGAAGCTCAAAAGGATGATAAGAAGGGTCCCAGGTTTTTGGAATGACGGGTTGCCTCCCATTAAGTACTAAATTCAATGCCTTCAGCCGAGTAGAAAGTGGTCAAGGAGGAGTGGTCAAATTAGCAGAATTTTATAAAACAAACACCTTGATTAATAGCTTGGTTGGTCTAACCAGGTGCTTGTTCAGATCGATAGGCTGATGATGCAGCCAAAACCAATCAATCTGGTGGGTTGATGGATGTAAATCAGTAGATGTGGTGCCCTCTAGATATTCTGTGATTCAGAAGGATGTGGTAGTGCGAAATGCAGGTTTGGTTGAATCGGATAAACCTGGTCAGAGTAGGGATCCTCAAAAGAGAATGGATCTATGGAGGATGTAGGAACCCTACAGGAGTGATCAGAGAAAGATGAGACGTGATTAGTAGTCTGATTAATGTCCGAAACCTGATCAAAATGTGGAGAAGAATCATATGCAACCGGATCATCAAGAGGTGAATCAGAGTAGAAGTTGATTTCGGTTGCGGGTTGGGGTTGGGATTGGATTCGAGAAGGTTCTGTGTGCGCTGTAGAAGAGGTGGTTTCTTTCAAATCATTGACCTCAGCATTAGAATCAAAGGATGGGTCGTGGTTGCTGAGGTCGTAAACAGGTTTGGAGTCATTTGGAAACAACAGTTCTTCGAAATCAGAGTAAGATTCAAAATCATAGGAAAACTTGCAAAGGTTGTGTTTTGAACATGATTCTACGCTAGAGGTTCCACCACAGAAAGGATCAAGGTATGTAGAAGTAACAACCTAACTTGGATCTAATCTATTTTCAGATTCCGCGCTCAGAAAGGTTCCTAATTAGGCATGGGCTCAAGTTCATGGCTCTTAGGGTGGGCCCAATCAATTCCTATTTTTCAGAGGGCGAGATCGATTTTGTAAAATAAATGCTGCGTCGTAGTATAGTTGAAATCGCCTTGAAAACAAATAAGAATTTTATTACTCGAATGTTAAGTCCGAGGTCGAACACAGGGAGCAAATGGAATTTATGCACTAGTCTCAATAAATGTAATTTGAACACATAAAATTACTCCAAACCTAATGCAGAATGTAAAGCATGAAGTTATTAATAAAAATGTAGCAATAAAAGAGAAATTGAGAAGATTGGATAAAAGGTGTTTGATTGCTTCTTCTCTTTGACTCTTTCTTCAGCTTTCTCTTTATCTTCTCTTCTTCTCTACCTTTCTTTCTTTCTTCTTCTTTTCCTTGGCTTTGGTCGAAGGCTTCTCTCTTCTTCTTCTGTTCCTTCTTCTTTTTCTTCTTTGATTTCTTTCTCTGACTTTGGCCTTTAGCTTTCTCGGCCCTTAGCTTCCTTGGTTTCTGATCTTCTTCTTTCTCTTCTTTCCTTAGCTTTGCCTTTGCCTTTTCTTCAACCATGCCTTCTCTGCTACAGTGCCTTTCTTCCTTGGTTTCTCTTTCTTCTTTAGCTGCACTTCTCCTTCCTTCAGCTTCCTTCTTCTTCTTTTGCCTTCAGATCCTCAGCTTCCTTTGCGACTCCTCCTGCTGCCCTTAGCTTCTTTAGCTTCAACTTGCTCTTCCTTCTTCCTTTCCTTGCACACACAAGTGCAAAACCTACCCCTACCCGCCCCCGCGAACTCTCTCTCTCTTTTCTTTCTTAGGTTCACTCTCCCAGAGCCAATCAAGTATTCGGGTCGGGTCAAGCACACCTGGGTCCAGGCGCACCGGCGTGGGTGGTGTGCGAGGAGTGTAGGGTAAACGGGTCAGGCAAGCCAAGTCCACGAAGTGTGGGTCGCGGACGAGGCTGGCATATGGGCGAGGGGATCTCACTCCATGATTGGAGGCAATCAGTTGAGAACACAAAAATAATATAAATCACTCACCTGCACCAAAATTTACCGAGGTGGGACTAAAGTCCCACCCGCTTCTTCACATGCCTACAGGAGGATGCCTGCTCAATTGCCGTGGCTGTGATGCTCTCTCAAAGCCACTCCCTGGCTGGATGTGTGCATGAGGTGATTCTGCATCACCTGGACCTGGGAACCTGGAGCGCGACACCTGGGTTGAAGCTTGTGAGCAAGCTTCATGCCAACGCTAATGGTGGCGGAGGCTCGATCTTGTTCTCAAACAATACGGCCTTGCGGCCTCATTAAACCACACAGGAAGCTTCACCGTGGCATGGTGAAGGTGCTGCGGTAGGTGGCTGGCCGCGGGGTGGCCTAGGCATGCTTGCCTAGGTCGGTCTGTGGCCGTGGTGATGGGTGTGGTTGGGGGGCGAGTGTGGAGGTGATGGCAGTTGATGGAGATGGGGAAAGTGATCAGTGGATGGTGGTGGAGGTTCTGAGGGGTTTGGCGAGGTGGATGGGTGTGTGGAGGTGACGGAGACACCTCGTTGGTGGTTTGTCGGAGGTGGAGATGATGGTGGTGGTCTGCGGTTGTCGAGGGTCGGTTTGGGAAATAAAGAGTAGGGAAATAAAGAGAGGAAAGAGGGGAATGTATCTAACATAATTTAGGGACGAAAGGAGAGAGGAGGGAGGTCGGCTCATACCTACCGCCGTCGGAGACAAAGGTTCCAGTGGAGAGGGAATGGCGATGACAAAGAGGCTTTTGGCACATGCGCAGGTTTGGCGTGACGCAGAGGAAGGAGGCGGAGAAGAGTCTGCCACTAGTATTGTGGCAGAGCGACGAGAAGAGGGAGGAGATGTCGTCGGAGCTCGCTGGACGCTTGGCCGGAGGAGAAGAGATGAAGTTGAGGGTTGTTCTCCGACCAAACCAAGTTGAAATTGAGCGGCTGGATCTAGGGCTTCTTTTGTAGGCACTGGTAGAGGATCTTGTGCTTGGAAGGCAAGCTTCCAAGCGCAAGAATCCTCATCGGAGTAGGAATGTGCGAGAGACCAAAATCTCTCGAGCGTTCATACGAGAGATTGGGTGATAATTAGGGCTTGGGATTGCGCTCATCAGATCGGGAATTCCTCAGAGAATCTCCCTTTCAAATCTGAGAGGGAGTCTCTGAGGGATTTGAGAGAAATCCTCCTCGAATCCTCGTTGGAGTAGGATTCCTCCACTGTAATGGTGGAGGAACATAATTGCAAAGAGTGGCGAGGAAGATAGGGGGTCTTCGTAATGATTTTCAAAAGCTAGGGGTCTAAATGTAATTGGGTGGACTGTTTTGCAAAGTAGGTCAAGGTGACCTCCCTTTAGGTCCAAATTTTGGTACAAACATAATTTGGACCTAAGGAATCCAATGGTGAAGTTGGATTTTAGGTTTGACCACATTTGACTAGATATTTTGCATAAAAACCTAAATTAGGGTAAATAATTAGCTATTTTAGGATCCCTATTTAGGCCAAAATAGGTTCTAAAGGCCAAATTGAAGGTTCTAAACCCTAGGGGATATTTTTTCATGAATTTTAGATGGTTTAGTTGATTTTTATCCTAACCAGAACTTTGTTGAATTAAGTGAGTCTGTTTTAGGGTTACAAAATGTCATTTAATTCCTAGATTGCTCATTAGCCCTTTTCTGATTGAACCAACACACTTTTTATCTTGTTGAGACCATTTGACCTATTTTTAGCCCCTGAGAAATCTTGTTGATGTACTGCAATGATAAAATTACAGTTTTACCCTTTGTTTCTTATTTTCTTCTCAGAACAGTTATTCCTTGAATTATGCCCTTCTTTAGGTTATGTAGGAGCTTTTGTTCTCTTTCCTTGGTCAAAATGAGCTAGTTAGGGCTCATGATGGTGTTCCCATCAATTCCCAACTCATCCAACTCCTCGATGTCTATATATAGATTAGCGTGAGATCGAAAGATCAATTTGTGTCTCTGAGGAGGTTGGAGAGGTGTATTCATCAAATACAGGCCTAGAATCATAATTCAAATTCAAAATCTGACTTTCATCATTTTGGGCCTCATGATTATCCCAAATAGGCTCGAATCCAGATTTTGGGTTAAAGGTAAGGGTTGGATCACTAAAATCTAGGTTAGGCTCTATTGTGATGTTAGATTCATTCTTAAGAATCACCTTAATAGGATAAGGCTTAGGATTTACATTCTCGAGAAGTCTTATTTTAAGCTCATCATCACAGGTGTCAGGGAAATCTAATCTCGATGAACCAACTTCCTAGTTTCCTAGGGCTAGTTCGAAATTTGTAACACCTGCAATTGGATCCTCCCAACCCATCTCGAGATTAGGAATGTCAATTGTTATGAAATTTGAATCTGAATTCATTTGGGTTGGGGGTCCACAACAACCTTGATTCTTGAACCTGGGATTTGGGAAATTATGTTGATCACTAGAATCACTCCAAGTTGTTTCATTAATTTCTGATGGGTATTTTTAATCAATGGATCGATATAACCTATTCAGCAATTCTCCTTGTATTTGCAAAAATTTCTAGAGGTCTTTCGGAAATGAATGCTTTGACCAATATTACAGACAATCGTTGTTGTGTAATTTCACGAATTCAATGTATTCTACTAAGAGATCATCCCATGTTGAACCGTGGTTCATTCGTATCCATATTATCTCCACACGGTTCAGGATGTGGTCCATTATTTTCTGAAATTTATCTTGAATGTCCCTTTTAAAATATTCCTCGTGGTGTCTATAAGCATCCTCAATCATCTTTTCTTTCATGCTCATTTGGGACTCAGGTTTCTTAAACAGTCTTCCTAGATTGCCAGGATGCATTTTCAAATCAGGTGGTGGAATCAAGATGTAGAATCAAACTTAGGTTGGATTGAAGTAGATCAAATCTGAAAGAGATTCCCAAGAAGATCTAATAAGTTCTCTTAGGTTAAAAACCTAATAACCTTCCTATGTGTGTGCTCTAGAGAAAAGATGGGGGACTGGATGTTATTTAGACCCAATCAAGGCACCCAAAGATTTTTGGATGACTAAAGCAATTTTGAGGTGGAAGATATCTTTGAATTAGAAATCTGCACACCCAAGAATTACTTGCGCATCCAAGAAGGGAGAGTCTCGCAAAGATCCCTACATGGTAGAGCATCCCCATGGGTTATAGGGTTTCTCCCACCCGACCTTCCTTTTCCCTTGGAACCGTAGTGAATCAGAAATTTTTGTCTACTTGGAATCGCAGTGATAAGGAAGGTCTGGTGGGGGAAACCCTGTAACCTATGGGGACGCTCTACCGTGTAGGGCACTTTATAGGGCTCTCCCTTCTTGGCTGCCTAGGTAATTCTCAGGTGTGTGGATTTCTGATTTCGATGTATCATCTGCCTCGAAATTGCCTTAGTCATCCAAAAATCTTTGGGTGCCTTGATTAGGTCTAAATAATATCCAGTCCCTCATCTTTTCTATAGATCACATACACAGGAAGATCATTAGGTTTTTAACCTAAGAGATCTTATTAGATCTTCTTCTTGGAATCTCTTTCAGATCTGATCAACTTCAATTCAACCCGAGTTTGATTCAACATCGTGATTCCACCATCTGATTCAAAAATGCAACTTGACAAGTTAGGAAAAGTGATTAGGAAACCTGTGTCCCAAATGATCATTAAAGTCAAAATAATTGAGGATGCTTATAGACACCATAAGGAATATTTTAAAAGGGACATTTAGGACAAATTTAAGAAAACAATGGACAACATCGTGAACCGTGTGGAGATAATATGGATACGAATGAACCACGGTTCAACCCAGGATGATCTCTTAGTAGAACACATTGAATTTGTGAAATTACACAACAACAATTGTCTACAATGTTGGTCAATGCATTCATTTCCAAAAGACCTCCAGAAATTTTTGGAAATACGGGGAGAATTGTTGAATAAGTTATATAGAACCATTGATCAAAAGTACCTGTCAAAAGTTAATAAAACATCTTGGAGTGGTTCTAGTTATCAACATAATTTCCCAAATTCTGGGTCCAAGAATCAAGGTTGTTGTGGACCCCCAACCCAAATGAATTCAGATCAAAATTTCATAACAATTGACATTCCTGATCTTGAGATGGGTTTGAAGGATCCAATTGCAGGTGTTCCTGATTTTGAACAGGCCCTAGGAAACCAGGAAGTTGGTCCATCGAGATTAGATTTTCCCAACACCTATGATAATGAGCTTAAAACAGAACTTCTCAAGAATGTAAATCCCGAGCCTTATCCTGTTAAGGTGATTCTCGAGAATGATTTTGACATCCCTGTAGAGCCCAGCCTAGATCCTAGTGACCTAATGCCTACCTTTAACCTAGAATCTAGATCTAAGCCTAATTGAGATGAGTATGAGGTCTTATCTGATGAAATACATATTTCAAATTTGAAATACGATTCAGGGCTTGTATTTGATGAATACACCTCTCCATCCTCCTCAGAGACACAAATTGATTTCTCGAAAGTCATGCCAATCTATGATACAGAAATCGAGGAGTTGGAATAGTTGGGAATCGAGTGGGTCGACCCTAAGAGCCAAGAACCTGAGCCTATGCCTAATCAGGACACCTTTTTAAGCTCGAAATATGAAATTAGGTTAGATCCAAGTCAGGTTGTTGATTCTACACATCTTGATTCTCTCTGTGGTGGAACTCTCGATCCAAAATCAGATTCAGAAACTTATTCTCGCAAATTGTCTGATGATTTCGAATCCTACTCTGATTTCGGAGAACCTTTGTTTCCTGACAGCTATGAACTAGTTTACGACTGATTAGCCCATATTTGTGGGCTATTTAAGTATTTAAGTGCCTAGACATTAAGTTAATTTTAACATTTACATAGCATACATTAGGATGTAAATAAATTAATTCATATTTTTAGCTTAAGTGCATAATTCATGTGTGGCATCCATATCAAATGCATTTAGAATTAACTTAGAATTGCATGCATTTGATTAGTTAATTAATTAGGTGAATTACAAACATTGTTTTAATTAACATAGAAGTTAAGGAGTTATGTATAAATAATCCTAATTATTTTATTATTATTCTTCTTCTCTTTCTGTAGGTAACCGCTCCGACTTTGCCTCCTCCTCCTGTGCATTCACTCTTCAAGCATTGACTCGACGATGGATCTCCTCTCGCTTGTTTGAATTTCAAATCCTTGTAGCCACAGCTACAAAGGAGGAGGAATGGCTACTATTCAGAGGAGGCCTCCATCCCTACTCCTCACCGTGCAGAGAACTTGTTCTCATCTGCTCCACTACCACCGACCAACTGTGGTGGAGCTTCACCATCGTGGGCGTACGGGGTGACAGCTCACATCGCCATTGCAAAGCTCCGTATTATAGATCACCTCCCCTGACGATAGCCACTGCGCACCTTCCCGCTCACTTAAGACGTCCCTACCTTTGTCCATGCATCATGCCACCACCAGCATCGCCCGCATCCTCCTTCCTACGCATGGCCAGTAGGGCATCTGCGTGTGTAGCAGCGTGCAACCTCCTGCGCATGCCTCCTTGCTGCATCCCCATGCGATCACCCTCCAACTCCACCGCGGCAGGCATGCGCACGCCCTCGCTGCACTTCCTTGACATTCCCATGCACACACACCGCTCGCAGTAGCAGCACCATGCATGCCCTCCTTTCAGCAACTCCTCCTTGCAGCAACTCCGCCTGCAGCAGCAGCATCGTGTGTGCCCCCCTTGCTGCACCTTCGCCCCGCAGACGTAGCAATGCACGTCCTCCAGCAGCTTTGCCCATGCTCATCCGCTTGCTGCACCTCCGCCTGCGCACACCTCCAGTGTGCGTAGTAGGTAGTGTGTGTGTCCTCCCGCACCTCTTCGCCTCCAGCTCACACGTCCCTCTCACCGCCTGTGCACACTTCCATCAGTGCGCGCCAACGTCTCCACAGCTATTGCGCGCCACCATCTCCGTTCCCTCCCCGCAGGCAACAAATAGGGGTTGTAGTCGGCACTCACCATCCATTCCTCCATGCTACCGCCATCTCTGGCTGCCATTCTTCAAACCACCACCGCAATCGGAGGCGGCTTGGAGGTCTTATCTTTCACTGTGAATCTTGCCTCCAGCCACGGCCTACCGTGCACGCACGCTAAGCACGAAGGGAATCCCCTATTCCATTCTTAATTAATAATTACATTAGCTGCCATTGTGAGATTTTTATTAGTATTATATTGTGTCACATTGCAAAATATATCCTTTAGATGTGCGTAATTGCTATTTCAGCATTAGCTCGTGTTGTTTACTTAATCTGAAGGTGGATTTGGCTTGATTTCTTGACAAAATCAATAGTGAACATTCATTTTTGATATTAATGAGTTTAATTAGGCAATTGTCTCCATGTGGATATGATTCTCTCTTCTGTGAGTGATTTAATTTTTAATTATTTTGATTAGTTGATTTTCCACCACTTAGAAATACAATGACAAATCTTCTTAATCATCATTTTCGAAAGTGAAAATCTACTTATCAACGACCTCAGCATCCATAATCCATTCTTTGACTCTAATTTTGAGGTCCCCGATTCTGAGTTCATTGATTCAAAATTTGGTTCCATTGAGATGGAATCATTCCTTTTTGATCGTCAAGAATCAGAAACAGTAAGTGTCGAGAGTGTCTACAATCTAGAGTTTGAATCTTTTCTTGACTTAGATTTCCATGACCCTATAAGCACTCTCTAAGCATTTACATTTGATTTTGAAGGAAATTATGAGAACTCTCTAGATGAACCTACTTTTGAATCCTTTCTAGAGGAGCCCTCAACACACATAGTTCTCAAAGGAGCTACCTCTTCTAATCCGCATTCAAAGCCCTCTCAAGATCCGAACCCAACCTCGACCTGCCACTGAAATCAATTTCTTCTCTGATTCTCCTCTCAATGATTCGATTGCACATGATTGTTCTCTATCTTTTGATCGGGATTCGGACATTGATCAAAATGCACATCATGTCCTACCCTTCTCTGATCACCCTTGTAGGGATCTCACATCCTCCACAAAGTTCTCTTTTGAGGATCCCTACTCTGACTAGGCTGTTTGGAATAAGCCAAACCCACGATTCTTAGTTCCACATCCATTTGAGCTTCAAAGCATCTGGTGGGCACCACATCTATTGATTCACATCCATCAACCCACTAGATTGATTGGGTTTGGGTTGCATCATTAGCCAGTTGATCTAAATAAGCACCTGGTGATAAGATGATTTTGGCTTTCAAATAATGTGATTAAGATGATTTGTCGTTTTAGCAACAAAGTGGTGGAAAATCGCTTAACAAAATAATTACAATAAAAATTAACCCCTCACAGAAGAGCGGGTCGTGTCTACAGAGAGGCAATGATGCAATAAAATCTTGAATATTTTTTTCTCGTATTCGTTCAATCAAGTGCGAAATCCATAGTCAAATCTGACATGAAATGTGACGAAAAGAAGATGCACAATAACTCAAAAATGTAAGGGTAGATGTGCAAATTTTCCTCACTGAAATATTCAATAAATATGTGATGAACCTATGTAATTTCCAATTAACATGCATTAGAGAAAATTTGAGCACATCTTAATCCAAAACCAATGTCAAAAGATGTGAATCACAAAAGCCACGCAATTATAAGAAAGCTTTAGTATGAAGTCGCAATTTCACCATAATAAAATAATCATAAATCAAAATTCATTTTCCTGGCAATGGCATGAAATATAATTATTAATTAGAGTGAAAGCAGAGGATTCTACCTCTCTCCTCCTCGCGATCGGGAGAGAGGCTCATTCGAGGAGCTACTCCTACAAGAGGTCGGCTGAAGCGAGGCCTTCGCGGTGGTGGCGGTGGTGTGTCATGAGATGGCTGGAGCCGGCCTACCGGAGGAAAGGAGTGGCGGCGGTGGAGGAGCCTGCTACTGGCCGCGCTTGCTGCAGGCGCAAGGAAGGCAGTGCACACGGGTGCTGGGGGCGATGTAGGGGCGCGGAGGCGTGGGTGTGTGGGTGCGCAGGTGCTCTGCAAGCCGCTTGGGCGTGCGCGGGGGTGCTGGAGTGTTCTGAGAGAGGGTGCTGATGGTGAAGGTGCGTGGGTGCGTGGAGGTGCGGCTCTGCTGGCCACAAGGGATGCGTGGGCATGCGTGCTTGAGACGGGCTGCTGGCGCGCGGGCGTGAAGGTGCGTGGAGCGCGCACTGTAGGCGAGCGGAGGTGCGAAAGTGCAGGGGAGTTGGAGGTTCTGGAGAAGGCGAGGAGGCACGGGCGTGCTGGTTGGGCTGGAGGCACGTGGTGGGTTGGATGCAGTGTGCGCGTGGGTGGTGATCGGTCGGCCCGGATAGGTTGTTAATATGATGATTTTATCGTTGAAATGTATATAGTGGTTAACCTAATTCGGACCTAACCATCTCTTTACAAAATTTTTAACCTGACTTAATTGATTTTATCATGTCACTTTTAGGCCCAGGGTTGAACTCAGGGAAGTGGGGTTCAAGTCGAGTTTCTATGTTTTCCTTAAAATGCGTCTCTTCCGTTCGTTTATTTTGTTTTTGGTGTTTTTCTTATTTAGATTTTTTTTCTGGTAATCCTTGTCCTTGAGGCACACCCTCAAAATTGTGTCCTTGGCTTTTAGCCAAAACAGAGTTCCAAAACGAGTCCTGCTACTCACAAGACGGGATACCTGCAAGTCAAAGATTATCTTTTCTCTTTTATATACCTTTTTTATCTTTTTACTAAGAGAGAAGCGAACAGACAGAAAGTAAATATAGTATGTATATATATATATATTATATATAAAGGGGTGGGGGTGGAGGTGGCGATGGAGTGTAGCACTGTGTCAGGTCGGTCGTCGTCTAGAGAGACGCAACCAACTCGACTGGGTGCCGCGTGGAGTGTGGATGGATGATGGATGATGTATGGGTCCATGCTTTTTGTACGTGTGTATTGAGGAATATCAGCAACTGGTGCAGATATTCCCGCAATACAGCGTATGGCAAATAACGTGAAAATATATATATATATATGTGTATGTATATAAATAAATATATCTATATATATATATATAAATGTATAGGTATATATGCATATATATATACAGATATATATATGTGTGTATATATATATATATAGGTGTATATCAATATATGTATATAAATATATGTATATATGTATATAAATATATGTATATATATATATATATATATAATACTATATAGATTTATATAAGTATATGTATCTAGATATATATGTATATATATATAACTATATATATATATATATATATATATATATGTATATAAGTATGTGTATATATATATATATAAGTATATGTGTAAGTATATATATATATATATATATAAGTATATATATATATATTTATATATACATATATATTATATATATATGTATGTATACATAACTATATAGATATACTATATATATATATATATATATATATATATATATATAGATATATGTATGAATATAGATATATATATGTTACTATATATATGTATACGTATAGATATATATATATATGTTTATACTAGTGTTTATGTGTGTGTGGGTGTGTGGAAGTGTCGGTGAAGATGTGTGTGTGCGTTGGTGTAGTGTACTGAGAGTGAGTGAAAGAGAGAGAGAGAGAGAGCGGGAGAGAGAGAGAGAGCTAGAGAGAGTGGGAGATGGCGCACTCGGAGACGCGAGTTAAGCCGTCTGTAGAAGGCGGCGGACGTCTGGACGTGGCGTCGTCTGGGGATGGCGGCAGACGACTGATGGTCGCGGGTGCAAGCACGCCTTCGCGCAGAGGACGTGGGGCTTCTGCAGGCCGGCGCGAGGGCGGAGAGCGGGAGATGGCGTGGGGAAGCGAACGCGGAGGAGGTTTGCAGGTGGTCGCGGAGGGGGCGGGGGGAGCTGCTGCTGCTGTTGCCGCTGTCGCTTGGCTGCTACTGCCGCGGCTTCAAGCTTCGGAGCTTGAAGCGGCAGCAATGGTGTGAGACAAAAAAATGAAATGGAGGAAGACACCACGCCCACCGGCTCGTTGAAGAGCTAGGCGGTGGTGTTCCCACTGTGGTGGTGTGCACCACTGTGGGTTCTCCTACTCATCGGGTGCCTCCTCGAAGGAGGGCCGACGTATGGGAGGGGAGAACGGTGGAGAGGAAGGTGGTCTGCGGGCTTGCTTGCTGCAGCAGGGTCGTGTGTGTTTGCGAGGAAGAAGCCGTGGCTTCTTATAGAGGAGGAGAGCATGGTGGGGAAGCATGGCCGTAGCAGGGGGAAGGGTGAGGGAATGGCAGGCGCAGGGAGTGGCGTTGGCAGGACGTGCAGCAACAGCATCGCGTGGAGTGCATGCAGCCGCAGGAAAAAGAAGGACCGCGGGAAGAGAAAAGAAAGAAAGAGGAACTAAAAAATAGAGAGGGGACTTTTTGCAAAGAGGCACTTGAGACAAAATGTAAATATGCAAGCCATTGTTTTATTCTCTTCTCCTCTCAATAAAATGCATGAATGCAAGTGTTTTTATAAATGCAACTATAGAATCCTAATATGCATAGCTAATGCTAGAAAATAGCACAAGTAGGCATTATTATAGGCGTGATTTGAGGTGCAATCATATACCCCCATGCCTATCTTTTGCTAGTCCCTAGCAAAATAGTATTTAGAAATGATCTCAAGCTGAAGATTTTCTTCTGAGGTGATATCGGTGTGTTTATTATCGGATATTGTGAGAACCAATTGTAGAGAAGATTACCAGTACTTTAAGTCTTACATGACAAAGATCATCTCTCAACTAACCAGGACTCTTGATATTTAAACCTTAAGTACTATTTCCAGGACCCAGGAGGTTTTGCCGTACTCGGGAGCTCAAGAGGTTATGGTTTGTGCATAGTGAGGGATCAAGACTGACCAGATGAATATTAAGACTCAATCCCAGGGTTTCACGAATTTTTAAGTACAGGTTGGTCCTAGTTTCAGCTCATGTCTTCGGATTGACCCTTAAGATGATGACGGAAAACTCAACTCCCATTTCCTGATTTTTTGTGGCTCACAGAAAAACAAAGGATACAAACATTTATGAGATATACTGACTCTTTTGCAACATCTCTCTTTTTTTTTTTTTTTTACAACTCTTTTTTTTGTTTTTTTTGTTTTGAAACACGTGTCAGTATATCTCTTACAACACATTTTGAAAGAGCACAATTTTTTTCTTTTTGGTGGAAAGAGTCGCTCCTAAAGACAAGACTAAAGCCTGGGATAAAAAGTCTACCTGCGCGCACAGCTAAGGACTCCACCATCCCTAATGAACACTAGGGTTGGATCTTATGTTCACCTGGTCTTTCCTGATATGTGTAGTGTGAACCAAGTTTACTTACGCTCTCAAGTAAAAGTAAACCAACGGATCTTGTACTGGTGTCTCAGGTACAAGAATACGTCCTTAGTTAGGAGAGATCTTGATCTATTTTGTCAATGCCTTAAGTGAATTAAGCCGAGCCTGAGCGAATCAAGCTTTTGTGGCCTAGAAATTCTTTAAAACAGAGGTTGAATATCCATAAACACTTATTATATTTTTGTTTCAGTTTTTAGATCATTACTAAACACCATTTTCTCTCTCTCTTTTTTTTTTCTTTCTTTTTTTATAGAAATTGCATGATACCCTAAAATACCCAGATCCTAAGGATGCCTATCCATCCCCCCATGCCAAACAATGCTATGTCCTCATATGCATGCAGGGAAGGGTAGAGAGAGGACGACAGATCGGGTAACGAGAGCTGAAGTGTAGGGTATAGATCAGGGTGGTAGGGTGGGTGGATGGTGGGTGGTGAAGTGATCGCGAAAGAGGAGTGAAAAGTGATGGTGGATGGTGAGTGCTGTTAGGGTGCCTCCCAACAAGCGCTGAATTTAACGTCCCCAGCTGGACTCAGAATGAGGCAAAGAATTAGTTACCCTCCAACAGGGCAACGGTTTCTCCAACGGGGGTAGGTTCATGAGTTAGATAGGGTTTCAAACGCTACCCGTTGACCGTAAATTTACGCCCAGATTTGGGATCTTCGATCTCGACGGCCCCGTTGGGGAATGGTCTTGAGACCAGGAAAGGACCAGTCCATTTGGACTTCAATTTCCCAGGAAAGAATTTGAGTCGGGCATTATAGAGCCAAACTTGCTGAGATGGCTCAAATTCCTTCAGCCGAATATGGCTGTCGTGAAAAGCCTTAGTGCGCTGTTTAAAGGTTAGAGCAGAATCATAGGCTTCACGACGGAGCTCTTCCAGCTCTTGGAGTTGGAGTTTCCTTTCTCGACCACACAAGTCTGGGTCGAGGTTACATTGGTGAACCGCCCAATAAGCGCGGTGCTCCAACTCCACGGGCAAATGACAAGGCTTCCCGTAAACGATTCTATATGGAGACATACCAAGGGGAGCCTTGAAGGCGGTCCGATACGCTCAAAGTGCGTCAGTCAGCTTGTTGGACCAATCCTTACGGTTAGGCCGAACCATTTTCTGGAGAATCTGCTTGATTTGCTGGTTCGACACTTCCGCCTGGTCGTTCGTCTGAGGATGATACGGGGATGCGATACAATGGTGGACTCCGTACCTCCTCAGAAGTGCCCAAAAAGAAGCATGGGTAAAGTGGCTTCCTCCATCCGAGATAATGGCCCGAGGGATCCCAAAATGTGCAAAGATGTGGTCCTTGACGAATCGGGTGGAGATAACATGGTCAGCACGGCGCGCGGGAATAGCCTCGATCCATTTCGAAACATAGTCGACGGCCACGAGGATGAATTCGAAGCCGTTGGATGGAGGAAAGGGACCCATGAAGTCAATTCCCCAGATGTCAAAGATTTCCGCAGCTAGGATGTGTTGCAAGGGCATCATGTCACGACATGCCATTGACCCTAACGACTGGCACCTAGTGCAATGCTTGGCATAAGTGTGTGCGTCCTGGTGAAGGGAGGGCCAAAAGAAACCGCACTGCAACACCTTGGCTGCAGTTTTCCTCCCAGAGAAATGGCCTCCACAGGCCTGATCGTGGCAGAAGGACAACACACTGGGGAACTCACTGTCAGGAATACAGCGACGGATGATTTGATCAGCACCTATCCGAAAAAGAAGTGGATTATCCCAGAAATAATACTTTGCTTCTGCCATGAGATGCTCGCGCTGGTTTTTAGGCCAGCCACGTGGAAGAGATCCAGAAGCAAGGTAATTGGCAATGTCGGCATACCACGGTCCACTTGCCACATTTATTTCCAATAGGTGCTCATCAGGAAAAATTTCATTAATTGGTAGAGTAAGTCCAATATGGTCAGGGTCCAGTCTGGAAAGGTGATCAGCCACAACATTCTGGGCTCCGACCTTATCGCGAATCTCAATGTCAAATTCCTGGAGCAGAAGGATCCAACGAATCAGTCTAGGCTTGGCATCCTTCTTATGCATGAGATGGCGAATGGCCGCGTGATCAGTGAAAACAATAACGTGAGAGCCCAGAAGGTAAGAGCGGAATTTCTCCAGCCCAAAGACGACCGCCAGTAGTTCCTTTTCAGTGGTAGTATAATTACGCTGGGCCTCGTCCAACGTCTTACTGGCGTAGTATACCACGAAGGGGTGTCTATCGCGTCTTTGTCCCAGGATGGCTTCGATTACAAGGTCTGAAGCGTCACACATAAGTTCAAAGTTGAGGGACCAATCAAGCGGCTGGAGAATAGGGGCCTTGGTGACAGCATTACACAGCTGCGTGAATGCTTGTATACAGTTGGGGCCCATGTTGAAGGGTATGTCGGTTGATAAGAGATGAGTTAAGGGTTGAGAAATTTTGGAGAAGTCTTTGATGAATCTCCAATAGAAACCGACATGTCCCAAGAAGGAGCGGATTTGTTTGACAAAACCAGGCACAGGTAAATCAGCAACGACGTCGAGCTTCGCTCTGTCAACCTCGATACCCCTATTGGAGATGATATGTCCGAGAACAATTCCCTCGTGCACCATAAAATGACTTTTTTTCCTAGGAAAGCATGAGGTTTACATCAATACATCTCCTAAGGATGCGAGTCAGGTTCGCAAGACATTCGTCGAAAGATGGTCCGAAGACTGAAAAGTCATCCATGAAGACCTCGAGAAAGTCACCCATCATGCCATGGAATATTACCAGCATGCATCTCTGGAAAGTTGCTGGCGTGTTGCAAAGTCCGAATGGCATCCTTCTAAAGGCGAAGGTACCGAAAGGGCAGGTAAAAGTGGTTTTCTCTTGGTCTCGGGGATCAATTGCCACCTGGTTATATCCTGAGAATCCATCCAGGAAACAGAAAAATTTATTTCCCACTAACTGCTCTAGGATTTGGTCAATAAATGGTAGCGGGAGGTGATCTTTCTTGGTTGTAGCATTGAGTTTCCTATAATCTACACACACTCTCTAAGATGTAGGAGTGCGTGTAGGGATGGATTCGCCCCTGTCATTGACACGGATGGTGAGTCTTGCCTTTTTGGGCACAATGTGAATCGGACTCACCAAGGGGCTATCGCTGATCGAGTAGATTATACCCGCATCCAGCCACTTAATGATTTCTTTCTTAACGACCTCCCGCATGTTAGGGTTGAGACGTCACTGCATCTCGCGGGAAGGTCGAGCCTCCTCCTCCTCCTTATATATACGGTGAGTGCAGTAGGAGGGGCTAATGCCAGATAAGTCTGATAAAGACCATCCAATAGCTGCCTTGTGTTCTAGGTGGACCTTAGTTAGTTTGCACTCCTACTCCCTGGTCAATTTTGAACTGATGATTACAGGGAGCATTTCATTTGGTCCCGGGAAAACATACTTGAGTGTATTAGGTAGCACTTTTAGCTCGGGAGTGGATGGGGAAGGATCTGGCATTTCTTGGGACGAGAGTATCCCAGACCGGTGGGAGAATAAGTTAGGAGGAAGAAACTGGCCTTCAGATTGGCCAAGAAGAGGGGCTTCTTGGATAGATGGATCCAAAAATGAATAGCCCCAGTGAGAAGTATATGGGCTCAAGGTCCTAGTGTGGATTTGCAAATCCGCTTGATTTGGCGGGGAAGAAAGGGCAATTCGGTCTTCATTAGTGTGGACCGACGGTTAGTAGCCCGGATATGACTCAGACCACGAGGTATGGGAAGCGAAGAAAACCTCGTCAGAAGTCTGGCCAGGAGAAGGTACTGGACAAGGGAGGGATTGGGGAACGTCACAGTATGTGTTGGTCAAGCAGTCATCAGTGTTTATAGGTAATCCGCAGCAGTCCGACTAGGTCCCAATTAGTCCGATACACGCGCTGACGGCCATGTCCTCGTCAGATGTGTCATCCTCGATGCAATTGCAATCAAAGTTCTTGGCTGCCTTGAATATGTTAAGCTTGAGCTTCTCAGATCCAACGGCAATCTCAATATAGCCCGACTCGCAGTCGATATGGGCGCGGGCTGTGGCCAAGAAGTTCGACCGAGGATGATCGGACAATCAGAAAGTGAACTAGGAACTTCCATATCTAAAACAAGAAAGTCGACAGGAAAACAGAGATTGTTGACCCTAACCACCACGTCTTCCACCATACCCTTCGGGATTTTGACAGAACGATCTGCCAACTGTAACGTGACAGGGGTGGGTTTCAGATTTCCCAAGGAAAATTTTTCGAGCATGAAGGTCGGTATGAGATTGATGAAAGATCCTCAATCAAGCAGGGCACGGTTAAAACTGCAGCCTTGGATGCTACAGGAAATTAGTGGTGTGCCCGGATCTTTCTGCTTCGGTGGTAAGTTTGACAGTATAGCACAACTCGCATGAGGCGAGAGAACCACCGGATTCTTAGTCTTCTTTGACTGTCGCCTGGGTGTTGTGTAGTCTTTGAAAAATCGAGTGACAGTAGGTATGTGGTCGATTGCCTCGAGCAGGGGTACCTTGATTTCTACATCCATGAACAAATTACGCAAGTTGTCAAAGGCCTGCGTATTTTCTTTTTGCCTTTTGGCTCCCTTAGTAAAGCCTCAGGGAATGGGACTGATTCTAGCACAAGTTTGGGTACATCGTCCTCTCGCGAATGCGGTACACATTTCGAATGAGAGGGCGAAGAAGAAGACGGGCCAGGATCAGGTCGAGGTGGATCGACGGTCTGCTTACCACTCCTCGTAGTGATGGCATTGGATGATGCGGGTCCAGCGGGATCATACGGCGGAGGAGGGTTCGCAATGGGGACATAAGAGTGCGGCACTGCAGCAGGATTAGCCTGAAATCCTGGTGGAATGCTTGGAGCTTGCAAAACTTGATTAACCTATCCCTGAGAAGGTCGTACCTGTGGTTGAGGACCACAGGGTACGAAATTTCGCGGGTTTGGAACAAGTTGGGTGGGAAGAGTGCCCTGAGATCGAGTTGCCATACGTAGTTGACTGATCTCAGCGTTCTGCTGCGCCAATTGGTGCTGAAGAGAGGTCATGTTCTCTTCATGGCGCTTTGACATTTCCGTCATCATTCGCATCAATTTGTCAAGAGGGCTTGATGCGTGTTCAGTTTGTGGTACGCAAGGGCCTGATGGCGGATTTGCCATAGGATTAAATTGGGCCCTTGGGATGACAGGTGCGGACGGTCGCATTTGTCCACCCGCGGGGTTTTGGCGCTGCGGGTTGTTGGACCATGAGAAGCTCGGATGATTACGCCACCCTGGGTTATAAGTGGCAGAGAATGGGTTGTTCCCCGGGGTGCAAGCGTCTTCTATGCCAGAAGACGCGTCCGCATGTAAATATGCGTCCGAGCACACGGAGCCTTGGTCCTCCGTGTCGAAATACTGGCTCGCAGAAGCCAATTCTACATGACTTACCGAGTCGCTTGGCGCGACACTCAGTAAGGAAGGTCTAACGGGGTTTCTTGGGATAAGCCTGGTGTTTGAAGAATTTGGATTGTGACGAAGTGGTAAAGAGGTGGTGTTTGCCATAGATCGGGCGGGGTTGGCAGGAAGCTCGTCCAGCTTCTTGTGCACGACGGAGACTTCATCCAATTTTTGTGCAATAAGGCTTAGATCAGTGGATGAATGGGAGGGTCCCGTGTCAACTCCGTGGCCATTTCAGAGCTGGCTGGTATGATTAAAGGCGACAATGGAGGCATTGTTTATTGAGTTTTCAGTCATATTTTCAAATAGTTCGAATGCTCCATTCTCGTCTTTATTCATAAAATTCCCTCCGCAGGAAGCGTCTGCAATCTGCTTCAAAGTCTCATTTAGCCCGTAGTAGAAAATCTGGGCTATATGCCACTTAGGCAGACCGTGGTGCAGACACTTCCTGAGGAGGTCATTATACCTCTCCCATGCCTCATAAAATTGTTCACCGTTTTGTTGCGTAAAAGAGGTGATAGCACGACGAAGCGCATTGGTTCGCCCGATTGGGAAGAACTTCTTGAGAAACGCTGTTCGCATCTCTTCCCAAGAATGGATGGTTCTCCCAAGGATGCGTAACCATTGCGACGCTTTATCCCGCAATGAAAACGGGAACATCTTCATGAGGACTATAGATAACCCAATATTTCTTGATTTAACGGTTTCAGCAAGTCGAGTTAGGTCTTCCAAGTGGAGAAATGGGTCTTCACTTGCAAGACCATGAAAGTGAAAATTGATTAGGCCAATTATGTTTGGTTTTAATTCAAAGTCGTCCCCGCCCATGGAGACCCGAATTTGTCCTATGGTCTCTGTAGCAGCGGGATTCTGATAAGAGCTAAGAGACCTAGGCTCCTCCCGTTCGGGAGGATTCTGCATTTCCTCTAATGTTTCCCGAATGGCTTCGATTTGCTCATTATACATTTCCATTTGGGCTTGGAGGCGGGTTATGGGATCTACAGCTCCACCACCTGGTGGATTCTATGGGCTGTTTCCTCCCTCGGGATTTGGGGGTGGGCGTGCAGCATGTTTGTGGAGGAGGAAGACGATTCAGCTTCTTTTCTAGACTTATCAGTCAATTCAAATAATTCAGGGTTTTGTGACCTCCTCCCAAACATGCACTACCGTAGGAAGAGTTGGGGAGATGAGAAGGGAAAAGGGATGAGAGAAATGATGTCGCAAAGGTACACTTGATTACAAATCAATATAATCAAGTTCCTAACCTCTACAGTGTACCCTTAGACCTAAAGATCTAAGTTACCTACTATCACGAACTACGGAACCGAATGCGAGCACCGCGGAACCACTGGGCCAGATTGAAAGGCCGTTTGCCCCAGTCTTAGACACCCGATAGCACACGGGAACTCTCACCAGCACGTAGCCGCTACACGCAGGTAGTTAGACCTCCAATCTTTAGCAAAGGTCAAGTTACTACCAATTTTATTTAGAGGCTTAGGATCAAGTGTTTCTGGAATGTGAAGGGCGTTGTTTACGGGTAATGGCCAAGTGATTGATTTTTAGAGTGTGTAAAACAAGCATGCAATGGGGAAATCTCCCCGAATTGAAGTTTTTATTGGTGAATGGTTTTTAAAGTTCAGCCTTAAGTAGTATGAATTTTAGGGTTTTGCTGAATTACCAATTCAACCAATCTCCGTGTTTTTGCAAAAATACAGGTTTTCTTTCTAAGCCCAAAAAACCCTTCTTCAATATTAGTTAGTTAATGCATGCTAAAATGCAATGGGCTACCCTAAATGGAGATTTCTATGTGTGGATGCACGAATCAGTTTTATATTAATGTGAAAGGGAGCCAAAGCACTTAAATTCAAGTGCTCCCAATCACCAGAAAAATGTCCACACAAGGCTCAACCAACAGATAAAGAAAATAAAGTTGTTGGTGTTGAAGTATTCGGGATCGAATCTCAGGCAAGTTGAAAAGTCGTGGTGGGGTTGGAATTAACTTAATTCCAAGTCTCCCCACCAAAAATGTGATCCCGAATTGAAAATAAGTGAGGCAAAACAAGGATGCAAGCAATCTTTTTCTTTGCCTCAAAGAATACTTCCCACGCCGAAAAATCCAAGAATCAAGATTCTTGGATTTTCGCTATGCGAAGTGTGGCGGGAAATGCCAGGGTAGTGGAAGTGAAGACAACTAATCAAACAAGTGAATTTTAATCCACTTGCCCCAAGATATCCCAAGAAGTTTTTGTAGTTTTTTTTAAAATTTTTTTTATTTTATTGATGTGGCAAGTTAATCATAGTTTGCTAAGAAAAGAAAACCTACTTGTTCGGCAACATGTGCGAAGCTCCAATGCGGTATCGGCGTCTTCACGCTCTCGTTCCCGCCTTGGATCTGCCCTTGTTCCCGACTTCTTCTGCTTTCCTTCTCCTTCCACCAAGTTCACCTGCACACCAAAAACAAAACTACCCATGAAGAGAAAAGAAAAATTAAAAGGAATTGAATAGAAACTTACTTGAAGGCGCGCTTCCCCAGCAACGACGCCAGAAAAGATGATTGGTCGACCTAGATAGGTTGTTAATATGATGATTTTATCATTGAAATGTATATAGTGGTTAACCTAATTCGGACCTAACCATCTCTTTACAAAATTTTTAACCTGACCTAATTGATTTTATCTTGTCACTTTTAGGCCCAGGGTCAAACTTAGGGAAGTGGGGTTCAAGTCGAGTTTCTACGTTTTCCTTAAAATGAGTCTCTTCCATTTGTTTATTCTATTTTTGGTGTTTTTCTTATTTAGATTTTTTTCTGGTAATCCTTGTCCTTGAGGCACACCCTCAAAATTGTGTCCTTGGCTTTTAGCCAAAACAGAGTTCCAAAATGAGTCTTGCTACTCGCAAGATGGGATACCTGCAAGTCAAAGATTATCTTTTCTCTTTTATATACCTTTTTTATCTTTTTACTAAGAGAGAAGCGAACAGACAGAAAGTAAATATAGTATGTATATATATATATTATATATAAAGGGGTGGGGGTGGAGGTGGCGATGGAGTGTAGCACTGTGTCGGGTCGATCGTCGTCTAGAGAGATGCAGCCAACTCGACTGGGTGCCGCGTGGAGTGTGGATGGATGATGGATGATGTATGGGTCCACACTTTTTGTACGCGTGTATCGGGGAATATCAGCAACTGGTGCAGATATTCCCGCAATACAGCGTATGGCAAATAATGTGAAAATATATATATATGTGTATGTATATAAGTAAATATATCTATATATATATATAAATGTATAGGTATATATGTATAGATATATATAGATATATATATGTGTATATATATATATATAGGTGTATATCAATATATGTATATATGTATATAAATATATGTATATATGTATATAAATATATGTAAATATATATATATAATACTATATAGATGTATATAAGTATATGTATCTAGATATATATGTATATATATATAAGTATATAGATATGTATATATATATATACGTATATAAGTATGTGTATATATATATATAAGTATATGTGTAAGTATATAGATATATATATATATACGTATATATATATTTATATATATATATTATATATATATGTATGT
Organism: Thalassia testudinum; assembly: GCA_037157565.1. Taxonomy (NCBI): domain Eukaryota; kingdom Viridiplantae; phylum Streptophyta; class Magnoliopsida; order Alismatales; family Hydrocharitaceae; genus Thalassia; species Thalassia testudinum. The sequence goes on from JAZHRO010000014.1 coordinate 6,230,766, forward strand.
ATACATAACTATATAGATATACTATGTATATAAGTATATATATATATATATATATATATATAGATATATGTATGAATATATATATATATATATATATATATATATGTTACTATATATTTGCATATGTATAGATATATATATGTTTATACTAGTGTTTATGTGTGTGTGGGTGTGTGGAAGTGTCGGTGAAGATGTGTGTGTGCATTGGTGTAGTGTACTGAGAGTGAGTGAAAAAGAGAGAGAGAGGGAGAGAGGGAGAGAGAGAGAGCTGGAGAGAGCGGGCGATGGCGTGCTCGGAGACGCGAGTTAAGCCGTCTGTAGAAGGCGACGGACGTCTGGATGTGGCGTCGTCTGGGGATGGTGGCGGACGACTGATGGTCGCGGGTGCAAGCGCGCCTTCGCGTAGAGGACGTGGGGCTTCTGCAGGCTGACGCGAGGGCGGAGAGCGGGCGATGGCACGGGGAAGCGAACATGGAGGAGGTCGTCAGGTGGTCGCGGAGGGGGTGGGGGGAGCTACCGCTGCTACTGCCGCCGCCGCTTGTCTGCTGCTGCCGCGGCTTCAAGCTTCGGAGCTTGAAGCGGCAGCAATGGCGTGAGACAAAAAAATGAAATGAAGGAAGACACCACACCCACCGGCTCGTTGAAGAGCTAGGCAGTGGTGTTCCCACTGTGGTGGTGTGCACCACTGTGGGTTCTCTTGCTCACCGGGTGCCTCCTCGAAGGAGGGCCGACGTATGGGAGGGGAGAATGGTGGAGGGGAAGGTGGTCTGCAGGTTTACTTGCTGCGTAGGGAGTGGCGTTGGCAGGACGTGCAGCTGCAGCATCGCGTGGAGTGCATGCAGCCGCGGGAAAAAGAAGGACCGTGGGAAGAGAAAAGAAAGAAAGAGGAAATAAAAAATAGAGAGGGGACTTTTTGCAAAGAGGCACTTGAGACAAAATGTAAATATGCAAGCCATTGTTTTATTCTCTTCTCCTCTCAATAAAATGCATGAATGCAAGTGTTTTTACAAATGCAACTATAGAATCGTAATATGCATGCTAATGCTAGAAAATAGCACAAGAAGGCATTATTACAGGCGTGATTTGAGGTGCAATCAGGTGGTGCGCTGGCTGGAGGTGTAGGTGGCGGTTGAGGTGGGCGCGCACGCCTGCTGCGGTGTGGAGCGGGCAGGTGTGTGTGGGTGGTCTGCTGCAGAAAGGTGCGCGGGAGTGGTGAAGGCGCGGTGGGCAGATGGCACGTGCGCTGGAGGTGGCGTGAGTTGCTGGCAGGAAGAGTTGTAGCTCTTTGTGCTGTAATGGGTGTGGAGAGGTTTTTGGTTCTTTTTGGTGGAGTGGAGGAAAAATAGAGAATGGGGAAGAAGATGGAGGTGGATGCTGGTGATGGTAGTGAAGATGGTAGCATGCATGCCTGTGTGTGCTTATGGTGGAGAAGCGTGCATTCACGGTGATGCGAGCAAGCTCCGAATGGTAGTGTGGCTTGTCACACCACACGTCCACGGTGGTGGAGGCTTGCCGCCACGGTTGAGGTCGGTGGTGGTGGAGTGGATTAGAGTGGTGCACTCTCTGCACAGAGATGAATAGGGGTGGGGGCCTCCCCTCAACGGCAGCTCTCCCTTCTCCTTTTTTAGCCACGGCCACACTGATTTCAAATTCAAAATGCCGTAGCATGAATGTGATGCATAGGAGGAGGAGGCGGAGCCGCAGGAGTTACCTGTGCAAGGAGAAAAAGAATAAAAGAATAAAATAATTAGGGTTATTTATACATAACACCTTAAATTCTATGTTAATTAAAGTAGTGCATCTAATCAATTAACTAATTAAATGTATGCAACCCTAGGTTAATTCTAAATGCATGAATTATGTACTTAAGCTAAAAATATGAATTAATTTATTTACATCCTAATGTATGCTACCTAAATGTTAAAATTAATTTAATGTCTAGACATTTAGATACTTTAAATAGCCCACGAATATGGGCTAATCAAATACCCCCATGCCTAGTTTTTGCTAGTCCCTAGCAAAATCAAGCAAAACCTAGCACTCCAAGTAAACTAGCCAACCCAATCGGTCTTCGTTTGGAAACATATTAAGTTTAGACTTTTCACCTAAGGTTCCCATGTAGTTGTTAAGTTACAGACTAGATCGACTAAGGACGAGTTGCAGGCGCAAGTTTCCCTGATTTCTGACTCTACCCTAAGGTTTATTGATCCCTGAGATTAAAGCATCCATGCATGTGCGTTGGTCTGAGTTATTTGAGTTAAAGGAGAAAGGATTTTTTTTTTGAATAATATATATATATATATTTTTTTTTTTCGTTTGATTCCTCTAAGTCTAACCTCGGATCAGCTATCAACATGGTCTGTGTCAGATTCATTGTCCCCATCACCGTACCTCGAAGGGTGCCTGGCTTTTGATTCTTCGAGATAGCATCGCCCATAGCGACCCCAAGAACTCCTGGCAATCGACATTTCGACATAGTATCTCCCATGGATTTCTTAAGTTAATTCAGACTTGTGGCAATCGATACTTCGAGATAGGGCTGCCCATGGTACCTGAACAGGACAATGCACTTACATGCCCCCAGTAGGATGGATATCCTAAGAGACAAACGTCGAGGAGGTAATATGTTATCATCACATCCTCAAGGTGAGTATATACTCTACCTCTCCTGCGATGGGAACTCTTCCAATCAAATTGTGTTGTCAAGCCTCTCCTAACTCAAAACTAAGAGAACCAAATCTCTTTTAAGAAAGGAACTAAGTTGATTACTTACACCAGACCAAGTGTGTGAAATTTGGATGCTTGGGTTACAAGGACCCGTAAACCAGAAGGTAGAACAAGTCTCTAGGTACTACCCCACCTTTTAACTCAACCCCTAGCTTTCCTTCCTCAACCTCTTGAGGAATGGTCCACAACTTAACTCCTACTTAAGTTTTTAAGTCCACAAAGGACCTTAAAGGTCTAAAGCTAGTAGCTCACTTAGCTTCTAAAGTTCTATCCTAGAATCAACTTAGTCTAACCTAGAGTTCTGATTTGCTTAATGCAGGGCCTAGCTAGTTAAGCTCAATAATTACAATATATATATATATATATATATATTTCAATGCAAATGTATGTAATGTAGAATGCTTTAATTAAATGCATGAATGCACCATGTATAAATGCTATGTATATCCTCAAGTACACTCCCCCATGCCTAAATCTGCAATGTCCTCATTACATAGAAGGATATTACCTGGGTAGCAGCCGAGTAGCCAAAGAACCTACAAATCAGGTTAAAGGATCACAGAAATAGGCCCTAAATATGAGCAAAGTAATGCCGACCTAGAAAATAGGTAACCTAGGATGTTGGCGAGTTGACGATGAATCCCGATAGGAAATGCTTGCCCAACCAGGATGGTAATAAAATCTTCCCAGGTCACCAGAAGAGGTTCTAAAGGATAAACTGGCATAACAACCTCCAAAGGGGTAGGGGGAGGATGACAAGGATCCTCCAAAAGGAATGGGGAAGGAATGGTGCAGAGATAAACCCCCTCGGTAATAGACTGACTAAAAAAATGATCAATCCATACCCAATACTCCATTACAGGAAATATTAGTCTGTTAAGCCCCCCGGTCAGAACAAAAGTGAGCATAACTCTGAACCAAGGATCGTCTAGGGTGTCCAAGTTTCGAGGTTGCAGGATGGCCATACGATCTAGGTTGGGTTTAATCAACTCGGTGTCCATCCCTAACGATCTTTCCAAATCCTCAATTGCATCCATAGCATTCCTTGCACTATCACCAGTATCTTCCTGCACTTCATCAGGAGTCAAAATTTCGCCTTCAGACAAATAAGAGGGTGACTTTGAAACAAATGAAGGCAGGTTGGAAGCAACAAATCTAGGGATTATCCTATCAATGTCATCCCAGAGTCTAGATGTGAATCCACATAAATCTTAGAAGTTGCTTCCAAATTTTCCATCATTTCATCATGAGGAGAAATATCATCGATGGGTGTGCTAAGGAAACCTAATTTGGTCAAATTTATGACATCCTTAGGGGCTAACTCTTCAAATAAGTCATAATCGCCCTTAGTGTCACTCCAAATCTTGAATGTAGGTTCCTCATATAATTCATCTTTCTCCTCATCATACAATTCATCATATACCCAAGGTCTAGAATCATCTAAAATCTTAGTAGATCCCCTAGGGTACTCTATCTGAGGTAAATGGTTTACACTGGTAATATCGGACTCCTCAGATAGGTCAATTTCTTCAGGGTTAGATTCCCTAAGGGTGGGCTTGAGTTCCATCTCGTGATCAGAAGGGAGGGTAGGATTAACAACTTAACTTCATCCCACTTCATCAAATGTCATGAAAATACTATCATTTGGGTCGAGGTCATCCAATGGTACCATCATTCCTTTCTTTTGACTCTAATATAATTTAGGTGGATACTCAACCTTATCATAATCTTCCTCGGGTTGCCACCTTTCTTCATCCAATGCATAGCTACTTTCATATGTATCTTCCTCCCACTTAAGGCATGGATCTCTCAAGGAAGTGTCATCTAACGGGGAGGTTTCAAAATCGATCCTCGAAAAGTAGGTATTCTCCCTTACATAATCCCCAAAATTTCCCTCCAACTTAAAGTGTAGCTCTCCCATGGGAGATGCATCAATTGTAGATGGGTGTACGTCATCCTCAATGGGGTAGATTGGGTGGCTAATTTCATCTCTTTCTTGTTGGCTTGCTCTCGAAGATTCTCCAAACAATTCAATCATTTCGTCATGCATTTTCTGTATTTCCATCTTCAAGGAGGAGAGGTCATTTCTATCATGAGAGAAGTCAGGCTCAGGCTTATAGTACCCAAGAGTGTCTGTCCAACCATTATAATTATTCAGGGAGGGTGGGTTGGGTATTTCTATGGTGTGTGGGATATTGGGCAAAGCAAATCCCGCTCCTAGGTTCTGCTCACTGATTTGGGGCTTAACCAGGGCAATACTCCTATAATAGGAGCAAAATGGATTCCAATGATTGTCATTATGTCCATCAAAGGATGGACCATCTCGGTGTATGGGATCGAAGAGTGTAGAGTGAGGGTAAGGGTGTGGGCAAGATGTGAAAAGATGAAAATCAATGTGGTCCATTCTAACTCACACCTCAATCAGAATTCCCTAAGTAAAACACAATTCAAAAAGGACTTTTTAGGTCTTTCCCAATTTAGGCTTTTGATTTAAGTCAGATTGCAGGTGACAATACAATTTACGCGCTTATTGTCGACCTACGGCTCGCCTAAGAAGACCTAGTCAGAGCTTAGGTGTTCTTCCCTAAATCTCAAATGGTAGAGCAACTCCAAAGATGGAAGATCGAGGGATGCAAGTAGGCCTAAGCCTTCCTTTGAAGCTGTGCTTTCGCAGTGCTTCTCAACTACCCCCAAAAATCCGTGACAGGGTATCCCCCTCTTTGGAGTTACAAAAACATTGATCTCAAGTTCTAAACACTTCAGAATCCAACGATAGGAGGGCTCTTATCCTAGTATTTTCAAACCTAAGGAGTGTCTAAAACATGCCGTGGTGCAAGATATATAAGTGTGCATACATCGCAAAAGATTTTGAATTTTGAATCGCACGCCAAGTTTGAAAATCAAATCCTTGGTTTTTAAAATGTCCCTCCTTTAATTAGTCCTTTTTCTAGAAAATATGTGACCACTTGTTAGATCTGTTCAATACAGATTAGGTGGTCTTGAAATTAGTCCCAAATGCATTTGCATGATAGGTAGAAATGCAAAGTTAGAAGTGCATACCTGATTCTAGCATTCTTCATGCAATATGCAAGACAAGAATTAGATCTAGATGCTTCTCATTCAGTCCTAAATGATTCGACCTAAGGGCAAGCAGCTTCTAGCAGGTAGCTCGTGTTTCTTTTTTATTTTAGTTTTTTTTAGCTACTTATGTAAAAGCAAATTAAAGGTAAACAATCCACAAAATAAATTAAAAACCTAAATCTAAAGAAAAGGGAATAGGCTCCCAAAAATTATCCAACACTGGCCTTAAACAAAATCGGGGAATAAACCCCTCAACTGTACCCCAGAACAAGGGTTTCAAACCAAATGTGCAATGAAAAATTAAATCTAAAGTCCTAATTCTACTCTAATCAAATCAGCGACTAAATGTGCAGAGATGATCGTCACATCCTCGTCCTTCTCCTCCTAGTGATCTAGTTCATTGCAAGGTAGCTCGAACAATTTCTCCTCTGGCGACGTCAAGGGTCGCCTCTCACGATGGCTGGTGTGATTGCGAGTCATAGAATGTGTGTCGCAGATCGTTGCACTCGCATCAGAAAAAAAAATCCAGAGTTAAATGTGATTGAAAATTTAAATCAATGTGAACGAATGAATGAATGAATGCGATTTAATTAAGCTTGTTGCCTCCCCGGCAACGACGCCATTTGATAAGACGATTTTCACTTTCGAATAATTTGATTAAGATGATTTGTCATTTTAGTAACAAAGTGGTGGAAAATCGCTTAACAAAATAATTACAATAAAAATTAACCACTCACAGAAGAGTGGGTCGTGTCCACAGGGAGGCAATGATGCAATAAAAACTTGAATATTTTTTTTTCGTATTCGTTCAATCAAGTGTAAAATCCATAGTCAAATCTGACATGAAATACGATGAAAAGAAGATACACAATAAATAAAAAATGTAAGGGTAAATGTGCAAATTTTCCTCACTAAAATATTCAATAAATATGTGATGAATCTATGTAATTTCTAATTGACATGCATTATAGAAAATTTGAGCACATCTTAATCCAAAACCAATGTCAAAAGATGTGAATCACAAAAGCCACGCAATTATAAAAAAGCTTGAGTATGAAGTCGCAATTTTGCCATAATAAAATAATCATAAATCAAAATTCATTTTCCTGGCAATGGCATGAAATGTAATTATTAATTAGAGTGAAAGCAAAGGATTCTACCTCTCTCCTCCTCGCGATCGGGAGAGAGGCTCATTCGAGGAGCTACTCCTACAAGAGGTCGGCTGAAGTGAGGCCTTCGTGGTGGTGGCGGTGGTGCATCGTGAGATGGCTGGAGCCGGCATACCGGAGGAAAGGAGTGGCGGCGGTGGAGGAGCCTGCTGCTAGCTGTGATTGGTGCAGGCACAAGGAAGCAACCCGCGCAGGTGTTGGGGGCGTTGTAGGCACGTGGAGGCGTGGGTGCATGGGCACGCAGGCGCTTTGCAGGCCACTTGGGCATGCGTGGGCATGATAGTGGTGCCAGCTGCAGGTGCTGCAGGGAGGCGCTGGAGCGCGGGTGCGGGGGTGTTGGAGTGTTTTGAGCGAGGGTGCCGAGGGTGAAGGAGCGTGGGCACGTGGAGGCACGGCTCTGTAGGCCGCAAGGGATGCGCGGGCATGCATGCTGGAGGTGGGTTGCTGGCGCACGGGCGTGAAGCTGCGTGGAGCACGCGTTGTGGGCGAGCGGAGGTGCGGAAGTGCAGGGGCACTGGAGGTTCTAGAGAAGGTGAGGAGGTGCGGGCGTGCTGGCTTGGTTGGAGGGGTGTGGTGTGTTGGATGTAGCGTGCGTGCGGGTGGTGCGCTGGTTGGAGGTGTGGGCGGTGGTTGAGGTGGGTGCGCACGCCTGCTACGGTGGGAGCGGGTAGGTGTGTGCGGGTGGTCTGCTGCAGAAAGGCGCGCGGGAGTGGTGAAGGTGAAGGCACGGTGGGCAAATGGTGCGTGCACTGAAGGTGGGTGCGCTGGAGGTGGTGTGAGTTGCCGGCAGGAAGAGTTGCAGCTCTTTGTGCTGCAATGGGTGTGGCGAGGTTTTTGGGTTCTTTTTGGTGGAGTGGAGAAAAAATAGAGAATGGGGAAGAAGATGGAGGTGGATGCTGGTGATGGCAGTGAAGATGGTAGCATGCACGCCTGTGTGTGCTTATGGTGGTGAAGCGTGCATTCACGGTGATGCGAGCACGCTCCGAATGGCTGTGCGACCTGTCACACCACACGTCCACGGTGGTGGAGGCTTGCCGCCATGGTTTAGGCCGGTGGTGGTGGAGTGGATGAGAGTGGTGCACTCTCTGCACAAAGATGAATAGGGGTGGGGGCCTCCCCTCAACGGCAGCTCTCCCTTCTCCTTTTGTAGCCACGACCACACTGATTTCAAATTCAAAATGCCATAGCATAAATGTGATGCACAGGAGGAGGAGGTGGAGCCGCAGGAGTTACCTGTGCAAGGAGAAAAAGAATAAAAGAATAAAATAATTAGGGTTATTTATACATGACACCTTAACTTCTATGTTAATTAAAATAGTGCATCTAATTAATTAACTAATTAAATGTATGCAACCCTAGGTTAATTCTAAATGCATGAATTATGTACTTAAGCTAAAAATATCAATTAATTTATTTATATCCTAATGTATTCTACCTAAATGTTAAAATTAATTTAATGTTTAGACATTTAGATACTTAAATAGCCCACGAATATGGGTGAATCACTTGGTTGGACCAACCAGGCTATTGATCAAGGTACTTATTCTACAAAATTCTTGTGATTTGACCACTCCTTCATGACCACTTTCTGCTCGGCTGAAGGCATTGAATTTAGCACTTAACAGGAGGCAACTCATCATTCCAAAAGTCTAAGGCCCTTTTGATCATCTTTTGAGCATCACATCTACTGCACTTTGAGTTTAGTTTTAGAACAGCTGACTCCACCTTTGGTACTCATACCAGAGCTTGAAATTGTCCGCAACAGTCATCCTAACCCGTTCACCCACCCTTTGAACCTATTCTAATCCTTGAACCCAACCGATTTCATACCCTCAGGTTTACAATGAGGACATTGCAAAACTTAGGCATGGGGGGTGTTAAAGTGCAAACACATAAAAATTCAAGTTTCTGAGGGGTTCTCACAAAAAATACATATCCAAAAAATCAGAAAAAAATAGAAAAATTTAATAAAAATAAAAAATGGAGAAATGAGAGGAAAATTTGTGAGCTTAAATTGCATATTATTATTGAGGAGGAAAAGGGGAGTTGATTTAAATGTTGAAAAGGAGCACATTTTGAAACAAAAAGTGATAGTCATTAGTAAATGATTATGGAATCTACTTAAAGTTCTAGACCTAATCAAAAGAAAAAAATTAAGTCCTAGAATAACAGAGAGACATGGAGATTAGTATGAGTGCTGATCTTAGGCCTCTTGGGCTTGTTTTTGGACTTAGAAATTCATGTATCCATTAAGATCTAGATAGTCCTCAAGAGGTTGAGGAAAATGCGAAGCTTACGTATTAAGTCTAAGGCTTAGGGAGTATTCAGCCTCGTTAACTAACCTCTAGTTTATGGGACTCGGTAATTTAAGCACCCTAATCCACACATAAGTCTGGTTCAGTATGCTTAATAATCAAAATCATGCAAAAGTGTTTATTTTGTTTTGAAAAAGCTACCTAGATTAGGAGCGACCTGAAGACACAAGTTGATTTGGACAAGTTCCTGATGCGGAGAGGTAGGAAATTCCCTTCGAAGATGTAGAATAACATATGAAAGAGAAATCTTCGTTTTCGTTGAAAACTTTAACATAAAATGATGTGTCGTATTTAATCGCGTGGTAGAAAATCGCTTTTCAAAACATTTTAATTTTCAGAATCTAACCACGAATAGTTAGGTCGTCTCCACAGGGAGGAAGTAGCCTATTTAAACTAGTAAATAGTGTCTTGTTTATTAGGGAATCTCAGTGGGTGTGCATGCTAATTCGTGCGATTCTTTTTCTCACATAACTGCTCGTTTTAATCAATTAATCAAGAATGTAGGTGTTTAGATGCAAAATCACCACCATATAATATTTTTTTAACAAGTGATCTTTATACCAGTAAATACTGTAAATACTGATTCATAGACTATTACTTATTTACCATAATATCTATGCATTGAATAATTCATGTGATATATGCATATGCAAATAATTTAGATGAAGTAGGAGGATTATGTAATTTCACCATAATAATGTAATGCATAAAATAAATGAATAGGAACTTCCGCAATGGCATTTTTCGTAATTATTAATTGAATGAAAAACAAAGCATTTGCTCTTTCTCTTGCTTGCATACATGAAGGAGCGTCGGCGGGGCTGTTAATACGTGAGGGAGGTTGGCGAAGACGAGGTCGATCCAATGGAGGTTGCAACGTCGACGGAGATGGTCGGAGGTGGCCGGCCGACGGAGGAGAAGAACGCCGGAGGAGGTGTGCCTGTGGGGCAACGGAGGGGCTTGGTGCAGCTGCAGGGTGTGCGTGCAAGTGCAGGGGCAGGCGCTGGGGAGGGGGATACGCCTGCGGGCGCGGGTGGCGAGGGCGGAGTGGGTGCCTGCAAGGCGCTGGTGGTGAGGCAGGGTGCCTGTTGGCACTGGAGAGGGGCGCATGCTGGCGGGCGCGGGTGGCGAGGGGGGAGCGGGCGTGGGTGGCGAGGGCGGAGCGGGCGCCTGCAGCTACGGCTGGAGATGGGCACGCTGGTGGCTAGGGCGGTCTGCAGAGAGGACTAGGCGCTGGAAAGGCGCTGGCAGGAGGCGGGCGCTGTTGGCAGGGGCGCGCAAGGTGGAGGTGCTGCAGTGAGGCATGTTGGTGGTGCTGGAGCGGGTGCCTGCAGGGGCGGCTGGAGATGGGCGCATCCTGGCAGGGCAAGGGGGGCGATGCGCCTGAAGGCGGGCGCTGGTGATAGGCAGAGCACTTGCGGGCGCTAGAGAAGGGCGCGCACCTGCGGGAGCATGTGGCGAGGGTGGAGCGGGCGCCTGTTGGTGTGGCTGGAGAGGGAAGCTTGGTGGCGAGGGCGGTCTGCAGAGAGGAGGACTAGGCGTTGGAAAGGCGCTGGCAGGAGGCGGGCGCTGTTGGCAGGGGCGCGCAAGGTGGAGGCACTGTAGTGAGGTGCGCTGGTTGTTCTGGAGCAGGTGCCTACAGGGGTGGCTGGAGATGGGCACGGCCTGGCAGGGCAAGGGGGGCGGTGCGCCTGAAGGCGGGCGTAGGTGGCAGGCAGAGCGCCTGCGGGCGTTGGAGAAGGGCGTACGCCTGCGGGCGCAGGTGGCAAGGGCGGAGCAGGCGCCTGCAGGTGCGGCTGGAGAGGGAAGCTTGGTGTACAGTGCACACAGTTCCTGGATGATGGTTCCCCACCAGGGGGAAGGCCTCTGAGAAGAACCGACGATCCTCCCTTTTTATCTCCTCCCTCGACGCAAATCAAGGGGTTTTCCAAATCCTTTACTAAACATGGCTGGCGCTGTTGGTGAGGTTGTTGAGGCTGGTTGTAGGTTGAGAAATTTGTGAGGGAAAATATCTTTTCACCCCCTGTTCTTTTCCACCATTGATTCTCCTCCCTCTTCTTGATTATTCCTGATGGATAGATTAAGTGGAGAAGATGTAACAAGTGCGCTGTTGCGGGACCTGCATGAAACATAAAATAATTACATACTATGTTATAGAATGCGATAAAATAGATGTAAACTTAAATAATGATGCATGCAATCATTCTATAACTTAATGCAGTTATTAATAAACATACAATGTTAAAATAGAATTACTTAGGTGCAACAATAGTCCATTAAAATGGACTCATCGACATACCGTCTCTTCGGTGCTTGTCTCTTAGGATATCTAAATGACCTACCGGGGGCATGTAAGCACCTTATGCTAATTCAGGTGACGTGGGAGGGATTATCCTGAAATGTCGATTTCCAGGGCCTGAATTTAGCTACAAAACACCATGGGCGAAACGATCTTGATGTGTTGAAAGCTAGGGTTTTGGGGGTTGTCATGGGCGGTGCTGTCCTGAAGCATCGATTGCTAGGGACCCTATGAGGATTGATGGTGGGGACAAGGAGTCCGATACTGACCGTGTTTTTGAGCCAATCCAAGGCTAGAAATAAATAAATAAAAGAGAGAGAGAAAGCTCTCCAAAAATGCAAAAATTCTTCTATTCCTCTCTCTTATAAAAATGCACTGCAAACTGAACCTAGACTAACCATGTTACAAGCACGGGTGCTTTAACCACTGGGTCCAACAAATCTTTGGATAGTTTCTATAGGCCTTAGAAACCTTTACGGCAAACTGAGGCCAAAGCTGGTCAGGTTTGGATCTTGATTGGTACTTAAGTACCTTTAGGCCAACTATTAGCATTCTGACCTAATTTCTAAAAAGAAAAAAGAATCAGGACTCTGAGTTTCAAAGCATGGTTTAGAATTCGAGTTAATTTCATAAGATTTTGCTAAGTAACTAGCAAAAGTTAGGCATGGGGGTATGATGATAAGGTCATCATCAGCCATATCTAGCTTTAATTAGTTATAATCCATTGATAAATGCTCCTGCATAATTGCTAAAGAGACGTAATTCATTGCACATCCATTCTGAGAGAAATGCATTAAAATAGGGGTAAATCTGCAGTTTTAACAGAATATCCTAAATGCAGAGTAATCACAGGATTTCTCAGGGGTAAATTTAAGGTCAAATGTTCTTAAATGTCTAATAAGTGGTTCATGTAGAACAAAATGGGTTTTCACGCATTTCGAGAATTATTGGACATTTGAAACCCTAAAAACATACCTACTTAATTAACTAAGGTTCTGGTCAGGATAAAATTCACCTAAACATTCTAAAAATCATATAAAAATATTTCCTAAGGTTTAATATCTTTGATTTAACCATTGGAACCTATTTTGACCTAAAATAGAGTCTCAGATAGACATTTGCTGTACTTTGGGTTTCTGGGCAAATTACCTGGTCAAACTTAGTCAAAACCAAAATACGACTTCACCATCAGATTTCTTGCGTCTAAATTAGTTTCTACCAAAATTTGGACCCAATCAGAGATCACTTTGACCTAGTTTGCATTTCAGTCCAAACAGACTCTTTTTTTCACACAATGGCCTTAACTCTTTGAATTCTTTACAAATAGACCCCTAGGTTTTTCATCTTCGTCATAGTTTGGTCCTCATGCCATTTTTGGAAACTCATACCTTCACAGTCGAGATTCGAGAGAGATTTTCTCGCTTGATTCTCAATCAATCACTGCCAAATTTGAAAGGGAGGTTCCTTGAGGAATTCCCTTCCAAATGAGACCATTCATGAATCTTAAAACTCTCTAGATTCCTCTTGTGAACTCTTTGAAACCACGTGTATCCAGCTTACATGAAAATGTTGGAGTTCGCAGGCTTGTTTCCAAGCTTGGAACTCCTCCTTGAGGCCTATAAAAGATCCCCTGAGGACAAACCGTCCTCCATAGCAAGGTTTGGGGCCAAAATTTCTTCTTCCTTATCTCCGGCCCCTCTCCAACCAAGCTCTAGCTGCCTCCTTCCCTGTCTTCCTAGGGGTAGCTAATGACCAAATTGGCTTGCCCATCCTCTTCCTTATCTTCCTTCGCGCCTTGCCAGTCAAAGCGAGGGACATCTTCCCTTTTCCTCGCTGTCGTCCCCCTCTGGAGAGTTCATCTTCTCTGTCACCGGGCTGCCAAAACCGACACGGACCCTACCCCTTTCGACTGTTAGATTAGGTCGGGTAATTTCCCTTAGTTTCCTAGGTTCTAGCCCACTATTCAAAGCTCAAAAATATCCCCTTGACTTAACGCACGGCACCTTCATCCTCTGCTCTGGCCACATCTCTGGTGAAGCTTTCCCATCACCTCACGCCTACACACACCTCGCCGACACTCCCATGAGCTCCACCTTATCCACCCGCACAAAACCCCTCTCCTATTTCATCCTCTCGTCCACCCAAATCCATTGTCGACCAACCCACCTTCGCACATCCTTCTTCGTCATCGATCGCCCTCTACACGCCACCATCCTCTAGGTAAACACCATCATCACCTTCGCCTTAATTTGAGCCCATATTCGTGTTCCAGGTCTTTGCAGTTCGCCGCCACCACCGCATCCATCACTGACCATGACCGAGCTCCTCCGGCTTCATAAGAGCCTGGTGCTATTCCTAGGTGTCGTGGTTTCATTCCAGGACCTCTCCCAGGTCTTTGATTGAAGACCATGCCCTCAGTTGCTGCCACAATTGGAAAGCACTTCACCGCAACAGAACGCGAGGAGTCCATGGGATTAGTCCCACATTGTGGGATTCCAATGCAACCTTAGCACATAATTTAGTTTTTGTGATATTGGCTTATTGCCTTAGAACACTTAAGGGTGAGGTCCCCGCTCACCCACTCACATAACCCAACCCGCCTAAGCCCTCTCACTACTTGGCTGCGACACTCACACATGTAGCCTTGGACTCAATTACGCATACCCGAATGCCCAATTAAGCTTGGGTCTGAGGGAAGAGGAAAGGAAGGAAGGAAAGGAAAGAGAGAGAGAGAGTGGGGGAGGGGTGGGTTTTGCTCTCTGATGCTTAACCAGTCCAACATTTAGCCATGAGAGCTTGAAAGAAGAAAAGGAAGAAGCTGAAGGAGAAGACTTGAAGGAAGAGAAGAAGAGAAGAGGAGAGAAGCTAAAGGCAGAAGAAGAAGGAGAAGACTTGAAGGAAGAGGAAAGGCAACAGAAGAGAAGAAGAAGAAGAAAGAGCAAAGAGAAGAAAAGAAAGTTTGAAGATCAGAGGAAAAATACTGTAGCAGGCGACATTTAAGTTGTCTGACTTGATAAATTAGATGTTTGATCACTGTTCATTTATTTTATATACATTGGGTAGCTGATATACATGTGCTTAGACTAATAATTGGTGATTCAAATCACCATTATTTTGTCTTAGATATCTTTTTGGTCTCTTTAAGTCTTGAAATACTTTTGTTATTCATTGAATATCTAATGTGACAGATTAGAATTTGTTGAATATCATTATTCTTGGCTTATTTCCTATGCTCATTTATATTTTAATTGAAGATTAGCGTATGAATTCCATATTTTCATCTTGTGTTTGACCTCGGACTTCATTTAGATATTTGAGTTATAAATCTTATTTGTTGAGAGAGCTTTTTAGGAGATCTTACTACAACAAAGCATCTTAGAACTCCTTGATAGAGCCCTCCAACAATGATCCAATTTGCAAGCCCACTTGGGTGTTGAGCATTTCCTTGTAAGAACAGAATTCCCAATAAATAGTTTGAACTCCGATTGAAAAATCGAATGAATCCAGTCAATCTTTTCTGACATAAAGTCATTCTACCCATGTGAATATGGATGAAATCATTTTTGATATGAATCCATTTATGTCATTCTTTTGATTTTGGTTTTCCTCGAGTCGGATGATGAAAAATTATCATGTTCGGTTCCCTTAGGGGATGAATACATAAGAATTCACCTATCCCAATAACAAAGAAACCTGATTTGAATGATCCTGTATTAAGAGCTAAATTTGCAATGCGAAAGGAATGGGACATCATTATTATTGGGAACTCGCATGGCCCAATGACCTTTTATATCTTTTTCTAGTAGTCATTCTAGGTACTATAACAAATAATGTAGGCGTAGCCATTCTAGAGCTGTCAATGATCGATGAGAGAGGAAAAGCAGGATGAAAGAGAAAGCTAAGGATGCAATTCAAAGCTAGTCGAAAAGAAATTGGTTCTATGAGTGACCTTCTCTTTCAGATGGAGGCCTGATCTCTTCCCAGCTCTATGTTTGAGCGTTTCCCGGACTTTTCCAGTTCAGATATTTTAACTACTGAAGATGAAGAGAGGGGTGAAATTACAGATAGGGTAGGATACCTTCATTGAGGATAGACAAACTCCCTTTGCTTTGAGTAGGCTCAGAGAGTTGCTTTGATAGAAGCTTTTTTCTTTTCTCTGCTTCACGTTGGGTCAAGAGCTGACTAGTTGTACCAACCCCTGTTCAAAACGAGCCTCTTTCAGTCCCTTTTGGTTTTCTTGCTCTTGAGTCGTCCACTAGAGTAGCCCTAAAAGGCCATCTATTCCTGTGCCTTCATCTTGGAAGGCCATCTGGTAAGCCGGTCAACGTGTAAGGGAGGAAGTACCATTACAAGACACTCATCCCTTTCCTCCAGACTCCGAGAAAAGATGACTGCCCTCAGTATCCCCTGGGAAGGACCGAACTCATTATAGGAGCTCTTCTTCAATCCAAGATGTCTTTAGTGTAGAAATGACTTGACATTGATCTTGCTTTTCATTCTCTAGCCATATCTCCCTTGTCTAAAATGTCTATTTTTATCTCCCCATATAGTGGAGTTGGTGGAAAAAAAAGCACTTAAGGATAGGTATTGTGGAGATCATACAAAGATGACATACTTCTCTTGGGAGCTTGATCCCCGTCTCGAAACTCTCTTCTTCCAGCTCTTTGGATCCTCGATGCAGACTACAACCTGATTGAGAAAAAAAAGGTTCTCTAAAGCCAAGCATGCGTTGAAACCCTGGTAGATTCGTTCCCATGGTTTGATCCTTCCAAGTAAAATGCAACGTGTTCGAATGATGATTGCTTTTATGCAATTGACGGATGACCCTTTTTTTATCTTCTGGTTGAGTTCAAAATACTCAGTTCAGCCGCAGTGATAGAGCTCCCTCACGTCATGCTCTCTTTTTTGGCCCTTGGTTCATTCGTCTCCCTCATTTCCCAAAAGCGAGAATTTGCCCACCGATGATCTCACTGATATTTCCCATGCTCCTTCGAAGATCTTTCTATCTTGTAGCCCCTCAGTTTTCCTTGAGAGCACCTTGCTTTTTTATCTCACTTCCATAAGGAAGGAAAATGGGGATTCTTGTCAAGCTCAGAAAGGTACGAGCTACGGAAGCTATAGTTATGAGGTAGAGAAGGAATTTTCTTTTTCCTGAACCTTTCTCTTGTCTTTATTTATACATGCAAAATCGAGGGGGATCTTCTTTGTGATGTAGTTATAATATCACTCTGTCTAGGAGGAAAGATATTCCAATGTCGACTGATTTCACAGAAGAAGGATCTCAATCAACTCTCTCACTCTCCCTTTCTCTACAGACCGGTTGTTGAATGGGTTTTGCGAATCGAATCGCTACGCTTACGTGTTCGGTTTTGGAAAACCTGTCGTTGTAGTTCGAAAGCGAAGAATTCGTGTTCAACAAATAAAAATTTATACCAAAAAGAATTCCGGGTCGAACACAGGGAGGCTACGTTGATCAATATTCGCAATTATATTTTTTTTAGGATTTTTGTTAAGCAAGGCGATATAATTACAATGGAGCTATCAAACTAAGAGAGAGGGAGAAAGAGAGAGAGAGATAAAGAGAGAGAGAGAGAGAAAGAGAACATGCATTCAATATTTCAATTGTTTATAAAAGTTACACTAGAATGCGGAAAATCAATTCACTATAAAGCAGGAAAATTCTACACTAGAAAAGCTGTAAATAAGAATGGGAGAGAGAAGTTATCCTCCTCGATGATTGCTTGGAGGAAGAGCTGGATGGGACGACGCCTAGACGAAGGAGAACGAAGCAGGACAAAGGAGGACGAAGCAGAAGAATGGGAATGGAGCAGCACGCCGTCGTCGTCGCGGGATCCACTTCTGAAGGGGAACGAAAATTGGACTTTATCTTGCAAGAAGCATCCCGGGTGTGGGACAAGCTTCTTTGGAGCTTTAGAGGGGTAGAGAGGAGAAAGAAGGGATGAGAATTTCGTATGGAGGGGGTCTCCTTTTATAGTTGCAAGGAGTGGGGGCAAAATGGACATTACAACTTCAAAATAGTAAATGAGGGGTCTTTAGTGACGGATAAATCCGTCACTAAAGCTCCATTCGTGGGCGACGTGGGCGGCTCGTGCACGCCCGCTCGGTTGCTTGCGCGCGCAACGCCTGCGTACGTCCATTGATTTTTAGCCGTCCAATCGCAAGATCGGACAGCTTAAGATGCGTCCGCGCCCGCTGCGTTGCGCGCCCCCCGCGCGTCTGATTACGCGTCCGATTGCACGTCCAATCGCGCGTCGACGCTATCGGGCGCGCGCAGCCATTCGATCTCCATCCGAAGCTCCACCCCCGCCCAATCGCTCACGCCCGCCGCTCCTCGCCACGGCTCGAACCTGCGCCCCGCGCTCGCGATAGTGCGCTCGACCACTACGCTATTGGGCGCGGATGGTCGAGCGGGCACTTTTAAATGTGAGCGCCCACAACCATTGGATTAAGATCCAACGTCGGAGAGCGATCGGGCACGGAGCATTCACAAGATGAAGCGGCCATTTGGGTGGCTGAGATGGTGGCACGTGGCGCTATCTTGGCCGTCCATCTTGTGGAAGTTGTAGATGGTGCCACGGATGTCGGATTGACTCGATTTTTGTGTCATTGGGCTGCGATCGTCGATCTGAATTCATCTGTGCGGTCGGATTTATCATCTGAAGTGTGGATTTACACCATCTTGGCCCTTGATCTTCTAGGGTTCCCAGGTCACTATCTGATGCTACGGATGCCTGATTAAGGCGATCTTGGAGTCGTTGAACTCCAATCGTCACCCTGATCACATCCATACGGTTGGATCTTTGATCCGAGGCCCTGATAAAATATTTGCCTTGTCCAAGCGCATAAAAGGAGACAATTAACCTCCATTTTGTTCAAACTATTCTAAATGCAAGATGATGCATGTAATGCAATATTTAAATCATGAAATGCAATCCTAAGAACATGCATAAATAGACATCTTAAGTAGTGTAAATGTGTTTACATCACCGGTATATACCTAATACAATGTGGGTTCTTTCTTCCTCCAAGACTCTACTTCTTCCTTTTTTTTGGAGCAGATCCCTGAGGGACAAAGGAGGACATCCTTTTCTCATGATCTTGAATGCCAAAGGTCATTGAATAATGACCACCACCAGACATGAATTGAAACCTTTTTTTTTTATTGCATTACAACCGAGTGACTGGTCAAGCAACTTGATTGACTCAGAAGGTGATGATTACGGAGTTGGATTCTCCTGGGCCTCTGATGGTACTTGAGTCCTCATCAAATCTTCTGCCCGTCGACCTCTACCTCTTTGGAAATGGGGATTTTGGTTGATTGGTGAGATATGTCCTCATTCATTTCTGTCGTGAGACCGACCAACCCCTGTACCCTCCTACGCCCCCCAAGAGAAGGAGATCAAAAAGATAGGCGAACGACATTGAGTAAAGTATAGGTCGTATCATGAGCAGTAAGCAGTGGATGCCCCTTTGTTTGCGGAAAGCTGGTGGCCCTTTTGGCGTGTGGAGTCTTTAACTTGCTTGATTCGTTCGATAGATTTGGTCAAGTATCTTTCATTGACTGACATGTAGGTGGTTTGACCCTCCTATGACGGAGTCTTTCTTGCCCCTGTGAACATCTTT